>CM042907.1:4815000-6172500 GCA_023653625.1 Triadica sebifera | reverse complement strand
CTAAACTATAATGATGGTGATTATTTTATCACATATTTTTTGAAAAAATTACCCAACTTAATATATATTTTTAGGATGACAAAATTGCCAAGAGTGGAATATATAGTGGTCAATGAATTTATTAAGTACATTTCTTACACTTGCTAAAGCAATTTATTAAAAAAGAAAAATAAAGTGTATTTTTCAACTTTAAGTGAAAATTTGATCCACGTTAATTTTCATTTTCTCTGTTTCTTTATTAGATGGTCACATTTTTGGAAGAAAATGTAATTAAACAATAAAGGAAAATTGATTCAGTTACTATAACAGTATAAATGCAATATTATTGTGAATGAAGATTTTTTTTCTTCTTCTTTTAATTAGAGGGAGAATGTCTTACATATCTAAAACGAACCCGTTAAAAAGAATCCGTTCTAAATTTATTTAAAATTACTTTTATATTATTGTACATTATCTTGTATTTAGTTAATATTATCCAAAATTATTTGATACCCATATAAATATTCATTTAATAATAATATTTCCAAAAAAAAAAACTAGATAGATATCCAAACTAAATTCATTCAATACATAATTAAACAAATATTAGAGTTTTAAAAGTAAATATCTCAATAAATCAATACATAATTAATATTTATTAAAACACAATAAAAAATTAATGTTTTTTTTGAAAAATAGATGTATAGAGTAAAATACCCGCAATCCATTATCTGTTTAACATAATGAATATTGAATAAATAAATCTGAACATTTACCCAACTAGATATGAACATTAAAATTAATATCCTAATTTATTTATTTACAACGTGAGGTCTTGACGTAGTATTAATTTCTTATTCATAAAGAAAATTTTTATTAAAATTGAAATTGTAGCCTTGGATTCCTGAAAAAATGACTCCAATATTAATAAAGTAAAATTTATTGATTAGTATATTATTATGTTTGTGTTAGAGGTTAGTTTGTTGTTTACAGCTCGTATTCGCAATTTCGCAAATTTTGTTGGGATTAAACTTTAGTTGGACCTTTCCTTTTGTGATTGATTGCAATTAGTGCACCTTGTTGACATGTACGTATTTCGAATTCCATTAATTCTATTTCTATTGGGTTGAATAAAATAAAAAAAAATTAATTGATATAATTGCTATGCATTGGTTTTTTAGGGTCAGGATTAAAAAAAAAAAGACTAACCCACAATATTAACTAATAAATATAAGTATACAATTAATAACAAACTCATTGCTTTGCATTATCTGGATCCAAAAAAAGAGTCAAGATATGAATATGATATATTGGTAAATCATTGTAGCAATAGAAATCATTTTTTTGTACAAACAAAATAAAAACCAATCTGATTATTGTTTTAAATTTTTATTCTTTGAATAATTGTTGCTTTTTCAAAACAAAATAACTATTAAAAAAAGTATAATTTTACTTATATTAATTTATGTGAAGTAGAGAGATTTTTTTTTTTTAGGGATCGAGAAATGGAGTATCAAAATATACAAGTTATCAAATATGAAAGTATGAATTGAAGGAATTAGAAGTTTCAATTTTATGTTTTATTCTTTTATAATTCTGATAAATAAAAGAAGATAAATTGATTGAAAGAGAAGTAATGGGTATCAAGAATGGGACATTGATATCCAAGAAATTCAATAAAGCGAAAGAACTTATGATTGAACATTATTAACTTTATCAGGATAAATGAATTTATTTTCTTACGGATAATAGATTTGTTGTAAAGATATTGTTGTTGATAAAATTCCTAACTTTTTACAAAGATTTTGTTGCATCCGTAAATGGAAAAGGAAAAGTTCACATTTTTATTATCTTCAAGTATCATATAGACCAGATCCTAGGAAAACACAAAGGAATATTTCGATCTATAAATAATATAAATAATGCGTCTATATATATATATATCCAGTAGAAAAGTTGAATATTAAGGCCCAAGCCAGGTGGTAGACTCCAGAAAAGGACTAACAATGGTCAGTGGGCTTGATCAGGGGAAAGTACAGAGCCCATTAATTAGTCCATGCAACTGTAGAGGTAACCCGTAATCCACTTTTTATGTTTATAGATACTATTTTAGCCAACACTTTGCAGCCATATTGCATTGCTGATTTTTCTTATGCATGTAATAAAATAATAAAATAAATATAGCTATCTTGTTCAATTATTTGTATTTTTTTTTATGATTTAAATGGTAGGTCTCCAACATAAATATATTATTTTTTAAATTAATTTATTGATAAAGTATATATACCTTATTTTCTGTTTTCTACGAGTTTTGCTCACTTTTTGTAAGATATATATATGCCCTCTGTACAAGTTATCTTCGTCTTCATTCCTCCATCTTAAGCTACTGGAATAAAGCATAAAACAAATCACAGCATGAACATATTGAACTAACAAATGTGGTGGTTTTGATAATCAGATGCTTGTTTATTGGATGGGCTATCACGACTTCATAAGACAGAGAATGGTTAGGCAGCACCTTTTCAACTCCTTGCCATTTCTTGAAACAGGAAGAATGGAATTTGTAATGATTGTTTGCCTTCTAATGTGGCGACAGCCCCATACAAAGGTAATTGAAGAGGACCCTGGAAAAACGAGATTACTGAGATGTCTTCGGTGGTACGACAAGAAAAATCATATAATTTCTCTTTTCTCAACAAGGATAATTGTTGCATATATACGGGAAGATTAATTAGTTAATTAAATTTCATGTAAGACTATTTTGCGTAAACAGAATCTGCATTTGTATGAGTTTTAAAATAATAAAATAACAATAACTTAATTATAGTTCATTTAACAATTTTGATATATTTTATCAAAATTTGTATAAAAATACTTATATTAATATTTTGTTTTCAAATATATCTTCCTGGGCAAAAATACGATGACGATTTTTTTAAGTGACATTTTGTTTCTTATGCGACTATTGGAGATTGAAAAAATTGCTAATTATAAAAAAAACATATAAACTATTGAACATTTAACAATTTTGATACGTTATATTATAAATTTATAAAAAAAATATACAAACTAATTTTTTATCTTCAAAATTAGCATTAGGTACAAAAATGCGGTGATGCATTCCCACGTGACAGTTGAGTTCCTATATGGCAGTGAAATAATTAAAAAAAAAAAAGTTGAATCGGCAAACTTTTATTGAATTAACAAAATCAATATGTTGCATTTTATTATTGTAATCAAAAACTATAAACAACTCCCTAACCATAAGATTTGAACTGTATTAGTAGAGTTCAATTATCGTTTAGTATTCTATTGAAAGTCTTCAATTCCTTCCCCATCTAAGTAAATTTCTTTGATACTGAGAACTCCATAGTCAAAGAAAGATAATGTGTTGAAGTCGATTTTGGCGTGGAATATGAACCAATCAACTCTAATAAATATGTCGATACTATCAATTACAATTGCTATGCTGAAAAATAACTTAGATAGTACCGTGAAACAATAAGTTTAAGGATGGAGATGATGAATACTATGATTGATATAATGAGGATATGCTACCGTGTCATTAGATTGATTCATCTTTTATAAAGAGTGGAAATGATGAATTCTTGTTGTGGTGTAGATACTGCAAGTTTTTTTTTTATTGGTGGAAAGCGCATTATTTTGGTTTTCGAAAGCGCACTATTTTGGTTTTGTTGACTCAATTTTTAAAAAAAAAACTAAACAGTTGTCATGTAAGAATCCGATTGCCATGTAAAAATGCACCAATATTCTAATCTTGAAGACAAACAATTGTTTTCAATATTTTTTTATAAATTTTTAATATTGTGTTAAAATTGTTTAACACTCAATAATTCATGTATTTTTTAGTAATTAGTCTTAACATATAAGAGGATCACCACTATATTTTTGTACTGAAATATATATTTAAAAACAAAATGTTAGTATAGATTTTTTTATACAAATTTTGATAGAATGTGATAAAATTATTAAATGAAGATACGAAAGAAGTGAGGCCAATAAATAAATAAAGATAAAAAAAATTTAATTTTTAATTTTTTAGGTAAATTTTGAAAATGTTTTTTTATAAAAAAAGGGGAGTACGGAGTACCTACACATCATAGTGAACTTGGAATGGGTTAATAGAGCCTGCCAATGGCATGTGGCTACTCCTGCACATCATAGTGATGATATTTGGACCATTAGGTGGGGTAGGGATCACATGCTACTCATTCCCACCCAAAAGCAGGTGTCTGACCTTTTTATGCGTAAATTGTGTGCTATCAATTTTGCATTTGAAATTTTTTACAGTGAAATTTATATATATATATAAATTATAAAAATTTATATATATAATAAAAATTTTACTTATAAAAATAATACACGTACGAAAATAAAAAAAAAATTAGAACAGTTTTTCATGAATTTTTATATTTTAAAAAATAATGCATAATTACATTATTACTAATAATATTAAATATATTATTTTTAATATATGCCATTACATAATTTTTTAACAGCTGATCAACTATTTTATTTCCTATCGTTCAACCACTTATTATATATGTAGGTGTTTTTTACTTAAGAATTTTTATTCAAATGTTTTTTTAAACTAAAAAATTCAATTTTTTAAATTAATTTTTCTGTAATCAATGTTTTTTATTTTTTTCATCAGTTTTTTTATAAATAGTTATAAATTTTTTTATTAGAGTTTTTTTTTAATAGGGTTCATGCTCATTATAATGTAGTTCATTTTTATAGCTTTTGAAAAAATTATAGGTCCAATTGGCCCACTAGTCTACACGTGGATCAGCCCCTGTGCTGGTGACTTATAAAAATCGGTGGTAGTTGGTTAGTTTATCATATTCTTTTACCAAGAACAATACTTGTTTTGTAGAGAACGAGAGGCACCACCGAGTACAAGATTCGTACTTTTCGAGTAGGACAATTTTGTCCCTCTCTTATATTATTAATTTATTTAAGTTACAAAAGTGGAACAGAATATTCGTCAGATTTCTGAAAATGATATTGCAGAGGCAACTTGCTCAGGGACCATTTAGCAGTATAAAATAATTTCAATTTTAACTTTTTATTTTTTTTTATACTTGCTATTTTCTATTATATACAAAAAAAAAAAAAAAAAGAGTTTGAATCTTTAAAAAATAAACAATAAACAATAACTACTCATTTATATGTTATTTTAGTTTAAGAACTCAAAAATGCATTTTTTTCCTAAATACTTTTCTAATCATTTATAATTTTGACTTATCATAATTAAATATATAAATTTTATGTAATTAATAAAGATTTACTTGTAAAAAATTATACATTTTCATTATTTTTTATTTAAAAATCTTTATACATGAAAAATTAATTAATTGTGCTTTCTAAATTATTTTTAGGAGTTTCTAATTTTTGTTTGTTTTCACTTAATTTAAAGATTCATAATCAGAGAAAAAAAATGGGAATGAATATAACTAAATTGATAAGTTCATATATATTTTTATTAATTTTCATTTAAATCGGTTAAAAATATTTGCAATTGAAGAACTGCCCATATAGTGCTAGTTTTCCTTATTCTAATGGAATTTTTAATTCTTAATAGTGAACTATTAGAAAGTGGGACCATTATTTTCAATTTTAAGTTTTTGATGGGTTTATTTATAATTTTTTTGGATCAAAATAAATGAGTTATTTAAATTCATAAAAATAATTTTATTTTATTTTCTAAATTAGTGGCTACTAAAAGAGAAGTTTGAAAAAAAAAACGAAACATTTTAATAGGTATTTGAGATTGTTATTATGTATAAAAAAATGAATTTATTTTTTTTTATTTTAATTAATTGATTTAAAATTTTTTTTATCAAATGTTTTTTTAAATCTGTTTCTAGAAAAAAAATATTTTATTTATTTGTTTCAATCTAAAAATAATTTTTAAAATTCAAAAAAATTAAAAATAATGTTTTTCCAAATGCTAAACGGTGAATATTCTCAACTGACCTCAATTAGTTTTTGTACCTACTCCATAAATTTGTCAGATATAAAATTAATGATTCTTAATATAGTAATAATTAATGATAAGAAAAGATATAATGATGGTGTAGTTGAAATAATTAATAATTAAGTAAATACTAAAAATGAAATAGTTGAAAAAGAAATAGCGGACTGTTAGTCCGACAATACCCGTTCATAGAATATCTTGGAATATATTTGGTGCCCGACATGCTATCCCCACGCCACTGGCTGTTCTTCTTCTTCTCCTTCACCCAATTCTCAAACATTATTATTGATAATTTCCTATCACTTAATTTAATTTATAAACAGCATTAATATTAGCAATTTGGACCGACAAATACAAATAATTGAAGAAGCAGGTGGATACTGCCATGAATATGAATGCTTTTAACCATTACAACTTGTTTCGAGTTCTTCATCCCAATCCCATGCAAGTTTGTACATGTTTTTTATAGTTATTTTAAATTATTATTCATGCTTTCTGGGTCGGCTAGAATTGATCTAATTGTATCCATGCCAGCTTCAAATGAGCTTTTCAACCTCGCATCATACATATTGTTTTTAAAATATTGGGATGGTTGTCTACTTATTATCTATCCATTAAATTTGCATTATAAATTTATAAGTTAATACATATGGAAATGATAAAAAAAAGTCATTTAGATATTATAAATTTATAAGTTAATACAGCAATTTAGATTGATGTGTTAGCCAAAGCTATTTACGTTTGAGGATCAGATGGGATGATAGAGATCTATTTTCCTTTGAGAATTGGATAGGATGATATGAATCTTTTCTTTACCAAAAATATCAAGTTCAAAATTTCATTTATAGAGCACAAAAAGCGGTTTGCCTTTTTGATAGAAGTGCATATTGCCAGATTTTTATACAGATTGACTTGCAACTAGTAGGCAACTACTACCGAATACCTTTTTTTTCCTTCTAAAATGTTAAATTCATTTTTCTTTTTTTTTTTTAATTTCTTTTTAATATATATATATATATATATATATATTATTTTTCAACTTTTTTATTATATTTTTATTTAATATATCTTATTATTAGTAAAATAAACTATATGGATTATCATTTTTTAAATTTTAAATAATATTCTTAATTAATGTAGGAGTACATTAGATAAAATATATAATTAATCTTAATTACATTAACAAATTTCTTTTGATATGTATAAAAAAAGTTAAGTCTTTTTTTTTTTTTTTTAAGTTGGAGAAAATATATTGCTGCTAAAGCATGGGTGTGGTAAGCTGAAATTGAATTTGAAAGTGAGAAAAAATAAATAAATAAAAGTATATGTACGGGTAAGGGGATAGAGTAACATGCCAATAACAAAGGCTTTGCAAGTGGAACCCTTTTAGAGAGAATTTTAAGAGCCAAGATAAGGACCCGATTTGAAATGTTTAAAGAACATTATAAATCATTACTCGCTATTCTATTTTGATTGCTCAACTACTAGTAATGTTCCTATCACAATTAAAGTTTCATACCAAAAAACCAAATAACTTATTCCCAAAGGAAAACATCCCAACCAATTATCTGTTTCATAGTTACTAAGAGGAGTCATGAATGAATAATTTAATCCACTTTAGATTGGATTATGAATAATGTTGCAATATTTATAATACAATAAGATGTTGGCATACATGAAATTGACATAACAAATCAAGGCAAAAAAATTGCTATATATATGATAAAAAAAAAAAGCTTGGTAGATTGTATATGGCAAAGGCTCCTTCCAAGAAAATTCACACTGAACGTGGGTGGGCCATTTTGAGACAAATTGCAGAAGATCCAACTGTAAACTTATTTCATATCCATAAGATTTTAGATCTCCAACTCATTTATTTATTTATTTATTGTTGGTATTTTCTGAAATTGAAGTGAAAGATAAGACATTTTTTCAATGTTCAAGCAGTTGGTACATGGAAATTTTGTCCCCCTACTCACTCTAATTAAATGGATTATTAGTATTTGCTTTTGTTAATTTGACTAATAACCCTTCAAAATTTGTTCCATGATTTCTGCAAGATCATCATTATTAATTAAAGTTAGTTGGTAATAAAAGACATTGCCGTTGATGCCTTCTGTTTTTCTTTCTTTTTATTTTTTTTTCGTTTTGTTTTGTTGTTGACAGAATATTCTGGTAATGATCAATTTTATTTAATTACTTGTTAAGCAAGTAAGTTAAATACAAATGGATCTATACTAAAAATTTAATTAACAATCCAATGTTCAATACTTGCCCAAAAAGAGAAAAAAGAGTAGTTTCGATAAGCTTAATTACCAACACAAGCAAATACTTACATTAGACACATCAATTTATGATAGACCAAGTTGATGATAAAATCACAATATGTAGTTGATCACTTAATTCATCATAAATGGATTTTAGCTCAGAAATTTCCATCAACCCTAATACAGAATAGACTGTAAAAATAGATAAAACATCAAACGTAGGGGTCAAATTGAAAATATATGTATAATTTGTCATTGACTTCATTCATCCTAAACGGATTTTAGCCAAAAAAATTTCTTTCGGCCTAATAGACAGTAAAGGTAGATAAAACATCAAATGTAGGGTCAAATTTGGAATGTATGTACTTGGTAGATCTGAATAAAGCTTCAAAGTAAATTTGTAGACTTCGAAAGACAATGCTGATAAATGAGACATACGGATTCTTGGATTCTTATTACAAGTAAAAAACATACTTTCAGGTGTCTATGAGAATTGTACAATATAAATTGCTTCCACAATTAGAATATGCTCATCTTTTTTTTTCTTTTTTCAGACCAGACAAATAAAACCCATCAAGGAAAAAGAAAGATGAGAGAATGGGGTCGAACAAAACCTATGAAATAATGATGAAAGATATTTCTTTTTTCTGAGGAGCAAAGATTTAAATAGTGGATTTTGGTGTAACAGAAGATATTCTTATGGGGCTAAAGGAGTTAAAGAAGCTGTTACGTATATTATCTAACAACAACTACAATAATAATAATAATAATCAATCATTTATAGAGAAACAAAAGATAAAAAATAAAAAAAAAACTTATGTGTGGCTGAAAGATAAAGAAGCAAACAGAGCATTAAAAGTAAAGAGAGGAAGGACCAGCTAACCAAAGGCAGCCTTTGCACCTCCTTTAATTAGCTTGTGGTCCTATATGAAAAAGCACTTGCTGCTACAAGTGTTTTACGCAAATGCTGCTTTCGGTTTCAAATGGGTTGATCTTAATTTACATCCCTATGTCAGCAAGAAACTGTTTGCTAGCTAGTTTGTGGTGATTTATTTTTTGTTTGAACATGCAACTATACCACCCTGATATCATGGAGATAATTAACTGTAGTTGGTGTGAGTGGGAAGAATGGTGGTAATGTGCAAATCCATGCATTTTTGTTCCCCTTTGTTCCAAACACAAACAAACAAACAAACACAAAGGTGTGGAGAGATAGAAAGATTAATGTTGCTGCTGAGATCCACATTTCAAACCTTTTTCTTTTCTTGATTTGACGTTTTCACTTAATGACTTGAATATGCTATTGAAATCCACATTCTCATGGTCTGCTGTCGGTGGAAGGAAAGAGTAGAAGAAAGGTGAGAGAGAAGAAGAGGGAAACAGAGAGAAAAAGATAAAAGAGTGAGCACTCTCAAGTCTCAAATGTAGGTTCCAACAGCATGTTAATGTTAGGCTCCATCTTGAAATGAATAAAAATTTAATAAAAAACGCTGGTGTCAATGAATTCTTGAAAAACAAAAGTCTAATTGAAAAGTCATTTAAATATTAGGATATATATATATATATATATATATATAAATTTTCGACTCCAAAAAAGAAAATGTACGATGGTTTTAACTATTGCTTTAAGGAGAAGGTTGAGAAAAAATAACGTAAGGTTTATAGTTGAGATGACTTTAGGCATATCTTCTTCGATCCTATAGGGTTATAGTTAACAAGATCATATGCATGCCCTTTCCTTTTCATTTTCATAAAAAATTCATTTTAACCAACATATATAATAATACATTCTGGCCCCGTTATGCATCTCTTCAGGGGGCCTAATTACTCTTGCCATGAATATGACAATTGCTTGTAAAAATTTGGCATTTTAGTGAGGAAAGTTCTTAAAAATAGTTAGTGGATCCAAACATTACAAGTATGTGCATATATATATATATATATATATCCTTGAGCCAAGAGGTGATGATGGACCACAAATATCATCATATACATGTAGTAGGATAAGATAAAGATTTATATATGAAGTGTTTTTAATTTTAAGTGATTATTAATTGCGTATTTTTTCATCATGTGATTTGAATATATGAACAACCATATATATATAGCACAACTGCAATTAATTAAATGCCGACATGGAAGTATATATAGCTCTATCCTTTGAGATCCTTGGGTTGCATTTGAATGTTAACATTAATGCAAGATAATGAAGGCTCACATATATGTTCATGATAATGATAATACACCATCAACATTATAAATAATTTTAGCATCCAAATAAGACTGCCCTTACAAAATCCACATGCAAGGAGGCTGCTATCTTCTCTCTAATCTTTCACATAACACTATAGAAAGAAAAATAAAAGAATTAAATTGCAAATTTGCAATGCATATTTTTTTTTACATACATATTTACTAAAAAAAATAAAAAATTGAAAGGTAAGGGCCACGGCTAATAACTAATATCCATCAAATTTAACTGGACTCCAAGGACCAAGAAATTTAAATAAAATTCATCGAAAAAAAAAAGCTTATTTATTTGTGGATAATTTGACATGCTTAAAGTCAGTACTGTAATATATTTCTTTGGGAGGAGGGATACCTTAATACTTGTACCTTAATGCATGTACTCTTCTGACATGAAAACGTAACAAACGATCGGTTGGAGCTAACAAACTAACGGTTGGAACTGTATGCATAGATGAAGTCCATATAGTAACCCACCTTAGAAGTAAAATGTTATTCACTTCGTTTTTGGAAAAAAATGAAAAAAGAAAAATCCTAACATATGACCATAGAGAGAATATTAATGCAAGTTTTTTTTTTTGTTATTGGTAAATAGAAATCATAAAGAAGAATCCGATGTATATATATTTGATTTTTCTTCATTATTTGATCAGCTCTATATTTGCAAGTGCCTGTAATAATGTTTTGAGCTAATTTGTATTAACCAACGTCAATAATAATCTTATTATTATGATTCTAAAAATTTAAGTATTGTGTTTAAAGCAATATCGCGATAGTGATTTACAATGTGCAATGATTATATATTTTACACTATTTTGAACAATATTTAAGCAATAATTTTGTTTCTTAATTAATAAAGCATATCGTTGACCATTGAGGGCATTGTTATTATCAAATGTAGTAATATATATATATATATATATATATATATATATATATATATATATATATATATATATATATATATATATAATGCTATTATAAACATCTCTCCATGAATATGTAATTCAAAATTGAAAAAAAGAAGAGGTGATATGATATCCGTACATGCTAATGTACCCCACATTGTCTGATAGAATTTTGTAGATACCCTTCTCTAAGGTCATTGATGCACATTATTTGATTTGACCAAGTATCATGCTTAGGTTTTTTTTTTTTTTTTTTTTTTTTTTTTTTTTTATTTATTTATTTATTTTAGTATCATGTTTTGCATTTGAAAGCTATTAGATTTATGGCCATGCAAATTTATCATTATTATTAGCTTAAAGAACTTTGTGTTTTCCTTCTCAAACAAATAGACTTCATTAATTCATTCATATAAAGGTGGAGAGAGAGAAACTCAGATTTGGAAGTTCAACGAGCAGAGAAACCATGTATTGCTTTAAAAACTTCTCTCACAACATCTGTGAGGAAAACCAAACTTTATACAGATCTAAACCCATAAAAATTTTCTTGGTTTTCTAGGTTAGTAATTAGACATAAAAACCCAAAAGGGTTCAAAAGATCAGCCAATACTTAGAAGGCAACAAAAAGAAAAAAAAATTTAATAAAGAAGAACCAGGATCAAGAATCCCAATGGAGAAGATGTTAAAAAAGAGAAGCCATTATCAGCTTCATCTTAGCCATCGTCTTCATGGAAACACTGCCTTGATACCCTCTCTTTCTTCTCATCTGAGTGAAGATGTTAAAGAGCGAAAAACAACTTCTTCACATGGAATGGTGAGGCCCATATCATGATCAAAGCCAAACTCTTCTTCGGCTTGTCGAAGCAAGCATTGGAACTCAGGGTGAGTCAAGAAGGAAATAGGGACAATGTATCTGCTTCTATTTTCACCAACATAAACAGCAAAGTGTCCTTTTGGCACGTCAAGAGGTAACCCATCATCATCATAGCCATTTTTCTTTCCTAAGCTTGAACATCTCTTGAGAATTTGTTTGATGACAGCTGTTTGAGTTAGTTTGCTAGATTTTCTAATGGCCATTGCGAATATTTGATTGGGAAGTGTTTGAAGCAAAGAAGAAGAGAATGGGAGAGATAAGAAAGTGGAGTGGAGGTGAGATGGGAGGATAGAGAGGTGAGGGGGCTATTTATGAAGAAAGTTGAGAGAGAGAGAGAGAGAGAGAGAGAGGTCATAAGATGTGAAGTGTAAGGGCAAAGGACTAAGGACATACCACGGCGGTTTTGGGGTATCTGTATGTGAGGAAAGGACATGGTGGGAGCCTAGCCCAGTGGTTGACACTTCTTTGTTGGCCCTCCTATTGACAACATGGACCCTCCTCCTCTCACCATTTATTTCCAAGTTCAAATAGACTTTTTTTCCTTTCCCAACTTGCAACCCTTTCTATAGGTAATCTTCGGGCCTTTAATCTCCTTGTGTGTGTGTGTGTGTGTGTCTGTTTTCCCGCCCCAATTCCAATAGTTCCTATCAGAGTTCAAACTGGAGACCTTACAGCGTATTCATCAAGCTAAAACCATTGAGCTAAAGTTAATTGAGTTGTGTTTTCTCTATTTTGAGTCTATGTAGTTGGCTTTCTAAGCCCATCCATACACTTTAATTTTAACGTTCAAACTCTTTTCCTTGTTTCCATTTCAATGTTCTACACTCTGCCATGCATGCAGTTTCCTCTTTATCTCTAGAGAGAGATCAAAAACCATATTCGAAAGTCACTACGTGATCTTTTCAATCTCCAAAATTTTATTATACCGCAGAAAACTTCATCTCTGGGATGTTCTTTTATTTTTTCTTTTCGTTTTGGTTGGTGGCTAGGCTCTACAAAGGTTTTAACTCGTGAACACAGCAATCGCAAATCAGAACTCATTATATCTAATATCTCCATTTCATCTGTCCTTTGGTCACTTACAGACAAATGATCTATTGAGAAGAGTGCCTATCCAGACTTTAGCTTAAACTGCATGCATATAATATATCTGTGTGTTTATTTGAACTTAATATCCTAAATTAATCAACTGTCTATCTTCTCCCATATACCAAAAATCACGGACCAAAAATTAAGTGTACTGTTGAGTACAATCCTGCTGACGGTTTTGGTTTCTTGTGATTGTTGGGCTTGTGATTCTGTGGACTAAGTGACAGATAAAAACAAGACTTCTTACACAGTACATCCAAATCTTTCGCAAACCCATGTGTATTTTACTGCCATCTTTGCAGATTTTGATCTCAATACCTAGCCTTTTTATCTTCACATTGCCACAATTGCTGAGAAGATCCTTGAGCCAAACCCTAAGGCCCATTCCTTTTTTATATAATATGAGCACCTATTCGGCCTTTTCTTGATGTCCTCGAGTGTGAGAATTGTCAACTTTACAGTCAGGTATCCTTCATTTCAAGCATCAATACCAAAAATCTGTATTTATCTTTTTATAAATTTTTGTTCCTAGGGCTCCTTGGATTTGAACTTAGTAATCTCGTAACTCTAGTATCAAAAAGCTGCATTTATCTCTTGTCCTTGTTCTTAGCTAGGACTTCCTGCATAAGTCTGGTTTTTATATGAAGATTTAGTAATTGATAATGCAGCAGAACATGAACTTGTCTTTCAAGCCTAATCATGCTTACTAGCTTATATGCTTTTCCTCAAAATTATAAATGGAATGAGGAAAGTAAAATTCAGTTAAAACCGAAAATGCCATGACCACGAAAGCAATTATGCCTTTTGTTCAATCTGGAAACCCCTCTTTCTAATTATCTGCAAAGAAGTCTCCCAACAATAGAGGATTTTCCTCTGTGGTCCTGCTCTAATTACCCCCACCCAAGTAGAATTGCACAAATCAGACATAAATTCCTAAAATGTGCACCACTAAAATCTTCCTAATCTGGCTCCATCAGAGAAGTGATATCTACAAGTTCTCAGGCTCAGAAAGTGATCTGCAGAAACTAGATTTAATGCTTGATACGGCAATATTTGTTTGGCATGTCTTCTCCTTTTGTTTCCATCAAACCCCAAAATGTCCACGATAGTCCATCTATACATGTACCCCTCAGATTATTGGCCTTCACTGTGGTAAGAAATAACGTTTCAATTAATTCTATATTATAGTTAGAAATAGTGTTTAACATTTGAAAGTTTCATTAACACACATACAAAAAAAAGTCTACGACTCCTATACCTAGATTTTTCCATTTAATATGCTTTCATATTTTCATACATGCATGCACCATTATTGAGTTTGTTCAATAAAGAAAGTTTTACTGATAGAAGGAAGGAAAAATTACCTTTGGGAGAAACTCTTTCATGTTCTGTGAATCAGATTGATTGGAAGAACAGACAATAAAAATTGCTGGCTAGAAAGGCCCACCAATCTCACCGAAATGTGGTACCCTTCTGAGAGGCTAGAACCAATACATTTTCTAAATAGATGATAATGACCCTGCCTATTCTTCACCACATGAAGGCCATGTTACTCTTGCCCCTATATTTTCCTAAAAAGACAACCTTGTAGGGTCTTGTAAGATCAATTCAACCACGTCAAATGGTTAATTTTTTCAAAATTTTCTCTAACTGTCCATTTGAATTCTTTTATACGCCCCCTGAAATTTATAAATTCCGTTCACTTATAAACTTGGAAATGATGACATCGTACTAAGAGCAATTATGCGAGAAGGCATTATTTGTCACTGCATTTTATGGGCATGGATAAAACCACACAAGTGAATGATCTTACTGCTGGTAATGTGATGAGGGTGGAAGAAAAGGGGAAACTTCACTCAAGCATTTTCATTGAATATTCTTAAGAGATGGTGTATATATATATATATATAATCCACAATCAAGTAACAGATGGGGATGCCACAGAATTGTAAAGAAGCAAAACCTAAACTACATCACATGGGTTGTAAGGATATTAGTCGGAAGCAAGGGACCTAGAATGGAGACTGGCATGTAAGACCACAATAAGATTATTAATCAGGCATTGATCGTTCAATAGGGCCTTCAAATATGTCATAATCAACCAACTAAAAGGATAATTGAGCATACATTAGGCTCCGTTTGTTTCCGGAAAATAATATATTTGGAAGAAAATATTTTCCAAAAAAGTATAATATTTTCCTACGTTTTGCTGCAACACTAGAAAAAAAAAAGTGAAGTGTTATTTTCTTTCTTTATATCTGATAAACCTTGAAAAATAACTTTCCGTTCTTAGAATGAGAAATTGTTTTCCCTTACTTTCTAGATATTTTCCGTTGATTTGGAAAATATTTTCTTTTGACTTATTTTCTGGAGGTAAACCAAATATTGGAAAATGAGGGAAAATATTTTCCGAAAGAATATTTTCTGGAAACAAACAGATAGTTAAACAGATTAGGACCTTGACAATAAAAAGCCTGGATAAAGAGACATGGACTTTGGCCAGTGGTGAGAAGAGAATAATATTTAGCTGGTCCCACTAAAAACAGATTAAGAAAATTATGAAAATTAAGGATAGGGTTCTACCTGGTATGTGCCAATGGAATTGAAATGACGATGACAGCACAGGCAGGTCGCATCAAAATGCCAGAATGGATGACCCATTTCTATTTACCATCTATAAAGAGCACCACAAGGACTGATGGAAGTACTTGAGAAGGACCCTCACCTTTATTGACAGATAGTACAGTGGAGGGCACTTCAATGTGAAAACATGGACCCTGCAAGAATATGGAGAAAAAAAAAAAAGCATTTCGGAAGCCATATTCAACCGAAGGAGGCTCAAGCATTTAGGGTTAAAATATCTAATAACTGCCATGCACGCCATTAAACATACAATAAACTACTACTAAATAAAAATAGAAAGAAAAAAGTAAAAGATCTAATCAGCATACCCCTATGCTTTTCTCAGCAAATGCTAAAACTCAATAATTTGAAAAGTACAAAGTTCTCCAGGTGTTAACAAACTCAAATTCATCAGCAATCTTGTTCCAAGGGCATAGCCATAATTTTCTGCTCAATGTCATTCATGAATTGTAGCAAGCACAATTTAATGCCTGCGTCCAAATACTGAATCCTGCTCACAACACACAAACACTGACAAATAAAAAGAATATGATTCATTTACTTCTTGTTCTACCTCTTCCAGCTTTATTTTTGTTGAGCTAAGTTTAAAAGGTAGCTGGCCCATCCGTTAATCTATGCATATCAGATGCACTATGCAAAACATTTAATTTAGGAGATATAGACAGTGAAGTAAAATTGAATTTTTACTGCCAAATAATCAAATTATACACTTTTCCCTTTTGTTTATTGATATATAGATACTTTTCATTTGAAAGCAACAAAACAGAAAATAAATAAATTAAAAAAAAAAGATCAAATGAAAAGAGGCCAAGGAACAAAACTCTCTGGAGTCAAAATAATAAATATCATTGTTACATGCCTATGCCATCATGTGCTGCGGCTACAAAACAAGGAGAAGAATAAATTTAGAAATCTGAAAGAGCAATGCAGAGTCACTGTTCAGAGGGAGATTTCAACTGTTGATGCTGTCCATCTATCAAGTTTATCTGTCGTCTGAGTTTTGCAATATGAGCTTGCACCTAATACATACATTGAATATAAACTGTCAAAACATTTCATATACAGGCTTAAGTGGCATTAGGCAACTAAGTCCTTCAAATATGCCAAAACAGATAAACCAAAGTGGAAAATAGATTCAATAGCATTAAAATCTCCACAAGCAATTGCAGAAATATCTCATTTCAACTTATTCAAACTTAAATATAAATAAACAAGGATTGATTCTTCAAAATTAGAAGGATTATAATCCAATAGAAAAGTCCATTGGCAATGCCTCACCACGGCAGTAGATTCAAATTCTCAGAAGTTAATTATTAGCTGATAAGGATTGCTAGTGAGTAACAGATTATAAAATAAATGAAATTAGAAGTTTTTTCTGCTCACCAGTTAAAAAGTTCAGGAAATTATTAAAATCGTGAGGAATTATTTAAAAGTTATGTATTATGGGTACCATAGTCCATATGACAAAGCCACAGTGAAGCCACTAACTTCACTATAACAAATATGCAAAGCTTATCTTGAAAGTCTTTCAGAATGGACAGTTAACCATGCATGGCCAACAGTTTTTTCTTTTGAGATCTACGCATGGCTACAATCTAAGTTCCCTGATTCAGTGCACAGAATTGTATATGCAACATTTTGTCTTCCAATACATCAAAACTGTCACCATTGCTCCAGGGTATAATTTCAACAATTGAAACAAAGCATATCCATCAAATAACTGAATGAATTTTATAATTTCAAGTGTTCCAACAATTGACAGCTTCCACCAAGGTATGATATCTTATTTTTAAGAGTTCAATCACCAGATTTGCATCAGCTGATTTTTTCTATAATTTTTTTTCTTTAAATACATTTATACATCACTAAATAAAAGAACACCATCTCCATCATGTATTCTCCTATAGATGAAAAATAATTGAAGAAGGGTGCTTATATATCAGTTTATCTACAAACATTCACTATTTTCATCACTTAAGAAGATCATCCAGTTTAAAAGAAGAAATATAGTTGTCCATTCCATGTCTTATGAAGGTGTGTGTGCATATCTTAAGTTTGCTTATGATGGTGGAATAAGCAGATGCATCATGCATGCAGTTTGTGCATCCTAGACGTTTGGATTAAAGGATATAACCTGAAAATTGGTACTACATCCATATTAGCTACATGTGTCATGTGAGATAATTAATGCTAAGACTGAAGCAAAAGAAAGAAAACTCATCACTTCTTTTAATTCCATATGAATCCAAAAATTACCGAATTAGCGGCTCAAGGTTGAAATGTTTTTCCTTTGAATGTTGTCTACAGATTACAGAAGATAAACTGTCAAAACTCTTGTGCTTTTTTCCACCAGATGGAACTAATACATGTCTTATACATGTTTTTCTCATTAAAAGGGAGGCTCTCTTCAAGTTAGTTCTCATTTCATTCTTATCTCTACTTCCAAATTCTCTGAGCTCTCTCTCCACATTTTTCTCATTAAAAGGGAAGCTCGCTCTCTCTCTCTCTCTCACTCTAACACGCTAGACACATGAATGTAGGGGCAAAAGCTAGCACACTCATGGACAGAATAAATCAATAGCATCCACGCTGGAAGAAGACATAAGCATGGATGATACTGGTTTCTATCAGACATCATTCAAGCAGAAGTTACAGTGGTGTGATTACAAGATGGGCAATAATTCCTAATTTCAAAGATCAAAAGAATCATAAGATAAATTAAATAATTTTCAAGCCCTCACAACTCACCTTTGTTTATCAGTAGAAATTGCATCTGTTGGAAAGGTTTTGGGTATAAAGACAGTGCAATGTGTGGAAATTTCTGTACAAGGTCAGTCCAACGTCAATGCTATGCTAGTAATTGACAGAGCACAGGCATTTTCAACATGTGAAGTTGTTGAAGGACAGGAAGCACTGCACACAGTGAACGAAATGGAAAGGGTTTAATTTAAGGGAATATCCAGTTGCGTTAATTAGAGAATTATGCAAATAGATGGACAGAGAGAAGAAAAAAAGTTATGATAGACAAAGTAGACTGAAAAGTCAATAAATATCAGTTTTAAGACTTAACATGTAGCAGCTCTATAAAGCACATGCTCAAGGTTGTGAGAATTGAGAACCTGATAAACATTTGGGTCCATCTTTTGGAGAAAGCTAGTTGTCCTTAACTTTGATGAAAAAAGAAAACTAGACAAATTATGAATCCGAATGTGACATTTTGCCTTTTTGCCTTCATGAATGGGGTATATTTTATTCATGGTTTGTTGGACAATGTTTTACTGAGATCTGGATAAAGAAATGAATTTCAGACTACAAAAAGTACAAGAGAGAGGATGAAGAAATGTAGCTGCTCATGGACAAATATTACAAAATAGATGAATATGGATAGTAAGAATCATGAAGAGCACATACAATGTAGACGGAATTAAATGCTCTTGAGGATGTGAGAATACGACGACATATATTGGGAATATTGTCTGAAAGTTCTACACAAAGCAATAAATATAATGAAAAGGAACAATAAAATTGAAATTCTTTCTCACCCGTTGACGAGCTGCTGCAAGTTGTAACAGCTCATCCGCTTCAGAGAAATTCATGAACCACTGACTTAGAGGATGATCTTTAGTGTCGCCTCTCTTCCTTTTGCTTGTATCCTCGACTGGTACTATAAAGACATAAAAGATGTACTAATTACCATAAACACATAAAATATATAATTATCTGTACAAAGAAAGATAGAAAGACAGAAAGAAAAAAATACCAGGAGGAGGCAAAGAAAAGCCAGCAGGTAATCTGGGTAAGTTTATCGCGGGATGACTCTGCACACGAGTGAAGAAACCCTCAGAAGGCTCGGGGAATACAATCTCATCATATGATTCCACAACAACAGGCTTCTTGGTTGACATAGGGCCAGATTCATCCTCAGGATACAACTTCAAATGATGATATCTACACACAATTGAAATCTTAAATAGGTAAATCTCAAAGTATATATATTAGGCATATGGACCAGTGCTTGGTGCAAAGGTAAAAATATTAGGCTTGCTTCTACAAAACTGCAAATTTGTGTTCAAAGAATGGCCACCTTATGCAAACTGGGGACTTGATTATTGCCTTCAAATCTCCCACCGAAGACTCAATTTATCAGTGCTGAATTTAGAAACAACTAAGGATAAAACTCACTATAGTTGAAATATATAAGATACCAATCAGAGGATAAAACATTATTAGGCACTTATTGAGTTTGATCATTAGTATACATTGGATAACTGAACCAAACAAAAGCCTTTATATATATTAGAGTTTGGCTTTCTAGTTGAGTGAATAAATGACCATGAGAGAAACAAATGATGCCTTAATAAAAGGATTCACAAGAAAAGTTACCAGAGGAATCTATAGTGCAAATCCTCTTAACTACCCTAGAAAGTAAATGTACAGATTCCAATAAAACAGTTGTCTAAGATAATTCAATCATCTCCCGGTCATTGAGGTTTCCATCCTTTTCAGAAACAAGCTTACTAAAGAAAAGTCAAACCTTTCCAGTCACACCATATAGAAAATAACTATCGAAAGACTTCAAGAAAATATTTCCTTGACAAAGTTCTGATGTTCAATGTTTTTGAAACGATAAAAAATAGGTTATTCAGCCTTGTTCTCTTAAAAAAAAGTCCCATTACCTCTTCCTTTGCAAAAGGCTACCTTGACAATCTAGAAATATCCTCAAAGATAAGGCACCAGTCCTATTCAATTCACATAGATTTATGATTAATCTCTTTAATTTTAAATGTCATTCTCAGCCAAAGAAAAATAGAAATGCATGATGTGATTTCGAATATACTTCTTTATGTTAATTGATCAACTGTAATGGAAGTTGTTAAATAGTGGATAATCTTCTATGCTGCACCTTGATTTGGTGTAGGAGAATATTCACAGTAAATTCCTGCAGACAATTAAACCATGTAGATACAAATGCTACATCTGATAGTTGTTTAGCGGTTTAGTTTGACAATAGATTAGATACTAGTCTGATTCAATGCAAATTGTCTAAATAGAAATGCATAATTTGATAGCGGTTAATTTTATATAGTTTTAAGCCAGTCATTTTATTTTTTCTTTGAGTTTTCAATAGTCCATATTCTGCACTTTGTTCTACACTCCTGGAATGAATGAATAATCAAAGACAAAAATTTGTCTGCCAAGCCTACACTTTCTGTCTTTCTTGAACATTCCTAATATAAATAATACTGAATACAAGGAATCATGTGTTATAACATTCTGCAGAATATGACATTGACTAGTACTTGCACTGTTTTGGTACTCATAATTCTTTCTGTATGCACAATTGTTATAAAAGATTACATAAAGGAATACAGAGAATGCTTTGGTATAAAATTAGTTGGCCAAGTCTATTTCTAAAAGAAATCAACCAGAATTAAACAATGGAACTCACAAGTTCAAAGGTTTATCACAAACATCACTGTGGAAATACAATGTGATGGCAATCTCAAATTCACCCCACCCTGCATCTGATAATTCAAAAGGTGGTGACTCGATGACTCTTATTGGATTATTGAAACTGGAATGCAACTGAAAAACAGCCCGCTTTATCACCACACCAATATCCTCGTTTGTGGCACCACGTACATATACAGTCCATTTATGTGACTGATACCTGATTATTGAGTTGACCAAAAGTATATAGCAACCAATATAGAAACACAAAACACTATGGAAATAACAAATAACAATGTACTTACTCGTTTGCCTTTTTCCCAAGCCAGAACGACATATTGCCGTAAACTATTGGAACGCTAATCTCAACATCCTTGACCTTCTTATTCAGCATCTGTTACAAAATCATGAACAACAGGATTATTAAAAAAATAATAACAATAATAACTACGGTGATTGAAACAATGAGCAACTGTTCAAACGTTACCTCAAGCCACACAAAATTTATGAAAAATAAACTGCATTTCTAATGAAAAAGAAAAGGCCAGAGCTTTCAAAATCATGTTCAAATTCCGGTAAATAACATAGAAGCTAAAAAGATCCAGTGAAAACACTCAAGTCCAGGCACTATGATAAAAATAATAACAAGTCCATTAACAGAATCTAAGCAGTCATTAACAACAGAGTTTTCCGCTGTCACTCAAAAAATTGCAGCTCCACACAAGTGCCATAAAGAAGCAATCTTAAAATAGAATCTTGGCATTGAGACTAAAAAAAATTCTTCCAAAAAACAAACTTCAGATTCTGGGAAACATCATTTTGGTTGTGTAAGATATGGGTAATCAAAAAAATTTGAAACTGAAATTGATAGTTACCTTCTTTTCACTATCATCGGGTTTGCTCATTTTGGTTCTCTGTGATTTGATTGAGAATCCACCTATATCAGACTGATTTGGACCGTTCCTTTACGGTGATAAACTGTCTGTCATAATCCTCGAAACATCTTGTTAGACATGAGTGTTGATTCAAAGAAATTAGGGTTTTTCCTCTGGCAAATTACATGGCCAGGTTTAGGGTTTGAAGCTAAAATTATTATCTACTCCTAGCTTAAATGTATTATTTTGAGGGGACCAATCAGAGCTAAAGAATGGAGGGTAATAACGCCAATTAATCAATGCACTCCCTGTTTCGTTTAAATAACGAAAAACTTGGGAGGTAGTTTTAACTAGCTTTTCCCGGTGGTCAGTGATCAGTGGAGCGGTCAAAATTAATAATTTGTTGATTTTTACAGGTTATAACTTATAATAGTAAAGACTTTTTTTTATGATTAAAAGTAAGATTAATCTAATTAAAATTAGCAACTAATCAATTGAAGATTGATGAATTAATAGAATGGTTTAAAATTTTGATTTTGACAAAATCCAACATAGAAAAAAATTGAAGATCCTTGGGCACCCATATCAGTAAGGCTGTGTAGTGTTTTGCTTTTATTAAAGAATGCTCCTTTCTTAGAAACAAAATTTCAATTTTCAGCCTAAAAATTTCTAGCGCACTAAAAAGATAAGAATTTGTGTTATTTTTAAGGCAACACCAAAATAATTAACTTTTAATTCAAAGAGTTGTAATAATAAGTAACGATTTGCTCGGAAGAGCTATAAAAATTCAAGCAAATCAGTCTTATTTTTTTCAGAAGTAGCCAGTCACCCTTTGTTGAAAAATGCTAATTAGGAATGGCTACACTAAGGATATCACAAAAATTGTTCAACCCGTTTAACTTTTAAATGATCTCGTACCCATCCCAAATTCGTTTATAATTATCCTTCTATTATCAGTATCCATTCTAAATTCTATCAATACTACTCTTACTCCTATAATTCTCATTTAACTATATAAATATAAATTCAATAATTAATAAAATACAATATAGTACAAATTATAAATTATAATTTTATAAATTAAAAAATTAAATAAATATCTAAACAGAGTTATATAATTAAAGTTTAAACTAAGTAAATATGAATTAAACTTAAATATTATACAATAAAATTTGATATAATTATATAATCAGATTTGGGTGGCGGATACTCAAACAAACTAAATCCATACACTATCTAAACCTGTTACAGGTAATAAAATTAATATTCACACCCATCCCATTCATCACTACCAAAACCTTACATAAACGAAATAGGTAGAATCAGTTACCCTAAAATGCCTTACCTTTTCGCCATTATTGCTTGGATTATTTCAGATTAAAAAGAGTCACATGTGATATTCAGCTTTCAAAATACAAACCTAGTTTCCATTTCAACTAGTGACCTCAATCCAACTACATCCAACATCTTTCTTTAATCTTCTATCTTTCATAATTTCCCTGAGGTGGCCAATCTCATCCCACATGCCAAACCTAGCATATAAATTTGATAACAGAACATAGATAACCACGTTCTGAGGCTCCAACTTGAGTGCCTCTTGAGCAGCCAATTTACCCAACTCAATATTACCATGTTCCTCACAAGCACTAAGCAAAGCCCCCCACATGGAAATGCTGTAACCCTCATGCCCTTTACAGACCATCTCATTTACAAGTTTCCAGGCTTTATCTAACTCACCAGCTTTACAAAGTAAGTTAACTACACAACTATAATGCTCTGGGCCAGAACTTGTGTTAAGATCTCGAGAAATTGATTCAAAGAACTCAATTCCAAGTTGCACTTGGCCAGTGCGACAACAAGCTGAGATGACTGTAACATATGCCACTCCATCTGGTCTTATCCCTTCTTTTAACATCTCATTGTACAACGCAATCACCTCGTTAAAATACCCATTTCTACTATAAACACCAAGCATTGAAGTCCACAAAACAATATCCTTATTCCTGTTTCCTCCCATTCTAAATCCTGCCAAATTGAACACCTGAAGAGCCTTCTCCACGAAACCACACTTTCCATACATTTCAATCAATGAACTTTGCAGAAAAACATCATTTTCCACATCATGAATTTTACGGGTTAAATAGGCATGCACCTGCTTGCCGAATTCAATTGCAGAAAATCCAGCGCATATCCGTAGCATTGCTGATAATGTAAAATGATCATAATCCAAACCCAAAATAGGCATCAGTCTTATCAATTTAACTCCTCCATCCCACAATTTGCCCTCAACATACCCAGATAAAAGCGCATTTGCACAAACAGTGTTCTTCACGGGAATTTCATCAAACACCATTGCCGCATGATTAAGAAAAGACAATTTCACATATAAATCGATCAAAGCGCTACCCACAAACACACTAGCTAGCCATCCTGATTTCGTCACATGGGCATGAATCTGCTTACCAAAGCTCACATCTCTCACAGAAGATGAAGCAATTAAGGAACTACACAAAGTATAAGTATCTAAAGAAACACAGCTTACATGCATGAGGGAGAAGATTTTTAGCGCATATAAAGGAAACCCATTTCGACTAAAATTAGAGAGTAGAACATTGAAGGGTAATGGGTTATTGGTGTTCACAAATTTGCAGAAGTTGGTTAATGTTTTAAGATTCTTTTCGTTCAGGCATGTGGTGTAGGCAAGAATGAGCTTACTATGAATATTAGGAGAAATAAAGAGTAAGCCTGACCTGATTAGGTGAGCATGGAGTGTCTTGATGGATGTGAGATTATTAGTTTGACAAGAATGGTCTAAGAATTGTGTAAAGGTTTTGGTGATATGGAAATTGAATTGATTTGACATAAAAAAAAGGGCATCTATATTCCATACAATTCTATTGCTCACGATCTTGAGATGGTGAGGGAGAAAATGGCAGGTGCATAAGTGTATTTGCCCTCGTTAGGACTCTCTCACCAATCAAACATTGCCTATTACCGGGAAAAATAAGGGTGTGACAGGAAGAAGCGCAACTTTGTTTCAGAGATGCAACCCGAAATATTATTGCATTTTCGAATTATATTTTGATTCATTGTTTCTCACACGGAGATAATTTTGCTAAGTATAGACCTAGCTTGGACCTCAAAAAAAAAAAAAAAAAGGTCAAGGGAGAATGATTGCCCAAACAGAAAACTTATATCGTATAATCAAATTGAAAGTGGCATATATGAATGCCCTGTTTGTCCTGCATAAAAATATTTTTTTTGAAAAAATTTATTTTTAATTTTTTTGAATTTTAATTTTTTTAATTTTAAAAAACTGTTTTTCATATAAATAAATGTTTTTTATAAAACAGATTTGAAAAAAATATAATTTATAAAAAATTAAAAAATCAGTTAATTAAATTAAAAAATCTACATCTAACAAACAATTCTAATCAACCCTAAAAATTTGGGTAATAGATTTCTTATCAAATAAATGTCCTCTAATCCATAATCAACTTATTTTTGATAATATGTACAACACATTGATACTATTGAATGAAATAAAATATAGTTGCTAGGCAAGAAGAACATGAGCAATCAAAATCACAGGTGATTGAGATTTGTCGTCCTTCAAGATCCTATCATATATAATACGAATATAATTAGTTTCAGTCTGTTTATATATAAACTGAGAATATACATGTGTTTTTTTACCAAAAATCACAAGTGACTGCTTAGTTTCCATCTATTTTCAATCCTACAAAGCCTCTCAGTGAATTTGTTCGATTGAAATCTATAAGGTTTTCAGATATTCATTTGAATTGTTAATAGCTCTGTGCTTGGTCCTTTCAAGTCTTTTTCCTTTTCTTTGGAATAGAGAGAACAGTCCGTGACACATGAGACTCCATAAGCTTTGGACTTGTCCGATGCTAGAATTATGTTTTGAGTTCCTCCTGTTTTGATGACTCTTTTTGTATAATGATATTTTCCATCAATGAATGTTTCTTTACATTAGAAGGGAAAAAAAAGGACTAATTGTGCTTTGATCTTGCAAAGAAAAAAAAACAAATTATTGCTTCAAAAAGTGATACAAATTCCTGATAAAAAAAATGTCTAAGTTAAAAATCCTTCCCATAAAGCTCTTGAGCTTAAAAAGAAAGAACAAAAAATATTTACATTGTTTTCGCAATTTCTAACACAAAATTGTTTGCTCTCATGATCTACTCAAGCAGGAAGTGCTAGAGACAAAAATATCTTCTGTGAAAGGAATTGTCAAACCACCCGTTGGACGATGAAAACCAAATCCCTCTCCAGCTATGTCTAGTAAATCTTGAAATGAAGGTGGTTCAATTATGATAACGGAACCACATACCTCTTCTTCTGTCTCCGCAACATACACTGCAAAGGAACCTTTTGACACATCTAAACTTCTTGAAGAAGCTTTCTTTCCACCCAATACTGATGCGCGAACAAGGCCAGGTACACGTACTGCCATTTTCTCATGCTTGATGTTTTGCAGTATAAAAGATTCGATCAAGAAAAACAACTTAAACAGGTCTGTTTCTTGAGCAAGTGGTGTTTGATGAATTGGCTGTGAGCCAATTATGAGGATTTATACGAGGTAACACTCTTTTTCAATGCTCTCTTTTTAACACTCATTTATCTATAAGTTCACTATTTTTAATAAAAAAATATATAACATATTTTTTTTATAAAAAATTAAATATAGTAATTTTTTTCTCTATCGTAATAATGACTAAAATATTAAAATTTATTTTTTATATATTATTTTTTTCTTCTTTCTTTCCTCATATCTCCACTCTTTATTCTATTTTTTTACACATTTTTATTAAAATTTAATAAACTAAGAAAAATAAAATATATTTATTGACTGGTTTTTAAGAATATAAATAATACTCTATGCAGTAGTTTCACATTTGAAATTTTAAGTTGAAATTAATTTAGAGGCTATATATCCAAGTGCAAAACATTTTTTATGACTTTTATAATAAAGCTTATGAAACATAATTTTCTGGAAAAAATAATGTGCATAAAAAGAATTCCAAAACCAACAAAAAAGAAAAAAAAACTAAAATCATAAAGAAAAACAAAATAAAATAATTTAAGCAATGAAAAATTTAAAATGAGGAAAAAATCATAAAAAAAATGAAACAAAATATATAGAAAAAATAAAATAATTTCAGCAATTAAAAATCTAAAATGAATAAAAAATTAATTATATTTTATATTAGATTTTTTTGTGGTTTTTTATTTCCTTAAAAATAAAATTAATATTCTCTTAATTATCAAAATTTTTTTGATTTATTATTTATTCTATTAACAATTTTAAAATAATTTTTGTTTTTAGTATAAAATCAATTCAAAATTTTGCTCATAATTTTTCCTATATAATTTTTAAATTTTAATAAAAAAATTAAAAAAAAAGAGTGGTGTGAGATATAAGCAAAAAGAAAAAAAAAGAGAAATAATGATAAATAAAAAATCAGATTTTAATGTTTTAGTCCGAGAAAAAAAATATTATATTTAATTTTTACCTAAAAAAGATATTATATTTTTTTTATTGAAAATAGTAGACTAATAAATAAAAAAGTGTTAAAAGAGAGTGGTAAAAAAAATGTTAAAAGAGAGTGTTGAAAGAGAGTAATAAAAAAGAGTGTTGAAATAAAAAGTTGCTAGCATTACTCTTTATCGTAACAATAGATAAATAATTGAGATGGTATCACATGTTTTTGTCATTCAACTAATCAACATAAATAAATCCAATATGTCCTACAATAACGGGATGAAGTAAAGATTGGAAAAGGACAGTTGGAGTAAGAACTTAATAGGTAGAAGGCATGCCCACATGGGACTTGATGAGCTATGTCCTTAGCAGTCAACAATTTGCAGCTACTCACATATTGGAACCATAAATTACAACAATCATATCTATTATGATAAAAAAATTGTAGACAAGGGCTTGTGAAGAGCATGTGAATTAAGTAGCAAGGGGCACTCCCGATCCCTTTGGTAACCCACCCTGTCTCAGAAGATAATCAATGCAAGTAATTAATATGAAGAGAAGACTCTACACCATCATTTCCAGCCATTAAATGATACCCCATTTTTTCTTTATATTTCTTTAAGTTACTGTTAAAATTCAAAATTCGACCTTTGGTTGGTTGTCGCCTGATATATATTTGAAAAGAGTGGACATAAATCATTTAGAGGAGGCTGCTTAGGACATAGCCCATGAGTGGTTCACATGGACTTGCCTTCTTGATTGGTGAACAAGATTGGAAATAGGGCAGATGGACTCCCAATGTTGGCATAGAAACGAGATTAACCCTTGAATTTGGAATATTCTTTAGACAACTCTTTAATTTTCTGAAGTTTTGACTCTTCTACTCTGGCAACAATTACTTTAATCTTCTTAGTTCAGAGTGGCAGACTGCATCACAAGGAATGAAGGATTGCCTCTTACTCAGTAGCTTTGATTCTTATGAGCATCGTTGATGTTGAAACACTTAAGAGTAAAGCATACATTTTGGAAGATTGAAGTAACTATTTTATGCCCTGGATATTCTGAAATTGGTAGTACTGAGATAGTTGTCGTTTTCATTGAGTTTCCTTCCCCTGGATCAAACAATTCTAACTTTTGTAATTTGGATTCAAACATCAAATCCTGTGGATAAAACATATACATTGATTTTGCTTCTCCCTTGAGTGGTTTGGCTTTTTGTTGTTATTGACAGAAAGAACAAAGATACTCAGCAATAGCAGGAATTCTGTAACATTTCTAATTGATTTGGTTCATAAAAAGAAAAAAAAAAGTTATATATATATATATATATATATAACTTCAATGAATCTGGGATAACTTGTGTTCAACTCTAACTTGAGTCTATATTACTCTCTAACACTTCATTTTTAAAGAAACACATGAATCTTTCGGGTATAATATTAATATAAATATAAAATTCTTAACAGATTCTTTATTTTAAAAGTAGATATTCATAATTCCGATTTTATTTAAATTACATGTGTAGATCAAATGAATTTAAAAGAATATGTTTTTATGGAGTTAGAATAATTTTCTCTTAATAACCCACAATTGGAGACTATGATTTGTAATAGTGACAAAAATTAATATAGATTATATGACAAACTTATGCTAATTTACAATTATAATAGACTTAAAATTTTTATTATTTTAGTTGTTTGTAGTTTAAATTTTAAATTTTAAGTTTGTAATTTAAAATATTTTATCCTTTTTTTTCATTTAACGATTTAATGTTATAATTTTATCTATTTTTTAATTTAAATTATTATATATAAAAATTAAAATATTTACATTTATATATATATATATATGTATGTACTCTCGTACCATAATTTTGGATACTTTTTAACCGTACCTACGTATACTAAAATATAAAAAAATAAAAAAAAAATCGGATTTTTAGATATGTAATGGATACCCATACCCGAGTCGAAGCAACATAAACTTAGCAAAAGGAGTCACTTTAAGAAGAACAAGTACTAATTGTCTCAGCAATGTCGTTGATCTCAGGATAAGTTATGCATGAGCATCAACACATTTCAAATATTTTGTTGGATCTTTATTTGCTTATAAACGTAGATGTAGGCCATACTTGGATTCTAACTTGTAGACATAGTATAAAATTTATGACTTCACTTGACCCTTTACTTGCTAATTAGTTAGAAGGCAAACCCACATGATCCTTCATTACATATGTCCCTAACAGATGCCATTAATAAACAAATTCTGGCCACCCATTTTATATGGTAATTGGATTTTCCTCTCTCTCTATATACACCCACATATTGAAATCACAGGTAACAGCAAAGCAATCTTAAGGCAGCAAATCCCCTTCTTTCCCTTGAACCTTTCCCCCTAACAACAAAAACTCGATGACTAGACATTTTGCTGCTCTTCTTGCTAAGCAAATTCTGGGTAAATCTACAATATCTGCAAATAAGTCTTCTTCAAGATTTTCAAATGTACCAAAAGGTTTTGTAGCAGTTTATATTGGAGAGACAGAGAAGAAAAGATTTTTAGTTCCAGTGTCTCATCTGAATAAGCCTGCATTTCAAGATTTACTAAGTCAAGCAGAAGAGCAATTTGGTTTCGATCATCCGATGGGTGGTTTGACAATTCCCTGCAGAGAAGATACTTTCCTTGATGTCACTTCTAGATTGTGTTGATCATAATAATTAAGAGGGAAATCTATACACAAAACAATTTTGTATTGGTAAATAATGTCCAAGTTAATGTAAACACTTGTTTTGTTGAACAGCAAAACTTTTTTTGTTCTTTTTCCAAATGAGACAAGCTATTACATTATGTGCTATTTATTCCTTTTAGTTTTGTTTTCTTTCCTATTTCTTATTGAATTTATCTATGAGGCTAGATAACTAACACGATCTTGGAATAATATTGGATGCTAAGCAAAGGATAATTTTCTGCCCTGTTTTTGACAGCAACACTGCTGCATTATCTTCTTTAGCTTACAGTATTCAACTAATTAACATGCCAATAGAGGAGTTAAAAAAATGTCAAAACAAGAATTGCTTGTTTGTGTTATACCTCTTGTTAGAGAAAAAAGGAAGAAATAAAGAAACCCAATAAATAAGTTAATAAAACCGAGTAAGTGTTCTACCGCTTAAAATAACAGAAAAAATAGAAGAAATAACATAAAAAGTAAATCCCTACAAAATAGATAAAATTCCATTGGAAATGGAAGGGGAAAACAGATCACACCAAGAAAATAAATAAAAAAGAGAAGTTTTAAGTGTTGTGATTTTCCATTGATGTGAAAAAGTATAATTCAAAGGAAAAGGTTACAGCTTGCTTAAACAAAATATTTAAATCTGTTACTTGGGTGAGCCATGCATGCTTTCCTTAAGACCATAACAGAAAATACACCCGCTGGTTTGAATTAAAAGATTACAAGTGGACCAAAATAACAAAGAAAAATTATTACTCTTGATCACATCCAGTTTCTCTTTTAATTTTTTTAAATTCATCCTTGCTCGTAGGCTTTTGTCATAATATCATCCAATTGCACACTTAAACTGGAATGAACAGGACACACATTACCTTCTTTTCTCTGTTTCCCTAACAGCATAAATCAGATACAGAGAGATACTTCATCTGAATGTGCTTTTCCGAATACGTCGAACCAGATTTTGACCATTTAAAGGAGTTGACTGATTGTCCACCTTGATGCTGCAAATGTTTAATGCGTCCTTTTTTATAAAAAAAATATTTAAATTTAAAATTTTTGATATATATAGTTTCTTCAGTGAATGAATATAGACACTCGTTTTTTACTTTAACCGATCACAATTCTTCCGTGCTACGAAATCATACTTTTTTTATTTATTTTTCTTTTCTTCAATTATTCTGATTTTTTATCTGAATATGACGATCAACAAGTTATGGCCTACATGTCCTTAATTAATCGAAGAGTCGCTTATAGAACACGTACTAATTGTCTCAACAATGTTGTTGATTTCAGGGTAAGTCTGGCTTGAGCATCAACCCATTTCAAGATTTAGTTGGATCTTCATTTGCATATAAACGTAGATGTAGCCATGTAGGCCATACTTGGACTCTGAGTTGTAGATTTAGTATAAATTCATGACTCGGCTTGACCCCATAGTTGCTAATTTGGTTACAATGCAACCCCACACGATCTTTCATGTGATATGTGTTGAAATATGACAATCTCACATCGGAAAGAGATGATTTTTCCACCATAGCATTAGGCTATAAAAGGACTTTATCCCCTCTTAACAATTCATCCCAAAAACCACCAATCTCTCTACTTCTAAGATTGGTTGTATTTTTCCTCTCTCTCTTGTAATATTTCACTTTGTAATATTTCTTTGAAATAGTAAAATATTATTTTAGTAGTGTCCGAGGACGTAGGCATAATTGGCCGAACCTCGTTAAATTCTGGTGTTCATTTTATTTCTATTTAATAGCTATTGTCGGGTCTTTTACTTTGTGATATATTGTGCTTTAAATTATCTTAGAAAAATTCTGTCACCAAGACTCAAGAGTCTAAGGAAGTTGGTTTTTAAGGGAGACCATTTGTGACTCCACCAACTACCTGGGAATTTTTCTTTGTCTTAATTTTTGGCACAATTATTCATTTTGGTGGAAACTAACCCGATTTCCACAACAATTGGTATCAGAGCCAAGGTTACTGAGTTATATGCTCTGTGGTTGCGGCGTAAGCTGATCTTCCACATCAGAAAGGTTTCCTTGGATTCTTGGGTATTCCGCATTTGAAAGCTATTAAATAGTCTTAAAAAGGAAATGGCAAGAGACGGACAAAAATCCACAATGGACACAACAACTTCTACTTCATCAATTTTGGCGAGAACTGCTGTGGCAAATACGAGAATTGCAGTGGAGATTTTTGATGGTACAGGCCATTTCGGCATGCGGCAAGGTGAAGTTCTAGACGCCTTATTTCAGCAAGGCTTAGACATTGCCATTGAGGGAGAAAAGCCAGAAGGTGCAGATGAGAAGGAATGGAAGACAATCAATCGTTTGGCATGTGGTACAATTCGATCGTGCCTGTCCAGAGAGCAGAAGTATGCCTTTTGTAAAGAAACTTCTGCAAGTAAATTGTGGAAGGCACTGGAGGAAAAATTCTTGAAAAAGAGCAGTCAAAATAAGCTTCATATGAAGAAAAGACTGTTCAGATTCACATATGTTCCTGGTACCACGATGAATGATCACATCACCAATTTCAATCAACTTGTAGCAGATCTGATGAACTTGGATGTGACATTTGAAGATGAAGATTTGGCCCTAATGCTGTTGGGATCCCTTCCTGAGGAGTTTGAGTTTCTAGAAACTACTCTACTCCATGGGAAAGCTGAGGTGTCTCTTAGTGAAGTATGTGCTGCACTATACAGTTATGAATTGAGGAGAAAAGACAAGAAGGATAGCACCAGTGGAGCAGCTGAAGCTTTGATAGTAAGAGGCCGTTCGAAAAATAAGAACAGGGGAAAGAAAGACAGATCAAAGTCCAGAGTGGGCAAAGATGAATGTGCCTTTTGTCGAGAAAAAGGGCACTGGAAGAAAGATTGTCCTAAGTTGAGAAGCAAATCTGGCAAAGGCAAGGCTGTTGCAGATTCAAATGTAGCTGAATGTGATGATTCAGATTTTTCATTAGCATTGATGCCATCAATAAGCAGTTCGACTGCTTGGATCCTGGATTCAGGCTGTAGCCACCATATGTGTCCCAATCGGGAATGGTTTTTCGATTTTAAAGAAATTGAAGGTGGAGTTGTCTATACAGCAAATGACAGCCCTTGCAAAACAACTGGAATTGGTTCAATCCAATTGAGGAATCGTGATGGATCAATCAGAACTCTGACAGACGTAAGATATGTGCCCAGTCTGACGAAAAACCTCATTTCTATGGGAATCCTTGGGAGAAAGGGTTTCACTATAATCATTAAAAATGAAGTAATGAAGGTTATATCTGGAGCACTTGTGGTGATGAAAGGAGTTCAAATGAGCAACAACTTGTATTACTATGAAGGCAATACAGTTGTTGGAACAACAGCAGCAGTTTCTAGTGATGACCATGAGCTAGAAATAACCAGATTGTGGCATATGCACTTGGGGCATGCAGGCGAAAAATCCTTGAAACTTCTGGCGAATCAAGGATTATTGCAAGGAGTGCGAACCTGCAAATTAGACTTCTGTGAGCATTGCATCAAAGGGAAGCAGACGAGAGTGAAGTTTGGCACTGCAATCCATGATACCAAGGGTATTCTGGATTATGTTCACTCAGATGTGTGGGGTCCTTCCAAAACTGCTTCAATGGGAGGTAAACACTACTATGTTACCTTTGTTGATGATTGTTCAAGAAGAGTATGGGTGTATACAATGAAGACAAAGGATGAAGTGTTGGAAGTTTTTCTCATCTGGAAGAAGATGGTAGAAACTCAGACGGGCAGAAAGATCAAGTGTCTTCGAACAGACAATGGCGGAGAGTACACAAGTGATCCCTTCATGAAAGTTTGCAGAAATGAAGGAATTGTTCGACATTTCACTGTCAGAAATACACCACAACAGAATGGGGTGGCTGAACGCATGAACCGAACTCTACTGGAGAAAGTTCGGTGTATGTTGTCTAATGCTGGATTAGGCAGACAGTTTTGGGCTGAGGCTGTAACATACGCATGTCATCTCATTAATCGTTTGCCATCAACTGCTATCAATGGAAAAACACCTTTGGAGGTGTGGTATGGAAAACCTGCAACAGATTATAATTCCTTACATGTGTTTGGTTCCACTGCATACTATCATGTTAAGGAATCAAAGTTAGATCCAAGGGCAAAAAAAGCTATCTTTATGGGGATATCCTCTGGTATCAAAGGATATCGACTATGGTGCCCAGAGACGAAGAAAATAATCTTTAGTAGAGATGTTACCTTTGATGAGTCTACCATGTTAAAGGTAACAAAGGAGCAGACGGATGGTTCTCCACAGCAGGTGGAGGAAACTCCCAAACAGGTGGAGTTTGATAGAAGTAGAATTGTTGATCCAACAATTGTAGAGTCTGATAAAATTACTCCTACGGAAGAAGAGGAGATAATGGTAGAAAATGGATCAGATGAGGAAGCAGAGGTTTCAGCACAAGAACCTCCTCAGCAACTTGAGCCAATTGCACTACGAAAGCCGAAAAGGAAGATTAAGAAACCTGCTCGACTTGAAGATATGACTAATTATACATCTTCAGTAGATGATGAGATTCCTTCCACTTATTGTGAAGCTATTCAAAGCTCAGAAGAAGAAAAGTGGAGAAAGGCTATGGAAGAAGAGATGCAGTCCCTTGAAAAGAATCAGACATGGAAGCTAGCAAGTCTGCCAAAGGGAAAGAAAGCAATTGGCTGTAAATGGGTTTATGCAAAGAAAGACGGATTTCCTGATAAGAATGATATCCGCTACAAGGCAAGATTGGTAGCTAAAGGCTACGCTCAGAAGGAGGGAATTGATTATAATGAAGTGTTTTCTCCAGTTGTAAAACATTCCTCCATAAGAATACTGCTGGCTTTGGTAGCACAATTTGATCTGGAACTAGTTCAGCTGGATGTAAAAACTGCATTTTTACATGGAGACTTAGAAGAAGAAATCTACATGACTCAGCCAGAAGGATTTAAAGTTGCTGGAAAAGAAAATTTGGCGTGCAAGTTGAGCAAATCGTTGTATGGATTGAAGCAATCTCCAAGACAGTGGTACAAACGATTTGACAAGTTTATGATAAGGCAGAAATACACAAGAAGCAAATATGATCATTGTGTATATTTACGCAAGCTACGGGATGGTTCCTTTATCTATCTCCTCCTTTATGTTGATGATATGCTGATAGCTTCAAAAGATGAAGGAGAGATTCAGAAGTTAAAAGCTCAACTAAATCAGGAATTTGAAATGAAGGATTTAGGGGAAGCTAAGAAGATTCTCGGTATGGAGATATGCAGAGACAGAAAATTGGGGAGACTTTGTTTGACTCAGAAACAATATCTGAGAAAAGTACTAAAGCGTTTTGGGATAAATGAGAATACAAAACCAGTTAGTACTCCACTTGCTCCTCATTTTAAGCTCAGTGCATCTTTATCTCCGAAAAGTGATGAAGAACGAGAATATATGTCAAAGGTTCCATATGCAAATGCTGTTGGTAGCTTGATGTATGCAATGGTGTGTACGAGGCCTGACATTTCACAAGCAGTTGGAGTTGTGAGCAGGTACATGCATGATCCTGGCAAAGGACATTGGCAAGCTGTGAAATAGATTCTACGGTATATTCAGAATACTGTAGATGTTGGTATAATGTTTGAGCGGGATGAGAAAAGTGGTCAGTATATAGTTGGATATTGTGATTCCGACTATGCAGGTGATTTAGACAAACGTCGATCTACTACCGGTTATGTGTTCACACTTGCAAAGGCACCGGTTAGTTGGAAGTCCACCTTACAGTCAACAGTTGTTTTGTCTACAACAGAGGCAGAGTACATGGCAGTTTCAGAAGCTGTTAAGGAGGCAATTTGGCTTCAGGGGTTGTTGAATGACTTGGGAATTGGTCAGAAGCATGTCAAAGTGCATTGTGACAGTCAAAGTGCTATTTGTTTAGCAAAGAATCAAGTTTATCATACAAGGACGAAGCATATCGATGTTCGATATCATTTTGTACGGGAAATTCTTGAAGATGGTGGGATACTTCTTCAGAAGATTTTGACTGCTGAAAATCCCGCAGATATGGCAACGAAAGTTGTGACAAGTGTCAAGTTCCAACATTGTTTGGACTTGATAAATGTTATTAGAATTTGAAATTGGGCGCTTTGAAGCGCATTTGGAGACATTACTGAAATTTGTAATATAAGAGTTTAGAGGATGTTTGTTTGGAATTGTGAGATTGTCAAGGTGGAGATTTGTTGAAATATGACAATCCCACATCGGAAAGAGATGATTTTTCCACCATAGCATTAGGCTATAAAAGGACTTCATCCCCTCTTAACAATTCATCCCAAAAACCACCAATCTCTCTACTTCTAAGATTGGTTGTATTTTTCCTCTCTCTCTTGTAATATTTCACTTTGTAATATTTCTTTGAAATAGTGAAATATTATTTTAGTAGTGTCCGAGGACGTAGGCATAATTGGCCGAACCTCGTTAAATTCTGGTGTTCATTTTATTTCTATTTAATAGTTATTGTCGGGTCTTTTACTTTGTGATATATTGTGCTTTAAATTATCTTAGAAAAATTCTGTCACCAAGACTCAAGAGTCTAAGGAAGTTGGTTTTTAAGGGAGACCATTTGTGACTCCACCAACTACCTGGGAATTTTTCTTTGTCTTAATTTTTGGCACAATTATTAATTTTGGTGGAAACTAACCCGATTTCCACAACAATATGTCCGTTAAATAACCAAAATCTGGCTTATGGTAATTTGAATTTCCTCTCTCTATATATATAGTTATATACCCACATATTGGAATCACAAGTAACAGCAAATTTTCTCATTCCCTTGAACCTTTCTCACTAACAACAAATATGGCTAGACATTTTGCTGCTCTTCTTGCCAAGCAAATTCTGAGTATATCTACCATATCAGCAAATAAACCTTGTTCAAGATTTTCAAATGTACCGAAAGGTTTTGTAGCAGTTTATGTGGGAGAGACAGAGAAGAAGAGATTTTTAGTTCCAGTGTCTTATCTGAATAAACCTGCATTTCAAGATTTACTAAGTCAAGCAGAAGAACAATTTGGTTTCGATCATCCGATGGGCGGTTTGACATTTCCCTGCAGAGAAGATACTTTCCTTGACGTCACTTCTAGATTGTGTTGATCATAAGAATTAAGAGGGAAATCTGTCTTTACTAAACAATTTTGTATTGGTAGACAATGGCCAAGTGAATATCGTAAATACTTGTTCTGTTGCACATTAACACCTTTCCTAATGAGACAAGTTATTACATTACGTTCAATTATTAATTCCATATAGTTTTATTTTCCTCCCTATTTCTTCCTGAACTTATCTTCCAGCCAGGTGAATTAATTAACTAGCACAATACTGGAATAATATTGGATACTAAGCATAGGATAATTTTGTTTATTGTTTATCAGTTTGATTTATTTATTTAGTTTTTCAATCAATTGAATAAGACATATTTATTTTCATTCTATATATCTATTAAGGTCAAAAATTGTTGGACTAGTATTTAATAGTTCATTGGGTGGGGAAACTGCTTAAGGCATAGGTCATTGGGTATCACATGGTTATGTATTCCAACTAATTGACATGCCAATAGAGGAGTAGAAAAAATTGGAAATCTTGATTTTAATGCCAAAACAAGTATTGCCTGTATTAGAATATGATATCTCTTATTAGAAAGAAATAACCCAATAAACAAGTTAATAAAACAGAGTAAGAGTTCTATTACATGAAATCACTGAGAGAATAGAAGAAACGTCACAAAAACATAGGAAAGAAAACTTAGAGAAAAATTAGATGTGAATCCCTCCAAAATAGATAGAATTGCAGCGAAAATAAGAATGAAAGAAACTCAGATTAATGAGAACAGATTACCAAGAAAATAAATAGAAAGAAGTTTACTTCTCTAAACCTCTGTGTGTTATGATTTTTCCATTGATGTGAAAAAGGATTTATACAAACAAAAAAGTTAGAGCATGCTTAAACATAATAATTAGACCTATTACTTGTTCTACCAAAAAAAAAACCTATTACTTGAGTGAGCATGCATGCTTTAGCATAATCCAAAATAATTTTTTTAGTATATTAATAATTTCCTTAAGACCACAAAACAATGAAGGCACCGACTGTTAAGGTTCACTTGAATTAATTATGAGATTAATTTGGGGTACAAGCATATTAACTAAGTTGCAACCTTACGGCAGAGTTCTTTTCCCAGCAAAAATCCAACTCTTTTTTGATAAACAATGGCAATTCATTAATCTTAAAAGGCAAAATTTGCCATTACAATGCCAAGCCACATTGGGCAGCAGTGCAACCAAGAGACAGGCTCAAAAATCCAACTCTTATAAGGCTTATTACTTTACTATCTATTCTTGGTGGCCAAGTTGTGGGATTTGAATGATGAGTTATCAAGTCCTAAGTGGATAGGAATTAATTTATTTTTGTCCAATCTTGAACTCTAATTCACCGAAGTGGTCTACAAGTACATATTCAAGCAAAATATGTATGGTAGCTGAGCCTTTTTTTGGGGTTGATTTTCGTTGAGGCCTTTTTGTTTGATTTTGATGAGATATGGGTGTAATTGGATTTTTGATTGAGCGATTCTCTTGATTTTGTATCTATTTCAGTTTATTAGTAAATCTGTTGTTTCTCTTTGTTCGTGGATGTAGGCTCACACAGAACCATTTTTATTTTTATTTTTATTCTCCTATTTTATTTATAGCGTCTGTTTTATCAAATAAATATTTTGTTCCGCCGCTAATTTTCTTAACACCCAACTAATCTGAAATACAATAAATACTGTTTAGGGATGATCCCCCCAAATTTCCTATACTATACTCAGCTCTATTAGCTGATGTTTCTTCTTAATGAAGTTCTCTTAATTAAATTTCATCCAAAATAATAATAATAAGAAAACTAAAAATAACATGAAATATTATTAATATTCTAACATTCCTTCTCAATTATTTTTCAAAACTAGCCTTTAATTTGGCCATTGATTTTATGTCCACCTTGATGATAGTTGCAGCAGGCTGATTTTGGTGCAAATTAGCAGGAGCAGCATTAGCCATATTTTACTGTTAACTGAATTGCCATATCTCTGTTCATGTATTTTCAAGAGAATAACTACAAAACCGAAAAAGAAATTATGTAAACAGTGGTACCTCTCAAATAATTAGGGCATCTTACCCAATCACCATTAACATAACCATTCAGTGATCCATCCTCAACAAATGAAATAAATTCTGACTTAAAATTGATTGGAAAGATATAAGAAAACTTTTCCGAATTTGTATTAGTAAATTCTCATGTGGGTGTACAAAAGAAAATTGGCCATCCCATCATCTTCTGGCTTCTAGCTCCAAATGGAAGAAGAAGAAGAAGAAATGTAACCAATGTTCAAAATTTGACAAAATTGTTGTGGTGGTGATCTGTTTATGATCACAATGAATTCAAGCTGGAAATGGTGTGAATGAAGATCTCTTCTCTGCAAGGAAGTGTAAGGCCACCCATTGGATGATTAAATCCAAATTCTTCCTCAGCCTTTCTCAACAATTCCTGGAATGAGGGCTGATTCAACACCGAAATCGGCACTATATATCGCTTCTTTTCGCTCTCTCCAACATATACTGCAAAGAAGCCCTTTGGAACTGATGCTACGCCTTCATTACCAATCTCAAGCAAATTTGATCGGCAAAGAATGCGTTTAGCATGCATCACACTGCGGGAAAGAATTGCCATTCTTGTATAATTTCTCTTTAATTGTATTTCTTCAAGAAATTCATGATGATCAGAGGTATGCTACTAGTGAGGAGGATTTTGTTTCAAGACTTGCTTTTCTAGTTACAGATTCATACATTATATATAGAGAGTTTAATTGGTACGTGGAAAATCTAAAATGTGTGAATGAGGAGCCAATTGGCCTTCAAGTGGGGTTTACTCAGAGACATAAGCAGTTGAAGTATCACATGGCTATGCCTTCCAATTTATTATCTTTAACTTGGTACTGATTAAATCTGTGTTTGTTGCTACAAAAGATTTCCAACAAGTTTCAAGAAAAAAAAAAAAAACTTACAAAGGACCACTTCAAATTGGTTTTTCTTTCTCTCCTTTTTTTTTTGCAAAAGATAAACTTTTGTTTTTAGAAAAAGATAAATGCATCTATTGCTTCCTTCTCTCAATAAAACGGTTAATGCAAACTTTTTTCAACTCCAATAACCAAAGCAGCACAATGTCACAGACTTCAATCCCACATCGGATAGGTGAAGGGAATGAGTCCTGGCTATAAGCGATGACGCTGCACACCCTACCAGATCGATCTTTTGGGGAGAGAGTAATGGTCCCGTGACAAGTGGTATCAGAGCCGACCCTGATCCGATTCCGATGTCTCGCCAAGCACCCCGGGTTTGGGGCAGACAGGGGGGCCCACTGTGACGAGGGCGTCACAGGATTGGGTGGGGAAGAATGTCACAGACTTCAATCCCACATCGGATAGGTGAAGGGAATGAGTCCTGGCTATAAGCGGTGACGCTGCACACCCTATCAGATCGATCTTTTGGGGAGAGAGTAATGGTCCCGTGACAACAAGCTTCCCTCGAATGGTTATACCAGGATGCTTGCTTGCCATGGAAAATGATAAAATTTTGCTTTGGTTTTGTCCTTGCAGCTAGCAATCCATACTTGTTAGTGTTAATACTGGAACAAATAATAATAATTAGAGTAAATTGAGGAATTAAGTGAATGAAAGATATCAAACTAGAATAAACTGAGGAATCAAGCTTCCTCAGTTTGGCGTTGTTAATCCAGTGAATGTTGATACAATTGTTGCACTAACAAGTATACTACTATAAGATGAGAAAAAGACGCAGTTTAGCATTGTTTGAGAGTGAAAAACCATAGCCAACGTTAATGCTCTGCTTGGGAAAGGTTGAATGTCGAGAAAGTTAGCCAATTGAGAGTTTTTTTTTATTAGGATCAAATATCATAACCAATGAAGAAGCAGCGTTAATTAACCGTTAATATAGGTTTAGCAACCAAGAAAATTTTAAATCGAAGATCCCTCAAAAATTGACCCAAGGGTATATTAGTCATTTTATTAATGAAATTACTAATATACCCTGGTTTGGACCTTTCAGTTTGGCCGGATCCTATATATATATATATATATATATATATATATATATATATATATATATATATATATTATGGGAAGCACTTCTAATTAGGCCTTATTGGTATAGCATTAGCACCACAATATGTGTGAATAGAGATAACAAGCATTCAATGCTTTAGGACATTAACGTGTAATGTAAGACATTCATATATGACCACCAAAGAAAAAGAAAAACGCAGACAAGGCCTTGTGAAGTGCATGTGAAGGAAGTGGCATTGCTTCTCCCTTTTCCCTTGTGGAACCACCTCATCTCTGTTGCAATCAAAGAAGAACAATTGATTCTATGATCATTTCCAGCCATCAAATCTAAAATAGAGTTTCCACAATTTTTTTTTGTCTTTAATTTTTATTGAGAGAGAGAGAGAGATAGCAATAATTATACCATTAAATAGGTTCCAATATGTATGTGGTGACACAAGTTGTGGGCTACAATAGGGATCTCAATAGCCAATACAGTAAACTGTCAAGTTATAGACTATTGGATCTGTAGTGAAAAAAGACCATGATTATTGTAAGGGAAAAATGACAAGTAAAAATATAAATATTGAGGATTGAACAGCATAACTCATATCTGCATTAAAGTTCAATTATAATCAGATCAAATGCGATGTAACTTTTGTAATTGTAACATTATTATAGAAAATTATCATAATTAAGATTACTGATATGTTGGCTAACAAAGAGAGTATGCCTGAACTGATAAGTGCCATAATTTCTTATTTCCTTTTGGAAGTAATCTCTCTTCCAACTTTCTAAGCATAGAAGAGTAGACAAAACTAGTTTATATAGTTGCAAATTAGTTGATTCAATATTTCATTCAGTTTGAGAATGTAGTGTAACTCATAGTAGCTAGCTAGTCAATTGAAAATTGCAAATTTTCGATTAATTTTTGTGGAAAAATATGAATAGAGATAACATTGCAAACTGCAATAATATATCTCATTTTGGTCAAGAAATTATTTACATTGGTTTGGAATATGGCCATTTGTGGCAGTGCAAAATTGATTGCTGTAATTAGATTAATTTTCCTTTTCTGATCTACTCAAGCAAGAGGTGACATGAATAAAAGTATCTTCTGTGCAGGGAATTGTCAAACCGCCGGTTGGATAATTGAAACCGAACTCCTCTTCTGCTTTACATAGCAAATCTCGAAACGAAGGTTCATTCAGATAGGATACAGGAACTAAAAATCTCTTCTTCTCAGTCTCTCCAACGTAGACTGCTACAAAACCTTTCAATAATTTTGAAGAAGTTGCCGATCGGCCCCGCAGAATTGGCTTAGCAAGAACAGCAGCGAGGTGCCTAGCCATGGTGTTTGTGTTTACTATATGTTAAAGAAAGAGTTTGCTGTTTTAAAGGAAAGCTATTTGGGAGAAGAATATAATTATATGGTGAATTGGTGACTTGTGTTTTGGTGTGAATTCATGAATGGGTATATATAGGTGAAGCAGTTTATGAAAAATCTTCGAAGATTGGTGGAGTTAGTGGCCAAAATCAATTCTCTGCCTTCATGCATTGGACATAGATTGAAAAATCATATGGTCTTGTCTTCTAAATAGTCAACAAATATGGGGTCCTATGTCCAAAAGAGATCACTGAGGTCCAACAAAAAAGATTGGAAATGAAAGAGTTGGATGTGTAGTCAATTGATTTATTAAAATTTAGTTGGAATGGGATTGCTGAACTGAATAGGAGGGAAGCTAAAACAACAAAAATAATTGAGTCATTGTAGAATGTGGGACAGACATTTTTTTCCCTAAATTTCCTACTTTATTAATTTCATAATGCGACCTGCATTATCTACTAACATGTCATTGATTTTCTTTTTTTATCAAGTAAAATAAAAAAAAAATACCAAGGAAATTTTTTATTTATATTTTTTATAAATGAATTTAGGAAAATTGCAAAAAATAAGAGCTAGAGAGGGAAAGTTTCCTTCATAAATCTAACTTTTTTATATATAAAAATTATAAATAAAAATGTAATAAAAAAGGATGATGGGATTTTTCCCTCAATATTTCTTATAAAATAAAATTGAAAAGGGAAAAAATGAGAGAAATATTCTCTTGTTATTTCATATATTGATTTAGAAAAAAATTCAAAAAAAAAAAGAAGTTAGCAAAGAAAAATTGTTTTGAATTCATAGTCATAGCCTGAATGAGATGCATCAATCGACTAGAACTAATCTTAAGATTGATTCCCCTTTCACCATCTATAAACAAAAAAAAAATTGTCTTCACTAAAATTTTATTATTATTATTTTTTCAAAATAAATTTCATTTTTTATATAAATTAGGAAAATTTGGAAAAAAAGATAGTAGAAGGAGTATTTCCATGGGCCCAGCCCAGTCATAAAGCTTGGGAGAATGATTATCAATGGCTTCGTAAAATGGGCTTAAAAATCTGGCGCTGATATATGTGCGATTTGCATATGCATTTAGGACTGCCATGTGTGCAGTGTGACCAATAACTTAATTACATTATATATACTTTGCTTTATTTCGTTCTGCCCCACTAATGTGGAATTTATTTTCCCCAACTCTGCTTTCTGCTTCTTCTTTCTTTGTTCTTCATTTTCAAGTTTCCAATAAATTTTAGGTCATATGATTGGTGCAACTATATCAGTGACCATGAGACTCTGTCGCTTATAACCATGCTCAATTACCTTAAACAAGTGGTTTGAGGATGGTCTGTCTTCATCAACAAGTGACAAGTGATTTTTCATGCACTGACGAGGTGCTGCTTTTCCCATCTAGTGACTTTGCTCTTTCTGGGCAACTTCTAAGTTCTAAACTAACATTGGACTCCATAAAATAAAAAAATAAAAATAATAACAACAATAATAATGCATAAATCACAAGGTTCTGTCTCCCAGAAGTTACTGAAAATTTAGCTGAATAAAAATTTCGATATCTGGCAAATTAACTACGGAGCATCACACCAATTATTTGTTTTAGTCGTTTTGGTTTCGTTCATGGATACCGAGAAAAACAAAAAGGAAAGAATTTGGGTTCAACTCAGATTTTCATAAGTATGATGATAGACAAAAAATTTTAACATATTTGCTTTCATTTTCCAATCAAATTTTGGTACATATGTTAGTCTATTAGACAGTGTATATGTGCATCTCCTCTGCTCTAGAAACTACAAACTGAAAATAAGATCAGTGAATACTTTTTCACTGCAAGGAATTGTGAGACCGCCCATAGGATGATGAAATCCAAACTCTTCCTCAGCTTGATTTAACAACATCTGGAATGAAGGATGCTTCAAATATGATATTGGAACTGCATATTTTTTCCTCTCATTTTCTCCAACATATACGGCAAAATGACCTTTTGGCACATCCCCAGTTTCCTTCCATAAAACAATCCGTCGCGCAATTTTCTTAGCATTAACAATTCTCGGCATGCGAATCCCCATTTTGAATTCTTCACAAAATGTTCGATTTAATTGATTTCAGGAAACTTAATTGGAAGTTAAGAGTAGAAAAGATAATTTGGCACTGGTCGGTATATTTCCTTGGTAAAGGCACATATATATAAAGCCTAGGAGAATCTCAAGTGCAATGCCCTCAACCTGGGTCACCTATGAGCATAATTCACAAGGAATAATCACATGCTTATGCCTGCCATTTTGGCCTACCAGCCAACATATATAACTTTGCAAGCATTGAAGCATGGCCTACTTGTAATGAAAGATGCCTATCAGTCCACTTAATTGCAATTGTAAAAAAAATCATATCTTGATCAGATTCTTGAAAATATTGTTTGGGTAAAGTAATACATCAGCATGTAACCTATTTGCTGAAGCTGGTTGGTGATCAAATTAACACATTGGCAATTAGCATCATATTGTTCTGGCACCATCAAACATAAGAAAGAAACAAGTCATTTGTTCATATGAATATGTCTCTAGCATTAATTTAATATTTTTAACCCATAAAATTCAAAGAAACCGAGCTCATATCCTGCACATAAATTCCACTTAGCCCGATGTTATCAGCAGCTAACCATATGAAACTTATCGCTAGAATAATATCACCTCCAGCAACTTTTATCTATGATCAACATGCTTAATTGACTAGAGTTGTGGCCACAATATTTTGATATATATTTTTATCAATCCCCATCACCAAAATACTGGGACATAAGAGTACCAAATTATTGGTGAGTAATCATTGTCCTTGAGGTCCTTTTTTCTGTATACTATCAAGGATATCCTGAAGATATGTTATTTGGATATTAACATAGGAGTATATCTTTCTGTGTTGTCCACACGAATCTAATACTTAATTTCCTCTAGTTCTTATTGCTTACAGGTACAACCAGCCAATTGTCTAGTGCTCAAGTTCAGTTCATTGAATTTTCTAGGCATTTTCCATCCATCATATATATGTCATTTGCCAATTTTCAGAAAAGCGTTTATGGGATTTTCCCTTTTTTGTGCTTGTAGCATGAACTTAATTACTTTATTGGATATATGTTAATTATTTCAAGTGCACATAGTCCATGTCTCCTTTCAGTCTTTATATTTACTATTTCCTTGGAGTATTATCATTACCACCAAGGGCTCCTAAATATTTTTAAAAATAATAATAAGAAAAAAAACATGATTAAGCAGGGATAACACATTAATTAATTTGAGTCTTAATTATGAATTTACACATAAAAACATCATAACTATTGTTGCGCCTTTTTATGTTTTGAGAAACATGACAACCTGTTATCCACATAAATATGTGTAAATGGGATTGCAAAAGACATCTACAGCTATAATATGTGGTGGCATATAGCCACATTTACAGCCTTTTCTCCTTTCTAATTTCTATCTATCATTTAAGCGAATAAAATTACAAGACAAGGCCTAAGAAGTTCACATGAAGTATGTCCTACCCATCCAATAACTAATTATTGAATATTTTTGGGGACCCATAAATTATTTAGGTGAAAACAGCAATGAACTCATCTTCTACCTGATTCAAGAGAAGACCCATTTTAAGATTCTTACAAGATGATTCATTGATTGATTGATTGAATTTTGCAGGCAAGATTCTTGAAAATAACGATGAACTCAGCACTGGGTTGGTTCGTATGTATTGTTGGTTAAAGCATATTTAGCCAAAGGCTGAGAACAAAAGGGAAAGGAACGAGCCAAATAGAGTGAGAACGAAAGAGAGGAGTGAGCCAGAGATGAGTGAAACTGACAAACACTAGAGAAAGGGAGAGTGAAGAAGATAAGGTTTTTGGGTTCATATGCTGCAAAAACGACATAGTTTTATTTTGGTTTTGAAGTAGCTATAAACTACATCGTTTCGAGAAAATCAGACATTTAAATATTATATTGTTATAAGAATAATATTTTGCTATTTGATATCATAGCATACTTTATCGATATAATGTCAACAATTACAATAATTATTTATAAATTACTTTATTCACATTTAATACAAATAAAAAATATTTAAAGACTGATTCTTTTGATCAAGTTTAATTAAGTATAGTTGGGTTTAATTTTTGGCTTAGAATTATCCCAAAACAAAAATTAATGGAATAGTTGAATTCAATTCTAATGAATAGTAAATGGTAGAATTTATTCCTTGATTTTTTTTGGTTTAATTTCAAAAATTTCAGGATTAATGTTGAGCGAATATTCAAAGTAGTGTACGTAAATAGAAAAAGGATTACTGGCTAGGTGAATGAATAATTACAGTGAAATTATCCATATAAATACAATTATGGTTTATGAATAGTATAAAGTTGTTATGAGTTAATAGATGGCAGGAGCTTAAATTTGAAAATAAGTTCTAACAAAGACAAAAAAAAAAATGAATGCAAACACAATGTTTTAAATCACGGGCTAGTCAGAAAAGAAGGCCCCGCAAAATTCGTAAGTAAAGCCCAACTTCACAGGGAAGGGTTTCCATCAGGATGTTAAAGCCTGCATATATATATATATATATTCCTTTTTTAGGAATTTTTACATAAATACCATAAAAATAAATATTTTTTTATTTACTTTTTTCCAAAAACACATTTTTTTAAATTTATTATTTCAAAAATACACATTTTTATCAATACATTGAGTATATTAATATGAAAATAGTATACTATGTGTACATAGAAAGTATATCCATAATATGTATAAAGTATATTTATAGTATATATAAAGTATATTTACAGTATTATAGTGTATTTTCTCTTAAGATTGAGCGTGATATCCTGTTTTATGATTGAATTGAATGGGCTTAAGTGCTTTTTTGTCACATACATTAACAAAGTTTTGCTCCAACAAAGAATAATTATTGGTTTGATTAAGGCATAAGATTAGTATTAATACTAAATTTAATTAAGTTATAGGATTAGTTAAGCTAATTTTATTTGGTATAAATATTTTAATCATAGTATTAACTAATTCAAAATTCTAATTTCATGTTTAGTATGACAATTTAAGTAAGGAGATAAATTAATAAAATAAGTAAATTATTTAAATATCTTTTGTATTATACTAAAATAAAATAAAGTTATTTTTCAAAAAACAAAGAGTAAAATAGTAAAACTAGTTTAAGATTTCCAATTTTATAAATACAGAAATTAGTAATTTCATTAGAAATAGATTAGTAAAGATATTAGTAAAAATATGAAAGAAATGAATATTAATTAAAAATCATTCTATGAGTTTAGTAAATATTTGGAATTACTAAACTATACTTAATATTTTTTGAATGATTAATCCTATAAACCAAACGGACTGTAATAATTATCTCTAAGGGATATTGGCCAAATGATAAAAATGCTCCCAACATTTACTAATTACATTCACATATAAAGCCATGGGAGCTCGAATAAACACAGTGTTCATCAAATAAAGCATAACCCTAGGCAGAAGCACGGGCCCTAATTTTAAAATCCCACCAGCATCTCTTGTTGCAAATAGTAGAATTTCCAAACACCATTTTCATATTTTGAAATCCAAAGTAGAAGAATTCTTCATTATGTTCACTATCAAGTATCAAGCTTGAGATTAAGAGCTATGTCTTGTATCTAGTACTGAAGAGAAAAAAGAGAATCAATTATTCCCCAAACACTATTGGCCTGCAAAACCTCAGTTATGTCTTCGGCAGCAGAAGCGGCGGAACTGCAGTCAATATCTGCAGCTTTTTTGGTGGTTTTAGTTGTCCAATGTCGCAAAATTTGCCCAATATCTGAGCAGAAAGAGGAGAGCTGACGTAACTCCGACCAAGCCAACGAAGAAGAGAGGAAGATTCCTCAAAAATTTGCCAGTGAAGACGTGTCCAGCTGGTGGTTAAGGAGATGTGAACGGCGTCGCTACAGGTGATTGGAGCCTGAGAGTAATAGAAGCGATGGGAGATCAGAAATCTGGCGTTCAAAGGGAGAGAGGAAGAAGAGGAGGCAGAGATGGGGGCTTTCTAGATGTAGAATCAGGTTTTTTATTTGTTAGGATAAAATATATTTTGAAATATAAATTAAAATTGTGTATTTTTTCAAACTAAAATTTAAAAAGATCTATTTTCAAAATAATTAAAATTAGAAGAACATTTTTTACAAAACAATTTAAAACGGTAGAATTCATGTAATTTCCCCCTTTTTTTATTCGACATGTCAAGCTTCAAAATTATTATTATTATTATTATTAAGTACACATTTCCCTATAAATTATCAACAACGGATAGAGAACAAAATGTGTCATATCCAAATTCGAACTGATTATATATTTTTTAATATAATTTTACTTTTAATTGGAATATTCATATTTATTTTAAATTTGATTAATATTAAATAATTAATAATTAAATTATATAATTATTTATTTATTATTAAAAAAATTAAATTTAAATAAAATTTAAACTAATTAAATAATTAAAAATTTAAAAATATATAAGCAACTCAAAACTTTTCCATAAAATTTACTATAAAATAAAATAAAATAAAATAAAACAAATAAAATATAATATAAAAATTAACTCAACACACTTAAATTAAAATAATTTATTAAATTGTTTAAATATAACATTAAAATAATAAAATTATATAATTAATTATATAATTATATTAAATAAATTGTATATTTACATATTATATATAATTGGATCGGATAGCGGATATCAGATATCATCTATACATACCCTATCTGAATCCATTAAAAATTTAAATATTATTATCTAATTAAATTATTTGTTAAAGTTTAAATAGACGTGAGTACTCGCACCCCTATCCGTAATTGATTTATACTACATCCCACAAATTGCAAGTTTTTAATTTCTAATAAACATCTTGGTGTAGAATATTTCAATTTATACAAATATAAATTATGTGTCATGTGGATTTTTTTTTTTATTTTAGTTGTTTTTTTAATAAAATTATGAGTCATTTCCTACTATACATAAACTCGACGCATAAAAAATAATAAAAGTTTATAATTGTAATTTTATACTCATGAATAAATTAACTCTAAAATCATCGAATTTAGAATAAGATAAATCACAATTATTAAGTCCAACTTACATGTTAATATTTCAAGCTAAACAACTCTCTAATTATTAAGGCTCATAGAAATTAATATAACATGATACCATCTCCTGTAAAATAAAGGCAAAAAATATATATTGGTTTCCGAATTTTATAAATTTGTACAATAAATTTCCTCAACTAAAATTTTATTTGATTGACTCTTTTAACTATTAATTTTGAGTTAATATAGTTTTTCAGCTAAAAAATTATTATTATTGATTTGATGAGTGTTTCATAAATAACTACTAAATGAAATTTTATTCAATTGAAGCCCTAAATTATTATTAATTAGATACTGAATATTTCAAAATAAAAATAAATTATTTTAAAATTAATAATTAAAATAACAAAATAAAAAAAATAATTAAGTGAATTAATTGCGGGTGTTCATAATGTGTGTTGTTTTTTTTTTTTTTAAATTTCTAACTAAAATGAGACCATAAAATCACATGGCATCTGACGAATGTGCATCAAACACTGAAAAAGACCAGGAACAATCACTTTGATTTATTGTTCTTTTTTGGTTTTTATGATTTATTGTTCTTTAATTCATCTTCATGCACAACCTTAAAGTTATTGCAATTATACTCGGAAATACTTGATCGTTAATGGCAACAACAAGAACAACATGTTTAATTACAGTCTAGTGAATTTAAACATAGCATGCATGTTTAAATTCTTTACTTTGTTGCTTTTTTTTTTTTTTGGTTAATTTTTATGACTCAACGAGTAGATGTATTCATTCTCAATTTTCAAACATTTCATATAACCAAGAGAGAGATATGTTTTCATTTAAGTCTAGTGAATGTCCAACCCACAAAAACTAATGTTTTGTAGGATTTTAGGTATACTACTTCAACTGAGTCATATATATATATGTTCATTGAAAATGAGTGCTGCGCTACATACCTAAATATCAACAGAAGTTCTTAAATTTTAATTTACTTAATAATTGTGATCTATTAATATATATATTTTACTTTCAAATATATAGTTCAAATAATTTTAAAATTTATTTATCTACAATTATAAATTCTTGTTATCTTTCTTATATATTAGCGATGTGAGATCTTAATTTTAACACTCTCATAGAAATGAGCCTTAGTTCTTAATCTTTCTTCACACAATCATAGATTTCTTGTGCTAGCCATAAAAATTTGGTTTTTTTTTTTGAGATTTTAAACTCGACTAGGCCTTCGAATTAGTAAAGATAGAGGATAATTATATTGATGCAAGATGGAATTAAGATTGAAATAGAAAAATTAAATATATCCCAATTTGTAAATTTGATAATCGAGTTTACCCATTTTTTGTTTAATTTTTTTTAAATTGGATTATTTCATATTTTCATTCTTAAATCATTTTAATTAGGTTTCGGATGTACTTTTGCTGAACTAACTTTCGGTTCTTTGGAAAAGGATTAAATGTCCCGCACAATCACATGGGTATGCCATAAATTAAAACTATATATGTGGCTAAGAATTTCAGGGACGGATCTAGTGTCTCTATTGCCCTCTAAAATATTTTCCATCATCTCTTTTAGTTTCTAGAATTTTTTTTTTATATAGTATCTTGCTCTCTTGATAATAAAAAAATTATGCAAAAGTATCAAAATATAAATATTCGAATAAAATCATTGAAATAATTTAGAATTCATATTATTATATTATTATTAATGTGAATTTTTTTTTTATATCAAAATATATATGAGTATTCGAAAATTTTTATTTATTTTTATATATTGATTGTCTTTATATAATTTTTAATTTATTATCTTTTAAATTAAATTTGTCCCAATTGAAGATAAATTTTAAATATTTTCTTGAAATATTTTAAAATAATATAGTTCCATATGAATTTAAGACGCATGGCCTACAACTTTAGAAATCAAACTGCATGAATATTATCATCCACATGATCTATTCTTCCCTTATATATATTATTTATACAAAGTATATTGAGGGTGAGGGATCGATCACTAACGTACGGATAAAATCTTCATATCCTTTTGGCCATTGATATGTCACCACACTACATGTTTGTTAAAAGTTTTCAATCAAGAAACACTTATGCCTGTTTTGAAATCTGAAAACCAAAGAAAATCATGTAAAAGTAAGGAGTTGATGATCATCATATGAAGATGGGGCTCTATTTTGAATGAATGATAGGTTGAATGGAAGCATCCAACTGACCCTGCATTTGATATCTTTTTAACCTAGTAGCAAGTGGCCACAGTACGTACTATATATTTATCCATCTTTATAGAATAAAAGCACCCTAATATATATATATATATATATATATATATATATATATATATATATATATATATTAGTCGGTCTCTAGTGGGTGCAGATTAGATTCTCCCTATTTTATAATTCAACTGAAATTATTTTCCAATACATCTTTGCATCTGATGAAATATAAAGGAGATAGTCAGATAGGTACTTTTTTTGTGTAATAAAATGCTTTAATTATAATAATAATAATTTATCTACTAGGGGAACAGATATATAATGATTGTTAATTTGTTGCCTTAAATAAATGACAATAATTGTAATTAGACTTTACAATTTTTAACCCGATCTAAAATTGGTTAAAAAAAATTAATTTTATACAAAATTTAATAAAATCCGAATTAACCAATTTGAACTTGAAAATCATTTAAATTTGACTTTTGAAAATTAGGCTAATCTAATATGAAACTCAAAACTGATTCAAAACGGCGACTTGAACTCGTCCAATTCAATCTGATCGATTAGTAGGTCTAATTTAATATATAATACAACCGCTACCTTAAGTATTTTTGTGGTGGCCTGAAGTTAAAAAGACTAATAAATAAATAATGCTTCATTTGATATATATTTTAAAATTCTGTGATTGGAAATCCTAACCTTATGAGAAATATAAACCTAGTTTCCTCAATTCGTTATTCGAGTCATATATATTTATGTTTAGGGCGATGTTTGTAGGAGTAGGTTAGGTTGACAAGCGACAAGTACCGGTAGGAGAAGGCTAGTGTAGTTGTATTTCTTGACAAGAAATAACCGAAATGGCTATGTATACTTGGAAACATAAGCGAAATGTTTGCTTCGTAGCTAAAACGAGGCCTCAATTACACCATGAAAAAAGACCCGAATCCTAAAATTGAGAAATTTTAAAAATGTAGGCCAGATTCATGTATATGTTAATTGGTAGGGCATTGTTCTACAAATTGCATATCATGCGGGAAAGCATATCCAAATTCCTCCACCTTCACTGTAGGGATAAAGACATATCGTATTCATTCCCTCTATGCTACCATTTGCTCTTTCAATGTCAAAGAATTTTGCCCCATAAGTCAATATCTTGCTTGCGTTCCATGCATCATTTTTCTATCACAGCTAATTACTTTGTTTTAGATTTCCGAATTTTCAGGAGATCTGTGTCTACTCTTGCTACGGTTTGCTAGAATTACCTTAAATCCGAGGAAAAATTAGACTTCAATTTAGCTAATAATTAACAAAATTAGGCCAAGACATTTTGGTATTTTGAGCCATTCATTACTGATTTAAGACATCATCTAATTATCATATTTATAACTACAGTGGGTGCAAGATATTTAAATAGGTATGCATTGTAAACTCAAGATTAGCTTTTAATTAGGTATGACATAATTTCATTTGAGGTTCTTATTCAATAAAATACGCCTTCTTTTTATTTTTTAACCTAAACACCGTTTATAAATAAGTTTAAAAATTCACAGCTGGCCATGTAAAATAATAATTATTATGTCTAATAAATTTACATTTTTTGATACATATGTAATTACCATTATAATTATTTGAAATCGAGTTGAACCTCACAAGGTGATTCCGCATTAAAATGTCTATTGGATTTGAAAAATGAATAATCAAGTATAGATCCATATTATCTTAAATTTTAATTAATAAGATGAGGATAGACAAAATTCGAATTTTTTTATCTTTTGGTCTAAGAGATTTTAATATCATGGTTCTTAATTTGAAAATTTAAACTTATGGGTAGTTAAAACTCTAAAAATAATATTATATCTTCAACTGCTATAATATCAAAAACAATTAAACTAATTTTCCTAATTAAACATAATTAATTTACTTGAAACCGTCTATTTCTTTTATTCATAAGGTTTTGATAGACATTTTTCATAAATCATTTTAATTATATATATATATATATATATAACGTCATCGCATTTATTTGTTTCACATTTAGACTATGAAGCAAAGATCGACACGTTTGTAACTATGATACATACTATCTGCTTCTTCTTCATTTATATTTTTAAATTTTTGTTTACATTAAATCACTGATATATTAATGATGCTAATTGGCCTGTCAGTCTCTTTTCTTTTATGAATTATGTTTGTCAACCATGGTTTTAATTAATTGATTGCCCTTACTTTAGTTAATTATTAATTTATTATTTCATCCATTTCATTCTAACTATCTATTGTATAAAAAAATAGAATTTGACATTTTAAATTATCAATAAAAAAAATATTTTTACAACTTTACCCATATTTTGGTTTTATAATAAAAAATTGCACATATTACTAGTAAATACTGGTAGAAAAATGAGATTTATTAAATTAATTATATGTATTACTACTTTTAGTCTTTCTAAAAAATATAATATAGTTATTTTATATCTATAATTATAGATATTAAATGATATTCTTAATTTTTACGTTGTCAAAAGCCAAAACTTAAATGCCTACTGGACTTATATAATTAATTATGATGAAACAGAAAACCTCAACAATTAAGTCAAAGATGAGAAAATTATTTAACGTGTAATGATCATGCACTTATATATATATTTTATTTTCTTCTCAAAGATATATTCTTGAAACATGCATCTAATAAAAACAATGTATATGATTAATTAAACATTTAAATTATTTAGGTATCTTTTACTATTGATGAGACCAGTATTGTTTCACCAAAACCGAATATCTACACCGTTAATGAGTCAATCAAGTAATGTATGCTTCTCTTACTCGAATATTATATGTGTTTGTATAATCATATTTAATTTACAAAATAAATAAATAAATAAAAATCACAATATTAACCTCTCTCTTTTGTTCATATATAAAGGTATGGTAGGGAAGGATGTCTAGTATCAAACAAAACACTCCATGTGAATCTTCAACAAGTACTTCATCTGATATGTCCCTTAGTTTTAGAGCTATTTCTCATGCACACACTTCCTACTCATCTAACCGCTCTCTCTCTCTATATATACACAAACACACTCATAAAAATCATCAATTCAACCTAAAATCATCGATCATCTTCTAAATTCTTCATTCCCTAGTAAGTAAATCTTAAATTAGTTTTGAGAAATGGGAATTCAATTGATGGGGATAGCTCATGCTAAGCAAAAGCTTCAACGCAGTCTTTCAACGAAAATAGCAAGTGTTTTAGCTTCGAGCTGTAACGTTCCCAAAGGTCACATTGCAGTGTACGTTGGAGAAGAAGGATACAGAAAGAGATTTGTGATTCCTATATCGTATTTGAATCATCCATTGTTCTTGGAGCTGCTTCATCTTGCTGAGGAAGAATTCGGATTCGATCATCCTATGGGTGGTCTCACTTTGCCCTGCTCCCAGCTCTACTTCACTACTCTGACTTCTGCGTTAAGTTCTTAATTTGATTACAATTCTTCTTAATTTTCTGATTCATTTTATTTTTCTCACTGAAAATTGTTAACAGTTTGAGAATATATATATAAGTACATTTCTCTTTTTTTTTTTCCTTTTTTTTTTCTTTCTATTCTCAGCTAATTATGTACCAAATTTGTAAATTATTTATCTCTTAAAAATAATGAAATTTCAATCCTATATTTTGCTTTGAAATTAATTTTACATATTCTTTTATTTTAGATCATATCACTGGGAAAAATGGCTAGAACTAAGCATCATAAATAGAATAATAAATTTACATCTCTCACAACCACAAAATTAAATAATTATCGTAAAATAAACGGTATAAAACTAATATAATATATATTGAAATTATTATTATTGATTTATTACAATAAATCAACTTTATTTTGATTGTTGCAATTTATTATAATTTTTAAAACTTAAGATTATTATATCATTAATATAATAAGAGTTTTCATATCTATTTGATATTATAAATGATAAACTTTATTCGGGTATAACTATCTATTTTCATGCTAAAAAATAGAAACGATAATTTGACTTATTTTTGCAGTGTTCCGTTCCAAACGAAATAGATATTTTTATAATTTTTTTATTCAATCTTGATCCGAATTCCGAAGATAATATATATATTTCCGATAAATACATAATTATTTATATTTTAATATAATGAATATTTTAAAAAAAATAAAAATATATCGCCTCAATAAATGAAAAAAAAACGTGGGTTCACAAACTACAAGCCTACTACAGAACAAGTGGGCACGGCGGCGTATAGTCAAGCCAGTTATGCTAGGATCAGCCTAACAATTATTCGCACAGAAATCGAGAAAGTGGGTTCCCTAAGTGGTACAAAATAATATTTTAACCTTTTTTTTACAAAAAAAAAAAATATTCCATTGTAATTTTATTTTAAAAGCATTACAAATTAGAAAAAGATTCACGAAACTATTTTCAATATTAATTTTCTGATTAGTTAGAAAATAAAAAATAAAAAAATTATTTTTAAAAAATTATTATTTTCTCTCGACCAACTAATCATATATCTTAATATAAAAAGACTCCTATTCCAATACAAGCACATCACCCTAATAACCTAATCTCAAAAAGAAAAATTTAACTCTAAAACAACAAATTCACCGTCCAAGTTGCCACCGTCGACCATACAGTAGCTATTATTCTCCTATGAGTCAGGTTTAATAAATCTAAAATTCCTTGCGTTGGCAGGGGAAAGAGAAAAAAGTCAAAAACTACTATTTGTCTAAAACTTCCAATAAAAAAGATATGCAAATATATTAAATATAAAAAAGAAAAATGCTCTCAATAAAAGAGAGAAACGCCAAAAGTAAAGATTTTGAAATAAAAACTCATAGATGGGTATGGAAATCAAATGAACCAAAATATCTTTAAAAAAAGAAGAAGTAGATATAAAAAGAGAAATGAACAAGAGGAAGGATACCGCAGGTAGCCAAAGTCACCGTCGGCACCCTAGGAAAACCAAATCTGAAAAAGCCTTAAGAGAGAAGTCAGAGCTACATCTCCCCATAAAATCTATATGGTTTTTATTTCCACTTATATGATATAAATTAAATAACATGTAACAACTTTTAACGAATAATAAAATTATTATATATCATTTAAATAGAAAAAAAAAAAAAGAAAAGTATTATAAAAAATTATTAATGCTATTGTTATAACAATAGTATTAAGTGTCTATAATCTTTTTCTTTTTATCTCTTATGTGAAAATTTTCATTAATTAGAAGGCTGAGTATAGATTCAGAATTCCTTCCAGCATATAAAACATCCCTCTCTGAGTTAGGTATATAAGCAAACTCAATCGGAATTTTTAATATCTATAGAACTTGAACATTATCATTAATTAGTATTCACTTTAAAAATAAAGTAGTTTGTTTTTAAAAAAAATGTATGAGTTTCATTGTTAGATCAGCATTAATTGTAACATATTAATTAAGTAATTTGATTATACAGAGTTTTCTAAGAAGAAAAATAATATGGTTAACATCTCGTAAAAATCTCCCAAAATATGTTTTTTTTTTAATATTACATTGGTAGAATTGGCTTCTTTATGCTCTTGAAAAATCTATAAATAGGCCTTGATCTTATTTTGAAGAATAACTCTTACACAAACACCATGCAAATCAATTTATCACTTATCTTTGTGCTTTTTTTTTCAAGTTCTCAAATAGAAATGATCATTTTTGAAGGGCAGCAACTTGTAGTTGTAGATATGTATAGAATTGCAACTTGTAGGTTACGGAAATTGTGGAATAATTAAAGAATTGAATATTTCAGATCCCACAAAAATACTGCTCAATGGTATAGAATATAAAACTGTGGTCTTCACTTTTCAGATATTATCTTCCTATATATTCCAAATTCTTCATGGTCTTTTTCAAGCATGTTCTTGGCGTCATCAGTTGCTCAATTTTATTGACTTCTACATTCTTCAAATAAATTAGAATTTCCTATATATTCCTAATTCTTCATGGTCTTTTTCAACCTTCATTTATCAAAATTCCACACCTAGAAAGTACAAAAATCATTTTTTTTCTATGCAATAAAAAAAATGAAAAAAAAAAACTCTGCATGTCCATGAAAATCACAACTAAAGAAGGGAATTCAAGATCTGAGAACTCCCGTGGGCCGTGGCCATAACACAAAACTAACCAGCAGATCAAAATAGAAAACTTAAAAAGAAAAAAGAAGTTTACCCGATTAGTAATCGGCAAACGAATGAAGAAGAAGAAGCAACACAAAGAAGACAGAGAAACAGATCAGTCACGCGCTTCAATATATATATATATATATATATATATATATATATATATATATATATATATATATTTCTTTTATACTTCTCTGTCACGTGGTATCTTTGAGTGTAAATATTATACTATAAATTTAGGTGTGCAAAATTTACATTCTTGTGTTGAATGTCCAAATGGTTTTTTTTTTTTGGGCACAAATTTGAGGGGTGTTTACGAATTAAGCCCAATAATTAATGAATAGTTGAGGAAAGCCATGTGAGACTTTTGATGCCTGTGTTAGGCCGGGTCCCATCCTTTTTCATCAAATCTCAAATTATGAGTTATCCCCATAAAAAGTATGGCGATCTTCTAAAACCCTATATAATACACACACACACACACATATATATATATACATACATACACCAAACATACCATCTTCACCTTCATTACATTCACAATTTATCGCTAGCTACTCTTAAATTAATTTTGCACCTTATACTCATTAATTATCATTGATCATCATTAATTAATAATGGGTATTCGTTTTCCATCCATGAAGCAAATTCTCAAAGGCAAGTCATCTGTTCTCACTACAAGAAATAATAATAATAATCATCATCCTCAGTCAAATGTCCCAAAAGGGCATTTAGCTGTTTATATGGGAGAAAAGCAAAAGAAGCGATTTTTCCTTCTTTTCAAGATTTGCTTAATCGAGTTGAGAAGAGTTCGGTTTCCATCATCCAATGGGTGGCCTTACTATTCCTTGTCAAGAAGATGCTTTTCTTCTTCTCACTTCCAAGTCCCATGCTTCTTCTTAAACCAATATCAATTAAGGATCAATTTTGTTCATTATTGTCCCTTTTTTTGCTACTATATATGATTCTAGTTCCTCATGTACATGTATAGATTTTGAAATGAGAATGACCTATCATCTTTGTTTGCAATCAAAACATCAATCGCAATGTAGCTTATTAATTCCTTATTTTGGTGAAATTAATGTAGTAAAACTGCATATATACTACGTATATTTTTGTATCCTATATTCTCTCTGTACAAGTATTATATGTCATCCACCAACTATGCTTCTATTACTGTATATAATCAGTTCTAAACCTAAACTTTTGTGAATCGAAATGTATTATGTATGGATAATGAAAGTTTTTAAAAAAATACAAAAACTCTGCCTGCTGTGAAACACTTGAGATAATTTTAGAAAATTTAGAAATATAGTTCGATCAGCCGCTTAAAGACATTTTTGAGTGATTTTTGCACTGTATTAATTTTGTTTACTTTATTTGAAGCCTAATTGTAACAAAAAGAAAATTTTGATGATCACTTGCATAAAATTGATGCGAAATTTTTTATTGAGCAATTAATTCTCCAACAATATGGTACTTTAATGCACAGCATACTTCACACTGCAGCCTGAAGTGGGAGCTGCAGTTTAATGTATGTCTCCGAATTCCAATGTTGTCACTATTGGAATTTGCGGCGGGTAACAGTTGCAGACTTGTTAGTGCATTTTGTGTCGTTCGGCCTTGAACGTTGCTCATTGTTCCTGAGCTGTTGTCATATATTGGGCCTTGATGTGGGTAGGCTTGGGTCCAAAATGACCTTAAGCCCATTTTGGTTTGTTGCCCTTAATTTTCTGATTTTTCAATCCCTCGACGAAGACAAGGCAACAGTTTTTTTTTTTAATTTTAAAAAAAGTCTTACAAAAAGAAAAGGAACAATTTTACAAAAAGTCTAGATTCAATGTTCTTTTCGAAGAATCAGGAGAGGAAGGTGGAGATATATGATTTCCAGTGATAATGACGAGAGTGAGCATTACAATCTGAATAACCACGAAGATTGGGATTTATTCAATACAAGAGGAACCCATTATGCACGTGGGAGAGGAGCTTCTAAAAAGTGTATATTGGCGCGTGGAAAAAAAACTAATAGTGGCAATCATCGTGGTGAAAATTCTGGGGTCAGGAAAGATAGGAGAGCCACGTTGGGGGATAATTTTGAGCATGTTAACAAGAAGAAAGCAGAAGATAGAATTATCTCCATGACCACTACACTGGATCCGACACGTCACGCTGTTGTTGGGAAAGAAAAGGTGGCCATTCATGCAACCTCCTCCAACAATCTTGTAGCTGATAAAGATAATTATGTCCGTGTTATTGCAAAAAATACTTGCAAGTTGAAAGGGAAACCTCCTGACGGTAATGCCCCTAACACATATGATGATGAGGTCCCTATGGACTATCATGCTCTTCTTAGAGCCAGTAATGGTGAAGATGATGAATACATCTCGATTGATGAAGATGGCAATCACAATTGATGATTCAAGCCTCCGATCTATAGAGGTTCTTTTTCCTTTTCAATTTTATTTGTCTATTTTTTCTTGGAACTGTCAAGGGGCAAAAAGCGCCCAATTTAATAGAATGCTCAAGCTACATTTATAGAAAATTAATCCAGAGTTTGTGATTCTTTTAGAACCTCGCATAAGTGGTTTAGCTGCAGACAAAGTAATTCAGAGCATAGTGTCACGGGGCCATTACTCTCTCCCCAAAAGACCGATCTGGTGGGGTGTGCAGCGCCACCGCTTATAGCCAGGACTCATTCCCTTCACCTATCCGATGTGGGATTTAAGTCTGTGACATTCTCTCCCACCCAATCCTGTGACGCCCTCGTCACAGTGGGCCCCCCTGCCTGCCCCAAACCCGGGGTGCTTGGCGAGACATCGGAGTCGGATCTGGGTCGGCTCTGATACCACTTGTCACGGGGCCATTACTCTCTCCCCAAAAGACCGATCTGGTGGGGTGTGCAGCGCCACCGCTTATAGCCAGGACTCATTCCCTTCACCTATCCGATGTGGGATTTAAGTCTGTGACAATAGGCTATCCTTTCTCACATAGATTGGAAGCGAATGGGTTTTCAGGTGGCATCTTGATCTTATGGTGCGATGATGTGGAGATTGAAATTCTTGAAAATGGATCTCACTTTATTCATGTCATTGTCAAAAAAAATCAATCACTGGAATATACTCTTACTGCTGTGTATGGCCATCCTAGCCCTTCTAAAAGATGTCATTTATGGGACAAGCTCCAAAGATTAAATCATCATATGACTGATCCATGGGTTCTGATTGGTGACTTTAACACTATTCTCTCTTCTTCTGAAAGGAAGGGGGGTTCCTCTAGACGTGTTAGTGTCTGTAAAAGATTTGCTAAATGGTTTTCAAGTTCCGGGTTGATTGATATTGGCTATAGAGGTGTTGACTTTACCTGGAAACGAGGGAGCCTTTTAGAAAGGCTAGATAGAGCCCTTTGCAATCCTCTGTGGAGGTTGAAATTTGCTGAAGCTTCCTTGTATCATTTAGCTCGTATTCAGTCTGATCATTGTCCAATTTTATTAAGAACCACAAACACAGTGGTTAATGGAGGTAATAGGCCCTTTCGCTTCATGCAATGTTGGTTGACACATGAGAGTTTTAAGGATCAAGTTCAGAAAGATTGGGTTATGGCTCTGATTTTATGGCATCTTTGCATAATTTTTCTGCTAAGCTGAAAATATGGAACATGGATGTGTTTGGCAATGTTTTCCATCAAAAGAAAATACTTCTTGCTAGAATTGAAGGTATTCAATGTGCTTTGGTTAGACATCATTGCCTTATCTCCTAATTCTTGAAGAGAATTTGGTTAAAGAACTGGATATGATTCTATTACGGGAGGAGTTGATTTGAAGGCAAAAATCTCGCAGTGATTGGATTTCATGGGGTAATAAAAATACTTCTTTCTTTCATATGAAAACGGTGAGGAGGAGGAAGCGTAATAGGATCGAGTTCTTACAAGGGGACAATGGATCTTAGGTTAATGATCGGACAATTTTAAAGGAGATGGCTATTAACTTCTTTAAAAATATTTATATTGATGATAATGGCAGTTATAATGCCTTTCCTCTGCGGAATTCTTTCACCAGCTTGGATCGATATTTTTTTATTCTTTTGAGCAAGCCTTTTACTCATGAGGATATTGAGGAAGCTATTTTTCAAATGTTGGAAGGCTCCGGGTTCTAATGGGTTTCAAGCAGGTTTCTTTCAATCTCATGGGCATATTGTTGGAGAAGATTTCTACAAAGAAGTTAAGCGGGTTCTTGATGGAGGATTGTTGATCGAGGGTGCAAATAATACTCTCATTTGTCTTATTCCTAAGGTTGAAGTCCCTAAGCACATACCCCAATTCAGACCCATTGCTCTGTGCCGTGTTATATAAGACCATCACCAAAGTCATGACCAATCGTCTCAAGAAAATTATGCCTGATTTAGTTGGTCCTCATCAAACTAGCTTCGTTCCAGGCCGTCACATTATAGAAAATATTGTTGTGGCTCAGGAGGTTATCCATACCATGAGACAAAAAAAAGGTAAAGTGGTGTTTATGGCCATTAAGGTCGATTTGGAGAAGGCTTATGACATAATCAAATGGGACTTCTTATATGATACTTTGATGGAGGTAAAACTTCCTGTCTCTAATTTATGTGATTATGCAGTGTATTTCCACTAGTTCAATGCAAATCTTATGGAATGGGAAGCAACCGATTCTTTCAAACCCAACCGTGGTTTACGTCAGGGTTGTCTGCTCTCTCCTTATCTTTATGTGCTTTGTGTGGAAAGACTTGCCCATGGTATCCAGTATGCAGTGGACTCCCAGCTTTGGGATCCTATTCATCTTAATAAAAATGGCCAACCTCTGTCTCACCTCTTTTTTGCAGATGACCTTATCTTATTTGCTAAAGCGGATCATAAGCAGGTGGAGGTGATTAATCAAGTCTTGAATACCATATGTGCTTGTTCGGGTCAGAAAGTCAATGCCTTCAAAACTGTTGTGTATTTTTCAAAAAATGTCCCTAGACAAACTCGTATTGTGTTGGGTAATAAATTGGGATTTCGTGAGACTAATGATTTGGGAAGATATCTAGGTGTCCCTCTCCTTCATTCTAGAGGAACACATGGTTATATTTTAGAGAGAATGAAAGCGAAGATAGCTAATTGGAATGCTTCTCGCTTGTCTCTAGCAGGGAGAATCATGTTGTCCCCATCTATGCTTCAGCCCATGCCTTTGTATGCTATGCAGACGACCACTCTTCCAAAAAATTTATGTAATGAGATGGAAAAAAAATATAAGAAGTTTTGTTTGGGGTTCCTCTGATGATAAAAGAAATGCGTCTCTAGTAAAATGGAATAAGGTTCAACGGAATAAAGAGCTAGGGGGGTTAGGCTTGAGGAATTTGGATGTTCTCAACTTGGCTTTTCATATGAAGCTTGTCTGGGGTATTATACAGTGCCCTAACTCTCTTTGGGTGCAAGTTCTTACGTCCAAGTACAACTTTGAAGATAGCACTTCTAATATCCCCATTGATAAAAATTCCAGCTCTCACAACTAGAAAAGAATATGCAAATGTTGGAATAAAATGAAACAAAACACTCTTTGGGTGCTGGGAAATGGTTCTAAAATTAAATTTTGGATTGATAACTGGGTGCCTCAGATTGGTGGTAATCTCCTGCAGTTTGTCATGGGTACAGTAGAGGATCAGTATTTATATAGAGAGGTGGCTTTTTTTGTTGATGCTACTGGGTGCTGGAAATGAGATTTATTTGCCCTCCTACTTCCTCAATCTGTCATTTTGCAGGTGGCAGCCATAGCTACACCGACGACTCTTCAGGGTGATGACAAACTCTTTTAGAGTCTGACACCATCGGGAGAGTTTTCTATAAGTTCTGCTTATGCTAGCCTTATGAGGGATGATGATGAAGATGTTGAGTTCAATTGGGACATGATTTGGAGATTGAAAATCCCTCAGCGTGTCAAAGTGTTTCTTTGGCAGGGAGCTAATAATGGGATTTTGACCAATTCTACGAGGTTCAAGCGCCACCTTACATCTTGCTCACTGTGTCCTATTTGTTGTGCTAGAGAGGAGACTGTTTTACACGTGGCTAGGGTCTATTTTGTGGCTGTTAACTTCTGGTTGAGTATTTTTAATGGTTTTCTTTTGGAAGGTTTTTTTTATGACTCGAATAACTTCCTTTCCTGGCTAGCTGATAATTTGAGGCCAGGCAAGCGTCTTATCAACGGTGTCCGTTGGGGAACGATCTTTAGCTTTGGTTGTTGATCTCTTTGGAAGAGACGTAATGAGGTGGTCTTCAGAAATAACCATAAACCAATTGCTAATTTAGTTAAGGAGGTTATGGATTATGCTTCTTTAGTTGATATGACTTTTTCCCATCTTAATTTATCTCAAAGAGGTCATGAAGGTGAAAGAGCTATTAGTTGGAGTTGCCCAAATCCCTTAGTTTTTAAAATTAATAGTGATGCCTCCTATGACCCTTGTACGGGGATGGCGATTGGAGGAGGTTTAATCCGTGACTTTAAGGGTCTTTGGAAGGTGGGTTTCGTTACTAAGTTTGGGTGTGTTAGAATAAAAGAGTTTTATCTCTGTATCTCATTCTCTCTTTGTATCTTCGTCACCTTATCATGATAACACTCATCATTAAGTTTGTTGTATAGTTATTCAGGTTTTTTATCCTTATTATATCTATAAATATCATGTATTATATGCATAATGAATACAAATCGATATACCTTTTTTACAAAACTCACATGGTATAAAAAATTATACTAAAATTTTAATCATGGCCAATCAGCTTATAACTCATAATCAGCCTCTCATGACTCTGACTCCCACTACCCACCATAGCTTTACCATCAAATTAAATCCCAAAAGTTTCCTAACATGAAAAACTCAATTTATGCCTTTACTAAATTATCACAATATGACTAGCTTCATTGATGGTACTAGTCCAGCCCCACCTTCTATAATTCCTTCACCCGATGATCCTATTCAACAAATCTCAAATCCAAATTATTCTAATTGGTTTCAAAAGGATCCAACTCTTACTATCTTGACTCTTATCTTCTCTTAGTGAATAAATTTTTCCATATATTATTGGTCTTACTACTTCTTGTGATGCTTGGAATTCATTAACCAATGCATTTGGATATATTTCTCAAAATCGTGATTGTGGAGTGTGATAACAAAGTGGTCATTGATATGATTCATGGATATTGTTCTTCAGATGTTGATAGCTCTCCTATTATTTCTCAAATTAAAAGATTAGCTAATGAGTTCTCTTATGTTGTTTTCAGCCATGTATTTCGTGAGTCTAATTTTGCGGCTTACTATCTCTTTCACTTGGCTTATGATTTTCCTCCTGGGATCCATGTCTTGATAGATCCTCCGGCTGAAATCATTCCGTGGCTTAAACATGATTTGGTTGCCACTACATAATTTAATTAATCTGTTGTTTTTTTTGTGAGCTTTGTCTTACAAAAAAAAAAAAGTTAATCTCACAGTTTTAAAGATAATTCTATAGTCATTTTTACTTGATTATCAAATTCAAAATTTAAGAGGGATCATATGGACAGACTTATATATTCAAATTATTTACATAAATTTTACATATATGACAGATTATAATAGGATTAATTTACAAATTTACGGCTTAAACTATATGGAGCTCTCTATAGTTGGTAAAATTTATTATTTTGACTTTAAAGTTATTTTTTATCCACTTTATCTCATGTGCATCGTTTTTAATACATATTACCTCTTAAAAATTCAAAATTAAACTATATTGGCCACCTCTCAGATAAAAAAACGTAAAATAGCATGCATCCATACACGCTAACGTGTCTTTTTATTTATTTATGAATAAGTGATAAACACGTACATTGATTAGTTCATTTAACTTTTAGAAAAATACATTTACTTTATTTTTTATATATATATTCCCATTTCTCTGTGTGCCTTTTTTTCTTTTTTCTGTCTCTCTCTTGGATGGCTCCTGTAAGCAAAATAGGAGTATGGATTGAATGCGAAAGCGAACAAGTAGCATTGTTAAACCCCCATAAATCCTTCATCAAATCAAATCGTTGTAACTTCGTCATTAGGTTTTGGTGGCCGAAACTCATGACCTCATTGTCAACGGTGATGAGGATGATTTTGCTGGATGGATAAAAAGAGACAATGTTGGTGTTGACCCAGGGACAATTTTGATAATTAAAATCCTAAAACAGCAGTAAAAGAAATGCTTACAAGCTGTTTGGAAAGCAAGGGCTATTGGATCCTCATGTCCAGAAAGCTGTCTAGCTACTTCAGAACAAAATCAACCCATTTACCGGTGATGAAGGAAGAGAATCACGGCAAAGGCAAATAATCAACTAAAAAATACGAAGAAAATCAAGCAAAGGTAAATAAATATAAAACAAAGAAAAGCACCAAAGGAAAATAATCAACTAAAAAAATGGTAAAAATTCAGAATCCTATTAAAAATTATTATAAGTTGCCAAAAAAAAATCAAGAATACCAATTTTATTATAAAAAAAAAAGAATGAAATAACTAATAAGCAAAAGAAAGGGACTTACCCACCAAATTCTCTATTAAAAAAATAAATTAAAAAATAGAGTTGTTTAAAACCTCCTTTTGTTTGTGATGAGTTTAGAAAAGAGAGATTTATATTTATCTATACAGTCCAAAATAGAAAAGGGAAAATGGATGAGATAGAAGAAATGAGAGGAAAAAGAGAGTGGAGGAAGTGGCGGCGATGAGGGAGGGAGAAGCCCAAGTTAAGAAAGCGGTGGCATGAGGGAAAGAGATTTGAGAGTGGAGGTAGAGAGGGAAGAGATTTGGGATTTTGTGATTTGTGTGGAACTGAGGGGAAATGGACAGAGAGACAACAAAGGGTAGAGAGAGGGAGCGTGTGCCACTGAAGAAGAAGATGAATTGAATTTTAGTTTTTTGTTTTTTTTAGCAAATTACATATTTTTAATCCTTATAATTTAGGAGTTCCTTTTATTGAATCTTAAATTTTTTTTTTTTGGTTTGATTGAGTTCTAAACATCTCTTTCAAAGTCAAATACACTTTAATTTTCTACCATATCACCAATAAAGAGCACAATGCAACTGAAATTTGAATTTTAAAAAGAAAAATATGTCCCTAAAATGAAGTAGAGTGACAAAGTGAACTAAAAATAATTTTAGAGACACAATGACAAATTTTACCAACTACAGGGCTCCGCCTTATATATATATATATTCGAATATATTATTTTATTTAGCATGGAGTTTTTCAAATTTTAATTTCTTCATAAAGTTGCTAGGACCTTTTAATTGTATCATCGGAAACAGTTTTTCTTAATTCTATTAAAACATCATAAATGTATCCAGAAAATTTTATGAAAATTTTTTGTGCTCCCTCTATTTAAATACACAAATCTCGTGACTCGTGAGTCTAATTGGTATAATTCGCATGCTTGAGTCTCCAAAGACAAAAGATGGGCTAATTTATCCGTTATTCCTAATTTTTATATTATACAACAACAATGCCTCTGAAAATCAAGAAAAAAAAAAGGAAAAAAAATAATCTCTATAACATTAAAAAAAAAAAACCCTTCCTTTGTACAGTTACCTTTCATTATTTGACATGAAAAGTTGAAAACTCCAACATCCATTCGCGGCCCACACCATTTTTCTATTGCAATTATTCCATCATATATAATAGAACTTTTAAATTCTTATACCATCGAATGTCGAGATAATTTCAATATCTGATTTTTAAGTACCGACTTCTCTGGCACCTAAAAAAAAATTCAAATCGAAAAAAAAAATTCCGAGTTCCAATTTGCCCTTTATTGTCACTAGGCCTGTAAAATAATTAAAATGTACTCACTGATTAACTTTAAATTAGAAATTAGAAATTGCATTAACAGGTTAAAGAAACTATTATGGGAGTTTGTGACATTTTATTTTATTTTTTTATTACTGAGATTCGTTTCTCCAAGAAACTTAACTTCTCAGTCAATGTCCACCCTCCCCCGAAGCAGGAATCAAAGTCTTGCTCTGCCTTGGGAGGGCAAGAAAGAATCAAAGAATTTAAACCTAATACACCTTTCTGATAATCTGTACTGTACAAAACCTATTCAACTATAAAATAATTGGAGACAAAATTTACAGAATATATACATCATGTAATAATTAATCTTCAAGACGATGGATTTCACCCATCATGATCCGGTTGCTGGAAACCTTGAAGCCAAGAAGAGCAGGATCAATCTGCCTTCCTTTCTTCCCTTTCTTTTTACCACTTCTTGCAGCTTGTGAACCACCGTCTAATGACTCCGATACAGCTAAGTTAGCTCCATCACCCTCAGAATAAACTGGCCTTTTAAGCACATCAATGAACGATGTGTCAGATACAGTAGCATCACCATAAGAAGAGGTCCTCCTAAAACGCATTTCTTTCTTGCCAGCTGCCTGAGTTTCACCCACCGAGGCTGCTGCTATATTCCCTCCTGATTCCTGCCCTTGCTCTGAAACTACAACCGTTCCACTTATAAATCATCGGTATAATCTACAACCAGCATACTAAAAAACACATTGAAAAGAGAGAACTCAGATACCATTATGTGAAATTTTCTGCTTAACGACTGAGGCAGAGGCCAAGTCTGACAACCCATAATGGGAAGACAAAGCAGGTGACAGAGGTGGGCGTTTATGAGAAGTATTATCAAGCTCCTTGGTTAAGGTAGAAGATACACTGTTAACAAAAAGAAGATGATTTCATTAATGAGTACAAAAAGAAAGCACACCTTCAAACACTGATGAATAATAGCACCAGAAGCAACGCTTCAACATAACTAGCTTTTCTAGAGGTCGATTCCACAAAAATCAAAGCTGCACTTACAGACTCTTGCTCCCCAGAGAATCACATCATGCATAAATAGTTGAAACAGCTCATCGTATGCAAAATGATATACATAGTGAAGCACCGCCCCAAAAGTGATGCCAAAGATATTTAACATGATGAAGGAAAGACCATGAGACCATAGAGATGCCGCTTAAGGTGAAGCCAAATGTAAGAGCCCATTTAATTGTAGGAAAAAACCAACCCCCCCAAAAAAAGTTAAACTTATAATATTGCACTTTTACAATACGGATCTATGGGTTTTTTTTTCTTTTTTTTTTTTCAAGACACTTTAGAAACTTGGTTTTCTCTTTTACTAAACAATTGGCTAACTAATCAATAATATCATTGGTTTCTGTATAATGTAGCATTGAAATGGGATAAGCTATTAATACGAGATATCTATTTGATATTTGGTATCCAACGAAGCATTATAAACACCCATTGAATTTAAAATACATATTTTAAAATTTTTATGTAAAGTTAAAGAACAAATTTTACAATTAAATTCTAATATATTAAGGACCCAAGGATGTGTAGATAGATATCATACCATTGGGAAAATCATCTGAAATGTAGAAATACAAAATCAATGTAATATTTTTTTTTAAAAAAAGACGCCCACCAATGATATCAGTTGGTCAAGTAGCAAACTGCTAATAAAAGAAAATCACATGATCATGAAGTGTAAGGTGACGAAGGTATATCAAAATCAGCGACCATAAGCAGACAAGTGATCCAACTCAGCAGCTAATGGACATGCATAATAATCAATTAGCATACGGAGTGAGACCTGTAGATGAAAAAAAAGACCTTTGCAACCAAAGCACAAGTATTGGGTCCAAACACTTGCATCTTTCACCAAGGTTCTCAATAAGGACATGATAGGGGCATATATTTATTAATGCAAGGAACTAAATTTTATAAAACACAAATGCTAAAGACAAAAAGCTAACTCTTCTCCCAATATAAGATGATATTCAATTCGGCTCCCACTGAAAAGACCTGGCAGGATAACACAGCAAGAAATAATACCTGTCATTGGAATCCTCCTCCCCACAAGATATATTGTGTCCCATCTCACGGATGAGCAAGCCTTGATTTCCACCTGTACAATGTTGACAGTGCCTTAGCATTCATTTAAGAACTAATTTAAACCTAACAAGTTGAAGTCGTTAAGGTCTGACAACTTACCAGCATTGTTTAGGGAAGCATGCTTACTATTGGCTTTAATTGGAATCCTCCCAAAATCTGTTGCAGCTTCTGGTTGCTCGACCAATTTGTCTTCAACTGGTGAACCAGACCTGCCCATAGCAATCATGGGTTTGGACCCATGCAAATTTCCCTTTCTTTCCAGTTCTGCTAAGTCTTTATTGTAAGTTAATTTACCAATAGATCTGGTATCTATATAACTGGTATGAGAATCTCTCATGCTTGACAAGACTGATTGTTCCTCAACTGCTCCAGAATTAGACCTGGAAGGCAATCTTTCACCATTTTGACCATTGATTGCTGCATTAAGCAGATTATCTTGCAACAGGGAAGTTGAATTCAAATTTTGTGGTCCTTGCACGAATGGGAGGTTCAGAGCAACTTCTTGATCTGGGATATGACTGAATGGAAGATTCAAAGAGCGTGACTCATTGATTGCCCAAAAGGCATTCTGCGGTTCAAAAGATGATATATGATATTGATAATCCTTTTCTGATGTCTGCATAGATTGAAGATCCATTTTTTTATTAAGATCCATCACAAGTCTTTTCATGTTATCCTCCTCACCTCCAGTTGATGCCCAAATACTTGAGTTTGCAGCAACTTCTGAAACCTTACTCTGCTGATGAGTTTCAGAATGCACTTGTTGCATCCCTCCAATCCTGCTATTTTCCAATTGCCCATTTTTTCTAGAGAGGTATTCCGTTGTTTCTGGTTGAGAACCATAAAAATCATCCGAAATTTGTTTACCCAGGGAAAGGATATTAGAAGAGAAAGAACCTAGTTGGTCAGCGGACTGCAAATAGAGATCTCGCTCTGCTAAATCTGGATGCTGAGGACGACCACTGACACTATCCATCATCTCAGGATCAACATCAGGAAGAGTTATTGACCTTTCATATTCCACAGAGTTTGGTTCATAAGACCCTTGCTGATGTCTCTCCTTTAAAGCATGTTTCCAACTTAGATGGTTGAAATGCTGTTCCATAGAAGAAAGACTCTGCTGCTGCTGGTAAAATTCCGGAGTATTAAATCCTAAAGACTGAGGCTGGCAAATAGTATCAAGATTCCAAGGAAGCTGACTGGCCTCATCAGCATAAAAAGGGCCACTGAATTTTCTTTCTCCATCCATTCCTAACTGCTGTTTTAGTTCCCAAGATAATTGTTGTGCTTCCAATGGTTCTTGCTGAATATGAAACTGATCAGAAGGGAGTACATTTCCATGTTTCACCTGTAATAGTTCTAAAAACTCGGTCTTCTGTTCTCGAAGAGCATTCAGACCAAAATTTGCTTGGATTATTTGCTCCAGTGCTGGATCAAGGTGCCTTGAAGGATGAGGATTCAGTTGCAGTTCTGGCAGCTGCATCCTGAACCGAACCTGCTCAAGCATGTTGTCCATCATTGTGTCTACCTGTGGCTGTCTATAACCAAGATCAGATATCTGTTGTTGCAGCATATGTTTAATAACCAACTGCTGCTGCTGCTGCTGCTGCAACTTCACTTGATGGTGATGGAGTTGCTGGTGCAGTAATTGATGATGCTTCTGAAGCTCCAATTGCCGTCGCTGCTGCTGAAGCTCTAACTGCCTTTGCTGCTGTTGAAGCTCCAACTGCCGTTGCTGCTGCTGAAACTCCAACTGCCACTGTTGTTGAAGCTCCAACCTCTGTTGCTTTTGTTTAAGCTCTAATTGCTGCTGCTGTTGCAACTGCAGTTTCAAAAGATGAGAAGGGATTGTCTCAATGCGTTGCTGCTGCTGAAACTCCAACTGCCACCATCGTTGAAGCTCCAACCTCTGTTGCTTTTGTTTAAGCTCTAATTGCTGCTGCTGTTGCAACTGCAGTTTCAAAAGATGAGGAGGGATTTCCTCAATGCCCAATCTAGCAGTATGTGAGAGGGGATGACGGGAATTGTTCTGTTGCTGAAGTTGTTCTTTCTGCAGATTCTGTAATATTAAATGCTGTAGATCAAAATCACTGAACTCTAGTTCCCTGTGAGATGACTGGTGAACATCAGTCAAACCTATATTAACATTGGGCTTAGTGAGTGTATTTTTGCTATGATCATCGGACCATGTCTCCATATAATGCTGTTGATCAACTACTGCACCAAAAGGGCTTTGATTGGGGAAAGCAACATTGCTTTTCAGAAAAGGCACCGTCAATTGATCCTGGTCAATTATGCTTGAAGAAATATTTGATGGATGAGCACAGCTTGGCTGAGAGTCGCCTCTCAGCTCAGACATCAACAGGCCAAATGGATGCACATTCTCATCCTGATGAGTATAGATGCCTGTTTTAGACAATTCATTTGAAAAAGATGGGTGACGAGAAGGATCAGAAACTAAATTCTGAATATCCACAGAATTTCTCATCAAAGGGTCACCACTGTTACTTACAGGCCTTACAGGAATGAGAACTTCTGTAAATAAATAAATAAAACAATTAAACCAGGACCAAAAAACTGACACAATAATATCAACACAAGAACCAAGTTAAAAAAAAAAAACCTGCCTTCATGCTGAGAAACAAAATTTTGGAACTTTCGGTTATCAGAGAATTGATTCCCAAGCTGAAAACTGTTATTTGATGCTCTTGACTGACCATCAACTCTTGAAATAGCCTCAAATCTAGATGCAGCGAAGTGCTGGTCTTCCCTAATTGCAGTTACACCATTAAAGTCGATGGCAGAATCAGGAGGTGGTACACTCTCTTCCAAGCTGCCTCCAATAGTAACAGATAACCTACCAACAGAAAGAGATCCATGTTTTTCTTTAAGATATGGCATGACTTCACCGAGTTCATGAAATGGCGATCCATCAGGGGCATCTGACAAACGAACTGGTAAATCAGTTCCAAAATACCCTTGCTCAAACCACATGAGAATATCCATCCCCAAATATGGGCCCTGTACAGCCCCTTGAGGATCAAGATAGCAAAAGGATAACTCCTCAGGAGGGATAATACTTCCTAATGGATGTGCTTTATAAATGCTCTTTAAAGCAAACTGATTACTGCTTTCGCATTGCTGTCCAGAAGAAAAATCAAATAGAGAACCTCGATCATCGGGAAGCTGACTACTGCTTTCAGAAAAAGGTACTGACTTGATATCTTCCAACTTTTTGTGCTCCATATGAGCTAAATCTGCTACCTGCTGGTCCTCAAATCTATTCAATTCCACAATACTGTTGCCGGGGCCAATCTGCTGGAAAATTTTGGAATCCTCCTTCAAAATTGCAGGCATTAAGCTATCACCTGAGGATACACCAATTGCTGTTTTAGGTTTTTGTTCACCTTTTGGAGCATCTACTTCTGAAATAAATAACAAAAAAAAACATTAATATTATCATTTTAAATTATGCAGATCTGCACCATGCAATGGTCAAAAACTTAAAATGATAACTTCTTACTTTCAGCCATGGACTCATCTGACATCTCAGCCCCACTTCCAAGATAGGAATCATCAATAGTAAACTTTCCAAAAGATTCAACAATTTCATTAGCCTTAAGTAAGGAACTCCAATTTTCCTCATTTGCCACCTCATCAAGGCCTGAATAAACAACAAAATCTCTGACTTAGAATGTTAACAATGCATAATACAGAATTCACTCAAGGTAGAACCATGATTACATCCAATACCATCATTTGACGTCCCACTACTGCTGCCAAGAGAGTTCGCACTGCTTGTGATTTTTCCAAGCCACATGTCACCAAGGACAGCCTGCAGGTATCAATAACATATTAAGCTGTGGCTATAACAATTTGAATATATACCATCTACTATAAAATGTTTTACCTTTTCCTCTAGACCAGGTGGAACAAAAGCCAATGGCTCAATAGCAACTTCTTGTGTTATTTTAATTATATTATTCATCGTATTATGCATGGCATAAAAACTTGGAAGAGTTTTTAACATACGATAAATGTCAAGAAGTTTTCCCCTTGGATAGCAGTATGACAAATCCTTATCCAAAGGAACAGACCCAATAGCAGGGGTAGAATGCTGTCTGCCATTTTCTATGCTTTCCTTATCAATTGATCTTCCCCGACCGGCAGAAAATTGGAAATTTGATCTTTCAACGCGTCCTCTTTCTGACCCAATTCCTTGTGTGCTTCGATTTGCAGCTATTCCACCAGCATGAACTTCCATACGATGGCGAGGCCTCCACTTATCCCGTGAGTCATTCTCACACTCAGAAGTTGTGCGGCTGCCAGTAGCAAAAGGTTGCTTGTCTATGATAGTATCTTCCTTCTCAACATCTGTCCTCTTCTCAGTTCGAGAATCCTTCTCTTTATCTTCAGGACCCCACCTTGATGACCACTTGCTGTCTCTGCGAGATTCATGTCCAGAATTACGGCTACCACTGTCATGCCAACGATCTGAAGAAGACATTGATCTACTGTCAGCAACGTCCCTGGTCAACATGGAATCAGCACGACATTCTTCTTTCCTACGATCTCTTCTACCAAGTAAACTTGTATCCCTCTCCTCTTCACGCCAATGGCGACTGCTTTCTACATCAACTGCAACTTTCCTCCAGTCCTTTTTATCCTGGGATACATCTAACCGCCAACTATCTTTCAAATTGTTGTCAGAGGACTTCCCATGGGAATTTGATGCGCGCATTTCCTGTTGTTTTTTTTATATTTTGAGGAATTGAAAAAAAAAACACTAAATTATTGGATCTTGGTAATCTAAATTGATCAAATATAAGAAAATCTGCCAAGAAGTACATATGAAATATCTTGTGACTAAACCATGTGAGAATAATAACGAATTAAAAGCACAGGAGCTTTCCTCTTGTTATTAAATAAGGTCATGGACATTAATAAAGAACAGTGGGCTAACAAATCTTCCTAGTTCCAACAAACACCGGACAAACATAAAGAACAAAAAAAATGTGGGGAAAAAAATTCTAACCCGCCTACAGACAAAAAAAAGAGACTAATCAAGATGTTCGTCCAGCAATAGAAGAGTTCAATGCCATACCCCTGATCCTCCAGAAGTTGGCGACCTAGCATCTACTGGTTTAGCGTGAAGCCATTGGGGAGAAAGAGGAATGCTGCTATCTGAAGTTGCTTGATCTGCAAATGCAACAAAACAAAATTAAACAAAAAACAAGAGCCAATAATTTGCGAGGGAATATGCACATAAAACAGCTGAAAAAAGAGATGCTAATGTGAAATCAACATAGCCGAAAGGCTATTAGCCAGCAATTACTTCAAGTTAAAATGAGACTACCTTTTGAATCATCCTGTAAGCCCATCATAGCCTTGTCCTCGCCAGTCCCTCCACCCCAGGCTTCATCTATCATTTGCAAAATAAAGGAAAATGAAAATTTCATAAAATAATTAGTTCCATTTGAGAAGAAATATTGACATTGAAGTATACGAAAATAACATTTTAAACAAAAAGGCGACCATCTAAAACTAAAATTTGAGCAAATAAGATAAACATAAAGGATGAAAAAAAGAGTGCCAACCGCCAAACAGGAAGCGAAAAATGAATGCACATTAACCAGTAAAAACTAGGGATGAATATAAATGATGCACATGCAGATTGAAATGTTACAGATCGATCAGGTACAAGTACAAATTTAAGAAAGCAAATGCAAGGAAGAGAAGGATAAATAGAATCCACAGTAAGGAATAAATATATGTACACCTTTGGTGTTGGAGGAAAGGAGATCGTCAGGTAGGCTAAGCTTGCCGTCAGCCATTGGAGGCACAGGTCAACAGCAGAAAAAAAGCAGAGAGCGGATTGGATTGGATTGGGATTGAGGAAGAGCACTAGCGGAGAAAGAAGATGGATGCAGATGCAATAGCTAGGGTTCAGAATCGCGAAGAGAATACAGAAAACACCGAAGATTTCGGAAATGCAGAAAATACTAGGAGAGATATAGAGGTCAGGGCTTTGGCCGCTTGAGGAGAACAACCTAAGCTAGTGCGAGTTTTTTCTCATATTATTATTTTATTACGGTATCCAATCTATATTGATAATTATTGAAACAAATATAATTTAATTTTTCCTTAAGAAGAGAACGTTTGCTCAGCTTTTGCTGATAGTGTTGAGTACTCAACATCTCTTAAAATACTATTTGGTAAAATATCACAATTTTTAATCTCAATCATATTGAAAAAAAATTGTATTTTAAAGTTTTTTTCATGATAATTTAACCTTATTTCTTATTTGGACTACATTACACTTATAAATTTTATTAATTACAAATTAATTTTTCAATTAAAAAATTATCTATAATTATAAATATAAGAATATTATAAATAATAATTAAACTAGTAATATTGTTTATTTTTAAATGATAAATATATTTTTAATTGTTTAATTTATTAACCATAAGTTATATTAAATTAATTGATTTTATTTATAAAAAAATATATTTATATTTATTTAATTTTTTATTGATAATTGATTATGTTTTATTATCTTAATTATAGTATATAATTATATGGAAATAATTACTTTATTTATTCATATATCATATAAAAATATATATTTTGAATAAAATAAATTATTTATATATTAACAATTTTACATTCTAACAACAATAATTCAATTAATTTTATCATACATTAATGTCAATGAGTTACTAGTTGCACTCAATAATTAAACCAAACGGAGTATACAAATGTTTTTTGAGTTTTATGATTTTAGAAAGATTGATTTTTGCATTGAAAAAAAAATGATTTCACCACGGGTGAAAATAATAACATGATAGAATAATTAAAATTACGTGAATTATAGTATTGTAATTTCTGTGTTGTATTTTATATATAACTGATGACCTAAAACCGAAATTGAAAATTAAAAATAAAAAGCTAATAAAATTTTAAATTTAAATTTTGGTAATTTTCTATTTTTGATTTGAATTTTAAATTATTTTTTGTCATTTGACAAATATGTCATTTGACTTGATATGACTGAATTTTTGGCCACCTCCAAAATAATACAATTCAATAAATAAAACACTGCAATTTGAATTTAACAATATATTTTTATATTCGAATAGTTTGAAAAAGTAATTTGAATTAACAAAAAAAAAAAGCCACTCGAAATGAATATATATTTCGAATAAAATTAGGATCCAATTGTAGATTTTGAAATGAGTCCAACAAAAAAAATTAAAATTTATTAGCTATTCTAAAAAGATTTATATTTAAGAATTCGAGTATTAAATATAATTATATAACAAATATATATATTCATAGTTGTTTTTAAGTACAATGTTAAATTTTAAGTGTTGTACACGTTCAAATAATCAAAAAATGAATTGCTAATTCTAAACTTATTTTATTAAAACAGTCAAACTTCAAATGCAAAATTTAAAATGAAGGAATGTCATATATATATTTAGTAGACTAAATTCTGTTCCTTTTCTCAATGTGTTTTAAACGACGTCGTAAAAATCTCTTGCCCATTTATTGCAGATGGCAAGCAGGCAAGCAAGATGTGGCCTGTCACCACTCACCAGACATGACTTTGATTTCAACCAGAACCACCTCAAACTTCGAATCAAAATAAGCAACACTCACCCAGCCTCTTCACTGTACAATCTTCCTGCACATGGACAACAAAAACGTTGTCGTCTGCGACAATGGCACTGGGGTATTCTCATTCCTTACTTAACTCCATTTCTTTTGACCTTGATCCTTTGATTACTGTAAAATCAATCGCGAATTTTGTATAATTTTTTGTTGGATCTTATCCAATTCATGATTCTTTTATCTGGTGCAGATTCGTCTTGCTATCTAGCTTAGCTTAACTTACCTTAGGATAGTATCTATTTGCTTCATTTGCTCCCGTGCATCTGTTATAAGTGATACCGTTTTCTTTGACTGCTATGTATTTCTCATTTAGGATTGCTTTCATGTTCTTTATGGGATTTGTTTATTTCCCTGTCTCCTTTATCGGAGTTTTAAGCATGGATCCACCTTTTCTAAGTTTTGGAATCAATGGAATCAGTCGTCGCCCCAGAATGAATGGAAGACTAACATTTGATTTGAAGTCAAATGCTCATGGATTAGAAAATCTGGCCAATTGGAATTGTGATTAGAAAGAATATTAAAAGACACTAAATATAGTTTGCTGGTGTATTGTGCTATGATGGTATCTTTAAGGTGGTTTTGTGCTCAATGGTGGATTTGGACGAAATTTTAAGTGTAAAACAGATGGAAATACAAATGTTACCTCTCAATGCAGAGGGCACATCACATATCTATCAATTGCTTCCCCTTATAGTAATTCCTTCAGCCTATGTAACTTGATTTCTTAAATGCAGTATGTCAAGTGTGGATTTGCTGGAGAAAATTTCCCCACCTCTGTATTCCCTTGTGTGGTGGGAAGGCCCATGCTACGATATGAAGAATCACTTATGGAAGAACAGTTGAAGGTGAAAACATTTAATTGAACTTTTACTGCGTCTTAAATTAGCCTTGTGCATTCCCAATCTAAGGATTAAAATTTGACTTTCATTCTTATAACTTAGTTCTGACATGCTGTTCTTTTTGCCTTATTCATATAGGATGTTGTTGTTGGAGAAGCTTGTGCAGATTTGAGGCATCAACTGGATATATCTTATCCTGTTAACAATGGAATAATTCAGAACTGGGATGACATGGGTCATTTGTGGGACCATGCATTCTTCAACGAACTTAAAGTAAAATTCTGGTGCTTTTATTTTGCCAGCAGATTTATATTTAATGGTTTCTTTTTTCCTCTTTCCTCAATTTCATCAGATAATAAATTACTTTATCCCCTAATTTCTTTCAACAGATAAACCCGACAGAATGTAAGATTTTACTCACTGATCCACCCCTTAATCCCTCAAAAAATCGCGAAAAAATGGTTTGTGATCCATCTCTTTTGGTGTCATTATGTTATTTCAGTTACATCATAATCTCATTACTTGTGTTTGACTTTGACTTGGCAAACAGGTTGAGACCATGTTCGAGAGATACAATTTTGCTGGTGTCTTCATTCAAATTCAAGCTGTTTTAACATTGTATGCCCAAGGTGCTTGTGGAGATGATTAAAGGTTTAAACTATATAGATTAGCATATTGGCTTTCATATTGTGATGGATAATTGGAGAACTGCATTTTGAATTTTTAAAAATATTAATACATTGATATGCATTGTTGAAGAACGTCCTCTTAATGTTACTTTCAATTGCTACTGCATGTCCTTTCCCTCATTTGTGCTTCAACTTATTATCACAAATTCTCACAGGTTTGTTGACGGGATTAGTCATTGACTCTGGCGATGGTGTCACTCATGTGGTAACTACTCAAGAGATTTTTTTCTGTGTTTGAGGAGTAATTCTATCCATCTCAACTTTCCCCGACTCCATCACATGTTTAATTTTCCTTCTGTGGGCTAATTAGCTCCTTCAATGATGCATAAAATCAGAAATTTCTACTCTATCCATATAGTTTTTTTTTTTAAATGGTTAGAAACCTTAAACTGAGTTATAATGCCATTTTCTTCCATATTTGTGGTGCTTCCTTTATAAATGATTAATATGTGCCTTTATTCACTAAAAAGTGAGGGAATTCTTTCACTTTTTTAGGATGCCTGAATTTCTTCTGGGTGCTTGACTGCAGTTTGTACAATAATTCTAGAGATATAATTTGTGGCACATTGTTTATCAACTGTCTGGGTATATCACATAAGATAACTCAAAAGTATGCTTCACTGTTTCTCTTCCCAGGTTCCTGTTGTTGATGGCTACTCATTCCCTCATCTGACTAAGCGAATGAATGTTGCTGGTCGTCATATTACTTCCTATCTTGTTGATTTACTTTCACGCAGAGGGTGAGGGCCAAATTCTGGTTTGATAAATATGATATGCTAAATTCTAATTTTGTTCACTGGATGATGCCTTTTAACTGGACAACACTATTCCCTATAGGTATGCAATAAATAGGACTGCTGATTTTGAGACTGTTAGGGCAATCAAAGAAAAGCTCTGCTACATAAGGTGAGCCGTCAGGCGTCAATGCTATTTTGTAATATTATATTTTGGAAACTTTTGATGTATATGATAGGATACTAAACCCATCTTTCTCCAGTTATGATTACAAGAGGGAATATCAATTGGGACTTGAGACCACAATCCTTGTTAAGAATTACACTGTAAGTTGATTGTCTTAATATTTCACTACCTTCCTCTTGTTTCTGCACAAGTATTATATTTGAATTAGTTATAGGCAATGGTCTTATATAGGATAGACAACCATCTCCAGACCTTTGCAAAAGGGAGATCCTCATGAATAAGGGACATGTTTGCTATAAGCATGGCTTTATTGAGGATTGAAGAAACATGAGTAGGATTTGAAGAAGTGCCATCACCCATTTGCTTTTGTGCTCAGCCTACTTGATTAATCATAATTATGGTTTCTTTCATCTTTTTTTTAATTGAATATTTAATAATTTATGTCACATGAATCAATTGCCTGGGCAAGTTGAGCCTGGGACCTCATTGTATAACCCTAGAGCACAGTTAATAACTATTTTTGCTCAAGTTTATTTATCATGTTGAATGTGATACAAGCTTTTAGTTAAGGTGGGACTTAAGTGTTCTGGTTTTGTATCACCTAATATGTTTCTGAACACAGCTGCTTGTTTACTTGTATGATAATCTAACATGTGTTATATTAATCAGCTGCCGGATGGAAGGGTCATAAAAGTAGGCACTGAGCGGTTCCAGGCACCCGAGGCTCTCTTTACACCAGTAAGCCTATAGCTTTGCTGTACTTTCATTTTCAAGTTTTCATGTGATTTTTTCCGTGAGAATGAGATGATGCAGAAACCCTAAAATGACATTTGTCTACTTGTGTACTGGTATATAATCCATCTTATTAATTTGTTGTTTTTCTACATCATCTTCATGTTACTCAACATGCTTGTGTAGGTGTTGTAATTAGTGTGAATGAACCTATTATGATGGATTTTATTTCTTTCCAACAACAAACCATTTTAAACTTGTACTGCAACCTTATTTGTGGCTCAGTTAGTTCAAATATTCACTCTGAAAATTATGAGGTGCTTCATTTTGCAGGAACTTATAGATGTTGAAGGTGATGGAATGGCTGATATGGTGTTTCACTGCATCCAAGAAATGGATATTGACAATCGAATGATGGTACTTGGACTATTTACTGATGCCATATTTCCATTTGAATAGTTGTGCCACTCTCTTGTTTTCTGTTTATGTTGACTCTTCTTTATGAAATTCTCAATGCCAGTTTGCTTTCAATGTTGCAGCTGTACCAACATATAGTATTAAGTGGAGGGAGCACCATGTATCCTGGATTACCAAGTCGGTAATATTTCTAATTCCTTTCTGGCTTATGTTCTGATTTTCTTCCTTGATGATGTGCTTTGATACAGCTCATTTCTGAATTACATGGGTTATTAAGATTTGCAATTTTTGTTGACTTAGATTGCATTAACATCAGTTTTGCATATTGATTTCATATTTTCATACATGCTATGGCTTGGGGTTTGTGGCATCATTTGTTTTCTGCCTCTATCATTGATCTTGGAAAACCTACAGGCAATCAAGTGTAGAGAGAATGCAACTAAAATGGTTAAGGCATTGTTTGTTTTTAGTTAATCTGCCTGCACATTTATGCAGTCTTCTGGTCTCTCTATGTTACTCAATAGTTGTTTAATATTATTAAGATACCTGGTTGTTATGAATTCATGACCTGTCTGAAAAGTGGATTGAGTGGCTTCCTTAAGCCGCATCTTTTATATGGTTCACATTTTCTCCAATCTTAGCAACTACAAATATTGAACAAGTTATGTGTTTTTGTTCAGCTTGGAGAAAGAAATACTGGATCGGTATCTTGAAGTTGTTCTAAAGGGAAATAAAGATGGGTTAAGGGTGAGATCCTAGTCCCTGATACTGCTTGCTTAGACAGAAATAGCTATCACATGCTAAATGTTTTATTGGATCATATAGGAATGATTTAATTTCAAAGTAACCTAGACATTGATTTCATATGCAGGGCAAGTCTCCGAAGGAGGGATTCCTTGCAATGCATTAGCATACAATTTGTTACAAAAAAATTATTTTGCATGTCCGATACTGATGTGAAAGTATCAGAAGTTAGGTCCCTGCAGTTAAGACTTAAGATCAACTTCCTAATGAATTAGCAAAAATGCTAGATGTAAGTAGATAATGATCAAGTAGCTGCATTTTGCGTAATAAATTTAATGGTTTTCAAATTCTAACTTCACTATCAGTCGATGCATATGGAAAAGATTCTTAATTTTTATGTTGCATTATCCATATTTTGTAGTGGAACATCTTTTGATTCAAGTTTTATGGTTTGGAAGTTTCAAAATTTGCAGAAGTATAAGTAATTGGCAGGCTCAGAATAATTTCTACTAATATCAAGAAATAGAAGGGCAACGTTGCAGTTATAGGACACATGGCTATAATTGTGCAGCTGTGAATTTGGCTTGTCTTTATTTCTCATGATCTATCTGTGATGAACAGAAGCTGCGGCTGCGGATTGAGGATCCACCACGAAGAAAGCATATGGTCTACCTTGGAGGTGCAGTTCTTGCTGGAATTATGAAGGTAGACTGCCTCTCTCTAATGCAGTGGCCATGTTACCAATTTTTGGTTGGCGGTTAAAACTTATTCTAACACTTGTATTACAACCATTAATTCATCAAGTAACATGTGTTTTTCATGGAAAACTATGCAGGACGCACCGGAATTCTGGATCAGCAGAGAAGATTATCTGGAAGAAGGAATCGCTTGTCTGAACAAGTGTGGTTAGTTATCATTATATTTTTGGGCTCTGCAGCCTCTTTTGTATGTGTGAATCTACAATGTTCTCGGAAAAGACTTGTACATGCATTCATTGATAAGCTACTTAGAAAGATGAGTATTATATTCTCCTGGTAAAAAAACACCACGCTGCCTTGTGTATGTTGGTTCTTGAAAATCGGAAAAAGTCCCACTGTATTTTAACTATTGTGATACTTGCAATTGATTTGCTGTTGATTTGTAAGAGAGAACAACACAATATTCTATTTTTTCTAAAAGGATTCTCATTTGATTGTCCTTTTTTAATATTAAACTATGTTCTCCTCATCTTCAAATAAATAAATAAACTCACTCTATGCTTTCTTGACAACTCCTTGGATTGTGAAAATTTATGATCATCAAAAATATACATTGCAAAGCCTTTTCAGCACATCAATACGCATTTTTATTTTCCATTCTCCCAAAGTTTTTTTCAGTAGATTAATTAATAGGCTTTTAGGTTAATATCATATGGTCCTATGTTCTTCTATCTCGTATGTTACGCATACAACTTTAGCCTGTACTTAGAAATACTTGGTACGTCCCTTATGTGATCCTAAGATCTTGTTCTTGCTCGTCGGCATAACTATGATCTTGCATTTATGCCTTACTCTGTTTATTGAATCGGACCAACCAACCCATAATAACTAACCGTTACTAAACCTCCTATTATTTGTCCTAAAATTATAAATTTTTTTGTAACAATAAAATCACTAAACTTTAAAATAATTGTATAAAAATCATTTCTGACTATTTTGGATTAGTTGGTAGACAGAATGTTGACGTAACACGTGATGTAACAATCGATTTTTGCCACGTACCACGTAGATGGCACATCAATAATTTCAAAAAATGTGTCATATCAACTACCACATAGCATATATAGCTGAAAAATGAAGAAACATCATAGTTAATTAATTTTGCTTCATTTTTCATAAAATTACTAAACTTGTTTTTTTATTAAAAAAATAAAATTTTATTTTCCTTTCACTTAAATAACTTACAACTAACCAAAAATTTAACTTTATTAAGGAAAACGAGTCAATCAAATACAATCTAATAACTATTTTATCAGTATTAGCAGCTGCAGGAGAAAAATTAGTTTCAAATCCAATATGTAGTTATCATAACCACCATGAATCGTGATTTTTGAAAAATAAGACAATAGATTCAATTTTTTGACAAAAATTTGATATCACATCAGCTCTTAATTCAGATTTTCGATTGTGTATTTATCAATTTTAGTTTAAAATTTTAATTTTTTAACAAAATAAATTTTGTGATTTTACGGAAAATGAAATAAAATTCAATAACCACTAGTGAAATTAATTATGACGTGTTATAATTTTCAATTAAGTTTGTCATGTGACAGCTGACGTAACATATTTTTAAAATTGCCGATATATTATGTGTTCAATGACGTAACAAAAATCGATTGTCACATCAATATTCAATTGTCAACTCACCCAAAATAGTTAGACATTATTTTAGTATTACAAAAAAAAATTTTAGAAAGTAATATAAGGTTTTAGTGACTATCGATGCAATTAACCCATCTATTATTTATTCATGAATCTGTAAGGGATATTCAACGATGTCCATGCCATCACAGTATCCGAACCTTATAGTTGATAGCATGACAATTAAACCATCTATCAAAATCAAATGCACCAGATGATGATACATTCTCAAAAATCTCCATGCTTAGGATGGATAAATTATTCATATGTACAAGTAAATAGCCTTCTTTCGATAGCAACTATTTTCGATCATTGCTAAATTGTGATGGGCAGAAATCAAATGGACAATAATCAAATTGATAATTGGTGAACTGATAGGTGCATTCTTGATTAAAAAATCAAAAATAAACTCTCTTATTTCCCAGTATAGAAAGAAAAGAAACCTCAGCCAAGATTAATTTGGATTTCTTGTTGATCTAATAATGACTTAATTAAGAAAAACAATATTACTGTAGCTTTTATTTCAACGTCTCTACCGATTTGGTAAACAGAATCCACATCGTGCGCTGCTTACTCAGTTATCATTTGATTCAACAATTACTGTTCAAGCGAACATGTTTGTTCCCATCATTTTGGATTGTTGATTATAGTGAGAAATTTTTTGGTAATTAAATTTATCCAATTATATAATACTTCGGCCTTTAATTGACCATTAAAATTTTATATGAAATATATATATATATATATTATACTTGGAGATGATCTTTATGGTTATGGGACTCCTTTTGTCTTTTTATTTTTAAATTTCAAGATTTTTAGTTGAAACGGCTGAGATATTGGATTCTATCTCAAATAATTTTAGGAATATAATTTAATCCATGCACCTCTAGCAATAAGGTTATAAAAATTGACTGTTAGTCTTGTCGATAAATAGTTTTATACTTATTATATTTTAAGTTTTAGGATTATTTCATTAGAAATGTTTTTTTTTCCTTGTCCTAGTGGAAGCTCAATTTCAAATCTTTATTTAAGGATCAGGTCAATAATTCATTACAATTTTTTAAAAGTAATTTTTATAATCAATTTTTCTATTTATATACTGATCAAATTCATATCCATTGCAACATTTTACTAATCCAAAATAATAAGTAAAGATATAAATACAACATAGATAAGAAATTTCCCTAAATAAAAAAGAATAGCCTTCATGTTAATAAGGCTGTTTTGATGACCTAAAAATACAAATCTAAATTCAAAGTTTTCCTATTTAACACCCAAGTTTTGATCTTACCATTCTTGGACTTGTTTTTGTTTTTGGTTTTGGAAGACCTAAAAATTTAAAAAATAACTCTTTAAGGTATATCTACTTTGATAGCACTTCAACCCAATACCTTCTTTTCCCTTTTTTTTGGAAGGTCTATTAATAATAAGAAATATCAAATAACTAACTATAGTAAAAAAAACAAAAAACAAAATTCTACTGAATTAGTTAAAAAATCATACGGAGACAAAAGCAGAAGCACATAATATGAAGACAATTACGCAAGCAAATTTGGGATGCCAACCCCACCAAACAAAACTATAGACCAGTCTGATAATGTTGGTCCCATGATCAGTGGCCTACTCTCACCCACATGACTAAAAATTCTGGAAAAAAAAATGAATGTAACATAATTAATCTCTTCGGAATTCAACATTAGTTGCCAAAATAAACCTGTCATGCAGCACTTCTCCAATCATGCATTGACATCTGTCCGTTCACAATTTTTTGGCTTACTATTAGTGGAAGTAAATAACGTCACCTTCTTTGCATATATAAACTTCCGATGAACCATTGTCAGATGCAAATTCAAAACCTGTGACAGATTCAGGTTTTAAAATACAATCATCATTTTTTTCTGTGAGAGATTTTTGGGTAATAATTTGCGCAGTTACTTCATCTGTTGACCATATATGGTTTGTGGTCTCCGATATAAATCAACAAATTTTGCATTTCCTGTAAAAATCATTTCTTTTTTTGAAAGAATCATTTCTTTTTTTGACTTGTTCATCATTATTTTATTGTGTTCATCAGGTTGTGGATATTGGAAAGATTGCTGCACCTGAAATGGAGAATTCAAATGGCAGAGTGTTTGAGCTGATAGTGGAGCAAGGGGAGCCTACTCTAGTTGCTCCAGAGATAGAGACAGAGAAAGGTCTCTACTTCCTCTCCAATCTTGATCAAAACATTGCGGTGATTGTACGGACCATCTACTGCTTTAAATCAGATGGAAAAGGGAATGAAAATGCTGCACAAGTGATTAAAAATGCCCTGAAGAAGGTTCTTGTTCATTACTACCCTCTTGCCGGGCGGCTCAGCATAAGCTCCGAGGGAAAGCTTATCATCAATTGCAATGGAGAAGGTGCTGTTTTCGTTGAGGCTGAGGCTAATTGTGGATTGAAAGAAATTGGAGATATTACAAAGCCTGACCCTCACACACTTGCCAAGCTTGTTTTTGACATTCCTGCTGCAAAAAATATTTTGCAGATGCCTCCTCTTGTTGCTCAGGTCCTTTTTTTCTTCTTCTACTACATTTTTGGCCTGCTATTGTTGAAGGCTTAAAGTGCCAATTTGGCCTTTTTTTATTGTTGTAGGTGACCAAGTTCAAATGTGGGGGATTTGTACTTGGATTGTGCATGAATCATTGTATGTTTGATGGAATTGGAGCAATGGAATTTGTGAACTCATGGGGTGAAACAGCAAGAGGATTACCACTTTCTAATCCTCCATTTATGGACAGAAGCATACTCAAAGCGCGGAATGCACCAAAGATAGTATTCGCTCACCAAGAATTTGCAGAAATAGAAGACAAGTCAAGCATAAGCGACCTCTACAGAGATGAGGAAATGCTGTACAGGTCATTCTGTTTCGATCCTGGAATGCTGGAAAAGATAAAATTGAAAGCAATGGAACAAGGGAATCTATCAAAATGCACTACTTTTGAAAGCCTGTCAGGATTCGTGTGGCAGGCGCGAACTCAGGCACTGAAAATGCAACCTGATCAGGAAACAAAGCTGCTGTTTGCAGTTGACGGAAGGCCTAAATTCAACCCACCATTGCCAAAAGGGTACTTCGGCAATGGAATAGTTCTGACAAATTCAATATGCCGAGCAGGGGAATTACTAGAAAAACCATTATCATATGCAGTAGGATTGGTTCAGGATGCAATAAAAATGGTGACAGATTCTTACATGAGATCTGCTATAGATTATTTCGAAGCCACTAGAGCTCGACCATCTTTATCTTCAACACTGCTGATAACAACATGGTCTAGGCTATCTTTCCACGCAAGTGATTTTGGATGGGGAGAGCCGATTATATCAGGGCCGGTGGCCTTGCCGGAGAAGGGAGTGATTTTATTCTTATCTCATGGTAAAGAGAGAAAAAGCATAAACGTGCTTCTTGGTTTGCCTGCTTCTTCCATGAACGTCTTTCATCAGCTTATGCAGATTTGAATAAACTACTATTTATCTACCCTGGGTTTAATTCATCTGTCTGTCTTTGTGTTATTATTTAAACAAAATTAATGGTGTTAATTAATGTTATTTTATCTTCTTTTTCTATTTATTTGTCTTCAACAGTTTGTATTCAGTATTAGTTGTTTTTAAGTATTAATTGAATATCATTAATTGAATATCATCACTAGTTTCGGTTTTCTATTTAAAATAGAAAGATCAAAAGATAACAATATAAATATTCTAATAAAATGAAAGCTCAAATATAACCTACACATTGAAAGCGAGACCCATCCAGTTCTGAAAAAAGAAAGAGATTGGGGAAAGGAAGGCTGCTTCGCCCAGGTCAGCACTTCACATTCTATATGAATCTAAGCCTTTTTTATGGGACATTTGTGGCGGGTTTTGCAACTTATATCTCTTTCATGAATTGGGTGAAGGCATTGCTTATCCGGTTTGCTATTTTAGCTAAAATGACATAATTCGTTATTTAAAGCTTGAAGCTTGAAACTTTCAAGTGATTCTTTTGAGTATCTTGTAGCTTTGAAGTTGTTCTTTGCTGGTTTCTTGTAGTTTAGTTACTTCCTCCTTCCATATATTTCTGATAGGTGGTTTTTGATTATCCAGAATAGGAACATTTAATTTTTGTCTAGATAGAAATTTTGTATCATATCTAGCTTGATCTGGTGGTATTTTTTTTCTAAAAAAAAGTAATAGTTTAAAGGGATGGTTTTCTTGGGTAATTATAAATTTTTGTATCTCATCCTCTCTGTGAAACCAGATTGTGCAGAGTGCCTCTGATTTTTTCCTTTTATCTCAACCAAAAACAAAACCCTTACCCCAATCCATGAGATAATGTAATTTGGAATACATTAAAGCTCCACATGAACATGACCGATGACTACTTGTAACTTTAGCAGAAATCACATAACCTGCAGATAACACTTAAATACAAGTAATTACTTGCAGGTGAGTATGATTTTTTCTAATGGTGACTAATACATCAGTTTGCTTGGGGTGTTGATTGATGTGGTGTGCTGCGATGGGTTTTAGCCACTTATTTTGTTAGTTTGGCTCCTAGAAATTATTTCCTTTTGGTGGCTATAAATTTTTAGGTACTCAGGATTGGCTCGAAAATGCTTATTCTACAGCAGTTTATAGTTTTAATATTTAAATCCTTATTTTCTTCAGGAGGGAGAGAACAACAAGAGAGATAAGTTGTGGCAAAATTTCTTTAACAGTTTTTTTCATTCCCACCAGAGCTAGATTTTTTTTTGTTTCTTTTTTATGTCAAAGAATTATTCTTTAACTTATTTTTGAAAAATTAAATGTTAAAATTAAATCAAAGAGAACAAATAATTCAAGGATAAAATAATCATTTCACAAGATAAGAATACTGAATGGAGTGGGAGTAAGAATGGTGGAGTGTGAATAACATCTCCCTTAAGGTAATCTTTGACATAAAATTGTAGATTTTAGATTTTAGATGGAATATCAATGAAGAAAGAAAATCAACATTTTTCTTGTTGTTTCTTTGCTTTTGTTGGGTTTGCATATTCATTTACCATTTGAATTATATGTTTAACATTTTATTCTGTCAGTGACCAAGTTTTGTGCCTTTAGGAAATGATAAAATATAGTGCAGAAAGCATCAACCTTCTCCAGACTACTATTTGTTTGCTATTGCAGGAAAAGTCGCATGACTTGCATATGTCCATTTCTTTTAGATGGTCACATGCATGTTTATTTGACTTCTCCTGGTGTGGCAAAGAAATATTGGTTTATGAAGCACCTTATGGTAATTGCGAAATGTATAACAAATTGGTTTCTCTCAGCAAATTTCTTTATTTTTTTTGATGTATCATAGGATGAAAACTTTGTTTCTTGAATTATTATTGAAAGCTATGTTTTCTGTATTATGGCTTTCCCATCCATGCATGCATGTTCATATCTTCCAATTTATTTATTTATACATAGGATGTCCTAACAGTTGAATACTTAAAAGGGATATGTCCAAGAAAACATGGAAACCAGATATAGGCTTGCATGAAAACTGTGGCTGGTAAAGAGTGATTTGAGTTATATATATTGAAATTGCACTCTCATGAAAATTGGAGCAATGAACAATAACATCTTCACAGCTACTACCTAAATCTAAAATGTCCAGAGCTGGAATGAGGTTGTTTTCTCATCTTATTCCTTCTCCATCTAGTTTACCATTCTCTCGTCTTACTAACTTTGTTTTGACTGAAGCTTGATTTGTAACCCTAAGAATCCATTATGTAGTTGAAGTATTTTTTCTGTCTCAGCTGTTTGAAGTTTTATGTAAAGATTAACTTCCTACTTTTCTGTTCCTCTTATGGGTGGACTTTACTCCTTAAGTGGACCATGGAGGTTGGAGATGTAAATATTAGGGAAAATTTCTAGAGTCTCCCGGAAATATAGTTTAATTGCATGGCTCTGTCATTCCTAATTTCAAAAAATGCCAGTTAGTTTTTTTAATTCGCTGATGACCTATATTATACTTGTGTTTAAAATTAGTTAAAATGAGAATGCTGATATGGACTCATTTAAAATTTAAGGATGAACCAAAATAAAGAACGAATGCATCCATACGAAGGTGAAGTGGCAACCATTAAAAGAAAAAAAGAGATGAGAGACTGAGATGATGTGGACATATGCATTATAAATCAATGAAGACATCAGTAAAGAAGGTTGAACATATGAATGTTGTAGAAAAAAAGGAAGGTGAGTGTTAAAAAAATCGATCCCGCATTGGTGGGGAAATGAAAAATGGAGCAATTTATAATCAAGTGAGGCAAATAACCAAAATGGTCGGAAACAAACTCCAATTTAATTTGGACCAGGCCCGTCATGCTCCAACAAGTGATATCAGAGTCAATTGCCCAATAGCTTATGGAGATCCAATGAATTTAAGAGTACAAATTCAGATAAAGCAAAAATAGAAAAATAGAAATTTGGAGTCTCTGAGACTCTAATTGACCTGCGGCTTTTGAGATTGGGAGCGTTGAGGAAATCAATCCCATATTGGTGGAAAAATGAAAAATGGAACAATTTATAACCAAATGAGTCAAATAACCAAAATGACTCAAGCCATTTTGGAAACAAGCCCTCCAATTTAAAGTTCATTTCACAATTTGGTTATCACTCCTCTAATTTAATTTGGAACGGACCCGTCATGCTCCAACAGTGAGGTTTTGACCTTGAATAATAGAGAAGAACGTAGTGAAAAATTAACACTTTAGATCTTCTTATAGATGTTGCCTTGATCCAGGTTGGATAGAGCAAACGGAAATATGTAACCAATTGCAATTAATTTGGATAGGGCAAATATGTTGCCTCAGATACTGTCCTTGAATCTTTAAATTATTTTGTAGCTCACAGTTTTTTAATTTTATTAAACGTTTCAAGTCCCTTACAGGTCTCTTGTTTTTCACCAACAGTAGTAGAAGGTCTTAAACTCTTATGTATTTTGAGCAACAAGGGCTCAAGTGTTTGTGTTATTAAATGTCAGGTTGTTCTCGTTTTTCTCCTATAGGCAGGGAATTTTTCTGACCAGCTTTATATGAGCTGGACATTATGTGTTGCTTATAGATATTTGATTCTCAAAATGACTGGAAATTCATTATAGTTAGCAATGTTTTAAATGCTAGTCAAATGTTAATCTAAATTAAAATTTTGAAGAACTTAAAATAGAGAGTTGCCTGCGAAGTTAGTCCACACACATGAATTTTAATTTCATAGATTATTCATACCTATATTGGTATGAGCTAGAACAGAGCAACAAAATGACTAAAAAAGGTAAACGAGCAATTAGATCACAATATACTATGTTGTTCTTGGGAGACTATTTAGCAATTTTAATTACACTTCTTTTGAAGGAAGGAGTGTATTGAAGAAATAGAAAGGAAGTCTAAAGAGAAAAAGGTGGATATTTAGAGAAAGGAAAGCCATACATTTGTGATAGAATGTAACATTTGAACTTGAGGAATTTTCTTCTCAATTTTTACATAAGCTAAGGTCAATCCTTGATGGTCTGAAATTCATTGCATTAAGGCTGTAGATGCAGAGATTAGCTTGTTTGGCTTTGATTGTTATCTGATCTGTAGTAGATTTGTATCCAGGAACATTGCATGATTTAGACGAACTCCACATTAAGGTTGCCTCACAGGAGGATTCAATGGCTGCTTCTGCACATTCAAACCCATCAACAGACGGCATTTCCAACCTGTAAACTCCATGCCTATTAGTGGTTCTGTTTACTGAGAAGGATACTTGCTCTCTGACTTTTGGTGCGCTTGCTTTGAATTTGCAGTCTATTTTGACTCCAGCACCTGATTGGACATTTGTGCATATTATAAACTTTTTTTTTCTTCATTTGTTTAAGAATGTCTAATAGAACTGGAAACTAAATGTGGGATTTAGTGATCACTCACCAGGTAAGAAGTAGCTGTGTTTGGTGAAGTTGTTGTTGGAGCAAATGTCGCAATAGACAAAACCCATCACGGTGATATGGGCATTGTTTTTGGCTGGCTCAACCTTTGAAGACAGAGTCTTGATAAGCAAAGATGAGAGAAAGAAGAAAAATAATGGATTCATGGCTGGAAAATATTGGGAAATTTGAAGAGGAAAAAAGAGCTTCAGTTAGCTCTTCTATGAACAGTTGGATTTTAGTGAATAGCAATCAAAGGTTTATGAAATAGTGGAAGATGAGTTATTTGAGCTGTTGTTTTTGTGCACAAGCAGCAGAGAGTTGGTGGATATCCAACTGTAAACAAAAGCAGAGGAGAATTATCTTTTTCGCAAGAAACAAAGACATGTGAATGTCATTTGGCATATATGGAGTTGGATGTGCAGGAAAGAGAATAAGAATAGGCACTCTGTTGGTAAGAGTATCTTTTTTTTTCAGGATTTTCTCATGTGGAGCTTGATTTGAAGTTCCTTTTTCTGGGATAGCTCAGCAAGAAGCTCTATGCCCTTTTTTGGGATAGCTCGCGAGAAACTACATGGCTTTTATAGACGCAGCATAACTAGTTGACTAAAATCTCTCTTTTTGCACCATAGATTGGAAACGAAAACCCAGATTATTACTGGATGAGTATGTTTAAGTGTTGTTGAATATAAACAGAAATTATCGATAGGAATTTATTGAAAATGCAGAGTGGAGTGTATATTTAAAGATAGGGGTATGTACTTAGTGAGTGTTCATGGTGTTCGTGTGAGCTTTAATGGCAGTCTGGCAAGGCAAGGAATGACAAGAACTACCATAGGCAGAGAATTGCCATAAATGAGTAGCATTACCTTTTCAACTGTGAACTGAAGCAGATAATGTAAATCCATCAAACACAAACTAAAAGAATAGGTTGACGCACATCCACTTACCTTGCTCCTCTGTATACTAGGCTTCTCAGTTGAAAAAGTTGATGGAGCTAATGGAAAATAAAAAATTACAACCAAGCAGGAGTGAAAAGAAATGAAATCACTTGATTGTGAAAATGGTGTAAAAGTTGAAAGGAACGTAATATGCAAAGGCAATCCAAAACCTTGCTTTAAATTTTTCATAATCGCAGGTTTTCTTGACCTACCAGAGCATTTTAAGAATCACATTCTCATTATTCACTGCCCTTTTAAATACATTCATTTATATTTGCTATTTCAATTCCGATTTTAACATTGAAAATATAATAAATTTAAAAGAATATATTTTTGCAAGAGAGTAAATAAGAATGCATTTTTATCATTTTTTTTTTGGTTCTGTAGTATTTATGTAAAAAAGGTGTATGTAATTTTTCCAGATAATTTTCTTCCATGGCTTAAATTTTGCCCCAGTGCAAGTTATCGTCTCTAAACTTCATTATGTGATAATAAAATCCTTTAACTTTGAATTTTTTTTTTACCGAGTTTTTGTTAGAAAACCATTATCATATTTTACGCATTGAGCTTAGCTCTCAGTCTCAGCTCCAAGCAAGACGATTTGTGTACATGGTTTTGTTAATTTGTTCCTTTTATCTAAACTGGGAATTTAGATTTAAGAATTAGAATTCAGGTTGGGAGTGATTTTCTGATCTCGATTTTGAAAGTTGAAGCAAATTAAGGGGCCCAAGATCTTAAAAGTCCAAGAAAACACACATTTGATTAATTGTTAATTTGTCATAGAGAGTGTGCTTTTAAGAAGTGAAAATGAAAAAGAGAGGAAAATAGAGATGAATGTGCTTGGAGGAACTTGCTTGGTCACAAATGCAGGTGTTTTCATGGAATGAGGCAATATTAATAAAGGTACCAATGAAGAGTCACTGGGACAATATTGTTAATAATGAAAGGATTTGGATTGAAATCTCCACAAATTGGATTGAACATGATGTGTTATGTTTATTTAAGTTCTACCATTTATTTTAAATAAATGAGTAAGATTAAATATTAAATATTTATCTTTAAAAAATAAATAATTCCCTCTTAATCAAAAATCAAATAATCACCTGTTAACTATAGCTTTTAATCTAGGGATGACAATTTTCTTCTGCTCCGACCCGGCCCCGAATGGGGTAGTTTTTTGAAGTTTTTTTTTCTCCGCTCCGACCCTGTCCCGAAAAATATATTTATATATTTATATTATTTATATATATAATAATTATTTATATTTTAATATAATTAATATTTTAAAGATAATAATAAAATAAAAATATAACACTTATTTTAAGTAAAAAATATTTTTTATTTAAAAAATTATATAATTAACTAATTAATTAAAATTAAAAAAATAAATTTAACATTAAAAAAATAAAAAAAAATTAATAAAATTTGGGAATCAAGGCAGGGTTGGGGATTCCTGTCCCCGTGTGGTGCGGGAACAGGGATTCAAAAAATTTTTCCATCGGAGTTCGGGGTGAGGTCGGGATATAGGGGCAGGGGTCGGGGACGGGGAACTCCGCCCTGAACCCGCCCCATTGCCATCCCTATTTTAATCTTGGTCTTTCATTTATAATGATGGGTAAAATTAAATAAACATCAACTTGAAAGAATTTCAAACCATGAAAGAGTGTAATAATTCTTATGTCAATCCAAAACAAAAAATAATTAATAATAATAATTATTTCAAAGAGGGAGAGGGAGAGAAAGAGAGAGATGCCGCCTAGGTAGGAGGAGAAAAGGATAGGGGACAAGCAGTTGGTGGGTTTGGCAAATCCAAAGACGCAGGCGAAGCCACCGACGCCATATCCGACGATGCCTATTATCTCCTTTTTTGTCTTCTTCTTCTTATAACTTGTAAGACTCTCCATTTTTTCTTCTTCCACCTCACCTCCTTTCTTTCTCTTACTGTTACATTGCCTTTCCATTCGATGCCCTTTGGTTAAAAACTTCAATAAAACGTGCTTGTCATCTTTAGTAACTTTTACTCTTTTATTGGCCTTGATCTTCTGATTATAACTTAATTAATTACCCATTCATTTCTGTAGCAAGAAAAAGTTGTTTCTTTCTACTTCCAAGCCATTATAAACTTGAATACTTGCTTCCCTTGCATGTTTCACAAAATTAAATATACAGTTCAATTATTAATTACTGCATATGGTTTGTAAATTGTAACGAGTGAAGTAACATGATCATACACAATATATATATATATATATATATATATATAGCTAAAACCATACAATACTTTTTAGGTTAGTATTAAATCATAAATTTTAATTGATTTAGTAGCACATGTAATTTTTAGCATAATAACATAAGGAAAATTAGAGGGGTTTAAGAAATTGTAGTTAATGCAAATATGCATTGCAAGCCCACATAAGTAAATGATCGAACGAATGCAGTAGATAAAAGCTAAGAGTATCCATACTGTGAACCTCCTTGTTAATTATTGCAAAGGGACAAGTTTTCGATCATTTTGTCCTTAGGCATTAATATTCCTCAAGTCCTTTTCACAATATTACGCATTGTTGAATTCCTTGTCCTATTAGTTGATATATTTTGTGGGCCAATATCCATTTCCTTTTTTCATCTATGACATTTTTACTTCTTTTTTTCATGATTAGATTCGCACGGATAAACTTATTAAGAGGTAAAAGTGTTTGCTTTTAAGTTTAAAAAATATAATACATACAGAGTTCAAACTTATACATCTTAGTATTGGGTAAGATTTTTACATTATTCAAATACCCTTATTATAATCTCCCTGCTCTATATGTGATTTTTCCTTCTTTTTTTTTTTGTCCTTAACAAAAAACTTTATTATCATTCATTCAATTTCCTTGTTCTTAGCTGGGCCGGCCCAAGAAAAGTGGGACCTATAAAGAAATTGTCATTTAGTAAAATCCCAGGCTTTCCCAAAGTAGAGTTGCAAAAATGGTTTAAAATGGACAAAATTAAACCTCTAGGAAACAGCTAAAACTTTGTTTGGGAACATTGTGGAGGTGATTTTAAACATAAATTACAATCAAATGATATTAAATCTACCTTTCCTTTTCGAATAAAAACTGGACAAAATGACAAAACCCTAGAAATAAAAAGAGAAAAAACTCTCTAATTAGCTTCTTAATTCTCCCTATAGTTTGCCCATTAGCAAGCACGCACACAAACTCCTTATGTTAGAGCAATACTAGAAGAAAAACACGTACATTGATCTATATTAATTTGATAAGAACTTAGAAACTTATTTAGAGTTGTAAGATTAAGGAATGATTAATTCTCTGTGTGGAAGCATGGGACCAATGAAGAGTGAGAGTTCATCATGCACAAAAATGCAACCATCTTCTCCTAAGGGTACATCATCAGTTTTTGAATCAAAGAAAACAACTTTATTTTCTGATCATTTAGAGCCAAACAGCTTAACCCCACCTAGCATTAGTTTCCCCGCAGTGAAATGTGAATTGGACGGAGATGTTGAAGTTCAGTCCCCTGATAGTTCGATATGGGAGACATTTTTCTCGGATCATTTAGATTCCGACTTCATGATTTTATCTCCAGTGAGGAACTTGCCATCGCCACAGACTTCAAGCTGCAATTATAATTACTATGTTCAGGCAACTCAAGGGCAGAGTGTTTCAGGGTGTTCATCTCCTCGCCAATTATCTCATCTTGGAGCTTTTAGTAGCAGTAATCATAAAGGGAAGGGGCAGAGTCCTCTTCATAGGGTATTTAACTCTCCTAATAATCAATATATGCAAATTGAAAGCCTTTCTTCTTTAACAGCTATTGAGGATTTCTTGGATGATTATCAAAGAGATGGACTTGGCGGCGGCGGCGGCGGCGGCAGTGGTGGTGGTGGTGGTGATGGTGGTGGGTATCAACCAACTAGGTTGTCTTCCGGTAATGGTGATACTTCATCATCGCAGTTGTATGATGTATCTCCTCTGTTAGATTGTTTGGGCATGCCTAATAATCCTTCAAGATTTGGTGCATCTGTGTGTGAAAGTTCATCTTCTGGGTCTCAACTTAGCCAGGATCAGAGAGATATTTATTCAATGGGGTCTCTGAGAAATGCGCCGCCGCTATCACAACAACAAGATCAACAGCAGAAGCAGCAGCAGCCACCTCCACCATCAACACCAACCCCCTCATCAACACCATCTCCAGACCAGCTGCACCAGAATCTTAACCACTCCTTGATGATGCCTCTCCCTATTGCTTCTGAGCAGGTGAAACATACCATATTTTTTTTATTTTTTCCGACGAGTATTCCATATATTATTTTATAATTGTATGAGACATTTCAGGACGGAAAAGTGAAAATTAAAACTTTCTCAATAAGATAGATTTTATTCGAATCGCGGCTCCCATGAGCCTATTTTTTCTTTCTTTACCATAAGGAATTCCTCCACTGGAGTTGGAATTTTAGACCTTATAATTTTAGTCACCACCTTAGTGCTATTGAACTAAATTTTACTGGTTTTTCTTTTTTTGGTATATACTTGAAATTTCCACTTTGAATGATGACTTGATATATATATAAACAGGAACAAGATAGTGGACTTCAACTAGTACACCTCCTTCTTGCTTGTGCGGAAGCGGTGGCGAAAGAAGACTACATGTTAGCAAGAAAATATCTGCACCAGCTGAATAGAGTGGTGACGCCGCTGGGTGATTCAATGCAAAGAGTGGCCGCCTGCTTCACTGAAGCCCTCAGTGCTAGGCTAGCTGCAACACTTACTACCACTAAACCCATTTCCTCTACTCCAAAGGCCTTCTCTCCTTATCCTCCAAACTCCATGGAAATTCACAAAATTTACCAAATTGTATATCAAGCTTGCCCGTATATAAAGTTCGCTCATTTCACTGCTAATCAAGCAATTTTCGAAGCCTTTGAGGCAGAAGAACGTGTTCATGTCATCGACCTAGACATTCTTCAAGGCTATCAGTGGCCAGCTTTCATGCAAGCCCTAGCAGCTAGACCCAGCGGTGCTCCTTTTCTCCGGATAACCGGAGTTGGATCCAGCATGGAAGGCGTGAGAGAGACCGGCCGGTGCTTGACAGAATTAGCTCATTCTCTTCATGTACCGTTCGAGTTTCACCCGGTAGCTGAAGAACTTGAGGACCTAAAACCCCATATGTTCAACAGAAGGGTAGGTGAAGCACTAGCGGTTAACTCCGTGAACCGGCTCCACCATGTCCCGGGCAACTGTCTGGGGAATCTGTTAGCCATGATCCGTGATCAAGCCCCAAACTTAGTAACCCTAGTGGAGCAAGAAGCAAGCCACAATGGACCCTACTTCTTGGGTAGGTTCCTGGAGGCATTGCATTATTATTCAGCAATTTTTGACTCATTAGATGCGACATTTCCCCCGGATTCGGCACAGAGGGCGAAAGTGGAGCAGTACATATTTGCGCCGGAAATAAGAAACATAGTGGCATGTGAAGGGCCAGAGAGGATAGAGAGGCATGAGAGATTGGAAAAATGGAGGAAAATAATGGAAGGGAAAGGATTTAAAGGGGTGCCATTAAGTGCAAATGCAGTGACTCAATCCAAGATTTTGTTGGGCTTGTATTCATGTGATGGGTATAGATTGACAGAAGATAAAGGTTGCCTGCTCTTAGGGTGGCAAGATAGAGCCATACTTGCTGCTTCTGCATGGAGATGCTGATGCTCAATTGCTCTCATACGATATTGTTTTTTCCTCTAATTTTATTTTACGTGTATGTGAAATTCTTGGCTTCTTGCTCCACTAGGGTTGTTTGTTGTTTGTTGAATTTTTTTTTTCCTCAAGAAAAAATAAATAAAGGCAAAAGGGGATAACGGAAATTTATGGCTCTGTTTGTCAGTTGTGAAAAATATGATCGTAATTAGGATTAGGTCGATATTTAATTAAATTATTTTATCAAGTGCTTTTCTTTTAAACGTTGGCAGGAAGTAATGGATTTGTTGCATACAGGATCTGGCTTACCTATGATCATTTCCATCTTAGATGTCGTAAATAATTGGACTGTAGGCTTCTCCAGAATCAAAATTGGTGGTAAGACAAAGGAAGAAATTTCCACTTCAACCAATTCTTTTTCAGATGCCAAATCCAACTAGTAGGTACTCAATTCTACTATAAATTTTGTATTTGATTACTATTATTACCATACATTTGAGAAATGTGATTCGTTTTTCTTCAGTGTAATTAATTTAACCTGTCTAGCAGTTAAAATACCAAAGTTAAAAGACACGTTTGCCTCCGGAAATTAATTCCCTCTCAACCCAGGGCTTTGAATCGCAGCCTAAACTCATCATTTACCAATATATGGCTCACTGATAATAAATAATATGAAATACATAAAGAAGAGACGAGAAATTACACATCTTGAAATCATCACGGGTCGAAACTTCGAAAAAATAAATACTGAAAAATAAATATTTCGTGTTGGTAAATGAACAATAAGTGGCAATATAACATGTTCTAATGATATGCCTAAGGTAGTAGTGTCCAACCAAAAGCCTTGTACAAAATAAAATTTTATAAAATGGGACTGACTGCAGCTATAAAAAATACACAAAAACACACATTCTTATAGAAGGCAAATACATCACCACCATATTGTTACGCAGAGGAATGGCCCTCCAACTAACATGCAGAACTGAGGGATGTCACATGTTACAAATTGTTGTCTTTCCAGCAACTAGCCATTGGCCATGAGATCCTAGCAACTTCAAGCCAACCTCACAAGCTTCAAACTGAATAGCAACTCCCCCAGTTCTCTTACAATATGGTACATCGGCAGAAATTTTTCCTTCGGGCCTCGTCCACCTTTTTCTCTGTTCAAATATATAAATGAACAAAGATTATTGAAAAGAATGGAAATCTTAAGGACTGTCTTGTCATAAGCTAGAGCACTTGAAAAGCGCATGCTAAAAATTTGACGGTGTGCTCATGATAACGTAGATTGAATGCAGCTTTGAATGACATTCTCAGATGTATTCGTCATTAACTATAACTCCAGCCTCATAGAACAGCATGACCACAGAAGAGCAACATTTGTCAAACTAAAAAGCTGTAGCGAACAATGGCACAAGATAATTATATGCCAATTTAAACAGAGTAAGCATGTAAAATTACCTGTTTTTGCTTTAGCTAATGATGGTTGCACAACAACATGCATGGTTATAACCCCTTTTGGAAGCTCCCCAAAAGGAACCCTACATTGGCCAACGGTCTTGTTGTTTTCCAAGATTTTCCCAGCATTTATCAGTTTGATGTCATTTGCTGCTTTGGGTGCAATTTTTTTATCTGCAACAAATCAGAAGGTTTACTTCTGTTGTCAGACAATCAAATGCTTTGCTAGAAATGTCATCATCTCAGAAGCATGATTCTAAAAGCAAAAGAAAAGCAATACAGATATTAGTCTAAAGGGAAACAACAATATCATAAAATAGCAACTATTCTATTCTCTCAGTTCTTTGCTTGATAAACAAAAACCAAAACCATTTTTATGTGAGGTAAAGGAAAATAGTGTCTGACTTGGATGCATATTCAAATTAAACATTTATGCCCCATTAAAAGTAAATAATTACCAAATTACTCTTCAAATAAGTTTATTAAGAAATAATAGAAAGTAAAACATAACGTCTATATCTATAATATAGCAATGATAAGCAGGCTTAGCAAAAAACATATAAATGATTGAGAGTTCGGAGGGCTAGGAACCAATGGCTTTAAAAGGAAGGGAAAGGCAGACAAGGAGAAAGGAAAGAAAGTAATTCTATGATATTTTCTAAATTTTGGATGTTTTCAAGAGAAATATGTGAAATAGCAAGACAATCACAAAATTAATGGGCAAGCATTTCTTAGTATTGAAGAGTGAATTCTTCAATTAACAGTCCCTAATAAAAAACAAAAGCTCCCTAAAAGAGGCAGCAGTTTACCCATGCACTTTCTGCTTCCCTTCCTCCTAGTCCCCATGTTAACTGCAAGTTAACACAACATAAATTAGGTGTACAAAGAGAAGGGGTAGAGAGAGTGCAGCATAGCAGTGTGTTTATGGTGTCTGTATGACACCAAAACCCTAATGGCTTACAACTCTGTTCATCATCTGACAATGAAAATTTTAATTGAAGGTTTTATACCTTTTTATTTTCCCAGAAACAGATTGAAGATTGAAGCAAGGAGCAAACATTCAGAACAGTTGGTGTTAATAGAACTTGGCAACATTTAATCATATCATTCAAAACTCAAATCTAATCCAACAAAAAGGCCATTATAGCACATAACATGAACCAGAAAGATGCATAGTTGCTATAAGAATGGTAAATGCTCTATTTTCAGTGCAGTTTGAACTATTGAAATTGTAATTAACCATTTAGGTTTACAACAATCAAGGTATAAATTTCGTACCAGAGGTTGGTTCAATCATCAAAAGAAGAATTAGACCAAAAATTAAAATACATTCTAGCACAGTAAAATTTATATCAAAACTTATGCAATTACTTACTGAAATGGCAAAAGTAAATCTTATGAAACCTGTAAATGTAGTGATATCAAATTTTTCGATCTGTACAAATAACTGCAGAGAAACAAGGTCAATATGCCTCTCATACTTTCCCAGTAAAACACTCTTGCTACTAGAGTACTTGAATGGCAATAGTTGCAAGTGGGATCCAAGAACCACCTTTCACATGAACTCTTGATTATGACTAAAACCATCATTCACAGAGAAAGTAAAGTTATATGCAAGGTATAATATCCAGAAACATTTTGTTCATATACAAATAGATCATAATTTTAAAAACTGAGGAGAGATGCTACAAGCAATTGCTTTAGGCATATGCTAGAATTAGGTGATAAGGGAGGACCGTGAATACAAGTGTGTAAATGGGCTTTAGAATATTCAACATATTTAACTCTTAAAAACCAAAGAGTCAAACAAAGCAAAGCAGAGAAATAAGAAACAATTTCCTTATAAAACAGAAGCCATTAGCAATTCCTCAGAAGTTGAATACAAAGAAAATCAAAATCCTGACCTTTTGGCCACTCGGTGACAATTCTCTGTTTGAGCATAGCCACAGTAGAGGCCGGTGAATACCTAAACGGTCCAATATCCGATCCATCGTACAGTCTGAACCTTAGCTCTACAAGGTCCTCCTCCGGCATTTCAGCTCTCAACCACCGCACTTCTCTGCAGAACCTAACCACTGAATTCACCACGAGAACTTCAGTCCAATCTCCACAATTCTACACAAGAAAATCATAAAATTTAAATAAACATTAGGGAAAATCAAATTTAGAAAAAAGAAAAAGAAAATCCAACTGACAAACGCACACCACTTCAAGTTGAACATATAATTTCTTCTCAAAAAAAAAAAAGAAAATGATTGCAGCTAAAACAAACAAGCAAGCGCTGCAAAAAGAATAATGAGAAATAATTGAATTAATCATAAACTCGAACAAAACAACATTTACCTGTTACTCTATAGGTATATGGGAGAATAGAAAAATGAAATAAAGAAAAACCAGAAAGAAACCCTAAAACCAGGCCCGATCTCGACAATATATAAATTTTTCAAGCAAAATGTTCAATAGCCCATTTCTCGTTGCCTTTTCAACTAGAGAGAAGCTCTCTCTTTTTGATTTTTTTTTCTTTTTTGTTTTAATATTTGGAGTCGTAATTCCGTCAGTAAATATATATAGTTGCAGTAGGAGTGATGGAGGAAGGTCAAAATGTTGCGTTCCTCTGTTGCAGCTTACATTTTCTATAACCAGATTCACCCAATAGAGATTTATATATTCGGTATTTAATACGTGGCGAATGACTATTGGTGGGATGGGAAGAGTGGATGCAGCTGTTTCTTATTGTTCAGTGTTTCACACGCAGACGCAGGCGGCAGGCCAAAATAATTTTGTATTTAAGGAAATGAATTAACGCGGTCGTCGGGGATGCACGGCGAAGCCTAACAAAATCTGTGCTAGATGGATTAATCAGTTAAAATAATAAATCTAAATCAAATTGGAAAAATAAGAAAAATGTATGGAACTTTGACTGCTCAAAATCAGGTGGAATGATCCAGAATCAGTCTGGTCAACACCACCTAAGTAATAGAGTGTAGACCATAATCGAGTGAGGTTTCAAAGGACAAAGTAGGGTGAGAATTAAGAAACACTGCTCAATTCACAGTGGAAATGGCGCGTATGTTTCTTGTTGGGCTTTAATGGAATACACTAATAAAAGCCTTAAGGCCCTCAATTTTATGTATTTATAATAACAAACATTAAACCTACTGAACCAGGACTCCACACAAAATAAAAAAATAACAGTTTGAAAGCTAAATACATAAAATAATTATTTCCAAAATCATATAAAAATTCACAAAATAGAGGGATCAAAAAAATATATGGATAAATACCTGATATTTTTTTTCTATTACCTTCTTTATCATTTGGATTTTTAATGTCTTGGAATTCACGTAACAAAAAATTGAGAACTATAAATATAAAACAGGTAAATATATATATATATATATATATTATCAATGTAACTAATAAAATAATAACATGTGAATTATGGAATGCAATGGCAAATCCTAATTATATACGTGTCAAAGCACAAGCAAGCAATGGCCAATGAGGATCATGGACCCCCACCCCCTTTGTTGTACGGACGATCCATCCGCCAGTCAGTGAAGAAAAAGCAAAAAACTGAATTTTTGGTCACTTTTTTTGGGTCCCACCCTGAGTACTCGTGGAAAGTTTCCCTCTTAGGTCTAAGTTAAAATATGTAAGTCAATTCCTAATGGACCCACTACATCAATGTGGGTCAACATGGGCCCTTATCACGTAATCAACGGTCCATGTCCTTAATTATACTTTACTTCTAGTAAGTAGCAGCTGACAACCGCTACTGTTCTGGTTCTGAGTCTCAACTACACTAATAGAAAAAGGGCGAAACAATAAAACAAATTTCGCATTATAGCAGGTTTTTCTTCTTTTTTTTTTTCCGGCGAACATCCCGTGGTATTTAAGTGTTCTTCAATTTGGAAGAAGATACCCGAGAAAGGAAACGACGCCGTTGCAATGTATGATTCATGCTCACAAGAACAGAATATATAGTTAAACGCAGAAGCAGAAAGACCAAAACGACAATTGAAATATAAATAAATAAGTTGCTTTTTTTTTCTGTACAGAGGAGGGAGCAATTACATTTCTATCTGAAACCCAGATTAGTAAAAGCACAAAGTAAACAAAGCAGGTTCGAAATAAAAAATTAAAAAAGAAAAAGTAATACATCAGTCATTAGCTGTGTATCCAAAATGGAGAAAATGAAAAAAGAAAAACTAAGAAACACCTCTCCTCTTCCTCTGCTATTTTTACTCTAAAATGTGATTTTGAAAAAGAGATACTAATTAAGGAGAAAAAAATATCAAAGCCAAAGAGCACCAGCCTCCTTAAGAAGAGGAACAAGAGTTCCATTAATATGAGAAGCCATAACTCTATCCATAGCACCCACAAGTTTGCCTCCAATGAAAACAACAGGAACAGCAGAGGAAGTCCCAAGAAGCATCATGAGAGCTTTCTCCATCTCCTTGCCTCTAGGATCTTCATCAAGCTCATGCACAGTTGGGTTCACCCCCATCCCACAGAACAACCTCTTTATAGCATGGCACATGCAGCACGTGCTTATGCTGAATATAACCACTGCATTCTCTGATGCTAACCTCCCTATCCTCTCTAATGGATCGCCTATGTTGTTTCTTGGTGCTGTATATGTCCCCCATGATGCCTCTGTTTGATACATTTTTCTTCTTCTTTCTTCTTCTTCCTTGTGTTGAGTGTGAGTGAAGATGAATGTGAGAGCTTTGATGAACATGAGCTGCTATTTATAACTCTAATTTTAGGCTTTTGAAATTTTCATTTTTTTAGGGAAAAAAAAAAAGGAAAACTTAGGAGGGGTAATTTTGGAAGAAAAGAAAATGGGTTGGTTGGTCATGTAGTCGTCAGCAACTCAACGCATGCTAAAGAAAGAGATTTTATTTTATAGTGTAAAAGCTCTCTTTAAGCTTTGTGAATTATTATCTTTGTCATCTTGCAATTCAAGAGATACTTCCCACCCAAAAATACAGGAAAACAAATAAATTAAAAACTAAAAAGGAATAAACCATTTTTATTTAAACAAAAAGTATTACAAAAAATGAAAGATAAACATATATATATATATATATAGACAGGGAACATGTCATGAAGAACAGGCTTTATCAGAAGAGAGTTGTTGGTTAATAGACGGCTGTCCCGTTCTTTTTGTCGGCCCTACTATTTTTTTTTTTCCAAAATAATATCTACATATATATATATATAATATTAAATAATAATATTTATTATAGTTTTTATTTAATATTAATAAATGACAAGAACGAAGAAGGAACGTGTCCGTCACAGAACTTTGTTCCTTAATTTATTTGACGTGACCTTCATCCGCATTTTAACCTTCTTTGTCCTTCTTTTTCTTCTATAAGGTCAAATGATTTACCTCAATTCATCATTAATGGACTTATAACTTGATTGTCAAGTCTCAATCTCAAATACATTTAAGGAGATTAAGAATTTAATCCTTGTCAGCTATGTTTTTTTTATTATTATATATTAAACTGTACAAGTGGCTAATTTCAATAAGACTTATGTCTCACTTCAATAATTTCAGTAAGATGGTTAGTACTTAATTTTTTTTTTTTTGTGAAGGCTTAGTAATGTATAAGTACAAATCTTTTCTCTAACATATTGATTTGGTCACATTTTTCATTTTGCTTTCAAATATTTTGATATAGATTAGCCCAATCGATAGCGTAATTTAGCTAAAATTTTTAATAGGGTAACACATTATATATGTAGTATGGGTTTTTTTTGTCTCTATCTATATGATTTTTTTTAAAAGATTATAATCCTTGCATGTCTTCACAAACTTCCTTCACTGAGTTCAATACTCCAATATAAATGCATTAGAATTTCTAAAAAAAACTTAAAAATTAAATCTAATGCTTTTTTTAAAATAAATGGTTGAATGTGAAATAACTTGATATTAGTTAAGATTCTCTAGCATATTTCAACATTAGGAAATTACAATTCGGACTTCTTTTTCAAAAAAAAATTCCTTTAGCACTATATGATACATGAAAAAGAATTATCATTTTATTTCATTTAAATTAGTGTTTTTATACTTTTGTATAAGGCACATTGGACCATTAAATCGAAATAAATCCCGATTTTATATATATATATATATATATATATATATATATATATATATATATATATATATATATATATATTAAAGGGAAGATTAGGTCGAATTTTGGTTAGTCACATATTCTTGAGCATGTGGCCTTGCAAACAATGGATGGATGAATATTCTCATAAGAATTATACTTGGGAAATGTTTCAATTGGATTTGGACGGTTTCATTTTCTTATAATACGAAATAAATCCTTAAAAGTCTAGCTAGAGAAAAAAAAATTATTTAATATGAATATTTCTTCATAACATGCATGGAGATTCTTAAATCAGTAATATCCCATTAGTATCCAATAACAAATACAATTAGGAGGAAAAAATTTCATTCGTCCATCTGGGTAAGCTGTTTATTTGTTTTTGTCTTAGAGATGCCCATTTATCATCATGTCGTAATTAATAATTTTTAAAATAAGTATATATATTCATTTTAGTTTCCAACAGGATGGAAGCACATGGTTGGGTTTCATGGGTGACAGCACGCATGCCCTATATATATATGCTTAAGCATTGTATGCATCATGTCCAAAGTGTAACAGTGCCTTTTTCACACTAATGTAATTAATAAAATAACTAAGCAGATTGATGTTATCAAATTAAGCAATTAAGGAAGTGAACTGAAGGTGCATGGTGCATAAATTTTGAGCTTAAAAAGGAGGGGAAGTCCGTACAAGTTGTTTGTTTTAACAGGGAAAGAGAGGTTCTCTTTCAGATTTAATTTATATCCCATTCAGATTTCTGGAGATAGGAAAGAGAAGGGGTCAAGAGAGGGTATGTTTTGGGTGAAGAAAAAGAAAAAGATATTGTTCAATTATGCTTGTCGGCTTTCTTTTATACCCTCTTTTAATCAACTTGCATTCCCATCCTTGAGACATAAATTCGTGCTTAACATGATGCTAATCCTAAGATTAGCATAGCTCCATCAATGATTTTATATCTTAATTTTTAACTATACTCTATTGATAATTTTCACCTTAATTAAATGTTAGAAGATTATTTTCTTAAATTTTTTCTATTATGTAATCTGTCAACATGGGATATATAATTAAATATTTTTACACACTATCTTGCGTCTGCGACCAAATTCATGTATGAAATCCTAAATGCAAAAAATCCTAATTGCAAGAAGTAATATGATTTAATGTTAGCCGTCCGACATCACAAACTAATGACTCTAATACCATATTGAAAATAAATTTTAAATTTAATTTATTGATAAAAGCTAACTTAATGAAAAAGAACTGTTCAAGACATATCAGTTGCTCGTATATTATGTAATTAATTAATATGGTATATATATATATATATATATATTTAATATGTATGAAATTATAAATAGGTCTATTTATATGATGGATTAATGAATTATTAACCATAACTCTTTTGTTTTTTTTCCTTTTTTTAAGAAAAAAAATAAGAATAATTCTTATGTTGAAGTTATATAGATTTAATTTTAATGATGTAATTAATTTATAAATGGAGGGGTTAAAATTATATAATATACGGGAGAACACACTGGATAATAAAACAAGAGTTAAAGCAGGTTGCTGAGAGATCCTCTTGTGCCGCTTTTAAAGAGATCATCTGGTCAACCATTGGATATATCATGATCGGATTCATTTTAATCGATCAGACGGTGGAGGTGTAATTAAGAAGGATAAAAAGAAGTAAATGAATTTATTTTTGTAATAAAGAGTGATTCATATATATGTCATCTCTGTGTGCTTTCCTTTTACAGTGAAACAATCTGAAATAAAAATAGCAAAATATGATTTGATTTCAGCTGCCTAAATCATCAGGGTAAAGCTTAAAACTGCTGCAAATCTGGCTAGGAAAAGGGGGGTTTTACACGTGGCAGATAGTGGACCCCATGACCTTGAGAACCCCTTTAATTTTGCTTTTTAATATATGGGTTTTATTATACCAATAATTACACTTTGAGCTTAAGTTTAATGTTCTATTTTTTTCTCCTAACAATAAATTATTGTAATCTCTCCATCCTAAAATTACATGATTATTTTCTCCTTTTTTTTTATCTATCTCAAATATCACGTTATTTTCTTTTTGAAGAATAGTTTATTTATTATTTATTATAATTTATCTAATATATCGTGTTATTAATAAATATGAATTAATAATTTATTATTATTTAAATTTTCAATATGTTTCAAATTAATGCATAGATCTAATTTATTATTTAAATTTTTTTATTATGCGTAAAATAAAAGAAAACCTATCTTTGCAAGAAAGATAAAATAGATAAAATTAGGTGAAACTTTTTTTAAAAAAAAAATTAGTCATAAATAAAACAGATTAAATTATTTAGAAAGCAGTTTATTGCTAGGTAATAATTAAATAGATCATTTCACATTCATAAAAAAAAAAACATTTCATGATTTTAAATGAATTGAATTTCACTTAACTTAAATTTAATTCATTTTAATTTTTAGTTCATTGACCAAAGGAGCAAATTCAATAATCCTTTTTTTCACAATTTTCAAAGTAATTAAAGTAAAAAAATTATGGGTGAAGTGCTTTATTATTTTATGCAACACAAAGTCAAAATTTATCAAAATATATAAAGACATTAATTAGATTAGGTTTATTGATAAATTTTACCCATATATCACATAAATCTCAAAATGAAAATTTTGATTCAGTACATCAATCAGAATTAATAAATTTCAATAATTAATTTGTTTACAATCAAAATATATTCTAAAGTGATTTATTTATGACGAACCATGAAAAGTATAATTTTTATGTTGTTGAAATTAAAAAAAAAGTGAAAGTGCATGACTTCAACATGATATTATTTTAGCGTAATATATTATATGAAAAAACAATTAAAAGTTGCAAAAAAGAAAACGCGAGCATGTGAATAATGATGAAATGGTATAAAATTTTGCTTAAAAATTAAAAAATTGCACATGAAAAAAATAATAATAATAATAATAATGGTGTTGGGTAAGTTAAAGCAAAAGAAGAACATGTCGACGCAAAATGCTGGAGGGGCGGTAACACTCTAGTGGGTGTGCTCACTATAACCCTTAAAATGATAGGCTAATGCATTGCATTGTCGGCCAATTTCTTTTTCTTTTTTTTTTTCTTTTCTAATTTTTATTTTATTTACTCTATTGTTTAAATTGTACTGCCTTATTTTTTAAATAAAATTAACCAATTACAGGCTAAGAGGAAAAATCCACCATGAGACAGTCATTTCTTCTCGGAAATGGCAGACATTTTTTTAAGGGGAGACTTTGGTAATCACAATTATGTCCTGTCATAAAAGATTTTATCTTTATTATTATTATTATTATGTTAAATTAATACTCCTTTCGTACCATTTTAATAGACAATTCTCTATTATATATAGATTAGGAAATGTAATAAATATGATTAAAAATATATATTTTGTCTATTATGGCGCTATATTAATTAGATATATTTTTTAAAAAAAAATATGATAATAGTTCATATTTATTGATAACAAAACACAGGGAATATATATTATTAGAGAAAATGGAACAGAAAATATAATTTTTTTTAATTAATTAATTAATTAAACATCATATCAAGTTTTAACTAGTTTAATTTGATGAAAAAAAATATTATTCTATATTGGCTGTTATAAAAATGAAAAATATATAAATCTAAATATTTAACTTTCAAAAATACTAAGGTAAATTCAATTTTATCTTTAAGATAAAAGAGGAAGTTTTATTTTTTCTTAATTAGAAGATAAGAAAAGTAGTAGTCTAATACTCTAATTAATTCCATTTGAACAATTTGCAATAATTTCCTTTTTTTGTACACCAAGGATTTTTTAAAAAGAAATAAAAATTGAAATTTAAAATTGTGGACTTACGATTAGGAATGTAAACGGTCAGATCTAATTTGAAAATCGAAAATTTTTAAGTCTTGTCTTGAAATGTTGAGAATTTATAGATTGAAGTATTGTAATTTATTGAAAGAAAAAAATCTTTATATTATATTATTTTAAAAATTCAAGATAATTTGATACAGTTAACTTTTTTTTTTCAATTTTAAATAACACAATATATAACAATTTAGTATTCTAAATAAATGATATTTTTAAAAACAAAAAAAAACATATAATAAAATTTAAAATATACCAATATAAAATATAACTAATTCTAACAAAAAATTTAAGTTAAACTTTTGTTAGAGACTCACATAGAAATTTTTATTAAGAATATAAACTTTAAGATATTCCTTTTTACAATAAGAAAAGTTTTAGGTTAAAAATTAGTGGTCTGCTAAGTAATAAATTGTCAAATATTAAGCAATAATATAATATTTAAGCATTTATAACATATTTAATGAATTTGCAAACATATTTTGTTCAATGAAAAAATAAATTAAACAAAATTTTACTTTCATAAAAAAAACTTAAAAAATAAACAAAAATATTATATTCAAATTCTTAGTTAATAATAATTGTAAAATGGATGATGGTGGATAGAGTTTACAATAGACGAAATGAAAAAGAGGAAAAAATAGAGAGTAAAATGAATTTGGAAATAAAAACAAGAAAGCATTCGCGAAAGTAAAAGGAGGAGAGGGATATAAATTAAAAGAATTTTTTACGATATTATCTTTATGTTTTCTTTTAGAATATTTTAGACACAATGTCTTATTAATTGATTTTTTTAATATTTATAAATATAGGTTTACATTTAAAAAATGTCAAAAATTTCAAGTGATAATTTTTTTTTGTCAATCTTCTTATAGATAATGAAACCCTAATTATTCAACTTATTTCATTTGTTTATAAGTATTAATAATTAAAAAAATATAAATAAAAATTGCATACTTAATTACGTATTACTCGTAAACAATAGTTAATAGCAAATGAACATAGTAAAACGTAAATTTATAAATGATGCTTTAAAATCGAATAGTATCGAAAAATAATTTTCTTTTATTAATGATTAGATTGTCAAGTTTGTTGGATGATAATAAATAATTTTTTATATCAAACCATTAGAATATCATTTTAATTTTGTTAAATATTTATTAAAAAAATGAACATAATAAAGTGCAAATAAATATTAAAAAATAAAAATTGTCCTTTAACAGCCATCTTCAATTATGTAGATATTCTTTTCAATATACTTCGGTCCGGCGGTCCGGTTGAAGAAGACAAAAGATCCTTCAAAGCCACCTATGTCCAATCGAGGAAGCGGAAGGACAGTGGCAAATAATGTAATTTTGTTAGGAGACATAAATTATGAGCTTAGACAATCGACACGCCGCGCCAGGAGATGGGCGGCTGGAACCCAGATGGCTGGCTGCTCTCCCCTGAACCTGAAGTGAAATTTAGTACGTTCATTATAATATTCTCGTTTTTTTTTTTACAAATTAAACTAAATTTACTCTAAAATTAAAGTGGGACTTTTGCTAAAAAAAACTCATAAGAGAAATTGATATTTATTTGTATCTCTATTAATTTACAATAATTAAAAATAACATATTAAATTCATTTAAATTAAAATATTGAAATAACTAAGACCACGGCGTAATATATAATTTGATAAATTCATATTTATAATTTAAAAAATTTACATATAATTATAATTTTTTTTATTTATATTTAAGAGCTAATTATCACCACTAAACACGAAGCTAATAGTCCCTTCTTGTTTATACATGTTAACACCCATGAACGTCTAATATATATGTCACTTTTAAGATTAAAAGATTGTACAATTTAATCTCAATACAGCTATTTTTAAAAATAAAAATAGAAAGAAATGAGGAAATATATATATATATATATATATATATATATATATATATATATATATATATATAAAAGTTATATTTTAATGATTACTACATTAATTCTACAGTAGTTATAATTAGTTCTATAATAATTATAATAATTTAATATTATTTAATACTAAAATTTATAATAATTACTAATGAAGCGGTAACAATTAAAAAATTATATATATATATATATATATATATATATATATATATATATATATATAAAATAATTGTTCAACATGCAAGGGTATTGGCATAGACGGTGGGATTGTCTCGCTTCGTGTTTCGCCATTGTCGTGTGAGGGTATGTCTGTCTGTTACTTTTGTTTAATCTCATTAGCATTCTTTATACATACAAATAGAATCTTGTCTGTTTTGTTTTCTCTTTTACACGACAATAATTTCTTACTTACCAAAATTTTCTCAGAGAAATAACTAGTGGAATTAAAAAGGAACAAAAACATGACTTGTGCCAACTAAATCGATCGTTCTTGGGGGTGGCGACGGGTCCGAATTTTCTGGGTACCCATGTGAATCATTTGTTCTTCTTATGGTTTGGGCCGTTTGGCTGTAAACAAAACAACCCAGGTAATTGTAATGAAAATTCACAAGTAAAATAAATAGAAAATAAAAAAGTTTGTTTTCTTCTAATTTTATTTTTTCTAAACTTCTTTTCAAGTGTTATGTAACGGAACTGAATTTTTATTAATAAAAGAAAAAAGCTTCTTTATCGATTAAAATAGTAAGTAATGACTAATGACTAGTTTTCTTGTAGTTTTTTTTAATAATTATTATTATTTTTGGGTTTAATTAGTTAGGCAATTTGTTGGTATTTGTATGTAGTGATGTTGTAAGCAAGAATCGGTAGAGTAGAGAGAGAAGAAGATTCCATAGGGAAGAGGGGGGTAGGGAGACAAAAGATGTCTCCAACAAGGATTTTAAGATGGTTCCTTAAACTAATTAGTTTGTTGTTTGAAGTTAGAAACTCTTCACTAAACTTAGTTACAATCCCAAATCCAATTGGGAAGTGGGAACTCACTCCTTCGAGTTTTTGAGTGCTTTTTTTTTTACCAAAATGTGGTCAGAGTTATCATGGCCTTTGTGCTGTCCCGTGTTAACAGTGTGAGCAAAAGGCTAGACAAACCTCTGAACCCATTTATCCATTTCTACTAGAACTGTTCTTTTTTCTGTTCTTCCTTTTTCTTTTTTTAACTTTTTTAATTTTTCCCCTCTATTTTTTAACTAAAAAAAACAAAAAAGGGCAAACATGCTCATGGTTCCTGGTTGGAGACACTATAAAGCTCCTTTGCACGTCATCTGCACGTGATTGTTTCATCACCACCATCCTTTTGTCTTCCCACATTCCCTATCCCCTTTATGTTACTAAGGTGAATTAAGAATGTTTTGACCTTGTCATATTTTTTTATTGACCAAAAAGGAAACATACCCAAGAACATAGCCTAAGAAGTATGTATATTTTGTTACAATAATCTACAAGAAGCCTTCACACCCAATAGTTATAGGGTCACCTCACATATAGGAACTCTGTATGAACTATAAAGATCCCAAAAGAATTCTGGACAGCCAAGTGGTAGATTCAGCTGGAAATAAAGCCATAGATATTATCATCAGCCTAACCAAATTAAATGAAATCATTTGCTCAATGGAAAAATTCAGAGAAATTGTTTCACCACCAACGGTAAAACATATAGTACAAACATTACTATGTGCAAACCTAAATTAGCTGCATAATTGGAGTACGAGTCAAAAAGGGGGGAAAAAGCACTACATCAATTTCCGAAATCTCGTGTTTCCCCAGTACAACCACCTCCACAGCAGGCATTCTTCAAAAATTCTATTGCCGGGAAACTGGTGCCATTGGCATGGATGACTGTTGGCTATACAAATTACCATCTGAACCTTGATAACTTTGGTATGAATTTGTCGATGGCATTGTAAAGGGAGCAATACCAGTCATTTGAGTCCCAGCACCTGGATAGACAGGCAAAGAAGGCGGTTGTTGCTGGGACATACTGTAGCTGTACGGTACAGCATTTATTGATCCAGCAGTTTGCAAGTACTGGGGAATTGAATAAGCTGGTATAGGTGGTAGTGGTGGCAGTGGTGGAGGTGATGATGGAGGAGGTGGTGGATCATTTGGAGTTAATTGTTGACCCGTGGTTGCAACTTGGTAAGATTCGGGATGTTGGAATGAAGGAAGAGGATGTGGGGGATTCTGGGTTGGTATGTAAGGCTGGTCATTCTCGACCTTTGCCCTCTTTTCGGAGGGTAATTCACTAGATGATTCTTTAACTGGATTCCCAATGACACCTTCAGATGCCAAAGACGAGAGCACATAAGAAAGCATCTGGGCCGATGATGATGAAGCAGTTAATTTTGCCGCCACTGCAGCAGCTGCAGACTTTCGAGGATCTTCCTCAACGTGACTAGTTTTTTCAGGGAATGATACCTGCCTTGTGTACATTGCTGGTGCCGATTGTTCCCCATCTCCATGTATAAAGCTTTTAGATGCTGTGGAAGTATTAACTTCCTTTGAACTTTGCTCAGCCACTAACTTGACATTGTTAGAATGCAACAACTGACGGCAGACTTGATTAGCATGTTCGGATTGAGACTGTGCAACCTAAACAAAAATAGACAAGGAGGAACAGAAGCATATATTTAGAGTTGCCATTATTAGCAATGCCGAACTCCAACAACTTCTCAAGAGTGTTGAACAGTACGATATTCATGTTTGTATATTACTATTTACTGAAAGGAAGACAAACAATGCCAAAAGTAAATTAATTCTTTAGGAAATAAAATATCAGCAGAGATCAGAATATACTCTCAACTAGCAATATATAGCATGGAACTGATTGCTAATGTAAAATCAGATGGGTTCAGATCTTGGAGTATTGAACTAATAAAAGTGGAAAATCAGATGCATTTGAATAACATGTATATGTGAATAACATGTCTATCTTATCTTTGTTATATAAAAATAATAATAAAAAAGACAGTGGTATTATCCAGCGGTGAAAACACATGAGGTGGAGTGACGCTTTACAAGGGTCTCTTCCGGTCTGCAATTATCTGGAAGTTAATATGCTTGTTCAGTAAGTCATTTTTGGCTAGTTTCATGTCCTCTCTTCAAGCATGTGTTTTGACTGTCATTTTTTCAGTTTCAAAAAAAAAAAAGAAAAGGAAAAAGAAGCACAAGTTACAACATTTACCAAGATGTTCAATTGAGTCATAGCGGGATCCAAAATCCTGCTATTAATCATGCATGCCAGGAACTTAAAATCAAGCATATATTTTCTTTCTATTTGGTGGAAATTTCAAGCATTTGTTGCATTCACCATATGGGCATTCAGAACAAATTCTCTTCATAATATATCCCATGTCAGAAGAATTAAACATTAGTAGCTAACTTAACTAGTGGGTATGAAAGATGACAAACCTGAAGTTGGTTACGAACTTGTTCCAGCTTGGACTCCTATAAAATTATTTCCACATTAATATGTTAACATTCAATATATGAGTTATATTTGCAAAGAATGTTTGTTTCTGTAGAATAGTTTGCCTAACTAACCTCCTCTTGGAGAGCTTCTCTTAAATGAGACACAAGGCATGCTCTTGATGATTCAATGGCTATCAGTTGTGCAATGCTGTCCCTCAAAATAGCATGTTGTCCTTGCAGCTCCTCCACATATGCAGGTCCACGAAATTGTTCTGTTTAACAGAAAGAATAGCTCATTAAAACACGCAAGTGTTGAGAATTAATGGGCCACTGAGAAACTTTTAATAGACACTTATCTGAGAAAGTTGATCAAAGTTATCAATGGTATCCACCAAATGAAAATAAAATGAAACCCCAAGGATGCCTTCTTAAAGACTATACATTCAGGTTCAAACCTTCCAATGCATGACATGTAAATCAAGTCTCCATCTAAGACATCAACCACCAAATTGACATCCTGTATCCCCAACTTTCATGTCGACATCCCAATTGACCACATAATTTATCTTCCACACTTGTGCTTGATCATGAGAACATTTATTCTTTTACACCATTGGAATTTAAGGCAAAGTCTCATAGCCATAAATCAAGTGCTCCTTGCTACATTTAATGGAAGAATAATCATAAAGGCCATCAATGCACCACCAAATCCTCTTGTTAAATGGAAGGTGTTGGTCATATTGTAAAGCATGTGGAACATGTTCACATATCCAGAAGAAGAAAAAAGAAAAAAAGAAAAGGAAACCTAAACGGTCAAAATATGTAAATGTTATTATTCATAAATAGAATCTATTGCTTCAAAATGCAAGTATGATGATAAGCCAATGATCAACAATTACCATAAATGCATAAATTTACACAATAAAACGAAATGAAAAGCATAAAAAATGTACATGCGACAGAACAGAGAGGATAAAGCATGTGAAATCATACACACACCAAAAGGCAGCATATTACTTACAAAAAAATAAAAATAAAAATATAGATAAGAATTTAAGACTTTCCAAACTGCAGAAACATTAAAGATAAAAACTAACCTGAATTAATATTTCCACCAATTTCCTTCTCTGCTTTCTCAATACAACTAATAACACCCCTACATTTGTTTATTATAACATCTTCATCAACCTGACCGCTATGAACAACTTGATAACCTGAAATTATCTTGTCCAACGTGCTACCAGCAGGCTGCTTCTATATGAAGGAAAGAAAGATATGATTATAGTCCTCAAAATATATAACATAACTACCAAGGAAATACCAATCATAACAATTCAATTTACCAGTTTGAAGCCTACATGCTTCCCATTTCTATTACTATTTTCTGAGTGCTTTCCCAGAATCTCGTCTTTCAGTGTTTGCACTCGGGAACCAAAAACTTTTCTTTCTTCCCATATGTTAATCTGCATGCAAGAAAATAAAAATCGACCACAAGAAATAAAGACAGCTAATCACAATATGCTTCATTCAAGCAGTGATACTTGTGTCCATGAACCTCATAGATTATTATTCTTGTAGCAATCTAGGTAAAAAGTGAGCCTCAAGGATTGAAGTCGTAAACTATAAAGCATTATGCACCGAATAATAGAAACATTAGACCATGCTGTCAAAATATTATTTGGTAAGGGTGTAAGACATGATTGAAACAAAGATGAAATGTTACTATAATCAAAACTATACAAGAGGTAATCACCCAATTATTTATAAACTCTCTCCACTGATGAAGAAATTATTTCCTGTGACTAGTAAGTAGGACTGAATTGAAGAATCTTATGTTAGTATCTTATGCTCGTGTGAAAAATTTTATGTTAGTGGATACTCTCTATGGCATTAGTGGCTGATTTGGATTTTGGAATTCTACACATCTCATCACTGCACTTGGAGAATTAAATGGAAGAAAGGATGCATGTCAATAGTTAGAAATAGCAGGGGGTTCATAATTCTTGGCAATTTCAAATAATTTAGTTCCATTCGCATAAAGCATAGATATGCAGAATCATGAACAACTTCAAACAGAAACACCAATTGAGTTCTGTATAATTTGAAATGCAGAAGTTGATACTCTAACTCATTGTAAACCGTGTATAATTGGAAAATCAAGACACTTAAACAAACTTTGTTCTTCAACTTTATTAAGTAAGAAATCATCTTGTTAATCAGCAAAACCCATGGTTTCACCCAGCGGCACCATAGTAGATAATGAGTGGGATGAAACGTGTCATCTGCCCCCCCACCCACAACAATAAACGAAGACGCTAAAAAGGAAAAAAAAAGTTTCTACCTTCCTTTTTTAAGTACACTTGCTCAAATAGTTATAAATATAACAGACCATTTTTAGCAATATTGACCTCCCAAACTATTAAATATTGGTAAACAAATTAATCTTGAATAGATCATTTCCTTATTTTTAGTCTTCAATTCAGAAGGAGTTTCCAAATTATAATAATCTATAGGAGATATTTTTTTTGTAATGGTTACATTCTAAAAATTTATTTGATGAACTCTATGAAAAGGGTGATTCTCTTGAAAAATATTTCTGTTCTCCCTAATATTACACGAAAATATATTAAATCGTTTCACTTTTTGATAATAAAAATGTGAATTTTCAGGCTCAATTAACATATAATTTGAAACAACTTACGAAAATTCTAGTGACTTTATGAACATTTTCATTCATAAAGTTTTATTATAATAATCAATTTACGAGTTCATATAACCTTTTTCAACCAAAAGTTTAATGTTGTTTCCTTTAAAATGCAAATTATTCACTTTGATGGGAACTGTAAAAAAAGAATATATGGTATATTTTAAATGTACTTTGAGAAAACACATCCACAATTTTCAAGATATTTGTCAATTTATCAAAGATGGTTCATTTACTTTACAATTTACATGGTTACATATGAGATATGACTATTTGCACACACACTTGCACCAATAACCAAGGTCAACCACTGGTTCCAAGGCACTCATAATTTGGGATATTAATAAGATGAAATAGAAATATCTATTAGGACTAATATCACGTACACCGACCATATCTGGTTGAAGGACACTAAGCAGGTTAACGGAAAGATATCTTTGGAACAATTTTTCAATTACAAAGCAGGAATAATCATCTAATTACTGAATGCAAAGTTTCCATATGGAAGATGGAATCAGTCTGTCATTCCAAGAGGCAAAATGATCACACATTTCTTCACTTTATTGCAGTCACAATCCAAAATTTATGATTTAATTTCATGTTTGTTTATCAAGTATAAAGTCATGATGCTCTATATATATGAAACATGTGTATTGATGCAAAGAACATTAAATGTCAGAGTTAGAATTGGTTGCACTCCTAATATGAGTTCCATATAAAAGTAGAACACGAGATGGCAATCAGATAAAAGCAAGTTCAAAATAAACAAGTCATATGAGCTCGATATAAGATTGATTACTTATTTTTTCCCCCAAATCTCATTTAGTCTAGGTCTTATTCACAATTAAGCGTAAAACCTTGAAATTGTTGACTTCCGAGAACATATGTGGAGAAAAAGGAAAGTAGTTATAGTGAACCCCATTCAACAGAGTAAATACAGTAAAAATTAAGCATTAAGTACCAGTCTTAGAGCAGCATTTCTCCCAACCTCATCCCCATTTTCAATTACATTGCGAAGAGCTTCTGGAAGAACCTTCCAAAATTCACCAACAAACTCTGAACCTTTTCTTCGACTATTCTGCAATATATCATTTGCAAGATATAGAAAAGCCAGTCTCTGCTCACGTGGGGAACAATGGAATTGTCTGTCCCATGTTTCAACAACTTGCTTTGCTTTATTCATATGGAAAATACACCAATGTGATAAAGCTTAGCGCATTAAGGATGGTAAACTAGCAACAAAAGTGCCATATGATCTAATGCAAATTGCTAAATGTAGATCATAATAGAAAAGGCTTGTACATATCCATATACCTAATGTATTAGGACCATATGCAAGCAAGAAACATCAATCGCAAACGAGAAACATCCACTAAATGAATTTTTCAAACCATATGCTCCAACAGTCCAACATCATACCAAACAGTGAGGAAATATATGACAATCAGCAATAATTTAAGGTATAAAATCACAGAGGATCTCAAAGGCCACTAATGTCAACTGTCTTCTACGTTGAAGGATTTATAAGGAGAAATTCATGATGTTGATTGTTACAACTCAAAAATAATATATATTTTTTTTTTTAACATTAGTGCCTCACACTTGAAAAGTAGTGAAGAAAGCACATTTCATTATCAATCAGGCTTTAATCTTAGCGAAAGCTGCCAATAAAATATCTTAGACACCACTTGCAAGGTTATAGGAAGAGAGACGTATAGAACTTCCAAATAAAAAGGATACTTTCAATGCTTGCCTGTGAATGGTTGAGCTTGGCAAGCTTTTCCACTAAAATCTGAGGATTAAACGAACTGCCCATTTATTCTCCCAATAAATTACACAGAAAGCGATCTTTTGAGAACTAATGAGACCTTAAAAAAGAAAAGGGACATAAATTAGTCTGCAGCATAACTCAAAATGGAAAATGAAGATAACAGAGAATTTATTAAAAAAAATCCAAACATATCATCACCTGAAATGAAAACTAACAAAGTTTATTCCAGCCAAAATCGACCATGTTACAGGTTCCAGTGCAATTAAAGAAATTCTTGAAAAATTATAACCCTATTAAAAAACAATGAGGACCAATTATTGTACCTCAACCCAAAGTGAGGAAATTCTCACAATTGCAACAGCAGAAAATACAGTGACATACATCCGTGTGATTTTAGAGATCATATACGAGGACAATTACATGTTATCATCTTCATATGCAACTAATGGCAAATCAAGAAGTCAAAATTTTGAGTTCTAGTAAATGATCTCAAGGGACATTGAATGCCTAAAGCCTGACTATATTTATTCACAAATTCAGGAATGCCCATTAATTTTAAAGGATGAAGCATATCTAAGAACAAATTAATAGCATCAATGATGGCTACAGTTGCCATTTCAGGAATTGAGAAAAAATCATCTTTATTTCACCTTGCAAAAGGATTAAACCCACAGATAATAAGGACACAAAAAGAAAAAGTTCCTCCAAACCCAACACACACCCCTACCCCCACCCTCCCACCCATAGAGAAAGAAAAGAAGAAAAAGGATGAATTGTTTAGAGCATTATAAGGAAATATGATGAATTCATTAAAGCTTAATGTTGTTGTTCTGGCACAAGTGAGGACATTCACAGATCCCGCAAGAAGGTGAGATGCACAAAATTCATGCACTGTGGATGCATGAGAGAGAGAGAGAGAAAGAGATGACAACCATATTTAAGTATCAAAGCACAATCTAGGGTAAGGGAAGATGATCTTGTGGAGATTCAAAATATGACATAAACAACAATATGCTCTATGTTACAGTTAACGATAAGATTATGCAGGATTTCAATCCAACGATTCTTTGTCCCAGGTGCCTGACCTATATTATATTGGAACTTTAGTAAACAAGTCTTGAATGTCAGATGAGAAACTAAGATCAACAAATGCATTAAAAGGAATGTAAGTAAATAGAGCGGCAACTTGCATGGCAAATAAGAAAGACCCAGTTGTCGCATTAAGCATTGTGTTAAAAAAGAAAAAAAAAACATCAAACATTCACAAATAGGACAAAGAAAGCACAATGCAAGCACACGGTTAGGAAAACACTTACACTTTGCGGATGCTTTGTGTTTCAATTTGCTTTATTAGTTTGAACTAGAAAGGACATGTAATCCTAGTTGGGGAAAGCAATCCATTTAACAACTCCACATAAATCTTCAACATTTGAAAATACTTCAAACCAGTAACAAACACAATAAGAGGAAGAGGAAGATTATATCTAATCTAGTTCAAAGCCCCATAATTTTCTCTATTTGTATTTCTTTTTCATCTTTGTTCACGCAAGTTAAGTTATATAGCACATGCTGCTGCTGCATTGAGAGAGATAGAGCGACAACCTCAAAAGAAGAAAAAACCACAGAATTACACAGCAATTCCAACTACCAACTTCCTCAAGAAGATACAAAAAATACAAATATTAAAAAAAAAAAAAACACACACACACACACACACACAAAAACAAACATATTGAAGTTAAATATACAATTGAATTACATCAAACAGGCCGAAAAGCACAGACAATAATCATCCAAATTAAAGGTAAATTCTTTTTCTTATTCTTTACTTGCAGGATAGCAACAAAACCAAGCAGCATCAGAGCAAGAAACAGAAACCTGCTAGCAAGAATGCTTGCAATGGTTGTCGCAGAGAATCAACGGCGGGTAAAGGTAGCCCTGCTCGAATTTTTCATCAATTGAAATAATTAGAAGACTTTCTTTAAGGAAAAAGAGCTCAAATTTGTCGTAACAGTTCGAATTGTACTTCCTGAAATCGGACCTTAAAGCTCCCACAGCGCAAAATAACTGGTCTGAGAGAGAGAGATTTAGCAGTTTTGAGTCTGAGCTTTCAGCTTTCGCAGGTTTTAGCCGAAGTATAGGCTAGGTGGTCTTTTCGTGTTAATCGTGTGAACTTCGAATTTCCAATACTATCCTTATGCACTAGGGGACGGTAATATCTGGCAGCGACGTCGTTTACCCTCATTCATGTTTGCTTATCTTTTTGGAAAATAATTCGATTTCATTGTTTTTTTTTCAGTAAAAAAGCAGCTGATCAACCTTCATTGATCATTTTATTTTTGTCAAAAATTTATCATATGTTTTTTTTATAGCAGTAGTTATCCATTTCGTCACTGACTAACTTGTAATTTAACTAAATTTTATACATTGATAAATTATTTATTTTTATCAAATATATTTCAAATTATTATATTATATTTAATTTAGATAACCTGAGCTTTAATAATTTTCATTTTCTTTCATTCCAAATTTTTAGATTAAAATTCGTTTTTTGAGCTTTATATGGGTCACATTTCTGACATAGGTATAAGATTTGTTTTGTAAAACTAGCTCATAATTTATTTCGAACTGAGAATATAATTTTAACTGAAAATCTGGTACTCAATTAAAAATATTTAATAAAATTAGCTGAAAAATGTAAAATGACATAGAAGAATAGTTTATATTATTCAAAATCATTATATAAAATCTATCTACATACATAATAAAAAAAATTATATGATAAATATGTATATTAAATAATATAAAAATTATGTTAAATATATCATCCCAAAGTAAAAATGTTTATCTTTATTATATAACATTTCATTATTATTATTATTATTATTATTATTATTATTATTATTATTATTATTATTATTATTATTATTTACATATTAAATAAATTTATACTTATATTATATATAATTTTATAATTTAAAAATAATATTTTATTATTATAAAATGATTAAAAAATGGTAAAAAATGAATGAAAAATTATAATCAACTTGCTTATAAAAAAACTAGTTTTACTAACTTTTTATTTTAAATATTATAATTTATTTTTTTCAAATAAACTAATTTACCAAATACATATTATTGGTTAAAATATATTATTTTTATGGTAAAATTAGATTATAATTTAGTTTGTTATATAAGTTATATATGTGTTTAAAGTGAAAAAAAATGGGAATTAAAGTGTGTTAAAGTTTAAATTAAAATTTTGAAATTGAAAGCTTTTACCCCGTGAAAAGATTGTTTTATAATTCAAACGACAGAGTTTTGGATATAATGATAATGTATGAGAATAAAGAACTTTTCACGCTCATAAATGGTTTAGTAACAAACATAAAAGGTGTTTCACGCCTGTAAAGTAAGGATTACGCCCATAAATAAAAGTCGATTAACCGTAATCAACTGTATTTTTCTCTTTTATCTGCACCAAATCTTACTCTAAAACTATTTTCACTGCCCTTAATCACCATCTAACATACGCCAAAACTTGTTAGTCATCTTTTCCACCTTAAAGAAATTTCAAACACTATTTGTTAAGTTTGGGTGCTTGAGAGACATGACAGTTTTGTAGAGTTTTTACCTATATTGAGATAGAACTTAGGTTTTGGTTAGTTTGAGTTCGTTTTATGATACAATATTCTAATAGAAACGTTTTTATGATGCTAGGATCTTCTAGAGAGCAAGTAAGCACATCACAAAGAGAAAATTAAGTTTGAAAAGTTTGAAGGGATACTTAAGACTCTTTTTTGGTAAAAGGTATGTATATATTGATATTTTATTAGGTATGCACATTACAAACTAGCTGAAATATAACTGAAAAATGTAAAATGATATAAAATGATATATTTATATTATTCTAAAATATTATATAAAATATATTTAAATACATAATATATATATATATATATATATATATATATATATATTTCATTATAATATAATAAATACGTCTATTTTTATTATATAATATTATTATTATTATTATTATTATAATATATGTACCTATTAAATAATTTTATAATTACATTATATAATTTTATAATTATATTATAATTATAAAATAATAAAAAAAATAAGGGTAAAAAATGAAAGAAAAATCATAATTTACTAGTTTATAAAAAAAAAACTAGTTTTACTAGCATTTTATTTTGGATATTATAATCTTGTTCTTTTCCAAATAAGTTACTTTACTAAATACAGTCAAATTAGATTATAATATAGTTTGGTATTACAAAGAATGACACAATGTCATAGCTTAATTGTAATTTGTAAACAAAACATTATGATTATTAGTTATTAAATATAATAATAATAATAATAATAATAATAATAATAATAATAATAATAATAATAATAATAATAATAATAATAAACTTAAAAACTTAAAACCTAATGCACAAATTTTTGTAATTTAGATCTGATTGGAGAAGTATTTTGCAATTAACTGTCAATATATATTATTTAAAAATAATTAAAAATGTATAAAATAAAAGAATAATGTATTTCACAATCTTATATAATCTTATGCATGCATTGTAAATATAATATATATATATATATATATATATATATATATATATATATATATATATATATATATATATATATATATATATATATATATATATATATATATATATATATAGTGTTTGACTAGAGGTTGAAATTGAAAAATAAAGAGACCTAATCACTATAGATTAATTAATTAGTACCATTAAATTATAATTTGTTAATGATATAAATTAATATAAAATTTCGATACATTATAAATGTTTATTATCTTCTACACAAAAAAAAATACATGGAGTGAAGGTGATTGATTAAATACCAATACATTACATACGCGTATTATATGTATATAATCTAGCAAATATATATAGAGAGTTATAAAAGGTTTAGATTGAAGATTCAAATTGGAGAGTGAAGAAACCTTATAACCTTGCATTAAACCATATCACTATTTTGATACATAAGCATCTATCATCTTCTAATAAATCTAAATTTAAATACGAATTTGCTGTATAATGAGGAAAAAAATTCATAATTATTTTGAATTTTTTTTATGTGCATATCTAATGAAATAAGGTAATCATGTGCAAATAATTTTATTGAAATTAATGATCAAGAGCTTACAAGAATGCCAAATTAAAATGCACAATTTGGAATGCAAGCTGTCAAACGACAACAAATTAACAAAATACATGAGATGAATATTTGGAAAGTCATTTATAATTTATAAACTGAATCCCATGAATTTTCTTTAAATAATTCTATCAACAAGATCATGCCCTTAATTAAACTCCACAATTATATCAGATAGCAAAAAGAAAAATTAAAAAAATCACTAATTGAAGCTTAAATTAAATTTGCATGGCTTGAACTGATCAGGATCAATTTGATCTTCCACCCTAATTAAAGAAAGAAAAAAATAATAATGCTCACAAATCACAAATAACCTTTGTTTTAGAATTGGAGAGAAAATGATTAGGGTCTCTTCCTAGGCATGGCGGTAGCATTTCCATCAAAAAGCTCATCAATGCAAGTCTCTATATCTTCAGGCTGGTATTTTATGTACTTCTCATACTGCCTACCGGGGTCTAAATACTGCGAAAACCTACCCAAGAATGACCGATAAGCCGGAATCACCACCGCCGATATTGAAACCCGGAGTTCCGACTGAAGCTGCTCATCACTCACCACCCATGTGCTCTGTGTTCTGTGGATTTCATCAAACATCAAATTGAAGCTCTTGAACCTTTCTTTCAGCACTGGTTTCTGTACCTTCCCATTCACTTGTAGGCCTTCGTGCCCTAAACATCCTAAAACCTTGCTCCACGTTTCCCTCTGATAATTCTTGTGGAAGTTTCTAAGATCCGAAGATTTCTTCCTGCACCAATTGTCTCCCACCACTTGATGAATCTCCGACGACCCTTTGATCTTTTGCAGGATGTAGCGCCCGTTGTTCATCATGAAAATGTTGCTCAACGCAGTTTCCCTGTAAAGCTTGGCCTTACCCTCTAAATTGGAGTCTAACAAATCCATCACTCTCATCAATTGTGCTGAAAAGGGCGAATGGCTGTCTTCTTGATTCTTATTATTATTGCTAGAATCTTCAGGCGTCTCCGCATGGTAATTAGGCCTGTTAGTCGAATCAGCTCGTTCGATTTTCGAATGCTGCTTAAAGACTTGCTCCAGAGTTGTCATGTATTCACAAGCATACTTCAAATAATTCATGGTGTAACGAGCCAAAGGATGAACGACACCTCCAGGGACCGTTGTTTTTCCGGTATCGGACTTGATCGAGTTCTCCAAATCACAAAACAAACTAATCGCAGCCTCTCCAATCCGGCATTTAGCAGTTGTCATCTCTGTTTTAAGCTCATTTTCGCATTCTTCGGGCAATAAGCTATCCATGGCGGGTATGCTATCGCGCAGAGTCTCGTACATGTCTAGAAACTTAAAGAGCTTCTCAGCGGATCGATTCGTCATTGCGATTCCTTCAGTGAAATTGAGCAGCTGAATCATGACTCCCCTCACAAGATTACTGAACAGGGAAGAAGAGATATCAGGCTTATCAGAGTAAATAGCCTCTGCCAGCTTACGTTCTTTGGAGAAATACACGGATGCACAATCTTTGAAGGTATTAATCCAGGCATGGATCTCTCTCTCTAATGCTTCCCATTGCATCTTCTGCACCTCATCGATGCTTTTCTTCTCGAATCCAACCCTTTCCAGGTACTCATCAATTGCATTCCTCCTTGTTATCATGTATGCTTGACAACACTCTGATTCGTATCCTCCTTCGATCATTTCCCTTGCGATTCTCTTCATTTTTTCAATAGTTTCATCTCCATATCCCAGAAACTGGTCCTTCTCCATGGATTCAGATGATTCTTCATCATGTGCACTATCGTTGTTGTTCTCTTGATCGTTGCTTCTATAATCTTCCATAAGCATCCTGAATTCGTCCTCCAAGTATGACATTGCGTGCTGGTGAATGCCTCCGATTCGATTTATGAGTTTGGATAGACTCGGATCCGATTTGAATTTTGAGAAAGTGACTTCCAGCTTCGAAATCCGATTTAAAGCTTCCAGAAATGATGAACTACAATTATCATCATCTGCTACTTGACTCGATGATGATTTCCCTTTCCCATCGTTGGATTCGTATTCTGCAATCTTCTTTCCGATTAGATCTAAGAACTTGTGAACAAATTCAGGAATCTTGTGATTATCTTCATTTTCATCCTTGTCGTAATTTTTTGATTCTTCAAGGGTATTTGTTGCTTTTCGTTCCGGAAAAGACGAAACAAACTGATCAATCTCTGCAGAAAGAGATTCAAGGGTAAAATGTACTTCAGAAGAAGCCTCTTCGATCTTGTCAACGTTGTCAGATTGAGATTCTTGATCAACTCCCTCAATTTTGTCAGCGGTGTTGTCTGAATCTTGAGGTTTCACCTCCGTGTTTGGAGATTCGGATGACAGATTGGAAGTTCCAGTGTCGGCTGGGTCAGGATCAAGATCATGGTTGGGATTGGAAGAAGAATCTGTGAATGTTTTGAAACTGTTGGAATTTTTAGGTGAGAGCTTTTCTGCTGATATGTTATTATCCATATTGTTATTGAGTAGTGGCTACTGTAAAAGTAAAAAATAAAAGGGAAAATATTGAAGAGGAGAGAAATGCGAAAATTTTGTGCTGATTGAATTAGTTTTTTGTTTAATTTTGTTTTCTAATTTTTTGATTTTGTTTTAGAGGATGGAAATGGTCGTAGTGGCAATGAGAGGGAAAGTAATATATGGACAGAAATGATTTGTTAAAAGGATAGAGTGCCTTATTAATTGGGAAATTTTGGTTTATAATCTGTTTGCAGTGCTTGACCGTTGACTTAGCTAATTAGTTTGATTTATTAAATATATTAATATTAATTATAAATTATAATAGAATTTCACATATGCGTTGTGCAACAATTGGACTGGCTACTCCTGTTATGTTATGACTTATGATCCTAAAACTCCTGATAACAAACTTAAACTCATTGTCTGGGTCATAATTACTGCCATTTGTGGCTGCTCTGCCAAAAGATGAAAGGATGAAGAGGGTTATGAGTTGCTATCTATTAATAGAATTAACAAATTTTGATCCAATCCCAACAAATTGAATAAAAATTTTCAAAAATAGCCAAAGAGGAAAAAACAATAATTTTAAATCCAAAATTTGAATGATCCGTCTCAAAAATGCACAAACTTGATCCGACACATGATCCATTAATTATTTAGTTGGTATACATTTATTTTTCTAATTAATTTCATTTCAATGTTTATACGCAAGTAACTCAAATGTTTTACAAAACTATTATAATTAAGATTTTTTTTTAACTGCTACGTTAAAATCTATATATAAAGAAATATTAAAAAATAATTCAACTATGATATAAGGAATGAAAATAACGCTCTCCAATGTTTCTCGAAAGGAAAAATAAGAAGAATTTGGTGCAATACTCAGGAAGCTCTGGGCTGCTCGGAACTACCATATGTTGCCGAATAAAGTTATTGCGTCCGCCATTCAATTTGTTCTTGATTGGAAGCTGGCTATGGCAGCCTGTCGTTCACCTCAGATGTCGGCTACTTCACGCAATGTGGATAGAGGGATGGATCGCTGGGTTCATCCTCCCCTGATACTTGGAAGTGTAACATTAAATGCGTCTTTTGTAGGGCAACACAACTTCAGCAGATTATTTATGTCTAATGGATTCTGATTCTCTGAAGATGAATACGATACTTGATGATGAAGTCTATAAATTAAAATATTTGTTTTAAATCACTTATATTTTTCATCCCTTTGACAGTTCGAAATTAATTCTATCCTAAAATTTAGTCACAATATTCACAGGATAACATTATATTTTTCATCCCTTTGACAGTTTGAAACAATATTCATTTGCACCTTCATGCATTTACATATTCTGTTAGAAAAGAGAAATGGAAATTTCAAAAGAACTTTAGCTAATTTATGCATCACTCGCATATGTGTTGCCCTCATTGTGTTTGTTTTCAGAAAATTTTTGTGCAAGTTGGAACTCCACATGTTTTTTTCTGTTTCAGGTGCTTCAGGAGTCCGAGATTTCTCCAGAACAATTCTGCAACCATGGTTTTGTCTTAGGAAAGGCATCAGAAGCAGGCTTTGGCAATGAAATGTACAAGATCTTAAATGCTGCAGCATTAAGTATAATGTTGAACTGGTCGCTGATCATTGGGCAGACCAGGCATATTGGTTCTTTCTCAAGCCTTTCTGGTCCATTTGTTGTATATTGTAACTGCATCTGAGAACTCTAGTATCTTAAATTATCTACTCGCTGTTATTATCCTTTCATTGCCTTTGTCTTCTAGGTTGTTGTTGCCATTGCTCCTTAGATTAGCCCAGTATGCTGTCGGGTTTACAGATTACATCATGTGGATACTACACAAAGATAACTTCCAGTTAAACATTAAAAAAGCCTCAAGTTTTTTATAATCTTCCTAATCATGGTCCCCAACGCACAACTTAGCAAGCAATTGTAATGTGTGAATCTGCAGATGCTTAGTCTTTTGTTAGTACTGATTGTCGCTTCACTTCTAAATGTCAGGGGTAGGTATCCTTTTGGTGATTACATTTCTTATTCCAATCATTCTTTCACCATGAACGAGCTCAAGCATCTGTGGAGACAAAAAGGCTGTGTAAAAAAATATGAAAGACATCTGATTATAAGGATTGATGACTTTGAAAAGCCAGCAAAAGCAAATGTCCTCTGTAGCAATTGGAGAAAATGGGAGCAACCTATAATATGGTCAAGTGAGGATACGTCTGCTGTTCAAATTACTAATTTGCAGCATGATCTCTCTTATCTAACTATAGGATTGCAGGTTTCAAAATACAACAGATGCTGTAGCCAGTCAATTTTTCTTGAAGAACATATACCCTGAGATGAGGGATGCTGCTTCTGATTTATTTGGACGGTCAGACCTTCCCCAATCTAGGCCTAATGTTTTTGGGGAGCAGATGAAATTTCTTATACTCCCTTCCCGAGATGTTATGGAAGTGGTCAACAGGGTTCTTGGTGGTGGCACAGATCCTGATATATCATTGCAAATGAGAATGCTTATGAACAGGTATTTTCTCTATATTGTTCATGAGCAGTGAGCAAGTCTGAAAAATACGATAATTGCTTAATTGCTTTTTTATTTTTTTAATTTGTGAGTTTCAAAAGGGTATGAAAAATTCTCTACTGCTTGAATGACAGGTTCGGTAATTGTGTGAATTCATCCATCAAATTTAATTATAAGTAGGTGGTTTTTTTACTTCTTGATGCTGTATGTAGATGGTCATATCTGAGTAGAAGTTACTCCAGAAAGAAAATAGATGAAATCTTTCTGGAGAGAAAGGAAAAACAGAATGAAAATAACATAAGGCATATACTTCACTGCAAAATCATTAAAAGAAAAGATGAATCACAATATTGATGTGAAGTAATCATAATCACTTAAGCTTTTGGAATTAGAATTGCTTCCTCAAGGAGTTAAAGAGACCAGCTTGCACTCATTAACATGCCAAAATAGGCACAAAGGGATGTGCTCACAAGCGCAGTGAAAGATGTAATAATGCTAAAGGATGTCTGAATTTTTGAAGAGTGCAGTTTGAACAGATAAGCGTCCATCCTATATTTCAGGCAAGTAAGAGCTACACAGGCAGCAATTAACTGCATCAAAAAAGCCATGTCTAATCTCACCCAAATCCCAAGACCGAGGGTGGTATTAGTATCAGATACTCCATCTTTTATACAAGGCATTCATCCAAGTATAACTGAATTTGTGGAGGTAAGTCGCTGTGCAAAATGATGCTTTTATTAACAATGCTTTGATTATGCTGTGAGGATACAAATTTATGTTCATTTAAAATCTTTATGGTTCACTCTTCAACTTAATCATTGATGTAAAATGTTGGTCGGCGATACAATAGTTGAATTATCTCGTCTGCTTTTGGTTGAGTTAATTTTGTACTGGATTTCTACTGAAGTTTGAGCCAAATTTCATGTCCAAACAAGATATACAACTTACTCATTGGGTTCTAAATCAGTTGCCTTTTTGCAGGTTCTTTATTTTGATTATAAACATTTCCAGGGAAATGTTTCTGAAAGCGTTAACACATCAAAGAATTTAGATTTTAGAATGAAGGATTGGGGCCCTGCACCCAGATGGGTTGCATTTGTGGATTTCTTTCTTGCATCACGTGCAAAACGCGCAGTTGTTTCTGGTGCTCACAGGCGTGTTGGGACTACATATGCACAATTAATTGCAGCATTGGCTGCAGCCAACCACTTAGGTACCTTTACAACCTTCGTACAGTATATTGCATGTTTATTTCAGCATGTGCTTCGGTAGCAGCTAACAGCTCTCTTCATTTTTCCATTTTGTTTTTCAGAAGAAAACACTACTGGTCCAGATTTTTCATTCTTAAGTAGGTTAACAGCATTTGGCATCAAACTTTCTGGCTTTGGCACTGTTGATGAGGATCATCTTCGATCCTTCTGTAAATCAAAGAAAAGTGCGGCGGAATCTGTTTTAATTCTATGAACATAATTTTTGAAGTTGCATTTTTTCCATTGGGAAAACAGATGAAAAGATTTCAGGAGAAAAACAAGATGAATTAGGCATGGCAGGCCACATCACTAGAGTTCAAGACGATTGATGTGCCAATCACATCCGAAGGATGGAGTGATGAGAGAGAAATTAAGTCAGGTTGGTATAAATTAAAAAGAATTATTTTATTTATTTCCGAAATATTGGGAATCAATTTACCATCCGTATTTGATTCCTTATAATCTGATTCTCTATGAGCGGAATTCCACGCTACTAAGCCTTAATAGCCCAGCGGGGATATCTGGATAGTGAAGGCTTGTAAATTTACCACCCATATTTGATTCCTCATCTGATTTTTGTCTCTATGAGCAGAATTCTGCGCTGCTAAGCCTTACTAGCTGTTCCCAGGGATGGGGTGGTAAAGGCTTGTAAAGCTTTTGGAAGTGATTTGAGTTTAGCATATATGAGTTTATTTTCTTCCTCTCCTAATAGATATACCGAAAAGAAAAAACTAATAGCCGAATTTGGTTGAAATCCTGAAGTGGGATAAATCAAACCAAATACTAGCTACGTGTGTGACCGTATAACCTGCTGGATTTATCACCGTCTGATCAAATGATGGTGTTGGGTTGAGCACAACCAAAATGATCCTACCGACTCGAATGGATAAGTTTGGTTTCAGTTGTTTAGATTGGTTGGCTAGATTTACATAGAATTTATTAAATTTGCTTATTTGATTCTATTCAAGTTAAACATTTTTTATTATTTAATTCAAAAAAACTGAATTAAAATTTAATATAGTTCGAATCATGTTAAAATTTTGGGAAATTATATGCATAGTTTGAACCAAAAATAAGATTATATGTATAGTTTGGATTTGGCTTGTTGGGATTGAGTATAAAAATAAGATTATATGTATAGTTTGGATTTGGGTTGCTGGGATTGAGTGTGCATCCGTGCTGAGATGGGTTGTTATATTATGGAAATAGATCTATAATGCATTAAACATCTTATTTTTTTACAAAATCATGCGTTTTTTCTTTCGAAATTGAATTTTAGTTCGCTAATAAATATAAAACAGATTTATTAGTTATAACTTATATTTTTATTATTTTTTAATTTATAACTTCTATATAATTTTTTTATATAATTTTCAATTTCATCGTTTTTGAATTTATAAATTTAGCGTTTATAATTTATAGATTTATCGTGCTTAGAAGTTTATTGTTTAGAAATTACAATTTAATTATTTATAAATTATAAATTTATTGTTTTGAATTTGCATATTTAATGTTTAAAAACTACAAGTTTATTGTTTAGAATTTATAGAATTTACAGATTCATCGTTTAAATTTTATAGATTTATCATTTAAAGATTTATCGTTTACATTTTGTATATTCATTATTTTGAACTTACAGATTAATTGTATAAAAACTATAAATTTATCGTTTACAACTTGTAATTTTATCATTTACAACTTGCAGATTCATCATTTATAGATTTGTTATTTTTACCAAATATATTGTCTTTAACTTTCAGAAATATAATTTTTTTTATATTACTCATTTTTAATTTAAATATTTTTATTTTCAACCATTTTTTATACAAAAAATCAAAATTAATGTTTTTATTCTAAACGATAATAACAATCATTACAATATTCAAAAATATTAAAAATAAAATCAAATATACAAATTAAATTTTTTTCTCTAGAAACAAATAAAAAAAATATATATTTTTTTTATTTTTGAGAACAAGAAGAAAAAAAGAAAAATAAGAATCAAAAGAATAATACATTGAAAAATAAAAAGAATACATTAAATATTTAGTTAAAAAATAGTATCGTACAAATTAATGATATATAAATATCATGCATCTGAATCTATAATATAATTTGTAGTGCTTATATAGGGTGGGTACACAAATGCTATCAATACTTTTTCTCATACTTTTTACTATACATTTCTAATACAAATAAGACATATTTAAAAACAATATAACTTGTTACTTGCTATTGATATTTTTTTTATTTACTAGCATTTTGAAACTACAATTTTATCATTTTTTTTCTTTTTTTTTCTTTTTTTTAATTAATTGTAGTGTAAAATTATAAATTTGTCATATTTTTTATTATTATTTTATTTTATAACATTTGAACAAATATTTACAAGTTTTATGCAATTTTTTCCTTTAAATATTTTCTCCTCATATTTTTTATTCCGAATAATTACAAAATTGAGTAGGTTTTGGAATCCTACAAGGTATAGTAGTTTCATCTAGGCCAAATTACCTAAACAATCACGAACTATGATAATTTTCACAATTATAGCACCACTTAAAGCTTTTAATGATAAAATACACAATGTTAATGATTTCTTAATAAAATTGTCTTCAAGTGAGAAAGAAAAAAAAAAAAAAAAGCAATTTTTGCTTATGTGAACACTAAAATATTTAGAAATCAATAAAAAATTTAGTTAGCACACCACTAAAATTTCAATTAAGCTTATGTAGCAAGATTTATTAAAAAACACCTTATTTCTCTCCTCCTTCACCATGCTCTTTCGTTTCTCTCTTTTCCCTCTCCGCACCTGACTCTCTATCTTCACTTTTTTTTTTTCTCTATTTCTCTTTTCTATACTTCGTAGCTTCTCAAGCTCCATCTATGGTTTTCTATACCATTTAATACTCACAATATACAACATAATCCAGGTAACCATTTACCCTTACTATTCCTAAAAACCCTAAAACCAAACAACAATCTTGGCACCAAAAAAAATTTGAAAGAAATTCAGGGAGTATAATCACAAAACCTTCAAGTTTCTGATATGATCCTAAGAGACAAATTAGTTAACATATCTGATTTTGGTGTATGAAAGGTTAAGATACCTCAAATGTTTCAAATCACCAACTGGCTCTGGTAGCTCAATGATATTGTAATGACTAAAAGACAACACTCTTAAACATCTAAGCTTTGGTAATAAATTAGAGGGAATACCATTTGCTATGTAGCTTTTCTCATAACTTAGTGATATGGGGAGCTATGTAGCTTTTCTCATAACTTAGTGATATGGGGAGAAATATTCTTATATGTTTGGTTTGATGAAAAATTTTGAATTTTTCAATCTCATCACAGTGGCCACAAATATAAGAGGAATGACAAGCTCTTTCTTTTCTGAACTATCCACCGACAATCAACTCATCTTCTAATATGAAGCATGTACCTCCAGCAACCATTTTATGCAAGATCATTTACAAGGTCAAGCATTACGAATTGAGCTTTACCATTTCCCGATGCCCGAAATAGTGATATGGCAGATAGATCATGAAATTACTCAGACCAATTTCTTCCATTTGCTTTTCATCCTGCACTTGTTGAATCAGACCTTCTGTCATCCAAAGAAACCCATGGAGTATATATACTCTTTCGTTTCTCTCTTTTCCCTCTTTGAGATTCTCGAAGAAATGTTTGATCTTGTCCTCCTTCTCGAACCTGAATTTGGTGGTATCAACGGTTGAATTTGGTGGATCTCCCTGTGTTGATGTGAAGACCACCGTTCATCATCTCCGACAATATGGATTTGTGCTTGTTTTAGAAATTTGATCGGGGGATGAGATGAAAATGTGCTATTTTTTTTCTTAAGACAAAACGGTGCACTTAGCTATAGAAATGCTGACTCATCTATCATTGATTAACTCAGATCTTTTTATAAAAAATAAAAACCGGCACCCACATAAGCAAAAATTGCTTTTTTTTTTTTCCTTACCGGAAGCTATTTATGTTAAAAAAAATATTAACGTTGTGTATTTTATCATTAAAGACTTAAGTGATTCTATAATTATGAAAATGGTCAAATTTGTGATTATTTAGTTAATTTGACCTTTCATCTATAAATCCTGAATTTTAATTACGAACTAAATTTTTTTAATTTATTTTTTCTATTAACTTGTTACACAATATATGTTTTTTAATTTATTTTATCATTAAACTTGTTTTTAGAGAGGATATACAACTGTTGTAAACCGACACAATATTTAAGAATAATAGATTTTATGTTTCATGAAGTTTGCATTTGCACAAAAAAAAAATAAAACAAAGATTTATGTTTCAAGAAACATACAGAATGAAAATAGAATAACGGAAGGAAAGAAAGTGAGACTTTATTCAAAGAATCAAATTTCACTCTCTTCCGAATCTACCATACTTCAAGGTTTATTAAATATTGTTATGAATCAATAAAATTTATTTATTATGTATTAAATAGTGATTTTTTAAAAAAAAAATTCATATTCTTTGGGCGCACAATTGATTTTATTGGATTTAATTATTTAATAAAATCAAACATTTCTTTTATAAATAGGAATGCAACGTGCACTATTAAGCACATACTGAAAGCCATAAAAATAACATAAAAATAAAATGCAAAATTTAAGAAGAAAACTAATAAAGTAAATAATATAAAATATATTTAATTCTCTTTATTATTATTGTTATTATTAATTTGTTCTTTCTCTATTTTTTTGGTAGGTCACTAATTTTTTAAGGCTGCTTGTTTTTAAATTTTATTTTATCTATTAAATATTAATTATTATAAAAACAAAGTACATAGGATTTGTAAATATTTTTCTAAAATATTATAGAATAAAATAATAAAGAAAAAAATTATGACAAATTTATAATTTTATATTAAAATTAATTCAAATAAAAAATTAAAAGAAATAAATGATAAAGTTATAATTTTGAAAAAAATATTTGTAGCAATCTTTACAAAATAATTTTTAGAACAAAAATATTTTTAATTTTTTTTAATTTTAAAAAAACTAGATCTGAAATGTTTAAAATAAACTATTTATAAAAATATTAATCGATTAAATAAAAAAAACACACCTGTTTCTTTTTTTACAGTCATCCACAACTCTAACCTCGTATTGCTATCCATAATAAACCCTACCCAAATGACCGATAGCTATAATCTCTAGTCTTTTTTTTTCACTTTTTCTTCACAAACCTATTTATACCAAATTTCCCCTTTTCTAAGCATTAAATACCCGAAATATCCCTAAGGTTAACGGCTACTCGAATTCAAAACATTTGAAAATCCTCCAAAAGTTTCTTACTCAATTACCAATGGGGGGCACATAAATAGTTCTTCTCTTCCCACTGTGAAGACTTGAAAGTTCAAAACTTAAAATAATGTACCCAAAAAAAGCTTAAAATAAACAGAAAAAAGGCAATATAATAATCAGAAAGAAAGAGAAACACAGATATTATTATAAATAATGAGATAAAAAAATGTAAAATAAAAGAAGAAGAAGATGGAGAAGAAAGGGAGCATTAATGGAGAAGACAAGACTAATAAATTTTGGTCTGAAACTATCGAAGGGTAAATTAATTGCTTGCGTTTATCGCTGCAATTGTCTGTTCGTCCCCTCTTAGGCCTGCCTTCATTGCTCTCTCTCTCTCTCTCCCCTCTTATCCCCTGCAACCCACTCTCCCAGATCCCATTTAATGCTCTCTCTCTCTCTCTCTCTATACTGCAGTAAATGCATAGGTGAAGGTGGAAGTTTGCATAGGTGAAGGTGGAAGTTTTAAAATTTATGTCATCATCTAAGTGGGTACTTAGTACAAAAATTTAACCATCGATAAGAGCCCACGAGACAAAAACCATGGTTTTTTTTTTTTGAGAGGCCAAAAAAGCAACAACCCATTAACCAAAACTGGCTAGAAATGCTAATATGGGGTTGAAATTTAATAAAGATTTTAACTTTTTTGTTTCTTTTTTTAACTTTCATAATTGTAGCTTCTTGTTCAACTCAGTACTGAGTTGGGTTGGGTGTGACTCTGTCTTGTTGACCATTGATACCCCTGCTGCTCCTGACTGTGTGGACTTTGACGGAGCTGATGAAGCAGTAATGACTGATGCTGATGGTGGTCTGACTGCTGGTGGTGCTGCACAAACCGGAATTACTGACCTAATTTGAACCGCCGGGGCAATCTTGTGAGTGTAAAGAGGACTTCTAGTACTAGCCGTGTGGATTCTTGATATTGATGATGGACTTGGTGACCCAAAAATTCTACTACTGATGTGGGTTGATTCCTGCTGGGTAGTTTTGGACAAGGGAAATGGCCTGCATATGGAGCTTGAAACACGGATAGTACTTGAATTTACAATACCTGAACCAGAACCCAACCATTCTTCCTCATCCTTTTGATGCTCTTCAGCTGGAATTGGAATCTCTTGGAGTTTCACTTGCAGCTTCTCCTTAGGCAGTCTGCTACTAGATGGGTAAACAGAAGAATTATCTGTGAATGAGGTTGGTGGCAAAATCTTTGAAGTTGTTCTAGGTGGAGGTGGAGGAAGGAGAGACACAAAGGAGTTTTGCTTTTGTGCTGAACCATCTGTTGCAGAATCCAATAAAAGATCCAATAGCTTCCAGTGTTGATGATGTAAAGTGCTATTAGAAATAGACGAAGATGATAATGAAGATGTTGCAGAGCTATTTTCTCTATAACCCTTCATCGTTCTTCTTCTTGATTGGCTATAATCCCTTCTTCTTGCTTGTTTGTATTCATCTTTGGGTCTGAAGTTTGGTAGAACCCTTCCTACAAGTGTTCGATCTTGCTCTTCATTTTTCGTTAAAGAATTCAGATTAGGCACTGCACACAAATTGTACTTTAATTATGGAGGAAATAAAATACAGCAGCAGTAGTTAAAACTTAAGTATGAGAAGAAAACCAAAAACAGCAAGAAAAAGCTTACTTCTTTTCAAAGCAGACCAGGCTGCAACGGCAGCATTCTTCTCAGCTTGTTTTTTTGTCTTAGCAGGGTCACCTGTGAAATTCATACCAGCAAGCTCCACAGTACAAGTAAAAGTTGGGACATGACCAGGCCCTGACCTTACAGTAGTATACACAGGGAGATTAAGCCCAGCTCTATGTGCAGTTTCTTGAAGCAAATTCTTGTAAATTCCAGTCTCATCCTTGATGGTCATCAAATTTAGACAAATGGGTATGGTTTAATCACTTAAATATATGATAAAAAAGATATAAAAAAAATGTATTTTATGCCAAAGAAACTTACAAGTACTCTTGCAGTTAAGGATCTTGAAGGACCCCTAGAAGAAAGAACATTAAGCGCAACTTCAGCAGCAGCATGTTCTGCTTGTCTCAATGTGGTGCAGTAACTTGGACTTTCAAAGATCTCACCATTAAAATTCACAGAAGCTTTGAATCTTGGCGCATGATCAGGCCCTTCTCTAATGCAGGCATATGATGGAAGATTAAAACAGCTTCTTTGTGCTAGTTCTTGTAGCTGATTCTTAAACATATCTACCCATCCAAAATATAAAATTGAAAACAATTACAGACCACAAATCTACACATACACATTCATATCATTCAAGTTAAATTATAAGGTAGTAGGTAGCAAGAACATTATAGAAGCAAGAGAGAGAACATTAACTAAAAACCCAAAATATGCAGATTAAGGGAAAAAAAAAAGAAGATGAACTCACTCACCTACTTGACTAGATTTCTCACTTCTACATTGGCAAAGGAGAAAGCTTTTGCTTTCCTTTTCTCAATACATGGAAAGAATCTGAAAGAATAAGAAAAAAAAGTGTGAATGCAGTCAAATAAAAAAAATGTCAATGGAAATAAGCTATAGTTTTTCTTTTTGAATAAAAAAAATTAATAATCATAAATACAGCCCAATTGCATTCAGAAAGAGAGATTAATGTGGCATGAAGCGTTAGAGCATAGATTATGATGAAATTACAAAACAATCCCTGGGTTTTCTGGTTATAACAATAATGGTCTTGAGGTTAATTGTGTAATAAAAACTTTTGTCCAGTGCTTATGTTAACTACAAAGTTTACCTCTCTAGTCCCCAGGTTTGCCTTTTTATACCAATATGCAATTTTTTTTATTTATTTATTACGGTACCCATATCCCATTTGGTTATTTTAATGTGAGCCTGAGGTCAGATTTGTAAGAAACTGATTAAAGATTGAAAATCTCTACTTTCTTTCTTTTCCTTTAAATAAACTTAATCTTAGGAAATACAGTCTTAGGCATTGTGGGTAAGGGTAAGTTCATTAGATCTCAGCCCAACCATATTACATACTAAATATTATTATGCGGTTATTATTTATTTCTCTCATTTTAATATAAGCTAATAAATTCAAAATTATAATTTATTGTTATCTTTTTTTAAAAAAATATTTAAAGAATCAAACTATAATGTTATAAATTTATAATGTATGCAAAATAGACACTGCTTACAAATTTTCTCCTTATGATATCAATTTTAGTATCAAATTTCCTCCTCCTGATATCAATTTTAGTTTTTGCATATATGAGAATAAGTGTTGCAGAAAAGGTTTTCACTTTTCATGAATGCATAAGAAACAATAAAACGTCAATCAATTAGGATAAAACAGATTGTTAAAAGAAAAGGAAAGAATTTAAACCTTTAAGCAAAATTCAAATTTGTCTATTTTGTATAATTTTTCTATCGTAATTATAAATGAGACCTATATAATGAGTGACAATGCACTGTTGGGATCTGTCATTTTAAGAAAACTTTTATTATCATTAATAAAATTTTATTTATTTCGCTTATAGGAAAAAGGAAAGACAATATTTAAATTTCTAATAATACTTCCACATTTCCTTACCATATGAATGAATCAAGATTCAGTATATAATTAAACAAAACAAACCACGGAATGATGCAAACAGATGCACAAATTTTAGAATTTTACTGATTCTTATAAATACAAACACTAACATATTGGACAAACTTTCCAAGTGCTGTTTGCTTCAGCAAATCTTTGGACAAAATTTATCCCACCATTCCATAAAGGAAAAAACATGTCTCAGTATACATAGGAAGTATAAAGCCCCAGAATAGAAGAGAAGAAAGAGCAAATAATGAGCTGCAGGTAACGATGGATCCTCAACATATTTTTTCCTTTTTGTTTTTCTTTTTTTAAAAAAAAAAGAAAAGCAAAAATATCCGAACACAGGTAAAACTCAACACAATTTTATACAGTGGAGCTTCACCTTCTAAAGAAGCGTCAAATGCCTATGATATGTTAAAATTGAAAGAAATTAGCCCCTTTGGCACAACTAGGAGAAGAATTACCCAAATCAAACCGACTACAGGAGACTCGCAAACCATGGCCTAAAAACGTGGCCGTTACTTAAGTGAAAATAAATAAATTAGATGCTAACTAATCCCACAAATACAAAATCAAAAATGAAAAAAAAAAAAAAAAAGGAAAAAGCTCACTCATAACATCAACACATCATTTTCCATCACACCCCACTAGAAAGCACAATGACCAAACCCAACACTCCTAAAACACCCGCCTTTAAATGTCTCCCCATTTTGCACATAATTAAACCTGGACGTTGAGTGATGAAGCACAAACCCATTGGAACCACCTTGCACTCAATCAAATCAAATCCTGTTCCATCTCCTAGGTTGGTTGTAAGACAAACATCCAGGCTTCCAGCTATAAAGGTCGGTTTTCGGTTGTTAAGCTACTACTGCTACTCCCACCCACACGATTAGGCTCCCCTACTCTAGCTGCCAAAGCAAGAACTTCAGGAGACATTTCCCAGCTTCCGCTCTTCCTTCCCCAACTAGATCGTCTTGGATGTATTCCACCACGGTCCCCTTCCTCCACTGCAGTCCTTATATCTGGGGATACTTCAGTTAACTCACCGTCCTTTATGTTCAAGCGATCATTATTTGAAAGCCGGCCTTCGCCATGATCAGCCATGGCTCCCAGATCTCCCCATACTGTCTTTCGACCCATTTCTATGTCATCCATAGCTTTCCCCATATTAGGACTCATGAAACCTCCACCAACTGGTCGAGTTGATAATGCAGGTTCCCTTGGCACACTTGCCCTGAAATTGTTCTTCGATGGAGGAATACTGGAACAAAAGATCTCTTTGAAGTTTTCAACCACATCTTTATTATAGGGATTCGCTCTCCGATCATACCGATATCTGAAATTCTCATAGGTAGTCTGAAAAAGACACAACACAAACATCAACACGAATCAACACTTGTGACAAAGACATAAAAAAAGAAACGCATGCCAATTTTTCTAAAAGGTAGAGGCATAAAGCAGATAAGATTATTACCTGATTTGTACTAATGAGATATAAATGGAAGGCAGTAAGTCCACCAACGAACCACATTGAGATGAAAGTGTAAATTATTAGAACAATGGAGGCAGGGGTTTTGATCATTGCTTTCCAAATTGATGTTCTCTCTGATTCCATGACCCTCCTGATGTAGACCCAGCAAAATGCAAAGACATATATACAAAGAAGGGTTGTAGAGAAGACAAACATGAAGAAGAACCGGTAATTTCTCTGCACCATGAATTTTGCATTCAAACATATGATCCACAAATTAACAAGCAAAATGATTCAGGAGACCAAAATATTAACTGCCCAGCAATTTTAAGCAATACTTATAATTCATACAAGGTCAAAATCATATATCAGAATATCAGATAAATACATAAGCCCAATAATACTTCAATTGTTTCACTAAACATTGTCATGAGTAAGGTAACATCACAAAGGAACCCTTACCAATCCAATACATTGCCCAACCCAAGGACAGTGATGGTCAAATCGTTCTACGCAGTTGTTGCATATGGAACAATGTGAACAGCGAGGGGGCCTGTAAAGCATACAAGTATCACAGTACTTAATCTTCACAACTGCCCCATTGACCTCTACTTCCTTAATGCGAGGCAAACGTAGCTGTGGTGTTTGGCCAGCACCAACATCAGCATTCCCATCAAAGCTTTCAGGTTCTGGAGGATGCGCATTGCGAGGAATTATACCAGGATCTCTTCCAGAGGTTAGCAGGAGAAGAATTAAAACCTGAGAGATCGCATATGTTCAAATTTATTATTATAGGAAGTATGAATAGGCTATTGTGTCCATAATAAACACTGGAAAAAAGCTTTGGAATATTTTTGTTGCTTTCATTTCTGGTGCAAAATGACTGTCCCCAAAAGCAATCACCACACAACACCAGGCCAATAGTTGCCTTCCATCAGTGTTCCAGGCATTTATGGCAACACCTTCCACTCAGCAGCTTCACCATGATCTACCAAATTCTGTATGCATGCTATGGAAGATTTTGAAGGCAAACTAAGGACACCAAAAAGCGATTGAGTGTGGCATCCACATGATATCATGGTACATAGAACCGACATACACATATAATTCCCATATAAAAGACTATATGGCAACTTTGCCACCAGGCCAGACTATTTGAGCAAATAGACACACTGAAGGACGCAAATGAAATTTGTGGCAGTAACACATTGCATTATATATGTATATAGATTCATAAATATATGTCTACATAAAGTTTGTACTATAAAAAATGGCTGTAACATGAATGACAACTATAAAAAACGGAGATACTTGCCAAAAGTATGACTGCTCTCAACAGTAGACTATTCACATCAATCAGAAGAACCTCCAACTAAGTAAGCTAGGCCAATACCATTACATAGGAGCGAGCATGGACTGGTTAATAAGTCCACAAAGATTTTTTACTAAGCAGTCCATAAGGAGAGCTTTTGAAAATATCTAACCATAAATCTAACAGTTAAAATCAGTTAACCCATCAATTGGTCTTAATTTTAAAGGTTTGGTTTTCACTTTAGGAGCAGCTATTTCATCCTCATTCTAGTTGTTAACTAGTTCCGTATACAGTAAACAACACAATATGCACTTAACTTCTATACATTAACATTATTATGGGATCAGAACATGGTATCTCCAATCATGGCAAAGAACAGTTGCTACTACTCTGAATGATATCAGCAGGTCTTATTTGAGCAGCGTCAAACTAGTTAAATTGAAACATCCAGGAAGAATTCTAGGGTTAAGCATGAACAACTTAATTAACCACTCCATGAGGGTTTTTTACTAACCAATCCATAAGGATCAGTTTCTGAAAACCTCTAACCATAAACCTAACCGTTAAAATCAGTTAATCTGTTTGGTTTTCGATCTTTTTTGGTTTTTTTATTTTTTTGCTCAGCCTTAGGTGGCCACACAGTATGGTAGGCAACAAAGGCTGGCCCCATGTTTTTGACAGCCAAAGTTTTTGAAATGTTTGACAAGTGATGAAAGGTTGAAAACATTCATTCATCTTCTATACACACAACATAACGTTGGCACAATCGCACATATCCACTATGATAAGCAGTCAATTAAACACGCACCCTCTAAATCATGTATACATCATTACAAGCAGTTTTCTATACTCGAATCAACACAACTAGAGGTTGCAACATTCATCCACATTCCAACGTAGCATTTACAATTCCAAATTTAAACTATGAACTGATTTTTATGGAAAGTATTCAAAGCCTTTTTCTCGAAAGAATCCTTTAGCCATCCTCTAATAACATTTTCTTTCTGCCTCATTCTAGGGTGGATCCTTGGGACTGATTATAGATGTGACGGTGCTCAGTTAGTAAATGCTTTAACTGAAACCAACAGACCAATGTAACAATTGCTCTCTTCCAATTTCAATAAATATCTCACCATAGAATCTAGGAAAGTTTGGATAGTTGTTATCGATAAAAAGAAAAAAAATTAACCAAAATCCAAACAATCATTTAGTTGAGGAACAGTTACTGCTCCTGCAATAGCCATTCAACCCTGTTTCTTTATATACCATGAGAAAGTGCAATTTCCAGGCAAACTTTCTAGAATAATTTCAATGAAACACTCTATTTTGAGTCTTCATAGAAAATTCTGGTTTTCTTAGTGCTGACATGCTTATGACCCTTATTGAAATTGTCAATCTTGAGCCACAATCTTCATCTAGGTGTCCTTAGTTCTCACAGCATCACTTGGTAGGTAAAATACAGTGACAAAGGTGGGCAAATATTAGCTATTTCTCAAAGCTACTACTTTATGCAAAGAAAACACGACAAGATGATTTAAAAATCTAAAAGAACAAATTTTATGTAAACTTAAGAAAGGGAGAGAAAGAGCTCACATATATGGTGAATACAATGGCAACAATCATTATTGATATTCCCAAGTGATCAGGAAAATCATCCATCAGTTTTCTGGCAACAAAGATGCAGAAAACTGAAACTGGCGCTACAATTAGGAATATAGTCAGTGCTAGTGATCTTACATCTGGTCCAAATGTGAATCTCCCCTGAAGAAAAAATATCTGCACAAGATTGTATGAAACCACTAAGTACCTTAAAAAATCCATCATAAAACATGCACTTATCTCTACCACCTAAGCTTCCTAATTGCGGAATTATACACTTTTGATGAGACCACACATTTGTTGGGTATCCATGTGGCAATCAACCATCAAAAAGTACTAAAATACCATAACTATTATCAAATGCAAAACAGATTTGAGCAAAACTGGAACTCTCACATAGAGCAGATCTCAGAAAATGAATTCAATTCACAGTCAACAACTTAAACTTCATCGAGCAATCAAAGGATTCTCCTTTCCTCCAATCATTGCTTCACTTATTTAGAAAGGAAAAATTAAAACAAAGTGTACAAAACTACAAATTTCTGCCAAGTCAACCAGCAACTCTTATGGTTTAACATTGACACTCAACAACAATAGAACCTAAAATGATTTTTATAAAACTTCTGAAAACAATATCAAGCATTGTCAAATAGAGCATTCAATCTCTAATGCCATAAAAACATAAATGAGGCGCAAAACTGAAACAAACACAAGGAAATAAGCTCATTTCAACTGGATGGTCTAGTGGTGACAAATCTCCTAATCAACAAAAAGGCAAGTCACCAAATCACTACTTAATCAATCAAGAAACTCGAGCAACCTAATTCTCATGAAAAAACAGATTCGTGATAACATTTCCATAGCTATTCCCATCTATCATTATTTGGCTGCTTGTTTGTCCTCCAGGCTAAACATTACCTAGTACTATTACCTTACTCTGATCAAACAATAGCTTCAGAATAAATTTGACTCCAATAGCTTATTTTACCTTTTTCTACTCACGTTTCAAAAAAAAAAAGTACTAATCAGTAATCAATTCAAGTAAAAATCCAAACCAGCTAAGGCCAGCTTCCTTTATCCCACCAAGTTACAGAAAAATCCATATAACATTTAGATAATAGAAAAGACAATGAAACTAGAGCTGCAAAATATTAATTCAATTTCGATTTTTATCTGGACATAAAATGGGTAAAGCCGAATTCAATCAAGAAATATACAACTAAAATCCCGATACTTGGAGCGCCAAATCTTTTACACCCCAAAGAAAAGTAAAGATTTGGACTTTTTATACAGACAAGATAAGTCCATTTACTAAAAGTCAAAATTTTAAACATAAACAGAAGTTCCAGCCAGAATCTCATTGAAAGAAGGAAGCAAAAAAAAAGTCTTAGAATCATAATGGCACAAATCAACCAGGAATAGGAACTGCCATTAGAAGAAAAAAGAGGAATAGATAAAGAAATTACATTACTGCCTTTCCAAGTTTGATAGACCCGTAAATCACTGGAAGCGCCGCCAGTCGATCCCCGATCGGATCCTTTAGGTGGCGGCACCACATACATTTCCTAATATATATAAGAATATCTTCTCTAGCCAAGTCTATCAATCTAATGAGATCCGTTAAAATCCTTTTCAAAAAAAAGCCAACCCCCAATTAATCCCAAAAAAACGGAGAGGGGAAAGATTTCCAGTTTACTTATTAAAGGGTTTCATGATACTCCGGCGAGCTAAGAATTGGGGGGTTTTGGGCGGTGGTGGTGGGTGAAAGTTGGGATGATTTTTTGTGGGTTTGAAGCTAATTTTAGTTTAACAGCCATGGAGATGAGAGAAGAAAGGATCGTGTGTATCAGGGTAACGTGGCATTATTTTATTGGTTAGAAGATGGACCGGAGTTGAGGGGTCTGTGGACCGGGTTTGGTTGGTTCTCAATCTCAATCCGACATAGAAACAAAGAAATGTGATTTTTTTTGTCACTTTACGTGTCCGAATTCTGACCTAATTCTGACATTTAAAAAAATATATATATTTATATGAACTTAATTCTACAAAATATAAAATGATAATTTAAATGCTAAAAAATAATTAAAATTTTTCTTATTAAAATTTTAAAGTAATAATTTAAAATTATCAATTTTTATCTTTATATTTGGATTAATCAACTTCTTCACTTCTCAATAAACTTAAATGTTTCGTTTGATGGGTAAGTTTAGTTGGATATTGATTTTTGGTGTTGATTTGTTCCTCGTATAACCTGTGAACAAAAACAGCTACAGCATTCGCCATTCAGTAAGATCTTGTGTTCAAATTACTTTCCTCCGAAATGAGTATTAAATAAATATTTAAAATTTAAAATTTAATTTTATTTATACATCAATATATAATTGGCTTTATTCATAAAGAATATTAAATAAAATATTTCTAGCAAAACATAAAAATTAATTTGTAAAGAAAAGTGACAATTAATTTTCAAACAAGAATGCAATAATTTATTTATTTATTTATTTTTTAAAATACACAATAAAACCATTCGCCATATAAGTCATACTTAATGATCTCAATTCTCAACTTTTGTTTAGAGAAATTGTGGGGGTGAATTTCCTTTTAATTTTAAACTGATTATTCTAATTTTTTGTATTCATATTTTATATTTAAGTAATAAATTGAAAAAAAAATTATAAAGTACGTTTTTTTAATTAAAAACAATCATGTACTTGTACAATAAATTAAAAACATATGATGTCTAAAGTTATATTCATTTTACTTAGTTGAAAAAATATTACTAATGAATTTATATTTTCTCCTTGTTTTAACTAAAGGATAATTCATTTTAGTAAATGGTTGGATAAATATATTTCGATAATTATAGATGACAATGTGTATAGATTTTGTGGATACTCACATCTACTTGGATCTGTTTAAACTTTGATTGATATTTCTATTAAGATTTTGAGACGGATTTAGATAATAATATTTAAATCTGTCACGAATTTGAATATGGTACAGATAGAGGTTATCGGATATCTACTACCCGATAAACTCAGTTTTATATATATATATATATATATATATATATATATATATATATATATATATATATATATATTATGTAATTTATTATACTGTAATTTATTGAATGTAATGATAAAATTAATTATTTTTTATATATTAATAAATTATAAATGTACTGAGAGTTTGAGATTTGAAATATAATTTTTCTATCATAATAAATAATATTTAATTTTATTATTTTAATATTATTTTTGAACAATTTGATTAATTTTTTTAATTTGAATGTAGAATTAGATTTTATGTTTTATTTGATTTTGTAGTGATTTTATGTTAGATTGTTTGTTTATTTTTTAAATTTTAATTATTTAGTTAGTTTAAATTTTATTTTATTTTTTAATGATAAATTGATAATTAAGTAGGTTCGGGTATCAATTGGATAATATTAATCGGGTTTAAAACGAATATAAGTATTAACATTATAATTTTAAATGGATTCGGATAAGGATATATAATCAGATTCTGTTAAAACAATTTTCGCATATACTTTATCTGGTGCCATCTCCGTCGATAATTCATCCAAGGAAAATTAAATATTATGGGTACCAATTGATTGAGAGAAGAAACATTGAGTTAATCCATGACCAAATTTATTGGGAAGGGAATAAGCTAATTAATGTGAGAGAAATTTTGATATAATTTGGAATTTTTAGCTTAAAATTTTAACTAATGGATAATCTAGCAAATTTATACCATCTAAATTCTCATTTTGTACTTTTTATACAATTAATTTTGTAACATAATAGTTTTATAAAAAAAATATAGATAATTTCACTATGGGAATTCACGTAATTTAATATTCAAAAATAAAATATATATCCAATATAAAATTTAATTTGTAATGGGAAAATTAAATTCTATTTGTTACATGAATTTGAACTTTGATGCCAATTTTTTTCTAAAAAAATGGTAGAAATTAATAAAAATTTAAAATTTCATAACCATCAAATTTCAGCAAGTAAAATGGTAAATATAAATTTCATTTTTTTATTTTAAATTATAATAATACAAATATCATATATAGTAATTCGGTGCTTAGGTAAATCAATTTGCTACTTGTTTTATTAAAATCATCTCCAATAGTATTTTTTATTTTAAAGAATATTTTTGGTATAATGAATAATATTTTAGAGTATATCTAAATATAAAGAGTAATTTTTTTAAACTCCAATAGACTTTTTATATTTTTATAAGATAATGCATTTTTAGAGTAATAAAAATATACAACATGCATAGAAAATAGAAATATATTAATTACAATTGAATAAATAATAAATTTTGATTATCTATATATAGAAAATCAAATTAATTTTGTACTCCATAATTTAGAGATAAAAAAATATTAAAGTCATTTTTTATCATATAACTCATTAAAATAACAAAATTTTAATTTAAATAATTAGTCTATTAGAGATACTGATCATGAAAACTTGTGAATATGAAGGGAGTCATTCTATTTCATAAAAAGAAATAAAAATAAAAATAAAAATTATACCCTCTTTTTTTTTTAATGAAAAGTTTACCCTTTTTTAAACATCATCCCATCAACCTTTCAATCAGAAATCTAGAATAAAGATTCCATCTGAAAGTGATGAAAAAAATTCGTAATAAACAAAAAATTGCATAAATTTACCAACAAGTTTTAGTTTAGTAGAATTAATTTAGTAACCGAAACGGTAAAATGTCTTATTGAAATCTCAATTGTATCCATTTATATAATAAAGAAAATTAATATAAAGTTATTTGGTAAGAGGAATTTTAGGTTTATTACAAATGTGTCCACAAAAGCACAAAGCATCACTTTATATTAGCATGTGTTAATTTTAATTGGAATTAGATTTGATAAATGTGGAGTTAGACGAATTTAAGTTTAGATTGTTTTTAGTTTAAGTCATTAATTTTAAATTGAATATTTTAGATTTCAAATTGATAATTGATAATGTCATTTCTAAAAACACCTAATATTATATGTGGGATAAAAAATTAGAAAATCTTGAATTCGAGTTATATCATCTTTAAAATTTTAAAAAAAGTATTTTATCCTCTAAAATATTTTTAAATATTTTTATTTTTTTATCCAAGAAATTAATATTAAAAATATTATATATATATATATATATATATATAATGCTTTTTGTTTCTTTTTTTAAATTTTTTAATGCTATGGAGTAGGCAAATGCAATGATGAAACCCTTTGCCGTGTTATTCGATGCCATAATGCACGCACTTGAAAGCATAATAACATGAACATTGGAATTTACAAAATCAGGTGGGGCTGTTGCTTTTTAATACTGCAATTATCTCAGCTCAAACCTAATCCAATAATTAATGCACGTCGTTTTTACTTATTTAATTTTAAGTTACGGGTGAAAAAAATAGATTAATTGAAAAATTGGTTCCAAATTAAATATAAATTTTTAAATTCATTGCAAATGTAATTCTGATGGATTGAAGATAATATCAATATGTCTTCCATCTTGTAAATAAATTATATCTTGTCTAGTCAAATTTTTTAAAATGATGTATTTACTTTTATGTCTTCCAATTACTTTATTTTCCATTTTGATTTCATGTAAAATATATATAAACGAATCGTTTCCGGATTATAACTGGAACCCTCATTTTTCGTTTTTGTATTTTTCAATTTCGATTCCATCCAACTTAATATAAAAAAAATGTGATCATGTGGCTACTAATACAGATTGAGAATCAAAGATGATGGAAGTGTCCTAATAATTATTCTATTGGTAAGACGATAATATAGAGGCGGATTTATCTTGGAATCAATCTGTATGATTTATTTATGAATTAAATAAAATAAAATTTTAATGTGTATGTTATATTTTTAGTTAATTCCTTTAAATTTGTGTTGATAACAACAATTGCTGTTGTAATTTTATTTTATACTTTGAATTAGTGGCTATGTATGTAGTGAAATATTTCAATTAGTCCATTAGGATATATTTGTTTATGGAGATTTAGGAAGAATAGCACAGAAAATAAAAGAAATTTGACTTAATTTTCTCATTTGGACCAAATTTAAACAGGGAAAGAGAAGAGAAGTCAGATTTTCCAAGTGGGTTCCCACATAGAAAAATAGAGAAATACATTAAACTTACTAAAATGCCTTCAATAATATAAAATAATAAAGGTATAAATGTGATTTTATATGTTAATTTTTTTTAATTTTTTTTATAAGAATTATTTTATTTTCTTAAGCAAACCAAATATTATTATAGATATATAATTTCATTTTCTTTTCATTCTCCTTCTTAAAGGAAATATAATTCTTATTTTGCTCCAAACATATATAGTGTTAGGGAGATCCGAAATATATTTATTGCATTTCTATATTTTTTATTGATTAAAACAAATAATGATTAAATTTTAATATATCTTAATGATTATTTAAAAAAATTGATCAGTTAGAAAACTAATTAATAGATACTAATAAAACCATAAACACCCTGATTAAAGTTGTGGGTTTACAATTATAATTAAAAAGCTCAAACTTCTGGTCCCAAATAGACCCATCACTATAACATTATAAAAGTAAATTTAATTATTTTCAGCCAATGAAGCATTGAGATTTGAGATTGTGACGTGTATCTATTATTGCAGACATTATAATTACATTTATTAATTGTAGCTATATCTTTTAATTTTATCCTCAAATAAAGAAAAAAAAGCTATATATTTTAATTTTATTAACTTGGTGTGTTTGATTAAAGAAAAAAAAAACTTGGAGTGTTGGATTTTTATTTTACATATTGTAGTAGCTGCTTGTCTGTATCCATATTTTAAATAATAGGTTGGTTTGGGGTGTGTAATAACCAAATTAAACACTAAAAAAATTATTATTTTTAACTTAAGTTATCTGAATTTCACTTAAAGTTTTTTTTTTCAAAAAAAGGAAAAGATGATTTCAACTTTACTATATAAAAAAATGGTGTGTTGTTTCGGAATAAAGTAAACTTACATTAAAAGAGGACATAATAGATGAAAATGAAATATAGTACATTTGTCTCTCTTCAGCCAAGTTTTTCGAGTTAGTAATGCTCACGCATATTAAACAATTTTTTTTGGGAGTATTACTATTTATCTATCTTATTACACTAGTATTTTTATAATATTTTAAAATTATATTATTTATTTTATTATATTATACTAATATGTATTTTTGTTAAAATTTTAATTAAAAAAAGTTAAATTTTTAACAAATGACAAAATAGCTCTTTTAAGAGAAAATTATTATTTATCCATTGAGCTTTGATATATTGCACTAGTAACTTCTGAGATTTTAAAATTATATTATTTGTCCATTCTTATTTTATTTTTGTTAAATTATATAATTTTTTCGTCAAATTTTAATAATTTTATTGTTAATATCAGAGTTTAATAATTAACCAATTTCATAAATACCCCTTAATACTTTCTTTATACTATTAAAGTAAAAAATAGTAAAATGTTCTTTTTCTCATCTTTTTCTATCTCATTAAAAATTAGAGTAAATATATAAATTAATTGGATATTCTTGTACTAATAATCAATGATTTCTAGTAAAGTATTATTTAATATGAATAAAATAAAATCAGCTTACAATTTTAATATTTTGCATGAAATAATTAAATTAATATTTCATACTTTGAAATTAACTTTAATAATTGAATTATGACATTTTATAATTCAAATTCATATTTTTTGCTTTTATTTTAATCTAGATCAAGAAAAAGAGAAAATAGAAAGAGATAAGAAAAAAAAAGTCATTACTATTTTCCACTTTAATATTATAAAGAAAAGAGATTAAGAGGTAGTTATAACATTTGTTAATTATCTATTTCTGACATTAACGATAAAACTATTAAAAATTGATAAAATTATTATATATTTTGACAGAAATAAAATAGATGAGATAAATAGTATAATTTTAAAATTTCAGATGGTATTAATGTAATATATCAAATCTCATGGAGTAAATGGTAATTTTTTTTCTTAAAATAACTATTTTATCATTTCTTAAAATCTCATGGAATGACCTATTAATATAATATAATAAAACAGAAGAGACAAATAGCATAATATGTCAAATATCAAGAGATAGAATAATAATTGTCAATTTTTTTAATTTATATAGAAACCACAATACATAAATTTCATAAAAATAATTAAAATATAAATATTTAATGAAATAAACCCAACCTAAGGATTTTATGAATATTTTTTCATACATGTTAGTAGAAATTAAATAGCTCCTTCAACATGGGGTTAGCTCGGCCCTTTCTTGCAATAATGTTAAGGTTTTATTTGTTAGGCGCTAAGCGAATGAGGTTGCCCACGCTCTTGCCAAAGCCGTCCATTTCTTTGCTAATCCTACTATTTGGAGGAGGTTCCTCAATTTGTTAGACATCTCCTGTTCAAAGATGCATTTTCTCGTTGATGGAATATATAATTACCTTTTTATCCAAAAAAAAAATATATGGGGTTAGCTAGTTGGTATACCTATCATAAAGCAATCATCATAAATATGGAAAATTATGAATTAACACCCATCTCTGCAAGATGTATTAAAAAAGAAAGTTTCTTCAAATGCATTTAACCTAAATTTAATTAGGTTTCATTATGAAAGTTTTTTGGTCAAATAATAGAAGTCATATATATATATATATATATATATATATATATATATATATATATATATATATATATATATATATATATATATATAAAGAAATACATAGCATCAATGAAATATAGGGGTGGTAAATGGATGGGTTTAGGTTGGGTTTAAATGGATTGGATTGCTTGTCACCCATTTACTCATTTATGATCCATTTAATTATTATATGGATATTTTGTAACATCCTTAACCTTCCCCCACATGAATTTCATTGAACATAAGCATCTTGCATACAATTCAATTGAACAAATGCATTTCATACGTATTTTCCTAGGAACAAGTTTATCACACGCACTAGCTACGTGTCCTAGCATTTGACACTTGTATCGAGTAGCACATGTGTACTTATAACCTATATGAGGATTATGAAGTATTAGAAAGGAATTGAATAAGTGACCAAATTAAAGTAAGCAAAATGATTAGATTAAGATTAGTAAACATTTTGCATTGTTAATTTAGTTAAACCGGGCCAAAAGATTAAGCGGTATTATTGTGTAGATTAGTCGAATTATATATATATGTAAATAATAATAATAATAATATAGATAAAATAAAATGAAAATGAAAAAAAAGAGAAATAGAAGAGAAGAGAAGAGAAAAGAGAAGAGAAATGAGAAATGAGATGAGAAATGAGATGAGAAAAAGATAAAAAGACAAAAACATAAATCTGCCTTTATCTTCATCTTTCCCATTTCTGCCTCCTCACTTCAGCCCCGAATTCTCCTTCATTTTCCTCCATTTCAGACTTCAAATCTTCCTTGTTTTACCTATTTTTTGCACCAAATTGATCCCTTGCAAGTTCGTCCTTGGTAAGTAATCAATTCTTATTGCTTTAGGGTTGATTTGAGTTGCTTAGGTTCATTAATAGGCACTGTTTTGCAACCCGATTTTGATGCACATCTAAATTGATTCTGGACAAGTATAAAACACAAAAGTTGTTCCTTTATGTCTTATATTTATGAATATGTAAACGGTGTTTCGTGATTTGGTTTATAGAATTAGATATGCTATTCGTACTGAAACTGGTCAGGGTGTAAAACCTAACCAAGTTAGCTACTGTGTGGTCTGATTTAGAATATGTTAAAGCCCTTATTTGAAGTCTCTCAAAACATAAAAGTTGTAGCTATATGTGTTTTGTATCTTTATACAAAATTTAAGGTTCATAGGGCTTGTAAATGGTGAGTTATGGTGAATGGAACCATGACTGTTCCATGGTTTGAACTGCCTACTAAGTGCCCTGGGCAGCTCCAGTACATTGGTTGGATCATTTGAGCTTGTTAGAGCTCGATTATGTAATTTCTCAAAACATATGTATATGTCTTAGCTAAATTATGGTACTAATTTGAGCTTAATTTGTTATCTATAGACTAAGTTATGGCCTTTTGAAGTCATACTGGTCCGGAAGCCAATTCTATTCTGGAACAGTAATATGTTTGGTATAATTAGAAGACCTTAGAGACATAATTGGTACAAGTTGTAAACATGAAACATGTTTCATATGAAACCATATAAGTTTCTGTAAAGTTTTATTAAAATAGGACTTATAGAGTGTAAGTTATGATGAATCCAAATGAGTACCCTGAAACTGCCTAAAGGCAGAAAATAAGGCAGAAAACAGAACACTCTTATAAATTCCACCAAATATTGTAAAATGATCCAATTGGTCTGAAATTTTAATATGTTCTCTAATTATATGTTATTTGTAATTAGGAAGAAGAATCATATTAATTGGTCAATTATAGAAAAAGTTATAGGCTAAACAGTCCCATAAGGTCACACTGCCTCATAGGAAAAATCTTAACTATTGACATGAACAATGCATATTAATTTGTTTAAGCCACATTAAGTATCTCTAATCTTATTGAATCGAGCGGGAATGTGAAGTCTTTTGTAATATAATCGAGATACTAATATCTCTAATTCTTCTAATATGGCTCCAACTTTTATCTATAAAGAGCTTGCAATTGCAACAAATAATTTTTCACCGGAATGTCTTCTTGGTAGAGGTGGTTTTGGTGCTGTTTATAAAGGGAAATTAGGAAGCACTGGTCAGGTAAAAAGTCTTATTGGCTGGATACCAGCATTAATTTGAAGTATACCTTTTGATATATCTATTATTCATTTGAATTGATAGATTTAATAAAGTCCACTGAATCTGATATGGTAATTGATTTTCAGGTTGTAGCTGTTAAACAGCTAGATTTAACAGAAGGAATGCAAGGAGAAAAAGAGTTTCTGGTGGAAGTTCTTATGCTCAATTTATTGCATCATCCTAACCTTGTCAACTTGCTGGGTTTCTGTGCTGAAGGCATTCAACGCCTTCTTGTGTATGAATTCATGCCTATGGGATCCTTGGAGGATCACCTATTCGGTATCCTCTGCATTAATTTTCTTACATGTGATTGTATACACATAATTTAATTCTTTTACCTATATAGTACTGAAATAGTTATGTATATATGCAGATGTTCCATTTGAGAAGGAGCCTCTTGACTGGAAGACAAGGATAAAGATAGCAACCGGAGCAGCCAAAGGATTAGACTATCTTCACAATGCAAGTCCCCCTGTTATATACAGGGATTTAAAAGCATCAAACATATTATTGGATGAAGGATTCGACCCAAAACTATCAGATTTCGGGCTAGCAAAATTCGGGCCAACTGGAAATAATTCTCATGTCTCGACCAGGGTCATGGGTACTTATGGTTATTGTGCCCCTGAATATGCCTGCACTGGAAGATTAACTCCAAAGACTGATATTTACACATTCGGGGTTTTGTTGTTAGAGCTAATCACTGGATATAGAGCAGTAGATGAAATTAACGGTCGCCGTATGCATCTAATTCATTGGGTAGCAAATCTTGACATAATTAGTTTGTGAAACTTGCATATGATAATGTGATAATAATGTAATTAGTTTGGCATAATTTTGTTTGTGTGAACTGCAGGCACTTCCATTGATGATAGACCGAAATAATCACTTAAAATTAGCAGATCCATCACTAGAAGGAAGGTTCTCAACGTCTGTGTTCAACAAGGCAGTAGAGGTGGCATCAATGTGCCTAAATGAGAATGCGAATTCGCGCCCTTCATCGAGTGAGTTGGTGTCTGCCATGGAATATTTACTGTCACGTATAAATGAACCAAAAGATGGCCAGAAGGTGAGTCTCGGAAGGCCTGAGATTGATTTCTCTCAAAATGTAAAAGAAGTGATCGTAGAGAAGGATTTAGATCGAGACCGCGCTGTTGCAGAGGCAAAGATGTGGGGTGAGAGTTGGAGAGAAAAGAGACGGCAGAGTCCTCAGGCTATTTCTGATGTAAGCAGCAGGTATATATGTATGATCATGTTTCTGCTTCTTGCTCTAGCCATCCTTTTTTTGTTATTCATGTGAATCTAGAAACCGTGCTCCAAGATTGAGTTGGATTAAATAATAGAATCTAAAAATCCAATTTCAACTAATCTAGAATTAAGGCTTAAGTTGCACGAATATCTAAATTAATTAATTATTTTTAAGGTTCTGCTGCCATTGGCATTGCCTTGCCTATTATGGATGATTGGTGTCAAGGAAATGTGTAGGATCCGTTGGCTTCTCTTTCATCATTAGACTAAGAATTAAATCTATTATCTAGAACACAAATTTGGTTACAAAAATGTTTTAATTGATGCAAAAAAAAATATATGGTTCTGTGAAATGTGATGATAATTTCTTCTATTATTTTTCATAATGATATTCATAATAAGTTTTTCTAATTTTCCAGGTGAAATATCAAGTTGGAATTTGAGATAGATGGTCAGGCCCAAAATCAGTGATATATATATATATATATATATATATATATTTATATATATATATATTTATATATATATATAGAGAGAGAGAGAGAGAGTGCAGACAGAAAATGTGGTGGCCATATGGGCATTGAAGCAAGACAAAGGAACAAATATAATAACACCTGAAAAATGGATGATAAGACTAATATGATATCTATACTTTACTGAAAGGTTCACCTTGTAGTTAGGAAGCTGTTCAATCAAGAGATAGGCCTCCCCTATTTATTTGTCTTAAATAGGTAGGGTGGTTAATATTTTTGATTTTCATGTATTTATTTATTATTAACTTTATGCACAAATTAGCCATAGATGGGTTTTTTTTCAGCTTCTATTTATGCCTTCTAATCCATGTGATTATTGTAGCCTTGTGTAGTTTCAATTGTATGTATTATAGTTGCTTTATGTTCAATAACTATTCGATAAAATTTATGAATCAGAAATAGCTGATCCGAATTTGATTTGATCAATTTGATTCTGGTTTCACATGCATGCATCAATTCAAAGGAATAGAATCCTTTAAGTAACAGTGATGATAAGGCTCATGTGGGGAACATGCATGGGAGCTAATTGTACCTACTGAATCACCTCTAACAAATCACTTCAATTACTTATCTTTTTTATTGTCGTCGTCCTTCACCCCTTTATTCTCTTAAAGGCGGGTGGCCTGTTTGCTTCCGCATTTTCTTCCGTAGCTGATCTTATATAATTGTTGATAACTAATAGTTAGTAGCAAAATATTTCAATACTCATGTCAATGCAGTGTCCCCTCCTTCATTGTTAGTATAAATCAAAGCACTTGTGTATATATTTATTTACGATTTTCATTAAATTAATTCAAGAAAATCTAATTAAACCCAGAAAATGATTTTCATGAAATCTAATCCTGGTATCTATAGATCAATAAAAAAATTTTGATTTCAGGCTCCAATAATTGTGGTAAAATATCAGATTTTCACTATTTGAATCAGATTTATGAAAATAATTTATGAATCAATTCACTATTTTTATATTGGCCACATATTGTAAATCTGTTAATTGAAATGATTTAAGAAATTATTTAGGAAATATTAAGCAAGTACGTTTTTTTAAAAAAAAGAGAGAATAATAAGGATTGGATTAGCAAGAAAAGGATTTGATGGGTTTTGGGTGAAAAAGATAAGGCTTCGAGTGAAGACAGAACAGAAGAGAACCATGAATGAAATCTGGCTGTTGAGATTACTGGAGAAGAGAAGCAGGACATGGAGATGGATAAATGATATGTCTCAAATTATATTATGGATATGTATTTATTTTGTATCGTATTTTTATTTTAAAACTTCAATATATTATTTAATAATTTATAATTATAATGTATTTTTAGTGTCTAGTGCATATTTGTTTCAGCGTTATTCTTTTTTTTCTTCTTTTTTTTGTCTATTTTAATTTTTTTAAAAAAATTTTGAATTTGCATATTTAATTTTATTTTTAATATTTTAGATATTATTATTATTAGAGATAAAAATATTAGTTTTGATATATTTGTTGAATAAAATGATTGAAAATGAAAATATTTGAATTAAAAATAAAAAAATATAAAGAGAGAAAATTGAGTTATTAAAGATAAAAAATTATGTATTTTGATAGAAACAATAAACTTTAAGTAAATGAATTTGGAGATTTTAAATGATAAATTTATAAATAATGAATTTATAATATCTAAATTATAAATCTATAAGTTTTAAATGGTGAATATATAGCTTAAAACTATGGACATGGATTAATGGAAATATAGAGAGTGTTTGCTATTGCTGTTCAGGTTTATAATTTTTTTGATTTAATTGACTGATTTTTTTAATTTTTTATAACCTATTTTTTTAAAATCTGTTTTTAAAAAAATATTTATTTATCTGTTTTTTTTAAATAGTTTTCAAAATTTAAAAATAAATTTTTTCCAAAGAGCCAAACGGGACCATCAGTTGGCAAGAAAGATGGGAGAAACGCGGATTAACGGAGACAAATGCTGTCCTTTTCTCAATGAAAAGTACTTATTGCAGATTACACATCACCATGGTATAATCTGGTCCATCCATCCATCCCACCAAGCGACAGAGCATGTTATCCCGATCAGTATATCATCCCTATTCGAAACAACATATATTCCATTTTTAAAGAATCAATATTTCATAATTCAACCATGTAAAGAGAAATATCTACGTATATAGTAATAAAAAAATATTAAATTATGTCATGTTTCTATTATAAACGTGTTAAAACCCTTGAAGCATGAATACTATTATACTAATGTTTTATAGGATGAATCTATAATATCACATTGACCGACTCAATTGAAATTACAAATTTAATTCTAACGAAAGTTTCTTTTAAATTAAAAAAAAATGTGCATACTAAATTTTGAATTTGATAAAAAAAAGTCTATTTAGTTAATTCATTTGTCAATTTTATTTTAAGATTTAATTATTGAGATATTATTTTCATTTCATAAAAATAAATTTTTATTTTTCTTATGGAATTTTTTTTACAACGTTAATTATTTGTTAAATAATTATTATCTAATGTAAATTATTCTTCATAAATATAAATTATAATGTTTTTATTTTTTTTTGATAAATTTATTTTCTAACTTTGTATGCTCTCAATTAATGTATGAAATATATTACACAATATATAATTATTAAATATGTACAACATAATAAATCCATCTCCATGAGATGAAGAGAGTATTATCTATTATTTTGTTTTTCTTTTTATGAGACTATCTATTATTATGTGGTTAATTAAAGAAAAAATAATTGGGTTAAGGTCTAAAATTGTCGCAAGCCAATTGCTAATTTCGACTCTATGCTATATTTTTTAACAATAATACTCTCGACTTTTAAAATTGAGCCAATTAAGAATCCATTTAGACCAAGTCCATTATTACCATCACCAAATACATGAAGATCAGAAAAGAAAGTAGAAAAATAATTTGAAGAAACAATAAGATATGGGTAAGTGGGTATCAAATAAATTAAATGTTGTTGTAAGTTTGTAACTCCCACTATAAGATTCAAGATATCTAGTAGTAAATGATGATATGATATGGTATACCACTAGCCCACACTAACAGAGTTAAATTTTAAGTTTTTATATTGATATGAATGAGTCATCTTACTCCAATAGATTTTATTTCAAGTATTTTTATCATTTTGATGATAATAAATAATTGAATAATAAAAAATTTAATTAATTTTTATATTTTAAATAATTATATAGGTTAAATTTATATTAGAACATCAAAATCAAAAAAATTAAGTGAAATGAAATTCAAATGTGCTAAATAGAAGCTATTCACACCCATAAAATCATCTATTATGACCGTGAAGATGTTGAAGTGGTAAAAAATTTAAAAATTTATTTAAAAACAGTTAGAATACTATTCATGTTCATGAATATCGAATTACATAAATTTAGAAATTTAAGAGTGAAGCAATTCACACTATTGAATAACTATTTATGTCCATAAAATCTGAAAAAAAATGACTGTTGTAGTACGCTATAAAGTGGTTGAACGATTATAATTCAATTTAAAACTATTCTAATAGTTAGATTTCAAAAAATCTATATAAATAACTCATTTTTATGAAAGAAGAACATCAATTAGAGCATTAAAAGTTTAATTACTTTGTAGAATTCTTGAAAAATCATTTTGTAAGAGTTTATATTTTTTTTTTGTTACAATCTCCTTGTTATGTTTTCAATTCTCATTTTGGTTGTGTAAAGTTCAAATGATTTAGAGTTTATAATTGTTTGAGCGTTTTTTTTTTGCAAACAATTGTTTAATAGTAAGATTGAGTAATTTTAATTAAAAAATTAAATACTTGTAAGAGTTTTGTATTGAATTAATAAAAATATTTGTAAGAATTTAAGTGTGAGATTAGAAAAACACTTGTATATTTAATTTATGCCTATAAATATATTGTTAGTTGTTGAAACTCTTGACAGTAACCGAGGAGAAGATGTTGGATTTAAAAGTCAAATCTCTATAAATTTCCGTGTTATTTTTTTAGTTTTTCATTTTATTTAAATTTTTAATTTTTAATTTTTTATCCCTTATAAAAGTCATCAATTCACCGTTTGTTTTGTTGGTGCTTGAAGCCTTTTAGATTTATTTTAGAAAAGAAATTAACAGTAATTCCAACATTTCCTAATTAGCCTCCTAACCAACACTAGTCTCATATTTTATTTTTCAATTTTGATTTTAAAGAATTATATTGTAGCAAGAATATTGACATTTGATATAGGTATAGATTGTCCACTCTCAGCTAGTAATTCACCTGTTCTTGCCCGAAATCATAGCCAAATCACAAGCACAACCATCCAAATCTAAGTAAATGGGACTTCTTCAAGTTCTAACATTTGAAAATTAATTTCGACTTGATCTAAAGGAAAGGGGAAGGAATCAAATATCGTAACCCAAATTAATCTACCTACAAAAGATTATAAAAGAAAATTAGGATAAAAAAATGTTCATCCAATTCAAGATTTTGCCGGCGGGTGGATGATCTCCACATTTCGTCTTCATCCATGTGGTCTTAGCTCAGACAACCGCACTTCCCACCATGAATAATTAATTCTCAAGATTCTTCTTAAACTGTATTGTGAAGAAGAAGATGATGTGAAGGAAAGGTTGATTGTGTTTTAAAGAAGAAGAAAGGGGGAGGCGGCGGCGACGCTGGGCATTAGAAAAGAGAGTGGAAAAGGAGATGATGTTGAGGAGAGGTTGACTGAGTTTCGAAGAAGAAGAAGGTGGCGGCGCTAGGCTTAGAGCAAAGAGTGAACAAGGATATGATATAGAAGGGGGTTTGATTGAGTTTCAAAGAAGGAGGAGGCGGCGGTAGCAGCGCTAGGCATTAGAACAAAAAGTGAAGAAGGAGATGATATGGAGGAGGATTGATTGAGCTTCAAAAAGAGGAGGCAGCGTGAGTGGGCAGTAGTTATTAGAGTTAGGAATTTGATTTTTTTAAAATAAATATATTAAAATAAAGTGGGGTGGAAATGAGACCTTGTTACATGAATAAAAAATTTTAATTTTAACTCTGTTAAATGCTTACATTGCAATTATGTTAAATTGGATTAAAATAGACTTAATTTTAGATATTAAAGATATTATTAATAACAAAATATAGAATTAACATTTACAGTTAACCTACATTTTATCCTCAATGCTTCGACCTTAACCCAAAATAATAAAAAGATAATCTAGAAACTTGCAAGGCTACAACTTAATAAACATAATAAAAATCGGTTCGGTTCAATTTTGAATCCAACTGACCAAATACTCTTAACTATTTATAGCCACACACCCATTGGGGGAGGTCAAAGTCAGAGGTGAGATGTGAAGAGGAAAGGAGAGATAAGATATGTAAAAACAAGGAGAGCTAACGTGGCAACACATCATTAAGAGAACCTTCGGTTGAATTTTTTTTTAATTCAATCAGTATTATGATTATAGCCTAGATTGAAAAAATTATATTTTTTCATCCGTTAGTAACTAATTAGATTTGATTTTTTATTTAAATTATATTATTTTTTAATTTTTTATTAATTACAAAATACTTATTTTATTCAAATTAATTTTTTAATCAATAAATTATTTATAATTATTAATTTTTTAATTCATAAATTATTTATAATTATAAATATGAAAATATTAATTTTATTATTTTAATTATAATAAATAATTATTTTATTTATTCATATATCATATAAAATGTATAATTTAAATAAATAAAATTATATCTATATTGGTAACTGTAGAATTCAATTAATTTTATCCACCATTAATATCAATTTATTAGTCACACCAGCTGCATTATTCAAAAATGAACCAAAATGGGGTCTAAAACTACTTAATATCCACTTATATCCACTCCCTGCTGTCTTGTTCTCATTGCCCACTCATCCTTACTATTATTACTATTATTATTATTATTATTATTATTATTATTATTATTATTATTATTATTATTATTATTCAAATCCAAATTAATTTAAGCTAACTCTCTTCCTACACCATCCCTCTCTCTCTTTTCATTATTCTATTATCAGTTTCATAAAATAATTTTAAAACTAATTAACATAACTAATTACATATTCTTAAATGTATATTTTTACATTAATTAGACGGTTATTTATCAAAAGAAATTATTACTGCAATGCTATTTGAAAAAATATTACAAACTGTAATAGTGTCACACTCCTAGAAGAACCCCAAAATGAAATGGTCATTTTGTTTAATTATAAAGTGTATTCTGAAAATTAATGAAAACCACAGCAATAGACCATTTTGTGATATGAGACGCCAATCTAATTGATTTTGCCTTGATTTACCAAAATGCATTAAAACCGCACTTTCAAATAACGAAAATTAATTGAAGGCATGTTCGGTATTGTATTTAAAAATATATATATATTTTTTATTTTTTAATTTTAAAAATAAACAAATAAATTGATATTTTTTTTACAAATATATTTGAAAAAACAGTTTATAATATATTAAAAAATAGTCAATTAAATTAAAAAATTATAAATATATTTTTTTATTTGACTATTTTTGAAGCCATTTGAACAACCTCATAGTTTGAAAATATTTTTATTTTAAAATATTCATATTAAACTGTTAATTAATGGTAATTAAGTTAAATTGAACACTGATTCAGTTAAAAAAAAATTAGATTGATGTTCAATTTTTCCTTTAATTCTAAATCTGTCGTCAGACTCAATTCCTGGCATCTAAACATATTCCTTTGGATGTTCGTTTCCCTGTTATTCCACCAAGAAAAATTTTCACTCCCTGCCCTACCCTCCTCCTTTATTACTTATTATATAATCCGAATTATTATAATTTTTTGTTATTTTAACAAAAAAATATAATCCGAATTCAGTGGCAACGATTTAAGATTTTGTTGCACAAATGCAAACCAATATTCATTTACTTCAAAAGTATTGGTCACTAAACCTGTGACATATAATTTTTATTAATTACAATTGCTCTAAGATATTAACTTAGTAAAATATATTTTTTGCATTATCAACTCGTTTTCAAAAAAAATCTATAGGTCCAAATTAATCCGATTCCTCATTATAGAGTAAAACTTAGAATTTTTTTTATACGAATTCAATCCTATATTTAAAAGAAAAGAGATCTCAGATTAATTCAACCAACATGTACATTTTTATAAAATTAACATTCCTCACCAGATTCAATTTAAAAATGAAATTATTATAATTAATTAATTTCCAATTTGGTAGTAATTCGAAAAGAGAACAAGTCCACGTCATATTATTATGGTATGCTAAACACAGAAAAGAAAAGTACAAGTTTTGATTAATTATGCAGACAAATAAATAAAGAAGAGAGGAATATCCAAAAGCATATAACAATGGAGGAGACGAATATTCTACGCGGAAATTCAATCCTGTTCTTGTTCCTCTCTTCTCCTCCTCCATATATACCCCTTTTCTGTAAACCCTTTTCTTCATCCACTCCCAATTGTTCTAATTCTTCTTCCTCATTCTAATCTTTCTTTAAAAATATGGCTCTTAAAGCTGTTCATGCATCAGACGTTCCAAATCTCGATCAGGTCCCTGAAAATGCCTCTCTTTCTCTCTACTCCACCCGTTTTTCCACTGGTATTATTTTTTTTCTCTTTCTTACAATCTTGATTACATAATTTTTTATTAAAAAATTTTAAATAATTTTTTATTAAAAAATTTTAATGATCGGAATCGTGATTTGGTTTTCAGGGGTGGAGTTGAACAGGGTGCCGTTTAAAGTACCCAAGTTTCAGGTTATAGGGCATAGAGGAAATGGGATGAATATATTGACTTCGCAGGATCAAAGGGTGAAAGCTATCAAGGAAAATTCTATAACGTCCTTCAATTGTGCGGCTAAATTTCCTATTGATTTCATCGAATTTGACGTTCAGGTAATTAGCATTTTCCTTCTTTTTTTTTTCTGTGGTCTCTCTGAAACTTTTATAGATCTCAGTTTATATTTATTCATGAAATCAAATATTAATAGAAATTAAAAATGAATGAATCTTGAACTTTGTTTTTGAATGGATGGTGCTGGGCAATTTATGGCGTTGGATTTATAGGAAAAACGATTAAGAGATAGATAGGCTGCTGTTCGCCGCGTAGTGTTGATTTTTTTGCTCGCGTATACGCGTGGGTGTTGTTTGTTAAAATTTGAAAGAGTTTTTTTTTTTTAATTTTTTATTCCTCCATGCCAGTTCGAGATTTACAAGAAGTCAAAAACAGAAAAAGGCATTCATTATATTTATTTGAATCTTAAATCTTCAGAGAAGAAAATGCAAAAAAAAAAAAAGTGAGTGAGAGAGAAGTTGAAATAAGTAGTTTTCATATATTTTCTTCTAAAAAAATAAATTCTGTCAATTTTCAATTGTTGAAACGAGCCAAAAAGCTAAAGATACCAGTTCCCAATTCAAAATGAAACTATCATTTTTAATTATACGAGAAATAAATTGAAGAATAATTAAAATTTGGGGAATTTTTTGCTGTAATGTTCTGGGAAGAAAATGGATATTCTTGAGAATTAAGCGAATATAATCTTCATATACGTTTCACAGTATTATGTTTTATGGAAGTATATTGAACTGATTATTTTTATTTTGGTTTGGGGACTTTTGGGTATTTTTCCTTTTTCTTTTTTGGAAAAAAATAGCTTTGAAAATAAAGTATGGAGCTGAATGAGACAGTCAAGAAAGAGTGAAAAACGAGTGTCGTTTTTGTAGGTGACGAAAGATGGCTGTCCGATCATCTTCCATGACAATTTCATCCTCTCTAAAGATAATGTAAGTTCCTTCATTTCTTTCTTCTTTTACTGTTTTGTACCTTAACCCTTTATTGAAAAGAAAAAAAAAGATGTAAAGACTCCATTTAAATGTGGATGTTTTTTTTGGGTGATGTTCAGGGCACTATTTTTGAGAAGAGAGTGACAGATCTATGTTTATCAGAGTTCCTCTGCTATGGACCCCAAAAAGAAGGGAAGATGGGTAAATTTCTGCTAAGAAAAACAAAAGATGGGAAAATTGTGAATTGGCATGTTGAGAAAGATGATTCTCTCTGCACTTTGAAAGATGCATTTCAACAAGTTAAGCCTTCTTTGGGCTTCAATATTGAATTAAAATTTGATGATCTTATTGTCTACCAACAAGATTATCTAATTCATGTTCTTCACTCCATTCTGCAGGTATACAAGTAACTTTCTTTTCATGTAAAGATAAAAACATTTCCTTCAAATCTTAGCGGAAATTTGAATTTTATTATTAGTTTTATTCTTATTTCTTATTTATTCTGTGGTGTAGGTGGTCTTTGAGCATGCTCAGGATAGACCCATTATCTTTTCATCCTTCCAACCTGATGCAGCACTGCTTGTTAGAAAATTGCAGAGTACCTATCCTGTAAGTCATCCCTCCCTTAGCATTTAATGTTCTCTTGGGGCAACTTATTTGGATTTCATATTTGCACTTTCTTGTTTTCTACTTGGATATAACTCCTATTTGTTGGTGCGAAAGAATTTTCTTTTCAATAATTATTGATGGTTGTTTTACAGGTTTTCTTCTTGACAAATGGAGGAACAGAAATTTTCTATGATGTGAGAAGGAATTCCTTAGAGGAAGCCATAAAAATGTGCATGGAGGGTGGTTTACATGGAATTGTATCAGAGGTCAAAGGGATTTTCAGAAATCCTTGTGCAGTGACCAAAATCAAGGAAGCTAAGCTCTCACTTCTAACATACGGAAAATTGAAGTAAGTTTTTATTTGCAATAACCATAATTACCTTAAAAGATATATATCAATAAAATTCCTTATTTAATTTGAAGAATTACTCGGTTATGCAGTAATGTGGTTGAAGCAGTGTACATGCAATATTTGATGGGTGTGGATGGAGTGATAGTTGATCTGGTTAAAGAGATTACGGAGGCTGTATCTGATATGATAAATCCAATGAAAGTGGAAGAGGAAGAGAGGAATTTAGCAGAAAGGGAGGGAGCCATGGAAGTAAAATCAAATCCTCAATTCTCACAGAAGGAGCTTTCATTTCTTTTGAAGCTTATTCCACAGTTGATACAGGATTAAACATACAATTAAAGCTCCTGTTTGTATACTAAAATTTCTAAGTTTTTTGGCCCCCTTTTTGATTGATGGCTTGAGCTTGAGGCTTGTACATGGTGTATTCTATTGGGGACCAGACAGACAAGATAATACAAACCCACAAAGGGAAAGGAGGAAAGGGTTAACAGTTACTTCTGCAGCAATTTAATGGAGATTATTGGTAGTATGGATGTTCCTCTCTTTAATTGGAAAAAAAATGCTATCTGCTTCTACTTGGTACTCTTATGCTTAGCTTTGTGTGTGAAAAGCTCAGTTGTAACAAAAAGTATTTGTCTATAAATGCTAATAACATGCCATGCACGAGTTTATGAAATATTGCAAATACATATGTTTGAATAAATTTTTTTCTTTTTCTAATTTCTTTTGGAGGTTGAGGGTGTAAATTAATCCGTGAGCACATTGCTGCATAAGGAAAATTTTGGTCTAATGGCATTGTGCTTGAAAAACAAAAAATATTTTCAGAAAAATAAAAATTATTTTTATTTTTTTTGAGTTTTAAAAATTGTTTTTGAATTAAAACAGTTAAATATATTTATAAAAAATTAAAAAATCTGTTAATTAAATTAAAAATAAAATTAAATCTATTTTTAACACCTAACAATAATTCCAATTTAAATTCCAAAAACTTCTAAATGATTTAAATTTCGAAGTGTAAAATAATATGAAATTGGAGAGTATAAATAACGTCGAGCATACTCTAAGACATGCCAAGTCTTGTCCTTTTTTATATTTTGCTCCCTAAAATCAATTTTGATCTAATTTACTCCTTGTACATCATTTTTTTTTGTTTAAATAGCCTTTTAAAAAATTAAATTTTCGCTTCACTTTGACCTTTAACAGTTGAATTATAACGAAGAGTAGGCATGTGAAAACTCGAGCATAAATTATTTTGAATAACAGCTAAATCTCTGATTTCGTGGGAGGGAGAGAGGTTGGGGGAAGAGAAAACTCTTCAAGAAAGCAAAATAATCCAAGGTCCTTCTTTGATTTCAAGTTGTACATGCTCTAAAAGGCTAATTCCATTAATAAATCTTTAGACGCCGCCATTTCTCTCTAAGAGATTGCTAAAATTCACGAGTCTATTCGGTGTTCTCTCTTCGCCGTCGACAATAAGGTCCAGTTGGCACTCTGCCTTGCTACCTGCGAGCTCGTTGGCAGGAACGATTCCATGTCTATGCCAGCTGCTTGTTCACCTCACAGTCTGGTCAATGTTTAAAAGTCCACTCTCCTACATGTCATCTTAATATGGCTAAATGTTTAAGTTTTTGTAAAAATAGAATGGGCTAATTGAACAAAAAAACAATGTATAAAGGACAAAGTAAAAAAAAAAATGGTTTTAGGAGATAAAATGGTAAAAACAAATAAGGAGCGGGATATGTCTTAGGCCCAATTAAATTAAAATTTTAGTATTAAAAGTGGAAAATAAAAAATAACTTGAAAATGGCTTGAAATCTTAAAATCATGAGCCAATTGAATCAAATTTTGATAAATGCCAATGTTCCTTTTACCTAGGAGTCTATGTGGGACATTTTGTATAATATTGCGAATACAAGACACATGTTTAACCAGCTTTTACTTGTATATCAGATTGTCTGTTGGTGGCATGGCAAATTGGCAATCATACCACTGCAGAATGCAGATGTGTTGGGGTTCATATGCAGCCATAAGAAAAGTAAGAATGCATATGGGTGCCAGCTTTTGCACTTTTCTTCTTCGACTATTGCTTACTGGCGCAATTATTAGTACCAAGACTGTTTCTTTTCTTGAATTGATTTTGTTTGTATATATACATACATGTATACAGAGAGCCTCCTGATGGATGATGGATCTATGTGATTTTTATTATCCGCGTTATTATCTTAATCAAAGACATTCCTTGCTCAACTCCCTTTGAAGATCCACGGTTGCTTCCTTTGAAGAAGAGGAATCATCTTTCAGTGGTGAGGAGGAAGACGGAGAAGGCAGAAGAGAGATCTTCATCTGATGCCGAACAATAACGTGGAAAACCACAAAAAAAAAAATCTTCTCCACCACATCAACGAACCCAAACTGCAAAAGTTGCCGCCAAGAAGCTTGACCTCACCGCCCAGCGAGCTAAGTCCCAATCCGAGTTTGATACAAGAATTGAATATGATTTCAAAGTCAAAATTATATCCTCTTTGATTTTTCTTTTTGGAAACTAGGGATTATGTGCTGCTATCAGTAACAGACTCCAATTTCTCACTTCCAGGATCCAAAATCGTTTGCATTTCGCACCTCAGTGACGATAACACCATAATGTATAAAAAAGGCGAAGTGGGTCGGGGAGAGAAAATAACAAAGTTAAGACCTGAGAAAGCAACGAACTGGATCGGGAAGAGAGAGACCGGAGATGTCGAGACTAGACAAGATGACGAAGTGAGGCAGGGAGGAAGAGACTAGAGAAGTGGGGCGGGGAGAGGGAGAACGGTCAAGTGATTGGAAAAAGAGAGAACGACAAAGCGGTCGATGTTTTATTTTTATTTTTTCAAATTAACAATATATTATTTGTTGCATTTTAAAAATAAAAAATTATAATGTTACATATCCGCCACTTTTATTTATCTAAACGATTATACAAATAAATGTTAGGGATGAAATTAAATAAAAATCAAAATTAAAGAACTCTTAAATAGAATAAAAAAAATAATGATGCAATTAAATATTTTGTTTTTTTTTTTGAATGTATATTTTGTTAAACGATAGAGACTAAAAATGAGTTTTTCCTTTCAATTATCACTTAGGAATGTTAAATTGTCAAATTATTAAATGATTAAATAATTACTTTTCCCGTAGAATAATGAATTATAAAAAATGCTTAAATAGGTTATAGTGATGTTGGCATAGCTAGAGATCCAGTTACAAGGCCCATAACCTCGCCATCATGTCAATGGACGAAATGGGCCACCGGCCATGTATAGAAAGGATATATATATATTGGTGAAAGGTTGAAAATAATTAATTGAAAATAGTTGGTTCTCGCTATATTGTTGTTGCAAATATTATTTAATAAATGAAAATAGTTTTACCCTTTGTAGAAAAATAAAATCTAATAACAAACTAATAACTTTAATACCTCTATTGAATGGAACTATCGATAAGTTTTAACTTATTAATTTGGTGATTAAAACCGTAACATATTAATTTGGTAATTAAAACCGTAACATATTGAATTCAAATATTAGTTTGACAAAAAAAAAAGATAGGACGGAGACCTCATATAATTTAATGAATATAATTTGAATTTTTTTCTTATTTTTTTTAAGTTTTCACTTCTCAAGAATTAAAGGATATTGATTTAATTTTTTTTTTATTAAGAAAAAGAGAGAAAGAAAATAGTCCTTAACTTATAAGCAATGTATATCCAGACAAACAAAATGGTAAGGAGAAAGTTGGGGCTTGTGGATTCTCTTTTAGTATTGCCCATAGATCTGCGAATTGCAATCCAATCATGGGGATCGGATTCAAGAATTGATTCCTCCAAATTATAATGAATGCATTTTTTTAGAATGGTGAAATCTGGAATCTTAGCTTTTGTTTCCGAACACAGTACTAAAGCTTTATTTTTAGGTGTAAACAATAATTTTAAGTAGATATTTTCAAAGATTTAAGAATCACCAACCAATTTACTCCATCTTACTTCACTTTGTCTTATTTATCCTTAATTACTTTACTTCACTTTGGTTTAGCTGCCCATTAATCAATTAGAAGTTAATTTGTTCCTTAATGTTGTTAATAAAGCCAAATATACTTCCTTCAAATTAGATTTTACGATCATATTATAACATTATTCTGATTTTTTAAGAAATTTAATTCTATTTTTTAAACAAATTTAATATTAAAAGTTTTAAATAAATGAACTGTACAAAATTTAAATCAGTGCCTGCCAAAGTCATGTATAAATTGATTTCGTTGATTTAAATTTAATTGAAATTAGATTAATTTAGCTTGGTCATAAATTAAACTTTTATGCAAATTTGAGAAAAAAAATCTTCGAATAAATAAAAAAAAAAATTGCTAAAAATATAGGACAAAACTGGTACATAATTCTAACTACAAATTACACCAGAGAAAGGGGTGATACAACAAATTAATCATCTTGCATGATTTATCATAGCATGACAATATTAAGACTTTATGGAACACAAGCATAGGAGGAATATCCATTTTTGTTAATGTTTCATTCTAAAGCGAACTAAATATGTTTTTTTTTTAAAAATAAAAGCAAATGAAAATGTGCTCTAAGATTAGGGATTGCTTTTTAATTATATAGTAGTGGATAGATTCATTAAAGTAATAAAACGATCCCTTCCAAATTTTTAAAGGGATTTATATTCAAAATTCAAATTTAAAATTTTTAGTTTAGAGAGAATTTAAAGTTTTGTTTATGGATAAATTCAAATATTAATTATGCATAAAAACAACCCTAAGCTAGCTAGGAAAATATGGCTGACTCTTTAGACAATAATATATTCCATTTATATCATAAATTGAAAATAAAATAAATAAAAAGTATAATATATAAGTGACGTACAAAAACTTGGGAAATGAGGCCTCTCCTTTCCACTACCAATAACCAAATGGTTTCCTCTCTAGAAATTAAAAAAGTTAAAAGAAAACATCTCAAAGGAGTAACAACTATATATTAATTAATAATGTATATATAACAAAAAAACAACATAGCTAGACAATAACACGTGTACGTTGAATAAAAAGAAGAATAAATTAAATGTTGAATAATATATTAATATATTATATAAAGATAAGATTATGAAATTATAAATTAATCAGGGTAATTAATCATGGTCCTCCATTATAACGAATCTTATGATGCATCATTTGTCAACTTCAAGTACAGAAGACAGAGAGAGAGATTGGGTATCCTATTCCTATCTATGTATAATTATTTATATATTTCAAGATTTTGAGAGGTAAATTCAAAAGTTCAATGTGTTAATTTATGGTAGTAACTTCAAAGATAAATTCGAAGTGAAAGAAAAGGAGATCATATTTTTATCATGCATGGTTAAGCTTATGGAAACTTCCTATAGTGTTTACACTGGCTGCTGAATTTGTAAAACTGAAAGTTGTAGTTTAGTTTAATTTAATGAATATATTGAAGGAATAACCTTGATGAATGGCTTAAATTGTAAGAAATAAATTCATAATTGTTTTTCTTATTACTTAAAAACTTGTGATAATAAAAAGAAATAATTTTTTTGGGTTTTTTTTAAGAGACAGCGAAATAATTTATAATTAATTTTAAAACATTTGATAACATAATAATTCAAAAATAACTAATATATTACTTTTAGAGATAATTATAATATGATATTTATATTATAAATATATTATTATTTTACTTATAATAAAACACATCATATATAAAATGTAAAAATTGGGTGTACATATAGTTTTCAAAATGTTTAGTGGTATCAATAAATTTTTTTTACTAAATTAAAGTGCCTTCTGATATAATTTCAAAGTGCCCATATATATATATATATATGGGCGAATCAAGATATAATTTCAAAAGAGCCAAATTTGGACATCCTATATAACATTGCTGCATATCAATTTTAATAAAAGCTCAAATATATATATATGGGAGATTTTTCGATGGTTAAGATTTCAAACCTTAAATAATATTAAATATTTATAAAATTTTATGAGGACAATAATAAAAATAATACAAAAGTTAATTGGAAATTTAATGATTGAATGGGTAAGTAATGGGTAGATTGTTCCATTTCTAATATTCAGGTAGTCTACTTGTGGCGCAATGCTTAATGTTACAAATTCAAATCAAACAATTTCTTCATTGGAACATGAACTACTTGTAATGTAAGCGGAGGAACACTTTTGTTTTCTTATACAAATGTCAATATCAGAAGTAGTGGTGGTGTTGCTGCTCATTTATTTTAATTTTATTTAATGAAAATTAATTAATAGGATTCATAAGTCCTTAGAGACTTAAAATTTCAAAATCAATGCTTATATCTCAGAACGAGATTCAAATAGATAGATTTTATAATAGTTTTAATATATAACAAATTAAAATTCATTAATTTCTTCAAAAATATTCAATTAATAGACAGATTTTTTATTTTATTTTTTGAATTTTTTGCAAAATTTTAATCTAAAATGGGTAATTTTTTTAAATAATTTAAAATCGGAAATATTACTTGCCATTTTAACATATTTCCCTAGTTCCAGTAATAGATTAGGAGCATTAAAAGCGCGGCACACGTGGGGAATCAAACAGAGTAAGGAAGCGCGTGCGGTGGTGGTTCTTCAATCTTGAGTGTTGACCCAAATGAACAATCAAAGGTTTTTTTCTTTGGTTTCAGTCATTAAGATTTATTTCCCTTATGCTTTTGGTGGTATTTATGATGTCTAATAATAATAATACACGTTTTGTAAAATTCTTAACTAATAGTAATGACCCGTCAAATTAAAGCAAAATAAGTTTTTATTTATTTATTATTTATACTAATATTATCTTCAAGTCAAGGAAAGCCTTCTTTGTTTCGAGTCAGAGTGGGAATTGGAAATGCAAGCACACAACTTTAGAATTTCATTTCATTTCTTTTCTTTTCTTTTCTTTCTTTCTTTTTTTTTTAGAAAAAAAATCTCTGTATATAAACAATGTTTGTCTTTCCTTGCTCTGATCATCCCAACAAAGACAACAAAGTCTTCTCTTTGCCTCTGCCTTTCCTTTCTTTTTCTTTTGGGTTCTCTTTCTTTCGTTTCTTTGCTCCAACAACATGGCCTCTTAGTTTCTTGTAAATCTTGATTAGCTCCATCAACCTTGCTCAGGAGTTAATCTCGCAAGTATTTTTATATATATCTATACCTCAACTTGGATAGCTTAATTTAGAGCCAATTAAGTACAAGTTTTGTTATAAAAAAAATGGAGAAATCAAACTTTGTAGTGAATGGAGGGATCAAATTGCCAATTGGGTATAGGTTTCATCCTACAGATGAAGAACTGATTGTTCATTACTTAAGAAGGAAGATCATTGGAGTCCCTTTGCCTGCTTCAGTTATTCCTGAACTTGATGTTTTTCAAGCTGATCCTTGGAGCTTGCCAGGTTTGTTGAAACTTCTCTTTCCTGAATTTTTTCAACATTAATTCAAATGTTTATTTCTTTTAATTCTTGTATATGTTAGCTTTATTTCAAAACAATGAACATCAAAAACTTGATTCTAGATGTGCTACATTGTACTATAATTAAGGTCTTTAATTTTTTGTCCAAGCTAATGATTTTTATGAGGAAGATTTTAAATCCTATACTTGTTTGCTGGTTTTAGGTGATTTAAAGGAAAATAGGTATTTCTTTGGCAGAAAATGGGGAAATGATACACAAAACAGAAGCAAGATAGCTGCAGGTTCTGGTTACTGGAAGCCAGTTGGCAAAAGCAGGCCAATTATAACATCTTTTAGCAACCATATAGTTGGAATAAGGAGAACCTTGATTTTCTGCCAAGGGAAACATTCTGATGATTCTAAAACTCAATGGGTAATGCGTGAATATAGCCTTATAGGAATCCAGGTAATGGTTCACACATAAATATAAAAATTTATACAATTAGATATAAACCCATTTTATTAATTTCTTCAGCTGATGGATTTTGTTCTTGAAATTTTTATATATGTTCAGGTATCTAAGATGAACTTAGGAGAATGGGTTGTCCACAGGATATTTCAGAGGAGAAGGAGACCTAAAAAACAAGAGACCATCAATTCTAGATCCTCAAATGTCCATGATATTATCAATTCTAAGTTTATGGAATTTACAGCGGAAGAGAGCTCTGATGCTGCCCCTCCTCAACCTTCTTCACCGTGTTCAAGTGGAATCACAGAGGTCTCTTCTGCTGGGTTGGATCAGGAAGAAATCACTTCCTCTATTAGCTTTTCTTTTCATTCTTGTATTGAAGAAGAGTAATTAATTAAAAACATTTGTATCAGATATAATGTCCAGCTACTGCGCAACAAATTAATGGAGGAACAAAAAAATGGAAGCATTTGATTCTTTTTTATGGGCTTCATAATTTGCTTGTGTTTAATTACATGCAAAATTCAAGGAGGAAATATATGATACTCTGAATCAATAATTCACATCATGGGAGGAATAGAATTGGCAGTGCTCAATTTAATCATTTCTTTTCAAATTATTATTGTTATTATTATTAATTATCAAAAGGCAAATGATTTTTGAGGCAAAAAGATGATGCAAAGCAGATAAATATGTAAATGTAAAAGAAATTCATATCAAAGAGAGGCATCCAAAGACAGAATTGGAAAAGTTGAATTTGTCCACCCATTACTTTTGTAGGAAAAGTAGATCCTATTCCCTTGTGCACAAGCACATATATATTATGGATATAAACATAAACTAAAAGATTATGGTGGCCAAAGGGCATATGCACATGGGGCTTGATTCTTGTCCATTACATCATATTCTAGAGAACTTCATGCTATAACCTTCTTAATTAAAAATGCATATAATTCCATTTGTGGAATCTTTATGGCTTTAGTTCTCTTTTAATTATTATTATTTTTAAATATAAAAAAACATAATATAACAACATGATTTTTATTTTAAATAGTATTTTAGTAGAATAAAGAACTTTAAATATAAAGAGCAATTTTTTTTACAATTCCAATAAAATCTTTATATTTATATTTTTTATTTTATTTTATCTCACATTAATTAATATTTATCAAAAGAAAAATTAAAATGACTTTTATTATAAGAAAAGAAAAAATATTTTTAGAGAAATTAACATACCAATAAAAATAGAATATGCATAAAAAGTAAATATATATTAATTATAATTAGAATAGATAATGAAATTTGATTCTCTAGAAAATTGAATTCACTCTCTATTGAAGACTTTTAATAGAATAATTTTTTAAGATAAAGAGTATAATTTAAATAAATAGCTTATTGGATATACTCAAAATATAATAAAATAAAAATAAAAGATTGTCTCCCTGTATCATGTCGGTCTTCCAATTTTTATTGAAAATGATACCACATATTTAACATTAATAGTTCTCCAATTAATTAAAGAATGGAGTTTGTCTGTGTTGAGAAAGGGCACAAGACTCGAAATAAGCTTTCTTTATATAATTCCAGGCTTGGATATTGCAAAACCTCTCATGGGGTAGTGAGAACAAGATTCCTTCTGTCAACCAATGAAAGACAGAGGAGAGAGACATCTATTTATGGTTTTATATTAACCATGATTTTAATTCAATGAAAATGTACATGTAGGATTCTTCCCTAAGTTCTTTAGGTCATCCATATGTAGGTGGTTTTTTTTTTTTTTACGAAATATTTTATAATAAAAATTTAAATTCCACATCTCACACCTATGCTCATCAAATTAATAATATCAAGTTAAAATTTATTCAATCCATCTCATGTTAATTTTAATATAAAAATCGTTAAGCAAGCCATATAAAAATAAAGAGAATAAGGATCAGCCTGTAAAAAAAGAGCATTAACAAAATTAATAAATACAAAGCGTATGATGTCCAAAAGGAGGAGGGTATATCTCTAATAATTTTCTTTGGTGTAGAATTTTGGGAGCTCAAAGTCTCAAAGACACTTCGCCTGTGTACCCACTACCCACATGTAATGTAAACTCACAAAGACAGCATTAAGATAATTTTGTTGAATTATTACTATTATTTCCATAATCGAAATTTTTATCAAAATTATTGTAAAAGATCATCTTTTCAAACTCGAGAAAATGTCACTATAATCATCGTAATACATTCATGAAGAAGGGATAGATAAATAAAAAATAGAAATTCATTTTCCAACCAAAAAAAGTAAGTGAAAACAACAGGTCCAACCAAACAATTTATCTTTGAAGCCAGCCAAATATACAGTATTGCTGCTAAAATTGATAAATTGCAATCATGAAATCATTTTCTTGTTTCTTTTTTTGAACAAATTATAGGACTTTGATTGAGAGATTAAAGTTAAAATCTGAGTGTATCGAAAACTACTCTAACACTACAGAATCAAGGCTTTGGCTCACTGGTAGTCATAATATCAAAATCTAGCACAATCAACTTTGGTATAAATGTAGAAGATATGATTCTGCCTCTAAAGTAGGTCTGATTTTGTAAAAGTAGAATCAACTGTTTCTTATGACTTTGTCATGGAATTAATGTCTGGCTATGTTGGTATGTGGTGGAATGGGAATTGGCGGATATAGGAATATGAAAATTGCCGACCAAGGTTACTTGTAATTGAGGTTTTAGAATCATCAACTTATCAAAGCAATCAATATGCTTCACGTTACCCATATATATGCATATATTTATGTATAAACAAACAAAAGTTTCTAAGTAAATGGGAACTGGGTTACAGTGTACATTGCTGACTTTAATAGCTCTTTATTATATATATATATATATATGATGTTTGGTCATGTGCTAGTGGGGCAATAGTCGTTTGATGGAGGCCACAACTAGTTCATAAGATTAATCATTCGTAGCTTTTCCTTATCTGGTCAATAATATTAAGCAAATCCGGTTATTGGTTCTGAAAAAGAAAACTGATTTCTGAAAGCAAAACCTTAACTCAAACTTTGATAATTGAGCATTTCACTCCGGACAAAGAGAGAATTTAAGATTTGTGGTTTCATATTTAAAAATCTATTAGAAATTTATGTTTTCCCCACATATTTGGACAGCAAAAAGAAATAGTATATGCATAAAGCAATATAGGCATTAAACCATAAAATGTATAATTTACATTAACTCCTTTAAACTCAAAATATGTATAGCAAGTAATTGCAGATAAAGCTAATGGATTCAAATGTTATATCCTTCTTCTGGCAAAGGTTGGTGGGTTTTGACTTTTCGATGCTGGAAGGATGAGAAATGTACAAGATTTTGGGAGGTTCTGGCCCTGTTGGATCTAATAGTTGTTGAAAATGAACCTACCAATATTATATGAAGAAATTTTCTTGTTGGGCCTAATGCTGGTTAACAAGAACACGATCTCACAAGTTTCCACAACCTTACTATCACTTGGCTATGTTTGGATTTATAGACGAATTAAAATAATTTATAAATTTATATTAAATTTATTGTTTGATTTTTTTAAAAATATCAAAATTTATAGATTTTAAAAAATCTGAACCATCAAAATCTCTCATTTTTTAAAAATTTGATTTCTCATATTATAAGTGGAAAAGTCCAAAAGTCACCAATTTCTTATCTATAAAAGATTGTTATTAGATTTTTTTATTTTAAGATTATCCCTACTAAATTAATAATATTCTTAAACTATTCTTAAACCTAAAAATACAACAAAAACTATTTTCCAATTTATTTTATTATATTTCCACTTATTTTATATGTATTAGTTTAAATATAAATTAAAAAAAATATTAATGAGTTCTTTCAAAAAAAGAAAAAAATATTAATTAATTAATTAATTTATAAATATAGTACAAATAATAAGTTTATAGAATTTTGAACAAAAAATTTGTAATATATTTCAAATTTGACAATAAAGATAATTTTCATCAATTGTATTTTTTAGAAAATTTATTCTAAATTATATTATTTCACAATTCAATTTAAACATGATGAAAAAGATTAGAAAATGCTTAATTAACTATAAATTAACAATATTTAGTAAATGGTAAAATTGAGAATTAATTGTTAAACCATGGATTGTGGTCACTGAACAAAATATGAGTGTAAAAGAAATTATATCATCAATTAATGAATTTTATATTCAAACCATACGATAGAATTATTATAATTCATGAATTTCATAATCTATAGATTTAAAATTTATGAATTTTATGAAGTCATTCTATAAATTTTAAAATCTTAGTAGCAAAACTAAGAGAGATAAAGTCCTAGAAAAATACCTGAGATAACCTACTACAGTTGCGTGCATGGCTCAGACAGGGAATGTAGCTCCCTCAGACAGGGAATAATACCACCTATAATTTGAGAATGCAATTGGTTTAGATGCAACATCTAACTGACTTATAATTTTAGAATTAAACAAACCGTATGAAGATCCACAGACACAAATGACTAATCATTATCTATCGAGAAATTTGTATTTAGAAGCCCAAAGATATTTCCAAATTTTTCATGGAATATAATCTATACAAATGAGAAAACCCAATTTTCCTATGGCATTTCACAACAAAACCTTAAAAGAAGTGTTCTTCACTTCACATACAAACTATGTCAATTTCTCCATTAAACCCTGCACATAAACAAAAAAGGACAAATGCACGATTTATTTTGAATACTGGACACTCATCATGATCACATAATCTCCTGAGCAACTTTGTTTGTATGTAAAATTGAGAGAAGGTAAAAACCAAATTATCAAACAGCACAATATTAACGGCATGTGCCAAATGTCACATACCACCCACACGCAAAGCGCAATGTAGATTTTTGAATAAATGAGAAACTCTGAATTTCCATTTCAAAGAATCTGACAAAATCTAGAGACTCCTTCATCCTGGAGTCCTAGAGAAGTTAAAATCAGAACCTAAAACATAAATAGTCCTAGCACTGGCATAAAATACTGGCTCCATCAAATTTGCAGCCATAAGACATCCTTGACACATATTCTCACACTTTTCACAAGTTATAATTGGGTACTTGGGCCATCATTCTCTGCAACTTCAGCAGCATTCGTTGCAGAACTTTGTGAAGGTCTTGGTTCTGCACATGCCTTCAAGACAGATTCATTCTGTAGGAGTATGAGAAGAGCATGAGATACATATATAACACTTGCACTAGTTATTAGAAAGATAAGAAAAATTCATGAATATTAAACCCAAAAAATAGTATATATACTTCAGGAAGCCGTAGATTTAGAGGATAACAAAGCAGCAGCAAAGGGGCCCTAAGGAAAAAACAAAGCTTTTAAGAAGCCAGGAATCAATGCTCTGGCACTTGGAATTAAACTGAAAACACCTTAAGAAAACCTACAGACCTTGAATTTTAGAAACAAAATTCAAATTATTACAATAATACACAGCTAATCCAGCATGAATACTGCTTAATTTTAATAATACAGAAGCAACAAATGCAATATATTCATCCTCTTTATTATAGAATGAAGATAACATTTTCCATTGTCACACTAGGATCCAGAATATTTACAATATGCTCAATTCTGCTTTGAAACACAATGGGCTGGATACATGCTTGACACTTTCCACATTTGGCTCCTTAGTACATATTCCTAGTGCATAAGGTTTTCAAAATTTGCACCTATTTTATCAAGATAACCTATCAAAATGATGGACATGAATGTGAAAAGAGAAAACCGAGCTAAAAGTTAAAAAACATAGCCACTTTCAGAATTCTAGATCCTCCAGAAATAACCTCCTTTCTTTTTACTAAGGAATATCTTAAGTGCTGATGAATGGGCATGACCGATGTATAAATCAGCTATATAAAGAAGATAAGAACATAATATCAGAAATGGTGGAAGAAAAAGGAAGTATTGTCTCCTAAACAAAGTACAATACACATAATCCATATACCTACAAGAACAGAGAAAGGTTCCACACCTCAAGCCCTTTTTCTCTAGCCCCCAAAGCCAAAATATAGAATCAGTGCAAAAATATGTTCCCGCTGTCTTTATAAGTATGTCTACTCCCAAGTTCATGACATTCTCAACTAAATATGAAACCGCCTACACAATTCAAGTGATAGGTTATGCATGGTTCCACAGCATTAAGTTCCAATCACAATGCAAAAGTATGAATCGGTGATTTTCAACAGTCAAATTTATCTACAAAGTTACTGGCCTTTTCTTTTTTCTTTTAAAGCAAATTTAATGGCATTACATGAATGAGGAAAGAGAAATTAGAAGACAAGGAAAGAAAGTGTTAATTTTCATAAAGCAATTTTACTATGAACGAAATTTGAAGGAAAAATCATTTCAGAACCTACACTGTTTCTCCAATAAAAACATGATAATAGTATTTCACTTTGAAAGAAGCCCTTCTAGAATCTAGTCCAATCCATTAAGTCACCATGCCTATCCATGATCATATTTTACAAAAAATCAGAGAAGAATGAGAAATCCCCTATTAACTCCCCAGAAGAATAAAACCTGGCAACACAATGATCCACGGGAGAGCTCATATCAAAGCTAACTAAAGCATGTCTAATCCTACGCCTAGTCTTTGGATAAAAAAAAAAGATAAATACCAAAAAAAATATCACCAGTGTGATAAAATATTGACATATTTGCAAGTTGCTTCAATGTCCAGGAAATATCTTTCTAATTGAAAGAAAATTAAAATTTGAGCCAAATTAATGAAAAATCAAACACGCGATTTAAGAATTGAACGTCGAAGGATATCAATCATATTATTGCACAAACCTTAAGCTCATATCACTAAAAGAACTAAATTCCAATCAAAGTTGTGCTATTTGAACTTCAACCAAACGTCTACTGAAAATAAAAATTCCAGTTCATACTGACCCTAGACCTCAGATAACTAAAAAGAAGAAGATTTTAACAGGGATAATCAAGCAAATAAAAGAAAAGAAAAATAGAAATTGATTTAGGGAGACCTGCCAAACCCTAAGAAGCCGCTTCTTGGCGTTAGCTTTGCGAGTAGAAGTGAGTTTTATTCTTTTCCACACAAGACCTCCCGAGTCATGTTTCTTCACTATCTCCAAAATTCTTGTTCCCCAAAATGCCCCTACCATTTTTCCTCTCTTTCTGCGCTATCACCCCCCTTGCCTGGCTAGCGGCTATGGAGTTTTGTGTGCATAATAAAAACACAGTGCAGAGTGAACTTCACCCGCAATACAAGACAGGAAATTGGAATTGGAAGAGGCTCTTGTCTAAAACGCTGTCGTTTTCATAAAGTCAGCTCCAGCCCAGAAAGATTTGGACCCAAGTTCTCTTGGAGTCTTAACAGAGTGGGCCTAGAGTCATTTGTGGTGAAGGGTCTTTATATTATTGATCCAGTTCAATATTACATTATGAATCTTAATTGAATTTTGCAAACTAATTAATATAAAATATGTTTATCAATTATAAATTATAGATATATTATTTTAAAATTTATTATTTATAAATAACAAGTTTATCGTTTATAAATTACAGATTTATCGTTTATTATAAGTTTATTATTTAGAAACTATAAAATCATCACTTTACAATTTTATTATTTACAACTTAAAGTAAATTTGCACATTCATACTTTTGAAGTTATTGGTTCATCTTTTAGATTTTATAGTTTCATCGTTTACAACTTACAGTTTCATCATTTATAGGTTTATCATTTACAACTTGCAAGTTCATCGTTTTAAAATTACAGATTAATCATTTGTAGGTTTATCGTTTATAACTTATAGATTTATCATTTATAAATTTATTATTTATAATTTATAAGTTTATCATTTGAAGATTTATTATTTTTACCAAACTTATTGTCTACAACCTCAAGCAGCTTGATTTTTTGTTCTTATATTACTCATTTTTAGTTTAAATATCTTCATTTTCAACTATTTTTTTCATAAAAAAAATTAAAATTAAATATTTTTATCACAAACAATAATAACAGTTATTATAATATTAAAAAATACTAAAAATAAAATCAAATGCAAATTAAAACTTGTTTTCTGAAAACAAACTTAAAATATATAATTTTTTTTAATATTTTATCTAAGTGGATGAGAGAAAAAAAAAAAAAGAATAATCCGATGGATATATAGTTAAAAAACCGTATTGTATTAATTAATCATACTCACTGAGTGCATAATATAATTTGTAGTAAAATAGTGTAAAAAAATATTAGCCAACGGTAATGGTTGTAACCAAGTCATCATGAAAAACTGACCTCGTAACCCTCGTTGGATCTCACATTTATCTCATGCATCATTCGAATTGCTATTTTTATCACCCACAACCCCCATTTTTCAGTTAGAAATTAAAAATTCCCTTTGGGTTGATCATCAACCTCTAATTCCTCCTCTCCTTCAGATTTTGAATTTAATCTCTCTTTCATGCTCCTCCCTTCTTCATGGGTTGTGGAAATTCCAAGCCCGAGGTAGAAGAGACGGGGCAAACCTACCAGACCATTAGAACCAAACCAAACCAAGACGATGAATCTAATTCTCATCGAAAAAGCATTTCTTCAATAGCCAGCGAAGGTGGGTTCTTGAAGAGGGTTATTGGTTCCAACGACATTAGGGATCGAAGAAACGACGACGGATCTAATTCTTACAGAAAGAGCGTTTCTTCAATAGCTAATGAAGGTGGGTTCTTGAAGAGTATTATTGGTTCTAATGAGAAGGAAAGAGGAGTGGAGAGGGAATTAGAGCCTAGTGATCATGGCGGAAGGAGAATTGTTTCTTTTTCGCCATTAAAGGAATATAACATGCGTTTCAAACAGTCGCATTATATTGAGACCTTGGAGAAAGATATTGGAATTGAGAATAACAATAATAATAATAACGAGGTAGAGAAGGATATTGAAGAAGATTTTATTAGGCAAAGCAATGCAGAAGATTATTCAAGCATCATATTTCCAAGTTCCCCTAGTTTTCGAGTATATTGTGTTAATCATAATGACTATGAAAAAGGTGAAATAATAATATTGTTTTCTCATTTAATTTACAGCACAGGTATTTTCTCTTTTGTGGCTTACTATCATCTCATTCGCAATTTTGCAGAATATGAGGATGATGACGAAGAAAGAGAGGAGAATAAATCAACAGATGAGGGCGACAAGGTACATATCTATATAGATTCAGTTACTGAAATATGATTTGTATGCTCTGTATGATATTGAAAGCGTTAGCTATGAAAATGGTTTGATTACTTTGATAGGGCAAAAGAGGGAGGAGAAGAGGAATTAGGGAAGCCATTTACAAGGGCGGCTCAGCAATTGGACTTAGGAGTGTGTTTGTACAAAGGGGTGGATCATTAAAAAACAAAAATTTACTCGTCCGAAATCAAAATTCTTCACCTTCTATTGATACCTCTAAATTAATTATTACAAAACCTTCTTCATAATTATCTACTGTCATCTTTATTAACCAGCTTAGTAATACTAATCTCGTCTAACCCTTTTAATAAAAAATAAAAACAAATTGTCACCATTTTTCATTATTTATTTTCATTCTTCTAGCTAGTTTTTTTCCTTTTTGTTTACAAAGAAATGCTAAATATCTTCTATACATTTCCTTTTTAATTATCCGTTTTATCTCCTTTTTTTTTTAATCGTTTCATCTTTTAATGATACACATATGAGAATGTGTTCCTTAAAAAATAAAGAAAATAATAATTTCTATTAACCAACATATTCCTCAAGTTCTTCACTATTTGTCAAATAACTTGAATCTTTTATATATATATATATATATATATATATATATATATATATATATATATATATATATATATATATATATATATATATATTTCAGTTTCCTCAATTTTTATGTATATAGGGATATAATTATTATGTCAGCTTTATAGTTTATATACTGTCCATGTATTTGTATTATGTGTGATTTCTTCAGTTTCCCTTTTATATATATATATATGTATATATTCATTCTAATATTATACAATACAATTAGCTGTGCAATGCCTTTCGGGATATTACAATTCTCAGTTCTCAATCACAACTAACTAATATGAGATCAAGCCATATTAATATATATTCAGTCCTCAATTATAAAAGTTTATGAATTTATATAGTTAGATATAAAAAATTTCATTTCTTGTTAAATAGGATTTTGATTGAAAAAATAAAATTGCAATATTATGACCTAAAAATGACTCCAATGCTAAAGAATTTAAATTCTTATATAATGGTCCGGCGCTTCCTTATATATTTCTGACGATATCTGTCACGGAATTTGATTCTAAATTTTTTGAGACCAAACTAAAAGTATTAAAATGACAATAATTTTTAATTAAAAAAATAAGTAATTATATGTCACTTTAATATTATTATTTATCTACTTTTATTTAATTATAAGAATAGTTATTAATTATATTATATATAAGAAAATTTCAAAATTTTAAAAGGTTATGGTCATCTCATGCCGCTCATTAAGTTCCTGTCTTTGTAAATATTCATCCTGCAATACAACTTATAAAATGAATTAGATCGGTAATTTCAGATGAGATCGAATCAACTTGTATTTAATAAAAATAGAAGAAAAGAGCAAAAGATTTTGATTTTTTTTCTTTTGAACAATTGTTTTCATTTCCATTTATAATTAAAGGAATAATGTCAAAATTACAAGTAATGAGTCCCATAATATAAAAGTTGTATGCCGAGAGAAAGATGGAAATCCAATAGGAAAAAATTTCAATATCAGGAGACTTCAGAAATACATTGTCATCCATATAAAATCACTGAGACCCTTAAAGCATCAGAAGCCATCAAAGATTTTTGAAATGCATTAACTTTATATAATTACATTATAGTTAATCATTGATCATAAATCTATGTGTTTTTTTAGTCCTATTTCTAAAAACTCACTCTTACATTAATATTATCAATGGAAGTGGAACTGAGATAAAGAAAACTACAAAACCGATGCTACTTAATTGTGGCGGTCCTGGCCATAACAGAATCCTATGCACTTGAAAAGGTGGCTTTCGGTTTGAAATTTTAGTCTCTCGCTTAAAAGAATTTATTAGATAGATTCGATTTATTATGTCATTCATAAACTAATTTAATTATACAGTAATATGTATTTAATTATTTTATTTATATTAGTTGATAATTAATAAATATGCATGTAATTGTATAATTGGATTAGTTTACAGATTATATTGTAAATTGAATTTACATTTCTATTTTCTTAATCTTTAGCATCCAGCAACAAGTTGCTTTTACCTTATCATAGTTGTGAAGTAATGCATCACCAATTCTACTATTGTAGCTTTCTTTTCTAACATATATGTAAAACAATATTATCATAATCAAGTATTATACTAATTTTTTTTATAAACATTTAAATCATCATATTAAGCTCATTTATTCGAATAAATTTATAACTTTATTCACATAAATTTAAATTAGAAGATCCAACGATAAAAAGTAATGTTTCTCTCTAATTGTCCGATTTCAAGAATGTTACTTCTAATAAGGTAGGAGAACAAATCTACTAGCAAAAAAAAGGGTTAAATACAATCTCTCTTTTCTCTTCTTTTAATTTTTTTTTATCGTAATCAGTTCATAAATAGAGCTTCATGAGAGCATATAGGGGCTATTACCCTCCAAAATTTTGAAATTTTCTTATATATATAATATACTAAAAAATTATAAGAAATAATTTTCATATATTTTAAATATTTGTTCCTATTATTATAAAATGAAAGTTGATAAGTACCATTATTAAAGTGATATGTATAAGTAACATAATTTTTATTGAATTATTTACTTGACTTTTATTTATATTAAGTTGCAAGCATATATAATCAAAGCTTTTAATAAATTAAGTCATTTATACTTTCAAAACTATCTAGAAATTATCAATTATATCTCCGATAGAAAAACAAAGAACAAAATCATATAAATAATGTAATGGTTTATATTAAAAAGAAAATTACTGAAACTTTTGATTCTGACTTTATTATTGATGATTTCAAAATCTTGAAAAAATATAAACAAACACTCTAAAATAGTTTATATATTTTTATAAATTTGGCCTCCCAATATTTGGAGTTAAAATCCGCCACCACTGCGGATCAGTTATATTTTATGATTCTCCTGTCATATATCTTTTAAAAGTCATAAAGCACACAACTAGAAAAATACCGGAAATGATAAATAAAAAATTATTCTTCTCCTAAATCTACACAACTTTTTCAAAAAGAGCTCTCCTCGTTGTTGGAAGAGAAAACTCTACCTTTTATTGATGTATTTAGATATTTTTATGTAAAGATGAAGATAATGAATTCTTTTTATAAATTAAGTTGGCATAATCAAAGTTTCAGATTTCAGATTTTATAATTTTTATAAAATTAAAGAAAATTATTATTGTATTTAAACTAAGTTGGCATCATCAAAGTTTTAGTTTGACCAGTGGATTGACCATGGCAAGGAATTTCTTGCAGCAAGAGTACCCAGTAGCTCCCATGATTCTCCTCCTATGTCTTTCAGGGAAACCATAATATCCAGTAAGGCGCCAATTACCCATCCCATTCTCTTTCACAATTATATGAATATGATTCTGAAAAAAATCCTACAATGTCAAGTAGATTGCTTTTATTCCAAAGAACTGCCAACCCACCGCTCCTACCCATCAACGGTAAACTTTTTTTTTTTAATTTAGAAATATCTTATGAAATTTAGATAATCTTCTAAATAATTTTTCAATGTGCATTTTTGGAATTTTTTTTAAATATCAAAATTAATTCTACAACGTTAATCCATATTCTGAACTATGTGTGTTGAATTTAGAATATTCAAGTTTATTGGCTTCTACTTAGATATGGTAAATCTTTTACCCAATTAAAATTGATTGAAAAAATTCAATATAAACTCTATCTAAAATATGCTAATACACAAATAGATTAATTCGAACTCTAAAATCACTTGAAATAAATTTTTAAATGTTGAATTGATTCAATAATCCAATCTAAATCCGTGATTGCATAATTGGTCCAATTTGCTACGTGAAATAAATGACGGATAAGGCCTAATCAAGGGTAAAATTAAAAAAATAAAAAGAAAAAAAAAAAAGAAAGAAAGAAAGAAAGGGTAAAGCTATTTTTTGGTATTACGTACGTCAGATGGACAGGAAAAATATGAAAATAAAATCTTCTAGTTTAGTAAAGGCTTGGACTAGCCCAACTTGTCATGCTTCAACAACTCATCTAATTAATGGACTTTTTATCGTTAGTCTCTATTGCCTTACAATTTCTAATTTTTTTTCTAAGAGAAAATAAAAAATTATATAATACGTCCTCTATGTTTTGTTATATTGTAATAATATATTTTTTCGTCAAATTATTTTGTTAGAAAAATATTTAAATATTAAATTTTATAAGATATTTGTACAATAAGTCAAATTTTATGAAATAAACAATAATTTTTTCTAGATTCATTTAAACATATTAGTAAAAACTGTTTTGTTATTTTCACTACAATCTAACGTATTTCTAATAAAAAGTTTAACGAAATAATATAATAGTATAATATAATAAAATAAAGAGAATCGATCGTATAATTTTTGAAACTCAAGAGGTACTAGATTAAATCTTATAAAATAAATAATATTTTTCACTTTTTTACTCTATATAATAATGGTATAAAGCAATTAAAAAAATGGTTAATATATAAAGTATTTTATAAAAAAATGTAATGGGATATATATATATATATATATATATATATATATATATATAATATAATATAATATAATATAATATAATAATATTTCCAACAATATTTTTTTTATTTTAAAAAGTACCTCTAAATAATATCGTATAATATCTTTAAATATAAAAAGTAAATTTTTTTTATAAGTCGAATAAATTTTTTATATTTTTACTTTTTATTTTATTTTATCTCATTTAAATTAATATTTATCAATAATTTTTATTATAAAGAAATAAAAAAAATTACTTGGTAGTTACTTGGTACTCTAAATAATATCGTATAATATCGATATTTGCATTCAACAAATGCAGAAATAGTGTGTTCATATATTTTATCCATTTATTATGCTATATAAATGATTTAATAAACTAGTAATGTTTGATTTAAGTTATAAATTATAATACAACTGAAACACTGAAACTGTTAATCAACTATAAACTATTGATTTGCAGACTAACTGTGAATGGTAGTTACTTGTACAAAATGTATAGTGACATAAAATGACTTATTTATTTCTAAGAAACAAATTTTGAATTTTAATTTTTATTCACTCTAAATAAATAAAAATAACTGATCAATTAATTTTTTATTGGAAAAAATAAAAAAATTCAATTAATTATATAAACTTAGATTGAGAGAAATTTTAAACTCTAATATTTTTATTAAGGGATGAACAAGTCATTTTACACCATTTATAACGTGAGTTTGTATAAATAAATTTGTACAAATAGCTTTTTCATCGGAAATAGCTTTGGTCAAGGGAAAAAGAAAAAGGTTAATTGTCAATAATGATGAATTTTTTAGAAATAAATGATTCAATTATAGATAAAATGTTTTTGAATTTAACTAAATTATCGTATGAAATTATGGGTTTTGATTTTGGATTTAGAGCAATATGAAACAAGAACGGGGGGGCGAAATGCGAAATGCGAAGGAAGATATGACCCAAATTCTTCAAGATGGGTCAAAGTATAAGATAATTTAACTGGTTTCCAATTCTATCAGCAATATCTGACTTTGACTGGCCTTATGTCCCCACTGGACACTATTAGTATCCCCTTCCATCATATTGCCCACGTGTCAATATCCCTACCCTTGCCAGGTCCCTTAACTCTGCGAGAATACTGTATTGTCCTTCAATGGTATACGTGTCACCTTCTCTTGCTTTAGCTAAATGATGTTGATGAGCTTAGCCTCACACGAACAGACACTCTTTCTCTTCCCTTGAATTTCTATTTTCTACTCCATTTTCTCTTTTATTTTTCTGATTTCTTTTCTTGTTAATTAAATTTTTATTTTATTTTATTTTGTTTCGGCTTCCTTTTCTCTCTGATCTGTTACGAGTCGTTTTTGACCCAACCGAAAGCTTTCTTCTTCCTTTCTTCAATGTCGTTGAAACTATCGAATTCAATTCCACTGTCCTCTGTTTTCCCAATTTCACACTTGAACAATTTCTAATCTCTAACAGAATTTGGATTCCACTCCAAGCGAGAAAAACAAAGGAGCTTCGATTCTCTCTCTCTCTCTGCGCCTCTCTTGGTGTGATTGGTCTCTGTGTGTGTGTGTGTGTCTCTCTCTCTCTCTCTCTCCTTGCATTAGGGTTTTCGAGCAATGAAATCTCCACTTAGGAAGTTTCGAGGATTTAAGCTTCATAGGAGAGACGCTAAGGGCAAAAGAGACCATTTACCTTCCGCACAGTTGGATGAGCTTGCTCAAGCTGGCAAGGTACCTTTTCTGTGTTTCTTGATCTTATTTTTTGAGCTTTCCGTTTCTCTTTTATTTTTGTTTGAAGTGTTCCTTTTGATCTTATTCTAAATTTTTTGCTTCTCAATTTTATTTTTGTCTTCGTTTTTTGAATTAATCAATCGTAAAATGAATTTGCTAGTGATTTGGGTGTGATTTTAGATCAAAGTCGGGAAAAAGTTACGTGGGAGACGGATTAAAGACTAAAATAAGAGGTTTACTGCGATTTATTAATTTTTGTGAAGTTTGAACTAATCATGAATTAGAACTTTGGATCGATGTTATTATATGGTAACTTAGGTTGACTAACTAGTGTTTTATATTTGAGTGTTGAATGCTTTCACAATCCCGTGTAGAAATTTGTTATTTGTCGAGTGTTTCGAGTTTAATTGTTGAATTTCGTTTTGGTGGTTGCTTAAGGTCTCGTGAGAGCTTGTATTTGTGTGTTTCCTTTACAGATTCTTGGGGAATTGCAGTGCCAAAAAGAAAAGTTAATTAGTTTGCAGATTTAGTTATCAAGCAAATATACCACAATTATGTGGATATAAAAATTTTGGGTTGAGATGCATATGGAATTACACTTATCTGCTGTATGCGAAACTGTAGAATTGCACTCTTTCACACCTCAGAGGTTTTGCTTTAAAATAGTTTTGTTGCTTTGTATAAGTTAGCTTTTTCTTCCTCCTGTGCAATTTGGGCTATTTAAGAAGGATGATTATGCAGTATTCTCTTTATTGTTTTCTTCTCACAGGACATGCAAGACATGAGAAATTGCTATGATAGCCTACTTTCTGCTGCAGCTGCTACTGCAAATAGTGCATATGGTAAATGAACTACTGTTACCCTTTTTTCTTCTCTCTCTCTCTCTCTCTCTTTTTTTTGTTTACTTATTAGGTGTTAGGTTCTTCCTTATTTTGTATTAAGGTTTCCTTAATCTGAATAATGAGTTTGTGGTTTCAGAACTTGAAAAATTAGAATATGTCAGATTGAACTTTCTAGGAATGTCAGGTTATCATGTGTTTCAAACTATTTATTTTTGTATGATATATGACTCCAGAGGTTGTATGTGCTGTTGCCAGTTTTTGAATGATCAGTAATATGAACTTCGGTAATTTTAACATCATATAATGTGTCATTCCACATACAACTTGCAAAACTTTATATCATTTTGCCTTAGGTTTTCTTCAATTTGACTTTGTTTCTAATTTTACAATCTGTCTAATATTCTCATATAAGTTTTTCCATTTGGCTGCATCTCTACTTTCAGAATTCTCTGAGTCACTAAGGGAAATGGGTTCTTGTCTACTGGAGAAAACTGCATTACATGATGATGAAGAAAGTGGTGAGTGAAAGTGTGAAAAATAGTTATCAAGTTGCTGCTATTCCAGCAATTCCTTAAAATAAAATATTGAATTGTATTATGTTGTGTAACTTGTGTTGAATATGGTCTGGAACTCTGTCATTAAAATTACACCTCTCTAGAATCAGGGAAATCAGGTTGTGTAATATATGTGTGAGTGTGCTTGTGTGTGTTGGGCTGGCTGTGGAGTACGAAGGAAAGTTGTTTAGTGTTGTATAGGATCAGATTGTTCATTAGACCTGTCTTTGGTAATTTATAATGTTGTTTTATTCTGGATGGTACCAGCCATTTCCTTATACTGAGGGTCAAAATTGAGAGTTTAGGACCATAGGGCTTTCTACCTTGTAGTTTGAGAAGATCACTTCTAATTGGTCCAGTCATGGGAGGGTTTGGTGTTGAGCTAATAAACTATGTGCCATTTACCAATATTTTGTGTTTGGTTGTCCTTTTCCTTCTTGATTTGTCAAGAATGAGCACATGACATGTAATCTTCTACTAGCTGATTCTCATTTCCGAGTCCCGTCAGAATCCTTGTGGTATATATGCATTCTGGTTTCTGGAATACAGTGGACAATTTTATTTAGATAGATTTTAAAAGTATCTGGCTGCTCAAATTGGGCTGGTCCTAACATTTTGAGGAATATGCATGTTGTGTTTTGTTTATGGGAGGGGGGTTGGGAGAAAATGTACCATCTCTCCCTAGTTTTATTTTTGAATTTAATTATTATCTCAATTATATTGTCAATCTGAGTTATGGATACGAGTTTGGGGGAAAGAGCACCCATCTTTCCCTAGTTTCATTTTAGAACTGAGCATATTATCTCAATTATATTGTCAAGATTATATATGGATACAGATTTCTATGATTATCTACATTTTTCTGCAGGCAAAGTTTTGTTAATGCTGGGGAAAGTGCAATTCGAACTTCAAAAGCTTGTTGATAGCTATGTGAGTGCTAGCTGCTTCATTGTTCTTGTAGCATGCTTTTTGACAATATTACAGAATAATGCTTTCTGTTCAATGGTATTAACATACTATTTCTGGAAATTCAGCGGTCTCATATATTTTTGACAATTACAAATCCATCCGAGTCTCTTCTCAATGAACTCCGGACAGTTGAGGTTTGTTCCTCCAAATCCATATATTTTGTCATTTTACAAGATGTTTTACCTGTGTTTCATTATGTGACTGTTGTTTCTGTTGTTCTTTTGTTCATATCATTTTTGTTTCCATATCTGTTGCAATTGTTGCAACAACTCAGTGCAATTGTTGCAACAACTCAGTAAAATTGTTGAGTTAAACAATATTTCTCTATCATTGAGGGTAGTTTTGCTATTACATAAGCATATTGTGTTTATGAAGGTGTGTATGCTCTTAACTTTATTGTTAAATAAGTTTTTGATTTGAGAAATATTAGGAGTTGGTATCCTGCATTGGTGGGTATCAGAACATTTTATTTGAAAGTACAATCTTGAGCCATGGTTGCCATATAAGAAACTGTTGTAGCTATTCTCACTTAAAAATTATCTTGTCCCAACTGTACTATTATCTTCAGAGCATAAGGTAAGTGATGCATTTGAGAAAAAGCCTTCTTTGGGAATAATTTTTATTTATTTTGTAGTTATGAGAATTCAAATTCTCTTTGGAATTTACCTCTAATATTGAGAAATTTGTTTGTCTTCATTTCAGAATTTCTTATTTAGGGATTTTTCTTCATAGTTAGTATTGGTCTGCAGGTTTTTCTTTTAGTTTTCTTTTTTTTTTCCTGATTTTTGATTCCTAGTCCCAATAGTAGGAATGGTTCATAAGTTTCTTTATCTACCTATGTGACTTAGTTATGTATTTGGGTTTTGGTAGTGAAATTTTAGTATTTAATAGGAGTAGAGTAGTTCATAGGTTTCCCTATTTACCCATTTAACGCAGGTATTTTCTTGGGTTTTTGGTAGTGATTATCCATATTTCACTATGCTGCTACTTCCTTAGGTACTGTTTGCCAAAAAAAAGGAGGCCAATTTTTTTTCCTCACTCTAATTCAAACGCTTAACCCTAATCTCCTGTCTTGATCTTAATCTCATCGATTGCTTGAAATTTGTCCACCAGACAAGCATCAATAATGCTGGTTGCTTAACTTGTTCTGCATTAACAGTTCTCTATTTGTACTGCTCTAGTAGCATTCTTATCGTATGAGAGTGGTTAGCATGACTGTTGCTTCATTGAGAGTTCAATACATGAGTTCAAATTAAGAGCGCTCATGCCATGGTAGTTAAGAGCGCTCGCCTGGGGCGCTTAAGCGCTCAGGTGAGGTGCAATTGCTGACTGCGTCCTTCTGTATTGTTGAACTCTCTTGTAGATAAAAATCACTGCCACCAAACTTGAAATCTTCGTGTAAATTATCTTCCATATGTGCATGTGCTCCAAAATGTGCACAGCAGTAATGATTGAATTGTTGCAATATGGTGAATAATAAAAAATTTCCATGAGTCAAACAATAAGTTGTTGAATAATATGACTGGCAAAAGAAATTTAACAAAAGAAATTCACTTTATCAAGAGTTACTGTTCATATTGGCTCTTTTTAGGAGTGATTTAAGTCTGTAATTGGTGTTATGAAATTCTACTGTTCATATTAGCTAGGTGTGAATAAGCAAAAATGTATTGCTTGTAAGATGCCTCTTCTTCCATCATAACACCAGTTATTGAAGTTGCAGCTCCTGCTACACATGTTTTGGCTAATGCACAAATGCTTTACACTGCAATGAATTTCCAGCCCCATTTGCTCCTTTTTATCCTCTTAACCTGATTATGGGATTAAAATTAATCTGCCTAAATTCAAAAGAGTGATGCAAAATATCTTCATGATTAGTTGAATGAGATTGAGAGCATTTTTGAGTTCCATAGTGTGAGGAATGAAGAGTAAGTAAACATAGCAGTTACTTGTTTACAGGAGTGTGCTTGCACATGATGGCAACAACAATGTATTTATTGACAATTGCATATTATTGAGAGATTTGATTTAGAAAAAGTACATTATCATTCATTATGAGAGGGAAATATATTCCAAGTTGTCTGCTTGTATGCGCAATGATAAGGATGTTATTCTTTATCTTGGAGTTCCAAAAAGCATTTACTGATCACAATTTTGAGGAGGATTTTTAGCAGCACATCCACTAGTTATCTTGATGGGCTTAATTATGGCATCTAGATTGATTTAAAGGATAAGGAGTTCTCTTAGTTGATTAGACAGTAGCAGATACAAGGGATATTTGTATGATTTAATGAAGGAAATGGCATTTTAATCGATTGTTGAACCATCAAACCTTCCCAACATAAAAAGTTTGAGGACTTCAATGTTAAAATTGTGGAGAAAAAGGACATTTATAGTAATCATCCTAAAAAAAGTTCATGTAATCCAACATAGAATTGGCCAAGAAGACAAAGTAGCTAGCAATAATGGCGAAATCAAAGAGGACATCTGTGCAATTATTATTCTTCTTTTAGAGGTTAATTTTTCTTTTTTGTTTTAAAAAAATTCTCTTTTTTATTTCTTTGTATAAGGATGTAGCCCAACTATCCCAGCCTTTACAAGCATACTTATTTTTTAGTTGAACTTAGTATATTTGTATTGAGAACCTAAAGTTTTATATTAGTTGCCTTTGCTAAAAAAGTTCTTACATTACCTTTATATCACCTAGATATATTGACACATTCATTTTGTTGTGAATTTTGCTCAATAGCCTCCTCTTGCTCTCTGGTGCAGGATATGAAGCGACAGTGTGATGAAAAAAGGTCTGTCCTTTTTTTATTTGTTTCTGCTTTTGTTTGATGAAAGAAAATTTATTCTGAATATTGTATGTGATGTTCAGAAATGTCTATGAATACATGGTGGCACAACAGAAAGAAAAAGGAAAGTCAAAGAGTGTAAAGGGTGAGAGCTTTACGTTGCAGCAATTGCGAACAGCTCATGATGAATATGATGAAGAGGCCACCTTGTGTGTTTTCCGCTTGAAATCTCTGAAACAAGGGCAGTCTCGAAGTCTTCTGACACAGGCAGCTCGTCACCATGCAGCTCAGGTTTTCTTTAAAATTCTCAGTGGTCTTTAATGATCAAATTCTCTTGTTCTTCTCATAACTTGATATACCTTTGTTTCTGCTTTAAATGCAGTTGAATTTCTTTAGGAAAGGACTTAAATCACTTGAGGCAATTGATCAACATGTAAAAATTGTTGCAGAACAACAACATATTGATTACCAATTCTGTAGACTTGAAGATGATGGTAGGGAAGATGGTGAAGATGATGATGAAAATGGGGATTCGCATGAAGGGAGGGAACTGAGTTTTGACTACAGAGTAAATAAGCAGGTGCACGATTTTGTTTCTGCATCAAGGAATTCAATGGAGGTGAGTATGCAATATTACTGAATAGTAACTGTGATGTTTAGCTCATTATGAATGGCTGCACTGTATCTCTGTAAAGTGCCATTCCTGGATCTTTTATTATTATTTTTTTTGTGCTTCCTTTTGCATGTAAATCTTGAAATATCTTGCAAAGTCGCAAATGCATTGTCTGTAAGTTTGATTTGATTTACCATCCTTATTGTGTATATATTGTCATCTCTTTTCTTGTATCCTGTTGTATTAAGTTTGTGTACCTATATCTTGAGTGTCCATCTGTCGACCGCGTATCAATAAGAACAGGTTGATGTTTGTCCTAAAATTAATAACATGTTAGGCATAAATAGTTGTGGTTGTACCATGGTACTGTTCTCTCTGTAAGTGTCGACCCTTCTTGATTTGCCCTCCATTGACACCCTACATTGATGGTGTTTCTTGTTATTAAAACACCTTGTTTGCATCATGATCATCATGACTATTAAAAATTCATATCAAGAAAAGCAAAAGAGAAATCCAGCAACTGTTTCATTAAAATAATGTATATGCTTTAAAATAGCCTTTGAGTTTACAAACATTACCCAAAAAGGGAAATATGAAACTCTTATAATACATGAAAACTTATAACCAAACATCCCAATGTATTATCCACCCAACTGTGTCTTGTCCTGTGACTCTTCCATTGGGCTCCCAGTCTTTGTCAGCAACCATCTAACCAACTATATTCTCACATGCTAAGCAACTTGTGTCTAGCAATATATATATATATATATATATATAAACAACCATATGTGCATAATAATCATAGAAGATGTTTCTTTCTTAAGAGTATGTTCACCACATATTGGGGAAATTATACTTGAAGAGTCGAATCTTCCTATCTAAAGGTGTTGTAGCTAGTAATTAGGCTATGTTGGTTATTTAATTTCTCTCTTTCATTTTATGAACTTGTTTTTGTGTCTTGATATGGTTGCTTCCTATCCAGGTGGATGATATGGAGCTATCTTTTACCCAAGTTTCAGCGACAGAAAATGCAGAGGTATACTTTTGCTTTCCCTTTCTTTGGAAATTTTAACCTAATGTTTTATCCGGGACAGTTGAAGCTCAACAAAATTCTCGGCAGTGATGTATATTATATACTTTACAGCATGAACTTCATTGATAGTTCTGAGCTCTTTTAGTGAGAGTCATTTTTTGGGCTCACTTCTGAAACTTCTTGGTGTAGAGTTTTGATAATAATAATCATAATTGTGCAAAATAGTTCTTTTCCTTTTTAATTTGTTGGTTTTGATTACTCTGTGTATTGAGGTCAAGGGTGAAGTTATTTGGCAACTAAAGTTTTGTATCAAACTTCAGTTAAACATGGAGAAAAACCAAGGCGTTCAGGTCTCACTTAGAGAACCTAGACCCAGCAGCCATTCTGCGCCAATATTTCCAGAAAGAAAGTCTGATCCAGTTGAAAGAATACGACAAGTGCCATCATCTGCAAGGAAGTCCAATACATACGTACTGCCTACACCTATTGATGCAAAGAGTGCAGTCTTATCAAGGACAAGTGGTTCAGTTGCCCACACAAGGCCAACAGACCTCACTGGACGCACCCAAAATATGTGGCATTCTTCACCCTTGGAACAGAAGAAGCAAGATAGAGATACTGGTGATGCTCACCTGTCAGAGTTCACTGTCTTGAAGGCACGTGCAGCACAGAAAGAGAGCAATGTCTCCACCCAATTACCTCCCCCTTTAGTTGAAGGAACTGCAGTTTCACATCTTGATACATATAATGTATCTGATCACAAGAAAATTAAACGACAATATTTCTCTGGTCCAATAACTAGTAAGCCGTGGTCAACAAAGCCTTTGTCAGCCAGTGGTCCCATCTCCTCTAATGAACTTTCCCAACAAGTTTCTGGAGTGACTTATCATGTGACAATTCCTCAGACTACATCTCCAAAAGTATCCCCAACTGCTTCACCTCCTCTTGCATCTTCACCAAGGATAAGTGAGCTTCATGAACTTCCTAGACCACCAGGTAATTTAGTCACCAAACCAGCAAAATCATCAGCACCGATCGGTCACTCTGCTCCATTGGTCAGAAATCCTGAACATTCTGGAACTATTAAGGTTCCTTCATCAGTTGCAAATCTAGCATCGCCTCTTCCAATTCCACCTTTGATTGTACCACGAAGTTTTTCAATTCCCTCCAGCAGTCAGAGAGCAATGACAGTACACGTTTCTAAATCTGTGGAGTCTCTTCAAGTTCCAGAGAAGGCTGACGAAGTTGATTCTCCACCATTAACACCTATTTCCCTAGCAAACTTCAAACCAGCATCAACCATATCTGAATTTGTCTCTCATTCAGGTCAAATTAGAGGTAACTGAATATTCAGTTTTTTCTTTAATCCTCTTTTGTAGATTTGAGCTATCATCATTTCTTGCAAGTCTATTCTCTGGTTCTCTCTCATAATTTGACTCCCTGACTTGAAGCTCCTATTGAGAATTACATTTGGATCACTTAATTAGAAGTCATATTATTGTGCAAAAAAGTGAAAAAAAGAGAAGAAAAAAAATTGAACTAAGAATACTTTTCCTACATTTCAACTACACCAATTAAAAAGTCACAGTGCACAAACAACCAATGCACAATGAGGTCCCATTTACATAATACACAAGCATAAGGTCTCTGTTGTTCCCTGGGTTGCGATAGCATTGATTTTGTTAGGCCTGCCAGCTAACAGGCTGTTTGTTAAAGTTAATGAATGATTCGTTATATTTTATGAGCATCTTGATGCTGTTCCCATATTATAATGGAAATCGTTTTCAGTATTAGCCCTGTTTTAAGTTTGGTTTGGTGCTTGTAATGGGTGAAGGGTAGATGTTAGTCTCAATAATTTCATCAGATAACAGTGAACTGTCCTGTAGTTCATAAAATTAACTTCGGATTCATTTTTCTTAGTTGAAATCTGAGCGAAATAAGCCTTTAGATTGGTAAAGAACCCGTATGATATATTAGAAAAATGAGGCCAAGCGTTGATATGGCTGTGAATTTCATCTGTTTAACCAGTGTGTTAATTTGAATGTTCTGATTCATCTTTGGTTGAATGCAGGTGGAAACTGATATTATTGCACATTAGGTGAAACCGTTATTTTTTTCCCTTTCCTGATACTGCTTGACACTTTTTTTGGGTTTCATCGTCTTCAAGCTGGGTGCTGTAAATAGAATGTTGCGTGCATTGTTTAGTTTCTCATCCCAATTTTTGTTCATGGAATGTTTGATTAAGAGGAGAACTAAGGTCCCCATCATTGTGTATTATCACACACCTTGTATATCATCAATTAAGAAATTTTGTCTTCCGCCAGATAATCATTCTCCATGTTCTTTCTTTTTAGTAAACGTTGCTATAATCACCAAACCAATAAACAAAGTGTGGAAATCAACTTGCGTGTAAAGCCCAATTTATAAACGGTTGATTTTTATTACATTTGAGTGGCCTAAATTATTTTCAGATCATTTTACGTATTAAATGTGCGTATGGACCCTGTGATTAAGTAAATGTTCCTTTTTCAGTCAGAAATGGTTAATGTACACCCTATATAACTATCTTTTGCCAAATAATTATGAGAATATTCAAAATATTTAGCACTAAAAAACATCATGAATATGAATATCAATTCAAGATGTTCATTGAAGTGTAGGCCAATAACAAATAACAAGTATAAAAGCTGAAAGGAGAGAATATTTGTTGAAGTCCATATCGATGCAAAATAAGATCTGTTCGTGAGCTTGGGGATCTACTAAACCTGTTTAGCTGTAAATGCTCAAATATAAGCTTACTAACATTTTCATTACCATCAGCGTTAGATTTGTAATTCTTTCTAGATTCACATTAGAATTTATATATAGTTTATTTTAAGATATTATTTTGGTAAATAACCTTTTCGCTACTTAAATTGTAACATCTCTATGTAGAGTGCATCTTCATTTTATAATACTTAATTCTTCTTATTTATATTCAGTTTCAAATTGATATATATGAGTTAAAAACTTAATAAGTAAGCGAATCTTTTCTTTTGCATTTCGTAATTTTGTGATTTTACCTTAATATATAGTCTTTAGCGGTTACATTTTTTTTTTCCATTTTCAAAAAATTGTCTAGTTACTTTGTTCAGACAACACCAATCAAAAAGTTATTTTTATTTTATTTTTTTAATGATATTTCAGTCTGTAATCACATGATATACAAAGTTCAATCACATGAAATTATGAATTTCTAAAACTGAATCAGTTCTGAAAATCCAAAACACTACTTCCTTTATCAAATACTAAATAATAATATATTATTAAATCTTATAGTGTACTAATGCTTTCATCATAATAAATGCAATATAAAAATTGACTGGAAACAGAAATCTACCACTGATATTTGACTTGACTAGATAAGAATACCTACTTGAAAGCTTATTAGCTGGTAAACATACAGATCTTAATATACATGGAACATATGGTTAATGACGAACCAAAAACCCAAGGATTTTCTTTCTTTTTTCTGATAAAAAGATAAGAGAAATACAAGAAATAAAAAGATTTTCTTTCTTTTTTCTGATAAAGTGAAATACATAAAGAGAAAAAAGAATCCCATATAGATTTTCATTTCAAAAACTAGTTGTATGGCCTACTATAAATTCATGCCTCCAATTGCAAGAAATTCAAGTAAGCTTCAAGTCATTAACAATGTCGAACCCAGCAGCAAAAACCCTTCTCTTCATTGCTTGCATTATGCTATCTTGTTTGTCCATCCTTTCTCAAGGTACTACTTGTTTTCTTCTTCGTTTTTATTTTTGTTTATATATATATATATATATATATATATATTACTGGGGTTTGAATTTGAGATCTAACAATTCTCGTCATAGGATCAATATTACTAACTTAGAACTTACTAATTATTATTTCTGTGTCCCTAGCTGGGGATGTTGTTGGTGCGGTTTTTCCATGCTCTATTGCTAGTTAGTCTTTGTGTTTTTCTGTTTTATTCTTAAAAAAAATTATTAATTGTTTTTTTTTAATTGTGAAAATGATGAGCATATGTCTGTTTTGTTTTTTTTTAAAAAAAAATTGCAGATAAGTATCCCACATGGTGCCCAAAGAAGGACACATTTGATGGGGGAAACTGTGGAGGTGATGGGAATCATCAATGTTTTCTAGACTTTCTAGGAAAGTATGGAGCAAGCAAGATGCCTAAAAATTGCAATTGCAAATCTTTGGGATCTAACAAACGATTATGCCAATGTCAAATTGTTTGTGACCAATTGCAAGTCCCTCATAGTAATGTCGTTGTTTGATTGTTTTTAAGTTTGATAGATGATTTGTCATCCTCAACTACCTCAATCAAGCTCAATAAATTATTCAATGTTTCTTTTTCGTCTAAATTAATTAGTCTTTTTTTAGCAATATTAACTACCGTTAATTTTTTAATAAATATTCTATCCACTGTTTATCAACCAATTAAATGATAAGTATTAGATAATGACTTGAATATTATTTTTTGAATACATTAAACTTTTAACATTTAAAAATAAATAGATATTGTTGTTGGAATATTAGTTGCTTGATAATTATTTATTAAATAAAGTCGAGCTAATTGTAACACACAAATAAATGTTAGTGGGTCAATCAATCATATGGTATCTTTAAAGAATGCCAATGCCTCTATAAATTTGGTAAGTAACAAGTAAGATATTTGCAAGTAGTGCACCAATTTGTCTTGCTTTTACAGTTTTGGAGAAAGTAACATATTTTGTTTCAAGTGATTCTTAAGAAATAAAATTTAGTATTTATTGGCCAGGGCATATGTTTAAGAAAACTCCACTTCGTTTCAGAATTCTTGTTGGGTGTTGTAAGGGGTCAGCCCATTTGTTGAGAGCCCATAATATTTTTTATTTTCAACATTGAGCCCAAAATACTCAGCCCATTTAATTTATCATATCGAGTTCATCTTCATAATGCAAAATTGGACATTAATGGGCAACACATGGTATCATATAAACCTATAAATGCAGCTTATATTTGATGACATGATGAGGGCAACATTTAACTGTTCTCATTTTTCTGTTCTGATCATGATCAACATGAAATTCACCATCAAACCAATCTTTCTCTCTCTCTCTCTCTCTCTATATATATATATATATGAAAAATCCAAAGAAGGAAAAAAAAAAAATCCATCGCAAAAAGTACAAGCAAAGACAATGATTCAGCCAACATCAAAAGCCCTTCACTTCATTTGTTGCATTGTGCTATTATGCTTTCTGTCCACCCCAACTCATTCTGTTCAAGGTACTTCTTCGTCGTCTGCTTCTTTTCCTTGTTAAAAAAAAAAGTTGTAATTGTGACAATGATAAGCTGGAAAAAAAATGCAGGGGAGAATCCCATATGGGCTAAGCGCTAAGCCCATTACTTGTGAGCCCCATGTCTCAAGAACCTAAATAATAATAATAATAATCTTATTTTTGAAATGGCATCCTCATAATATCTACCATCGCTGCCTGGGGGGAGGAGGAAACAGATAAAATCACCGCCGAGTCGACTGCGATGATGAAGGCAATAGCTGCTGCGCCACCTCTACAACCACCACCAGCTGCTCCTACACCCTTTTTAATTTACTCCGCCATCTTCCTGGACCACCAATTTCCCACTCGCTTGCTTCACATTCGTGCCCAATACTCTCACTCCATCTATACAGTTATCAAACACAGGTCTCGATTTCGAGGACCTTCGCTTTTCACTGTTTCTCCCATCATCTCTCGTCCTTCATTTCCAAAGTATCTCACTACTAATTGCTCGCTTTCTGATGAACCTTCTACTTCTGGTGAGTTCCTCCTTCCCCATTTGAACTCTTTCAACTGCTTCTGCTTTGCTGCTTCCTTGTCTCCTTCCGTCTTTCTTATTTAATTCGAACAATGGGGTTTTATTTCATGTAATTTGAATTGGGCATTGCTTGTTCTCTGTTAAAGTTTTGCTTTTTATGTCCAGCAACGAAAGTGGCTGTGGTTGACTCTTCTCTTGCAGTGAAGGTGAGATTGAAATGTAAGGTTTTATTTTTTAATTAAAAATCCTTGGAACTGCTTTAATGATGATTGATTGTTTTAATAATGGTTTTAGAAAAGAGCAGCGGATATATCTTCAGAACTTAAAGGAACTTCCATATTTCTTGTGGGTAAGAGTTGCCTTATGGTTACTTAACACATACTGTTAATTGCTTTTTTGGATTTCGCATGTTTCTGTATATATAATAGTTGTTGGGTTGCAATTTCTTTTCATGTGAAAGGGACGAAGAGTTCGTTGAAGGCCAGTCTGGGCAAGGTTCTAGCAGATGCGTTACGATATTATTATTTTGACAGGTATATAATATGCGTTTGTATAAATATAGCTTAGTGAGCATGTAAAGCTGTTGTTTTTTGATTTACTAATTGAATCATTTGCTTCCAGTGATAGTTTGGTTGAGGAAGTTGCCTGTGGTGCATCTGCTGCCAAGTCTTTTAGGGAAACTGATGAAAAGGGATTTCGCGAGTCTGAGGTGAATTTTTTTCTAGACTCAATTTAGTTTTACTTTGCTTTTGCTTTTGGATGCAACCTAAGTTTTCAATTAGTTGATATTAGTGTGTAGATTCTGATTTAGGACCATTTTCTGAAAGGTACTGATTGGAAATGAATGAATTTCAATCTATGGTTGTAGATTGTCTGAGGCCGATGCAGATTTTCAGGACATATGTCTTGCAAATTGTGTTCTCTAATAATTTATATAATTAATTTGATTGTTTTCAAGTTGTATATTGCTACAGACAGAAGTACTGAAGCAGTTATCATCAATGGGTCGGCTTGTGGTATGTGCTGGAGATGGTGCAGTCCAGAGTCCCACTAACCTGTATGGACATGAACATTGATTCTACCAGTGTGTGAATTCTGCATCTATTTCTCATGGATAGCATTTCTCCTTTTTTGTTTAAATCCCGGCTTCCTTGGAATCATTAGGGCTCTTTTGAGACATGGAATCTCACTGTGGATTGATGTCCCCTTGGATATGGTAGCTAGAGGGATGAGTGAAGATCATACTCCTGAATCTCATTCAGAGGTTTTTGTTTTTTTTTTTTATTTTTTCTTTGAAAATTGTTAATTATGATTTTTCTTATGCTTTGGAAACTGTTTCAAAATACCGACACTCCAGATTTCTATGAATGTCATGAACAATGATCAGGTATTAAGTCAATTAATTGCCACATACGAGGAGATGAGAGGAGGATATGCTACAGCTGATGCTACAATCTCCCTGCAAAGTATATAACCACAAATAATCTAGCTTGTCACTTATTAGTTACCTATTATTTTCCTAATTCCTAATCATCTATTGTTTTAAGCAGAAGTATGTGCTAAATTAGGCTGTGATGAGTTGGATTCAGTGAGCACAGAGGATATGGCATTGGAGGTAAAGATATTTCAACATTCACATTTAAATCAGTTTGCTAGATTAATAATGGGGTTTCATCATCCTCTTATGAGAACACTTTCAGGTTATCAAGGAATTGGAGAAACTGACAAGAGTGAAAAAGATGATGGAAGAAGCAGCAAGACCATTTTAACATACCACAGCCATGTTCTAATCAACTTTATAACAAATTGTCTGGTGTTTAACTCACCGAATTTTTCTGAAACTATTGCTCGTGAACCGAGCTTGTGTTCTTGTTATTCAAGGTATATAGTCATATGTTGTTTTTGTATTTATGTTCCCAGAAAATTATGTATTAAGCCAGAAAAATATACTAATAATTATCCTGTTCAGCGCATGTGGATTGAGGGCGAATATTAATGTATAATTTAATATCATACAGAAACGTGTTTCAATGCACAAAGATTTAGCATGTGCTTGGGAGTGTCTAGCTTTTAGTATTTTAGTATTTTACACTACTGCTATGGATCTCTGTTGTAGGTCCTGTCACGTGCCGAGCTTTTTCACCCCAATCCGTAAACATGAAGCTCACAAAAGGAAGAAAGCAGGCCCAGTGGATTGATTGGTGCTTGTGTTTGTCACCAGGATGACAGATGTGAGCATCCTCTGCTTTCACACACACACCTAGACACTGAGTTTGATGCAACCTGTTAGCTTCTCAATTTTATCATCTTTTCTTTATTTATTTATTTTTTCCTGAACAGATCTTTTCTTTACTTTTACCCAGTAAAGAATCATCAAAAGAAGACATTTATTACCTATTAATATTTTCCTTTGACACTGGGGGAGGAAAAAATATTGGTGGAGGTTCAAAACTGAGAAATTTTTAGGAAGAACCCATCATCAAATCAATTTGATTGTCGAGTATAATAAAATGTCTTAAATTTATTGATTGCCCTGAACGAAACTTGTAAATTAATTAACACGTCTTTTTGGACATAAACAAGTTGATCTGTTGATGGGCATGTAGACATAGGTTTTGAGCATGGAGTGCCCTATATTATTACTTGAAGCACTAAAATGATGAAAATGGAACATAATGGCTGCCTAATAGACTCGTAATAAAATCTTAAAAGAATGTTGTGATCTATGAAATCCCCTAAATCAAGAAGAAGCATGCTGCGACATGTTTAAAGATTATAAATTTCTTCTCTTTATTCAATCATAGTAGTTTCATTGTGATTTTACATACTGTAGTTGTCGAAAGACCCACTCAATCCAAATATTGGTAGGCTTGCTGTGACTCGCATCCCTTGCTTGTTTGCTGGAACTTTTTTTTTTTTTTTTCATTTTATATACATAAACATTAAAAAAATTATAATTCTATTAAATCCATACTGTTCTCTTTTTCTCTGTTTTATTTATGAACATTTATTTTGTAACCATTTAGGTAAAATAAAATTATTTTTTCCACCTACGACATTAAATAAATTATTAAAAAAATTAAGTAATTGAACGAGAAATCACTTCAAAGTATCTAACTTTCTACCATAAATGGGCATATATAGATTAAACTCCTTCAGGGCTAGAGGATTGGATTTCTAAAAAAAGATAGCAAACGCCAAATCGCCAATGCACCACGTGACGTGAAATATAGATGAAGAATGATAATGTGGAATTAATAATAGTGAAAATATTAATATGTTCATTCAAAATCATTTTAATATGCACAAAAGATACAATAAATTCTCATAATACAAAATATGCATGCAAAAAAAAATCAGAAAAAAATATTATATACCCACAATAGGGGCTTAGATTTTGTACAAAATAAAATAAAAAATTCCCATAGAATCTCACAATTAAAACTAAAAGGGGTATTTTAGTTAGTGTTTGATACTAATAAGTAATATCTTTTTTACTACTGTCAATGATATTGCAAATGAAATTTTAAGAATCTATATTTTCATTGGAAAAATCGTTTATTCTGAATTGTGTATAAAAAATAAAAATTTGTGAAAAGTATGTGTACTCATTTAAGTTATGTTCAGAGCTCTAAACTTGTCTTCCAAATTTCACTCAAATTAATACAAAACACTATTTATGTGCAGATAATTATGCATTTTCAGTATGGGATGAAACCGTGAGAGGATAGATGGTGATGGAGAAAAAAAAAATTTTAAAAATATATAGAATTATTAGAAAGAAATGAAAAATTAGGTGAGGGGAAGTACTGATGGGGAAGGTGAATTTACCCAAGAAAATAAGTAAATAAGGTACCAAAAAAGAGGTGGGTGATGCGGCTGGTATTTTGGGATTATAAACGCAGAGGGATGGACTTAGACATGGCTTTCTCCTCCTCCTCTTCCTCCTCTCCTACTACTTCTAGAACCGCACATCCACCTTCTCTTTTCTTCTCCATCTCCATTTCTAAGCAGACCCAGAAGAAGAAATTTAATAAAGAGAAAAAAAAAATCTTATCTTTTTCTTCTTTTTGAATACCCTTTTGATTTCTCTTTCTTTTTTCAAAGATTAGAGCATAAAATTCGTAGGTGGTAATTTTATGATCTGGGAATTGATTGTATTACATGGCAGATTATCATTTGAGATGTCTTATCAAACTGATTCCTCGATTACTTGCTTTATTGGTGCGTTCATTCATCAGATTAATATATTTTTTATACATTAAAAATTTAAGTTTAATTGATTGTTTATTTGATAATTGGTGAAGAAGATCGAGCTCTGATTGAGTCTTGGTTTCGGTTAATTTTTGTGGGTATAGCTATTGTATTTGCTTTGGCTTAAAAATAACCTATTGTTGCTTGTAATGGATGGTTGATGACTCGATAATTGGGAGGCTTGTGTCGAATATGTGCCGTACAAGCAAACCCTTACGAGATTTTTTTATTACTTTCGTTCCTTGTATTTGAGCGGTTGTGTAATTTTTCTTTCAATTTGCCTTGTTGGTTCTTATGCTTGCTGTTGGAAATAATTTCTGCGCATTTTAAATTTGGGCATTTGATTGGAGTTTTCGTTTATTTTGAGGTGTTTTTGCTATGAATATGTTATATTTGATTTTTGCCCTATTTCTGAATATGCTGTATTAGATTCGGTGTTTGATTGAGCTGTGAGAGTTTTAAAAGTATTGCCTTTGTCGTCTATCTTACTATATTTATTTGTATCTAATCATCTAGAGATAGAATTGTCATCTTGTTAATCCTTTGTATCTCATATTGATTCATGCTAATCAATCATAAATTCATTTTGTGTGTATATATGCTGAAAATAGGAAGTTAATGGTCAAATTCTTTATTCAATCAAATATAAGTGTTCATAAAAAAAAAGTAGCTTTAGCGCTTGCCAATTTGGCTCTCTCAATCTTTTTCAACTAATAATTTTTTTTTCTTTTTGATTTTGAATATTATCAGGCAATCACATTTTTCCAGTTAGCAACCATGAGTTCTAGGTGCTTCATTGGTTGCTGGTTTGAAGGTCAGAAAATCTGTGCTAACACATTATTGTTGGGTAATCAGTATTTGTTCGGCTTTCTCAGTGCAATCTCATAAAAATGTTGTGGCTGAAATGTGGATGTCTTTAGTGGATACATAGTACTTGCTTATTTAAGGATTAGGAAGATTTTGCAGAATTTTTTTTTACATTCTGATTTTAGCTGCAATTGGAGCCTATTTTATTCAACTTTTTATTCAATCAGTTTGATAGGGTTAGGAAGCCTGAATGCTGTCTTCATTTGATGATGGAGAACAGCTCCACTTGCTTTAGGAAATTAAGCAGGAGATAGGGGATGCTATAAAATTAGAAGTTGAATAGTGTTACTTGGAATGGAAAAGGAGGAGCAGATAATTTATTCAGCTTGACAGGATAAGAAGTTTTTCGTTTCTGCAAATTTAAGCAATGGGTTTGCCACAAGTTTCCTCTGTTGACGATAATGAGGATACTGCAGCATCATTGGACTCATTTTTGCAAAGCCCACCACAATATGCTGGGGTGAGCACATGTGATTTGGATGGATTGCACAGAGGCAATGTAGGCCAAACAATAGGGGATTCTCTAAGTTCTTCTTTGGGAGATTTTCGGAGAAAAACATCCTTGGAGCTTTCAAGATATCCAGACAAGTTATCAACAATTGGAGGGGCAGTGGATGTTAATTCCAGTGTTCATGGTTTTGTAAGTGGTTCTGTGGATAAAGTTGGTCAAGTTACTCCTCAAAGTGGAAGGAATATCCAACACCCTGCTTCTAGGATCATTGGTTTTGAATCACGAGGAACAAGTTGTCTAAATAATGGATTTGAGGGATCTTCTGCTGATCATCTCCGTTCTTCTGTGCCTGGCGTCACAGTGACTGAAAATGAGCTGAGTGGTTCACTTGTTAGGAAAAGGCTATTGTCACCTCTAAATAGCATGCTTTCTGCAAAACACTTTGATGGTGATCTTCTGGATATTGGCTGCCATGCTTCTCAGATGAATTCCTTGACTGGTAGTTTAAATATTTCTGCAGCACATGACTACAAGAAAGCAAATGTTGGTGGCAGATTCAATTTCACCACACCATCCTGGTCCTTATCCAGTTGTTTGGATAAAACAAATTTTTTGTGTGACAGTAGCACAAGAGCATCTGTTTTTCTCACCGATGGCCCTTTGCTGGAAAATGAAGATCAACACACTCATAATACTTGTTTATACCCTCCTGGGCTTGATAATTTCAAAGAATCAAATGGAGGAAGATCTCAAAGCAGGGCAATATCTGTATCACCTCAAAAATCAGTCTCATCTCCTCTGTCATTGTCTCCTCTAGGTCCCAAGTTTTCTGAAAGAATAAAAATGACAGGAAGATGCAAAGATGTCAAGAACCATGTACAAAATTGCTATTTGAATTTGGAGAATATAGAACAGTCACTAGACAGACATAATTCTGGCATTATTTTTGCTCCAGAAGAGGCAGATTTCAGAGGGTCATTTGAAGATATTGATCTCTTTCATAAAGAGTTCCATTCATCTTCCCTTGAAGGTCCTGCTGATACCTTGTCTTTGTTTCAAAAATCAGCTCGTTCGCAAAGCTCAAGATTCATTAGGAGTTTGAGTGGCCTTTCTGTTCGTAGGTCCTTGGTAGGTTCATTTGAGGAATCATTATTGTCTGGAAGATTCTTTTCTGGAAAATTCACCCAGGTTAGTAGTAATTCAATGTTACATTGATTCTGCTGTTGATTCTTTATTAAATTCAGGGAATCATTCTTAGTAGACGTCAATTACTTACTGCTTTTCGTTGGCATTTGGTTGTATTTGTAGAGAATAGATGGTTTCCTAGCTGTGTTAAGCATCACAGGAGGGAATTTTTCTCCGCAATCACAGAAGCTTCCCTTTTCAGTGACCAGTGTGGATGGAGATAGTTATTTACTTTATTATGCATCCATAGATCTTGTAGGAAATTCATCAAACAAGCACAAATTCCAAGAATCGAAAAAAGGCCAAAGTAATGATGATTCACAAACTGTCAGAAGCCGTTTGCGCATTCCTATGAAAGGGCGTGTTCAACTGGTAATTTCTTTATTGAATTTCCCAATTTCAACAATTTAATTTGCGGTTCTTTTCCTTTGTAAAATGATTGAACATCATTCCAACTTTTTGATATTTTAAGTCTTATTTTCTTTTGTTAAAACAACTCTCTGCAAAAATGCAGAGGAAGACTGCTTATGTATATGATGGACAAATCTCCTGCATCCTCACAAAGCTCCATGCATTAGGGATGCTCTTTTTAGTTTTTACATCATATGTTCTTTCACCTCAGCTGTTTTACCTTTTATTTTTACAGCAGGTTTTGATGGCCTTATATTTTATTACCTTAGTTACGACTATGGGAAGGAACCTGAGTGAGCCGAGTTAACAGAATGGGCTGCATTCTTTCATTGCAGCCTTTGGAGTTTACCAGTCTAATGGCTTTTATATAGGGAAAGAGTTTGTAGTTTCTGCAATTTTTTTTTTTCAAGTTAGCCTTTTTTATTTACATATGTTGATTGGACTTAGGTACTGGTATCTGACACAGGTATATATTTAGAAGTCCGACGTCTTGTTTTTAAAAATTTAGAATACTTGAGTACGATTAAAAAGTATCAAAAATCAGAATATGGGTACGGAGATATATTTATATATAAAAAAATGTAAATATTTTAATTTTTATACATAATGATTTAAGTTAAAAGATTAATAAAATTATGATATTTAAATTGCTAAATAAAATAAAATTGCAATATTTCATTTTATTTTAAGATAAAATATTTCAAACTACAAACTTAAAAGTCCAAAACCCAAAGTCCAAACTACTGAGACAAACAATAAAATGATATCATATAACTTAAGAAATTAAACAAATTAGTAATGACTCATTTTTAAAGTTCAAGCAACATGCTTTTATACTGAGAAGTACCCACTTTTAAAATGAAGGATCTGGTAAGGATATCATATCCATGTCGTAAGTATGCAACACCGGTACTTCTTCATTTTTGAAGTGTCCGAGTATCATACCAATAAAGGATCAGTTAGAAATTAATGACTTCATGTTATTGTCATGCAATGTTAATGGCATGGTGTCAGATGATTTGGTTTTGCATTTCACCAATACTTTTCAGATGATGGATTGAAGTTATTTGCAGTTGACTGATGTAAGAATTGGCTTTTATTTACCATAACAATGTGTCTCTCTGCAGGTTCTGAGCAATCCAGAAAAGACGCCTCTCCACACCTTTCTTTGCAACTATGATTTGAGTGACATGCCAGCTGGTACCAAGGTAAGATAAGAGTAAAAGTGCAATTGACTTATGTTTATTGCTTTGTTTTGGGGCTTAACAAATGGATGGTGATTAATTTCACATTCTTTGCCAGGATAGGGAAAAATATGACATGGGCAATTGGTAGTTGGTTTTGAGGTCCCTGTATTAGTATACCCTTCTCCTTTAGGGACATTTTCGAGTGATAGTTTAAACTAAGTTAGAGAGAGCTATTTGTCAACCAAAATGCAACTTAAACTTGTTCGTGATTGCAAACGTTTCTTATTGCATATGCACTAAACAGTCTGATGAAAGATATTTTAGAACGTTCAAAGATCAGATATAGTGCAAGTAAAAGTTGAACTTAAGAGGGGAATTGATTTTCCTTTTGATCTTTCAACAGAGTTGAGGAATATTTGGTAGTTTTTTGTAACCTCTGTGTTCAACCTTTAGGTAATTTAATTGATAATGAATTTTGAGCTCTGTGTTGGATTGGAATTGGTTGGTTTGCTTTCAGTTGTTCTCATATATATGCTTGGACTTGGAAATTATGCTATTTGTCTAATAAAATCCTTTTTTGCTGTTTTCTGTTGATTTCTAAGTAGACATTCTTGCGCCAGAAGGTCACGTTAGCTTCTTCTGGAACAAATTCCTCTGAGTTTCATGGGCAGAAAAGTTTGGACACAAAAATGAAAGATAAAGTGAACTCACTGTCATCAAGATACAATCCTGTAAATACAGATGCCTCTGCCCGCCAAAGTATTGAAGTGAAGGGAATCGAATGCTGTGATATAGTAGATTGTGTAAACACACAGAATTTGCCCAAGCAATCACAGAGTGTGGCAAAGTTGGGTAATGAATCTTTGATGTTTGAGAACGATTGTGATAATAGTAATTACCAGGTGACTAGTGAGAAGCAGTGCACCGGGGTGGATACATCCATTGGGATTGAAGGAAGATCAACTGATGGTTGTTCCAAGGCCAATGATAGTGCCCATGGAGGTGCTCTGCGATATGCGCTCCATCTTCGTTTCCTATGCCCTTTGCCTAGAAAGTCTTCCAAGTCTGTTCAGAGATGTAAATCTGATCCCACATCTGTACCAAAAAAGACACACCTGGATATGGAAGGGGAGCGCAGGTTCTATTTATACAACGACCTGCGGGTTGTATTCCCTCAACGCCATTCAGATGCTGATGAGGGCAAGGTATGTGATTCTAAGTTAACATAATGCATGGGGTTCTGAAGAGTTCTTTTACACTTGTAGGATTTTATGCAATTTTTTTTTTTCTTGAAGTAATTGTAATACTGTGCAAGTTTAGTAATTCTGATGGCACAAGCGGAGTGTAGATTTGTCCCTATTCATATTGCAATTATTCAAAGTTAATAGGCATTTGCTGCCAATTTTGTCTTGTAATATTTTCTTCTTACTGCAATTATATTCTCTTTTGCTCGTCTGCTAGGCTAACAAGAGTTGTTTGCTTTCTCTTTTTCAGTTGAATGTGGAATATCACTTCCCAGAAGATCCAAGATATTTCGACATCAGCAAATGAAAAATTTCTAATTCTCTTCTCCCTCAATAGAGCTATAGCAATGGTTGCGACACTGTAAATACTCATTCCATGTTTCTCTGTCATATTCTCATCTCGAAAATGGCGCTGACCCTTCAACTTGTACATACTTGCATTCAATAATATTTTAACTGGTTAAGCTCTACTTTTCTCTCCTTTTTACTTGCAGAATTGTTGGTATTAGAATCTTTGCCAGTCTTGTGTTGCTTGAGTTTTCATGTTGCTATTAGCTACACCAATTTTCATTTGCCTGTGCCTGGAAAATGAGTTTAATGATGGACCTTCTTTTATAATCATACATTTTCTCAACAGGCCCATGTCGAATTACCAAAGAAAATCACACTTTTACACTTTTCACAATTATAGCTTCACCGTTACAAAAGAATACACAAGACTTCACAATTTCCTTTCAGAATTAGCTTCAGGCCAAAAAAAAAAAAAAGGCAAACTTTCTCCTGCGTAGACGCCGAAATTTTTAGAAAAAAATAAAAAATACCGAGTTAGCTTCGCTCTCCTCTCTCTTCACCATATTCTCACCTCTCGTTGCTCTCTTCAAAAAAATGTCGCTGCAACTCCACCTTCGGTCTCTTCCTCTGCACCCTAGAGAAATCGAGATAGCCTACTCTTTGCTACCCCTTTCTTCTCTTTCCGTGACAATTTGGCCTGACAAAATTCCATTAATAGGATTCGGCACAACTAAATTTCCATTTGGAGAAAATAAAGAAAAAGCGAAAGAGTCAGTTTTCCACGCTATCAAATTTGGCTAACACACACTTCGATACAGCTTCAGTCTACCAGTTAGAGAAGCCTCTCGGTGAGGCCATTGTTGAAGCTTTGAAACTTGGCCTCATCAAATCCCGCCATGACCTCTTCATCACCTCTAAGCTCTTTCCCAGTGACTCACCCTCACCTTTTTCTTCCTGCTTTACGACAATCTCTCAAGTATACTCCAATTTTTCCAATTAATTCGTACTTTTCTTACATATTTACTTATTTAATTATAATTTTTTTTTTTAATTTGATGCAGAAATATTGGATTGGAGTATCTTGATTTGTATCTGATTCACTTTCCAGCGAGTTTAAAGCCAATAACACTTTACAAATTAGAAATTAAAATATCTTGATTTGTATATGATTAACTTTCCAACAAAAGGATATTTTTACTTATAATTTGTTCTTTTGTTGGCTTTACTGGTTTGTACTGGGATATTGAAGCGCATATTGGAATTTTGATTGTTGGGTTAAGTGAGAGTTAAAAAAATGGGAAAAGCCAGGGTGCAGTGCAAATGTTTGATAAAATGACACAAAGGATATTTTTATTTTTCATATTTTTGAAACAATACGGGAATTTCGCTGGATAATTAAATAAAAAATATTCACCAAAAAATTCAGAAAATAAGCAAATGGTTGCATCAACATCATTGGCATGTCATCGATCTGAAAGGAGAGCTTCCAAATGCACCCAAAACAGAGGCTTGCACATTGGATCCTCATTTCGAGAGAGAAGGAGCGAGAGAGAAACAATAACATGTCCTTTATCTACAAAACAAATACTGACCGAGTTATAGGCTTTTGATGGAGTTTAGGATTTTTTTTTTTTTTTGGCAATATTTTCTTAAATTCATGGCTTTTGCTATTAAGATTTTAAGATAACTCGTTATATGCCGGCTGACTCAGTTTTTTGTTTTTTAATCATTTTTCAAATATTCCAGCATCTACATATATAAGATTTTCCCTTTTTTCTTGTCAGAAGCTATTTTAAAAAAAAAATTATAAAGCATATGTAGTTTTTTGTAATTAAGGATAGGTGATGTTAAAATTGTTAGAAGTGTATTGAGAATTTTGTGGTAATTTGTTCTATATCTTATTCACCATAGCTTTTACATCAGTCGCGTAATGAAAATGCTACAATAAGAGGCAAAGTAATTAGTTCAAAATTGATTGCTCTAAGAGGCAAAGGATTTAGTTAAAAATTGATAGCTAAGTGAGTTAATTAAATGAATTTTTAATTGAGGAATTAAATTATAGATTTAATAGTTGGGTCCATCGAAGCTGATGTAGGCAAGAAAATATGTCTTTGCAATTAAAGCTCCTATAGAAACTAGGGAGTCCATGTAAATTGTAGTAGGATTATGTTTCTCTCTAAAATGAAGCGCATTTGCACAAGTTGGCTATGGCCCATATATAGCCTATGGTATAAACAGCCAGATTTTACAGAATGAAACATGCGACAAATGGGGTTTGCATGGAACATGGAGTTCTCCCTGAAATCTACTCTAAATGGTACAAACAGCCAAACAGGCAATTACATTTACAGCCCTATACAAAATATAATCCCACGGAGAGTCGACTATAATCAACTCTAGCAAATGGGTTTACGTTGACGCAATCAACTCTAAAAAAAGAATGAGAAAAATTTTATTTTTAAAGCCTCATATTATGAATGAGTATCCTTCCATATCTTTCGAAATTGGGGTTTATCAGCTTTTCTCATACCCCCAATCTCAGTTTTAACAAGATGCTTGTCAAGAATAGGAAAACATAATTTGTACTCAACTGTCAAACACAATGGTTCCACTTAAAGAAATATCCTTTTTTTTTTAAATTAAAAAAATAATAAAAATATTAACATCACATTTGATCTATTCAAATCTCAAAAAGTAGATTTTAAACATTACATTTAGTAATGCTTCTAAGGTCTCCCAGCAATAACCAGCCAACCTAGAACAAACCCATTACAGGAAATTTCAAAACCCTCAAAATCCCTACACAATGTAACACCAATAAATTCTAACCATAAACTTTTTTTTTTTTTTACTTTTTTTTCATCCCTAGGACTCTAATTTATGCTTAAATTCATATAATTTTCTATTTCTGAAAAGGGTCAGATCAAAAATTTTAACCTGCTAATATTGGGAATTACATGGACCAAACTAATTATGGGGTAAAAAAGATAAAAGAAATCAATCTTGGTTATGCAATAGAGGGTAGGGATATCCTTGAATCATCGTCACGCAAACATTACATATAGAAAAGGGTCATCAAAAAAATATAAATGTCCACTTTGACGTGGCCTTTCATATTATTCTCTCCCATTTCCGAGAGGGAATCTGTGTGTGTGTGTGTGTGACTATTTAGTTAGCAGCTGTCTGATTGATGATTGGCTTATTCTCAGTTTCCACCATTGCAACTCACAGATATATAATTAACATGTCCTTCCTCTACATTTTTCTTTATCTATTTCTTTTAGTTTTCTCTGAAGAGAGAAAGCGATAGTATAGATTTGAAAGAGAGGGAATATTGTTATTAGTAACAGAAAAGAGAGAGAGAGAGAGAGAGAGAGATGGAGAGCTAAAAATTTGCTGATGATTTTGGTGCACTTTTACTGACACTTTTACACACTCTCTCTGTGCCTTCAAGAACGGAGAGGTAAGTGTTACCACTTCTTGTCCTTTCTTTCTTTCTTTCTTTCTTTCTTTCTCCACCCATTTTTCAATAATTTATTTTCCCTATCTGCCCTTTTTCTTTCTTTTTCTATTCAATATTGATTTTTGGGTTGGAGTTGTTATAGTATAGTACTTGCTCACTGCTGCTCAGCTGCTGCCCCCCCCAAAGATTCAATTTTTATTGGTTTCACTTCATGGTATTGCAATTGTATAGTACTACTAATTTAGTTAGATGATGATTTAAAAAATGTGAAATAATAAAAAAAATCAAATGACTATTGAAAAATAATATGATCTTTCTGCATGAGGAGACATTTCCTCTTTGAATCAAAATATATATAAATATATATATATATATATATATATATATAGTCCGTACACGTTTTAAATCATCATGTCCTTTTTTATTTGTTTATTTTTATTTCTTATGGTGAGCTAATTTTACCTTTCGATGGCAGGAATATAAGGAGAAGTCCATACCCATAACTCCAATCAACAAGGCAAGTAGTTATGTATTGACTACGTTGTAGTACACTTCTTTATATGTGTATTTTATTTTATTTTATTTCATCACTACTAAATTACTTGCAGCTCAATTGCAATAAATATTGAATTTGTTGAAAAGAGTTTCCAGAACTTCACTTCTTCACTAAATATATATTTGAGAGAGCTGAAAATCTTTGATTGTGATTAAATTTCAAGTAAGATTAGTTTTAAATACATATAAAAAAATTAAGATAACCTAAAAATAAAACTCTTATATTTATCTTAACTATCATTAATTAGCTTAACAAAATTATGGAAGATTAATTAATCTATATATTTCTTAAGTTAATAAAATAAACTGGGATTTTTTTTCCCACCTTGATTATCTAGCCAGTGTCCAAAATAATTAATAAACACTAAATGGGAAAAAAAAAAGAAAGCAAGAAAGGAAATCCCAATTTCAAATGAGGGCATTATCGTCCATTTAAATCCAACCAATCATATTCATGCACTGATGCACCTTATCTCTCTCTCTCTCTCTCTTCACGTAAAAACAAAACCTTAAACCCCATATAAACCCCTCCCTCTTTTCAGTCTCTTCTGCAACAAGCTTGTGCCATCTCCCGCTTTCATTTTCTCTGCAAATTAAAGCTAAAAAATGGCAGACCCATCCATGTACAACTTCCTTAACCAGCATCAGCCTCAGCAACAGCAGCAGCAACGTCCTTTTTCTTCAAGACCCACCAGAAAAAACCCACCAAACCCTTTATCACCGCCCTATTCCTCTTCTCGCCTCTTTCAGTGCCTTTACTGTCCCAGAAAGTTTTACACCTCTCAAGCTCTCGGAGGCCACCAGAACGCCCACAAACGCGAGAGAGCCGCTGCTCACCGGAATCTATCTTTGGAACCAATGGGTCCTCTGCATTTCCCTTCAGACCCATATGTTAACTCTTCCTCAGTTTCGCCATTGCCTGATCACCAGTACTGGCTCGAACCCATCCATTCTCATCAGTTCCCGCTTCCTGCTCCTTCTGTTTCGCTTCCTCATGATGGGTTCCACGGCGGGTCTCCTCCTCCAACCGGCGATTCTCCATCTCCAGTAGGTGATCTTAATGATGAACCAGTTAACCTTGACCTCACTCTTCGTTTGTGATTTCTATATCTGGCAGCTATAGGCTTTGAACGTTTGTTTAAGGGCTTTAATGATTTTAGATAGTTTGTTCGGTTTTAAGTAGTTAAACATAAGTTTTTGAGAGATTTGGTGATGAGATTTATATATATATAAATATCTTTCTACTTCATAATGATTGCTTAATTTACGATGTTAATCTATATATGTGGTTATTGGTGAGATATTGTTTTTTCTTCTTCACCCCAAAATGCCCTTCCGATCATCGGACTGGAATGGGTCGAGTAGAGAGAGAGAACCATGGCTTGACCTTAATTACATGTGTTTTCTGCCAATCAAATGATTTATAGAACGTTAATTAGTTTGGTTTTTATGGCAAACCCTTTTGCTTTATATATATATATCCATTTTTTATCAAAGCAGACTATGCTAGTTTAGTTGATTTATGATATTTATCAGCTAAACTTCCATCTTCAAACTATAATTTTTTTTCTTTTAAAGAAAAAAAAAAAGAAACTCATCTGATAAGTGGTTTATTTGGTTGTTAATGCTTCCTCTGCCAACTTCCTGGAATCTAAAAATGTTATTTTTGTGTTTGTTAATTTTTGCCTTCGTTTGAGTTTGCATGAATGGCAAAAATTTTCAGAATAGATATATCAATGTCACGAATGGATACGTTTGTGGGATAGGTTTTATTTTCCTTAATTATAATAGTAAATTAGAATGTTAAAAAAGGTAAGCATATACAAGAAATTAATCAAAATATATAATATATAGTATGTTACAATTCCGTAGATTTCAGTAATTAATTATCATCATTATTAACCCCGTGAGTGTGAGTGTGAGTGTGATTCAGTACGCAACGTCACAACCAACTTTTTTTTTTCTTGGTTTTGAAGGTACTATATATGTTAGACATGGTAGAGTTTGTTCTGGTTCGTATCCCTTCAATGGCGTAGGTGGGTGGTATTTATTCACTATGTGGGTTTCTTTTAGTTTGTTGTGGTATTTATTCAATATGTGGGTTTCTTTGTTATCAATTCTTCATCAAAATTACACTTTAAAGTATATTAAAAATTTGAAGGCAGATGCGCCTCTTACCAATCAAGAAAGGCGTATGGCGGTGGAAGCGTATAAGGCAGATTGATGAGTGGTTGATTCTATTAATGCATAAAAATGTACGCATACATGGTTAGCACCAAGCACTTGGCCAATTAAGGATTCATTTCTACAATTTCTATACCTTATTCTATTGGTAATATTTCACCGTACATGCTTTCATTTTAAGAAACTTAATTGGGTAAATTGCCTATAAATTTTTTTTTTCAATTTTTGATCCTTATGTCTACCAAGTATAACCTCTCTAAATTGTATATTTTTGTAACTAGTACCACAAAACCAGTTATTCTTCCTAATAAGATACGTATTTTGGCTCAAGTTAATTTATTTTAAGTGGGAATACACTGTCCACATCATTGTTTGAAGCATCCGTTTTCTTTCAGGGCTCAAAATCACATTCTGAATATTTATAATATTGGTTTGAGAAAAATACTTTATAGAAAAAAAATTATTTTAAATTTTTTTAGTTTTGAAAATTGTTTTTGATAGAAATAGATCAATTTTTTTTCTACAAATGTGTATTTAGAAAAAACAGTTCACAAAAAATTTAAAAAAATTAATTAAATTAAATTAAATTAATTCTAAATTTGGTTTTTTTATGTCCAATAACAATACCAAACAACCCTATTCATGAGCTAATGTATATTTTATTCTATAGCACAAGTTTGACCTTGATACTTCTATTAATATTTGGCTTCTCACTTTCAAAGTTTACTTAACTAAGTACATAAATAAATTTACATACTAATCTAATCACAATTTCAATACTAATGGGCTTTGTATATATAATTAATTGTAATTAAATTAATTCGTGACCCAACCTAAAAAAAAAATCAAAATAAAACCCTTTAATTTCCATAGGTATAACCAAGCCCGTATATTCTTTGAACTTGCAGTTTATCTGTGCCCAAATTACATATTGGTTCTCTGTTGTGACAGGGTCCATGAAACGTTTCCCGTAGGTCTTCACAAATAGAATAACAATCATTAAAATTCCATCTGTAACAGAAATGGCCAATAAATTCAAGGTGAAGTCCAATATGAATCAACAAATTAAATGGTTATTCTTGCCGCCATTGATGAATTCTCCAACCTCTGCCTCAATGTGTAGCCTTGGGCAGGACCATACCATGTTCTCATACAGAAGGAAGAAAAATCGCTTTCCCATAATACAACCACCCAGCAAGTAATCAATAGAATTTGGCGGTGGCATGGATATTAATATCACAATGGTTCCAGCAACTTAACACAAGCCACATAATTGATACATCCTCATAAATAATATTACATACATTTACAGAAGTATAGTAATTAGTACATTCCTAATCAGCAACTCTTCTTGGACGACAATTGATGTGTATCAATCTCAACTGACATAATGTACCTGAACATCATTGCTTTTGTGATCCATCATCTAATACAGAAAAAATCAGAATTTCTTAGCTCTTCCATCGCAAAGCTCGAAGAACATTGGCAGATGCTGAACCCACAGTTCGCAGTTTACACCATAATGTGAAGCACTCTCTACGGGAAGGAGTATTTGAAGCTTAGTTTGAGAACATCGGCGGAATGCGAGTTCTAATCATAGTTCAAAGGTTGGAACTTCAGCATTAAATCCTTGTATAGCCTGGTAAGCTAAACGAACCAATATATTCCTATAGGGATCACTTTCTCTTTTCTCTTTCAAGAAAGCAAGGCACTTCTCCACATCAGACTTGACTTCTAAATATAATTCATGAGCTTTCTCTCTGTCTTTCAATTCCATTTTCCTCCCTGCACAGCATAATTAATAATCAGATTCAAATTCTTGCATAAATTTCAGTTACTACTGCAATATGTCGAGTGGTATGAATTTAAGATGAGAATGCACTTTCGTATTTAGTTGCCTAAAAGAACTATCTTTGCTTACATGAATTACCACGAACTCCTATATTAACGGATATTACAATATGCAATCTATCGAAATTGAAAAAGGAACAAAAAATAAAATGAGATGGATGAAACTTAACAGTAAGCAAAAAGAATGACGAGTAATAAGTTGTTCAATCTAACCACTTTATGATCCTAGTCAAAATTATTATTCAGACCATTCTAACCACCAGAGTGAAGTCAGTACGTCCAACTAATTTTATTCAAGCATTAACATTTTGTGAACATAGAAGATGAATTCAATGCAGTAAAACGGTTTCCCAATGTCCCTATAATATGCATTAATATTAAAGAAAACAAAATTTTGTCTCCAGATGTAACATTTATTATGACAATTTACTTTGAGACATATGCGTTACTACTTTGTGCATCATCATATATAGTGTTGTCACCATACCTTCTGTTTCAATTGGTTTACCAAAATAGTAATAGAATCTGCCGGGAAATTTTGGCAAGACTCCTGGAAGGTGCATATCTTGGTTTCTCACTTCTCCACTGAATTCAGTCCTACCATCAAAAGAGATGGGATAAAGAAGATAGCAGCCGAGACAACTACAAAGTCTTCCCTTACAAGGGATCTAGCAGAAACCAGCAAAGTACAAATTTTGAATACCTCACGCTCTTAGACTCCTCTGCTATTTGCGTTATGTAATCTCTAAGGAAGGGCACCTTCATTTGGTCATCATAGTCAAAAACTACCTGAGCAATCAACATACAACTAATAATTGATTTGAACTATAGATAAAAAATAAAGGTATACTAAGTGCCAGACATGGAAGATAAATAAGTCATATTTAAGAGCTCAAGTCACAATTTATTCACATCATTTACATAAGCGCACACATTATTTTTATTTTCATACTTAGAGATCACATTTCTTGATGCTTCTTGTGGCAACTAAGAGTCTTTCCACATCCAGGAAAGTTCGAGCATATTTTGACAAAAAGTGTGATAGATTTACGTATAGCCATTCCCGCACAAATTTGAATGAACAGGACAACCCAAAGGCATTCTAACAGATTGATTCCCTACAAGATAAAGAATTCACATACAGTGCGGGAACACCTTACGTAAAAACAAGCTGATAGATGGTCAATAAGAAGATGAAGGAAAACCTCTAGACTTACTTCAAAAAAATCATCTTCTCCAACAACACCGAATGGCACAATTTTGGCTCCGAACCTAGCTGCCATCCTGACAAACTCAGATTGTTCTGGCCAAAATAACTTGTATTCTTCACCCTGAAAGTATGTAGCATTAAGTCTTACAAGATTGCTTAAGCACTTTGACCATAAAGTACATCTCATCTTTGTGGCTGAATTATAAAATCAAGCCCAGCTTCAGGTCTCTAGATAAGTTAATTCATAAAGAAATTGGATAAATAAAATAAAGCAAAAACTCCAAATCCCTTGAAATTAAAATCTTCATAGCCCAGCTACACTATGGCATTTACTCATACCAACACCAATGACTTTTTCCACCATGTATTAGAAATGAAAATAGACTACCTGCCATTTTTTACTTCATATTTTTTCTAAGCTATTTTCTTATCAAAGGCGAGCAGGGTAATGAAAAAGTGATATCTCATTCTAGTATAGATTTTCAATAACTGAAACTACAATTTAAATTCAGAACAATGTATATACCAAGTTCCTTCTATTTTTAGGATATCAAGCAAATACGAACAACATTACCTTCCGATGACAGGCCTCGCGCACTCCTCCTGGGTACAACAGCACATGAGCCTTTGAGGATAGAAGCTTGTAGAAAAGTGTTCCCGAAACAGGAACTGCACCCATTACTCTGAATGTGTCATATTGTGCCAATGGAGGTAACAGCCCTTCTTTTGATCTCACAAACATTGAGGGATGTGCTATCCCTCTCACAATAATATTTTTTTCAAAAAAAATTTGGGACACTAGGGGTGTTAATTCAAATCCAAGTAACATATGATAGCCAACAAGCAAGACCGGTCCTTCTGAAGGAATTCCTGCAAGACCTCTAACTACCTTCCCATCATCTAAAGTTGAGAGCATCACAGGGCTTGTAGCATGCACAATAAACCTAAAACATAAAAATTAAAAATAACAACTCAATTAATCACAGGGAGCTCCTACTCAGATGGCTAAAGTTGCAGTCTGGTTGGATTAACTATTTATCAGCTAAAAACTCTGGCACATAATATGGAGAGAAGAGTTCATCTTCCAAATATAATCTCCAAGAGGAAGCTGAAATAAGCCAACAAGCAAGACTGGTCCTGCTGCTAGTGACTAATTTACTAGAAGTTTATTCTTGTCCCAAATACAGAAATATGATTTCCATCTGTAAGATAGAAAAATAATATACCTTGTTGATTCACATACTTTTTCAAATTCAGGAGGAGATGGTCGCACATAATCTGAAACATAGTCACGGGATGCCCCTCGACGGTAGAAATTAGCACCCCTGATTATAAGACCCAGATGAAATTCTTCTTCCTGCCAGAAGATGTGCATAACATGTATCAAATAAAAAAGACAACCAAAATATTTTTGTTCTTTAATGATAGAGACTAATGAAGAGCGAGGTAAAGACAAATTATCCTACCAAGAAGAGGAAATGACCACTATCTTGAAACAAACGATTCTCACAGTTTGGCAGTGCATGAAGAAGCCTTTGACCTTCCTCTTGACTTGGTAGCAACTGATCCTTTCCGCTGGAAAACACAGCACAAACTCAGCCAGTTGATTCTGGGTACAATTAAACATAAAGCAGCAGAGCTTCCACTATCATGCAGAATATAGGGCATTAGACTATTACCAAAAAAGTTGGCATTTATCAATAAAAATAGTTTAAGCAGTTAAAGAAAAAAACATACAAGATGAATGCGGTTTTTTTCATTTATTTAAATTTAAATATAAAGTGCAGAATGTAGCATACACTATAAAACTCTCTACAGTTTGCATAATAAGGAGGGATAACCTAATTTTTCACTATCAGATTTCACTGTAATTTATAGTTCTAGATGTGCTTACATAAAAAGGAGTACATATTGTATATGATGGTTTTTATTAAATAAAATAACTAAAATAATTTCTTGCAGTTTAATTTGTCTTAGGGTATTTAAACATGTATGGAAAAAAATATTACAATAAGATTTGTTTTCCCAGAAAATGGATAAGAGATGGACCTGCACAGAATAAGTGTTTGAGCCTTTACAGCGTGGAGGCGTGAATTGGCATATGCTGAAGCTGATTGAAGCAACTGTAGCTTCCAGAGAAATGTTTCTTTGGTTAAGTTATCAACCAGAACCTGAGACATAAACTATCAAACTTCTATTTGCAAGATTAAGAAACAACAGCCATCAACACAAAAAGGTAACCATTGAAGATAATATAATCAATCAACATGAACTGCCTACTGATATACAGCGTGGCTATCTTTCTATTCATTAATAAGACTGAGAACTAGAAATGTTGATTACAGAGTCCTTGACTTTTGACAAAATTGTACTCACCATTTCTCACTTATCTAAACTACTCACCAACTGTAACTATGTGACTACATTTTATATTTACTTATTGTAACCATTCAAAGCGGAATCTTACAGAGAGGTAAGATGCCATTATGGCAACATCCTGCGATAGCACTTCAACTGTCTGTTGCAGAGGAACTCTCTTAATCACATTATCCATCAGCTCCTTCAAAGGATTACCTGAACTTATGCAGGATTGATTGTATCAATATCAAAGGAATGCATGAAGAATAGTTCAATTGCAACTTTTTCTCTATCATTCTGTCAATTTCCACCTTACTAAGGATCAAACTAGAAAATGAAGACAGAAAATAAAAGGGAGGAGGTTTAATACGATCAGTTCCAATAATTGATTTCTTGTTATCAGTTCCTGCTCTCATCCTTTTTCTCAACAGAGTTAACAGATTGTTTATCTAAATCCACACTCTTCTGCTTCCAATCACAAACTTATTAGCCTGAAAAGTTTAAATGCGAGCTCAAGCTTCACTTTTCAAAGAAAGCTTACTGACTTCTATACACCTTGAAGTTGAGATGCAAAATCTATTTTTGGGTTCTCACAACCTCACTTAGAAGTTTAAGCATCTAAATAGAGCGGTTTTTCAATATGTTAACAGTCTCTTTGACAGAAAAATAGAACTTTCAAATCCGGGATTTCAACAAAAACCAGAGATGGGCCTGTGCTAGTTCATATCTTCCAATGGACCCTCAAATGAGGGTCCAAGTCACAGATACAAAATGTATTCTTCAGCTGTATAAATCAAACTGGTTGGTCTCCTTCCAGTTAATTCTTTTCTGATCATTTAATTCTCTTAGCTGATTCTCACTCTTCAATCAGAAAAGGATCAGGTAACTTCTATCTTGATAGTCCTTAGATAGCACAAGTATCATCTGAGGCAATAGACTGCATTAACAGACAGTGTGGTGAAATTCAACAAGATATGAAAAATTGAAAAGCACCACCACAATTTTATATTAACAGAACTATCTCCAAAGTATTGCAGACCTAATTAAGAAATGTTCACTTGGAAATTGGCAACCTCCCAAAAATGACTATTGTACTGTCAGGTGAAAATATATCTCCCCGCAAAAACTGAATTACACTATCTAAAACATTATGAAAATATGCAAATTTTATTTGCATAGAGTTTACCGAAAGCAAACATGTCAGAATGGAGCATACATGGTCTCAACCAAAACTAACATATTACCTCCATGCAAATCAAATATGTATAACAAACTAACCTGTCATCAGTCCCAGCAAATAAGGAAGACTAAGAGGGAGCTGATCGGGTATGAATTCCAATAAAGGTATTAGAGTTTCCAGCTGCGACTTCTTAAAAGATGTTCCTGAAATAGATCACCAATTGGAAATTATATGGGAGGATAAAGTATTATATTACAAATAGCATCAACTGAAACCTTACATTAATGTCGAATGAATCTAAGCATTTTCTTTTTATCCAAAAAACATATTAGACGTTTGTGATACATTTATCACTTTGTTTGAAGAATTAACTGTCCATAAGTGACTGCCTTGATACTGATCTATATTTTATATCATTGGTACACTCCATCCTAATTTTGAACAGTCATCTTAAATACTCAATAAAATTTTCAAATACATATGTGACTGAATTTTTTAGAATCAGTGTACATGCATAAAATGGTAAAAAATGCTCAATGTTGAAATTCTTATTAATGATTGAGAAGGATGTAATCTTTCACCTGGATTAGCCAGAATTAATACGAGATCGATATCAGGATTACGAGCTGCAACAGCTAGTGCAAGGCATGCTCCCACAGATTCCCCAACAAGATATATTGGTCTATTAGGTGAACAGTGAGTTTCTGATCTGACTGTTTTTTCTATTAGATTCACTAAGCCTGAACGATGAAATTTAAAAAAAAAAAAGGATAAGGAAATGAACAAAAATTTGTACTTAATACAAGATCACAATGAATTTAATCTGGTTCTCCATCTCTCTTTCACCTACTCCACATTTAAAAAAAATAGCAGTTAAAGATAGGGTTGCAAAAGCACCTATAAATGATGTTCTATCCTTAATAGGAATATGCAAGCACCATACGTCGAAAATCCTAATTTCAAGGTAAGGAGAAAAAAAAATCATAAGCAGCAGCGTAACTATTAAAATTAGACAAAGGTATACCGACATGCATTAGACAACATAATATAAATAAGTCAGGAAATTCTCTTAAATGAGAAGCCATGAAGAAGATACACACTTTCCAAGACCATAATATTGTGTAACAAGTCCCAGCCCAACACCATCAATCCCTGCAAAATCCAGAATCATTTTCAATAGCAATTTTATGAAAAAGTATAAAAAAAGTGAACTAAAAAGTTGAAGGTGATTAATGCATTGGCCATTCTATTTAGCTAAGTAAATAACAATAATACTGGAGCATAATTTATGTTAAAAACTACACCAGAATTCACTAAATTTTTTTTTTTTTCCATACGTAGGCTCAACTGCATGGGCTGATCAGAAGTCGAATTACTGAAGCTCCCTCTATCACCATTAAAATTTAATTAAATTGGTTTATTAGTTTCAAACTAAAACTCAAATAAACTTAAATAAGCCCCACCTACCATGTGAAACATATATAAGAGTTTCCTCATTGTTTCATTCGTCATTTTTTTTTATCCATTTAATTGGACAACAGAATTTTTATTAGGACCATACAATTAAGACAAGCCAAAGTTTACTTGAGAACAATATCTTTAACAACAGTAGAAGCCACCAGCGGGAACTGGTGGCTCTGCCGCATGAGGTCAAGAGAAGAGTTATAGAACTCCTCCGAGTAACGCTCGACGATCCGATGAGAGCTTTCGCGGAAGATTTACTGACCCAGATAACTGATAATTAACCATAGCTGTAAGAAGTAGCAGTGGCAACTGGAGGGGTTCGGGCGGATTTCTGCATCTCGTCCCCGACCTAAAAAAATGCACTCCGATTCCGATCCCGTCCCATTTTCCGACAATAATTTTTTTTTTTTTATCTCCATCTCTACATCATTCGAGGAGGATTGTCGACCCAATCTGAACTCCAATTTTATTATAATATTTTATTTTATTTTAATATTAAAAATATTTTTTTATTTTAATTATTTTAGTCAATGAGTTAATTGCATAAATTTTTTAATAAAAATTTATTTTCTATTTTAAAATAAATATTATATTTTTATTTTATTATTTTTTTAAAATTAATAATGTTATAATATATATAAATATAATATATAAAAGCCGATTCGGGACGGGACAAAAAAAATATATAAAAAAATTCACTCCATAAACTCAACAGATTCGAGTAAAATGGTCATCCTTAGGAAGAAATAGAGCGATAGTTGAAAATAAGAAAGAAGATATAATTCGAATCAAATTGCTAATCGGTTCTCAATTTATTATTCGACCGGACTTTTTAAAAAATACTGTTTCATAACGCAGGGAAGTGATTTTTTTTTTTCCCAATCCAACGGAGTTATTGAAATAAAAGGGAAAAAAAGAAAAGAAAGAAAAAGGACGAGGTGGGGATGGTTGCTCACGACATTAACGCAATAAACATGATTTGACTTTCCACTTTCCGGTTATTGATGAATGATAACCCCCACTTTTCATCTATCAAATTCATTTCCATATTCGTATTAATCCAATATTATCGTTGAGATCCCAAAACATAGAATGATAACACTAGTAATTTTAATTAATAAATTTAAGAACAAAATAGGGGAAAAAAAATAAAAAACAACGGAGAGAAATTGACTTGCCGGGTAAATAGAGGAGCAGAGGAGAGTTGTCCAAGCGGCACCCACACTCCAGTGGAGAGAACCAACGCGGAGCCGTTCCACCGTCCGATCTGATCAATTCCTTTGACTCCTCAAAGTAATCCTTCAAGCTCTTTATGTACTTCGTTTCCGCTTCTGCGTATGGACTTTGCTTCTCTTGTATTTTTGCTGCTTTTGCTTTTTTTCCGTCTTCTATTAATCCCTCCATCTTCAACCCTCCATTCTCCGAACTATACGTCGTCGTCGATAACTGTTCGGTAGAGACTGCAAATCGCCGAGTAGTAGGATTTGGAATCGGACTCGGTTTCCGTTTACTGGATGACGAGGACGTTGTGCAACAACTGACCACCGAGCCGGATAAGCCGGTGGCTAAAAAACAAGCTCCGGTGGCCACCATGCTAATTTCACTGATTTCTCTCTCTCGCCTCCGTATGCTTGTCTTGAGAGATTTAGGATGTCTGCTAAACTTGTCTAGATATTGACAAAAAGGTAACAAATAATTTACCAACAATGGGATTCAATATATTATTATTAACTAAAGAAGACAAAATTCTATAAAACATATTAAAATAAATTCTAAAAATTTCCATTTTTCCTTGAAAAAAAAAAATTTGCCCTCCACTCCTCTGTGTTTATAGGAAATATGAACTTTGTTTTTGGCAGTGTCAGAATTATTTTCTGAAATTATTTAATTATAAATCAAAGACTAGTGGATTTTTTTAAGAACATGTTTATATTAATGAGTTCTAAAACTATACATTATGTATACCGTCAATGAGTTTTAAAACTATACATTATGATCTATCAAATATAATATATACAATATGATTTTTTTTCATTGGCACTATTAATTTATACTAATTTAATAATAAATTTGAAATTTTATCTGAATATTAATAATTAATTACATGTTCATAAATATAACTATTAAATATAGAATTGTAAATGAATCAATACGTTCTTTAACTATTAAAATATATGTTTAATAAAAATTAGTTCGAAATTATTCATAAGTTTTAATAAATTGAAAATTCATTAATTTACAAATATATTCATTTATATATTTATTTAATATTCATTCATTATTATATTTAATATTTTATCATATTTTTATATTTTATATTTTAAAAAATATATTAAATCAATTAATATTTTTTTAAAAAATAATATTAATTAATGAGTTCAGCTATTTTAAACTAAGCTAATTAAGAAAGTTAAATGAGTATTTAACAAATTCATGAATCTAATAATTATAATACAAACCAAACTCTAATATAAAATATTAAAACTCAAATAACACTCAAGTTCGAAGTCAAGCTGATGAATCGAGCCGGAGTTCCTTCCTATTTGGGTCAAATTGGTTCATTTACATGCCTAATCAAATGGGTTCATCAAATTATTTGAACTTGTTATTTGATCAATTTTATTTTTAAAAAAATAAATTTATTTTTTAATGGAGTTTGATCCATTTGAATTTAAATTATTTTTTTCAAATCAAATTTCTGAATTAAATTAAAAATTACTACCCTACTCTTAACTATTATAGTATTACTTTCAAAAACTATATAATTAATCATAAATCAAGCGTGAAAGGCTATTTTGAAAGTTTAATATTTATATGATAGTCTTATGTGTATATTTAATATGGGCTAATTGTCAATTCAAAAAAAAAATTGGAAGATAGGAGGACAAACTCTAATTTCCAGACTCTAGTGATGTAACGAGAAGATGGATGGACAATTATCTATCTATATAATTAAAGGCGCTACACGAAGTATTTGTTATGGAAATCGAGTTAATATCCACCAAAGTAAATAATTGTGCCAAAAATTAAGATAAAGAAAAATTTTAAGGTAGTTGGTGGAGTCACAAATGGTCTCCCTTAAAAACCAAATTCCTTAGACTCTTAGAGTCTTTGTGACAGAATTTTTCTAAGATAATTTAAAGCACAATATATCACAAAGTAAAAGACCCGACAATAGCTATTAAATAGAAATAAAAAGAACACCAGAATTTAACGAGATTCGGCCAATTATGCCTACGTCCTCGGACACTACTAAAATAATATTTTACAATTTCAAAAAAATATTACAAATTGAAATATTACAAGAGAGAGAGAGAAAATACAACCAATGTTAGAAGTAGAAGGATTGGTGTTTTTGGGATGAATTGTTAAGAAGGGGATGAAGTCCTTTTATAGCCTAATGCTATGATGGAAAAATGTTCTCTTTCCGATGTGGGATTGCCACATTTCAACAAATCTCCAAATTGGCGATCTCACAATTCCAAACAAACATTCTCTAAATTCTTCTATTATAAATTTCAGTAATGTCTCCAAATGCGCTTTGAAGGGTCCAATTTCAAATTTTGAAAACATTTATCAAGTCCAAACAATGTTGGAACTTGACACCTGTCACAACTTTTGTTGCCATGTCTGCGAGATTTTCAGCAGTCAGAATTTTCTGAAGTAGTATCCCACCATCTTCAAGAATTTCCTGTACAAAATGATATCGAACATCGATATGCTTCGTCCTTGTATGATAAACTTGATTCTTTGCTAAACAAATAACATTTTGACTGTCACAATGCACTTTGACATGCTTCTGACCAATTCTCAAGTCATTCAACAACCCCTGAAGCCAAATTGTCTTCTTAACAGCTTCTGAAACTGTCATGTACTATGCCTTTGTTGTAGACAAAGCAATTGTTGACTGCAAGGTGGACTTCCAACTAACCGGTGTCTTTGCAAGTGTGAACACATAACCGGTAGTAGATCGACGTTTGTCGAAATCACCTGCATAGTCGGAATCACAATATCCAACTATATAATGACTATTTTTCTCATCCCGCTCAAACATTATACCAACATCTACAGTATTCTGAATATACCGTAGAATCCATTTCACAGCTTGCCAATGTCCTTTGTCAGGATCATGCATGTACCTGCTCATAACTCCAACTGCTTGTGAAATGTCAGGTCTCGTACACACCATTGCATACATCAAGCTACCAACAGCATTTGCATATGGAACCTTTGACATATATTCTCGTTCTTCATCACTTTTCGGAGATAAAAATGTACTGAGCTTAAAATGAGGAGCAAGTGGAGTACTAACTGGTTTTGTCTTCTCATTTATCCCAAAACGCTTTAGTACTTTTTTCAGATATTGTTTCTGAGTCAAACAAAATCTCCCTAATTTTCTCTCTCTGCATATCTCCATACCGAGAATATTCTTAGCTTCCCCTAAATTCTTCATTTCAAATTCCTGATTTAGTTGAGCTTTTAACTTCTGAATCTTTCTTTCATCTTTTGAAGCTATCAGCATATCATCAACTTAAAGGAGAAGATAGATAAATGAACCATCCCGTAGCTTGCACAAATATACACAATGATCATATTTGCTTCTTGTGTATTTCTGTCTTATCATAAACTTGTCAAATCGTTTGTACCACTGTCTTGGAGATTACTTCAAACCATACAATGATTTGCTCAATTTGCACACCAAATTTTCTTTTCCAGCAACTTTAAATCCTTCTGGCTGAGTCATGTAGATTTCTTTTTATAAGTCTCCATGTAAAAATGCAGTTTTTACATCCAGCTGAACTAGTTTCAGATCAAATTGTGCTACCAAGGTCAACAGTATTCTAATGGAGGAATGTTTTACAACCGGAGAAAACACTTCATTATAATCAATTCCCTCCTTCTGAGCGTAGCCTTTAGCTACCAATCTTGCCTTGTAGTGGATATCATTATTATCAGAAAATCCTTCTTTCTTTGCATAAACTCATTTACAGTCAATCGCTTTCTTTCCCTTTGGCAGACTTGCTAGCTTCCATGTCTGATTCTTTTCAAGGAACTGCATATTTTTTTCCATAGCCTTTCTCCACTTTTCTTCTTCTGAGCTTTGAATAGCTTCACAATAAGTGAAAAGAATCTCATCATCTACTGAAGATGTATAATTAGTCATATCTTCAAGTCGAGCAGGTTTCTTAATATTCATTTTCGGCTTTCGTAATGCAATTGGCTCAAGTTGTTGAAGAGGCTCTTGTGCTGAAACCTCTGCTTCCTCATCTGATCCATTTTCTACCATTATCTATTCTTTTGTCGTAGGAGTAATTTTATCAGACTTTACAATTTCTGGATCAACAATTCTTCTTCTATCTAACTCCACCTGTTTGGGAGTTTCTTCCACCTACTGTGGAGAACCATTTGTCTGCTCCTTTGTTACCTTTAACATGGTAGACTCATCAAAGGTAACATATCTACTAAAGATTATTTTCTTCGTCTCTGGGCACCATAGTCGATATCCTTTGATACTAGAGGATATCCCCATAAAGATAGCTTTCTTTGCTATTGGATCTAACTTCTATTCCTTAACATGATAGTATGCAGTGGAACCAAACACATGTAAGGAATTATAATCTGTAGCAGGTTTTCCATACCACACCTCCAAATGTATTTTTCCATTGAGAGCAGTTAATGACAAACGATTAATGAGATGACATGCGTATGTTACAGCCTCAGCCCAAAACTGTCTGCCTAATCCAGCATTAGACAACATACACCGAACTTTCTCCAGTAGAGTTCGGTTCATGCGTTCAGCCACCCCATTCTGTTGTGGTGTATTTCTGACAGTGAAATGTCGAACAATTCCTTCATTTCTGCAAACTTTCATGAAGGGATCACTTGTGTACTCTCCGCCATTGTATGTTTGAAGACACTTGATCTTTCTGCCCGTCTGAGTTTCTACCATCTTCTTCCAGATGAGAAAAACTCCCAACACTTCATCCTTTGTCTTCATTGTATACACCCATACTCTTCTTGAACAATCATCAACAAAGGTAACATAGTAATGTTTACCTCCCATTGAAGCAGTTTTGAAAGGACCTCATACATATGAGTGAACATAATCCAGAATACCCTTGGTATCATGGATTGTAGTGCCAAACTTCACTCTCGTCTGCTTCCCTTTGATGCAATGCTCACATAAGTCTAATTTGCAGGTTCGCACTCCCTGCAATAATCTTTGATTTGCTAGAAATTTTAAGGATTTTTCGCCTGCATGTACTAAACGCATATGTCACAATCTGGTTGTTTCTAGCTCCTGATCATCACTAGAAACTGCTGCTGTTGTTGTTCCAACAACTGTGTTGCCTTCATAGTAATACAAGTTGTTGCTCATTTGAACTCCTTTCATCACCACAAGTGCTCCAGATATAATCTTCATTACTTCATTTTTAATGATTATAGTGAAACCCTTTCTCCCAAGGATTCCCATAGAAATGAGGTTTTTCGTCAGACTGGGCACATATCTTACATCTGTCAGAGTTCTGATTGATCCATCACGATTCCTCAATTGGATTGAACCAATTCCAGTTGTTTTTCTAAGGCTATCATTTGCTGTATAGACAACTCCACCTTCAATTTCTTTAAAATCGAAAAATCATTCCCGATTGGGACACATATGGTGGCTACAGCCTGAATCTAGGATCCAAGCAGTTGAACTGCTTATTGATGGCATCAATGCTAATGAAAAATCTGAATCATCACATTCAGCTACATTTGAATCTGCAACAGCCTTGCCTTTGCCAGATTTGCTTCTCAACTTAGGACAATATTTCTTCCAGTGCCCCTTTTCTCGACAAAAGGCACATTCATCTTTGTCCACTCTGGACTTTGATCTGTCTTTCTTTCCCCTATTCTTATTTTTCGAACGACCTCTTGCTATCAAAGCTTCTGCTGCTCCACTGGTGCTATCCTTATTGTCTTTTCTCCTTAATTCATAGCTGTATAGTGCAACACATACTTCACTAAGAGACATCTCAGCTTTCCCATGGAGTAGAGTAGTTTTTAGAAACTCAAACTCCTCAGGAAGGGATCCCAACAGCATTAGGGTCAAATCTTCATCTTCAAATGTCACATCCAAGTTCATCAGATCTGATATAAGTTGATTGAAATTGGTGATGTGATCATTCATCGTGGTACCAGGAACATATGTGAATCTGAACAGCCTTTTCTTCATATGAAGCTTATTTTGACTGTTTTTTTTTTTCAAGAATTTTTCCTTCAGTGCCTTCCACAATTTACTTGCAGAAGTTTCTTTACAAAAGACATACTTCTGCTCTCTGGACAGGCACGATCGAATTGTACCACATGCCAAACGATTGATTGTCTTCCATTCCTTCTCGTCTGCACCTTTTGGTTTTTCTCCCTCAATGGAAATGTCTAAGCCTTGCTGAAATAAGGCATTTAGAACTTCACCTTGCCACATGCCGAAATGGTTTATACCATCAAAAATCTCCACTGCAATTCTCGTATTTGCCACAACAGTTCTTGCCAAAATTGATGAAGTAGAAGTTGTTGTGTCCATTGTGGATTTTTGTCCGTCTGCAGAATACCCAAGAATCCAATGAAACCTTTATGATGTGGAAGATCAGCTTACGCCTCAACCATAGAACATATAACTCGGTAACCTTGGCTTTGACATCAATTGTTGTGGAAATCGGGTTAGTTTCCACCAAAGTGAATAATTGTGCCAAAAATTAAGACAAAGAAAAATTCCCAGGTAGTTGGTGGAGTCACAAATGGTCTCCCTTAAAAACCAACTTCCTTAGACTCTTAGAGTATTGGTGACAGAATTTTTCTAAGATAATTTAAAGCACAATATATCACAAAGTAAAAGACCCGACAATAGCTATTAAATAGAAATAAAAAGAACACTAAAATTTAACGAGGTTCGGCCAATTATGCCTACATCCTCGGACACTACTAAAATAATATTTCATTATTTCAAAAAAATATTACAAAGTGAAATATTACAAGAGAGAGAAAATACAACCAATTTTAAAAATAGAGGGATTTGTGTTTTTGGAATGAATTGTTAATAAGATGATGAAGTACTTTTATAGCCTAATGATATGGTGGAAAAATGTTTTTTTTTTTGATGTGAGATTGCCACATTTCAACAGTACTGTAGTTAATACAGTAGTGTACCGGTTTTGCCTCACAATAGATGTGCATTTAATTTCCACTCTCCTCAACAATCAAACGACGCCGCACCATTTCTGAAGTATCTACTCTTTCAGACACAATCAAAACGACGACAATTTCTATCATCTCCAACATAATCAAAACGATGTCATCCCTGCTCCTCTTTATATATCTTCCTAAAACAGCTTTTGAATACATCAGCCTTAATTTGAAACGTTGCCGTTCTCCCATTCCAATACCCGCCCCCACTTGTTCCTGTCTGCTGCCATTTACCAGCATCCCCATCCCAGAAGTAGACACCGTACTCCCGCCTTCTCATATTGGAGTTTGCAGGCATAGCGATCGTTGCTCTAGGCTGCACACCAAACCCAACATCAGCCTTGCTCCTCTTCTCTCCAACATGTATCGGCGTTCCGACATGCTCACTCCCGACATTGATCCTCAAAGCTCAATCACTACATCCCTGCAAGATCCAAGCTCACTTCGAGGATTTCTACCAAGACCTATTTGTGGAGCTTAGCAAATCTAGTGATATAAATATTGAGAGCTTGCCTTCTCTCTCTTTTCTCTTATCATAGTCCTGACTTTTTTTTTTATGAAAAAACAAAAGTTTATTATTTTTTTTATGTGATATTTGAACAGGTCGGTGCGTTTTGTTTTGGAAATAAAAAGGTAGAAAATTTTCTTTACAATGCATTGGGAAGAGGCAGTTGTCATTTGAAAGGAAAACACAGTATGTTTTGTATAGGGAGGCTGGGAGTGGCTGAGCAGGAGTAATTGTGGAGAGAGCAGTGAAATTCAAGAATTAACTCCACCTTTGCATGTACAAGAGAAATGACATGTGGAAGGACGACTTTGATTCAAAAGTAAATTACTATACATTTTGCTTTTTATCCTCAACTTTTATTTCGATAAATGGAACCTTTTAAATGTTTATCTTATTACAATCATTTTAAAATTTTATTTAATAGCAGATAATTTTATTTATTTTACATATTTATCATTTCAATAATGATAAAAATAAAAAGAAAATACAATTCTACATTCATAAATTAAGTAAACACTAATTTTTATAAATAATATTTTATATATTATTAATTTAGTATATTCATAAAATAACAAATCCCATCTAAAATAAAATTTTCAATTAGATTTTACACAGAATTTGATTGATTGTTTAAATAATAAATATGGTTTTTTAATTTATTTATTTTTTAACATAATATTAATATTATTTAGTTATGCAATTTTAGCATAATTAAATAATTTATAACATGCTAATTATTTGTAGAAATTAAACTTTCCAATGGTCAAAGTAACCATTTATTTATGGATACAAATCTAACTTTACTCTCAATAATTTGTTATTTGCTAATTAGAAAATCTAACCAAATTTTATTTATTTATTACTATTTGCTACAATTAAATATGGTTTTTACTTTTATTGCCCCTAACTTTTAAGATTTGGCTTATAAGACACCATGCAAAATTATATTTTGAAATAATATGCATTCTACTTCAAACTGCTATTGACAAAAAAGAAAAATATGTACTAAATTTATGTATAGATTTATTTCTCTTTAATTATACATTTTTACGAGACTATATTATTTTTATTATAATTTCATATTATTTTTTTGTTGTGTTTATTGTCTATTTTTTTCTCCCCATGCAATTCTAGGCTGACTTGCTAGTCAAATATAAAGTGATCTAATAACACGATAAGTATATGTCTTACTTAGCATTGCGGTTGATAAAACTACTTTTAAAAAATATATTTTTTAGAAAGCAATAAAAAAAAATATATTTTTTATAGCAATTCCAAACAATGCATTGTGGTTTGGACAGACTCTAGCGCCGGCTGATATTTGGATATACATATATATTATATGCGCAGTTGGTGGTGGGTTTCTATAATATACAAGTTCACGATTGTTGGGCTTTGTGATTTAGCTATGCATGTTTTTTATGCAAGCAAAGAAGGACCATCCCTTCTCCTCTTTTTCTTGTTGTTTGTGTTCTTCGTTTTTCCCTTCTTTTGCCGAATTTCTCGAGAGTACGTCAAGCAAGACCCACGCATGATGCAAGTGACAAACTTAAGTGCAACAAAAATAAGGATAGGATAGTTATTTTTATATAAGAAGAAAATAATATATTATAAAACATCTAAAAAATATCATATTCTAAACCGAAACTCAGATAAAAAAAAAATATAACTTTAATATTTTATTTTGTTTTCGATCAGACTTCAAACGTCTCTTTTTTCAACTGAGTGTTATTAAATTTTTTCAATTATAACATTTCACTCATGTTTCCGATATGACAGTATAATGTGGGTGTCATCAAAGTCAAAAGGAAAAGGGTGAAAAAGAAAAACAGTGAATATTTTAAAATTTTGCAACCCTTCATTAATAATTTTTAAAATTTTGAATAATTTAAAAAATAATAAATTTTGCCCATTAATACCCCAATCAAATTTATGGTCCAAAGAACTAACAAAATTACAAACTATATATATTTTTTCCATTTTATTTTTTAAATAAAGTGGAAGAAAAAAATCTCTAATTTGTATACAAAAATCCTTTATTTTTTGATAACCATCCGTAATATTTTCGTAATTCTAAATAATTAATAAATTTTACTCTTTTAAGTTCCTAAATGCATTTTTTTTCAATAACGACATAACTAATATTATTTTTTGACACTTAGAGAAACATTTATTAATTTTTTTAAATTACTAAAATATTACCGACAAATTTTATTGGAAAAATCCATGGCTAAATTTTTAAATATTTACTAACTAATTATGTTTTACAATATTAGCTTTGGTGGGACCTCCGCTATACTGTCATGTCAATATTTCTAACTATAAATTACTAAAAATTAAATATAATGGTCCAATTGAAAAACAAATTATAGGGATTTCATTGATGAAACGATTAAAAGTATTTTGAAATTATTCGAAAAAAATACCTTAAATACACTTTGAGGGTGCAGCTACCGACCGATCAAAGATCAACCGGCATCCATGGCCGGCCGAATTGTAGGTCAGCTACCATAGAGGAGGTTCATCTCTTTTTTATATATATGAATAATGTCAAGGCTCAAATCAATTTCCCAAAGATATAGTTTAGGTGGGTTTAAACTCAGACCATTGGAACAAGCCCAATAAAGACACCTTGGGTGGGCAACTATGAAGATTGACCTAGCTTCAAAAATAGAGCTGAAAAATGAGAGAGACAGCCGGACAGGTGTATAATATAAAAACACAAGCTCCAATAAATACAAATTGACTCTCTGACTCTGTCTCTCAGACTCATCCACCAAACCAATTAATGCATTTTACACTCTTCTCAGCTTCGTTGAAACTTTAGAAGACTATCCAGTGTATAGACTGTTGTTTTGTGGACCAGTGACTGCTCATTTGCGCCCTAAAACATATAAAATCTGCCACCATTAAAGCACCAGCTGCCCCAGCCACCATGGCAGTGTCCATTTCAAAACCACTGTCAATCACTGTGGAATTTGTGCTCTGAAATCTTTCCAGTTGCTTGTTTCTCCAAAATCACAGGTTTAGCAAAAAGTCTTCTAAAAATAATTACTCAAGATGCTATTCATGTTTCACATTACCTTGTTTTTCACTTTTTGCTTGACATTTTAAATTATTAATAAAAAATAAACTTCTTATTTTCAACTTTACTTATCTCTTAATTTTGAGGTAAGTTTTTTTCTATTAATTAAAAACTCATAACTTTACTAATATTTTAAGTTACACCTATTATTAGCGAGTAGAAAAATGAGATTTATTAATAAAATCTATTATACTTCCATTCACATTTTAAATTACCAATAAAAAATAATTTTTTTAACTTTACTTATGTCTTAATTTGGAGGTAAGTTTTTTTTCTATTAATTAAAAACTCTTAACTTTACTAATATTTTAAGTTACACATATTGCTAGCAAGTAGAAAAATAAGATTTATTGAATTAATTATACTCATTACTACTTTTAGTCTTTCTAAAAAAAATAATATAATTATTTTATACATATAATTATATATTAAACAATATTTTTAACTTTCGTAAAAAAAAATTTAAACTACATATAGAACAGAATGGATAAAATCTCTTTCTAAAAATTCTATAATTTTTTATGAATGTCTGAATATCTTTCCATATTATATGTTGTTCAGAAAAAAAAAAGTTACATATTTTTTATTTTTTTATTTTTTCTTTGTCTAATATCTATAAATTATAATTTTCCTTTTTTTGAAGGAATAATTTATACTCCTTTTTTTTTTTCTAAAAAAAGAAATAGATATAAATGCAATACAAGGGTCGTTGTACTAAACTAATTACCAATAAATGTTTCGGTCCTACAATAGGCGAGATCCATGCAGATGGCCAATTGCCCAATTCCTAAGAAATATATTCTTGAACATCTAATCAATCTAATTACATTGAAAGTAATTGCATCTAATCAATCTACTTACAAGTAAACGTTAAATCTTAATTCAGGCAAAATATTTATTTCATCTCCCTTTATAATTCTATTTATGATCAAGCGAGCTAGTGATAATTTGATAAATTAATAAATTAATTATTATTTTACTTATATAATACTTTATTACTAATTTGATCTAAAAATAAAGATATGAAGTGAATTTAAGCAAGATTTGTCCAATGTTAAAAACTCAAATAATTATCATGATTTAGAAAATTTGAGAATTGGAAGTTGAGCTATAGCCACTCAAAATTTGGTTTGGCCCTTTCACCAAAAGCAAATAAATAAATGAAAATTACACAATTATCTAACTTGATATTTTTATCCTAAAAAATAAGTCATTCCAAAACTATATTTTCCTTAAATCTAAATTCAATTTATAATTATTTTTTCATTTAAAGTCAGAACTTCAAAATTACAAAATACTAGGTAAGAAAGAAAAAAAAAAGTAAAGTTGAATATTAAAAAAAAAGTCAAAATGCAAAAAAAGAGAGTAAAAATATTTTTTTTTATATAAAAAAGGTAAATGAAGTAATTTAAAAAAAAAATAGTTTGGCCAAAATTCTCCCTTCGAGCCTATAATTTTGATTAAGCCACATATAAAAAGCAAAAGTCTAATATTTTAATATATAAATTATAAATTATAAAACGTCGTTTTGAGTTTTTTTTAAAAAAAAAACTATATATTTTCAAGTTTATCAAAACATGAGATTTTTTTATTTATATTTATAGAAAAATATTTAGTCTAAACCTTAAAAAAATAGTATGTTGGATGGATATCTATGTCTAAAATGATTAATTGATTATACGAGGTAGGTGCTTTATTTTATTTTATTTTTCATTTTTAATATTTTTGATGAACTTGAGAGGTTAAACCTTATTAGTCAAGAATGAGACATTTTATCTCACATTTATAAACTATATATAAACAAATGCATAAAGTACATACAATATATAAGAGCTAAATATATATAATAATATATGCACGTATTAAAATGATGTTTTTCATTACATTCATTTTTTTTAAGTCGGAGAGAAATAGTTATCTCAAAAATGTTACTTCCTTTTTAATATGATATTAGAATTAAGAAAATTATTAATAATTTAAGTAATTGTCTAGTATACCCTTTATTTCATAATTTTCTACACAAAATTTCACTTATTGGTGAAATATTTATTAAAATAAGGGACAGAGTTGGAAAAAAATTAAAAAATTATATATATATTTTTTATAAAATGCACAATCATTTTAATTTGAAACAAATTTTTTCTCTAAAAAGGACTGACATAGAGGAAGTGACATTCTGAGTTTTGATCTTCTTATCTTAATTGAATATTAATACTAGTTTTTTTTTTCACTTTAAACTTTAAATTAATTAATTAAAAAGAACATAAAAAATAATAAAAGCCCACACCTTAAATATTGAAACACAAAAGAAAGGACATCAGCTTTAATTAGAGACTAGTATTAGGTTTGGTCGTATTTAATAAATTTATTGACTTAGGTTAGGTGGACTCCTTTTCTTCTTTACAATTGCTTTAAACCCATCCTTCTCAAAAATCCTGTTATTGCATCCATTTTTCTCTTTGTTATAACTTGTTCACTATCCATTATAAAGGGGGGGAAAAAAGCAAAAGGGTTATATGGCAACCACAGCTGCTAAAGCTATGAGTGGTACAAAGAGTGCCATTTTTGAGGTGAAGTCCTTAGGGTTAATATCAGCACAGAGAAGTTTCTTGGTGGCCCAAGTCATGTTGAGGATTTTAGCCATTGCCTTTTCAGTTGCTTCAATCTCTGTTATGGTCACTAGTGACCAAAATATTTTAGTTTTTGGTACCAAGACTACAGCTCGTTACTCCTGCTCTTCTGCCCTTAAGTATGCCTCACGACCTTTTTAAATGGCTTAGTGGATTTATTTATTTCACAGACTACTTCAGCCGAGAAAAATCCATATATATGCTACTATTCTGTAACAGCTGTTAGCTAAATTTGCAGGTTCTTGCTCGGTGCAGATGCAACAGTGTGCGGCTTCTCTATACTGTCGCTGATCCTCGTCTGTCTTCTGTGCCGCTCAGCAACTCGCATCAAGAGTTACTTTTACATATTCCTGCATGATATGGTAAGCTATATCTCAATTATTATTTTTATTGTTTTTATTTTTTTCTTCAATAAATAATCCGATTTATAAATAAATTTACTGATCAAATTCAATCATAACCTATCATATATGAATTGATCCATAAATTTTTTTATGAACAAAAATCCCTAAATACAATCTAAAGATTATCACCTCTTTGCTCGTCATCACTGCCAACTAACTTACCTATCAGAAAAACAAAGAAACACCAACGACAATAGAAATTTCATGGAGGATTTTTACGAAATTAGTAATATTTTTTAATATGCCTTAAACAGTATTAAGCTTGTAGTGTATTCCCATTTTTTTTTAAATCATTATAATTATGTTAAAAATTTTAATCGGGCTAAACAAATAAATATATAACGTTTGGAAAATTTATTAATCCGTGTGGTCCTAATCGATTGGGAAGACTCATAAATCAACATTTGATTTTCTTTTTTAGGAATGGTAAGGAAGAGAAAAAAAATTTAAAAATAAATATAAAACCTTTTTTTTGAAAAATTTCTCTCTACTCATCAGTCAATCAAAAAATAAGTGTTATGTACTATCAAAAAAATAAAGAATGAACTTTAACATTCATATTGTTTTTAATTAGTAACACCCCCAATTGTAATGTATTTATTAACCGTACCTTTTGTTTTCTTAATTTAATTTTTTTATTTATTTAAGCCATGTCATATATTCATTAATAGATTAAATCGTTAATGTTAGACAATATATGAAAATAAACTAAGGGCAAAAGAGTCATTAACCCGAGACATAAATAATGTATCAACTCAGCCTAAATAAAATTTCCATGACTGATTCTTGTATAAGTGTATTCTGTTTGAGTAATTGATTTTGTATTTAAACGCATAGAAAATTAACTGAAAATATTACAAAACCTAGTAAACATTTTAAAACCCCATTTTCAGAAAATTAACTTCTACAATATTCAAGCATAATTTTACTAATTAAATTAATAATTTCAAGTATGCTTCCGATGTCCAGGGTTTTTCGCATATAAGGTTTTGCTACTGACGAAAGGTCTCAGGTTTGAGACCCAACTCCATCTACAGTAATAAGTTGACAAATATTTTCTCCCTTCTAAATAAAGAAAGTATGTTTCCGATGTATTTTTTTTTCCTTTTACCAAGTCAACATATATATTCATGGCTATAACCCATATTGACCTATTGATGATTATTGATTTAAAACATAATGATATAAATTAATTAATTTGAGAAGATGATTGATGGAAGGAAATCTTAGGAAAATGAAAAGAAATTCTCTTAGGAAAAACAATTGTTTAAGAAATTGGAGTGATAAATTGCAGGTGATGATGGTGTTGTTGGCATCAGGATGTGCAGCAGCAACTGCAATAGGATATGTGGGTCGCTATGGTGAAGAAGATATAAATTGGAGTGCTGTTTGCGATTATGTTGGAAAATTTTGCAAACAAGTTTTGGGATCAATCATTCTCTCCTATCTCTCATTCTTCTGTTATGTTTCACTCACTACTCTGTCTGCCCACAAACTCATGTCTGCACCCAATCACTGACTCTGCTGCAAAACCAATGATACAACATCAACATTACAATTTAGAACAATTTTTATTTTCGTTATTTACTATGCATCATGGTTAGAAGATCTTCTGTGTATGTAATAATCTTCTATATACATTATATGCATGTATGTTTATTAGGCTACTTAGGCGATTCTCTTGTGATATGGATTTGTTTTCTCTGTATTTGCTGTAAAAATATTTATAGATATCTTACATATGATTAGTTTGGGATTAGGCTTAAGGTTTTCTTTATTTATTTATTTATCATTTTGCTTTCACTTCAAGAAATCTGCTGAAATTATTTACTATGACAGTAATTACAAAATGGATTGAAGTTCTTCTGAGTTCTGACCCAAAAGAAACAGTTCATTTGCATAGATTAAATTAAAGAACATTCAAGAAATTAAATATTAGTTTTGGTTATGACCATAGATGGCCTGAAACTAAAACTGAATTTATATATATTGATTTGCAACTCGCAAGGCACAAATCAAGACCAATTTTGCAATATATCTGTGGTAATATAATGATATCAGGTGATGAACATAATATGACAGACCAACACAAGAAGAAAAGAAAAGGAGGCATCAGGCATATATTTATATATATATATAAATGTATCCAACTACACAGAATAAGATTTGAAATACAATTATATAATTCAGTTTAAATCTCATCTTCTTGGCTATCACTGAGGTGTTCCTTTAAGGACTGGCTCTGGATTTCCCATTTTCCTCTCTCCCATGCCTCATCTATTTCAGGCAATACATAATCATCTGGTCTTAAAGATAATTGGAAATCTGGCAGCTCAGGCAATGCTTGTAGAACCCTGAATCGTTAATTATCATTATAAAAATTTCACTTCAAGATAATTAGATAAAAATGAGATTAAGCAAGAAAGGCACTTACTTATCTTCTTCTAATAGATAGCCAAACATTTGAGATTTCCTTGATGCAACTTCAGGAATTTTCTGATGCAAGTGCTTCATAACACCCCATATTGGAGGAGATCTTGCAACAAAGATTTTTCGAGGTATAATAATCAGGATTGAATCATTAACTAAAGTAATTAATAATTAATACTCACCTGGAAACTGGAGCTGAAAGGCAAAAGCTTAAGCAGGCCTTTTTGCTTTCCGCTAGAAGTTCTTCTGCAGCCAGGAAACAACACACAGCACTAACGTGACATGCAGGTTCGTTACCCTTGTCCAGAATCAGGCCATGGTAGTAGTAAGCTGCAGCCTGATAATTACAATTAGAGACTAATTAAGTACTGTGATTTGTAACTAAAATATAATTAAAAACTGATTGAATATTTTTAGTACCTTTGATTCAAGGAACTTCCACTTAATGAACCAGAGATGTTTCTTTCCAATTTCACGGTTCATGTCACATCCTGACAGGCAATGATAAGCCTGAGCAAGCATATAACAGTGGAACTTGCACAAGTTAATTAATGCCTTCTGTAGGTTAGCAGGTGAAATATACACAAAATTGGTTTGAAGAAACATTTATTTACCTGACTGAAGTAGATGAGCTGCTCACATGCCAACCTCCTCTTTACTGATAAAGTAGCCTTCTGACTTTCAACAGCGAAACCCAGCTGAATTTCGGTTCCCTGAATTTGTCTATAATCTAAGTTCCGCAAACTCAAATTTGAACACTAAGAGCCACAGTTTTTCTAGAAGAAAATGATGTAAGATATTTTATTTTAATATCTTATAATATGGGCTTTTAATTGAGATATCAGGACAAATTACAAATAAAGGGCCTTAAGAATTTGATCAATTCTTTATTTAGGCATGACTTCATTTATTAATTTAAGTGTGGGGGAATTAATGTGGGCTTAGATAATAATATGGGTATGATGGATAGCCCATGATTATTATATACCGGTGAGCTAAGTCTCTCGTTTTCTAACCCCAGAATGATGGAATTCTTATCTTATCTTTTCCTTATCCTCTATCCACCTTTATATAGAGGAGCTTAATCATTAGGGTCAGCAACAAGAGAGACTTAGCTCACCGGTATATAATAATCATGGGCTATCCATCATACCCATATTATTATCTAAGCCCACATTAATTCCCCCACACTTAAATTAATAAATGAAGTCATGCCTAAATAAAGAATTGATCAAATTCTTAAGGCCCTTTATTTGTAATTTGTCCTGATATCTCAATTAAAAGCCCATATTATAAGATATTAAAATAAAATATCTTACATTCTCCCACTTGGGCGTATTAATTGAGAACGTATTACAAAAGACTTCACATTCCCGCTCGATTCAATAAGATTATCAACATAGGATCATGGCGGAAACCACATAATCAAGAACATGGCACCTTCCATAGTCACACATGCCAATAACCCTATCAATCGTAATGAGCATCAGTGTGGAAATGTGGTAAGAATTATTCAACACTAACTTTATGATCAAAACTTTATGTGTTGATTTTCTTATCATCCAGATTTCTTATCTTTATGTAACACAGTTACTTCATAAGAAATCCTTTATTACTTCAAATTGAAGTCTGTATGTCTTAAACTTTATATCTCGAGATACTTTATGTGTCACAAGACATACACCAAGGCTATAAACAGCAATGCCCCAAGCCTTTGCTTAAGATGACACTAATCTTAAGACTTTCAAACATTTAATCTGATATATCACATAATATTTTCCAATGAAAATATAACAATGTATTGATAACCATCAGAATTACAATAATGTACATTTATACCAATGTATAAAGTACGAACAAACATTACATAAAGTAATATAAAATCCTCCCACTAATCCAAGGGATCAAAACCAGACTTTAGACCCATACCGATGACATGTCTCACATAAATAATGGGCCGAAGTCCCTTGGTAAGAGGATCTGCTATCATATCTTCTGTATTGATATGATCCACTTCAACGTCACCTTTCTTTATCAGCTCTTTCAATGTCAAATATTTGACTTCCATATGCTTAGACCCTGTGATATTCTTGTTGTTTTTAGCAAACAACACAGCTGGAAGATTATCACAATACAACTTTATGGGCCTGTTAATGGAATCAACAATTGACATTCCTGCAATGAGATTTCGTAGCCATACAGCCTGTGTGGCTGCACCATAACATGCTACAAACTCAGCCTGCATCGTGGAAGAAGAGATTAAGGACTGTTTAACACTTTTCCAAGATACAGCCCCACCAGCCAGCATAAAAACATAACCTGATGTGGATTTTCTATCATCTGAGCAACCAGCAAAATCTGAATCTGTATAGCCAGTTAACTCCAGATGCTCAACCTTTCTGTATGTTAAGATATAATCACTAGTCCCCTTAAGGTATCTCAAAACTCTTTTAGCCGCAGTCCAATGGTCCATTCCAGGATTAGATTGATATCTACCCAGAATACCAACTGCAAATGCAATGTCCGGCCTAGTGCAAACTTGAGCATACATCAAGCTTCCTACTACACTAGCATATGGCACTGCTTTCATTGATTCTCTCTCAACCTCATTCTTAGGACACTGTGCCAAGCTTAATTTATCACCTTTAGCAATTGGCACATCCCAAGATTTACATTCATGCATATTGAATTTCTTCAATATCCTCTCTATGTATGCCTTCTGAGAGAGACCTAAAAGGTTTTGAGATCTATCCCTTAAGATTTCAATTCCCAGGACAAAAGATGCTTCTCCAAGATCTTTCATATCAAAATATTTAGATAACAACTGCTTAACCTCATGCAGTGTACCTAAATCATTACATGCAAGCAAAATATCATCTACATATAATATCAGAAAGATATATTTGCTCCCACTGATCTTGAGATATATGCATCTATCAACTTTGCTTTCAACAAAGCCTAAAGAAGTGATTACATCATCAAACTTTAAGTACCACTGTCGTGAGGCTTGTTTCAAACCATAAATAGACTTTTTAAGTCTACAGACAAGATGGTCTTTACCATCTTCATGAAAACCCTTAGGTTGTTCCATATAGACCTGCTCGTTTAATTCTCCATTCAGGAATGCGGTTTTAACATCCATCTGATGTAGCTCTAAATCAAAATGAGCTACTAGTGCCATGATTACTCTAAATGTATCCTTAGAGGATACAGGAGAAAATGTTTCACTGTAATCAATTCCTCCTCTCTGAGTAAAACCTTTGGCAACTAATCTGGCTTTAAACCTCTCAATATTCCCTTTGGAGTCTTTCTTGGTCTTATAGACCCATTTACAGCCAATAGGTCTACAACCTTCAGGTAATTCAACAAGCTCCCACACGTCATTACAATCCATAGATTGCATTTCATCTCTCATTGCTTTCCACCACAGATCTGATTGGGTACTAGAAACAGCTTCCTCAAATGATATAGGATCAGAAACATGACCAATGTCATAATCACTCTCTCCTAAATAGACCACATAATCAGATGAAATAGCAGATTTCCTTTCCCTAGTAGACCTCCTGAGAGGAATCTGTGCAACTGCACCCTGTGATGATGAAGCCCCATTAAACTGTATAGGCTCATCCCTTAATACTGGATTAATCACAAGTGTAGGATCCAACATTGCAGGTTGCTTGGGAACAGGTATATGTATAACCTTAGTCTGCTGTTCCTTACTAGTGATCTCAGAGTGTTCATACTGATCAGCTATATCAAATTCTAAAAATTTAGCTGTCTGTGATTCTACAATTCTAGAACCCCCTTCTCTACAATAAAATTTGTAGCCTTTAGAATGATCTGGGTATCCTATAAAATAGCAACGAGTAGATCTAGATTGCAATTTACCTTCAGTAGGATTATAAAGGCGTACTTCTGAAGGACAACCCCAAACACGGAGGTGACTCAAGCTAGGTTTCCTATTAGTCCACAGTTCAAACGGCGTTTTAGCCACAGACTTACTGGGTACTCTATTGAGGATATATAATGCCGTTTTAATAGCCTCACCCCATAAAAAGTCTGGGAGATTAGATCTTGACATCATGCTTCTAACCATTTCATTTAAGGTGCGATTCCGCCTTTCAGCCACACCATTCTGTTCAGGACTTCCTGGCATAGTAAACTGAGCTACTATTCCACAGTCCTCCAAGTATTTGGCAAAAGGACCTTTTAATTGTCCTGCTATACCGTATTTGCCATAATACTCACCACCCCGATCAGACCTAACAATCTTGATAACTTTTCCCTGCTGTTTCTCGACTTCAGTCTTAAAAATCTTGAATTTCTCAAGAGATTCAGACTTTTCCTTAATCAAGTACAGGTAGCCATATCGGGAAAAATCATCAATAAATGTTATAAAATATTTATTATTGCATATTGTGGGTGAATAAGGTCCGCATATATCTGTATGGATTATCTCTAAGAGATCTGAACTCCTGATAGATCCTTTTTTCTTAATTTTGGTTAGCTTACCCCTACAACAGTCAACACATGTTTCTAGGTCACTGAAATCAAGGGCAGGCAAAATATTGTCTTTAATTAGCTTATCTACCCTTTCCCTAGAAATGTGGCCAAGTCTTTTATGCCACAACATGGATGACTTTTCCTTTATTAAGGGTCTTTTGGCAACAATATGTTCAACATTACATGATGTAGAATATATTTCATTTGAACTTAAAGAAACTTGATACAAACCATATGACAAAATACACCGGCCAACTGCCTTTGAATTAAGAGTTATATTAACAACTCCATCTTTAAATACAAAAGCATAGCCAATTTTGTCTAATTCAGATACATATACCAAGTTTCGTCTAAAAGTTGGTATGAACAATACATTAGATAAAAATAGTTCATAACCACTATCTAAGTTCAAACAAACATTTCCAACTAGTTGAACATCAACTGTAGTATTATTGCCAACTGTGAGCATTAACTCTTCTTTATTTGGCTTCCTCATGTTTGTGAATCCCTGTAATGTGAAGGCAACATGTTTAGTCGCTCCACTATCAAGCCACCAAGAACTGGATGTGGCATCAGCCAAATTAGATTCACAAATAACAAAACCAAAAGAGTTACTTGTGGGCTCACGCTTTTCTAACCAAGCTTTATATTTAAGACAATCCGCCTTTTATGACCTTTCTTTTTGCAAAAGAAACATTTAAATTTCTTTTTCTCTATGCCTTTAAGATCACCCACAGCACTAGATCGGGAAGACTCATATCCCTGAACAGAAGAAGAAGCATTAGTCTTAGCTTTCTTACCTTTCAGTTTACCTTTATGCTGAGGTCCGGATACAAGAAGCGCGACACTGGATTGTCTCGCCTTTAGCTTCTCTTCCTCAGCTACGCAAACAGCAATGAAAGCATTGACAGTCCAAGGATCCTCCCTTGAGTTGTAAGCCGTAATAAGCATCTCAAACTCAGGAGGCAGAGTATTGAGAGCTTGATGCACAATACAAGCATCAGGGAGAATAATGTCAAAACCCTTTAACTCATTCTGTATGTGGACCATCTTTAAAATGTACTCCCTAACACCTCCAAGTCCGTTATACTTCATGGAGTATAACTGTTTCAGAAGGGTACCAATCTCAGCATTGATTGACACTTTATAACACTGAGACAAAACTGTAAGAAACTCTTTTGCTATATGAGTTTCAGGAAGACCGCTCAACAGATGCTCTGGAATTGACCTTTTAAGGGTCAAATAGCACATGCGGTTCATCTTATACCAGGTTGAGTATAACTCTTTTTCCACATCAGTACTCTCAGGAGTTAAGTCAGCTGGTTTAGGAGTAATCATGGCAAGATCAATATCTGCCAACTCCATAGCCATTTCAACATCTCTTTTCCACTCCTTAAAATTAGAAGCTGATAATGTCTGAACTGTAACATTACAGTTATTGATTGAGAAGGTGACTGAAAAATCAACAATGTAATACTTTAGTTCAAGACAATAATAATACTCAAAGCCATAAAAGAGTATTAATCCGAAGAATCTCAGCACATCATTATATAATCACCTTTGGGCAGAAAATATAACATGCAATAGATAATTCTTCAATATAAGAACGATCTAGAAATTTACACAGTCTTTGTAAATTTAAACACCTTTGGGCAGAATAAATCACTCAGACCAGTTCATTCCCAATCAAATGTCTTATATTATCATCTCAAAATTTGAATTTATAATAAACACCTTTGGGCTGAATAATTATAAACCAAATCTGAGACATCCCTAAACCATATAAGTCTGTATATTTCTTAAAATCTCAGCTAAAAAGGTCACTTTGGCAACTACATTTTAGCCAATTTTAAAAGAAATACTTATATCGGGATACACCTTATTTATTGTCTTGCAAAATATAATTTTTCATTCCTTATGGACATGGGGCTTAAATGTCTCGAAAAATTATGATCACAAAATAAAATTACATCGTCAATTTTATCCGAGAAAAATTAATTCCATATGTGACATTTTATGCCAATGCATAAATAAAACAAATAATGAGATAACCATTTATCTCCAAAAATGTCACAATTTTTCTCAATTATGGCTTTTAAAAATTAATTTAGAAAATCTAAATTAATTCCAGAAGAAATCGGGTCAAAAATAGCCTTATGGAGTGAAAAATCATGAATTAGGGACTTAATTGAAAAAATCAGAAAGTTCAGGGGTCAAATTCGGAAAACTGGAAAGAGGGAGAAGCGGCGCGCGCGTGTTGTACACGCGCAGACGACAGCTGCAAGCGCGTGTAAGCTCCTCTATATAAAGGTGGATAGAGGATAAGGAAAAGATAAGATAAGAATTCCATCATTCTGGGGTTAGAAAACGAGAGAAGATCTTGGTGCAAAAACTTCTCGGATCGTTTCTAAGACGATGGATTCGGCCAAATCAGGTACATATCTTCCTCTTACTCAATTAAACTCATGTGTTTTGTGTTCTAAACAGCATGTATGGGATCATGGAGGAGAGATCTGCAAGATTTCCGCTATAGATCTCTCCATCAAATGAAACTTTGGATTCTTTATACTAGTTCTTTCTGTGTGATCCAATGGGATCAAAGTTAAATTAATAATTACCTGGCCTAATGCTTGAATGGATAAAGCTTCTAGTACACCATTTTGCAAATCTTTGGAAAACCCTTTCCTGATAACACATTGTTAAGCACAAAAATTTTCAGTATCGATAATTCGAATTTCAAGAATTAATAAATTTTCTCAGTTATTACATACTTAATATCTGGTGGAATGCGAATTAATAGTTCTCGAATGCAGAATTCGAAGTATCCTGCTGCCTTAAGCAGTAAATCAACAGCATCCCTTTTACAATCTGAGGGAGGATGACAATCAAATAATATTTAAATTAATATACCTACATCTCCATGAAAATTCAAGATGGATCAGGGATGTAATTAACAACATGAACCTGAAGATAAAACTCTTGTGCCAGAACCAGAATGATCCTTGGGGATCAGCAATGAGTTAGCCTCTGACAAAGTTAAGATTGCCATCATATGAACAACAGATAGTAATTCAAACCAGGAATTTGCCACAGAGTTTTCCTGATCAGTGACAGTTGAATACCTATCACCAAACAGCAATATACGAGTAATTCAAAAGAAATTGCACTATTTAACAAAATTCATACATGTTGTCCATCTTCTAAATTTTTCCACTTGAATTCCACCAAATCTTGAAGACCATTCTCTGGAAGATATTATGCACATAATTAAGACAGAAAAGAGCAATTTATTTATAACATAATTAATATAATAAAGAAATAAATTGAATTACCTTTCTTAGTAAGTCCAATAATAAGAGATAAATACTCCTCTAATGCTCGCCTTAATTCAGTCACAGCTGATCCACCTAGATTGAAATACTGACTATAAATAAATCTAAACTATGCAAAAATAAGAAAAAAAATCAAGATTATATAAGAACAGACCAGTATCCTCTGAGATTAAAGTAATCTGATTGCGAAGACAGGCCAATCTATCTACGAGATCTTTAGGAATTAGCCCTTTAAGTGATCTTTGAAGATCAGATTGTGTAGGAATTCGCATTGAAGGAAAATATACTGCAATTTCTTGTACACTTGGCTTCTTCTTTCTCCTCCCAACGGCATAGATAGAAGCAGTGCAACCCATTCTTTTTTCTTTCAATTTCTCTCCAACTTAACATCCTACAGAAAATTTATTTATATTATCACGTAAACAATAGCTGTGTGTTATTATTCTAGATAATGATCACTTACAGCACATAGCTGTAGAACAGTAGAAGTTAAAAAAAGATAATAATTGAAGTATATATCAGTAAATCAAGCTTTAGAGGGAAAGAAAGCCAAATTTGGAATAAAATAATGGAGACATGGAGAAGCATTAAATAACAAGTTGAGTGGGTTAAAAGGTGAAAATGATTAGAACCCATTAATGATGCTGGGATAAAAGAAAGGAAGAAAGCAGATTCATGGTAAATGTATAAACAATGTAGATAAAGAAGAAATCTTGAAAGAAAATGACTCACTGGGTGCACAGAAAAGAAAGGATTGAAGGAGAAGTGAAGCTTCGAGGATTTGCATTTAGAAATGGTGAGAGAGAGAATCTGAGAATAGGAAGCTCAGTGATCGAGACATAGCTCACATGGAGTAGACGTAGAAGTCTCTGCGTAGTTAAAGGAGGACTTCGAAATTTCCCCATATTATCAATTTTTTAATCCAAGCAGAAAGCTTAGGTAATGATGGATTAGTTAAAAGTTCAATATTAATCCTCAAATGCTAAAAACTAATGGATTCGACTTTTGACACTATACGTCAATTAGTTTTTCCGGTTTTGATTTTGGAAAGTTGCACATGGGTTTGGATTTAACAAAATCACATTAATTGGATTTCAATCTAATTGACTTATAATAAAAACTAGAGATAACTACATAAAAAAAATTCTTAATATTTCATACATTTTTCATTTACATCCCTAATCAGAAAAGTTATAACAATTAGATACAAAACCTTCATCACTTTTTCCATCCCCGCTTAATGTTACAAATTGAAATCTAACATATAATTATATTTAAGAGCCCTGATGCAATTTACCCCTTTAACTTTAATTGCCCTATGCATATTTCGTTGAATGACTTTTCTTAGTTGAACCCTTTAAGTTCACTCACAAGTAAAACAGAGCAACTGCAGTTTCAAAATGGACCGTATACAGAGCAACTGATTTTAAAGTATATATAACTTATAATTGAATTGGACTAAGATCCAATTATTACGTATCAAATAAAACATGAACAATTCTAGTACAATTATTACAATTTACAGCAAATCCAATCTCATTGAATTAAAACCGATTGATATCTTTCACATAAGGTAATGAAGACATTGCATAAATCAAATGAATAAGCAGAATTTGTGGTAGGCAAGAATATAGTAAGAGTCAAATGATAATTAAATTGAGAGAAGTCCATGGATCTGCCACAAATAACGCAAAAGGGACAGTAATAAGTTTGCCAGCTCCCTAACTGGCAATGGCACTATAGGACCAATTAAGAAAAATGAAATTACCACCTTCCTAGCTAGATGCACCAGAAGACAGCCTGGTTGATCGATATCATATGAGTTCAGTATTTCATGTTCTCTATTTTCATCCAAACCAGACAATTGTACCAGTTGGACTGTCACCCCAGTTACTAATCTTTGGTTTTGGAGACATTGTCCAATTGCGTAAGCTCACTTCCACCCTAGATTCAATCATCATAGAAAATTAGAAATATTTCAGATGGATGGGTTTTTTTTTTTTAATATATATCATAGGAAGCCAGAAAATAATAATTAAATTGCATATATAATAAGTTGTGGTCGGTTTGATTCATAAATTTTTTTTTTCATGAACTTAAGTCAGTTAAACATTTTCCTTTGAGAAAAAAAAATAGGAATCCATATTAAAATACAAATTCCTGCAATCAAGATGGGATTAGTCGACTTGATTGTGGTCTGTGTACGTGAAGTTAACTATAGAAATAGCAGGATTGTAAATTATGAAATACTGGAAGAAAGAAAAATGAGACTCAACCTCCAGTTGAATTCAAGTAGCTTCACTTTAGTAGGTGATGATACATTTATGCTCATCCATGTTGCATTTACCCTCTAAATAGAGAGGTATATCTACTTTACTCAAATTCCCAAGGTCAAGTTTTATGGGGACTCTTTCAACACCCCACTAATATTAAAATTTCAATCAAATAATTCCATCGGTTGTATTCTCCCATAACTTGGAGAGGTAAGTGCAGCTGTTGACTTCAAAACCATTCCTTCTTCTAATTATGAAGTAGTTGTGTGGATTCCTTGCTAACTGTTTCATAATTCTAAGCTTCAATTCTTTAGCCCTTCACCTGATAATCACTCGGCCGAAGTTAATGTTATTACAAAGGCCGAAGCCCAAATTCAAATAGTTCCGCAGTGAAGCTCAGATTATTCAGGTTCCTAACGTCTGAAATTTAGACAATTCAAAATCTGACTTCACAAATCGGCTTTCTACATCCTACTATCACATGTGAACATATCAGCAATTTTAACCTGCCTTCACAAATCGGCCTCTTACTCGCTTCCTTATATCAGCCCTGGCCTTCCTTGATTCATAACGGATGCGTTTAACATAGCTGTTGATAGTTTCTTAAATCATTTGATCAAGGCCAAGAATTAAGCTTAAACATATGTAAGATGATAAAAGAACTATATACGTATATATGCATGTGTGCCTTCGAGTTTTCTTCTTCTCCTTGTATCGTAACATGGCATTGCCTCTGTTTAGAGCAAAAAGCTGCATGTCAATCTGGGGTATATTTTTATCTTCAGTTTGAACCCAAGACAGAGGAGTCTTCTCCATCTCTTGGATATGTGTAGGGATATTGCATCTTTTGGCCTTCATCGCCTTGGCTTCTGAAGATGGCTCCCCTGGTGATTGCGTTACATTCACATCATTCGACATGCTGGTTGTGTTGTTAAAGGCAACTTCTTTGGTAAGCTTGTAATAATTCTTGATTGTGAAACAAGGATCTTTTGCATCATATCCTGCCTTTTGTTGTGGATGAGGTCCGAGCTGAAAATCCCATATCTACCAGAGCAGAAAATAACCAAAAAAAGCAAGCACAAAATTTTCATTTCCAAATAGATATAAGAACTTCTCTTATTTGCTACAATAAGGTAATAAGGTATAATTAAAAAAAAAAACAAGCTATATTAATTGATGAAGATGTTTGGTCCAAACCTGAGCTGTCTGATATGTGGGATTACAATCCCACAAAAGATCTCCCTCGTCTACTCTTGCATCCTCATCATTTTTTGGCAACATAAGCCAAAAAGTATACAGTTTTCCTTGTGAAGCATTTCTTCCTCATCTCCATTTCCCAGTTCCAGATTCTCGAAATTCCCCCGCTGAACCCATCTGCTTTGTGGTTTCTCAGGCACTTCTGCTCCATCTCCATTCACTCTCACCGTTTCCCTGTTCCCCAGCTCCACCAATTGCTCATACATTTCTCCCCTACGTTTTCTACAACTTCAAAAAACAGAGGCATTCCCACTGGAAACCATAAAATCTTGCAAATTGACCATTTGCCTATCATATGAAAAAAAATCCAGAATCCAAATTCGTAAAATTGTTTGGTTTCGAATCAAACCCAAATATCTCAGCAAGCTCAGTAGCTGAAGGACAACCCATGAACCTTTCAATAGGAGTTACATGAAGAGGAGACACCGAAACAGAGGAATGAGTTTTCCGATAGCAAGCTCGGCAAAGAACAAGATGATTAACAGTTGAGCATTGATATGAAGCTGGTTTAGACCCGCAATCATCACATATAAGTGACCTGATGTGCTTAAGAGACAGAGCATTTGCAGAATGAACATGCTGATCGCAGAGTAAACAGAGCCTAGCCGAGTCAGCTGCACGGTACAAAACCGCAGCTTTCAAGTTCCAAAAATCACAAGCTTGAATGGAAAAACAATTTCTTAATTTAGAATTACAACCTTCCTCCATTCCCAACAAACACAATAAAAAGAAAAAACTGATCAAGAAGCTGAAATTATGAATGAAATTGCTGTGTTGGCGGAAAAAGAAAAGTGATGGAATATTGAAGAGGAAATTAGAGAAGAGTATAACGAAGAAGAGAATCTCAGATTGAAGAGCGTGTAGACACTAAACAGGTGAAACATGGAAGCACATGATAAGCGCGGAAAAGAGATTAAATGCGCACGTAAATTTTGAAGGATATGATATGAGACAGAGAGGTGGGGACAGGTGGGGACCCACAGCCGATAAACATCAGTACTTTTTGTCGAGCTGGCAAGAAAGTGCATGTGCGTCTTACGCGCTATTTTGGCTTCTCCGTTTTTGTCGTTTTGTTGGGTTGGTTGTTACTTCTTGGTGCCTTTTGCTGCAGTTGGAAGCTCTGTAATTATAGGCCTCATTGTATTATATGTTTGTTTTGAGTGGGTGGATTTTTATAGGCCCAGTGGGTTGCATATTTGGGCCTAGTTACTGTTTTATATGAATTTTTTTTTTGGGAGAAATATCACCATTGACTAATTTTTAACTTTTCATATAAAAAATACCGAAATTTTTTTTTATCATCTTTAACAAATTTGAGTTTCATTTTTTCTTTTTTTTATGATATTTTTATTTCAAAAATGTCATTTATCTTATTTATTAGTATTTTGGTGCGCTATTTACTTATGTAATTTTCCATTTAATTTTTTTTGCTTTCTTTTTATTTCCGTTCTTCCATGATATTTTATATATTTTCCATTTTTAAAACTCTCTTCCTATTTATAAGAAAGTATTCTAGTTAAATCTAAGTCAATTTCATTATAGTCATTGAACTTTATTCTAATGCATTAAAGTCAAAACAAAATTTTGTCCCAAACAATGAGTTCGTTTTAGGAAAATCCTCTTTGACCATTTTTCAGGCATCCCAAACTAGAAAGTTTTGCTGTCAACTGGCATATCATCAAAATTTGACGCGGTTGTTGAGTTGTCACCAAATTTTGTCATGTTATGTCACAACAACTTTAAAAAATTGTGTTATATCAATTGTCATGTAACATGTCCTGCTGAAGAAAAATTGTTAATTTCACCAACAGTCACTAAAATTTGTTTTATTTACTATAAATTATTAAACTTTTTTTTTGTAAAAAAATGATAAAAACTTTATTTTTCTTTAACTTCCAACAAAATTTGATGAATAGTCAATCAGAAATCTAACTTGGCAGCAGATGTAATGCAGATTTTGTGTAAAAAATTTTGAATCTGTTGTCTCATTTCTTAAAACTATGATTCTTGGTGGCTTTAAAAAAAATTGGATTTTTCCTAGTAATATTGGATCTAAGACTAATTTTTCTCTTATAACTGCTAATACCAGCAAAGTATTTACTGAGTCTATGTTTGACTATGTCCAACATGGTTACCTCAGTCTCCCAAGTCGGTTGTCTAACAGAGAAAAAAATCAAGTGTCATATTAGCTGTCGAGTTAGATTTGTAGTTTCTTATTTTATCACATTTTATTGAAAAGTTATTTAAGTGAAAAAAGAAATGGTGAATTACACAGATGATACCTCAATTATATGACCCGTAACAACTCAGTATTCGAATTATTATTTGTAATAGAAAAATACTTAAACTATTATTTTATAACACAAAAGTACCTGACGTCATTCTCTGTTAGATTTATTAACAATGCACTGATGTGGATTTTCCATATCTGTAAAAAAAATTTAACCTAAATTCCACATTTGCAAAATGAATCTCACAAAAAAATTTCCTCGTTTTCTCTTACTTTCCCTTATTTTATAAGCATTTAAACAAAATTTTCTTCATTTCTCTTTAACCAAATAATTGTAGAAGAAAAATTTAAGAATCTCAATATCCATAATAAAGGGGAAGTGCATATATGACAAGAAAAGGAAATTCGGTTATTTGCCCTTACATTGACTAAAGAAATTGGGACATTAAGAGTTAGTTGAAAGACAAAAAATGATCTTTTTGAAAGAAGATGAAAGAACGTGCTGGAAAAAAAAAAGAACACCTGTAGATAGTTTCAAGAAAACTCGTAGATCAAAAATAGAGGAGAGAGAAATTTTTAGAGTTTTAAATTGAAAAAAAAAGATTTTGAATTGAAGGAGATGCAGTACTAGTGGAAATACATATCATATATATTTTTAATATATTGTGCATGCACAATATTCTTGTTACCGTTAATAAATCTAACATAAAATAACATTAGTTACTTTTGTGTTACAAAATAATAGTTTAAGTATTTTTCTGTTACAAATAATAATTCAAATACTGAATTGTTACGCGTCATATTGTTAGGGTACCGTCTGTATAATTTACCAAAAAAGAAAACAAAATTTTGTTATTTTTTATGGATAAAAAAAATTAACAATTTTACAGCAAATGAACGAAATTCATTGACTACTGGTGAAAATTAACCATGATGTATCACATTTTCTCAACTGAATCTATCATGTGCCAATTGATCTAATACATTTTTTTAGAAGTTGCTGACATGTCATCTATGTGGATAATGACATGACAAAATCGAGTGACACATCAATAACCACGTCAGATTTTCGATTACCAATATCTAAAAATTAGCTGAAAGTGATTTTAGTGAAGATAAAATATAGTTCAGTTTTTTTTGGAACAAAAAAAGTTTCACAATTTTACTGCAATTCAAGCAAAGTTTAGTGACTATAGTTGAAATTAACCTGTGAAATTATTGGAAAAATGAAAAAGTTAAATATTAAATATTTGCCTAAATTTGCATTAAGATTTATTATCTTTTGTCATTTAATGTTGGATAAATATTGTGTAAATATATTATTTATATAAAAAAAATAAAAATATATCATATATATATATAAGATAAATATTAAGTAAATATTAAGTAAAAATTATGTAAAATTTGGATAAATATTATATAAACTTTGGATAAATATTGGATAATGTTTGGTATTTGTAAGTGAAATTCAATATTAGATAAATGTTGAGTAAACATTGAATAAATATTGGATAAATATTTAATATTTATAAGTACCTATCAATATTAGGTAAATATTGAGTAAACTTTAAATAAATATTGGATAAACTTTAGGTAAATATTGAGTAAATTTTGGATAAACATTGGATAAAATTTTTTAATTATCATTTACCTTGAATATGTCATATTAGATTTATTTTGTATTATTTCTATAAATATTTGGGAAACATATATTCAATCTATATTAAAAATTTATTCATCATTTATATACAATTGATTAAATGATTTTTTTTTAAATATAAACAACAACTTATTTTATGATTTTAGTGTTAAAATTGTTGTAAAAATATGAATATAAATCCAGAAGTTTATTTTGGGAAATAAAAAATGATTTTCTAAAGAATATTGTGAATGATTTGAGAATAATTATGAATAAATATCATATTTATGGAAGATATCACGCTAAATTTGTTTGAGAGAAATTATTGAGTGAGATTTTTAGTTTTTGGTATATTTGAAATTTTAAAAAGTTGATTTTAGTATTTGTGAAAGATTTTCTAAGTGCCTGTTGTAAATTTCCCTAATTTTTTTTTATATTTAATTGCCTATTATTGGATCAAACTTTGTAGTTTTTCTTTTATGAAGGTTTTCTTTCGTCAATTTAATTACTTTTAAAATACAATATCAAGTAAAATCATAACTGAATTGGTAAAATTATTTTTTAGGTCTCTAAACTTTGTATTTATTTTATTGATTCCGCATATTTTAACCGTATTCTAGCGAGCTCCTTTTTTTTTTGTTTAAAATTTGTGATAGAGTTAATTAACTGATGATATTTAGAATAGCAACATTAAATTAAATTATAAAATAGTTTCATTCTCCAATAAAAAAAAATTAAATAAAAGGTAATATTATTTTTAGTAAGGCTTATGAGATGATCAATATGTTCCATAGTTTAATTCGATAATGGTGACTCCACAAAAACATCGAAAGAGAAATTATGATGTTTTTATATATGATGGAGATTATTAATGTAAAATCAGTTTGAAGGAAGTCTTTGAAAAACCAAGTCTACAATTAATTCATGATTTTTATTTATGAAATTGAATTTAGTAATGAAATACAAAATAAATAAAGTAATTATTTGTGTCAGCATGAATTTTTGTGTATTATAGATTTAATTAATGAATAAAGTTAGGAATAAATCAAATAATTTCCATTATACCAATAAATTTTAAGTTTAATGGCATTGGTCTGCCTGTAAAATATTGAGTGAATATCTAATCAGACTCATTGTACTAAAAAAAATATTTTCCTTCATTGATAAAATAAGTTTGAGCATGAAACAACCGGAAATAGAAAGAAAAAAAAAAGTGTTTAGTGAATATATGGTGGGAAAAGGCATTTTGACTTAATTATGGAGGAGGGGGCATCGCATCTTCATTCCATGCTAGCGGATATTGCCTTTGGACTCGACGTTCCATTCAAGTCAGAATTCTGCGTATCTTTTAAAGATTGTCGAGAGTGATTCTTCCTTGTGAGGTCAAAATCATCTTATTTTAAAGTTATCATCGAAATTGCTAGGGAAAAAAAATAAATAGAAAAGCACATACTGCAGGATAGGATGAGGAAAAGTGTAAATAATGTATAATTTTTTTATTTTAAATTTTGTTTTGTCCTTGTAAAAGCATTCTGTTCTGATTTATATTTCATATTAGAATTAATAAAGAAATAGAAATAATTTATTGATGTAATTTTGAGGCATCTGCCAAATACCAATCAATTATTATATTTCAATTTATATTTATCTTTATATTGTATTTTCTTCTTTGGCACTCGGTGGGATAACTTACTTGACTTGCAAACATAAAGTTTCAAGCCATAATTGTCGTTACCATGTTTTCTTCCCTCTGGCATAAACCTTTCACTTGTATATGGAGGTAGAAGAAGAGAGGGCTCATTAAATCTTTCGATAGGTTATATACTTTACTAGCTAGATTGATTGGTAGCGATATTAGGTTAGAAAATCGGGTAGCTAGGGGGCATCTTTCCAGAAAATTCAAATTCAAAAGCTGAGCCCCAAATGACACAAGTAGTCAATTACATTTTTATTCGACAGATAAACAATGGGTCTCATGTGAATTAAGGAGGAGTAGATTTCTACACTAGCTAAGGGGCAACTCACTTCCTCTACCCATATACCGCCAAGAACCCATACAATTTGGTCATACTATATAGGCTAATATACAATGACATCTAGGCCAATATTTGATATATCTTGTCTCATGGCTTAGGACAATGGGAGAATTTATGCGAGATAGATTTTTTTTTTTCAAAAAAAGAAAAAAAAATTTATAATGAAGTTAAGTACTTGCAATATAGTTTTTAAAGTTAAAATATAGGTTAATTGTAATAACAGTTATTAAATTTTATATTACTTACAATAAAATTATTAAACTTTACTCTATTTTTATAAAAAATATCTTTCGATATTTGACAATTAATGTGATACATGATGTGGTCATTATAAAATATCACTTCAATTGTCACATCAATATTTCATAAACAATAATAATACATTAATTGTTATATCAATAATTTCAAAAAATATTATTATATAGCAGTTTCACTTACAAAACGATAACACATTATTATTAATTTCACTAATCATTATTTAACTTTATTTATCTTACTGTAAAATTACTTGTCTAGTTTTTATCTAGTTTTGTCAAAAAATAAATTAATGGCGTTTATCAAGAAATGCAGGTATTTTGGTTGAGGCATGAAATTCATAATTTTTATACTATATACCCTTTTCTCTGGTCCTTTCACATGTAATAAAGAGAGAAAAAAAAAAAAGAAAGAAAGAAAAAGAGAGATCATGAGAATAAAGTTCCCACCACCTTATTTATCTATAAATTAAATTTATTAACCCTTCTATGTACATTAATTGAGCTGTGAGATGCATGGTTAAAAATAAGCAGCTAGAAAGAACAACTTCTTTTTTTTTTTTTTTGGGTTTAATGTAGAATTGGATATGGCCGAGGGTTTTTTTCTACAAGAATAAATTTTAAAAATCCAGAGTAGCATAGCATAGGAGATGAGCCAATCCTTGAGAATGTGGTTGACATGTATTTGAGTTGGTGGACATGGAGCATGGAGGGGCTGATGGTCTCTTGTCCAAGTTGAGCCAAATGTGATAGGTTGCATGCAGGTTAAGCAATTTATAGCTAAAATAAAATTAAGTATTACCCAATTTCCACTTATTAATTATGGATTGAAATTGATCCATTATAAAGTCTCTTGCAAACACCAAAAACCAAACAGTTCCCGTTCACTATTGGCAACCGAAGCTTTCATCTAGTTATTCTGGAGGCTTGTTCTTAAGTACCACTGGTGTTTTAATATCAGTTATATCACACACTGCAATTTTCTGATCGGCTCATGCATTTTCCTTGCTATCCAATCCATATTTTGATTATAAACCAGACAAGTGACAAAATGTCATTCTCCCGAGTCACGTTCTAAAAGGGTACACAACTCTTAATTTGCTTAATATTCTTAATTACCCAAACTTTAAAAAACTTGTTTTATTATACAATGGATCAATTTGTTTGATTATTCTAGTATCCATTAATGTATTATTATAATGTATCAATTATTATTATTATTATTATTAAACTTAAAATGAAGAAATAAAACACACACAAACACATATATAAATAATCAATTTCTTAAAACCAAAATTTTAAATTTAAATTGAACTCAATAATTTTCCTATTTTTCGGTTTAATTTTGAATCGATTTTTCAATTTTTTTTAGCCCTTTTACATTGCTTGGGGTATGTGGCAATAAAGACTGTGATGCGGCGTCGTATGAACATCTGAACATTCCCAGATGAAAACAATTATTCGGCAAGATAAAATTACGGTGTGCACCCTAGTTGGTCTTGGTCCTTCTTCCTGTTCAAGCATCGCCATTGCCCTTTCTTCTGTTTGACTAGAGCACCAAATCTGAATAGATATCCTCCTCATCGCCACCACCAGCATTGTCAACCGCTGCTACAGCTAACCAATGGCAAATCCAATAAGCGAGCCGTTAATTGCTTTGCTGGTGGCTCTTTTCTTGGTGTCATCGTCCCTCGCTAGCACAGATGTTCCTTTCATCGTGGCGCACAAGAAGGCCACTCTCAACAGGCTCAGATCCGGCGCCGAACATGTCTCCGTCTCCATTGATATCTATAACCAGGGTACCTCGTGAGTTTCTCTGCCTCTTTTTTCACTTTTTATTCATTTATGTTAGAAAACTATCTGACTAGATCTGATTCTTTTAAAGATCCAATCGATCTGTTACTTTATTGATTACGTTTCCGGATTTAAGTTTTACGCCTTTCATTGGTGATATTTATGTAATTTTTTTGGTCTGTTTGGATGTTGAAGGGCGAAGTAATTGAAGCTTTGGAACTTGTTCTCAGGATACAGAAATCGATATCTAGGCCAAATGATTTTTATGCATTTCTAGTATATTAGTTGATTTCTTATTTATTCCAAAGTTCATCAGCAATCTAATACAGGAATTTCTAAGTTCTACAGAGGCCTTGATGACATGTTAGTCCATTCGTTAGAATTCCATGATGAAATTGGTGAATTAATTGCTCTCGAATTAAGGATGGGGAGGTTTAGGTTGATTTGAGGTGTCAATTTTGCAGTTGATTGATATTATTGTGATGCGATTTTAGTGGTTAATCAAATGCAGTTTCTGAACATTATGAAAGTAATCAAGAAACAACAAGAACTATCCAACTTTGAGAGAAATTTAGAAGTAAATGGTGAAATATCCATCTTATGGGTTTACTGCTCATTGCTCTGATGGAACAGGTGAAAGGGTATTCTGGTTGATAATAAGGTTGTTATGGCTGAAGATGGACTATTGATTGGGAATATGAACATTCATGATTTACTTCTGCTGAGCATACTAGAAACTTTATTTATTCTTCAAGTCTGCATGTTATGTATCGCATTAGTGATATAAGGTAACTCTTATTTTGAGTGGAATTGGATGGTGCTAACTGAATGATCTTTGCTGTTTAGGTAATATGTTTGTTTCAACCCCTCTGGAATTATATATGCTTTTTGGACTCTAGTACAATTTTCCTTGCATTCCTAGTTGAATATTAATTAATCGAGATAAATTTATGGTCTTAAGGTCAGCATATATTAAATTACATTTGTCTTATAAGTTCCTTCTTTTTCTTTTTGTTTTCTCTTCTGTAAATTTTCCAGGACTGCATATGATGTGAGTCTTGTTGATGATCACTGGCCTAAAGATGTATTTGATGTCATCAGTGGCAACACTTCACAGTCATGGGAGAGACTTGATGCGTGAGTCCAACTTTGCAGTAATAGCAGTCAATTTTTCTTTTTAACATTCTCCTGTTAGTGTTCATATTTTCTGCTTTACATTTTGTAGTGGTGGTATCCTATCACACAATTTTGAATTGGAGGGCAAAGTGAAAGGAATGTTTTATGGTTCCCCAGCAGTCATTACTTTCCGTATCCCCACTAAGGCAGCTCTGCAGGTTTGACATTCCTGCAGTTCCATATTTTTTTTCCCTTTCTGCTCCTTTTATCTTTAAGTTTTTATCGTTATGCTGTGGCTATCTATAGGAAGCATTTTCAACTCCTATACTGCCTCTAGATGTCCTTGCTGAGAGACCTCCTAAAAAGAAGTTTGAGTGGGTAAGTTGTTTTTTTTTTTTTGGAATATCAAGTACATATGCCATTTTGTGATTGTTTGCCCATTATTCCAGCTGACTGATGCTTTACTTTTTCTTCTTCTTTCTTCTTCTATGAAATTACCTGCGAATTTGGCCAAATTTTTGCAGGCTAAGGTATGATTAATCTTTTCCTCATCTTTGTTTTTTTAGTTTTGGTGGTTGTTAAAATATGCATCCTGCAAGCTGGATGGATCCAAATGACATGTAAAATAGCCAAAATAAAATTCATATATCTTTTTTTTTTTTGAAGTAGATTTATCCTACACATGAACTATCCAAACTGACTGGTGTCCACTCATTGGAGATCATTAATATGATTCCTTCATGATCACTCTTCTCCTTGTTTATGTGGACCAATTAGTAGCATTTACTATCTTCTTCTTTTTTTCCTGCAGAAGCTATTGGCAAAATATGGGTCTCTGATCTCTGTGGTCTCCATCGTGGTTTTGTTTGTGTACCTGATTGCCACCCCGTCCAAGTCCAGTGCTGCAAAGGCAAGCAAGAAGAAGCGGTAATTCGTACAGCTGAGGAACTATTAGTCTGTCCGCGAATGTTCCTCTGGAAGCAGGATTACATGTCAGTTTGCTATCTAAATGTTAATTTTCCTCTAAAATTGAGAACGGTTTTCTCCATAATTTTCAGTTAAATAGTAGTTAAAGAGCAAGTGTAATATGAATCAACTGATTCCTGTTGCGCTCGGTAAGGATTAATTAGTGTCATTTTTGGCTTTTGTACATTTTAAGATCACTGAATGCCTATCAATTTTGGAATTCAGTACTAGTTTGGCCATGGACGTAATTACATTCCATTTACATTAGATATTTTTGGGCTCTGCTATAATAAAATCTGAATGCTGCTGTCGATATATAGAGGATGGCAACTGAGGAAAGGACCTCAAAAATGTAATCCAAAGCTTGCAATTCGAGGTATTGGCTATCAAGGCCGATATTTTTGGAGTGCTGCTTCTCTGAGCGCAAAATTTGTAGGACATCTAATTGGCAAGTTATGGGCCCCGCCTGTAATGTAAATTTTGGAGAAAATGGACAAAATACACCCATGCAAGTTGGGATTTATACATATGATTGAAAGGCCGATCGGAACCAGTCGGATTCAGCAGCTCAATAATCATTATTAGGTGCGTATAAAATTGCAGCAAACTAGGTTGGGCCTGATTCCACCCAGTCAGATTCGAAACTCGGAAGACTACAAATTCAAATGTGAAGATGGCCAATGGAAGACTTAAAAAAGGTGTAATTTTCATACTAATGAAGAAAATTTTGCTCATATGGTTGAAATTATATATTATATATATATACTTTAATTATGAAAGTGTAAATTAACGCGACATATATTGATTATATTTTTAAAATGAAAATTGACATAATTTGAGACAAAAATAAAGTAAAATTATTGTTATGCATGAAGAGATTATTATTTATGCATTTTAAAAGAAAATATCTAAAATTATATTAAAATATTGTAAATAATTTAAATGTCTCATATGTAGTAAATTTAGGCTAAATAAATGTAGTAAATTTACAACATAGCCGGAACTGGATAGCATGGTCAGATCAGCATGTATTAATAGACTCGAGATGAATGTGGATGCAAGCAGCTCTGTTCGAGTACAATAACATGGTTGGGTTGGGTGCTATCTTGAGAGATTGTAAGGGGCAGTTTTCTGGCAGTATTTTCCGGCAAGTATAGAGGGAGTTTACAGGTCAAAGAAGCTGAAGCTATGGGTATAAGAGAGGCGCTTATATGGGTTACGTGATGAAGGATTTAGTAATACTGTGCTTGAGATGAAGTATACCATGCTCTTATAAATGATAATTGTAACCTTTTGATATTCGGGTCTATTGTCTCATACTGCAAAGAGATTGAAAAGATTTTTCTTAGGACTTTTCTTCGATTTGGGTTCAAAGACAAACCAACCGTCTTGCTCATACAAACACTGTCGTATACTAGTCATCACATTTTCTTTCTTTTTTTTTTGAGAAAAATAAGGAGCTTCACTACGAAACCAAACAAGATACGAACACTGTCATACTTGTCATCACATTAAGAATGTATTTCTAGTTTTTTTAGTTGATATTGTTAATTCTGATGTACTCTAAAAATTCTAGGCCGGGTGTATTAGGAACATCTGCTGGCTGTGACTTAGGTTGAATCATTCGGTTACTGTACTTCTGTTTGCGTCTCTTTTTTATTAATATATGTTATTTTCAAAAACAAAAGAAAAAAATCGTAAATGATGAGAACAGTTTTATTATTTTGATAAAAATAAAATGAAAATTAATGTTAATATAATCCTATAAACTTAATTTAGATTGAATTAGAGGGAAAATTAGTATTTAATGCGCGTGAAACTATAATGATTTGGCGTGAAGTGATTGGAGACAGCCTGGCCAAGAAATATCTATTGCAAAATTATACTGCTGAAAGAATCGCAATTTGATGTGGAAGGATCCACTTTAAGCTTGTGTGAGCTCTGGCTGATAGCAGTTGGATCAAACCAAACACGATGATTAGATTCTTTAAACAACCACGACGACAGATTTGATCAAGATTGATCCAACAGCTGTAAGAGAGAGATTGTGAACGGCTATATTATAATGAAAGCAAGTTGGTAATCTTTTCCTCTTTTCAATTCAATCTCCTTTCTCCTCTGTTCGCAATCCCAGCGATCTACTGCTCAAAATGAGTTACCAAAGACCTCCCCATGAACACTATCCTCCTCCAGGTACACCCTCTTCTTTAATTTTCATTTTTCATTCTTTTAATTTATCGGTTTTGAATTTGATTGGGTTTCCTTTATTATTATTTTTTTTAATAGGATATTCGCCACCATATCCGCCTCCAGGGTACCCTCCATCAGCACCGCCACCACCTCCATCACCTTACGAAGCTTATCCGCCGCCGCCGCCGCCACCTGGGTATCCGGGGTATCCATCACCAGGGCCGCGGCAGCCATACGATGGGTATCAAGGGTATTTCGCTGAAGGATATCCACCGCCTCCTCCGCGTCCCGGTCAGCCTCAATATGAGCATTGTCACTATGAGCATCACCATTACCAAGATAATTCCGGTGGCTGTTTATCGTTTCTGCGAGGATGGTATGTTTGTGTTTCTGTCCAATTATTTATCTGTATGCCTCTTTTTATATATTTTCTGTTCTATGAATGGTATTATCGGTGAAGCATATAATATGGCTATGCTAGTATCTCAAATCCTTCGCTATGGATTGTAGATTGGTTTAATGAGTTAATTTCGAGCAGGAATTATCTAAAGCAATGTGATGAACATGTTACACTATTGGCTTGGTGGTCTTAAATTTGCAACATTTATCTAATTAGAAATATATTCACTACTGCGAACCAATGTTGCTATTGGTGCTGACATAGGTCTAAGCAAAGCAAGGGACACATTTCATAGTTGAAATATATGATGTTCTTTGAGAGAATTAAATTTTTAAAACAAATTATAGGAATTCGGAAGAAAATTAAAACTCTTATCATCATAATTTATTTAACCTTTTAATTTAAATGGGAGAGCTCTTATCATTGTACGAGAGTTGAGGTTCATATCCTGAGGTTATTTAAATTTTTTTGTGGTTTTATATAGTAATATGCATAATAATCAAGAAAAAAAAATTAGCATCTGTGATTAGGGGTAAAAAAGAAAAAGCTCATTCATTTTAGCAAGAGTAAGGACAGTTTAAGCAACTATACCTGTTCCAATCTTTAGCCATCTGATCGTTTCATTTCTTTTAAATTCTTTTCCTTATAGCTTGTATTGTATGAAATTTTTTTAAAAATAGACATGAACCTCGGGCAAACCTGGTTGGATACTCCTTTCTTGGGGCTCATAAGCACATTATTCTATGTGCCATGCGCTTTGTAGACACTTCTGAGGATATGGTATTTCTGTTTTATCCTCATCTGCAGTCTTTATATTTTTTACTTTTGAGGTATGTAAACTCTGTAATTATATTTTTGGTTTCCAGACATTTAGACCATATTTAGTACAGCGTAATCCATGATTAATGTAATGCCGATTAGGCAACTACATTATTTGCCCAGTTACCAAACTTTTAACAATCATATTTACAACTGATAGTTTGATATGCCTGTAATTTTACCTGTGATTGGACTTATAAATTATAATATTTGAGGGTACTGGAAACAATAAAACAGCAATTCTTCTACCTGACAAAAAAGTGGGAAGGTTGACAGACAGAAAGGAAAGTAGCATATATATATACCATTTGATATGCAATTTGGTCCACCTATTATTATACTGCTTGCACTTGTTGGATTCACTGCTCAAAACTCGTTGAGCTAGCTAAAAGCTAGTTTGACTAGGTAGTCTGGGTCCCACATGATGCTGGGATTTAATTGTGACAAAATCTAGACGAAGGTGTTTTTTATGGTTGATAATGGTGATGTTTGTTCTTTCTTCTTCGGAAGTTTTTAAGTTGCACGTTTATACATCAATTGCACATGGGATGCTCAAATATCAGGAAATACTTGAGCCCTGCATTATAAGAGGTTGGAAGAGTGAAATTGTAAACAGCCATGAGGAAGGTTGAAATACTTCCCACATAATGCAATTCATCCCTGAAATGAATATCTTTGAATTAAATGAATTAGTTAGATAAGCATCTAATGTGCATATGATATAAAATGTTGAAGAGGGTAACATTATCATGGTTATTTTAACTGCTTATGGAACATTGGTTGATGACTTATTTTAAGTACTTTAGAGGAAAATAAGGTACTTCTATTTGTTGGTACGCATACATATCAGATGAGTTGCAAAACGGGGCTGGCTCAGCTGCTTCCCATATATCTCCTTAACTCAATAAAATTCGGACCTCTTTTTCTTAGATGGAGGTCATAAATTTATGGATTTGCCACTTTCTTTGCTGACAATTGATCTGATTGCGTTGTGTTTTGCGTTTGCAGTCTGGCCGCACTTTGTTGCTGCTGTGTGTTGGAGGAGTGCTGCTTTTAAAATTTAAGATTCCAGTCCAGGATGAGTTGAACAAACTTGTGGGGTCTGATAGTTCTTATTTTTGATCCCCTATTGTTCTGTTCTGCTAGTGAAGTTTATAGTTGTATGCTTTGTGTGCGGAATGTTATTTAACAGGACACCCAAATTTCTTCAAATTTATACGCAGTATAAATATGTTATTATATTGAATGTAAATCTTCTCGACCTTGAAGTGGGCAAAGCTTGTTTCTATTACACCAATGCTGAATGAAACTAATGTTCTTTGCATTTTGTATCTACAACCAGCTCTTTGCATTGTTTGCTATTATTAAATAGCTGTTGAATTGAATCTTTCACTCCTCATCTCCCCTTTACGAGATATTAAGATATCAATGAGAGCAACTGGCTGACGGATGCACAATTGTGATAAAATAAATAAATAAATAAATAAAGGTTTAAAGGGGCAAAGAACATGTAAATTTACAAACCGCTAATATTATTATATATTTTACCTTTATTCTAACTCTGTTAATTTTATTTTAACTTCAAGAATATTAGTATTGAACTGATATTTAGAGAAATTTTCTGAACTATTAAGAACTATATAATCAACAATGCTAACACGTCTAAAGCTTAAAAAAAAAAAAAAAATTAACGCTTACCAAAATCTTAAGAATAAGCTCAGTTTTGATATGTATAACTGAAGTAATTTGGTTACTCGAATAAATATTAATGAATAACATCACATATAAATTATGAAAAAAAGTAAAATAACTCAAAACGCCATACACACTTTATCATTAATCTATAACAAAGGCCAACTGATGGACGAGAAATTAAACCACAATAAGGCTCAGCAGGATCTGAAGGACGAAAGATGGTTGGGCTGTGGACATTTTTAGAGATCTATATTGCCAAAAAAACATGATTTTAAGCCGATTTTTGCCGAAATCACATCCCGCAATGAATGCAAAACAGAAAGGATTGCGGAGCAACCAAATCCAGTTTCAACTGCTTCGGAAAATATATGCTGAATGACCCATTTTGCCAATGCCACCGTAGTTCTATTTATAATAACAAAGATTACAAATTGCAAATCTCTAATGAATTAAAAATAGTAGCATAACCTCTAGAACACCACAGACTAAAAAATCCTTAAAAATCAGCCGCCCTAAACCAAGTACATAATAATAAGGTAAACGATATTAGAAAAGCAAGAAAAGATACATCTCGGGTTCACCTACAAAGTGCAGACGAAGTCTGGTGCATCTTTTCGTCGCCCTACCAATGTTCGATATAGATACATCTTGTTTACTTTCTGTGTATCATCAGCACTAAAATCTGCCTGCTCGTTTTCATTCATGATCTCCACATTGAGCCGGGGCATCTTCTTTGCAAGGGTCTTGCAGCCTCCAAGAGTAACTTCACAGGACGACATCCAAAGGGATCGCATTGTTTCATACTTCCCTATGTCCATTAGAAGTGCCGCATTACCAAAAGGGCTGTCCATGATCTCTAACTTCCGAAGATATTTGCAACCATTTAACACATATTGCATTCCCTTGTCACTATCCCCAGCAAATGCAATCGAAAGCATTTCAAGCTGCTCAGCATACATCCCAATATAGAGGAAAACTTGGTCAGTCAGAAGGCCAGAAAGTGACAACCGCCTGAGACCCCTACATGAATGAACAATTGCCCCAAAACCTTCATCCAATGGCTGCATGGTCACAGCGTCCGGTTTTGTGGGATCAAGGATGCACAACCTAAAGCGGGTGAAATTGGGGCAGTTCTTGGCTACTGTTATGAGGGCTGCATTAGTCATCTGCTGACAGAAGTACAAAATCGAATTAAGCTTAGGGCATCCAATGGAAATTGCAACTAGGCCTTCTTCTGTCACTGCTGCATTCCCGACAAAGGGATCAGAAGGGAAAACCCTCAATTCCTGCAAATCCTTGCAAGTGGAAGCGACAATTTCTAGTCCTTTATCTCCAATACAATCCAGAATCTGTACAGATTGCAAAAACTACTATCAGATCTGTAATAATAAATAAGCAGAAATCTCGAGTTCCCTAAATACAAGTTAATAGGAACATACCCATAAGCGCTGAAGTTTCCTAGAGTGGCAAATTAGCTTTGTAAGATCACTACCTTGAATTCCTGGAGCATAGCTTAGGTTCAAGGAGGTCAAGTTTGGGCAAATCAAGTGAAAGGCTGGAAGGCAGTGAGGAGCTACTTCCAAAAACCCTGACAAACTCCTGACTGATTTACACTTCTGAATAGCAATCACCAACTTATTGTAGGTTTCAGAATATGGATCATGCACGTAAGATCCTACACCCAAGTCCACTAATTGAGGCGCTTGCATTAATAATCTCTGCAGTGTATCAAGTGGTACTGCACGGTTTAACCTCAAACTCCTGAGATTTGGAGATCTTGCTACAAGTCTCTCGAGAACTCCTAAATTAATATTTCCTTTCAGGCAAGCAAAATTCAATGAGAAAAGAGATGTACAGTTTTCCGGGAAACAACTAAGCCAATGGCCCCTATGATCCTCAATTTCATTTTCTTGCAGGTCCAGCTCTCTAAGCAACCTGATGAAGATTGAGAAAACACATGGAAAATTAACAAGAACGCAGCTAATTAGTCAATGGGAATTCTAAACTGCTGTCATGCATATTAACTTCCCACAACATATTTTCTTAGTTGTAGTGAGCCAACCTACTTGATGCTGCAATTCTAAATCAGCATTCAAAACCTTTGCAGAAACATTAAATTGTATAACTATCTCAACATGAAGGCAAACATTCATGACCTCAATTATCAGGCTAAAACAAATTTATGCCAAAAAGTCATGAGCTTTCTTCAAAATTTCAGGAAAGCAGTGCATCCATGCATATGATATGATCAAGAAAGAACTCAGATTGAATTTATTGGGAAGCCTAGTAACAGATAATAACAAGTAAACAGAGAAACAGAAATTTGCAAATTGAACAAGGAATTGCAATGAGAGTAAACAAAAATAGAAAAAGAAAATAAATTTCCAGCTCACAAAGAAGAAAATCAAAAATCTGTTCAATAATTTTTCCTGTGAGTCGTGACAGTAGCACACTAGATCCATTGCGATGGCTAAACTTCCTAAGAATTCACCAAGAATTCCACTGCCATATTAGACTTGTTAACATGAGCAATATCTGCCAAACAAGTATACTAATTATCAACTTGACATACAGAAAATTAAATATAATGAAACGACATCAACAGGGCAAAACTCAAAATTGCAACAGAAACCCTCTAAACTATGCACTTGTTCCTAACTCCCACACAAAAACATTGACTTGCAACCCCACAAGCAATTCACAGTCAGGCAATCGCTACAGCCATTTCAAAAAGATATTTTCATGATTAAAAGTCAGTAAAGGAAACATTTTTTTAAGAAACCAAATAACCAAAATAACGAAAGCATATCAAAACCCAAAAAAAAAACATTGCTAAACATAAAGGCCGTGAAAAGAATAATAACATTAAAGCCAAAGAACCTATGTTTATTACCTACAATTAGCAGCAACAGCCGCAAGACCATCAGTAGTGAACCCTTCACAACTAACAAGAACCAAAGACTTAAAATTCACAAAAGACCTAGAAAGCAGCTCCAAGCTATCATCGGAAACCACCATCCTTTTCAGCCGGAGCTCCTCCAGACCGACTCTATTCTGGACAAAAGCTTCGATCCAGGGATAGGCAAAGCCTCCCCAGTCAGGTGGGACCAAATTGAAATCAGCAAAATGAGGCTTTCCCTTCAAAGTTATAGACTTTAGATTAGGAAATCTCTCGATCACTCTCTCTGGACTTATCACATAACAATTTCCTATAAAAACCTTCTGCCTGCTATTGCTTTCGATCCTGTTCCATGATTTACAGACTTGAGACACCGCGTTGCGGTCTCTATGTGATGTTACAAACTCGAACACATGCTCCAATACCTCGTCTGGGAAATAATTCATACTCTACTACAAATAGTTAGAACACTTTCGATCACAAAAAAAAGGCCCACCAAAAATAAAGATGAGATTTTTGATACAGAAAACAACCCAGATCTGACGCTTTAGAATTTGAGCTAGAGCTTAAATGTCAAGCGCAACCAATGAGAGAGCAGATCTGGAGATGCAAAAAACAACAAATGGGTATTATAAGAAGTGAGAGAGAAAGAGAAAGATGTAGAATTTTCCCGAGAAACTGAAGGGAAATGCTTGGCTGGTTCATGAATGATCATGCTTAAATCAAATAGTGATGATTACAGAAATTGAGGGAAAAAACGTTGAAAAAATAGATCAAAGAACAGAGATCTAAGAATCTAAAACTTCCATAAATGGAAAATCTTAACTAAATCAAAATCCAATGATAATAATACCCAATAATAGGAAATGAAGCAGCAGAGAGAGACCATATATCTCGTCTCTCATCCTCTCTCTCTCAAAGACAAACACTCATTTGTGCTTTGAGTTTAACTCATAGAAGCAGCCCAACTAACCCGGGTTAAACCATTTAACTCACGTTATTCACCATGGTTAGGTAGGGTTTGAGATCCAACGGTGAGTATGATCTCATGAAAAAGTTAAGACAATCTCATCCATTGATTTTTGCGATATGCATGTGTCCCTATCTCTGGTTTCGAAGTGAGCCCCTCTTTCTCACTGCCAAAGTCTTGTTAAAGACCAGATAAATGCCATTGGTCTTTGAAGCTTTTTACGAGAATGCCATGCAGCAGATAAGTCTATACTTTCAATACTCTCGATATTACGAGTGCTCGCTCTATCTCTCCTAGACGTCATCATGTGGGGGCAGCCAAACTCCCCAGTTTACTAGGATAGGGAAGGAGAAGGCGAGTACCAGTCGTTTTTTACTCTCGAGAATGGGTTTTTATATTATTCTTCAAATAAAGCTGTTTTTTTTTGTGTGTGTATGTCAGTTAATTTTTGTTTTCAATTTTTTTCTTTTTTTTCTTCTTAAAGTAGGAAATTGGAAAATAACATTCTTTGTGGATAATAACTGAAAAATGAGCTTTTGATGATTAGGGGAAGAGAGAAAAAGGAGATCCAGAAAAATGAGTTTAAATGTGTCCTAAACATTAATGGGTGGAAGTGGGAGATTCATAAAGTTGTTTGATGATTGAAGTGCCAAAACCATGTTATATGGTCATTAATCATTATTGCTCATCTCATCAACCTCCTATTCAATTTATGACAAATTTTTAACCACTAAAAGCTAAAAATTCTATTATAATACACTACAATACAACAAGCAGTACATTTGGATCAAAATCTTACCACTAATTACACTAGGACAGGAATTAATTTATTTTTAAAAATTATTTTGTATTTTATATTTTTTGGGTCATCTGTCTATTTAATGCTTGAATTTATTTAAAATAATTTATAAACATCTTATATTTTTTGAATGCTTGAATTTAGACTTTGACAATTAGATTGAGTTTTATAACACTTTCTCCTTCATATTAATTTCAAATCAAATTATCGATCCAATCATATTTTTAAACTATTTAATTAAAATTCATTTGGGTATGATTTGATTTCAAATTTCATCAAATATCAAATTAGATTAGAGTTATCTTTTAAAACACATTCGGATTGAAATTTTAAATTGGGTCAAAGATCACCATAGTTGCTTCAACTTATTTAAAATAACTCTGCATTAGATACTTGCCATATGTCTTTAATATAATGGACATATTTGAAAATTTAAATCTATAGAACACACACACACACACACACATATATATAGGGTTTCAAGTATTTTGGCTGTGTTGTTGCCAATCATTTATCATTTTGACTCGACCATAGGCTCCATTATCCTCCTTTAATATGCAATGGTATCGTCGGCTTAAAAGCTGCTTCATAGTCAAAATGTGAAAGAGTGAAGAATAACCTTTGGGAAATAGGATTGGCTTTTTCTTGGTGGAAATGATAAGTAAGTCTCCCCTTCAAAGTTCAAACAAAGCTAAAACCTTCGGTTCAAATATTTGCTTCTACACTACATTATCTGTTATCATTGCAATATTATTTCACTTATTCTCTAAATTTTTTCCATTTTGTCATCAGCCTCAACCTACCCCGTTTCAATGCTTCTCACTTTCTCATTATTCAACAAATTAGGATTCAATGATTCTATTTCCACACACCAACCAACCTTTTATATATATATATATATATATATATATATATAAGTTTTTTTATAAATTGTGTTTTTTAATAATTGTCTCCATCCTTGGGATTTCTCTCATTTACTTATTTATTTATTTTTGTTAGTTTTTTTTTAGTTTAGCTCACCTCTTTGTAAAAAAAGAAAAAGAAAAAAGACTTCATGAATATATAGCATTGTAGTCTTTACTGATATATACCTTTGATTTCTTATTTTATTGTTTACTATTGAACCCTTTCTTGTAACCCTAAAAATGCATCTATAAATTGTTCTTAACACTTTTACCAATACTTTTGTCCCGTAATTGCAATAATGGAAATAATTTCGTGTTAAAGCTCATTATCTTTTTATTACTATTAAGTTCATTACTCCTGAAGTGGCTGATATTATTTTTGTTGAGACTGCAATGCCTACTTACATAACTATATAATTAGCTATATGCAGTACAGTCAAAACTGTGCTGAGTATACAATTCTTATGCTTTCTGTTTCATCATCCACGATGAGGACAATGGTAAATGCCAAAAGAAACAACAAGAAACTAATAGGGGAATTGGATACTGTGTGTATAATATTGCCTAAAGCCTTTGTGTTTTGGACATTTTCATCAGCAAGGACTAGAGATAGTGAGATATCAACTTGTGAAAAGCTGCTTTTCTTCTACTAAGTATCTTACATGGGATTTTCTTTCTAGGCTCACAATATCATGTAAAAATTTTCAAAATTATTGTATTTTTTGTCTTTACTTATTATATTTATTAACAAAAGTGTTAAATATTGTATGTGTACTCAAGATTTTAAACAAATAATTGAAAATTATGGAAATAATTGAAGATATAAGTGGAATATTAGTTGAGATTGCATATATAGTACAATAACTGATGGAAAATTAATTAAAATAGGAAATGAATTTGTGGCCGAAAAGCAACTTTAATCAGTTAGGCAATAGTCATTAGTCAACTCCTTTTTTCATATCCAAATCTCTATAGTCAAAATATTAATTTCTGTCAACTTTGCTTGTTCTATATGAAAAGGCTGGAGACAATTCATTCTAACTAATCAAACCACAATGTCAAAATATCTTATTATTATTATTATTATTATTATTATTATTATTATTTTAATTTAATAGAGACAAATATGCTGATATAATTATAAGTTTTCTCTTTTTTTCTTTTCTTCTATGAATATCCATTTATTTATTATTTATTATTTTGTTACGTTCCTTTCTATAGATGACTTATTGTCATTATGAAATTGAGGTATCATTATTTCATATATGAAAATGTTTTTCATTTTCTTTATATTTTATTTTCTTTCATCAAGTAAATATTTCATTTAGGATACCATATTTTCATTTTTCAAAAATCTCCCACGTAGTTTCAAATTTTATTATTAAATATGAAATTTAAATTTTCCTAACAATAAGATGAGAAACTAATTGAAAAAAAAAACTCACATCTCGCAATATTAAATATAAAACACCTTTTGGCTCTTATCTTTGCTGTTAAATCATAAAAAAAAAAGCATCCAAATTTCTCAATTTGGTGGAATCCAAACGAAGAAATGTTTAATGATCACAATTTATGAATTTAACAAATATTTTTTATATTTATTCTTTAATAAGGCTCTATTTATTTATAGAAAATAATTTATCTCTTATTAATATTTTTTATATTTGACTGCAAAATTAAAAAAAAATAACTGGAAATTTTCCAGTATTTGGTGGTTGGCAATATATTTTTTTTAGTAAAATTATTCTTATACGTATAATTACTAACACTTGTATAGTTACATATAGAAAATCTGTATTTATATAGTTATACATAGAAAATCTATCACCAATAATATGAAATAATACAGTAAAAATCATATAATTATTAGCAATTATATAATTAATCAGGTAATATAACTTACACTATTCCAAATAATACTAATTAAATATATATGAATTTTTTTTGAAAATATTAGTGGGAGAAATTGATAACAATAATATTAAAAAATTGAGAATATAAATAATTTTGGTTGCTTTTTTAGAGTTAAAAATAGCTTTGAAATATTATTAAAACAGTTTTGAAATAAAAAAAAGATCCCGCAACAATCTCTCATTGGTAAAAAAATAAAAAATTTTAGAATTTTTCCATTTAGAATGTAGGAAATCAAATATTCAAAAATAAAAAATTTGGTTGATTAAAATTTTTTCAGAATAATAATTTTTGTCATTTTTAAAATACTTAAATGATAAATTTGACTTAAATATATGATTGTTGTAATCCTCTCACTTGTAATCTCTTATTCCATAAGTAACCGTATTTTTTGGCAAAGAGGTGTGCCCATTGTCCACGGAGTAATAACCAATTACATTGAGTTTCGTTTAAATTGAGATATTTTAAAATTCATTAATTTTAAATTAAATTATAAAAATTCTATCATTTGAATTGAATATATAATTCATGGATTGATAAAGTAATTTTTTTGTATTCATATTTAATTTAATAACTACAATTTATGAACTTAACAACTAATTTTCAATTTGACCATTTACTAAATATTGGTAATTTATCATTATTAATATTTTTAGTTGTTTTTATCACTTTTATATTTAATTATGAAATAATATAATTTAGAGTAAATTTTCTAAAAATAAAATTGATGAAATTATTATCATTTTTAAATTTGAAATGGTTACAAATTTTTTACTCAAAATTCTATATAAATTCATTATCTCTACTATATTTATAAATAAATTAATCTATTAATATTTTTTTCAAATAAATCCATTAATATTTTTTAATCGATATTCAAACCAATAGAAATAAAATAAGTGAAAATAAAAAAATTAGTAAATAGTTTTTATTGTATTTTTTGGATTAAATATAGTTTTAGAATACTATTAATTTATTATGGATAATTTTAAAATAAAAAAAATCTAATAAAAAATGATAAATTTGGAATTTTTTTATTTAGAATGTAAAAAATAAAATTTTCCAAAAATAATTTTTTTTAAGTGTTTAAAATCTATAGATTTCAATTTTTTTAAATAGCTAAACAATAAATTTAATTATAATTCTATCATTTAAAATCCCACCACCGTAAACTAGAAATTTTTGTCCTTTCCATATAAAAAGAAAAGCATATGGATAAAACTTGATAAGGTCACACTTTTGTTTTCAGAAGAAAATTTAATTTTTTTTTCGCATCCTTACCTCTATGAAAAAACCTATCTAGAGTAGCCCCATGAGTGCTTAAAGGTCACCCCCCACCATCCACGGTGGCCGGTGGGTGGCGGCTGAATTTGTCAATTTGAATTGAAATATGCAGAGTTTCAGTCAAATATTACTTGGTTATGCCACGTGTAGATATCCAAATGGACCACTTTACTCTAAATTTTCCTAACATATATTTACCTACTTCGTTGAATTCTTTAATGTGGGTCACCACCATTGAAGTTTCAGTAGCCATGTGATGGTAGGGACACTACACAAGCCTTTGATATGTGACTTACGTTAGTCTTATTGGCCCTGTGTTTTAACTTATTCCTAACAAGGAGTTTTTTTTTACTGGGAAAACATCTAACTAATTATTTTTTTCTACATATATATTTTTTTATCATTTGGGTTTTGAATGGCAAATTAAATTCATATATAATTTTATAATTTCAAAACCATTGCAATGTCATTAAATTAAAGTAACAAATAATTATTAATAAAGCATACTTAGTTTGTTGTATTAGCAGACAAAATTCGTTGGATTAATATAATAATAGTATGATCAATTTAAGATCTTTTGCCAAAATTACAGATTTATTTGAGGATTTTCATCTAAGCAAAATGTTCTATTACATGAAAGTTTAAAATTTGAATTGAAGAACCAAATCGTGAGAAATCAAACAATTTAGAGGAACACAACCTGATTTTTTTTTAATGCACACACCATGCAGAAAATTGTTCACGTAGGAAAATTTAGAATCAAGGAGCAATCTTGTTATTATAATTTATAAAAGCTTTAAAAAAATCCCAACTGTAATGCAACATATGCCAACTAACTTTTCCCAATTCTCACCTTTCATGCAAGGTGGTGGCCTATGATTGGATATTATTGAATCATTATCAATAATATACCAACACCAAAGGTTGGATTTGGTACAGAAACACAAATCTTTTTAAGATTACAGGGATTCTTTTAATGAAAAATCCATTTTCAGAGATAATATAGCAGAGTTATCAAAATCCAAAGAGAACCCTCTATTACTCAATAGGTGAACTTTCATTTTCATCTCATATTTTCTCAATTATTTATTTCTTTATTCATTTTTCCATATGCGAAAATACAATATTGGTAAAATGAAAGTATGCATTAGGATTAAAGAAAGAGGATAGATAGCAAAGTTTGTGTGGCATTACGCTATTGCTGTTAAACAAGTACGTAATAAGCAATGACGTGAATTATAGTAGCACTTTAAATAATGTCCAATAAGAATAAGAAGATTGAATTGTGCATTTTTTGAATAGGGTCTACTGACTAGGAAAGTGGTTAGGCAAAAAGGTTGGCTATATCTAATATAATTATAGCCCCACTTGCATATAATTACAAGGAGAAAAGCATAATTGAAAGTGAAAGGAAGAAAATTTATATATTTAAATTCTTCAAAAAGAGTATTGACTCATTATTATTTTCATCTTCATTTTGGCCCTCTCCCATCATTTGCTAGAATTGCTGCCATGTGAAGCTGCATAAGATTATTATCTAACATATTTCATGCCATCTAACCCATAACCCAATGATAACATGTGTTATTTCATAACATCAAAGATTAAAAATTCCGAAACCCCAAAAAAAAAAATAGAAATAGATTTCTCATAATTTTCTTTTCTCTTTGGCATTGCTTCTAAATATGTTTTTTCTGAAAGCACTCTTTAATATATTTTCAGGTTTCTATAGTAAAAAATAACTCAAAATTAGTAGCCAGTTGCTATTAATTAAATATATTTTAGATAATAACTCTTTCATTTTAAAAAAGAAAAGGATTTGCAATTGGAGCGTATAAAATCAAACCAACCAAATTTAATTTTGTTCGATTCGATTTTGATTTTTGAGATGGTCAATAATAACATGGGCATATATATCTAGCTTATAAAATGTGGGTTTTTTTTTACTCCACTTGCTTGAAAAATTTTTCATTTTTTACATTGTAAATTTATTGCTTTTTATTTTGATCCTATTAAAAATTAAGAAAATAATAATGACTTCATTAAATTTATTTATTGAGCATATAAATTTTGATTTCACCGACTCAAAATCTTAAATAAGCCACAGATGGTATAATTTCTGTTCGGTTTAGTTCAACCGATTAACAAAAAAATTGTTGTTATTAGACTAAAGCGAACCAAAAAAATTCATTCTTAAATTCAATTCGATTAATGCTCACCCCTTGGCAAGAGCAAATTCAAACAAATGTTGGAAGGTGATGCATGTGCCACACGATTCATGTTATGGAAACCCATTAAGATTTTGGAAGGAAAACACATACATGATAGGCATGCCGCATCATAACGCATGGCTTTGCATGGTGGTCCTAAGTAAACGGTAACGAATATGATTGTGAGACTCAAGGATAAGACCTTTTCAATTGGAAAAAAAAAAAAGAAGTTCCTGTTATCAATTCAGATTGTCCAAAAAGTTTGTTCCCGTAATCATCTTTTGCAAGTAATCCCAGAGAAACAAGGACAAGAAGAGTGAGACGGAGGTAGAGGAATTAGGAAAATTAAGAGAACAGAAAGACTACATCCATGGTTGAAGTCCACTTCCCACCTTTTTCCAAGTAGAGAGAAGAAACCTAACATTAACATACGCACATAACTATCCAGCATTCGTCTTAGGTCAGCTGGCCCAACAAAAGATTTTTGTCTCTGTTGTTATTTTTTTCCTCCTTTTTCAAAAAGATTCCATACGGGCAATCTTTACCTCACACTCTCACAGTTTAAAAAACAAATTCAACTAATCCAAAAAGATAGACCCCAGCGCGAATATAAATAAATCAAATCGTTTATAAATTATTTTTGTTCAAAAAATTCATTTGAATTTGTTTATCAAGTCGAATTTGAATTTAATACTATTGAATTCATTATCTCATTTCGCGAACATGTTTATTTACGAGTTTGCTTCCTGAACATATTCATTTACGAATTCACAAATATATTCATTTAAAAGTTCGCGAACGTATTCATTTTAAATCTCGTGAACATATTTATTTAAAAACTCGTGAATATATTCGTTTAGAGATTATTTATGTTATATTTTGTTATCGAGCTCGAACTCAAACTTTTGTTACTATTACTTAATAAACTGAACTAGAACTTTTGTCATTATTAATTGACGAGTCAAATTTGAATTAAACTCGTTAATCATAATAAACAAATTTTTTACAAGTTGAGTTCAAACCGTTTGCGAACTTGAAAATTTCAAACGAACCTAGATCAAGTTCAAGTATAAAAACTCGAATCGAGTTTAAGCTTGTGACAAATTTAAACGAGTCAAACTAGAGTTCATTAATATTCGGCTCGACTAGGTTCGTTTACAACCTTACCTGTTGGGCTCGATGACCAGTTCTCATCGATTCATTTGGTGGGGTCCCAACCAATGGGCTGAGTTATGTATAACTGGCTACGTGTACGGACCGTAGACTTGAGGCCTGATCAACCATGGACCCCTACCCTAACTGTGAGAGCAGTACATACACAGTTAGAACAAGAACCATGTGATAATGCTTAAATCCAGGCAGATGACATTAAAATGCTTTCTCAACAAGAGATATTACACCAGAAGACAAGACGAATGCCTAAATTCTGCTGCTCAAGAATCTGATGTTATTCTTTGAGTGCTATTCAATAGAAGATCTAATATCACATCTGATTTCACAGCATAAGAACTAGGCTAACAGCTACTCTACGTTATGTTCAAAAGTTTCATGACATTCCAGGAGACCAACCCACTCATTACTTTAACACTAACAGCAAGTCGATTTGCATATTCCGAAGAATTACAGGAAGACATCTTCATCTTCAGTTAATAGAGTTGTTGACCTGTCATCAGGATATCCAGTGAGAAACCAAAAAGAAGTTCAGTACCAAAACCTGCTGGGCACCACCAATTTTAGAGACACTATAACAACCAATTATACCAGACCAAAGGATAGGATCTCTAAGCAGACATAACATTAATGAGAGAATAACAGAATAGCACAGACAAAGGCTTCAGACGACTGGCATTAACTTCTGCTCAAGATATCAAGGAACAAAGATTTAAAATCTGTTCAGTAAGGAGATAATTAAGTTTTCCAGATGAAATTTAAACTTCAGAGGATGCAGTCATGCAATATAAGCCAACCAAAGAAAGTTCAACTGCAATACCATGGCATAGAGAGCCAATCCTAGTTGCAGTCCGTCCAAGAGAATCACATTACTATCTTAAGGAAAAAAAAAAAAAGGAATCACATTACTGATTAAAAAAATATCTTCTCCTATATCCAACTTGATTCTTAACTACTCTTAAGACAGTAATTGCCAAGTAATTGTTAATTTAGATAACAGACAACTCTACAAGAAGTACATTGTCAATCCAACTCTGACATACTTGAGAAGCTATATCCTCTATTGCAACTAATTAAGGCGGCATAAATTGTATAGGGAAAGCCATTCAGACTGTTAAAGAACCAAATGATGACTAGAGGGGGCGTAATATCATAAAGAAAGGCTCATGCAGCACAGATTATTCACCTAGGCTAATTCCAGCAGATGCTTAGAAAAGAGTAGTATGATCCTAGAGAAAGGCTCCTGCGCCACGCTTTACTCATAAGGGCTAACTCTACCACAACCTTGAGATGGGGCTAACTCTACCACAACCTTGAGATGAAAAATCCAGAGAAATGCTTAGCTCGTAACCAGCACAAAAATGCATGCACCATGATTCAGTCTACAGTCAACTCCAGCACCACCACACGTCCATGTGCCCCATTTGGAAAATCAAGTCAATGCACATGCTTAAGCACACACATGATTCATCCAAGAGCTGGCACCAGTTTAGCACCTGAATGAAAAATTAAGAGTAACACTTGTAATCACCATGCACACACATGAAGAGGGTCACATCATTCATTCAAGAGTACACCAATGGAACCCTGAACTCAAAAATCCAGACACAACATGTGCTAATGAAGGCTCATCAAAATGAAGCTAATGGCACTCACAAATCATGTGCATGGACTTTTGACTTTTCCTCTAATGCAGATGAGAACTCAACAAAACTTGAGAATTTCATAAAGTAGCAAGTGATCGGTTTTTTTCCCCCTTTTCTTAAGGTACTTGACACAAACTTCCTTCTCCTGACAATCTGTTAACATGAGAAAGGCAAATGAAAGGCCCTAGTACTTTTATCAAGGAAAGCAGAGGTCTGAACAGAGAATGTTGAATATCTAGCCATATAAGAGTTTGGGTGGGATTTTCTATTTTAATATTCATCAAATTAGTTTCTACCTTTGGCACATCAGCAATTACCTTCTATTGCAGTAATTACAACACAAAGAGCCTAATAAAGATGCATACATCCACAAGTATTTGAATCATACTGTATACATAGTGGGTAGGAAGCTATAAAACAAAACTATATTTTAAGTAAGATAAACCAAGCCACATATTTTGGTATAGAGGTTGTCCACCAACTCCAACCATGAAAAAGAGCAAATGCCAAAGAGAGCCTGGGGCCTAGAATCCCCATGCAGAGGCAAATTAATCTCTCAACAATGAAAACCTGTGATAAAAACAATATTAATTACAAAAAAGGAAATCAAGAATAAACAAAGTGATATTGTGGTGTATATATAACAACCAGAACTACTCATACAACCTACATATATTATAGATCAGCTCTCCTTTTGAATGGTGGACCTCCCATATCCCAACAACTAATTTTAACATTTCTACTTTTCCCAAATGGCTATATGTCAGTTTCAACTATGAAGACTGAGTAACAGCCACAAGCATAGTCCACTAAATGGCAACTAAACTCATGTAGTTATGGGTTCTATGGCTCCAATAGGTAAAGAAATGAGTAATCAATTGATTTGTATTGACTTGGTCACCATTTAAGTACATGCAGCTATATAAATGGATTACTAAAGTGAGAAATTGAATAATCCAGAATCGTATATTTTTAGTAACAGTGACAGCCTTTTATATGCATTACTCATTTTTCTGCATCAGCATTAAAGATTTCCTACTTTTTCCTAAATGGCTATATGACGGTTTCAACAATGCAAGCTGAGTAACAACCATAAGAGTAGTCCACCAAATTGCAAATAACCTAATGTAGTTATGGTATAAAATTTACAATCTGAAGTTATGGGTTCTACAGCTCCAACAAGAAAGGTTATGACAAATCAATTGATTAATATACTCAGTCAAAATTTAGGTACATGTAGCCATATATTTGGATTGCTACTGTGAGGAATCAAATGATAGAGAATCATACAATTCTAATAACAGTGATAGCCTTTTAAATGTATTACTCAAAGAATTCCTACTTTTCCCTAAATGGTTAAATGTCAGTTTCAAATTATGCAGGCTGAGTAACAGTTGCAAGTGTAGTCCACTAAACAGTAACTAACCTAATGTAGTTATGGGTTAAAATTTACATTCTGAAGTTATGGTTCTACAACTCTAATAAGAAAGGAAATAACTAATCAAGTGAATCCAATTGACTCAATCACAGTTTAGGTACATGTAGCCATACATTTGGATAGCTAAGGTGAGGAATCAAAAAATTAAGGATCATACAATTCCAATAACAGTGATAGACATCTAAATGCATCACTCATTTCTACATCAGAATTAAGGATTTCCTACATTTTCCGAAATGGATCTATGTCAGTTCCAACAAAGCAGGCTGAGACAGCCATAAGCATAGTCCACTAAATGGCAACTGATCTAATGTAGTTATGGGCTAAAAATTACATTCCGAAGTTATGGGTTCAACAGCTCCCATAAGAAAGGATATCACTAATCAATAGATTACATTGACTCTATCCCAATTTAGGTACATATATCCATACATTAGGATTGCTAAGGTGAGGAATCGAACATCGAGAATTGTAACTCATTTTTCTGCATCTGCATTAATGATTTCCTACTTTCCTACTTTTTCCTAAACGGCTATATGCCAGTTTCAACTAAAAAGGCTGAGTATCAGCCTAAGCATAGTCGACTAAATGGTAACTCACCTAATGTAGTTTGCTATCTGGGTTTTTTCTACTTCAAGCACATTTTTCTACCATCAATAAATTTAGATGGAAAAAAGAACATAGGGAAGGAACTCAGTATGGAAAATCGCCAAATTAGTGGAGGATACTCCTGATGCTTTAAGCTTTATAATACCATTTGCTTGTTTGGTCTATTCTCAGTGCATTGTTTACAAAAACAATTCAATAAATTTCAAAAAGAGAAATAAGATACTAAATCTAAAATTCCTTTCCAGTTTCGAGTAAAAAAATTCTAACGCAATATTACTCCAAAATGTAAAGCAGAAGATCCGCATTGAAGGAAGGGCAGTTAATTCCTATTCAAAGTTACAAAATCTCCCAGTAACCTTGCCGCATTGAGTCATAACATGAGAAATAAGCCATAGTATCACCAAAATGACTAATACTAATTACTAAACCCAAATTTAGTAACAGACAAACCTCAATTTCAGACTAACCTTCCTTCAATCAGGCATCACTGTCATCGCTATCATCGCTCATTGTTACCAGTATCATTAGCAATATAAATCCCTGGAAGCACCGCCCTCCTCCGCGTCCTCGAAGGTAGGATGTTATTCAAATCAACCTCAGCCAAAGGATCATCCTCTAGCTCACTACCATCACCGTCCAGTTCACTTCCATCGTCACTTGAATCATCGTCATTCTCCTCCTCAATCATTATCCCCTTACCCTTCCTATCTACTGTAGCCGTCTCTCCATTCTCTTCGTCTTCATCATCGTCATAATCAACATCATCTTCTTCGTTTTCATCTTCTTCTGCTTCTCCGACATCATTTGCTTCAGCCTGAGTTTTACTGACGTGTTTCTTTTCAGAAATCGAGTAATTGGAGATACTAGAAGGTTCTAGAGGTGGATTTTCCGTGGTTTTTTCTTCATTGGACGCTAAAATGACACTGTGGGTGAGAGATTGGAGCTTTTGAGTTTTGTTTGGGAGATGTTCTTCTTCTTCTTCTTTGCCTTGTGAAATTGGAAGTGGGTCGACTTTACGCTTGGAGGGCAATGTGAACTCGTCTTTATTTTCGGCTTCCGCCATGGACGCTTGCAATACAGAATCAGCCATCCCTTTATGAATTTATCGGAGAATGGCAGATTTTAGGGTTTTGGAGGATCCTTCCCCAACTCGTTCCTCACCAACTTTGATCCACACTGCCAGTAATCGTCCGTAATTACGGGAAGATTTTCAATGGTTTCGCTGTTACATTCAGCGACATGTCGTTTAAAGGCGACCAAATTTTGTCATTGAAGTTTAAAGTCGCCGGTTAGGCGTTCATTTCTGTCAAGGGCAGCCCGCGTGGCTGGTTGACTGATTCAAGAGGTTTGGTACATCGATCCAACAAATGGTTGGGCTTGGCGGCTGGCCTTCTATTTAGATAATCTATTTAAGCTCAATCCGAAACTCCAATCAGCCTCTTATATTCAGTGTATTCTTTTTCTTTTTCTTTTTTTTTTTCTTCTTTTTCACATAGATACAAAAAATATATATATAAATCTATTTTTATAGAGATAAAATTTTTAATTTTTAATTTACATATTTAAATTTATTTTTAGTTTTTTTAATATTATAATAATTGTTATTATTTTTTGAGATAAAAATATTAATTTTAATTTTTTTTGGTAAAATAAAATAGTTGAAAATAAAAATATTTGAATTAAAAATAAGTAATATAAAAAGAGAAAATCGTGTTGCTGAAAGTTAAATACGATATATTTAATAGAAATAATAAACTTATAAGTGATAAACTTACCATTTGTAAATGATAAACTTTCAAGTGATAAATTTACAAGTTTAAAATAATGAATAGGTAGTTTTTATATGATTACTGTAAGTTTAAAATGATGAACCTAAAAAATATGAATGATGAATATATAACTTAAAAATGATGAATCTACAAATTTAAAATGATAAATCTGTAAATTATAAACGATTAATATATAAGTGATAAACCAGCAAGTTATAAACAATGAATCTATAAGTTTAAAACAATTAATTTGTAACATTTAAACGATAAATTTATAAATTGTTAATGATAAATCTGTAATTTATAAATGATAAACATGAAAATTCTAAGCAATAAATTTCTAAATTTAAAAGATTAATCTGTAAATTATAACTAATGAGTTTTATAAATTCAAAATGATGAATCTGTAAGTTATAACTGATAAATTTAAGAATTAAAAATAATGAATTTGTAACTTATAATTGACAAATCTAATTAATATTTATTAGTTTGACAAAATTGAATCATAGAAAAATAGTGAAAGAAGAGATCTATAATGCAACATGGACCAAGTCCATGTTATAACAATCTCATACATTAGTGATTCTAAATTTATTCAATTGGCAGATGCATTAATTTAGTGTAAAATTCATTCAGAAATCGGAATAAAAATGAGAGTTTTTCATTATTAATGTTGGATTAGTCAAAAAAAAAAAAAACTATGAAATGAGAAATTTGTTAAGAACAGCCATTTCTCCTTCTCTCTTAGTAAATTAGATTTAATTTTCGGCTGAAATTAAAAAAAATATTATAATTTATTTATTAACAAAATATTTATTTTATTTTATTTTGTATTCTGTTCTATAAAGATGTTTTATTATTATTTAAATATTTGAAACAAATTTTCACAATTTAATAAAAATAAAAGATTTTTTTTTGTTATCAATCAAATTTATTATTTATTTGATAAATATAAGTTTACTACATATATTCCAATATTACTCGTTGATTAAAATTATTATAAGATAATAAATTACCTTAAAATTTATAAAATTATAAATTAAATTGAAATTACTAGAATTGAAGAAAATTAATAAGTTAACTAATATGAAAATTAACAATTTAAAAAAAATTATCTTGCTTTAATTTTTTTATTAGTTTAAACACTTTCAAAGTGAATTTGATTTCAACTTCGTTTTAAACCGAATAAGTAGCTATTTCATTTTCGATTTCGATTTTAAAATTCAAGTCAAATAGTCTTATAATTCAAATTTGAGACCTGACAGTTGAATTATAAGATCAATATCGATAAAGCATTGCATCAAAATTCATAATTCTTATGTTTCTTTTGCTGGGGCTGTGTTTACAAACGATATCTACCATAGGGTTGAGGGTTTCTCTGTGAAACTCAACCCATACTGTGCTTTATTGAAGTTATCATGGGTCTTGTGCAGCTTGCCGCTTGTGTAAGGTGAGTTTGCAGGTGGGTAATTGTAGCGTTGTTCAAGCTATTGTTTCCTCAAAAGTTCCTATCCTTGCAAGCATGCTGATTTTTTTAGGTTGCATATTGATGGGAGTTATAGGTTTTAGGTTCAAAATTTCCTCATCTATTATAACTAAAAAAAAGTTAAACATGTTTTTTTTAAAAGTAAATTTATAAAAATTAAAAAAATAATTAATTAAATCAAAAAAATTATAAACATAGCACAACAAATTTAAACAATCCGAAATAGAAATGCTCAATGATACACTGTTGTTTTCTTTGTTTTAAAATTTTATTTTTTTCCCTCTGTCCAATTGTGTTTCTATTTTGGCTTGCGAAAAATTCTCCCCTTTGAATTAAACAAATAAATAAATGAAATTCTTATTTAAATTATTTGAGATAATAATCTGGCCCGAAACTGCCAGGTTGTGCCCGGCTATTGACTACAACACAAAAACCGTCTCATAAAATGATATTGGTTGTGTGTGTCTTCCTCTCTCCCATTCAACGGGTCGAGAACTAACTAACCCGGCTGTGGATCTTATCCACTCGTTACCCGAATTCCAACTCCCTGGTCGTCTTCAACCTTTTCCTTTTCAAATCCAAATCCAAACAATCTTTCTTTCTTCTCTCACCCACAGGAAAAAAGAAAAAAAAATAGAAGAGAAAAAAAAAGTATAGATATGCATATCCATTTTATTAGATCTGCTTTCTGTTTCTGTGGCCTCCTTTGATTGTCTGATACAACTAAATTGTACAGAGTAAGGAAATTCAAAAAGAGACTTTAGAGCAGAAAAAAGAAGAGTAAGAAAAGGAAAAAAAAACGGAATGATTGCAATCCCGTACTTAACAGCTTTAACAACGTACTTTAGCTATGGATTATTGTTCGCTTTTGGTCAAATCAGAGATTTCTTTCGAAAAATTTTCGATTGGTGTAGCTCTAACAATCTTGAGGTTTGTTTTCGTTCATTAGCTTTTGGCGGCGTGAATTTTACGTTCATATTAATAATAATTTTCAATGTTTTACTAAAGCAGGGTTATGCTCCAATCTGTTTGGGACTTGAAGATTTCTATATTCGCCGTTTATATCTCCGTATTCAGGTATCTTATTATGTATGAGATCATTTATTCTTTTGTTTGTTTGTCCATTCATTTAATTGTTTCTGTTTCCTGTTTATGACGGATATGAATTAATTAACGAAGTTTATCTGGACTTGCTGGAAGTTTTTGCTGATAATGTTTTGATTTTTATTTTTGTAAAAATATATTATAGCAAATTGTTTCTAGTCTTTAAATGTCTTGAGTTAATCATTTTGATCAAACAACTTGATTATTTTGTCCAGGAGGCCAGTCACTGATTCTTTAGACTTGAAATCAGTATAGTATTTGGAAACTATTTACATTTATGGAATATATGCCATTGGAACACTGGAAATGCTGGAATAGGATAGTATCGTATGGCCCTGGTGATTGAATTAAGGGTACTTTAATAAACAGTTTATTGTTTTCTCTGATTGATAGGATTGTTTTGGGAGACCAATAGCTAGTGCTCCAGATGCCTGGTTTGATATAGTTGAGCGTTACTCAAATGACAATAATAAGACGCTTAAGTAAGACTTCCCATTTTCATTAGAGACTAGCATTATATGCTTAATTTTGAAGTCATTGGATTGAAAACCTGTGCAACTGATTGCATTGATGCAGACGAACCAAGAACATTAGGAAATGCCTTAACTTAGGGTCATACAACTATCTTGGCTTTGCTGCAGCAGATGAGTACTGCACACCTCGAGTGATTGAATCATTAAATAAATACTTTCCAAGCACTTGCAGCAGTCGGGTGGATGGAGGTCAGTTTGTGACTTTGTAAAAATAGTTTGGCTCAAATGCCCCAGAATTTCACAAAACCAGTTTTTTGCACAGGGACAATGACGTTGCACAATGAATTGGAGAAGTGTGTTGCAGACTTTGTTGGGAAACCAGCAGCTGTAGTTTTTGGCATGGGCTATGTTACAAATTCTGCAATCCTTCCAGTCCTGATTGGAAAGGTTGTACAGAGTGATTTATTCAATCATTGAACTTTATTAATGCATTTAGTTTTTAATTCTCTGTTATTATCAATTGCAGGGTGGTTTGATAATTAGTGATTCCTTGAACCATAACTCTATTGTAAATGGTGCACGTGGATCTGGTGCTACTATTCGTGTTTTCCAGCACAATAGTGAGTATTGTTAAAAGGATCCTATTAATCTGACCTGGTCATGGTTTTTCAAGTTAAACGAAGTCCATAGAATAGAAATATGTCTACAATGTTTTTCTATGGACAAACCTTCTCGCCCGATGCTGGTTCTCATTGTCTATGAATTGTCTATGGATTTCTCATAGTGTGTTTAAATGGTGCCTGCTCCATTTACAACTGGATAATATTTTCCAAAATGCATTTTTCACTTATGTTTCTAAACTGTGTTGTTGCTTATAGCACCCTCTCATTTGGAGGAAGTCTTGAGGGAACAAATTGCAGAGGGACAACCCAGGACTCACAGACCTTGGAAGAAAATTATTGTAATTGTGGAGGGGATATATAGCATGGAAGGGGAGCTTTGCAAACTTCCAGAGATTATAGCGATTTGCAAAAAATATAAGGTAGCATTGATTTTAATGTTTGTTTAAATCCCATCTTGTGATCCATGTGATGGTGAATTGGATGTTTTTTCTTTTACCCTTTTTTTTTTCTTTTTAAGTTCTTACTATATACATAATGCTACCTCATGATTGTGCAAAAATTTTCTCCTTTTCTTTATATTCCTCCTGCCTCTGCATTTTCATGATTTTCGTACTGTCTCATAGGCATATACATACTTGGATGAGGCCCATAGCATTGGAGCAGTAGGGAGAACAGGAAGAGGTGTTTGTGAGCTCCTAGGAGTGGACACTGCTGATGTGGATATTATGATGGGTACTTTTACTAAATCATTTGGATCATGTGGTGGATATATTGCGGGATCAAAGGTCTGTTTTTTTATCTCATTTGTATTCCTGGTTTGTAAAAAATACATCTTTTCAAGACTACATGAAGCACAATATAAATTCATTTAGATGTTGTTGCTATAACTAAATTCTTCTTTCTGATATTAATAGAACTGAAAGCATGACGGTTTATGCTTTAAGATGGATGCATGTAATAATCATAAAGTTTAGAGATGAAACAACATATACTATCTGCATTGCTCGCTGGCCTTTAGTTCTGTACTATTGGATCTTTTATATGGTTAACTGACGGCCATTATCCTGAACTGATTAATTTATTTGTAATGTGTTTATGTAATTAACATGGTATATCATCAAATGTTTTCAGCAGAGCGTCATAATTTGAGGGAAATGTGGTGTTCTGCTTGCATTCAATGTTTGAAAAGGTTTTCTGTTGTCTCCTACAGGAGCTTATTCTATACTTGAAATACACTTGCCCGGCTCATTTGTATGCAACATCAATTTCACCTCCAGCTGCAGAACAAATAATATCTGCCATAAAAGTTATTCTTGGGGAGGATGGTTCAAATAGAGGTCTGGATGAATAATATATTTTTTAGCTTAAACTTTGGAAAATGGATATCATAGAGGATGAATATCATATCCTTAATTTAATTGGGATTGAGTCACCGTTCTTTTTCATGTAGGTGCCCAGAAGCTTGCAAGGATACGTGAGAATGGTAACTTTTTCAGGTCAGAATTGCAAAAGATGGGTTTTGAGGTTCTTGGAGACAATGACTCTCCTGTAATGCCAATAATGCTTTACAATCCGGCAAAAATTCCTGCCTTCTCAAGGGAGTGCCTCATGCATAATGTGAGTCTCAAATATTCTGGAACCACAGAAGGCTCCATTAATAGTGATATATGTCATGTCACCCGTTTTACATTAATGTCAACATTTTTTCGCTGTTACAGGTGGCTATTGTAACAGTGGCTTTTCCCGCAACCCCGTTATTATTGGCTAGGGCACGTATATGCATATCTGCTTCTCATACCAAGGAGGACCTAATTAAAGCTCTGGAAGTAAATTCGGATATCCAAAAACTAACAGTTTTTAGTAGTCCTTGATTAATTTTGGTGTATATGCTGATTGAAGATGTTATTGTCCATTGATCTGCTTGACATGCAATATTTTTTTTATACACACATTCAATCCCACGTGCATGCACATGCGCATGTGGTTGTGCACAAAGTCAATCTGAGTTGTCGGGTTGTGAGTAATTTAGGTGCTTCACATGCTAGTTGTCTATCTTGATATGTGAATGCAATTTGACAACTCAACACAGCATTGTTTTATTATGAATGCCATATTTTAACCATGAAGACAAAAGAAGAGCAATTCAAAATGTGCATCAATTTGTTTCTTTGACAAATGCACTTTGTCACGCTGACTGGTGTGTAAATGTGGTAATAAATTCTATCTTATACAACACGTGCTTCTTTGACAGTGTTTTCTATGCTATAAATCTTAATTGGGTTTGTTTTATTCTTTCAGGTTATTGGCCAAGTTGGTGATCTGGTGGGTATAAAATACTTCCCTGCAGAACCAAAGAAGCAGCAAGAAGATGATAAGATAGTGAAACTGGATTGAGCGACCTTTCCTTTTTCATTTTAACGTTGATATATTGTGTGCCGCAAGCAGCAGAACAGAAAGTTAGTTGATTCTGGACCAAGTACGTTGCATTATAATTTTCTTTCTCAGAACAATTGGTGGTTGGCCTTTAGCAATCACCATTTTATTGTCAGCTCTACCATGTGATCTCTTGTATTTGCGTAGAAAAGGTTTATATTGCTTTAAAGAGTTTTGCCTCTGTGCTCATGCAAACATGAGCCAACGCTGACTGCGGCTCGTATTTCTTTTTACGTTTTTCCTTTGGTTTTGCCCTGGTGTCTAATAATTTGTACATATGTGGTTGTACCCTAAAATTAGGCTTAATATTTCAAATAGTATTTTTTTTTCTGGTGGGAATTTCCATCATTTTGCAGCATAGGTTAGAAAAATATCGTACTAGATTCTTCCTTGTCTCCTCCCCTCTCACTTTCTTTGGTTGATTTTTTCCGAATTAACTGAGTTTTGAGAGTAATTGTTTTTCAAAAAAAGTAATAAATAGAAATGTCCATAGTGCATGCATTGCCTGCTGAATTTGAAAAAGTGTTCTAAATTTTCCAGGTTTTAAAATTTATGTTTGTACATTTTCTATATATATATATATATATATATATATATATATATTTTGTTGAAAGATACAGTGAGAATGGTTGAATTCTATTGTTAGATATAAAATCCTCATTGTAATTCAGAAACTATTGCATAGATGATTTGCTAAGTAATCTTTTATCCCGTGATTGTAGATGTGGAGATATCTTCGGGTGTAGATTTGGCACTCAAATTGCTAGTTGCTGGGCTGGTAAGGCCCTATATTGCTAAGTTGCAACTTGTTAGCTTGTTAATTAGGGGTGTCCATGGAGTGGAGCCTTGGTTGATTTTATGATTCAATTCATTAAATGCAATTTTGCAAAAATTAAAACTTAAATTAGTTTGTTAATATCAGTTAATTGTTAGTTTCGGTGAGTTTAACCTCTACCTTTTAGTTGTTAACCATTGAAAGGTCATATTGGATAAGTCTTTGCCAGGGCTCAATTAGATTCTTTATTTTAGTAACGTTTTTTTGCTTTGAATTTTTTTACATAGCAAAAACTTTCTTTTTGTGGTAAAGCTATAAAAGAGTTCAACTGGAAATTTAAACTCTGAGACTTGGTCATTTTTATTTTTTCTTTGATTTTTAATGCAATTTCTGTAGCATTTACCTAAAAAGTATAAAACTAATAAGTAGATTTCATTTGACGTAATGAGAGAGAGAAGGGATTAAAAATTTTCTCAATTTGGAATTTGGTCATCCCCACACTTCGACAATCTCTCCAGAAAAAGTGAACAAGAGTTTCGTGTCTGATCCTGGTTCCCAAACAGCACCTTAATAAATTAGTAAAGAAATAATCTCATTTTCCGCGTTTTATTTCGATTAAGATATATTTCTTAGGAAAATTTTCGTCGTACATGGTATACGTGCATGTATGTAAGTTTTACATAAAGGCTTTCTAGTCTTGTTATTTATAAATTATATTTCAATCACCAACTTTTAAGTTCATATTAAAAATTTAACTATTTTAAAAATAAAAATTTTAACTTTTCATTATTAAAACTCAACTTTTAAATGTTTAATATTTGAAATATATTTTTAATTCTTATTGACATTTATATTATATATAATTAAAAAAATTTATATTTTTTTATATCAATTGTTAGCTAAAGAATGTTTTTTTTTATTAATTATAGTATAATTATTTATTATTAGAAATGTATGGGTTTGGAGAGTCTAAAATTTTAAAAATGTGAGATTCTCTCTTTAATTTTTTAAAAAAATGTTTTACTGTTTTGGAAAAGTGTAAAAAAAATACATATTTTGAAATATTTATCTTTCAAAAATACATTTTTTTAAATTTGTATTTAAAAAATGCATCATTTTTCTATTCACATAAGTTAATCCATTTTCATTTTTAATTATCAACTGTTTCAAAAAGAACGCATTTTTAAATAAAAAAATTAATAGAATGCATTTTTGGAAGAAAGTAAATAAGGAAGTATATTTATGTATATTCTTTTTTTTTTCAGTATTTATGCACAAATTCCTAGATTTTATCCACACAATTCAAAATCACGAGACATTCAGTTCTCTTATGATTTTAATATCATACTAGTGTGTGGATCTAGAGAGTCCAATTAATGTGATAATTGTAAATTCACAATTATTTTAAAATTACTTAAACTAATTAGAAGTTACTTTTAATATGAAATTTTCTTCAATAATGATGTGCTACAATAATAAATAAAAATTTAATAATATAAATAAATTAAATGTTTATAACAATAATTTTAGAAATAAGATGTAATTTCAATTGATAAGTTTCAAGCACTTTACAATTGACTATCAATCGTTAAAAATATTACTAAATGTTTAATTTACAAAAACTGTAATATAAATTTAAAATATTATTAATTTAAGGCAAATCACATTTCTCAACTTCTGAAATTTTAAATTTTAAATTATTAATCCCCCGACTAGGTTTCATTTTATTAAGTATTTTTAATTTGAAATTTTATCTAACATTGACAAATTTAATAAAATAAATTTCGGACTTATTTTATTATGCTATTATTCTATTTTATTAAACTCTCAAAAGTTATCAATGGTTACTTAGTTTAATCAATAGAATAAAAATCCAGTAGAAGGAATAAAATTTATTGAAAAGTTAAACGTCTAAAAATTGAATTTTATATTAATTAATCTTCTCATATAATTTGCTCTAGATCAAATAATAAAAGTCTATGCACATCAATCATAGAAAATAAACCTCCCATCCCAATTGTAAAGGAGGAGAAAACTCAGACACCCTTAACAAAAGTGCAAAGGACCCCCTCCATCCATGTATTTTCGGCAGGGAAAAAAAGAAGCAATTGTTTCATTCATTCAAACTCTTTATATATATGCACAAAATTTATGATATTTTTTTATAAATTAAATATTATAACGTAAACATTTTACTAATTTTTATTTTTATTTTTATGATATTTTACAACTAATTCGATTCATTAAAAAAAAAATCATAAAACAGAGTTTTAAGTATAAACCTTATATATATATACACGAAATTGATGTGCACGTGCATGAGAAAATTGTTTTTAATAAATTTATTTATTTTTCACATTTAAATTTTCTTATGATTAAATAATAGTTTATATTATTTTAATATAATATTTAATGAATATTACTTTAAGAATGTCATTATGCTATAAAAGAATCAAACGTATAATATTTAAAATATTTTAGACATATATAAAAAAAAGTATCATATTAAAATTATATATAATTACGTGAAAAATACAGATATAAAAGAAAATAGATATGAATGAATATTTACAGTCCAAATAATTTAAAATTTAAAACTATTTTCATCTGTTTTATATTTTATAATATTTATATGCCATAATTTTTTTTCCTATTTTAATTTGTATTCACTTTTTATTATATTAATAGTATTTCTTTTTTTCCCCTATTACTTTCATAAAAATTAATAATGCAAGGTATTTTAATAATAAAATATAAAATTTTAAGTGTAATATAGTATTGAAAAATTTCTCAATTATATATATATATATTGGAGGGATTAAATAAGTTGATTTCGCCAAGATCTTCTGCCCCTAGCGACATAAGGGAGTTTGGCCCGGGTAGAAAACAACCCCATATCACAAAAAAGGAAATTGATTTTGCAGGATATTAATGTAGTTGATATGTTCATTTATTACTTCATACGCATATTTGCATGGATTGCACGTGGCTGCGATTCCAGGGCGGGAATCCAACTATTGCTGCTTATATAAGAAACAACTCTTTGAAAGATACCTAAGCGGATTTCATTTCCCTTTGCTCCCCTGCAATTAATCTCATTTGATTAAATTTCACAGCTCTCATCCACCTTCAATCAGATCAAATAAGCCCTAATCTCCACGCGTTCAATATAAAATCACGTGCATGGATAATAATTTTCAGTATGAGCATAAAACACTGGAGACGTATAAAATATATACATACATACATTGCACATTTAGGTGGCAATGTGTTTGATTCCCAGTTCCAAATTCAACAAAAAAAAAAAAAAAAAAGAAAGGAAAAACTCTTCTGTGTCTTCAGTGAGGGAAAGTAATTTCACATGGGGAAAGACGGAGAGTCCAATAAGCCCAAAAACTCCATTGATTTCTGTAGACATGAATCAGAACTTTTTCAACACTTGTTTGCTCTTCACCTTCCATTCGTCATCCTTCTCTTGGTCTTACCCTAACCACCCCATTTCTCCATTATTCCTTTTCATGATCTATCACCTTTCTCAATAATATTAACCCTACCTCCATTTTCCCCAAACCCTAGTTAGTTACATCCATCTCACATGGTTTAGTTTCTCAAAAGAAATGGGCAAAACCAACCATTGGAACCCACATAGCACTGTATTTAACCCTAGTCTTGTTCTCTTCCCAGCTATGGTGGTTATGGATAAATTAATGTGGGTTTTTAAACATAAATAACAATAATAACAAATGAGAACAAAAAAATTAAAGAGGAAGAAGGTATGCAAGAAGCACAAATGTCATAAGGATCAGGCTGTGTATTGTGTAATCACCAAATCCTTCTTGCTAAAAATAGAATAGAAAAGAAAAGCGAACCCCATTCTCCCTCAATCTCAGCTTTCTCTTTTAACACACTACAAGAAAAAGAAAGAAAAAGAAACCCTTCTCCTCCATTTCGTGATTGCCGAGCGTCGACCACCGCTAGTTTCGATCTGAGCAACAACAGAGATAGATACTGTGTATCACTGAAATCTAAACACCCATTCACATAAAAACTCAGTCTTTTTTTTTTTCCTTTTTGTTCTTTTTATAGGAAGCAAAGAAAAAGGAAACTAAGCTAATAATGATGGAACAAGGGGCGGTTCATGAGGAAACCGAGGCGTGTGCTTGTATGGCAGGTGGAGACGGTGTCACTGAAGAAGGAGACAGAGACCCCCATGGGTCGGATCGGGCCGGAATAATGACCCGTCATCATCATCATGAGCTTGTTTCTGTTGTGGGCTTTGGTGTCTTGCGGAAGAAAAGGATGCCCAGACAGAGGAGACCATCTTCCGCCATTAACAACTTTTTCTCTTTTTCTTCTTCTTCCTCCACCATCACCAGTACTACCACTTCGCACGTGCCTTCCTCCTCCTCTCCTCTGCACGACTCTCTCTCTTTCCCCGCACGTGTGAGATTTTTTGTTCTTTTTATTTTTTATTTTTACTAATTTTTGTTTTGATTATATATATTAGATTCAGATGCCAACTAATTAATTGATTAATTTTCTCCTTAGTTTAACTCTGTATTCTTTTTTACTTTAGTTTTTCCAGGAATTCATAGCCGCTATATTTATATATATATAAGTGTTTATATTTTATTTATTTATTTGTAAAATTTACAACAATTTGATACGTTTAGATAATCACATATTTTGTGAGGGTTCATAAATTCTGAAACTAAAATTTGCAGAATATCTTCCTAACATTAAACTTTTTAATTTTTTTTTTGTATAGGAAACTAAAATTAGAAAGCAAGTGGCTATCAGAGTCAAATGGCACCAAAGTCAATTTTGACTCTGTAACTGATTATACTTCTGTTATTTTTCTCAAGTATTTTTCCTTTTCGAAGTCAAATGTGTTCAAACCCCTTAGGAAAACGTCGTCCTCGAGTCCTTGATAAAAGAGAAACTTCCATAGTTTCTTGTTTATAGAAGAAAATCAAGGGGAAAAAAATCCATTTTCTATGGCTGGCCTACAATAGACAACCAAATATGGAGTAATTAATGCTAGCTATTACAGTTTAATTAAGCATTTTCAAATTTGTTCTGTCACTATGCTTTGACTGTTACTATCAATGTAGTTTGAGATCTAATTCTGTTTAACCAGTTGATTTCGTGATTGTATATTAAGATTATAATATTCTTACCTTCATAATAAATTTTTGTCTTTTGCTAGGCATGAACATATTAAAGAATTGACACATTTGCTGTTGTATTGGAGAAGTTATCCTTGTTTATGCTTGTTCATGGCATGATTGATTGAATTAAGTTGTGAATTAACTACACATTCTTAATTTTCTTTTTAAATTTTAGATTTTGATGTATTTGTGTTCGGTAAAATCTTTGCGATGATGAGTCCGAAATGATCCTATGCCATAGGGAATTGATCAAAGGAGATTGAGTTTCCTCTTTCAGAAGGAACTTAGGAACAGTGATGTAAACTCCCTGAAGAGGATGATACTCCCAAAGGTCCATCAAGCATTTGTATTTTTATATATATAAGTTGTAACTTCTTCATGGTATCAAATTTTTGTTTTTCAGAAAATATGATCATAGTATCAACAACATTGACTCAATTTCTTAAATAATTTCATATATATATATATATATTTCAGAAAGCAGCAGAGACACATCTCCCTGTGCTGGAATCCAAAGAAGGGATTTTTATAAGCATGGATGATTTGGATGGTCTGCATGTTTGGAGCTTTAAATACAGGTTTATTCTCCCTTTTTTTTTTTTTTCATTTTTCCAATCTCTTTAACTTAAAGTTTTCGATTTCAGTCATTTATTATGAAATGGAAATTAGTTTTCTATTTTTTTTAAAATTTTTCATAATTATGACCAACTAAGTTCATAATACTATGATCATCAGGTACTGGCCTAATAACAATAGCAGAATGTATGTACTTGAAAATACTGGTATAGCCCTTAATTATCACCTCTAATGCTTTTATTTTTAATTAACAATGAATCATTTGGTTCTTGTACTGAATTATATATATGTTAGGTGACTTTGTTAACACGCACGGATTACAACTAGGAGACTTTATTATGGTGTATAAAGACAATCAAAACCAGAACTATGTATGTTGCTTAACTTCTTAAATCTTGGATTTGTTTCCTTTTTCTAATACACAAACAGCATTGTTGTTGATGTTTAATTAAATTACGCAGGTAATTCAGGCCAAGAAGGCCTCTGATGAAGATATATATGCTAACATAACTAGGAATAATTCAGGGACGAATGACATATTTCTTCATGATTATGAAGTTAACAAATCCAGCAGCTCCTCCTTCTACATGAATTATCCAATGGTGGACGATGCCGGCTTGTCATTTATATATGACACCACCACCATCTCCAATGACTCACCGCTTGATTTTTTGGGCGGATCACTGACTAACTACTCGAGGACCGGCCAAATGGAAAGCTTCGGATCGGTTGAGAGCTTGTCATTGGATGAGTTCAATTGACTTCAATTTTTGTGTGTATATTTAATTAGGTAACTAAGTGCATTTAAATTGTTTAAGCAATGGGAATGCACTACTTTGAAAAGGAAAAAGGAATGGGTGGTGAGACTTACACTTCGCACTAATTAAGGCAGTGTATCTTATGGAGTGTCCTATAATTGTAATAAAATTGTACAACTTGTGTGCTTTATTATTTATTATTAACCAATTGTTGTTGTTCTTTTTCTGTTAATCTGAGTCCTTCCATTTCTTTCGTGCTGCCAAAATTTGCAGTTTTATTTTATTTATGACCAAGGATATAACTCTTCTTATATTTCTTTCTACATTCTTTATCAATTGTCATAGCTTAAATCTTAACCTCCTACATTATGCATTAATAAATCCATTGTTAAGTCTTAATTCAATTATAAATTGCTATTTTTTTTTTCATTATGAGTTCTAGGCCATGGATTCAAAACGAGACATTTTCTAATTCTCAAATATCAATCAATTTCAATTGAAATAAATTGTTTTTATTTAGGTAGTAATATTATTTCAAAAGAAATTATTGTATAAATGAGTATATATAAAACAAATCAATAAAAAAATATTATATAATATATTTTATTTGCATAACAATCTTTAATTGATTTAGTTTACGGAAATATTTATATTTTCAACACATAAAAATTATAAAATTTTCCTATTAATAAAGTATATTACTCATAATCAAAACTCTTTATTTATTTGTTTGTTTGTTTTTGTTGGTGATAACTTTTTTTTCTTATTGCTTATTTACAAGCCAAAAAGCCTGCCCCTCTCTCTCTCCCTCTCTCCGTTTGCCCTTCCCTCTGTGTGTGTGTGTATGTAGAGTTCGAAATCTAAAGGAGGAGGAGACTTAGAATGGCGACTAGATACTGGATAGTGTCTCTGCCGGTTGAAAATTCTGCTTCCACCCTATGGAACCGATTACAAGAGCAAATTTCTAAGCATTCCTTTGATACTCCTCTCTACAGGGTTAATTTTACTTAACTCTCTTCCATTTCCCTTTTATCTATCTGATCTGAATTTCAATTTTGCTTCTTTTTATTTTTGTTGGGTTTGTTGTTTTGATTTCTTTTCAGTTCAATATTCCCAATCTCCGCGTTGGAACCTTGGATTCTCTTCTCTCTCTCAGCGACGATCTCTTTAAGGTAATTCTTGTTTATCCAGTAACTCTGATGCTGATTTTATTCATTTGTAAACGTTCTGTTTGTATGATCAAAACAATTGTTTTTAAGTGGATCTTTGGTTGATTATATTTGCTGAATCTACTATGAAATCTCCAAATGTGAATCGAAATATTTGTTTATGCTTTTGATTTTTGAATTGTGCGATTGTGGATTTATAATTATCAATTTGTATCAATTTTACTATTTTTTCTTCTTTTTTAAGGATTTAAATACTTGTGGATTTATGATTAATTTAATTATATGTGCAGTCAAATAGCTTCATAGAAGGAGTGTCTCACAAGATCAGAAGACAGATCGAGGAATTAGAGAGGGTATCCGGTGTGGAGAGCAGTGCTTTGACTGTTGATGGTGTGCCTGTTGATTCATACCTCACCAGGTAGTATTTGATCGTTCAATGAGCATTGATGTAAATTCAAGCTTAGGTCTTTTTTTTTTTAATTTTTTTTAATTTTCTTTTCTGTGTGTTTTCATGTCTGATTTTGTATTTTATGAACTACGTTTTTGCTGGTGTTCATAGGTTTGTTTGGGATGAAGCGAAGTTTCCAACGATGTCACCTCTGAGGGAGATTGTTGACAGCATTCATGCTCAAGTGGCAAAGATTGAGGATGACCTCAAGGTGATATTTAGAGTCAATAATATATAACGTTTGATTTTACTTTTGGTGAAAGTTTCAAAATAATTTAAGAAGATAAACTAGGAGCAACATTTGGAATTGGTACCATAAGCTAGGTAGGGAGAGACAAGGAGTTCCGTCATTGATTTACTTTTATATTGCTAGATTTGATTCACTGGATTCTATTTTCTCTTTATTTTTCTAGCTAGATTCAATTGCAACACAGAGCAGCAACATAACTTACACAAATATTTTGACTTGCATGAGTTGTGAATCATTATCACTAACCATGACATTATGAATTTCTTTCCCCTCAACCTAATTGAAAGAAACCTTGAGATAGTTGTGTTCATCTGTATATTAATTTTGTGGTTTTCTGTTTATGTTACTAATATTGTATGCATGTATCATTTCTGCATAAGGTCATCAGCTTTAATTTGGCTTTTTTATGTATTGAGGTGTAAATGTAGGTATAAATGTACAATAATGCAATTCAAATTTTGGGTCTTCAAGCTTTAATGTTTCTTGTTAGGTCCGAGTTGCTGAGTATAACAATGTCCGCAGTCAACTCAATGCCATCAACCGAAAGCAAAGTGGAAGGTAGAAACATTTCTTTAAATCTAATCAGGGTATATAGAACTGTTACTCTCTTATACAATGTATGACCACTGTCCTGTCTATTTCAGTTTAGCTGTTCGTGATCTTTCCAATTTGGTGAAACCAAAGGATATTATCACCTCTGAACATCTGGAAACCCTTCTTGCAATTGTTCCCAAATTTTCACAGAAGGATTGGTTGTCTAGCTATGAAACATTGACAAGCTATGTGGTAAGAGTTGTTAACTATAATATTGTTAATCATCCAAATATTTCTGCCCTGAAAGGCTATATCCATAGTAACATTTTGAGTTTTTCCTAATTTCCTGTCTTGGATTAGTATAGTTGGAAGTGAGAATGACTCACTGACTGTTTGTCACTTCAAAATTAGAGGAAAATGTATTGAATTGGCAAGCTCGAACATATACGCGCATCAGATACTTGTATTTGAGTCAACGTATCATAGCTTAGTAGGGCAATGTCATTACCTTCTAATCTGTTTCTCTGAAATTAACTTCCTGCTTAACTGTTTCTTGAGATTTCTGAAATTTATTCTGTTATATGACTTCTCTACTTCAGCTTGATTTGTCTAGTATGGTAATTTCAGGTTCCTAGGTCCTCAAAGAAGTTGTATGAGGATAATGAGTATGCTCTTTACACAGTAACACTATTTCGACGTGTTGCAGACAATTTTAGAACAAGTGCACGTGATAAAGGGTTCCAAGTGCGTATGTTTATAGCATTGCATTTACTTTAGCTGTTACATGAATGATCTCAAGAATGATGCCTTCTGACTCTTGAATATGTTTTACATATACTATCTTGAATCTTAAGTGCTTGATAATGGAGTTTGTGGTGAATGTCTAATTTTGATTTTTCTGTTCATCACGATTCAGATTCGCGATTTTGAATATAGTTCAGAAGCGCAAGAGACTAGGAAGCAAGAGCTGGAAAGCTTAATACGAGACCAAGAAAGCTTTAGAAGCTCCCTTTTGCAATGGTGCTACACCAGTTACGGAGAGGTACTTTCCTTTCTTTTTCTTTGAGTGATTAATAAAGGATTTTTGGAATTTGAGCCAAGAGGGAAATGAGTTGAGGATTTATAGATTGAATTCAAGTTTTTCTACATTGATGTTTGAAAGAAATAAAACGGCAGTATGCCAATGTAATTGGAGGGTCATTTTGTTGGAAGTCATAGTGTTGCGTCAGATTAATTTATTCTCAGGGAAGGTTAATAGTTGATGGGAGCTTCAGTTTCTATGCCTATACTAGAGTGATTCATCCTGTTTGAAGGAGACTCTAATTCAGCAATTTGTCTATGATGTCCTAATTAAGTAGCTTTAAAATTTCACTAAATTGTACTACGTCTGCATTACTATTAGTAGGTCTCATGAGATATATAATGCATACACTGCAGAGTAAGACAAATGAGAACTAGAAGCAAAATGAACGTGGAAACATGGGATTATGAGTCAGTTTGTTGCAATTTATAAGGTTGTTCATGTGGCATAAACGAGATTATTAGGGAAATTGGTCAGATAGGCTGCCTCACTGATGGATTCTGCAAACTTCATTCTTTATATAAATGACTTACAACATGCACATATGATGTTTTGGAACTCAAATCTGTTTTACACCATCTAGGATGTGTTCTCTCTTCTCTCTCTCACTCCTTTTGATCAGAGGATGGACTCACTCATGTATGGCTTGAGTGTAGCTTATTATTGATGGTTTTGATGAGGCTTTCTAATGTGAAATTGTAATTTTTCCCTTTTTAAACAGAATTCATTTATCTAATGCAGGTTTTCAGCTCCTGGATGCACTTTTGTGCAGTACGTGCTTTTACAGAGAGCATCTTAAGATATGGATTACCTCCATCTTTCTTGGTAATGTTCTCTGTGTTATAGTTTCCAAGATTTTCCTATTTTGGTATTTGTTCTCACCAAGCATTGGCTGTTAATTTCAGGCCTGTGTTTTAGCTCCTTCTGTGAAAGGTGAGAAGAAAGTGCGTTCAATCCTTGAAGGTTTGTCTGACAGTGCAAACAGGCAAGTTGCTATATACCCTCTAAATGTTTTCAAATCTCACTTATAGTAGATGAACAATGTGTCGCAGATATATTGGATGTACTTCACCTAATAATCACAAAAAACTTTCGCTTGAAGTTGATTTAATTGATTCTGGGAACTCTTCTTCTTTTACACACAACGGAATGCCGTAGTGTTTGTTCCTACGAGATTGTTCTGTAAATGTTATTCATTGTATATATAGGGAGCAGATTCCAAAGTCAGATTTATATATCCACTTGCCTTCTTAAGAGATTTCCAGATTTAGATTATGCATCTCTGAGGATAAACATGAGTTTGAAAGAGAGGGATAGAAAGAGAACCTGCAATGTATTGTTCAATTTATGTCTTGAATGAGCTAATTAGTAATTGCTATATTCTTTGCATGCGTTAGAATATTTCCATCCTCTGAATAGAACCTTCATTTCATGTGGTGGTTCAGGAATTCTTCCATTTAGAAAGAGAAACTTGAGAAACATCAATCAATTTAATTATCCATATGATTGTGTTCTCAATATCCATATGATTGTGTTCTCAATCTTGTTACACTATTTGAATTATCTGTACGGTACAAATTCTGTGTCTGGACATATTGCATCATATACTAGTGTGCGTTCTTATCATGTTTTGCGGATATGGTAATGCAGTGCATTCTGGAAATCTGAAGATGAAGTGGGAGGCATGGCAACTTTGGGAGGGGATGCTGATGCTCATCCTTATGTTTCCTTCACAATCAATCTCGTATAAACTATGCACATCCAGTTTCTCATTTTTCCAAATTCCTAGTCCAAAGAGTCATTTAGATAGCAATAAATGGACAGGAATTTATAATTCTGTATATTAGCATTTGATAGATCGATTCTTTTGTTTATTTATTGTTGGAGCATGTGAATTGAAGTGGAATTGAGTGAGGGCAATATTTGTGGGGAAGGTTTAGTTTTGATCAATGTGTATTTTGACACTTACATCTCAAGTATCATGCTGTGGTTGACAACTTTGTAGTAATTCCCTTGATATACTTAATTTATTGGATTATGATGATTTGCGATATTTGATTCATTTTCTTTACAAACTCTGCTCTTCCTTAACCATGATTTTTATTTTTCTGAGGCATTATGCATTTACGGATTTACCATATAAAACTTAATAAACCAAATACTCTGATCTTAGTCTCTGTTCATATTATGTTCATTCTTAAAACATTTAACTGCCTGGCTTTGTGGAAACCAACTGTAAATATGCCTTTGGTGTCTATATCAATATATTATCATTAACTAGATGATTGGGGACATTAATTGGCAGAGAATTCGATTCAGGAAAAGGGCCTGCCAAGAACTTCCAAGCTAAAATTTTTCTTTATTGATTATAAATCATAAACAACTGATAATTCATCTACTAAATTAAGAATCTCCCCTCAAAATTCAAAAATTTTGGCCTTTGATCCTTGGACATATAAGGGCTTTGAGTGGATTTTTCATTACCACAGTGAACTCTTGTTTCTACGATAGGTCAACCTTATCTCCATCACAGCCATCCACTTGAACTTCCAAACCAAATTAGCCACAAAGTGCTCCAAATGAAGCATTGCTAAACCGTAACCAGGACACATTCTTCTCCCTACCCCAAAAGGCATCATCTTTACTTCTCTGCTTCCTGTTATATCAAATGCTTTACCCTCCATCATTTTTCAGATATCTTTCAGGTTTGAATGCCATTGGATCTTCCCACACCTTAGGATCCCAACCCATCTCTGCAATCATGAAATTCACTGTACCCTTTTAAGAACCACAAAACGATCAATAACAGTGTCTTGTATCACCGCATGTGGTAGCAGAAAATGCCCCGGTGAATGGCGCCTTAACCCTTCCAAAATTACTGCTTTCAGATATGGCATTTGATGCAAATACTCTTCTTTGATCTCTTCCTCCTCTGCATCCACCACTCCCTCAATCTCCTCGAATAACTTCTATTGATCATGCGGGTACTTAATCAAATTCGCCACGATCCACTGCAGCGCTGTGGATGTAGTATCTGTACCTGCATTAAGAAACTCCGAGCATAAAGTCACCATCTCTCCTTGTTCAAGCTTTCTGTTCTCATCTGGCAACTGCAAATCCAAGAGCGTATCCACATATGATACTGTATGCTCTTCTTTTCTGGCCTTATCCTCCCCATTTTTTCTTGATTTCTCAATTTTCGCATTCATTCTTGCTCTTATAAGAAGAATCAGCACATTTTCTTAGTCTCGACGAAGCTGCAAGAACTGCTCCCAGCGTTTACGGATCAATAATCTTGTCAATCTTGGCCAGATATTCAAAATATTGAAACCGGAAAAGCTCATCAAGAGTCGACGCTGAACTTTTTCTATTTGTTTGATTTGCTCTTCCTCGAGCTTGTCGCCAAAAAAAACATGAGCACTAATAGACAGAACATAGCAAACTGGAAATGGTCTCTAACAACAACATACTCGCCATTATCTGCCTGAGATTTAAGGCGGTTGATGAGGATTTCCAAAACCCATTTCCGAGCATGCGAGTAAGATTTAACACGGGAAGAATGGAGGATTTCAGAGGTGGGATTACGGCGTAGATGCCGCCAAATTGGTCCTAGGAGGCAGAGCCAATGCTATGCTGATTACTAGTCACAACTTGCGAGTAGCCGAAGAGGAGGGCGGTCACCAAAGAGAGCTCCTTTGTGGACTAGAGTTTGGCGAGCGAGAGAGCGAATGATGATAAGACGGTGATAGGAGGACCGAGACGAAAGGCGATTATAGGACCGTATTTAGCAGAAAAATTTCGAATGATAGACTCCAGGATCAGAGAAAGATTTGGAAGGCCATAACGGTAGAATTTGAGCCACAAGGACAACTCTTAGAAATCTTTTGTCAGCCTGATTAATTTCTTGCCAAGTAGTTCCGATTTTCTCTCTTAGTTTTTTGCTTTTTATTTTTTATTTTTTTATTTTCGAACGACAAGAAATTCATTGGAGTAAAACTAAATAAAGAAGGATTTAATTTATGCACCCAAAAATAAAAGGATTTAGTTTGACCCAGCCAAAGTGAGCTGATTCAGTCAAAGGCTAGATTAGTTGCCCATTGCAATATCTAGCCGATAAGCACATTCGTCACAAGTTCTATTAACATATTGAGAACCTGAAACTGTTATACGAAACTGGCCACAGAAAGAATCCTCTTTTTTTTTTTTTTAACTTCTTCTATGAAAGAATACGTATAAAATACACCATTAGCTGGTTGATTAGTGTAAAAATTTTATTTTGAACTGATTAATTACTTTCATATAAATTATTTACAAAACCAAATAATTTATTTCTAATTTTCGTTCTCTGTTAAAAGAGATAAGAGTCAATCTAATAAGCATCAATTTAGATGAACATATATATAGATAATATAAAAAGGCAACTAATAAAATGCTAACATAACATGAAGAACTTGGGAATCAAGACAAGTATTAGGCAAAAGAAATTAGGAGAAAGGAGATGGTCACTCCCTATCAAAAGGACAAACGACAGTATCACTATACGTTTCTCCGATGATTATTTGCATGCACCAAACTTCTGCTCCACGAAATTTGGTTGCACCAAAGCTTCGTAATTTTAAACCCTCTGTCTCTTTTTGCTTTGTAAATAGAAAAACTTACAGATTTGGTAGCTACTTCATGTTAAAATAACATTTTGCTTCCTAATTGGGTAACTGCTCCTCTTAAGGTAGTATAATATCTTGTAGCCCTTGAAGCATCCTCATCTCTCTAAGGAATGCTATCATCTTGGTTTTTTATTTTTCTTAAAAAAAAGGTTGACACAGATGGCAAGTGTTGGCACAATAGCTAGTTGATAGGAGAGATTGTGAGCCCTAAAAAATCCAATCACAACGTTAATATTACCAAAATTTTACCAGTCCACCACCCTAGTATGTGAGCCACCAGAATTAATCGTCCAATCAGCAAAGTATCATCATGCTTGTGTTGTGTTATTTATTGTCTTTTCAATAGTTAGCAGTGCAGAAATTACACCATTGCAACACCACCAGTAGTTGGCCTGAAAATAACATCAAAAGCCATTAAATTAAAACACCAAATCAAACATCAAGTAAAAGCAATTAGTCATCTTAAGTAGTACTTACACTCCCACCAAAACTTTGAATGCATCATAAATGATCCATTCAGCCCCAGTATAGGTCCCTAAAACGACCATACGAAGAGGAAGCCCACGAGTAAACAAGCTCCACAAACTTAGCTTCTTCGTAGCTAGCATCTTCAAAACCCAAACAACCAAAGTATAAAAAATAAAAAAATAAAAAATCTCAAAACTGTAAGCAAGGGGGGCAATTGTAAAGCAATCTACTAAAGAATCATATGATTCTAATAGAAAAAAAAAATGCTTACATCAACAATAGATGCGCCATCAGTATTGTTGCGGAAAGAGACAATATTCATTCCAGGGTTACATATAATAGAAGAGAAAACACCAATAATATAACCACTCGCAAAACTAACACCAAGTTGTAAAGGCTTGCTGCAGTGGTCCTTTGGTATGGGAATGACATGCTTGTAGATCATCCCAACAACGGTCTCAAAAGATGCAAACTTCATCATTACATCTGCAACAAAAAAAATTTATATTAAAAACTGCTAACAACCACAGACACTAATGTGGTTAGTGAAAGACAAACCATAACACCAATCAACAACTTCCAAATGCAGATTGTATTCTACCCAACTGAAATTTATCTACACACCGTCACATATACCAAACAGTGAGAACTGAGGAAGGCAAGTTGATAGAATTAAAATAATGAAAATGGTCTTACGTAACAAAAGTTAACTTAGACTGGCTCGCATGAAAGATATTACATGATCACCTATAGAAAACAATCAAATTATTTTAAGTTCCTTTTGAACAATCACTAAGATTATTGTAAAGTCGCCTGTATATCAATTCACTCTCTGATAAACAACTTCAGAATGGCTGCTCCACCTAAAATTATTATGCTGCAGAAAAAAAATTAATTTAATTATAATTTTCTTCTTTCAGCTTTTTCAAAAAAAGTAACTGGTTATAAACTAAAACACTGACCACAATTATTGTTTTCAAATTTAATAAAGCCGGTCAATAGTAATCAAATACCACACTTTATGGTAATTATTTAAAACACATACATAGCAATCACATGAGCTTTGTTGATTTTGAAGACAATGCGGTATTCTTTTAATATGTGTATTTAGGGGAAGTTATCACATGATGATTATCAAATTAATTACAAACTTAAAAATATAAAATAAAATAAAGTTGATAGGACTTGCCTGGAATCTGAAGTTGCCAGAGAGTGATGTTATCTCTGAAAAAAAAAAATGAAAGGAACACTTAATGTTTGAAGAAATGCAACTAATAAGACTTCCCTGAAACAATTCTTTGAGGAATTTCATAATAATACCTGGTAGGAGATCCTATGATTCTTAAAACTTTGTGAAGCCCAACTAACAAGCCTCCAGTAACAATAGCAGCTGAAGCAGAACTAGCGAGGTAAATCAAGGTCTTGTGCTCATTAGCATGCTCAGGTCCCATAGAGTAAGAGTATTGCTTCTTGAAGAACTCGTAAAATCCAAATATTAGGGAACCTTTAGCAGCACTGATAGCAAAGCCGCTCTGTACAAACATGGAATCAACCATGAAAGATCAAGAGGGGAGCTAAATTTGGGAGAAATATCTCTGAAACTTCATAAGATCAAGAGCAGCTACAAGATCCTGTTTATACTACTGATATAACAAAAAGAATGAAGAAGGAAGCTGCCAAGTCAGCTAACAATCTTTGGTGCCAAGATCTAAAGCTTTACACTGTTACTTACAGTTACTTAACAGAGCAAAAAAAAAAAAAAAGGCTTTGCTGACTGCACTAACTGATTACAATTAAGTCTAACATAACTTAATTGCTCTTTATGCCCCCACCATAGCCCCTGAAGATTTCTTTCGACCCTGCTCCTTGAGCACAACAGGAAGGAATGCTTTTGAATTCACAGGACCAACTTGACAAATCCAATCATAAATTTTGTTTGTGACTTCTGTTTGATAAGCATTACATTTCAAATTATTTCATGCTTGGTTGTAGGAAGCAGATGAGATGATTTTTATATTTGAACTAGCAGAATTTCTATTTTGACAAGCAGCAATTATAAGTCTATATACCTATTTCAGAATATCTAATGTAAGACACTGAATATTGATTTGATAATTTCGATCCTACAAATGTAACAACAATCAAATAGAGTTAAAAGAGAAAGAAATGTAACAGTTCTTGTGAATTTACAAACCAGCAAACATAAATCAAACAAACAGCTCTAAGAATTCAAACAAACAGGGTCTAGAAAGATGCTCCAAGGAGAAAGTGCCATATAAAACACAAAATTACATGAAAACGAATCCACAGGAAGTCTCACTAGCACAAGAATTCAAAGAACAATAGGAGCAGAACCATAGAACACAAAGTGAGTATAACAGCTTGTTTGGCTACTAATAGTGCAAGGGAAAACAAAAGAATTCCGATTCCCCTCCACATTCCCTCCAAATTCGTGGGGAAATATTTTGGTAGGAATTGGATATTTTTATTTTTTAAATTAGAAGCGATCAGAATTAAACCAAAGCAACACATATATCTGAAAACAGGCCAACACTAAAACGATCAAAATCAAGCAACGTAGAGAATGAAAATTAAGCTTACATCTAATCGAAAACTAAAAACAACAAGAATTAGCGAAAACGACGGCAAAAGCACAGAAGAACCACGGATCTAGAGAAATGATACCGGCATAGTATGCCTAGCAAGATTAAGACGACTGACAGCCACATGTGGAAGAATGCAGCTGAGAAAACCTCCAGAAGTACATGCAGCGTAGAAAGCGGGAGAGTACATCTGGATCTTCCAAGGCTCGTTGGGAGCGGGAATCACGAAGCTGCCGCTCTTCTCCATAAGCGACGGCGAGAGAGAGAGCGACTGTTGAGCAGGGCCAGAAGGGAGAAGCTTGGAAGGGAAAAATGTATTGGGAGAGGAAAATGAGTAGAGAAAGCCAGGGATTAGATATTGCTTTGAGGAATCAGAGATAGCCATTGATAAATATCGAAAAAGAGAAATACAGGATTAGAGGGAATCGTTTGGATCCCTATTGGCTAGGCATAAAAACCACCAAAGGATTTGGTGAGTTTGCAAGCGCTCCGATAAACGCAGAAAAGAAAGTGCATTCAATCCTTGAAGGATTATCTGAATGTGCCAACAGGCAACAGCCAAGTTGCTGTACGAGCGGAAAAGTTTTTAGAAGGAAAATAACGGCTGAAAGACGATAATGAGGCAGAAGAGCATCTAAAGAAAAAGGAAAAAAAAGAAGCAACTCCTTAAATTATACTATGTAGCCATTAGTGTCATCTATTTATTTAAATAATAAAAAAAATTATTTTTAAAATTATATAAATAATAAAAGTATTCTTTCACTTATGGATGAAGTTGGATTCATAATAGAATAGGGTCCTGGATCCATGATGTAAAAATTGGAAAAATTCCTCTTCGGCTGTTAAAAGTTTAGCACAGAGATGGCCCAATAACTGATTGATTGTAGAGACAGTATTAGTAACCCTTAAAAATCCAATTACACCGGTAACACTACTACCGATTAAGCAGTGCACCAGGCATGTCAGCCACCAGAATTAATCCTACAATGAGCAATATATCGTCACGCTTGTGCAAGTGTATCGCCTTCTAATAGTTAGCAGAGCAAAAATTACACCTTTGCAACACCAGTAGTTGGGCTGAGAATAACGTTGAAAGCCATTAAAACAAAGTACCAAATCAAACATCAAGAGTAATTAACCATCGAAGGCAACACTTACAGTCCCACCAAAACTTTAAATGCATCATAAATGCCCCATACGGCCCCGACATAGGTCCTATAAAAGACGATACGAAAAGAAAGCCCACGAGTATACAAGCTCGATGAACTTAGTTTCTTCATAACCTAAACAACCAAAAAGAAAAAAAAAATCTCAAAAACTTAAGCCAGGAGCAATTGTAGTGTATTCTTCTAAAGAATCATATTCTAATAGGAAACTTTGCTTACATCATCATAAAGTTGCCCCTTTGGCATTGTTGGTGAAAAAGAAAATATTAGTACCAGGGTTAGCTAGAATAGCACAGAAAACACCAGAAATACAACCAGCCACGAAACTAACACCAAGTTGTGGAGTTTTGCTGTGTTGGTCCGTTGGCAACGGAACGACATGCTTGTAGATCATCTCAACAATGGTCCCAAAAGATGCAAACCTCATCATTGTATCTGAAATCATTTTTTTTATTCTTTAAAACTGACAACTACCACAAAATCAGCATATGCAGATAGTACTCAATTAAAAATTATCTGCAAACCGCCACATGTACCAAACAGTCAGAATTGAGCAGGGCAAACTGTTGATAGAATTAAAAATAAAGAACAATATAATTGCATTCCAAATCATCAAATGATACTTAAAAATGAATATCAAATTAGCATAATTGTTCTCTGCATGGTATGCCAGAATGAACAGAAAATTAAAAGCCTGAGGCTTATTTACAAGGGAAACAGAAACAGGAAGCAAAACTGAGATCTCAATTATGAAAACCAAAGTTGAGTTAGGCTGACTTGCTCATGTGAAAGATGTTACATAACTTAGCTCTTTCTAATAACATTCAAATTATTTGAAGTTGATTTCGAACAACAAATATCATTGTAAATTGGCCTGTATATATATTCCCTCTCTGATAGCTAACTTCAGTAAGGCTGCCCACTATTTCCTAAAGTTATTTTGCAACCGAGAAAAATACTAATTTTTTTTTTTATAATTTTCTTTTTTCAGCTCTATCCAATATCTGATTATAAATTAAACCCTGCCTCGGTCAATTCAGGCCGGCCGGACCTAAATTAAAAAGGTACGTCCAAACCCTCAAAAAATAGCAGGTGGCTAGCCGAACTACTTCTGGTCAAGTGTAATCAATTTGATAAAGCGGGTCAAAATTTATCAAAATAATAGTCCACCACAGATCGGCTCTAAACAAGAAAAATTCAATTATTTAATGCATATTTTAAGCAATCACATTAGCTTTTGTGGTGTTGATTTAATACGTATATTTAAGAGAAAATATCATAAGACGATTATCAACTTTATTTGAAATAAATAAACTTTTTTAAAAAAAATGTAAAGTTCATAGGACTTGCGTGGAATCTGAAGTTTCCAAAGGGTAACCGAGAATCTGAAAATAAATTTGAAAAAACACTAGCGTTTTTAAGAAATGCAGCCGACAAGACTTTCCTGAAACAGCTCTTTGAGGAAATTCCATAATCATACCTGGTATGATATCTTATGTATCTGAAAAATTTGGGAATTCCATCAGACAAGCCTCCAGTCACGAACTTCACTGAATCTAGAATCTGAATGAGGTAGAATATTAATCTTTATTGGAGCAAATGGCGAAAGAGCAGCAGCTGTAATCATTGCAGCAGATGATGAACCAGCAAGGCAAATCAAGGTCTTATGCTCGGCAGCATACTCAGGTCGTTCGAGTTCAGAGTAGTATTTCTTGAAGAACTCAAAAAATCCAAATATGAGGGCGCTCCTAGAACTGAAAGAAAAGATGTTCCCTCATAAGGCCCTGAAGAATCCTCCCACTCTCCCTGCTCCTTGAGCACAATTCTGAAACCTTTTGAACTTCGTAGGATCAATCTGACAAACCCATTCATCTTTATTTAATTAGTTTTATGACTTCTATTTTTATAAGCATTACATTTCAAATCATTTCATGTTTGGTTGTAAAAAGAAAACTAGATGATTAAAATATTTCAACTAGCAGAATTGCCACTTTGACAACCGGCATTTATAAGCCCCTATGCTGGTCCTTCCTCCAAATTTTTGATAGTCTTTACCAAGATGTATGTTATAGACCGAAATTTATAATTAAGTTAATTTCACTATCAATGATCAATAAGAAAGCCACATAATTCACCCTTTCTGGTAGATTCACAAATAAGCTGTAAATGGAAATTACAATGACCAACCATTGAGAAGAAGAATTTTTCAGGTTTGAGAGTTCTCGTCCAGATAATTACATAACAAAAAGCCCAGATCTAGAATATATAACAATTACAGGCAAGAAGTGTTATTGTTCTCAGGGCTAAATACTTTAATGGCATCCACGTGAATGAATAGCCATAACTCCACATAGGACATGATCATATCCCTCTAATAACGATAAAATAAAATTAAACGAGAGCAGTTTTCGTAAATGAATAACACCAACAAACGGAAATCAAACAAACAATTACTAGAATTCAAACAAAATTGGCCTAGGAAAACTGCAAGGAGAAAGTGCCATATAAAACACAAAATTCCAGGAAAAGAATTCCATAAAAATTTATCTCTAGCACAATATAAACTATAGTAGCAGAAATGAAACAGAGAAATCCAAGAACGAATACCAGCACAACCATAAAACACGAAGTCAGTGAAAAACTCATATCTGAAAAAAGTTATACTATCACTAGATCTCGTGTAAATAATCCAATATTATAGTTTGATAGAGAACTAATATCAAAATACAATCAAAATTAAACCAAACAACTCATGAATCCGAAAACAAGTAAGCAGACACTAAAACGATCAAAAAATCAAGCAATGTAGAAAATGAAATCCAAACAAACATAAAACGGGAAACAAAAACAACAAGAGTAAGCAAAAACGACGGCAAAATCACAAAAGAAGCAGGGATGTATAGAAATGATATACCTTCATATTACGCTTGACAAGCACATGAGGAGTGCAGTCCGAGCAGCGTAGAAAGCGGGAGAGTACATGTGGATCTACCCAGGCTCGCTGGGAGGGGGGATCATCAAGCTGCCGCTCTTCCTCATGAGCGTCGGTTGAGCAAGGTTAGAGAGGAGAAGGTTGGAAAGGGAGAGAAAGCTAGGGATTAGAGATTGCTAAGAGGATTCAGACGAAGGCGCCATTGCAAAGATGGAGAGCGAGAAATGCAGGATTAGTGGTAAATCTTCGGAATACTATTGGCAAAGCAGAAAAGGCACCAGAGAATAATTTTGGGTGTGTTCCCAAAGTTCCGATAAATGCACGATTATAAGTAAACAAAACACACACACACGCACTGTACAGGAGGCGTAACAGCCAACTTTTCTCCAGTACTTGTTTTTGCAGAGAGAATATTAATTTCTTAATTTTATTGGTAATTGTGCTCTTAAAATTTCATAAGTTTCCATGATTAACTCTTTTGTTCTCACTTCTCACTAAGCTTGGCTGTCTAATTTCAAGGTGGTGTTTTAGCTCCTTCTGTGAAAGATGAGAAGAAAGTGCCTTCAATCAATGAAGGATTGTTCGAAAGTGCAAACGGGCAAGTTGCTGTATGCCCTATAAAATTATATTGGATTGGACGAACAGTGTCTTTTTATCATATACATTGGACCAATTTCACCTAATAATCGTAATAATAAAAAGCTTCTGGTTGAGCTTAATTTAATTGATTCTGAAACTCTCCTATTCCTGTAGCTGGGGCACAAAGCCGAAGGAATGAAAGAATGCTTATATGAAGCAAAGCTTTGTGACCTTGTTGATCCATGATAGTCCGCACATGTGTTAGTATATATGTCTTTCATATGAAATCCTTTACCCTTTCTTTTGTTCTATTATCAAAAATTCAAAATCAACCTTTTTTTTCAATTTCTTTTTTGGGTCGGGTTTCATTATGAGTGACTCGACCATTTATCTTAATCAATCAAAGAATTGACAAATTTAATTAAAAAATAATTTTTAAAAATTGATTTCTTATCGAAAAAGTTGTTTTAAAATTATTTTTAGAAATAAATAAAATCATACTTATTAAGCAAAATTTTGTGGATGTTATATGTATTTTGTTTATAGTTTAGGCTAAAATCATTCACTTATATTGTAATTTAAATAAATTTGTTAAATTTTAATTGAAAAACTAGGTAAAATAGGAGATTTCTTTCGTTGATAACCTAATAAAATACCTTCAATGGTCGGTTCATGAATATAAGCGTCCATTTGATTCAACTTTTTCTCTTAACTTTTAACGGTATAATAAACTAATTACCGAATTAGATATTTGGTTACTTCAGCTTTTGATTTGTTAGACTAATAAAAACTAAATTAAAATTTTAATTAATCAAAAGTAAAAATTTGCAGTTCAAAATTCCAACCGTCAGCCTTTAAAATTTTTACTTAAAGCTAGCTTTTCATGAAAAACTCTAATTTTAAGATTTTTATATTAAAAAATTGCTTCTAGATATTTAATATATATAAAAAATTATTTTTCTATTTGTACTTGAATCAATTTATATTAAATTTATATTGATTAAAAATTATATTTTATATTATATTTTTGTCTAATTAATTATTTTTATATTATATATGATATGCATTTTAAACAAATAAAAAATTAATATATCAATCACATTAATAATATAATATAATTATTAATAATTATTTTATAAATTATAATTAATTTTCAATTGTTTAATTATAAAACGGTTTTAAATTAATTATAAATTGTTGACTGTCACTACAACTGTTGACAACTGATCGTAACCAAATAAATCCTAGGAGTGACATTTTTTTCTTTTATTTTGACAACTTTTTTTTAATAAAATTTTGAGAACCTTAATTAAGTGCACTATGGACAGAACTTTAGTTTGGCTCCATTACTTTCATATAACAAAATATTGAATTTTTGAGTCATTATAACAAAATGATAAACTGTCCGTATGAATTATATATGATGCTCCTTCTTCTTTTTATCTTATTTTTTTCTTCTTTCTTTTGAGGATACATAATATTGTTTATTATTTATATCTATTATATAGAGTTTTACATGAAAACAATCCTTAGCATCATTAAAATGGAGAAAGAAAAAAAAGGTTGAAAGGGAAAATAAAAAGAAAAAGGTAGCTAACCCTTGTCGCAAATATAATTGGCACTTCATGTGACCATAAATCTGCCAAATTCACCAACTTCCTTTCATCCAAGAGGCAATGACATTGTTTATTGCCCTTTATCAAAGAAACAAAAGCAGTCAGCGTTTTATTGATGTACCGGATAATGGACGTACCTGATTGTTGGCCGACATTTAGGATCCATTGACGGAATCAAAGCATTCTGGACAAATCAAATCAAGCCATTTCTGAATAGTTTGTGATTTGACTTGGCAAGCTCACTAAAAAAAAAATTTAGATCAGCAATTTTCAAATTTAATTTTAAGACTCAATCCACAAAATTATAAACTAACTATTTCTAAGGAATAATTTATTTTTGGACAATAAAACTCGATCAAATTCAACTATTAGTAATTTTAACTTTACGTACTATATTTAAGATTAAGAAAAACAGTATTTATTTACACGTGCTTGCATTTTTTTAATCAAATTTAATATGCTACAAAATATAGAAATATTTAAATGTTCAAATCTAAATTATGTATTTTTAAACAAATTTATATATAGTTTTACTTAGAATCTAAATTTATTGAAACAGATTTTTTAATTCCTTAAAACTTATGAACCATATTTACAAATACTTGGGAAGTTCAACAAAACTCAATTAATAAACTAGACAAATGTTAAATCTTAGCTTTAGGCGCTATTGGAGGCAAACCCATACCAGTCAAAACAAGGGCAGTCACATTTGCAGCCCCAGGCTGATTAGAAACAAATGATTTGAGAAATTACTCGGCTCTATGACATGCAAAAAATGAAGAAACAATTTACTCATAGACCAAACGCTCGTGCATTCTGATACATTGTCATATACCAAAGGCGAATGATCAAAGGTGGGACAGACCAAAATATACTCCCCCATCTGCCCATTATTTTTGCCTTTAACAGTGGATATTGGTTCCTAACATCAAAGCGAAATTTCATATATGATCTGACTAACAAATGTATTCTTGACAAGGATGAAACCAAAACCTTCCTCCCCATGGAGCCAAAATTTGCGAAAATGACTAAAATTGATGCAACGTTTGAATGTAAAAAAGAATAATCTTCATTGCCTTGAATCATAATTCTACGTTTATTTTTCCTATAGTTTAACACCTTCCACAAACTCACACAAGATATGTGCTATCCTCCAAAACTACACCTTTGCAAGTCTAGCAGGAGCAGCAGCAGGAGCAACACCACCTGTGGTTGGCCTGAAAATATACATCAACAGCCATTAAAAATAAAATACCATATTCAACATCAAAAACAGAGAACCATCACAAGTAATACTTACAGTCCCACAAAAACCTTGAATGCATCATAAATACCCCATTGGGCGCCAGTAAGTGTTCCAATCATGACAATACGGAGAGGAAGCCCACGAGTAAACAGGCCCCACAAACCCAGTTTCTTCACAGCCTGCACAACCAAAGAAAGAATAAAGATAATCTCAAAAACATAAGCAAAGGAGAAATGAAATATTGTGAACCAAAATAATCATGATTCTAACAGAAGAATAGGGGTCTTACATCACCAACAGTTGCGCCTTTAGCATTGTTGAGGAAGGAGACAAGATTATCAGCAGGGTGAGACACAATAGCACAGAAAACGCCAGCAATATAACCACCCGCAAAACTAATACCAAGTTGTAGAGGTTTGCTGCACTGGTCTTTTGGGGTGGGAATGGCATGCTTGTAGATCAGCTCAACAATGGTCTCAAAAGATGCAAATTTCATCATTGTATCTGAAATCAAAATTTTTTATCTTAGAAACTGCCAACCACAAAACTTAATACGGTTAGAGAAAGACAAACCACAGCACAATTAACAACTTGCTAATGCGGATTGCACCTAATTGAAAATTATTTAAAGACTTTCACATAGATCAAAAAGTGAGAATTTGAGCATGGCAAACTGCTTATAGAATTAAAGAAATGAACATGATCCCATTCCCAATCACCAAATGAGGCTCACAATTGAAAACCAAATTAATGTGTTCTTTGAATAGGATGGTCGAAAATGCTTCATCAGATAAAAAAAGGCTCAGATAGATTTACATGGGCACCAAAAACAGGAAGCAATATATCAACTGCCAAAACCAAGTTTGAATTAGGTCAACTTGCTCATATCTGAGTTATTAAATATTATCGCTCTGAATAACACAATTAATATATCGAAGTTTCTTTTGAACAATAACTAAGATCATCAAAAAATTGTTAGTATATCAATAGAAAACCTGACAGTGATTTTCAGCATGGCTGCCTCATCATAATGGCCTAAAGTTATTAAACAGAATCTACTAATTTTTTGTAATTTTTTCTTTCAGCCCTTTCAGAAAAAATAACTAGTTCCAAATTAAACACTCCCTACAATATGTATCATGTTCAAATTTAATAAAGACTAGCAGCATTTATCAAAGTAACATGCTTTTTGGTAATCATTTAATACATATACTAAGCAATAACATGAACTTTGTTGAATTTGAAGATAAATATGGGCACTGATTTAATATCATATTTAGCACAAGAAATAAGAAGATGAGTATTGCCATTATTTGAGATAAAAAAAGAAAATAACTTACAAGGAATCTGACGTCCCCATAGAGGAACAATACCTTTGTACAATCTGTAAAAACACACATGCTTTTTAGAAATGCAACTTATTATAATCATCTGTCAGGAATTTCATAATCATACCCAAGAGTTCCTTCAGATTTGACAAATTTGGGAAGTCCATCTGACAAGCCTCTAGCAAAACCTGGCTGAGTTTGAACTCGAACCTTTACTGCCTCAAAAGGGCAAAGAGCAACATCTGCAATCACTTCGGCAGAAGCAGAACCAGCAAGGTAAATTAAGGTCTTGTATCTGGCAGCATACTCTGGACCCGCAAGGTCAGAGTAATACTTCTTGAAGAACTCATAAAATCCAAATTTACAGGCTCCCTGAGCACTGTAACCAAGGAGGGTAGGCACCCAGCCCCTGAAGAACCCTCTGATCCCCTGCTCCTTGAGCAAAACTCCAAAACCAGATGAGATGCTCTTGTACTTTGCAGGATCAATCTGACAAACACCATCATCGTTACTTTAGTTGAAGAATTATATTTGACAACTATTACATATCAAATCATTTTATGTATGGCTGTAAGAAGCAAATGGGATCGTTGTAATATTTCAATTAGCAGAATTGCCACTTTGACAAGCAGCATTTAAATGACCCTACACTGATCCTTCCTCCAAATTTTCAGTCATAACATAAAACATTGAATAATGATTTATTTACCAAAACACAAGTTTATCGACACTGATCTGTTAATTTCACCATCAATGGTTATCAAGGAAAATCATATAATTCACCATAACTGATACAAAAGTAGTCATCTCACTATCAAATTCACAATTAAGCAGTAAATAGAAACAACTGTGTACATATAAGCAACCACTGGGACAATAAAAATCATCTTTGAGTTCTCATTTATATAATTCCAATCTAATCAATGTTGATGCAACAATTAAAAAAAACTCACAGATCTAGAACATCCATTACTTGCGACAAGTTATAATCTCTGGGCCACGTACCCAGAAATCCAAAGCGTAGTTAAAAATTTGGGAAACCCCATTCATACTATAGAAACACAACAGACATCAGAGAGTAGTTTACGGCACCATAGTATAATCAAGCGCGCAAAAAAAAAAGATATCCGGCTGAATAAATAGAAAAACTCTACACAAAATATGATAATGTCAGGCTAATAACCATAAAATAAAATTAAAAAGATAGGAATATAACTGTTCTTCTAAATGCATAAGACAATCAAACAATAATCCACACCAGATTATGGATGCAGTTATATGAGCAATCAAACATACAAGAGTAGCAAGGAGAACGGCCATGTAAAACACAAAATTACCTGAAAACGACTCTACGAAACACTCTAGCACAAAATAGATAATACGCCAATGAAATGAAACAGACAGTTCAAATAATACATACCAGCACGTCCACAAAACACAAACTCGAGGAGAAGTTTTATTTTAAAAAAGATTGTACTCTTATCAGATCTCTTGAAAAAGCTAAAGACCACAGGAAAATCAACAAACACAAGAATCGATCACAGTCAAATAAATAGCGCATTACAATTAAATAGAGATCTAGTATCAAAATACAGATCTAGCAAATCAATCAAATTAAGCCAAAACGACAGATAAATCTTGAAAAGGGAAAGCAAATACTAAAACGATCAAAATCAACCAACATAGAGAATGGAATTTGAACATAGATCTAATCGAAGACTTAAAAAAGACAAGAATAAGCAAAAACGACGATGAAAGCGGAAAAGAAGCACAGATCTAGAGAAATGATACCTGCATATTACATTTGACAAGGTCAAGAGGAGTGACAGCCGTATGCGTAAGCCCGCAGCTGAGAATACCTCCAGCAGTACAAGCAGCGTAGAAAGCGGGAGAGTACATCTCGATCTTCCCAGGCTCCATGGGGGAGGAGATCACGAAGCTGCCGCTCTTCCTCATGAGCGACGGCGACTGAGAGAGCGACTGTTGTGCAGGGTTAGAGTGGAGAAGCTTGGAAAGGGGTAGGGTTTTGGGAGAGGAATAAGAGTAGAGAAAACTAGGGATTAGAGACTGCTTTGAAGAATCTGGAAAAGCCATTGCAAAAGATAGAAAGGAGAAATGCAGGACTAGGAAAGGAGGTAAAGGGAGCGAGCGAGAGAAATGGAGGAGGAGAGAAAGAGGCTATCTCTTGCCTAGTCTCCTCCCGCGGCCAATTACTGTGCCGAAGCTGGCTTTTCCATTGGCCAACCGGCCCTACCCTCGCGTTCTTTACGAGATATTTGCCTCGTCTTTTGCCCGTTGCTTTCTCCTTATTTACAACTGGAACACTGGATCAGAACTGTTGCTCTCCGCCGCTGCTGGTAGGGCCCAGGGGGACTGTTTGGTGAGATAAGTGCAATGTAATTTACTAATAATTATGAGGCACATGCGCTTTTTTTTTTAATATAAAAATACAGGTGTTATTGAGATTAAATATGTTCGTGTCGGACTGAGACACGTACACTTTATTTATATTGAAAATATAAAACAATTGAAAAATTTGCCTTTTTTTTTTCTTTGCAAAAATATTGTCTACATTTTGGCTCTGAAAATTTCATTCTACAGAGTATACTATGAGAATTAAAATTTTAAAATACAGTGATAGAGTCAAAACTAGCTTTTTTTTTTATCTAAATTAGTTTAATTTAAAAAAAATTTAAAAGTGATCAAACCGTTAATAAAACTATAAATGAACCATTTTCGTAACATTAAGAATAAATATGAGTAAAAAATTAAAAGAAAATACACGAAGAATTTTAAAAATATGGGACAATTATTTGCACCTTGTGTCATGTTTATAGAAATTTCAACGGCCAGATTTGAGGTGGATTTTTTCTTCTCTGTTCCCTATCCCAAAACTTCACCCAATTTCTGCAAAAAAATTTTTTGATTTCCGTGCTAGATGGGAATGTAGATCTACAATCGATTTTTGATTTTTATTTAAATTTTTTTTATTTTATTTTAATATTAAAAAAATTATTTTAATTATATAGTTGTTTAAATAAAAAATATTTTTTGTATTATATTTTATTATTTTTTTTAAATATTAATTATATTAAAATATAAATAATTATATATATATATATATATATATATATATATATATATATATATAATATTCAGTCCGGAGCCGGGACGAAAAATAAAAATTAGAAAAAGAATCATCTCATTTGAAATAAAATTAGGACAAAACACTACAAAAACGGGTCAAACTGCCATATCTGCGTGTTTATTCTCTTGCTGGAGGATTCTATACAGCAAAAATTGGTGGGAAAAAAACAAAGGAAAAAAGGAAGAAAAAATTGGTGAAAGGCAAGGGCAAGATAAGTAATTATACTAAACGGCAGGGGCCAATGGTGCAGACGGCAATGGAAACGAGCAAGCGAGGGGCAGGGGGGGTGGGGTACAGGGAAAGGCATATATTCCAGGAGATATATTGGAAACATCAATAAATAAATAATAGTCAGCTAGTTTCCAACTTTTATGGCTGCGTTGCCTTTTCAAATTGTCTACTTACCATTTTGAACAACCTTCATTTTCTTACAACTGGGCAACGTATTCATGCTGGGCAGGCCAATCCATAACCAATAAAAATGAAGAATCACTCGGTAAAACTATTGTAGAATCACACTGTTTTTTTTTTCTTTTTTTTTAGTCAGAAAAATATACTTTGATTAAACAACAGGAACAGCAGATACATAGGCTTCAGCAGCTTCAAAATTTAGGAAAGGGGAATGTGGCAGTAGCCGTGGAAAAGAGAAATATATAGACCTAATTTGTTTGTACATCTCAACAAAAATAATAGTATCACTTGTTCCCTTTTATTCAAAATTTTATTTAGAAAAGATAGTAAGCCTGTAAATTCATTCATAAATTTCACATACTCGACAAATTTTATTTATATATTTTTTTTCAATTTAATATATTTGTTATTTTTCCCATTCATGCCTTTGAAAAGAAAAAAATAGAAATGCATTGATATAAAAAAGACATGAACATTTATTTTTAAATTAAATATTAAAAGAGACTTACAAAATAAATTCAACTAATTAATAATGCAATGAAAATTTTATTGCACTATTGCACCCAATAAAAATGATTTAATTAAATTTGAAAAGCTGTGTTTTATAGTCATATTCATAAAATTAGAGGTTGAACCAAGACCCTTGTATGACCGCCATATGGAGAAGTCCCTAAACAACCGATACCCCTTTTTATCTTTTAAGATCCGAACCAGCACCCACATTTTTTTTAATTCAAACCCTGGCATTAATGCATTTTTCAGAAACAAGGAATATGGATAGAATAAATCAAGCCCCACATTACAGACATATTAACAGCAGTCTCACCTTATTAATAGTTGCATTCATATTGAAGGTAAAAATAAAAAATAAAAAACACAAAAAAAATCCCAAAAAATATAAAGAAGGATCTGTATAGAGCCTCCAAAATTCTTAACGTGTATCTTTTGTTTTGCTTTTCTCTCTTTAAATCTGAAAAAGATTCTTCACTGAGAGAAGAATTGTTCAATGGAGAACAATGGAGCATCTTGTTCTTCTACGGTTAACAACATTATTCCCCAGCAATCTCAATGGCTTCATCCAACTTTATCAGGTTCGTCTTTCCTCCATACATATCATTCTTGTTCTGTACATTAGGCCCCAATTGCCTTGGTAAACTAGAGAGAAATGAAGGAAAAGAAAAAAAAAAAAGGAGAAAATGGGAATTGAATACACTTGATAATTATCTCAAAAGCATTGAACATTAGAATTTCATTCCGCAGGAACAAAGCGTAGAACAGATATAACAACAGAATTTAGTCCTGGGAAGATTTTCAGGGCGAGAAATAATTCAGGCTACATCATAACGTTGGATTTAACTCAAATGACTCTTCTCCCATTCTTTACTAAAGAATGCTTGCGTTGTGGTTCACTTCGTATATCTTTACCATTTCATGCAGACTTGAACAAGAGAATGGGGGCGACGATGAACCTTTTGGAAGAAGATAAGGACTCAGCAAGAACTGATATTTATCAGGCAAAGAGGCGGGAACTCTTTCACATGCTAGAAGAGTTCAGAGATTCTTATCGTTCTTTAGCTGAAAAGTACGATCAGTTGAGGTCTAAATTGCATCATGTAACTGATTTGGGTTCTACACCATCTTCATCTTCAAATTCTAGCAAATTTTGGCATTTTTATTCCAGACTGGATTCTATCATAGAAGATCCTGGTGTTCAATGTGGCAATACCAACCACGAGTTGGAATATCTGGACAAGCTAATAGAAGAACTGACGTCGAGGGAGCCATGCAACATGAAAATGAAGTATATTGAAGAAAACCAATTCAAAGAAGAAACCACAGTTTTGTGCAATAAAAAGGTATCAATATGACAATGGATTATCATAACTTACTTCCGGATCAGGATACAGTTGGAGATCCCAGAAAAGGCAATTTTGAGGGAGATTCATGGTCTGAGCTAGAATTTCAAGTTTCAAAGCTCATGCAGGAGAATCTCCACCAACAGGCTGAGTTGGCCAGGAGAAATATAGAAAAGACTCTGATGATTAATAGGCTTCAGTTACAGCTAAAACATCTAAAAGATGAGAATAGGCAATCCAAGGTTATATCAGCTGCTTAAAGGCTGGAGAGAACCATAGCCAATTTCAGAAATCAAAACTAAAAAGACTGGTTTGTGGTAAGTTCTTTGGCCTTGGTTGTTCATGATTTGACTATCAGTTGCTTTATCTGCTCCAGGGTAAAACATATTTGCTAACAACTCCAATCTTCAACATGAAAGCTGCAAAAATGTCTCTAGAACAAGTTATGGGACTTAATTTTTATCAAGCTTTTGTCATCCTAATTATGATATGCGATTTGTCCAGGTCAAAGTTGAAAATAGTCTGTTGTCAACACACTGAGCACTTATCTTGCGATTTGCATATCAGAAGCATACCCATGTCAAAATTAAAAGAATAAAAACTTCATCCTTCAATAATTGCAGTAATCTTCCTCGCAAGCAAATATATGATACGGATCCCTTTGGCTTAAACTTCTCCCGAATTAACAGTTAGGAGACAAATCAATCTTATAAATCTTTTTGATGAAGCAACTTGAAGTGTTTGTGTTTCAGACTTCATGCTACATCACAAGAAATTTCTTGCACTCCACAAATATACTCTATTATATCAGAAGTTGCACACTGGGGACTGCAATTAAGTAAATATATTTTTTCTCTTACTCAATTAAGTAAAAAGCCCTCATCTAACAGACCAGAATTTGACTTCAGCCCCTATCATCTTTTAGAAAACATCCAAAGATTCTCATGCATAGCCATGCATACCATAGCCTGGAATCATGGCAGTCCATGATCTCACATTTTTCTCCTTCATACCATCAAATGCTTTCCTTGCCATTTTAACTTCCCCTCACTTGCAATACATATCTATGATCGAGAAATGCGTTCTTGGCAAGACACCGATAGATGACAAAGGTAAGCATATTTCTAATTGAAAAAAAAAAAAAGGGAATCATACAAGACATTCAAACAAAACACAAGCAGATGGGTTAAATAAAATTTGGTGCAGCAATACAGATATCAATAAAATATTTGTTTTAGCAGAAAATTTCTATCATCCTAACGTGAAGGACGAAATTTAGTGAGTACCTGGTCATGGATACACTTTCCTAGCTGCAAAGCCCCGGAATGTGCACAAGCTAACAACAAAGTGGACAATGTCACTGCATTGTATTTGACATCAACATCCTTTATCATCTCCCGGAAAACTTCAAAGGCATCAGTGGATAACCCATTTTAGGCGTTCACAGCAATCATAGAATTCCAGGAAACGCCATCCTTCTCAGTTATACCATCAAACATCTTCCTAGCCACGCCTACCGCACCATCTTTTGCATATGCATCTAACAAAGTATTTTCAACTCTCAGATCTTTATCCAGTCCCCTCTTTACCAAAAATCCATGAACTCCCTCAGTCACTCCCTTCGCAGAAACACGAAAACATGCTGATAAAAGAGAAGCTATAGCAATTGAATCCAAAGAAACCTCAGTGTTTTACCATTACTCTCGCTCTCTTCGATCAAGAAGTCCTTAAAAATCCATAACGCTTCATTGGCATTGTCGTTTTGAACATAACCAGTGATCATCGACGTCCATGTCACAATATTTCTGTGAGAAATTCCATCGAACAGGATTCTAGCATAACGCAGTAGCGCACATTCGGAGTACACTTCAATCAAAGCTGATGAGACAAAAAGGTCTGATTCAAAGACAAAAACAAGAGCTTGTTGATGGGTTTGCTTTCCTGAGTGAATAACGAGCAGAGCTGAACACGCTTTGATTGGGCAAGGGAAAGTAGAGCAGATAGGTTTGAGATTAAGTTTTCGCATTGAGGAGAATGCGCGAAGGAACTCAAATGAGTCGCCGCCGCGTGCCAACTCGGCGATGATCGAGTTCCAGGAGAATACATTGGTCTGATCGATGTATTTGCTGAACCAAGTTCTGAGATTAGAACTGGCTGCTGTTGATGTTGAATAATGGTATATATGGGTTTTGCGGCGAATTGGGATTACAAATACGTATTTGTACATTTTTATCATTTTACCATTTTAAAACTATTTTCAATCTACTTTATTTCCTTACAAACAGTCCTTTTAAAATTACAATTTCGTGTTTTATTTAGTTGACATAATAAAAAATTATAGTCATTCTGCAGTTTACTAGATGAATCATAATATTTATAATAGTTAAATTACTAATTTTTAATTATAAGTATGGCTCATATGTACAGTAAATAGGGATATGCTGGAGTACAGCGATGGAGTGTTAGCGAGGAGCGGATAGTGAGATATAATATCATAACAATTGCAAAAGTCACTGCTATTAAACATCAAAACTGCTAGATAGTGTAATTTAATTTATAAGAAAACCATGGAATTTGTACTAATAATAAATCCATACAATCTCTTTTACACAAATTGAATACAATCTCTAGATCCTGTCAAAATTCAAACAATAGAAACTAATCTAATTGCCAAAATAACAGTACAAATTCCAACACTTAACAATGTACTAATATGACCGTTAAGCCTAGCTGAACTAGAAGAACTCTTCCCTATAAACTCACCTGAGCTCGGCACTGGTGCTAATGCCTCTGGTTTCGGAGGATCTGCAGAATTCAGGGGCCATTGATCGGTCGGAGAAGGAAAAAAAGACGACATATTAGGTGCAGTCACGTAAGGCAACACAGCAGGAGAAGCAGTAATCATAGGCTCACTACTAATGGCAATCAAATTATAAAAGATGATAGTGATAACCATTGAAATAGCAGCAAAAGATTTCTTCAAGGTAGCCATGAATATCTTGTCTTGGACATAGGTGTATGATATTAGGTTTGTTCAAGGTTAAATATAGTGAGTGAGTAGTATTAAATTGCATATCACGGGATTGACAGTAGCAAATTTAATTCTGATTGGATTTTAGCCTTCATGATCTTGTTATTTATAAGAATCATTTGTTTCTTTTGATTTTTGTCCTGTGTTGTTATTGTATGGGCATTGGTTTGGGTCAATTTAAGTAATCAATTAGATTCTTTCCTATGCAAAGGCTAATGGGTGGATCATGGATGAGCCAAACATGCTGTGGGAAAGTATTGGTAATTCACATGCTCAGTTTGGATTGTAGGAAAAAAGGCCTATATCTTTCATGTTCTCTTTACTCCATCCCATGTGACTAAGTTTATAAATGAAATAGAATTCTTAAATAAATTCATTATCTTACTTGTGATATAACTTTATCCGGTACTCCTTTTTTATCTTCTAATTTCATTAGGATCAAAAGATTAATGAAAGGTGATAATATGAATGTTTTGAAAGTACGCCTAACCGTGCTAAGCGCACGGACAAAAAAATATGATTATAATTTTTTTAGATTGTTTTTTTTTTTTTAACTTAGAATATTTTAATGATGACTAAGCATAAAATACTTATGCCTCCAAAATTTACCACTTTTATTTTCACATATGCATTTTAAATTAATTTCTTTGTTTACCGCCATCCACCTCAACAAAAATCATAAATAATAAATAATAATTTGTAAATCTTATATATACATAAGTAACAATGAAATATTGTTAATTTCTACATATTATATAATTATTTTTAAAATTATATTAATATATAAATTAATTTAATAATTTTTTTACTAAAATAAATTTAATTATTCTCAATAATAAAAAAAATTAATATGAAGATTTTAGAAGAAATCAAATATGGTGTTTTGGGTGGGTTCAAAAGGTTGTAAAGTTGCAAACTGAGATACACTAATTCCCACGAGCATTTGCAGAATGACGTGATTTGCAAAGATTACGAATAATCGAATTCACTAGAAGATATAATCTTTACAATTCAAACAAATACTAAACCATTGAATGCCAATGATCGGTCACTAACCAAATCATCACTGCAGTAAAGGCTCCAAACTTTGGAGAATGGGTTGTAATCAGGCAGTGCCAATAAGATTGCACTTTTATGGTTGATGAGATCCCAACATAAAAATAGGTTGCAACTGTGTGAAATTATTGCATACATTCAGTCTACACAGATTAAGGATATAATTGAATTGAATTGAGTCGATATAGTATCAAATTCGAGTTTAATTTAATTAAAAAAACTTGAAAATCGAACTCGATATATATAACTTATTTTTACTTGTTAGAAACTCAACTCGATAAAATTTAAAATTACTAGATTTTTTAATAAATAATATACTTGATTCGAACTCAACTTGAATTAATTTAACTCGATTAAGTTAGAATATATTTAAATACTAAAGATATAAAAGTAATTTAATAAATAATAAACAACTTGATTAAATTCGTGGACTTTACGAGTTGATTATTATGATATTTAAGTTCGACTTAATAAACTACTTGAGGTTGAGTTTGACTAGATCAATTTCGAGTCGAATTCAAATATTTTATAAATCGAATTCGAGTAGCTCGACTCGTTTATACTTCTAATACAGATCAAATCAATAAAAGAATCTTTTATAAATAAAATAATTTATATAATTTTTCTCACTAGTTTAATCTACTATTTGCAAAAATTTTCCACAACTATACACATCCAAGTTTGATTCTCCTCCAAGACAAAGCCAACATGAAGCATCAGAAATCATACTGGATAAAAATATTATATTAAATCTAAGACCCTTGCTAGTACTCAAGATCCCTCCCTCCATTTGAGTTTACATTTCAGTAATTATCAAAAGCTTTCCCACTTTCATATGTTCGCAAGACTATCTCTTACTCTCTTTCAATATCCATTTTTCTATGTTCTTCAGGCTCCTATTAATCACATCACCAATCAAAATTTAACTTTATTTTCCTAATAAAGCATTACAAAAACCAAATTCTAATCATCATAAAAAAAATATAGGAGAATATATTGGTGATAAAAATAGATAAATTATACAGAAATGATTTTCAGTCACTCTTCCCGATGTTGAGTATGAAGAACGTACATATCCGGCCGGTGCAGCATGCGGAGGGAAGCTCTTTTTATGCGAAACCAAACCATTTGTGTGTATAACATCTACAATGAACCCCATTAACACATCCATGTCATCTTGTGCACTACACATAAAATTTGCCGGTAAAGGCATACATATATGCAATAAAACATACGCAGGCAACCCAATCAGACGGTTTGAGATCCATTGCCCTCTTCAAGCACAGCTTGGCATGAGCAACATTTGGGAGGTCAATCATACTCTCCATCATGAATGGGTGTTTGAAATTGCTGTTGGATGTGCAAAAAATATGTTTAAAATTTTTTTGATTTAATTGACTGATTTTTTTAATTTTTTATAAATTGTTTTTCTCAAAATTACTTTTGTAAAAAATACCTATTTATATGTTTCTTTTCAAAAATAATTTTCAAAACTTAAAAAAATTAAAAATAAAAAAATTCTCCAAAAACTTTCCAAACTTAACGCCAAACAAACCCGAGTAAGTATGGACCTACAGATATTGATAAGAAAATTACTCATCTAAACTAGGTAATATATATACATGCTAGCAACATATGCATATATTATATGCGAACAGACAAAGACACATGAATCTATGTACTTGCTCATGCATACTCCAAATATTTTATAAATATTATTTTATTCAATTAATTTTTTAATATTTATAAGATAAAAATTAATAATTTTATTTGAATTAAATTTTTTATTAATATATAATATTTATCCTTAAAAAAAATAATATATAATTTTTTATTAGAAATCAACACTACTAATTTAATTTCTAAAAATTTTTAAAGATAATAATATACAATCTTTTATTATAATTCAATCCGTAGTTTAATTGCTAAAAATTATTTAAAAAAATTCTCAAAATTCTGAAAAGAAAGTAAAAAAATAAATAAAAATAATGTAAATTATATAGAGAATATCACATCAGCATCTCTTGAGTCAACTTTATATTATATATTAGATTAGATTACGATGGACACAAATTTTGGTAAAAAGTGTAGCACTTATTCCTTACTTTCATAAAATATTTGATCCTTATCATTTCACAAATCATGAAACAGATTAATAGAAAGGCAAAAGAAAATGAAAGAAAGGATAAAGTTACAGCAGTAGGCCAACAAAAAATAAAAAGAAACATAATTTTTGGACCATCCATTCCTTCCTCTCTCTCTCTCTCTCTCTCTCTCTTATAGTCCAGTAGTTATTAAAGTTGGAATTCGCACTAAAGAACCAGGCACAAGTGTAAACCCAACAGAGAACTCAAGCGTGAATATAAAACAAAAATTTATTAGAAAATTCAAAAATAATATTACACATTCAGAAATCAAAATATTACTACGATAATAATCAATGTGGAGAATCTAACTATAAATGACCCAAAACAAGAAGAAGAAGAAGAAGAAGAAGAAGAAAAAGAAGATGAAGGATAGAAACATAACAAGATCAAATTTGACTCAAATTGTATAAATCAGCAGAAAGGTACAACTTCGTCACAATTCTTCATCCTAAAATTACTTATTTTCTTCGTAATACACCAAAAAAAAACCTTATCTTTCACTCTACACCAACATATGTAAATGCTAGAAATCAACTCCCAAACAAATCATTTGTTCTTTTGAAGTAATGAATCTGTGAATAAATATACGCCAAACAATACAACAGGGTGCAGAAGTACCATCTAGTTCATGTCAAATCAGGAGGCACAGTGAACTCCACGCAAGGTTTCGTAAATCTCCAATTAAAGAAGCCTAAGATGTGCAGTATCATTCAAGCGCTTTATCTGCCAGCCTGTTCTCCATGAATGTTGCAATACTGTTACTGAAGAATCTTCTATGCAGATCTTATGTGACATTAACGGGCTGCATCCCAAGATGCCAGTTAGAAGGCATTTGATAGGAATTGCATGGCTGAAAATGCCTATACATGAAGAGATGGAGGCAGATGAACTTCTGACACTTAAATTATGGAGGGGATTTTGGTGGTTGGCTTCTGTGGGAGAGATCTCATCCTCGCCCTCATGATTGCCTGTGTTGGTAACAAACTGTAGCCTGCTCTTACCAGATTTCTTTCTTGAGAACCCTGGTCGATGCCTGTGAAGCATATCCCAATTTTGTGGCAGGATAGAAGGTGGATCTCGGTCATGAGAAAATACTTGGCTCTCAATATGGTTGTGCAGCGAGAAATCTGACCTCAACTTTTCAGGCAGCCCTAGGACTGTCCCATTTAAGAACTGAACCATTCTAAATTCTACCTGCCTTAGTGATTCTCCAGATGGTGCACAAAAATCAGGCTGAAAATTTTCCATCAAGCTCATGACTTCAGGTGTATATATTTCTGAACTGGGGCACCCCTCCCAGTGCCCCAGACTCATCTCTACAAGTGCATCTGATGATTGTATTTGTTCCTCTGAAAAATTCATTTCCTGCATAATTTTATATGCAGATAATTGTTCAATTGAAAAATTCATGTGAAAATGCAGAAAAAAATATTCCTAGTAATATCAAGCCGATATGTAACCAAAAAAAAATCTTTATATCGACAAAATTATAAACAACTAAGAACAATCTGTAACTGAAAATATCATGTTCATGTCAGAATAAAAAACACTATTAGCTCCATTGCATGTCAATTTTTCAGTCTTCCTAAATGTTGTGATGGCCAACAATTTGAAGTTGGCAATGTCTATAGTTCTAACTGTTTAGCTATCAGTGTTATCAATCATTAAATCATACACTACCATTCTTCCCTCACTACTGAAATCAAATTCTTCTTAACCTTCCCCTAGTGTTTCCAGCATCTTCAAGCTCCACAGCGTCTCTCTTACTAGTACAATTGATGTTTTTGCCAAGCAGGACTCAATATTCAGATGACATCCCAAGTGTCTTGTTCTCCTGTCCAGCAGACAGCAGATATCATAATTTCTTTTCCATACATGGCCCAGAACAAAATGGCATAATTGTCATACAGCAATAAAAAACTGTTTAACTGCAGAGTCCATCCACCTTGCTTCATTTTATGGAAAATGCACACCTGATCTCACTGAAGAATAAATTCTTCTGTATCCTTGGTTACAAGCAAACAGATTCAGAATACCTACTCCTACATTAGCTACAATTACATTGCTTATACTTTGCCCTTCCCTACTTCAGCCAAAAATTCTCAAGTTTTCAAAACATTTTATTAGCAAATTACAGGATCTAGCAGAAGCGCATAAACACAACAATATATTCCAACAACATTTGGCAGACAAATACGAGTATGCAACAAAATATAATCAGTTAGTACTTTCTAAAGTTATAACTTAACTACAATTCAAAGACTAGCATTGATTACCAGTCAACTTTAAATGCTTTTATGTCCTAGCAAGTTTAATTATTCATAGAGAAAAATAGGAGTGTCAAGAGCAGTTCCTATAGAAAGAAGGCTACAAGGGAAGTACATATAATTAGGAATAGATGATTAATGGATGCTATGTGATAAAAGTTAAGGGTTTTTAAACAGTGATTAATGACAATGGGATTGGTTCTGGAATTGACACTAGGTAAAAATCTAAAATAGGCAATCAATTTTTTGTGAATATCTCTCTCCATATCTCTAAGGCACATTAGAATTGGGCTTCTTTCTTTCAAAAGTTCAATATAAACTCATCAAAATCAGAAGGGTGCAAAGTTTTCATTGGGCTCGTCTCACTGTAGATACCTCAATACAAGACCAACAAAACAACATGATCGTACTTATGTAGTCCATACTTAAAACTTTCAGGAGTAAGAAGGAATTTGAAAAGCAACTATGACATACATAGAAGTTGTCACTAAATCAGTAAGAGAGTTAGAGCTGCATCACTCTTTCCTAGTCAAGAGCAATATTCACAAAAAAAAAAAGGTGGAGAACCTATAGCCATGGAAGGTCTTGCTTTAAGATTGTCCCCAAAAACGTCAAACAAAAACTACAGCAAAATATCACCTTTAAGCCGTTCATGTAATTCCATTCAAGGAAGATGTCGTATCCAGCAGAAGCATAATAAATAGAGTTGACAATTTTAGACACGATACGATTAAACGATACGAAATAATATGAACTTAACCGTATATGGATATGAGCTAAACGGATATGGATTATAACCGTGTCAACACGAAAAAAATCGTATCATAAATAGATTTTACTTGTCTAACCTATTAAGACACGATTAAAAATATATTAATGGCTAATTATTTGTGTTACTCAAAATTTAAATATATATTATAAATATATAAATATATATAATACATATTTATATATGAATTAATTAATTAAATTGATTCAATTGAACTTATATATATTTAATTGGAGTTTAATTGATTAAATTAAAGTTCAATTAATTAAATTAAAGTTATTAATTAAATGTAAATTAATTAAATTGAGATTCACTTATTAAATTAAATTTTTAATTTAATATTCATATCTATTTGTGTATAATTGTATTGTGTCGTATAAAATGTAGACATTTAAGTAGATTGTGTCTAATTATGTCATGTTTTATAATTTATACATGTTTAGACACGTTAAGTCAATCGTGTCTAATCGTGTCGTATTAACACGAATTTTAACCGTGTCGTATTAATGTTTTAAATTTTTTACACGATTAATTAATCGTGTCGTGTTAATACGGATTTTAACCATATCGTATTCATATTTTAAATTTTTAACACGATTAATTAATCATGTCGTATTCGTATTTGGTATAATAGTGTCATATCCGATTAAGTCGACACAAATTGAAAGCTCTAATAATAAACTCAGTTTTCTTTAAGGTATTCGCATACTATTTATCTATAATGGCTGGAAAAAAAAAAATCTCTCTAGCAGACTATAGATAGCTATATCATTGCAACTGCAAGAACTCAATATGAAATTTTAAGAAATCTAATTATTGATCAAAGGCAATTTAAAATTACCCGACAAACAGAAACAGCCATTGATCTAGCGCGAACCAAAGGCGAAGAATAAACCGCGTTGAACCTGACCCCGTACGAGTTCAAGAACACAGCTAAAGCTCTCGCCTGCCGCTTCCCATTTGGAGTCAAATCTGCCACGTGGCACCTCCCTCCGACCAAGTCGGGTCTCAAATTGAGGTCGCACTCACCGTGATTAATCAAGAACACCTCCGTAACGGTGCGATCTTCATCAACAATCCCATTAAACGATGAGAAGCTCCGCGAGAAAACAGGAGTAGGAGGAAACTGCGGAGGCGGGGCCAGGACATTGTAAGGGTCCCAAACCTTAATGGACGGACCAAGTCGCGGCGTTCCGAGGGACGAGAGTTGAGGAGAAAGCGGAGATGCTGATGCATGACAGGGTAGCATTTCCGGCTCTTGTTCTAATACCTTCTTAACCAAATTGTTGCCATCAATTTCTCTCGTAGTAACAGCCCCATTATCATCTTCCTCTTCTTCTCCTTCTTCATCCTCTTCTTCCTCGCTTTCTTCTTCTTCATCCGGTACTTGAGCGGATTGGGTTGCCCCCATTTAGGGAAAGCAATGAATTTGATTTAATGGACAGAAGAAAAGGATCTAATTTGAAAGAGCATTGTAATTCTACAACGAACCACCATGAATTTTGTACAAATTGAAATTAAAAATGTAAACTTTAACACTAAAAATAGAAAGGAAAGAGCTGAAAGTGAAACGAGTTAGGGTTTCACAGAGCAAAATCTGAGGAGTGGGTTCCCTTAGAAAAGGAAATATAAGAACAAAAAAGTGGCAGATCTATCGGTTATCTTAATTTCTATATCTACCTGGAAGGGAGGGAAGTAGATCTACTTGCTGTCCATCTCCGTTTCTCTTTTGTCCTTCCTATCCGTCTTCTTTTGGTTGTGTGAAAAAAAGAAATTCGTCCATTTTCAACTGAACGGCACATTTTCATGCCGTTTCGTACACTTGTCCATGTTCAGTTTACCATTTACATTTACCATATTGATTGGACCCTTTAAAATTGGACCGGATTTACAAAAAAATAAATGAAATTTCCTAAAAATTAAGCCCAAGTAATCAGATTGTGGATCCGTATATGTTGCGTTATAGAATTTTTTTTATATGGGTCAAATAAAAACAAAATGTACTTTTTTTTCAAAATTAACTTTTGATGGAATAATATATTTATAATTTTTAAATTTATCTTTAATTTTATAGATTTATTAATTATAATTTATAGATTTATCGTTTCAAATTTATAAATTCATCATTTACAACTTATTAAATTCATTATTTACAAATTGCAGATTGATAATTTTGAATTCACATATTTATCATTTAGAAGATGTATATTCATCATTTAGAATTTACAGATTTATCTTTTATATCTTACTGATTCATCATTTAAAACTTAAAATTCATCATATAAAATATACAGGTTTAACGTTTTAAACTTATGTTCATCATTTACAATTAGTAGATTCAGCACTTATTGGTTCATTGTTTATACCAAAATTCATCGACTTCAACTTCTAACAACTCGATTTTCTCTTTATATATTTCTCATTTTTAGTTTAAATATTTTCATTTTCAACCATTTTATATCAAAACTAATGATCCTAAACAATAATAACAATACCTAAAACATTAAAAAATACTAAAAATAAAATCAAATATGCAAATTAAAAGTATTTTTTCTTTAAAATAATTATAAAATAAATAGAAAAACTTTTTAAAAAAATAGACAAAGAAAAAGAGGAGAATAACAATGAAAAAAAATACACGATAGATACTGCAAACACATCCCATATATAAATTATTAAATAATATTGCATGTAAAGTGACCAAGCCCATGATATAATTTACATACTTTACAAGCAACACGGCAATTCAAGTTTGAATTTTAGTTCGAAATTTGTAATCTAATTTAATAAGAAAAACTTAATATAACAATAACAGTATACTAAATTCCAATTGATAGTCTATCTAAGAAATTAAAAAATAAATAAATTCCAACAAATTAAAAAGAGAAATAAATTCCAACCACAATATCTCCATTCATGTTTCATTTTCACTAAATAACCTAATGTTGACATAAAGGAATGGCTATGAAGTCTTATTAAGGCATTCTTTCTCAAGTACTACTAGATCATCATAATATTTCCAATTGGATCAACATCCATTTTTACAGATTTGCCCTCTGTAATAGCCCCGCCCAAGATTCCTTCTGCTAAATTATTTTCTAAGATTCTCATAATGGCTCTCTTCAATGGCCTAGCTCCATAATTGGGATTATTTCCTTCTTCAATCAACTTCTCCTTGACTCTCTCCGTAACTTGAAGCTTTATATTTTTGGGCTTCAGCCTTCCACAAATTTCCTTAAGCATTATCTCCACTATCTGTTTCAGCTGGGATTTTGTAAGTTGCTTAAACACAACTATTTCATCTAACCTGTTCAAAAACTCAGCCTTGAAATTCTGCTTAAGTTCTTCTGCTGTTAATAGCTTCACCTGCTCAAAACCCAGTCCATTTCCCTTCACAATTAAACTACCCCCAATATTTGAGGTCAATATTATGATAGCATTCTTGAAATCTACTTTCTGCCCTTTACCATCAGTCAATATTCCATCATCCAGAATTTGAAGCAAAGCATTATATACATCCTTATGAGCTTTCTCAATCTCATCGAAGAGAATCACGGTATGACCCCGCCGGCGAACAGCTTCCGTCAGCTGGCCTCCCTCATCGTAACCTACGTAGCCGGGAGGTGAACCAAAGAGCTTTGATACTGAATGTTTCTCCATATATTCACTCATCTCAAGCCTTATGATGGCTTCTTTAGCCCCAAAATACTCATCGGCTAATACTTTAGCCAGTTCTGTTTTTCCCACACCAGTAGGACCCGTGAATAAGAAACTTGCAACAGGTTTATTTGGGTCTCTTATGCCAACTCTGGCTCGCTTAATTGCTCTAGAAATTGCCTCAACAGCTTCATCTTGACCTATAATCCGTTGATGCAATTTCTGCTCCATATTCAGTAGCCTTTTTGCTTCTTCTGTAGTCGCTTTCTCGACTGGAATTCCTGTCCACATTGACACAATGTGCTCTACGTCTCGTTTATCCACAACAGCTGTAATCAATGGAGATTGTGTTTGATACTGAAGCTGAAATCTTGCACCGGCTTCATCTATCAAATCTATTGCCTTGTCGGGAAGGAATCGGTCACTAAAACTCATCAAATGAATAGCAGAATTAATTCCCGTGTATTCAAGAAATTACATGACATATTCTGAAATAAACTTCACCTGATATATTGCTTTGACAACAGAACAGCAGCAGCTAAAGCATCATTCGTATATTTTACATTATGGTGATCTTCATATTTTGGACGAAGTCCATTAAGTATTTGAATTGCTTCATCAGTACCAGGCTCAGGCACGTCAACAGTTGCGAATCGTCTTTTCAATGCTCCATCTTTTTCAATGTATTTCCTGTATTCTTGATGCGTAGTTGCACCAATACACTGCACATGCGTGACTTCAACTTGGCATAAGAAATTCATTAAGCCTATAAATTAATCAAACAATCGAACATTAATTTTAAAAAAATTTCTTTAATTGATTTATTACATTTACCTTAAGCTCTCCTCTTGCCAGGGCAGGTTTCAATATATTTGCAGCATCGAGCGCTTGACTGCCTGCACCAGCTCCAACAAGTGTGTGTAATTCATCCATGAACAGAATTATACTTCCTTTAGCTTGTTTCACTTCATCCACCACCATTATAAGCCTCTCCTCGAACTCCCCCCGGTTCGACGCACCCGCAATGAGTCGACTTATGTCCAGAGCAAATATCTATTCATATTATTTTAACTCATTCATTAACTATATGTAACACCATAACCATTAATTGCATTATAAGTTTTTCCATTGCTGTATCCTATAGTTTACCTTTTTTCGTTGAAGTTTAACAGGAACTGAAGCGCTAACAATCATCGTTGCTAGCCCTTCAGCTACAACAGTCTTTCCTACTCCAGGATCACCAAGTAAACATGGATTATTTTTTCTTCTTTTCAACAATATTTGCGTAACTCGTTCTATTTGATGTTTTCTTCCAATAATAGGATCCAGTTTACCCTGTTAATTAAAAAGCCAAGTGAAATCTACCATGGTCTACGCAAGCAGCAGCTGTAAATATGAAGAACTAAGCAAGAGATACATAATGTGATTCAGTTACCTCTTCTGCCATTTTTGTCAAATCAGTTCCGAACTTGTTAAGCATCTCTGTCTTCAACGGCTGCTTCTCAAGATTCTCCATTGCCAATGGTTGCACACAGATGTGTATGTTCTCGCTTTTATATGCACACTTCATGGATTTGCTTCTTAGATGCCAAACCAATTAATTAGTCATTGCTTGCAATTCCCTATAGCCCATAAGACCATTTCATGCCTGCAGGTTTTAATGTTATTTTCTTATTCTCTAGGTTGTGAGCCTTAGATTTCGTCACTCGATGATGGGAAGCGAAAAATATTTTTTGAATGGTTTAGATTTTCTATTCTCCATTTTAAATGCAAGCATATAATTAATGGTCTTGTTTTATTTTAATGATTATTTTTGTCTCTATGGTGCAAAAGAACATAGTTATTCAATACATTGAAAGATTAAATTACAATTAACAGAATTTATTATATTTGGAAAACATCAAGAGATTTTAATCCCGTCTAATACTCCAATTTTTGGAGTATTAATGCACATTTGAACTTGCTTTCCATTTGCCCATTAAAGACTTTACTTTAACTCCGTCAATTTTGAATCTAATAGCTATAAAAAAAAAAAAATTCCAAAATTTTGATGCTACATATTATCAATCTTCATTGAAAGAAGAATAATTTCATAGATCTTGAAAGCTGAAGCCCTATAAGCAGATGGGAAGAATAAGAAGTTCCCTACTCCTAATCCTGAAGGCTGAATGTCCACAGACAAATGGATTTGGTCAAGCACATTAACTGAATCCATGCCCAACACGGCGCATAAGTTGAAACAAAAAAAAGTATAGGAACTTGGAGCCCTTGGTGAGCCCAAAACTCATCGCAAGTGTCAGGCTGAGCCTGTGCTGGTTAGACTGAGCTATTCCCGGTCCAGCATGTTTATAACTGTTCAGAGTGTAAGATATTTTATTTTAATATCTTATATTTATGGGCTTTTAATTGAGATATCAGGACAAATTACAAATAAAGGGCCTTAAGAATTTGATCAATTCTTTATTTAGGCATGACTTCATTTATTAATTAAGTGTGGGAGAATTAATGTGGGCTCAGATAATAATATGGGTATGATGGATAGCCCATGATTATTATATACCGGTGAGCTAAGTCTCTCTTGTTGCTGACCCTAATGATTAAGCTCCTCTATATAAAGGTGGATAGAGGATAAGGAAAAGATAAGATAAGAATTCCATCATTCTGGGGTTAGAAAACGAGAGAAGATCTTGGTGCAAAACTTCTCGGATCGTTTCTAAGACGATGGATTCGGCCAAATCAGGTACACATCTTCCTCTTACTCAATTAAACTCATGTGTTTTGTGTTCTAAACAGCATGTATGGGATCCTGGAGGAGAGATCTGCCAGATTTCCGCTATAGATCTCTCCATCAAGTGGTATCAGAGCCTAAATACATGTTTTTAGAACCATATTTGAGTTTTTCTCATCAGGATCTAGAGAAAAACTGAGTTTAATTAAGTTTTTGAGGAATTTTTGATTTGGTTAATCACATGCTTGATTCTCTGATTTTATTGCTTTTCGGTAAATTTTGCTTAATAAAATCAGAATAATATGTTGTTGCATGTTGATTTAAAGCTAAAATTTGAAGAAATTTCGGGTTTTGGAGTAAATTGAATTTTTTGGGAAAATTTTCGAAGAAAAATTGCAGAATCGGGAGGAGGAAGACGCTGGCGCGTGTGCTACACGCGCCAGAGGCGCGCGTGTCGCGCGGTGGAGACTGGGAAGGATTCAGTCTGGCGCGTGTGTTACACGCGCCAGAGGCGCGCGTTGGCGCGTAAGGGAGATAATTGGGGGCTGTCGGGCGCGTGTTGTACACGCGCCAGACGACAGCTGCAAGTGCGTGTATGACACGCGCTGGCGCGTCAGGCGCGTGTACTGCACGCGCGCGCCACTTCTCCCTCTTTCCAGTTTTCCGCATTTGACCCCTGAACTTTCTGATTTTTTCAATTAAGTCCCTAATTCATGATTTTTCACTCCATAAGGCTATTTTTGACCCGATTTCTTCTGGAATTAATTTAGATTTTCTAAATTAATTTTTAAAAGCCATAATTGAGAAAAATTGTGACATTTTTGGAGATAAATGGTTATCTCATTATTTGTTTTATTTATGCATTGGCATAAAATGTCACATATGGAATTAATTTTTCTCGGGTAAAATTGACGATGTAATTTTATTTTGTGATCATAATTTTTCGAGACATTTAAGCCCCATGTCCATAAGGAATGAAAAATTATATTTTGCAAGACAATAAATAAAGTGTATCCCGATATAAGTATTTCTTTTAAAATTGGCTAAAATGTAGTTGCCAAAGTGACCTTTTTAGCTGAGATTTTAAGAAATATACAGACTTATATGGTTTAGGGATGTCTCAGATTTGGTTTATAATTATTCAGCCCAAAGGTGTTTATTATAAATTCAAATTTTGAGATGATAATATAAGACATTTGATTGGGAATGAACTGGTCTGAGTGATTTATTCTGCCCAAAGGTGTTTAAATTTACAAAGACTGTGTAAATTCCTAGATCGTTCTTATATTGAAGAATTATCTATTGCATGTTATATTTTCTGCCCAAAGGTGATTATATAATGATGTGCTGAAATTCTTCGGATTAATACTCTTTTATGGCTTTGAGTATTATTATTGTCTTGAACTAAAGTATTACATTGTTGATTTTTCAGTCACCTTCTCAATCAATAACTGCACTGTTACAGTTCAGATATTATCAGCTTCTAATTTTAAGGAGTGGAAAAGAGATGTTGAAATGGCTATGGAGTTGGCAGATATTGATCTTGCCATGACTACTCCTAAACCAGCTGACTTGACTCCTGAGAGTACTGATGTGGAAAAAGAGTTAAACTCAACCTGGTATAAGATGAACCGCATGTGCTATTTGACCCTTAAAAGGTCAATTCCAGAGCATCTGTTGAGCGGTCTTCCTGAAACTCATATAGCAAAAGAGTTTCTTACAGCTTTGTCTCAGCGTTATAAAGTGTCAATCAATGCTGAGATTGGTACCCTTCTGAAACAGTTATACTCCATGAAGTATAATGGACTTGGAGGTGTTAGGGAGTACATTTTAAAGATGGTCCACATACAGAATGAGTTAAAGGGTTTTGACATTATTCTCCCTGATGCTTGTATTGTGCATCAAGCTCTCAATACTCTGCCTCCTGAGTTTGAGATGCTTATTACGGCTTACAACTCAAGGGAGGATCCTTGGACTGTCAATGCTTTCATTGCTGTTTGCGTAGCTGAGGAAGAGAAGCTAAAGGCGAGACAATCCAGTGTCGCGCTTCTTGTATCCGGACCTCAGCATAAAGGTAAACTGAAAGGTAAGAAAGCTAAGACTAATGCTTCTTCTTCTGTTCAGGGATATGAGTCTTCCCGATCTAGTGCTGTGGGTGATCTTAAAGGCATAGAGAAAAAGAAATTTAAATGTTTCTTTTGCAAAAAGAAAGGTCATAAAAAGGCGGATTGTCTTAAATATAAAGCTTGGTTAGAAAAGCGTGAGCCTACAGGTAACTCTTTTGGTTTTGTTATTTGTGAATCTAATTTGGCTGATGCCACATCCAGTTCCTGGTGGCTTGATAGTGGAGCGACTAAACATGTTGCCTTCACATTACAGGGATTCACAAACATGAGGAAGCCAAATAAAGAAGAGTTAATGCTCACAGTTGGCAATAATACTACAGTTGATGTTCAACTAGTTGGAAATGTTTATTTGAACTTAGATAGTGGTTATGAACTATTTTTATCTAATGTATTGTTCATACCAACTTTTAGACGGAACTTGGTATCTGTATCTGAATTAGACAAAATTGGCTATGCTTTTGTATTTAAAGATGGAGTTGTTAATATAACTCTTAATTCAAAGGCAGTTGGCCGGTGTATTTTGTCATATGGTTTGTATCAAGTTTCTTTAAGTTCAAATGAAATATATTCTACATCATGTAATGTTGAACATATTGTTGCCAAAAGACCCTTAATAAAAGAAAAGTCATCCATGTTGTGGCATAAAAGACTTGGCCACATTTCTAGGGAAAGGGTAGATAGGCTAATTAAAGACAATATTTTGCCTGCCCTTGATTTCAGTGACCTAGAAACATGTGTTGACTGTTGTAGGGGTAAGCTAACCAAAATTAAGAAAAAGGGATCTATCAGGAGTTCAGATCTCTTAGAGATAATCCATACATATATATGCGGACCTTATTCACCCACAATATGCAATAATAAATATTTTATAACATTTATTGATGATTTTTCCCGATATGGCTATCTGTACTTGATTAAGGAAAAGTCTGAATCTCTTGAGAAATTCAAGATTTTTAAGACTGAAGTCGAGAAACAGCAGGGAAAAGTTATCAAGATTGTTAGGTCTGATCGGGGTGGTGAGTATTATGGCAAATACGGTATAGCAGGACAATTAAAAGGTCCTTTTGCCAAATACTTGGAGGACTGTGGAATAGTAGCTCAGTTTACTATGCCAGGAAGTCCTGAACAGAATGGTGTGGCTGAAAGGCGGAATCGCACCTTAAATGAAATGGTTAGAAGCATGATGTCAAGATCTAATCTCCCAGACTTTTTATGGGGTGAGGCTATTAAAACGGCATTATATATCCTCAATAGAGTACCCAGTAAGTCTGTGGCTAAAACGCCGTTTGAACTGTGGACTAATAGGAAACCTAGCTTGAGTCACCTCCGTGTTTGGGGTTGTCCTTCAGAAGTACGCCTTTATAATCCTACTGAAGGTAAATTGCAATCTAGATCTACTCGTTGCTATTTTATAGGATACCCAGATCATTCTAAAGGCTACAAATTTTATTGTAGAGAAGGGGGTTCTAGAATTGTAGAATCACAGACAGCTAAATTTTTAGAATTTGATATAGCTGATCAGTATGAACACTCTGAGATCACTAGTAAGGAACAGCAGACTAAGGTTATACATATACCTGTTCCCAAGCAACCTGCAATGTTGGATCCTACACCTGTGATTAATCCAGTATTAAGGGATGAGCCTATACAGTTTAATGAGGCTTCATCATCACAGGGTGCAGTTGCACAGATTCCTCTCAGGAGGTCTACTAGGGAAAGGAAATCTGCTATTTCATCTGATTATGTGGTCTATTTAGGAGAGAGTGATTATGACATTGGTCATGTTTCTGATCCTATATCATTTGAGGAAGCTGTTTCTAGTACCCAATCAGATCTGTGGTGGAAAGCAATGAGAGATGAAATGCAATCTATGGATTGTAATGACGTGTGGGAGCTTGTTGAATTACCTGAAGGTTGTAGACCTATTGGCTGTAAATGGGTCTATAAGACCAAGAAAGACTCCAAAGGGAATATTGAGAGGTTTAAAGCCAGATTAGTTGCCAAAGGTTTTACTCAGAGAGGAGGAATTGATTACAGTGAAACATTTTCTCCTGTATCCTCTAAGGATACATTTAGAGTAATCATGGCACTAGTAGCTCATTTTGATTTAGAGCTACATCAGATGGATGTTAAAACCGCATTCCTGAATGGAGAATTAAACGAGCAGGTCTATATGGAACAACCTAAGGGTTTTCATGAAGATGGTAAAGACCATCTTGTCTGTAGACTTAAAAAGTCTATTTATGGTTTGAAACAAGCCTCACGACAGTGGTACTTAAAGTTTGATGATGTAATCACTTCTTTAGGCTTTGTTGAAAGCAAAGTTGATAGATGCATATATCTCAAGATCAGTGGGAGCAAATATATCTTTCTGATATTATATGTAGATGATATTTTGCTTGCATGTAATGATTTAGGTACACTGCATGAGGTTAAGCAGTTGTTATCTAAATATTTTGATATGAAAGATCTTGGAGAAGCATCTTTTGTCCTGGGAATTGAAATCTTAAGGGATAGATCTCAAAACCTTTTAGGTCTCTCTCAGAAGGCATACATAGAGAGGATATTGAAGAAATTCAATATGCATGAATGTAAATCTTGGGATGTGCCAATTGCTAAAGGTGATAAATTAAGCTTGGCACAGTGTCCTAAGAATGAGGTTGAGAGAGAATCAATGAAAGCAGTGCCATATGCTAGTGTAGTAGGAAGCTTGATGTATGCTCAAGTCTGCACTAGGCCGGACATTGCATTTGCAGTTGGTATTCTGGGTAGATATCAATCTAATCCTGGAATGGACCATTGGACTGCGGCTAAAAGAGTTTTGAGATACCTTAAGGGGACTAGTGATTATATCTTAACATACAGAAAGGTTGAGCATCTGGAGTTAACTGGCTATACAGATTCAGATTTTGCTGGTTGCTCAGATGATAGAAAATCCACATCAGGTTATGTTTTTATGCTGGCTGGTGGGGCTGTATCTTGGAAAAGTGTTAAACAGTCCTTAATCTCTTCTTCCACGATGCAGGCTGAGTTTGTAGCATGTTATGGTGCAGCCACACAGGCTGTATGGCTACGAAATCTCATTGCAGGAATGTCAATTGTTGATTCCATTAACAGGCCCATAAAGTTGTATTGTGATAATCTTCCAGCTGTGTTGTTTGCTAAAAACAACAAGAATATCACAGGGTCTAAGCATATGGAAGTCAAATATTTGACATTGAAAGAGCTGATAAAGAAAGGTGACGTTGAGGTGGATCATATCAATACAGTAGATATGATAGCAGATCCTCTTACCAAGGGACTTCGGCCCATTATTTATGTGAGACATGTCATCAGTATGGGTCTAAAGTCTGGTTTTGATCCCTTGGATTAGTGGGAGGATTTTATATTACTTTATGTAATGTTTGTTCGTACTTTATACATTGGTATAAATGTACATTATTGTAATTCTGATGGTTATCAATACATTGTTATATTTTCATTGGAAAATATTATGTGATATATCAGATTAAATGTTTGAAAGTCTTAAGATTAGTGTCATCTTAAGCAAAGGCTTGGGGCATTGCTGTTTATAGCCTTGGTGTATGTCTTGTGACACATAAAGTATCTCGAGATATAAAGTTTAAGACATACAGACTTCAATTTGAAGTAATAAAGGATTTCTTATGAAGTAACTGTGTTACATAAAGATAAGAAATCTGGATGATAAGAAAATCAACACATAAAGTTTTGATCATAAAGTTAGTGTTGAATAATTCTTACCACATTACCACACTGATGCTCATTATGATTGATAGGGTTATTGGCATGTGTGACTATGGAAGGTGCCATGTTCTTGATTATGTGGTTTCCGCCATGATCCTATGTTGATAATCTTATTGAATCGAGCGGGAATGTGAAGTCTTTTGTAATACGTTCTCAATTAATACGCCCAAGTGGGAGAATGTAAGATATTTTATTTTAATATCTTATATTTATGGGCTTTTAATTGAGATATCAGGACAAATTACAAATAAAGGGCCTTAAGAATTTGATCAATTCTTTATTTAGGCATGACTTCATTTATTAATTAAGTGTGGGAGAATTAATGTGGGCTCAGATAATAATATGGGTATGATGGATAGCCCATGATTATTATATACCGGTGAGCTAAGTCTCTCTTGTTGCTGACCCTAATGATTAAGCTCCTCTATATAAAGGTGGATAGAGGATAAGGAAAAGATAAGATAAGAATTCCATCATTCTGGGGTTAGAAAACGAGAGAAGATCTTGGTGCAAAACTTCTCGGATCGTTTCTAAGACGATGGATTCGGCCAAATCAGGTACACATCTTCCTCTTACTCAATTAAACTCATGTGTTTTGTGTTCTAAACAGCATGTATGGGATCCTGGAGGAGAGATCTGCCAGATTTCCGCTATAGATCTCTCCATCACAGAGTTGATCCTCCTTTTTAGCAGATAAAAAGAGTTTAAAGAGAGAGATCCATTGTCTCGATATAAGTCATGATCCTATATGAAATTGTAATTAGATGTTTAATTAAGTTAATACTCTGAGCCTCAAATTGATTTGATATATCAACAAATAAAGTTTGCTCTTGCATATTAGTCCCACCAATCTCTACAATTTCAACAATTAATATTGGCTGTCCACAAGGTTTTGACTAAATTAAATGTCTATGCATTGTTTGCACATTACCACATTTTTAAAGTTAATCTTCACTAAGTATGCAAGATCCTACTCCGCGGGTAAAAGGTATGTTCATAGACTATATATTTCGAGGATTAATTCACTATATAATTCGAGCAACTCTTTTTTTTTTCATAATGGAGTTCATGTATCATGCTTTTGTCTCATATTTAAAGTAGGGAAATTGAACATGAAAATCTTGGTTATTACTTGGCATATTTCCTTTGTATATTTTCCCTAAATTTCACTGTATTTACATATATTTTTACGATTTTATTCAAATTTATATTCCGAATATCATCTAAAAGTAATTGATACACATGCATGCATCAACTTCTGTTTATTTCCTTTATTAGCACATTTTTATCATTATTTATTAAAAAATTAATAGAAACTAGCGAAAAGAGATATTAACAATTTCGATTAAATTGCCACTTCCTAAACCCTCTTGTGTCCAACTTAGAGCCTCATATGCATAAATTGTCTTCTCAATGCCATTAGCTCAAGGAGTTATATAAATTAGAATTATATTTATTTTGTAATATATAAAAGTAATTAATTATTCAAATTTTAAATGTAAAAAACTTAGAAACTCAATAATATTAGGTGGGGCAAAAATTTTCTTTCCTGAAAGTGATATAAGCTATAGATGCATATAAAACTTTATATGATTTTTGGATCATGTTCTCATCCCACAGATCTTGCAACCCAATACTTGTTTTCTTCTTCTTCTTCTAAACTTTAATAAGGATAACGTGTCAACTTTTATAATACTATCTATTATGTAAGAAATTATGAAAACAATGCTTGAATGACGCCAACTATAAGTTGACAACTAACCTTTGTCTTGTTGCAATTAACCACATGCAAACTAACCTTTTTTTTTTCTTTTTTTTCTAATGGAAATATTAGACCAGAATAATCTAGATGGCTCTAGGATATCATAACACCTTTCAAATGCTTTTGGAGAAAATTGTGGTCCAGTTCACCACTAATTGTTAAATGATTTGATTTTGAAATACCCATGAATGAATTTTCATCAGAAAATTATTTTAGGATCTATTTCAATTAATCGGTTAGATGCAGTGCACAAGGCAGTAGTTATTATCTACAAATTTATTTTGCTCGATGAAGAAATTTTTTTTTGTGAATGCATAATTTGTGATATAAGATGTATTAAGTATTTGAGAAAAAACAAAAGAGTACCTAATTAATGACTTTAATTGAAATTAACCCCATATTTACGTGCATTATATACCATTATAGTTTTCAATATCATGGACATTTTCTTGATAAGAATTCAAGTACTAGCATGTCTATGTGTGGGACTTAGTATCATGATAATGGGATCTCATCTCATGGCTCCAGTTCAAATGCCTTCTTGGCAGAATTATTGGTCCACGCCGTTATTAATCCTATAAGAGCATCGTATGATTAGACATTCAAGTACGGATTCGTGGTTTTAATCATTATGATCATTTGAGATAGACGAAAAATGCGATTTATAATTCGAAAATACTGTTCTCGGTGACATGGCTGAAGTTTTCATTTCCTATTTGCTACTAATTTCCTTTGCTTCCTACAAAAAGAAAACAAAAAAACAAAATTCAATTCCTTTACTATTGTGATTTGAAAGCAGGCCAGAATGCCAAGTAGCCCTATTACTGGAGGTGTAATTGGACTTTTTTATTTTTTATTTTTGAATATTGAGGTGTAAGAGTCCGTTTGAAAAAACACTTTTTAAAAAATTATTTTTAATTATTTAAAATTTTGTAAACTAAAGAAATAAATAAATAAATAATTTTTTAAAAGTAGATTTGTGAAAAATAGTTTATAAAAAATTAAAAAAATCAGTCAATTAAATTAAAAAAATTATAAATCTGATTTTTGGATATCCAACAGCAATCTCAAACACTCTCTAAGTGGACTTGAGAAGGTAACATGTGCGGCTGGAATATAATCCAACCAAACTGAATATTAATGAATTTAAACTTCATTCGTTTAAGTTTGTTATAAATTCAAGTTTAGTTTGAACTCGATTCGAATTTTTATATTTAAGTTCAAATCGATTCGTTTTAAAATTATTAACTAGAAAGAGGTTCAAGTTCAATTTGTAAATAGTTCATTTATTATGTTTAACGACTTTAATTCAAATTTGACTCGTTAATTAATAATAACAAAAATTTGAGTTCGACTCGTTAATTAATAATAATAAAAATTTGAATTTGAACTCGAATTTGATAACAAAATATAATACAATGAGTTTTAAATGAGTTTTGAACGAATACATTCGTAAACTTTTAAATAAAATATATTTGTAAGTTTTTAAATGAACGCGTTCGTAAACTTTTTAATTAATATATTTGCAAACTTTTAAATGAGTTCATTCGTAAACTTTTAAATGAGTGTGTTCGCAAAGTTTTAAATAAATACGTTTGTAAACTTTTAAATAAATATATTACGAGCTCTTAAATGAACACGTCTGCTAGTTAACGAACTAAATATTATTAACATCGAGTTCGAGCTCATTAAGCTTAACAAATGATTTAAAACGATTTCTTTCTAAACTGATACCTAAATAACTGACAAGCAATTTTATTAGTTTATAGCTTTGGCTACAACCCATGAGTTTATTCAAAATGGAGTCTGAGTTATAACTGCAAGATTTTTATATTATGGACTTTTGTATTCATCTTGCATTTTGTGGAATTTGGATCATTAACACATGCAAATTGTGGGACATATGACGGAAAAAAAATTCAACGTATTTAACACTTGCAAGTTTATTATTTACAAATTTATAAATTAGAAAGTACAAATTTATCGTTTATAACTTTCAGATTTATTATTTATTTTATTATATAGTACTTGCGGGTTTATCGTTTATAATTTGTAAATTCATTATTTATAATTTATTAGTTTATCATTTAATATTTATAAGTTTATCATCTATAATTTATAAATTTATAATTTAATACTTACAGGTTTATCATTTAGAATTTATAAATTTTTCATATATAATTTACGTAAAAATTTGAAGAAAAACATTATTTTTTCAATGGAAAGATTTGGTTTTTATTAAAGGTTCTTCCTTCTATCTCTTTCTTAATGAGCAGATATCATAACAAGAATATAAGCATCAAATGATTATAGATACTAGTGAAAATTTTGTGAAAAAAAGATAAATTGGAGAAGAAAAAAGGCGTGTTCTACTGCGGAACCCATTTTTTCTTAAAATTTAGTATTAAAATAATACAAAAGATGATAGTTACTGAAAGAGAGGGGAAAGGAAAAGGCATACCATATTGCAGTTGAATAAGAATAGTCAGGGCCGCTGAGTAAAACACATCGCATTAAAAAGATGTCTTATAAGTAAATGACATATGAATACAATGATATAATTTGCGATAATTGCCGATTTTAAATCTAAGCTCGGCCAACAAGTTGCCAATGACATGGGCTATGCAGCCCGCTTTGTCGAATGTTTTATACGGATTGAGGCCCAAGTAAAAGAGGTTGCCGATCCGGCATGGCCTCTGATGACAAACTCGACATAACGTACAAGAACGCCGGCGTAACTGGTCCATCCATTCCTCCGAGCATTGTGGATCTGACCTTGATGAGTTGGACAATGTAATCCGGGTCAACGTTCGGGGCACAAATGTAGGGATAAAGCATGCGGCCCGGTTAATGGTACCAGTAGGCTCTGGATCCATTAGCATTTGTGGGATAATGGGTGGGCTCGGTCCACATCCATACACAATACCTGGAATAAGTGGAATAAGGATCGACTGCATTTCACAGGACCAATTCCCACCCCGCTCTTGGTGGGCCAAATAGACCAATTCTATCCTAGTGTTACCAGGGAGAAGATTGTAGGGATTATGAATGGGCTAGGAGAGCTAAAAGGAGCAAACCGTGAAGAAATGGATGTGGCAAAGACTGCGTTGTATTTGGCATCAGATGAAGCAAAGTACATTACTGGTCATAACCTTGTTGTTGATAGAGGATTCATCTGGTTTAAAGTCTTAGTTTCCGTGATCCTAATCAATTCGTGTAATATTTGGGAATTCATAGGTCATTTTGTTGTTCGTTTTGAACCATTTTGAAGTAAAATTAATAATTAATATTATTCACTCAACATATGGATGGAGAAGTGCATACTTAATAAATGGTTTACTAAACTATCACTTATTAATACAAGGTAGAATATCAGGAGCCTGAAATTGGTTGAGAAATTTAAAATTTTTCCAAAGCAACACAGGTTCTAATCCTACCCTGCCCTCTCCCCAGATAATAGCTTAATTAGTACTCCAATGACACGAAAAAGTTCACATATTAAGACTCAAATATATTGTAAAACTTCATATTTAATCTAAAAGAAAAGAAAAAATTGTACATAAATAAGGATATTGTAAACAAAATATGGGCATAAGTGATAAAATAGAATGGTCATATTTGTTAGGATATAATTGAACATTAGAAATAAACATTTATTTATAAGTTCTTTTGCTTTTTTTTTTTGGTCAATTTATCAAATATAGTTTTTTTTTTTCAATTAGTTTGTTCCATAAATTTCACAGTTTATTTTTATTATATTCTTGAAATGTCTAAGGTTGTCATTGATGTACTTAAATGTGAATATTATTCGATAATTTCACCGGAGTTAAGAAAAGATGGAGGTATTGGTCTTGTTGCTGCGGGGAGGAGTTATCTTTGCCTATCAATCAGGGTTAATTGATTATGCTGAATATACTTCAAAATTATTTTTCGAATGCACCAAAAACCATTGGAATGAGAATTGCAAAGAAAATGTCACAATTCAAATCTTATATAATTAATACGAATCGGGTCGGATATCCTAAAATATCTAACGGCCGCCATTTTAATCAACTTTTTACGAAAATTTTGATCTAAAATTAGTTAAAATCTAAAGAGTAGTTGAAAATGCTCCTTCCAGCATTTGAAAAGGAAAGAGCACAAAGAAATTGATCTCATCCTAGTAAATTACACTCATTTATCAAAAAAAAAATTACACTCATTTATAAAATATAAGCTTGGATTTACGAATAAATCTTAAAATTCGACATCTCATAAACCTTTTTAAATCGCAACAGTCCCTAATTTTTTTGTTCAAAAGGAGGGGGGGCGAATGCGTTAAAAATCTGCAAATAAATATTTAACTGCAAAGGGCTTAATATGGCCTACACATGCATACAATGAAGCCGAAATGGTTAGCCTTGAGAGAAGTTCAAAGCTGAGGCGAATAAGCCAAGCCTTTCACCAAAGTCCTTGTAGAGAAAGCTGTCCTTGTGCATGAACCAACCCCGCAAAATGTATAACTATCATATGAAATAACATTTTATTTTTTTTATTGTACTATAAACTATTAAAAATAGATTTTAGACCTTATCCATCGTGGAAAGAAAAAGAATTTAACTATTATAAGGAGCACAGGTAATCCGTAAACAAGCAAGAATGAATATAACCTACAAAACTAGTATAATTTATATATTATTTATTCATTCACTGATACTATTCTTTCAACCAATATTAGATCAAAAATATAATAATCTTAATTAGTTCTATAATAATTATGACAATTTAATATTATTTAATACTAAAATTTATGATGGTTACCCTATTGAAAATTTTCTTTTATATATATATTATTTTTCTTGTAATGATATTTGCATGAAAATAACGATGATCAAAGTGTGTAAATTGCTTAACATGAAGAAATATTTTCATCAAGTCCAAAGCATGATTTTTGTAATATACTTTCATCATATATTCTCACTTCCTATAAGAATATATATATATATATATATGTTCAGCTATTACATGATGAAGCTCAAAAGGCAGAGAAAAGAAGAAAAGAACAGAATATTTTATCACTTACGGGGGTAATGCTAATTAAACTAGAGAGAAGATATAATCAGCCGCAGAAGTGAATAAAGGCATCACAGACAGGGCAAAGGTGGACCAATTCCGGCACAACCAAGTAGAAGAGAGGGCCACAACAGGTAGCATCAATCAGATAAGGAGGTTCTTCTTCCATCTCATCATCATTCTCCATTGAGAAATTTCGGTATCGACCTGTAAGAAAATGCCACCAGTTGCTATTATGATACAGACCGCCTCCAAGATTAACTCTTCTCCTCAGATCCACCACCATTGTCTCGTCTATTGTGTTTTTGTAGTACAACATCCCACTCTGCAACTCATCAAACACAAACAAGAAAAACATTAATTTTTAAGTCATATATGAAATAAACACATACATATAGAGCAAAAGAGAGAAAGAGAGAGGGAGAGCAAACCCATCCATCATAGCAGCGTTCCCATGGGAAAGGAACAGGCCCTTCGGGGTTATCTAGAAGGAAAGACCAGAGAGCTCGAAGCATTTTAATTAGCTGAAAATGGTTTTGTTTGTTGGTGTTTAGCTCATGGGTGCTTTTATAGGACAAATCTGATGGGGTGGGGGTTACTCCTCACTCTCTTTTTCTACTTAATTATCCAAGTTTGTTAGGCATTAAGTGAGTCGTAATCCTTTCTTTTGTTTTTTCAATTCAATTTTCTGAAATAATTAATAAATTTATTATTTTCACATACGTTTTTAATTTTATCATTATTCAATTAAACAATAAAGTTAATAGCAATGATACTTATTATTTGGTGACTAAACTGAATTCGTAATTAGCTTCTGAGTCACTTACGTTCAAATGTCGTATATAATTTGACGGCATTGAATTTACTAAAAATATAATATCAGCTACAAAGTTGAATTTATCGAATTTATCATAAATTAATAACAAAAATTATTATTATATATATAAAGTATTTATTACTTTTCATACAAAACAAAGTATTATCCTTTAAATCCTAAATAAGAATAATAAAAAAAAAGCATCTTTAATCCAAAGGCTAATTAGTTTCAAAATCAAATTCATGATGAAGGATAGCCTATAATGTTTATGATGAAGCATAGCCTATAATGTTTATGATGAAGCATAGCCTAAAATATTTATAACGCCTTCTACGATTCATAAGTATTTTCGTTCATATCTGAACTTACCATTAATAAAAAAAAAACTTAGTCAAATTAAAAGCCCATTCAATTGGGAAAGATTGTAGAAATCATCTCATACCTGAATTCGTTTATGCAGCCTGATAATTAAAGAATGAGAAACGAGTTAGTTGTACTTAATGTATAGCTTCTTTATTATTTAGTAGTAATTATATATACCCAATGTTTTCTTAATTTTAGAGGAAAATATGGAATTGAATAGTTGATTGGACCAAGGCACTCTGCGTTATTCAATTTATTTACATACTCAGAAATACTTCAAACTTTCTCATGCGTCTTCCTGTCTTTCCCAAGGGAAAATCCATACACGTGCCCACGGCACTTTTAGCAACAAATGTCGGAACACTAATGGAAACGTCAGTAAATTAGCGACACAAAATCTCATTGCTAAATACAAACAGAATGAATACTATTGATTTTCTTTCATTGAAATGTAAATAACTGTTAGCGGCCTTAATTTTGTGCCAATTTTATCTCATATATGTGAATTTACCAACAACAGTCAGTTGGTTTATATAAGTTGAATTCAATTTAAATTTAGGCTTAAACCATATCTTGCTCTATATATTTATCCATTTTATCTATTAATAATAATAGTCAGATGGTATTTATAAATAAATAGAAAATTAAACATATTATGCTTAATTTTTACCTGAGAAATATTTAGAGAAATCCATATGAGGCAGATTGAAATATGTCAGTATTTGTTTTATCAAGTAGATTTTCAGATGACTATCAAGAAGTAGAGATTTAGCTGCCTTTTTTGCCCCATTTAATATTTGAATTTACCAACAATTACCATCTAACAGCTGGTGTATATAATATGAAACTCAATTTAAGTCACTAAATAGCCATAATGCATTAGTAACATGAGTATGTACGTGTGACAAAATTCGTGCTTTCTTCTTTTCACCACTCGTTAAATTATATTGTGGCAATTATTTTCAATAAATATATATGGGTAGGAAAATATTCGATTTCAATTCATAGATTGTATTTTGATTTTGAGTAAAAGTTAATTAGTATGCACAATGTTGGAGATGGGTATATAGAAAGATGAGAAATGATTAATTATTCGGGGATCTCGGTTGAGCAATTTTTATTTTTTTGCCCATTGAATGTGTATTTTGATACTTCACGAAGAAAAACATCATACTTTCAAGGGTGTTTTACCAATTCTCGGCAATATAATGAATTTAAATTAAATAAGAACAAATTTTAAGAGTTGAATAATTACATAATTTGTATACATTAGTTTAGTTCTAGAGTAATGTGAAATGCTTTAATGATGTAAGTTGTTTTCATTAATTCCCTAATTAAGAATACAAGAGAAGATTTAGGTTAATTAACCTATTGGATCATTTCCTTCAAAATTTAACCTCCAGCATAAACCAAAAATCGTCATAACATGCATATAAGTTGCCACTAACATTAAATCATCATGTACTATTAGTAATAGTAATATATAGTCAGATTACATTTTTAAAGTAGCACGAACACGTGTAATAGGAAAATAAATAGAGATGTGATTCTTTCTGTAATTTTTGTTAACACAATTTTCTTTAAATAAATAAAAAAAAAATTCATGAAAATTTTAATCATTTCAACCAAGTTCAACTCAAGCAATAATTGTTAGCTGAAAACATTCTATAGTTTTGTAACTACCAAATCACTGAAAACGGTTGTGCTTTAATACTTTAGCTAAATAAGAAAATGAAATGGTTGCATTTAATGGGAAAATCTGAGGGCATGGAAGTTGCCATTGACTCAGTTTCTACTAATCAAAGTTTGTTAGGAATTAAGGTTGATCCCTTATGTTTTACATTTTCTTTTCTTTTTAATTAAAACTAACAATAAATTTTCAATTTTCACAAAATTATTATTTTTATTTATTTTAATTCCTGCTTAAAGAAAGTAAAATTCGATGACGAATTATTTTGAGTTAATCACTAAGGCAATTAACTTGCAAAATCTGCCGAGCCATTGTAGGTTACATTCACTGCAAATATATTTACAGGTTACTGATGTCAGTGTGTACATATGGGCAAGCCTATGGGCGTGATTGATCCAAGCCCTACCCAATTCAACTTTACCTTCAGCCAGAAGTCAATTAGAAACTTATTACCAACGCGGATTAGCTATTAAGACTGCTCCCCCTGGTATCGGACTAGGACTTCTGCCATTCCACTAATCAGTAATATGAACCAATGATGATCAACTTTCCAGATGAGGATGTGCTGTCCATTTCTTATTCATTCAGGGTGCTCAGCCGGTGGAAAGAGAAATGTCCCTTACTTTGTTAACTGACGTAAGGAGAGCACCTTTAGTACGCCATTGGCTTTACTAGTAGGCTAAGGTAGTGTGTATCGAGGGGCTCTAAGCGATCAAGGAGCTTAATGCGTCTCATGTATTTATTATAACGGCGAACTGAACATAACAGCTAGAGGAATTTTTTATTTTTTCCCCCTCTCAACAAACCCTCTCTTATGTGTAAACCTAAGAACGCAAGAGATGAATCATTCTAATCATTGTAGGAGGTAATTAATTCTTACAATCCCATTAGAAGTATGTATGGATAAAAAATGCCGCAGTAGCTCTAGCAACTGTTCCACTCGTGACAATGACAACTCGAAGAGAAATCCCACGAATAAACAAGCTCTAAAAACTAAATTTCTCCGCAGCTCTACTTAGGAATAACTTTAAAATTTGAAAGAATCACATGAAATTGCGATCACCTAAAGAATAAGTATTCTAACATAAAATAATGGTTACAATTACTTAATTGTAGCAGTTTCGTCTTTAGCATTGTTGAGGTGGGGGACAAGATTATCAGAAGGGTTAGATACAGTAGCACCGAAAACACCAGCAATATAACCACTTGCTAAACTAACACCAACATATAGAAGTTTGCTGAGTCGGTCCTTGGGTTTGGCATGCTTGTAGATAATCTCAACAAGTTTCATCATTATATCTGCTGTTAGAAACTGATGCTATTATGTTAGAGAAAGACAGAATACAGCAAAATCAAAAACTTACAAATACATATTGAAATTATCTGTATTCAAGAGTTCGTTCAGATTTGATAAATTTGGGAAGTCCAACTCCAACTAACAAGCCTCTAGCAAAACCAGGTTGAGTTTGAACTCCAACCTTTATTACCTCATAAGGGCAGAGAGCAATATGTGCATTCACTTCAGACTTTAGAGTCTTGTGCTTAGCAGCATATATACGCTGGCCCTACGAGATCAGAATAGTAATTCTTGGAGAGGAAGTTTGGCACCCGGCCCCTCAAGAATCCTCTGACTCCTTGCTCCTTCAAACTGGATGATATGCGTTTGTAGACGAAGCTGACAAATTAACACAGATCCAATATAATAAAGCAATCAAATTAAGCCAATCCGACACATAAATATGAAAACAGTTAAGCAATCACTAAAACGATCAAAACGAAGCAACAAAGAGAATGAAAACCAAACATACATGGAAAAAGAAAAATGAGGGTGAAAGCACATAAAGAAGCACAAATGCAGAGAAATGAACCTGCATATTACACTTGACAAGGTCAAGAGGAGTGAAAGCCGCATATGTAAGTCAGCTGGAGATGCATAGAATAGCGTAGACAGCGGGAGAGTCCAGATTGGGCTTCCAAGGCTCTCTGGGAGCGGGGATCACGAAGCTGCCTCTCTTTCTCCTGAGCTACGGCGAATGAGAAAGCGAGTGTGGGGCTGGGTTAGAGAGGGTAAGCTTGGAAAGCAAGAAGGTTTTGGGGGAGGAAGAAGAGTAGAGAAAGCTAGGGATTAGAGATTGCTTGGAGAAAACAGAGAAAGCCAAGTATTTGTTGTCACCCAGCATTTGTGTTGGTGTTTTGATGGTTTAGCAATCTAGCATGCATGAAGAAAGAGTGAAGTCTAATTTTTTTTTTCCCGCCCAATAAAGTGTGCAACAACAAACTAAAAACTTAACAGAATTGCTATAAAATCTGAAACACAATCCCAGGTACAACCAATCTAAATTCCTAATTAATAGCAACAAATTCAAAATAACAGCTAAAAGCTTAAGACCACTACTTGAAAAAGTTTTGAAATAGTCTGCAATTTTATTGCACCGCAGCAGCTTTGTCATTGATTTACTGCTCTCTGCGGAGCCTGATTTGTATTTAGTTATGCTCCCAACTTCAAATTCCTTGACCTCTTTCAGCTCAAAACGTCATTCCAGCATTTTCTCCTTTCTATCAGTTGCAATGTCCATTCTGATTACCAAGTCTTCCGAAACTCCGAAATTCTCCTTTTGTTATTCTCCATTTTGACAGTAAAGACTCTGAAATTCCGAAGTAGCATTCATAAGGATGGCCTAAAAAAAAAAATAGGTACTGATCATTGAAAAAAAAAATATAGTTGAGGTTAATTTAATTGATTCTGAGACTTCCTTTTTTCAGGAACAAAGGAAGATTGCGAGACTGTTGAGATAAAGCAAAGCTTTGTTGTCTTGTTGTTGTTGGGAATCTATGATCGTCTATTAAGAGAACCTGCAAACCTTCTTGTTCTCTTATTTGTGGAAATAGCTAATTAATCTATCTAGTCTTCCCATGTGTTTCCATCATTTAAATAGAACTTTATCATTTTTATCCATTCTCTCAGTTGCAAAGTCCATCTTGACTGACAAATTTCTTCACTTCCCGAATTCTCCATTTTCTTTTTCCTTGAGAGAATTGAAATAGTCTTAATAGCAGTGACCTCTTCTGAAGATTGGCATTTTTATGCCATGTTGGAATGGTTCAAAATTTCAAATCTTTCACGAGCTTGTCTTCTGACTTGTGTCAGGTTGTTATATCATAAACTCAGACCCATATTGTATTATGAACTTTGTTCCTTCACAAAAGTGTGTGTTTTTGGAGAAATAAATTTTGGTAAACTAATAAATATAAAACAGTTTAATCGGTTATAATTTACAGATTCATCATTTTAAATTTATACGTTCATCAGTTATAACTTATAAATTCATAATTTTAAAATTATATTCAGAAGTTACAAGTTTATCGTTTATAAATTAAATATTCATTTTTTGAACCTAGAGGTTCATCATTTACAACTGTTAGCTTATCAATTCCAGATTCATTGTTTATAAGTTTCAGATTCATCATATTTAACTTTCAGATTCATTCTTTTGAAATTTCAGGTTTATCGTTTAGATTTTACAGATTCATTATTTACTTCTTTTTATATTTATCGTTTTGAACTTGTAAGTTCATTCATTTGAAACGATAAACTTGTAGTTTCATCGTTTTTAAACTTACATTTATTACTTGCAGATTCATTCTTTTTTGAAACTATAGATTCATCGTTTAAATTTTACAGGTTTAATATTGAAGTTTTGTAGATTCAATATTTATATATTTATCATTTACAACTTGTAGATTTATTGTTTTGAATTTATAGATTCGTCATTTTGAACTATAAGTTTATAATTTTTAAACTTATAGATATCATTTACAAGTTTATTCCTCTTCAAATTCATCATCTAAATTTTACAAGTTTAACATTTACAAATTCTTCGTTTTTAAACTTATATGTATCACTTATAGGTTCATATTTTATAGGTCAACTTACATGTATCACTTGCAGATTTATCGTTTATAGTTTATAGGTTTCTCATTTACAGGTTTATTATTTTTACCAAACCTATTATCTTCAACTTTTAACAATTCAATTTTCTCTCTCTATATTATTCTATATTACTCATTTTTATTTCAAATATTTTCACTTTCAACTATTTTCTTTCACAAAAAAAATCAAAATTAAATATTTTATCTCAAATAATAATAACAATCATTACAACAATAAAAAATACTAAAAATAAAATTAAATATGCAAATTAACAAATTCTCTCTTTTTAAAAACAAATTTAAAATATACATATATTTTTTTTCTATCTCTATGAATAAAAACAAGAACAAGAAAAAAGAAGAAAAAAATATGAAAAATACGCTAAAGAATATGATGAATACATAATTGCAAAATGATGACATACCAATTAATAGCACGCGAAGTATCATACATTCGGATTCATGATATATTTTGCGATTTGTTTCGCTCATGGTGATATCTTGGACTGTAAAATTGGGCTAAGTAGATAAAATGAAGCCCAAATAGAATAAAGTAACAAACCATGAAATTTAGGTATAGAGAAAAGTAAGGGGGACAAAATTGTATCTTCAATCCTAACGTTTTTCCTTTTTCCTTTTTCCTCTTTTGAGATGATAATTGTATCCCATTTTATGGAAAAAAGCCTTATCCATCTGCAATCCATCGATTTGGGGTAAAAATTGTAAAATTTGATTAATTCCACAATTAAACCGATTCTGATTAAAAGTGTTTAAATAAAATGTGGTGTCACTCCACATGTCTTGCTATTATTCTGTCCAATTCGTTAACATTGATAATGAATTAATGACATGCTGAAGTACAAATATTAACTGTGTTAACATTTTTCAAAACTATATAACAAAACTTAATTTCGAATAAAAACAGACATAGTTATTTGAGGCAAAAGGGACCAATGAAACTAAGAAATTTACCTATCTTCATGTTAAATAACCTTAAAAAAAACATAAGACAGTTCTAACATCCAAAATCTATTAAGACGTACTGTTTAAGTTTATATATGCTATATATGTAAGGCAAAGAAAACAAAAGAGTTCATCCAGCTTTGATCTTAAATGAAGTCACAAAAATCGTTGTGATTTTATTTATTGCTTAATTTTGAAAAAAAAAAAATATATATATATATATATATATATATATATATATATATATATATATATATATTGCATGAAAATTCAATTATTTTTGAAGAGAGGGAGAGGGGGAGATATAGTGAGAAGAATTCATAACTCCTAAAGAATGCATGGGGGACCAAAAAGAAGAAAAAAAAAAGAGTAAGAAACTTTTATTCGATAGGTTCAAAATGAGCCACATATTCTTTAATTTTCCATAATAATTTTCATATATTATAGAGAACACAATTATTAATTCATGTCTTTCGCCTGATAGTTTACTTCACGATGTTTAAAAAAAAAATACTTTTTCGAATTTGAAAGAATTACAAGCAAGTGGAGTTTTTTTTTTGTAACTTATTTAATCCTCACATAGATGGACTCTCATTGAATGGAGCAGAAAAATGAATTTAAAACTATATATGAAAGTTTAAAATTTTAAAAAAAAAGAAGTTGGAGTTTATAATCACATAATTTTGAAAACAACTTTAATGGCATTAAATTAAAATCTATTGGTGTAATGTATAAAGTTTGATTGTGATAATATCATTTTAAAATAGTTAATTTATGTCAGAAATTAATAAGTTTAAATAGATAAATATCATTATTTCCTCAAAAAAAATTACTCTATTATAATTCATAACTCCAATATTAATGGGAGAGAGACGTGAAGTGATTTATAAGAGTAATTAATAGAATGCCCTAGCAAACAAGTATATGCACAAATGATGGCTGCTTCAAAGGTTCAAACTTTGAACTATTTAGTTGGTTTTGAAAGGGAAAACCCATCCACCATTTCCAATTCCCAATGGCTAATTTATTAATTTGGAATAAATTTGGAAGAGGAAAACCCAAGTTTCTCGTGAGAATCCTTTACCTTTCACCGCACCTACTTTACTTATACTCCCAAATGTTTCTATCCCTCTACTTTTCAATTCCCTCTTATTCAAAACTCCCTCTTCTTTCCCTTTCACTTGTCACCCCTTTCTTCCCCTCCTTCACTTCTCACTTTGCAAGTATTCATCAATTCAATGTACATTTTGATTAGGATTGGGTTTGTAGCTTATTCTACCAAGGGTATTTTTGGATGGGAATTTACATGCATTAAGTTTTCATATCGAAATTGCTTATATATATATATATATGACGTAATAAAATTTTTTCATAATAATCTGAATAGTTTTCTTAAATTTAATTTTAAGAATGAATAAAATACATTTTTTTTATATAAAAATTTGATATTGATTACCTGATTATACATATATTGTAAGTTTGTTTTTCCATATAATAACTTAAGCCTAAAGTCTATTTTTCCATATAATAACATATATTGTAAGCCTAAAGCCTAAAGTATAAATTATTATTTTTTTTCAAAATCATCCTCTCCTAATTGAGGAAGTAAAGTGGCAGCGGCTCTCGTTGCGTGGCTAAGGAAAACTTGTGGTTGCAATGTCCAAAATTTCAAGTGAGATGCTTTTGTATTATCGGGGAAGATAAGATGGAATCATTGAAAAGCAGAGAAATAGAGAAAGCATAAATTTCTATCTTCTATTATACTTTCACGTGATACATAGGACACATGCAACTAATTGAAACCACTGACTAATACTAAATCTCCAATAAAAAGGATGGTGTGGTGGGTCTTTGACTTACAATTCCGAATATTGTCAATAATTTTTTCATAGCTCGACGGTTTTTGCTTGGGCCAATATGTGAATGTGGGTGCCCCTGCCCGTGTGTCTTTTACGTTTAGTTTTTTTTTTTAAACAAATTACGTTTGGTTTTACTATCACTTATTTCATATTATTATCTCTAAATTAAATTTTTTATTAAATTTGTATCGTTTTAAACATGTGAGAACAAACTGGAGTTGAATTTAATTCATCATTATAATCGAATTTATTATATTTATAATTAACTTTGTAAGATAAATTGCTTGGAGCCAACCATTGATTACTATATACTCATTTTTACTTAATTAGCTTCTTCTTTTTTTATCAAATTCAAATTAACAAATTACAGTTTATTTTCTAATGATTAATAAATTACAACCGGAAATAAACTTTTAAAAAATTAATAATTTATCTTTTATAATTTGATAAAAATATTTTTTGAAATAACAATTAGAAAAATTGAGATTTGAATATACTAATTTTTATTTAGTTACAATCGTTGTTAACTAGTAAAACTCTAAATTTATTATAAAATATCATTAGAGTATATATAAAAAAATTATATGATATATTACATTATAATATTTAAAATTTATATAATATTAAAATAAATAAATATTTTATTAAATAAAAAACTGTTAATTTTTTAAAAATTTATTTAAATGTAACGGATAAATGTAATTTTTTCAATTCATATACTTAATTAGCTTTTTGTAGACGAGGAGAAAAAGATTTTGATGGGTTCGATAGGATAAGGGCACAGGGGGGTGTGGAGTAAGAAGCTGAGTTTGCCCATGATAATGACAGTTGACAGCTTGGGAGAGGAAGATCATAATCCTATGGACCAAATTGCATGTGGGTTCAATGCAATTAATGTTTTTGATTGTTACTAAAAAAGGAATTTCATTTTTCCAACTAGATATAATAATAATTCATCAAATCAAATTTTAAGTGATTAATCATATAATTGGAATTGGCTAATGACAAGAAATTTGTCCTTTGAAGTACTCTCAGCTTCAGCTTCAAGTACTAGTGTAGTCCTGCCGAAGACAAATTTTTATTTTATGGGCTTTGAGATTTTGAAACATTATTATTTTATAATTCACCTTGTATCTCTTCAAGGTCTCCTAACTCCAAACTCGCCAGCTCCTCCGCCGTTCTTGATAAATCACCCATATGAATATCCATTGATGCAATGAAAACAGCCGTAACAGGTGGTAGACGCAGCTACCAGCGCAGACACAACCACAGAGACAGACTTTGTTTACAAATATAGAGCCTAAATATCCCACACTTTCAAATTCAACCTTGAAATTTCTAGTGATAATTTTTATCATAATATACTAAAATAATAATGTTAATAATAAACTATACTATCAACTACATCTGTGAATTTTTTTATAAGATATAATAAACAGTATAAGAAATATTTTTCATATAAATTTATAAACCCATCTAATATAAATTAATCAACTATAAATAAATTTTAAGCTTACTAAAGAAGGTCTATTCACCTCCGACACTTAAAATTGAAATCCCCAAACATTTTTTTTCTTTTTTTGTTAAACCCAAAAAATAATTAATTACTTATAAATTCAATAACTTTAAAACATTCTGTCATGTGATATTTTATTTTAAGAGTTTATGGGATTCATCAAATTGAATTAGAGTATCTGAAAATATTTATAATTTTAGGTGTACGAGAGTTTCTAATTAAATTTATAACTTAAAGTGTGTTGGGATATTTGGAGGGCCAATAATTTTTTTTTCCTTTTTGCATGATGAGTCTAAATGTCAATTTAGTTAATATTCGTTGTTATAAATTTACGTAATAATTATAATTCCTGTAGTATTGCATGCTGACGAGACCATTGTCTCCTTACAAAAGCCTACAACTTGAAAATTGCTTATCAACAAATTGTCCAGTGCCGGTCTCAAAAATTATAACGAATTATGATGCAATAAGAGAGTATAAAAGTCAAAGATTTTCAAATGATTTTAGGAAAAAAGTGATTGAGGGAATTATATTAATAGAAACTTCATGCATCTGAACTCATATATATCCTACATATTTTTGCCACCTCGTTATGAAAATGCAATGGAGAAAGTAGTATACAGTTATATATATATATATATATATATATATACACACACATATGTTGAAGCATCCTTGCTTGCTATGGACTTGTTTAAATTAATAAATTCAACTCGACTCAATCTCAAATTAAAGTTAATTTATGGAAAATGATTTATTGCGTTAATTATCGTAATTTACTTATATACTTAACTATATATTAAGAGTGTAATATTGGATAATTTACATATTATTTAAATTGTGAAATTTGTAATATTGGATATTTACTTATTATTTAATATTAAAGATAATATGATTTTAATATCAAGTTAAAATAAATTAACCGAACCCAATTGTAAAAATTAAAAACTACTTTATAAAAAATTATTTTGATTATTAAAAGAACACTTTATAATTCATGCATACAGCCTATAGAAAATTTAAAATAAATTATGGTGTAGGGTATGAAGCAGGGAAATGCAATCAATAATTGGCTAGGTTGCATCGCTCGTGATACTAATAAAAGCAAAGAGCTATGTATATGATTCAACCTTTTTATAGCAAATAATTCGCAAACTAGAAATGTTCGATATTTAGCTTGTTGTCTTTTTCTCGAAATGGACTATTAATCTTCCGGAGTTGTGGGATGCAATTAAGCTGCTATTATTAATTATAGAGATTTTTAAATTCACATATTGAATTTTTTTGATAAATTTAAATATTGAACATAGATATTTAATTTGTCTATTATTAATTATTAATTATAATTGTTTCCATATTAGTTTCAAATAAGAAATATAGTCAGTGAAGAAATTGACGATTATCAATAGTTATTAATTCCTTATAAATTCTTAAATATCAAGCTCAAAATTATAATGATTAGGAATTAATTAATGATCAAAAAAATAAATATAGATGAGTTGAATAGACATTTATTCAAAATTAACCAAAATGATGAACTTCAAAAATCACTTGTTTACATACCCAATAATTTTTGTGGATTTAAATTGGTTTTAAATTATACTTTTCAATTCATTTTGAATTAATTTTCAAATGATTTTAGTTATATCTATTGTGGATGAAGTTAATGAACAACTTATTACTGATGTGTATAACTGTTTAATATCGCATTTACTAAAAGTATTTTTTAGAAAAAAAATTTTTATTTTTAAATTTTTTAAATTTTAAAAATTAATTTTAAAGAAAAATAGATAAATATATCTATTTTTCTAAAAATAAATTTAAAAAAATTAGTTTATAAAAAATTAAAAAATATATTTTTAAATTTACTTTTTCAAATCTTATTAGTAATTTCAAAGAAAAAGAAAATGGCAATATGTGAAAAAGTATGCGATAAAAAAAAAAAGATGGGGAAGAAAGCAGAGATCAGACACATAGATAAGCCACACAGGCAGCGCTCTCCATTCATTTTCAGTTTTAAAAAATATTATAAAAAATTTGTACATAAACGTTCAAACTTCGAATCTAATTTTCTGTTCATTTCCTTACAGACCATGACGCCTCTGCTCAAAAACCTTTAGTACATCTGTAACTGCCTCTCTCTCCTTTTCTCTCTCTGAAGCACTGGCCCCTTAGCAGATACCAGAGAGAAAGAGAGACAGACATGGTTCTCGGCACCAACGGCGTCGTTTGGATGGAGGGAGGAGCAGCAGCTCTCGAGGAAGAAGAGGAAGATGTTGTCTCTTCATGGACCAGAAACCACAATAATGTTAACCAAGTGGAGCCTAAAGCAGATGATTTGGGTATCAATAGGTCTCTTTCTACTACCTTCAAATCCATGTTTGAGGCTGACTGGTATATTAATTCTGATATTAATCCATCGTCTCACCATGACCTTCATGCTCTTCAGAATCAACATGATATCAGAGACCTTTCTTTCTGTTCTAATCCCATCCCTGATAGCCTTCTTTTACAGTCTATGGATTCTTCCTCTTCTTGTTCTCCGTCACAGGCGTTCACTCTCGACCCTTCACAGTCCCACCACCCTTTTTTGCCTCCAAAATCTTGCTTCTCTTCCCTTCTCAATGTTACTAACCCTTTTGATAATGGCTTCGATTTGAGCTGCGAAACTGCATTTCCGGGTCAATACCACCCAAATCAAACTTCCAATTTGATGGGTTTTATTGGGTCTGAGTTTCACGCTTCCCAGTTATTCCCTCTGCATGATAGTGCTGCTACAGTTGGAGGTGGCGGGTTTGGTAATGTTGGACTTGAGGGTTTTGATGGTTCAGCAAATGCTATGTCTTTGGGCAGGGCTAAGGTTTTGAGGCCACTTGAGGTTTTGCCACCAGTTAGTTCACCGCCAACTCTGTTTCAGAAGCGAGCTATGTTGAGGCAAAGTGGGGACAACTTGGGGAACTTGGAGGTATCCGGGCTGAGATATGATGGAGGACTTGGAGGGAATTGGGGAGCTCTGGATAGGAAGAGAAAGAAGAGTGAAGAAGACGAAATTGAGGAAGGGAGCTTTGATGTTTCAGGTTTGAATTATGATTCTGATGAGCATAACGGAGATGGTAAATTGGAAGATAGCATGAAGAATAATGGCGGAAGCAATTCTAATGCCAATAGCACCATCACTGGAGGAGGCTGTGGTGACCAAAAGGGGAAGAAGAAGGGAATGCCGGCAAAGAATTTGATGGCTGAGAGAAGGAGAAGGAAGAGGCTTAATGATAGGCTCTACATGCTTAGATCTGTTGTCCCCAAGATTAGCAAGGTAATGGATTGCAGTCAACAGTTTTAGTTTTTGGTTTGAGCTTGAATTCTCGAGTGCTTTTCTGCCGTTTACGTTCGTTTAGTTCTTTTCAGACATTTTTTTCTTTTAAATCTTTTTTCTCTTCCTTGGTCCAGTTTTACTTTATGTTCTTTACTAGTTAATGCATGGATCTTAATTTGGATGCGTGCTTCTTGTTGGCAAATTGAATTTCATATACTTTATATTCTAACTTGTGTTCTTATCTATCAGGCCAACCATTGTTCTATTACAAAAATAAGCAAGGAATATTTTGTGAGTTAGGCAACGCTTTAGGAAATCTTGAATACTTTCTAACTAAACAAATAATATTTTTAGATTTGCTCCTCTCTGTCTTCAGAGGCTGACAAGTTAAAATATTGTTATATTCTACCAAAAAAAGAAAAAAATATTGTTATATAATAATGTGGGCTTCGAGACTTTCAACCCGTTCACGTTTAAGTATGGTTTTGCAGTTCTCCAAGTACAGTATTGTGTGGTGCATTTGGAGCTTAATATGCTCTTCCTTGAAAACTAAGAATGATAATACCTACTGATGAACTTCGTTTTGCTCGCAGATGGATAGAGCTTCAATACTTGGAGATGCCATTGATTACTTAAAGGACCTTCTGCAAAGGATCAATGATCTTCATAATGAATTAGAGTCAACCCCTCCTGGCTCATCATTACCTCCATCTACAAGCTTCCATCCTTTGACACCAACACCTTCCACCCTTCCTTGCCGTGTGAAGGAAGAACTATGCCCCAGCGCATTGCCAAGTCCTAAAAATCAACCTGCAAGGGTGAATCCTCTTATCTTGTTGCTAGAAGAGGGTTACTTTAGCTTAAATGTTTTGCTTTTGCAAAAATTTTGTATTAGCCTACCTATTTTTCTGGTTAGTTGTCGGTGCTTATATAGTTTGATAGTGCAATAATAATTGCACCCTAAATGCAGGGATGAGTAGTGGGAAGGATCCATAAAACCTTAAGATTACAGCACTAATTTTGTTCTGATTTATGCCCTGCATATAATTAGTGGCCAAAAATTTATATTTGAACAGCTATTATTTTTTGGTTTTCTGCCCTTTAATTTGACTGTGAAAGGACAAACTTCTGCTAGTCCAATTTCAGAATTGAAATTTGTGGAACCAGTCTTTAGAATAGATGAGTTCTTGGGCATGTGCTTTTGTGAATGATCATTCATGTTGTGTACTCTTTTCTTGCATAGACATGTGCTTCTCTGGTGTTCAGTGCGAAGTATCAACCAAGGAACCATAAATTTAGTGATCCTAGAATGTAATCCGAATACTTAATTCTGTTGGTTGTTCATACAATTGTACTATTGATCGTATTTGTGCAAAGACCTTGATCTAGTTGCTTATCCATTAATGTCCTAGTTATTTGCGATTTGATTGGAACTCCTTTTGCTCCATAGAAAATTATTTCTGCATTGTATTGTGTCATGCATCAAGATGTGTCTCATCAAAACTTCAGAATGCGAAGCACTATTATCAGACATGACATGAGATACATGTAGAGAGGGGTACAGATCTAGACCTAGGCTTGTCCATTCCTAAGGAACCTTAAATTTAGTGATCCTAGAATGTAATCCGAATACTTGATTCTGTTGGTTGTTCATACAATTGTACTATTGATCGTATTTGTGCAAAGACCTTGATCTAGTTGCTTATCCGTTAATGTCCTAGTTATTTGTGGTTTGATTGGAACTCTTTTTGCTCCATAGAAAATTATTTCTGCATTGTATTGTGTCATGCATCAAGATGTGTCTCATCAAAACTTCAGAATGTGAAGCACTATTATCAGACATGACATGAGATACATGTAGATAGGGGTACAGATCTAGACCTAGGCTTGTCCATTCCTGAATGCATGCCAAGTTGATCTAGAGATGCCCCCTCCTGAAATGCAGATGAGTTAATTAACATTAGAGAGAAAAAATCTTACTTCTTATGTAGTTCTGTAAGGGTGATATCTGAGGAATTTTTTATTTTGCAGGTTGAAGTCAGGGTAAGGGAAGGAAGGGCTGTCAACATTCATATGTTTTGTGCCCGCAGACCAGGTTTATTGCTCTCCACTATGAGGGCTCTGGACAACCTTGGGTTGGATATTCAGCAGGCTGTCATCAGTTGTTTCAATGGATTTGCACTGGATATATTTCGAGCTGAGGTATGCTTCTTTATCTTTATTGTTTGCCATTAACCATGACATAAATATCAATTTTTACCTGAATGGTGTAATGACATTTTGGCCTCATTCTAGGCAGGCACTATTATTTCCTCACACAGGTATAAATTTGGTACTTCATAACAGTTTTTTGAACAATTCTAAATCATCAGAATTGCTGTTACATATGAGGATAAAAAATCATAACAAAAAGATTACTTGTAGTGGCACAATAAAGTTGGTAAAGCATGCCTTCTTGTGACAAAGGCATGAATGCACTTGTACTTGGGTGAGCTGGACTGCAAACATTTCTTGGTTAGTGGATATGAGTTAATTTAGAATATTAGTCGAGGCGTGATAGGAAATATTCACTCTTTCTTGTCACATTTTGTTCCATATCCATTCTTATATCGAGTATTGCCACCCATAGTTTTATCCCTAAGCTTATCTTAGTTTGTGTACTAAAATTACTGTGTCAGAGTTTCTCTAATATAATCAGTCCATCTTGTAACTTGTAGGCCTCATAAAATTTGTGTGGCCTAATTTTCTTTTTGTTTAGTCGGAAACTGTTACCCATTATAAATCTTTTCTCAGAATACCTTAAATCACCTTAAATGCTATGTAATCTGTAATGCAGTATAATCAAATTTACTTGGTCTCAAACAATCAACCAGGAATGTTTTGCTTCTGTTCATGACCTGAAGGTTGCAAAATCTGATTTTCTGGTTCTTTGTTGTTAAAGGCGAGTAAGGTTGCAAAAAGGAATGATCTTTGTTTCCTTTGTTATCAGCAATGCAGGGAAGGTCAGGACGTCTTACCAGAGCAAATCAAAGCAGTACTCCTTGATTCAGCTGGCTTTCATGGAATAATGTAACTCACAGTTTGTACAACTGTGCACTAACTGTAGTTCTCTAGCTCAACTGGATTCTGTAAATGGAATGGGCTTCCCAATTTCCATTGGTAAGGGGTGTAGCATAAAATGTTATCATCATACATCTGGTGCTTTTTTGAGGTTGGATAATCATCATTAGTAGACATTCTTCAAATGGAACGGGAAATTTTATGTTGTTCAGTAATTTTTGCTTTTAAAGTAAAACGTTTTAAGGTTCTGTTTTCCTTTTTGCTTGTGGCTTCAATTTCAATTTGCAGTTCTTGAATGCTTTGGTAGCAGTAGGATGTTGTAAATGGTTTTTGATATGGTTTGGATGATGAGAATGCTATCAGGAGCATGACTTGGTGGCATTGGCATCTGTTGAAAGGCATGGTTTATTTATTTCCAAAATTTTGCCCCTTATTAAGAAAATCGCCAGAGGAGCGTGATAGAAATCTTGCAGACTTGCATTGCTCAATGAAAAAGTTCTAATTGATTGATTTCATCCATTAAATTCAATTTAACCAATTCATACATTATTATGGGGAAGAAGATTGAAGATTGATTTTGTTTTATGAGAAACAAATATAGTTAGAACAATAAACAACCGCCAATTTTTTTTTTTCCAATCAAAACTCAGATTAATAATTAGATGTGATAGTGAAATTCAATTTAACTTAATTTTTGACAAGTGAGCAAGAATATTGAGAAGGAAAAGACTGTTTAAATAAAATATTTTAAATACTTTAATGCAAGTTGATTTTTTAGCTAAAATACAATTAAGTCGAATCTGTTAATTTATTATAATTTGGGGCAATCAATTCTATAAAGTGACAATCTAATTCGGGCATATAACTGCATTTCACCTGTAGGGTCCATTTGGAGAAAATTTTTTATTTTTTATTTTTGTAGAATTGAGAAAATTAATTTATAAAAAATTAAAAATATCAGTCAATTAAATTAAAAAAATTTTAAATATATTTTTTGAATAGCCAATAGTAATTACAAATACTTCCATTTATATATCCATTTTCCTCCATTTAAAATATCTGTACCTTAATATTTAATGTTTTCTATTTTTTTAATTTTTTAGTTATAATGATATATGTCAGCACCATTTGTGATAATTTTTTAACTTTCTCAGTCCCACATAAAAAGGCAAAAGATTTTATTTTTAAACATTAAATAAATAAATAGATAAATAAAAAGTTTCATCACCATATTGATGAATAGTTGATGGGCTTAAATGACCTTTCGCCATTACCCATCAGCTAATCCTCAATAAATGAATTGACATTTAAATTTATGAGCCTTCTACGCGTGTGGTTCGTAAACAAAAAAAAAAAAAAAATCAAAATAATTTCATTCTTATGTTGAATCAAACATATTCAAATGGAATTCAATTCTCATCCCGCAATAGAACAAAATAAACTAAATAACATGTTAAAACTAACTCATTTATCTCAGTTTCTATTTCTATTTCAGTAATTCTTTAGACATTTATGAATAAATTCAAAATTTAAATTTCTCTTTCTTTGCAAGTACTTAAAATGTTATTAAATTTTACAAGTGACTCAATTAAGCATTTTTAAGTCTTAAACTCCTCACACATTATCATTAATTCGGCCAATATGTCTTATTATCATTAAATATGAATTACAATTATTTCATTTATTTTTTAATATATTATTAATTAATGTAAAATTTATTAACAAATTATAAACCAAAATTATAATTTTTGTTAAAAATTTCTAATCTGTATAAAAATAAAATCAAACTTTTTTTTAATACTATGTACTATATCGATATATTATTATAAAAAATAAATTTAAAAAATAATCATAATTATAAAAGTTTACTTTTTTAAAATAATCATGATACTAAAATAATTTATGAATTTTTAACTTTTTAATATGTGATTATTCAATTTGTTTTATCATTTATAAATATGAGTTATTTGTAAGTTATGTGAAAAGTTCATTAAAAAAAAAATTAAATTTATATTTTTATTATATTTCTTAAAAAATTTAATTTGTATAAAAAAAATTAAAAGAAAATAAGTTTTCCTTTCTTGGTTTAAAAAAATTAATATAAATTTTACGATTTATTTGATAATCAAAATCTCAATGTAAGAAGTCTATAAATTTCTTATAACCAGTTCCAAATAGAACAAATTATATAATTTTATTTTGAAATTTTAATAAATTATAACTGGAAATAAATTTTTAAAAAATTAATAGTTTACTTCCCGTTATTTGAAATTATATCCGTTTTATTTGATACAATATGATTTACAAATATTGAAATGCAATATATAATATGATTTTACTATGTGTTGTAGATGTTTTGGTGTGAATTTTTTAAAAGTTCATGTAAATTCTAACGACATTTTATAAGAATTTAGTATTTCTGTTCATTATCAGCGACTGTAACTGTAAAATAATCAGTATATTTAAATAACAAAATTTCTAATTATTATCTCAAATAATATTTTTATTAAAATAGAAGAATAAACTGTTAATTTTTTAAATTTTTTTTTATTTCTGATTGTAATTTATTAAATTTCAGAAAATTTTATAATTTTTTATTCCGCATATTGATCTATGTCTTCATCTTAGAAATAACAATTATATCTATTCCCGTGATATTTTTTCCTGCTCCAAATGAAACAATTTTTTATTATTTTTATATTCCATTATGATCATAAAATTTTGTATGAAGGGAAAGATATATATATACTTGACTCAAAATATTATATATATAATTTTATTTATATTTTTAATATAATTTATTTCTAAAATAATAAAAAAATATAGTATTTATTTAAAAATAAAAATATATTTTTTTATTTACAAATTATAAAATTAACTAAAAATATAACAAAATATATTTTAATATAAAAATAAAAATAAAAATTTTAATAAAATCGATGATAGGATCCGGATCTGAAATATTTATCCCTGCACCAAACAAAAATGAGGGTCCATAATTTTTGCCCAAAAAAGGGATAAAAACAGAAATAGGGTCGAATTTTTGGAGTCAAAAGACAAAAATGAAAAATTATATCTCAAATTCGTCCGGTTGCCAAACACATTATGAGTCAAACGGGGAAAACTTTTTCACAGTGGTGGGCCACCCTATGATTTGGACACGAGCGATTTTCTTGACCCGTCAGTGTTAACCCCCAGAGAGGGTTTTACCCGAAAATAGCGAAGAAAATTAACAAACAGCGATTTGATAGATTTAAATACTTAGTGCTTGGCCGGCTCCTGAATTAGTCGGTCTAATTCCGTATACCAGAAAAAAACAAACAAACAAACAAACAGCGATTTGGCTTTTCAAAACAGAAGCGCCATCTGTTTTTACCAATATTAAATATCCCATTTTCTTTCCTTTCCTTCTCTCGCATTCCTTCAGAGCCGCAAAGAAAGCTCTCTCTGTAACTCTGAAGGAACTGCGAAATCTGCTTAAACCATAAACCCTACGTTTGAATCTCTTCGTTTGGGATCTCTATTTTGCAGCTAATTCTTCTCATTTTCTTTTTCCTTTTCCTTGTATTCTCCGGCCGCCGTTAAAGAAAAGGCAATGGAAGGGGAAATATTGGATATTAATACTCTATTTTAATGTATTTGGCTTTGTTTTGGTTTGCAATCTTAAGCGCAGTTAACTGCAAATCAATGTTATTTTGATTAGTTGTTTTTTTCTATTATTATATTTCTTCTTCTTGCTGAATGGATTGAAACGATTGGATTACTCCTTGGAAACTGTGCAGATCGAGTTCCTGAAAGTGAACCCCTTTCATACATTAGTCGAAATAACTTGTTAAATATAAGTTAGGTGGATCAATTATCTGATTTATTATGGCTCCCGCGTTGCAATTTTTTGGTGGTAAAGTTGCCTACCCGGTTTTCCTGAAGGGAGCGTCGCATTGTAAAGCTTTTTTGTCACAGCGTCTTGGTTTTCCAAATTCTGTGGCCACCAATTTTGGATTGTTTAGAAGTTTGAAAGTTTCTTGTACTAGTAGAGTTTTGAGAGTCAGTTGTGAAGGACGAAGCATTGATGTGCTAGAGAGGAACGAGATTGATAATGTTTTTGATGGTAATACTGAATGTGACAAACAATTTACATGTGTGATGAAGTTTGGTGGGTCGTCATTGGCCTGTGCTGAGAGGATAAGGGAAGTTGCTGACCTTATATTGAGCATCCCAGATGAGAGGCCTGTCGTTGTTCTGTCTGCTATGGGAAAAACAACTAACAACCTTTTGCTGGTAAACATCATTCCATCTTCACCATTTGTCTATATTGATTTTCTTTTTTGATTTCTCTTGAAAAGACTTTATTGTGAATTTGTTCTTCGCTTATTAGGCTGGAGGAAAGGCAGTTTGTTGTGGTGTTACTAATGTGGATTCAATTGATGAGCTGAGCTTTATTAAGGAATTGCATCTCAAGTAAGAACAATAAAGTTTTTCCCTCTTTTGTCTTCAGAACACAAATTGTCATCCTATGTTTTCTCACTGTGCATATTATTATATTATCAGGACTGTAGATGAGTTGGAAGTAGACAGGTCAATTATTGCAAGTGAGTTTCTGTTTTTGGCTTATTTCTAAATTAATATTCATAACTCATTTTGTAGCCCAGCAGTTATGCAAATTCCTTTATGCTTTGTAATGTCTTTCGTAACAACAGGGTCCTCTAGTTTACACATTGTTGTAGAGTCAAATGAGTTCATCATATGGAATTTGCTTTATGTTTCTTCTACGCATGTATGAGCAGAAAACGGCTTACATGGTCAATTTGACCTTTTGCAGCTCATCTTGAAGAATTGGAGCAGCTTCTGAAGGGAATTGCTATGATGAAAGAACTAACTCCACGGACAAGAGACTATCTAGTTTCATTTGGGGAATGCATGTCCACAAGGATTTTTGCAGCATATTTGAATAAAATTGGAGCAAAAGCCCGCCAAGTACGTTCTCTTTTCTAGTTTTTTTTTTCATTACGAACAAAATTTTGTTGTTGATTGTCTAAGTTTGCAAATCTTATTCTGTCAGGGAATTTTTTTTCAAATAAAATTTTTTACAATTTGAATTGTAATATAGGAAAGGAATAGCCTAAATTTCACAGTTCGTATTCTTTGAGAACCAGGCAGTCGTTTAAAGCAGCTTAACAACTTTGGTGGATCATTTAGGGGTATAATTACTCTCAAAAGAAAAAAAATAGATAATTATATTATGATACTTGGATTATGACGTTGCTTTATCTATGCATCCATCTTTCACATTATTGGCGGACTCACTCTTTTAACATGTTCAGAAGCCAGAGTTTCTGTAAGTACATTCTTTTAGTTTGAGAATTGTAGCAGATGGAAGTTTATTTACAGATAACAAGTGCAGAAGATTGATATAAAATAATTGCGATTCCTTTTATGATCCCAACCTTTTTTGTTGTCTTTCTTGCATATTGACAAATGCCATCCCTTATGACAGCCAATTATAACACACTGTTTTTTTCTTTGGCAGTATGATGCCTTTGATATCGGTTTTATCACCACAGATGACTTCACAAATGCAGACATTCTGGAAGCAACTTATCCAGCAGTTGCAAAGAGGTTATATGGGGATTGGATTAGTGATCCTGCAATTCCAATTGTTACTGGTTTCCTTGGAAAGGTCTGTTGACATAACAGTTGCTTAGGAATCTTGTTTGTGAAATTAATGCAATCTTGTAAATGGGAGTTTAGTACAGCTTCAAACCATCATTTTTTTTTCCAATTTCAAATAGGGTTGGAGATCTTGCGCCATTACTACATTGGGTAGGGGTGGTAGTGATTTGACAGCCACCACTATTGGAAAAGCATTGGGCTTGCAAGAGATTCAGGTGAATGTTAACATGGAATACCTGCATGTAACTTTTTTTTTTCTGTTTCCCTTAATCCTTCTTTGCACCTTTTTTTTTTAAAATTTTTTTTAATGTTGAGTGAGATTATACACCTTTTCTAACAATTTCACAGGGATACGAATGTTACATCAACTATCAGCATACAATTTTCTTTTTCTTGAATTCATATACATTAACGAAGTTATACAATATTCTGGAATATATTTCTGCACCAGTTCTCATATTCTGATAGAAATTGAAGGATTTAAGTCTCTACTGCCCGACAGGTGTGGAAAGATGTTGATGGTGTTTTGACATGTGATCCTAATATATATCCACATGCAGAACCTGTGCCATACCTGACATTTGAAGAGGCATCTGAACTTGCATATTTTGGAGCACAGGTATCGTTATTCTATAGCTTCTGACCTGATTGACTTGGAGCTCCCATACATTGAGTTTGTTGCATAGTTATTTAGTCAATCATTTGATCTCTTCTTCAAATGGTACCAGATCAATGAAATCAAGCATTTCTTTTGAAATATGCACCATGTTCTCTTTTTAGTGAATTAATAGAGTCACTTGGAGTATTCATGGGTGTAATATCTCTGTCTGAACTTAAATAATGTTGACAGGAAGTTTTGATGGAGATATGGATAACTCGCTCAAGAATGAATTGTCTAACCTTGTCTATCTTGGCCCTTCTGCAGGTCTTGCATCCTCAGTCCATGAGACCTGCTCGGGAGGGTGATATTCCTGTTAGGGTTAAAAATTCATACAACCCAAATGCTCCTGGAACTCTCATTACCAAGGCACGAGATATGAGCAAGGTCTGTATCAGAATAAGCAACAGCATTTCTCGTATACAAATTCAAACTGCATCAATTTTTCCTTGTCCTTATGTAGGCAGTGTTGACTAGCATTGTTTTGAAACGTAACGTTACCATGTTGGATATTGTTAGTACTCGCATGCTTGGTCAATTTGGCTTCCTTGCCAAGGTAAGAAGGCTTCTAATATTTGATTTTGATCCTCTTATCATCTGAGGTATTAACTGTTGGCTTGGATTTCATAAAATACAACATTTTGTCCATGCAGGTGTTTGCAATCTTCGAAGATTTGGGCATATCAGTGGATGTTGTAGCTACTAGTGAAGTCAGTATTTCCTTGACGTTAGATCCGTCAAAGCTCTGGAGCAGGGAACTCATTCAGCAGGCAAGTGTACGGTTTTTTTTCCTGAAGTCTCTGTGCTAGCATGTCTTGTGCAGGAAGATTTGGCAATTTCATTGTTGACATCATGTCTCATTAAATATTGCATCTTTCTTGACTAGGAACTTGACCATGTTGTTGATGAGCTTGAGAAAATTGCTGTAGTCAATCTCCTTCAGCATAGATCAATAATTTCTCTTATTGGAAATGTTCAAAGGTCATCTTTGATATTAGAGAAGGTATTCTAATTCCCTTTGGCACTACATTACTACATTGTCAACAATTAAGTGAACTTGATTCTTCAGGCAACTGAAGTCATGCTTTGTATAGTAATTAGAACCATCTATTTATTACATGCTATGCCTTGTAGCATTTGCAAACCTTCACATAAAATTTCTTATTTTGATTGAATGGATTGGTGTAAATTGAAATTCTGAGGCAAATTTATTGGCTTATTTTTTGTAAGAGTTTTATTACAATATGTATATCTGATTCTGCAGGCAAATAAATGCAGGAATAATTATATACTAGAATAAACCATTCCTTGACATCTATCATCCGTTGCCTTGAGGTTATTGAAAGAGAGAATATTAAGTTAAACATATATGAGATTGATGCTTTCCTACTTTCATCTGAAATTAACAGTGCATTATTTCTTACCTTACTTGTATCTGTCACTCCTTAATATGGTTCTTTGCTTTTGTCCTCCTTGTTTACTTACTAAATTGCTGCTATGGCAGGCATTCCATGTTCTTCGAACCAATGGTGTCAATGTTCAGATGATATCACAAGGTGCATCTAAGGTATCACCAACTATTTTGGTTTTCTTTGCTTTTGTACTTGTAGTTTGTATTGCACATCTAAAATCTGTGCTTCGAAACCCAGCATTATAAGCACCATCCAACCAGACACTTAGTTGGCTATGGGGTGTAGGGGCGACTTCTTGTTTGGGGCATCTGGTGCCTTACAGAAGTCCTGGTGTTGAGAATTTTTCTTCAAAGAACTATTGTAACCAATGAACTATCTGATTTAGTTTTTGCCACGTAGGTTAATATCTCATTAATTGTGAATGATGACGAAGCCGAACAGTGTGTCCGATCTCTCCACAAGACATTCTTCGAAATCGGCATCTCTGAATTAGTTTGAGAATGTCTGACTACCATTCTGCTTCAACTTGGTCAATATGGTCACGTTTATTTTCATCTCTCAACCCAATTAGCATTTTAGTCTCAATGTGAATCAAATGTCTGATTTTCTTCTTAAGCTTGGGAAGTTTGCACCCTAATGCTAGATAAAATATGTAATACTGTAGCCTCATTGTATTTGTGCGATTTTAGAATTTTGTTGTACTCTTATCTTTTGAATAGTGAAATTTTTTCGTACTGTGTTAATTTCTTCAAATTCATTACAATTTATGTGATGACTGCATAAATTTCTAACGTGGAGCAAGACAAATAGAATTATACCATATTTGACAGCATAAGCGAGGTACTAAACATGGGTTGATGAGCAGATTGTTTCAATTGCAAATGGTAATGAATGAAGAACAAAGAAAATTAGCGACGCCCCCTAAATTATGTAAGAGCTGGGCATGTAAGCAAATATCACATGTGGTGTATTTCACATGTGATATTATCAGTTGCTGCTTAGAATGGCTTGAGACCCTTCAAGTTAGCATGAATATAGTGACTTCTATTTGTAAAATGTGACCAATCCTGTCGGTTCACAATTAAATATTAAGACAAGATATAAGAATGTCGAGTTATTTTGCAATAGAGAAATTATTAAATACATTGGCTTAAACCTACTTGGAATTGTGCTTGAACTTGAATATATGTGTCCAGCCCAATGCATAAAGAAGGCCAGCATAAAGACTCAAAACCCATTCGTTACCCGAAACCCGAACTTTTACCCATCACCCGCGCCCCCTACTCCAAAATAGTTCAATATCATCGATTCGAATTTCGTTGTAGGGTTTTGTGATACAGCGACCAAGTCATGGCTTGCACAATTGATTTCCGATGCCTCGACGAAGGATTTGGCGGCAAGACCTACAAGAGAAAACGAGAAGCTCAATCGGCTGCCGCAATTGAAAATGGTGATGCATCCATGGAGATCGACTGTGAGACGGTTCCTCCGCCGGCAAAGCGGTCGGCGGTGCCGTCATCAGATAATCCAGACAAGCCGGTGTTTGGAAATCCAACTTACGACGGCGTGATATCCGGGAAAGTGTCGGGTCGGAAGTGGAAGCAGGTGAGGAAGCAGAGGGCGTCGGCGAAGCTGGTGAGCAGGAAGGGCACGGCGTTCGAGGAGAGGGAGCGGCAGAAGGAGATAAAGAGAGCTTATAGGGAGAGAATGAACGAATTGAAGGATGAGATAAAGAGGAATAAGGAGGAGAAGAGGAAGCAGAGAGAGGAGAGAGAGAAGAAGAAGCAAGAGAACATCTTGAGGTCTGGGACTAAGTTGCAGAATATCACAAATCCCAAGACATTGAAGAAGATTGCCAAATCTAAGGATAGGAAATTGCTCAAGCTTGTTCCTGATGATGTTGTCAATAAAAATAAGAAGAAGCATAACAAATGATTTTTTTAGTTTGCTCTTTTCTTTAATGTAATCTAAGAATTTTGCTGTTTAATTACAATGATTGTTGCTTTTGGGTGGTAAAGCAATTTGTTCTCTCTCTTCTTCCGTGACTTTGTTTCAGAAATTTGATTTTTTTTTTCCTTATTGAATTTTTAATTTTACAGGGAAAAATGGATATACTTCCTGCAAAATGAGGTTTTAAGTGTTATAGAAAAAGGAACTTCCAAGCAGTATGTGCTTGAACTGAGTAAATTTAGGTTTTCCTGCAAAATCAGTTTCTCTGTTATGCAACAATTGGGGAAGGGCGATACATCTTTCCTCAAAGTCCTACCACTAACCAGTAATCTCTACAAGAGCAGAACCCATCTCTGAAATGATGGAATCGGCTTGAATCCCTAACTGTAATATATCTTCCAACTGTTTTGGAAATCTGCTTGATCGCCACATGGCAGTATGTACTGGCTCGCATATATGAGTATGACAATTAAGTCTTCTTAAAAAGTTAAAAAGTATGAAGTTGCAGATGAAATATGAATGGAATACGCAAGTTGCATTACATAAAAACTATATATTAAGTACAAAATAATTAAGGTTATAGTAATCGGACATTAATTTTCTCTCTTCTAATACACTCCTCTCTGATACTCACGCCCGCAGAATTCTCCGCCGAGATCATCACAAGCCTCTGCGCGGAAAACCCTGCAGAAATTATATCGGCATTTATCAGTAACTAACACAATTCAACGGCTGACCTATTTTTTTTTTTTAAAAAAAAAACACCTAATTTTGGGTTATTGAGGCATTCATTACGTCTTTGCGTCATTGTACTCAAGATACTCTCTCTCAATGGACTCTGCGGCAATTCTAGCTTCATTTCTGTTCTCCTTTTCAAGCTTTACTTCTGGGTATATGTCTGCCAAACAAGCTTCTCCGCCGACGGTTTCACATGCTTCTGCTGGAAAAACACTGAAGAAGAAGAAGGAAAAACTTAAAAAATTTAAAACAAAACGCAGCTTCAGGAAACTCTTGAGAATTATCATCAAAAAAATAAGAAGAAAATAGCTTACGAATTGACAGAGCTGTAATCAACAGTGGACGTTTCATAGGCATCACTAGCAGCTGCTTTCATTGCAGAGCTGCCGCTGCGAGGAGGAACAGAGGAAGCTAGCAATTTTGGTGGAAAAACGTTAGACTTAGAGAAATTCTTGGAGCTGAAGGGGTTTAAAGGGAGAATAGGAGGAGAAATACTCAAAGCTGCCTGCATCTTGATATTTTAGCTGATGGATGTTTCAATGGCGTGCACTATAGAGAGCAGAGAGTGGGTTCTTAATTTATAGGATAGGCAAGCAAAGGAGCAAGATATTTGTGTGATCTAATTTTCTGTTTTGGATAAGGGTTGCATTTTCTTCTTGAGGACATGTAAGAGATGCAGAAATCTCAGCGGGTTCCCATCATCTAGGAGATTTTTTTTTTTAATTGCTTTTTCATCTTTGAAATATTTTATGTTCAATGATAGCTCGTATAATGTCTCCATTTGCCTGGCAACCAATAAGATTCTTCTATTTCATTTTCTAGTCAATAAGAATATATTTGGTTTGCATACAACTAAATTAGTTTATTAAGTATTATTGAATTTGGATCAATATATTTTTATTATGGAGCAATTATTTTAAATAAAAAGCTATTAACAATTACCTTAGTATTTGTTCCTTATCCATCTTTTAAACAATTAGAGTTTCTTTTTTCTTTTTTCTTTTTTTAGATTATTTGATTTTCCGTTTTTGGTGATTGTGAGCATGCATCTTCTACTTCATGTAACTCCTCCAACCTGTGAAATTCAGTTCAAACACGGATTAAAATTTGAGAATGATGGAAGGATATCATATTAACATTTTTTTGCACGTTTTTTCAGAAAATTTTGAATTATTATTTCCTCAAGAAAGAATTCAAAATACACCATGAGGCATTGGAAGAGATTAAAATTTGAGAATGATGGAAGGATAATGTGTTGAAAAGAAATTTAATGCTTATTGACCCTCCACCAATGGAAGAGATATCAATGTGATTGCAGAAAGAAAGAAGAAAAAATGGGAGGAAAAGAGATATCAATGAGATTGCAGAAATTGCAAAGAAAGAAGAAAAAGGGGAGGAAAAGAGGATAATATAAAAAGCATGAGACTTGCAATCTATTGAGCAATTTAAATATAGCTGATTTTTAATTGGTTGATATCAAATTGGTACTAAATTAGTCAATAAATAGATCGCATAAAATGGCCTATCATGATAAGGTTAAATGCAATAATAAAAACGCTCAAAAAGTTTTTGGAATAAAAGACCAGAGATAAATGAAAAAAAAAGAAATATATAGCAACTAATAAATATAAAGACAAATTTCAAAAATTTAACAAATTCAATAAATGAAAATATCAGTAAACTTCATCCTTTCTTTAGTAGTTCATTGCTTTTTTTATTGATTCAATCATCAAATTGGTAAATTAATTAGTCAATCAATCCATTCTATTTCTAAATCCTTATAACAATGATAAATAGGTTGCACACAAAATAGCATATACAAAATATGACAAAATTTCATTATATAATTAACAAATTAGTACTTTCAAACAATAACCTTTCCACAAGGACCAAAGCCTCAAACCATGCTTCATGGAACTCCCTTAAATGTTAAAGTCCAATGAAGCAATCAATATATCAAGTCCTTCATAACCAGTATAAAGATGAAGCAAGGTGAACACTCACACTTGCAGGTTCTCTCTTTTGCCCTTCCATGATTCCTCAAAAGCAGGTAGGATTTGACTTCTGGATTACCACACAAAATGCCTCCTCGGCACATTAAGTTGAAGGGGAGATTCAGTAACATTGTACTTTTGGTTTGTATTTCTTCATATTCTCCTTTGCACTTGCATGAAATGCTACATTGGTGCCAAATTTCATAACTATCTTCAAAAACATTTGACAAAGTGATTAAATAATGGCAAAAAAATCGTATTGAATAGATTATTCATCCAGTACCCCCATCTTAATGTTAGTCCGGAGCCAAATTGATAACAACGAACGGAGATCTGCCTGCTTGCTAATAACTGAAGGACAATACTATGAAGTTGCACCAATGTAAGCTGCTGCTCATACCTCAGATTTCAAGGAATGCCTCACACATACAAGATCATCCAATTTATTGCCATCCATTTTGTACAGAGACACACCTTTCATCTGGAAATAGTGATCACGTGCTTCCTTTCTAAGACTTTCAAATGGCATGACCTCCCATTTTTTATAATTCGAGTACTTCCTGATATCACTCATGTCTGAAGATCCTGAAATGGGCCCACTACTGTCAGGATCCACATCGCCCCACACCTTACAACTTCCGAATTGTCCCAGCCCATGACCCCGCTTTAAGCGCAAGGCAGCAGCATGAGCTCTGTTTATCATCTCTCGACTGGTAATATCTGACCAGTCCTGTTTCCTCTGAGCTCTCATGGGAGAATGGATCCTAATAACCTAAAAAATAGAACCAACAAAACATAGTGAAGATGTATAGCTTAATACAAATGTTAACAAAAAATTCAGAAATTGCATAATCTTTTTCTCAGTAAGGGCACATATAGTCATACACCAAGGCACTCTAGGAGCTGATAATATGCACGTCCTTGAAGTGGATTGTGCCCTTTCCTGGGAGTAGAAAAGTATCGTGTCCTACAAGAAATATCAGAATGATATTTAGGCAAAGAAGGGATAAATTGAAGCATTCAATATCCCATGCACAAAAAAGGAGAAACTTTACATTATTATGACATATTATATAACATTGGAGACAAGAAGACGTCAAGTTACTTGAATTGTTGCATATACAGTAAGGAAAGAGAAAAAATATATATACGAGAACATTTGAAATGCCTAACATCACACATTCTAATTCTCATGCTCATAGCTACTTATGGAAAACATCATATATAACAACCATGAGGCCAAAATAAAGGGCTCAATTGTGAACTTAATATTCAGACATGTTGGAGAAGAACACATAAAATAACGATTCACCAAATACTTAACAAAAGTAAATAAAAGACTTCAAGATTAAATGTACCATTCAGTGTAGCCAGGATCAACTGTGAATCCATATATGTCAACAATGTCACACATCGAAAGTGCTAGTTCAATAGATTTCATTCCAGTTCCCTTGGCGCCTCTCCGAAGCACAATTCCTTGGAAAAGGTAAACTGGATTTGGAATGCTCTGCAATACAAACGTTACAAGATGTGTTAGATGCACTCAAGTAAATGAAGCTGTAAGAAAAGCTGGCAAAGGTTATATCCATTTGATGACAATGGAGAGATGTTAAATTTTCTACAGACCATGCATATGATCTAGTAGATGACAAATGGCAACCATTATTCAGGCAACATATTAAATAGTTTTATCCACTCAAAAATATACATATATAGAAATAAAACAGACAGGTTGAGATATTGCAGCTTACCTTTATCATTGCATTAAAGTCTCTGTGGGTCACACTTTTGATTATAAGAACTTCATCAGCTGCAGCAGAAAAACCAATTATAATTGAATACATGAAACCACATAAAAACACAGAAGCACCAATGTTAAGTAGGGAACATAGGATCAGAGCACTGCATGGAACAAGACAGGATACGTATATAACTCTGTAATTCAAACAAACTAAAACCCGAGTTCAATCAGCCTTCCAAGCGAAAATGAGAAGAAAACTCTCCATGTCGTACTTGTAGGGAAGGAAGAGAATTAGTTTATGTTCTAAAAAATTCCGCGCTTCTATTCATTTCCTAAACTAATAAGCCTACCTAGGTTCTTCCATTTTAAAACTGCATGTGCAAGCTAAAGAATAAAGGTAGTCTTTGAAGAATAACCACATAAAGATCTCAATTTTCTTGCCTTTCACATAGAAGCTTTCAGGCATTTGATATCCGATAAATGTATTGCAAAGATAAGAAGACAGCAACACTACAGAAAGAAAGTGGTAGTTACTGTGCCAATATTGAGCCTATAAATCAATGCATTTATCAATTTTTCCGACTGCCTAAACATGATGTGATTACAATCAAACTAAGCCTATCAAATTTTGGTCATTTAAATAGCAAGAAAAGAAAAGGAAGGAAAGAATCAGTGCAACAGTTTTATATGCAGAGGCAAACAGATATAAAAACATACTAGATCCATTGAGAATTTTAACCATGTTACGAGCAGCACCACGAACAACAAGGCGGAAATCCCTCTTTAGCCCAATATGCTTAGCATATTTCTACATAATAAATGAAAACAAGATGAGAACTTCCACAAAATCATTTCACTGTCCAACAGAAAGAACACCAGAAGACCACAATGTAGCTTACAATGTGGCACAGAACTGAAATGACTCCATTGAAATATGTTATGAAAAATAACAAATTTGATTAAAGGACTTCAGAAACTATTCAATTCATGAGCCCATCCCCTGCCATCCAAGTAATACAATGGGTGTACTGATCGGCATTAAGTGGTGTTAGGAGTAAACAATTCACATTCATATTTGAATGATCTAGCCCAATTTTTACCAGTTTACCTCATTAACTGGAGCCTCATTGTCTCGTATGACAGCATCATGACTATCAATCTCTTCTCCAAACTCTGTTTTTAGAAGATCTCCCGAGTTACCAACAACAGCACAAGTGTGAAATTGCCTGGGATGGAAAGGGGGCATTGCTGGTAGAATCAAGTTAAGGTGTTCTTCACAAAGAGTCCGATTGTAGCATTTATCGGCACCCCTGCAACCAAATAAATTCAGTGCAAATAAGCTTACCCGGCATTAAAAACTTCTCCAGAGATAGTATATGGGACAGACAAAAATAAGGAATAGCACAAGCAAATTACAAGGAGGAGGACAATTAATATCATACAATTGAGCTATCCTTTTTGCTGCATACTCTAACCACCCATCTGGCCGAGCATCAAGGTATTCTCTAGTCAGGACTGTAGTCATGTTACGATACTGCATTTCTGAATACATTAGATTGCACATTTCCACAAGGACAACCACATAATGAAAATGAAAAAACTAAGGCACCAACCTGTTCCCACAATAGAATTGCATCACAAACATCATAATGGTACTCCAGCGGTTCATAAATTTTAAATTGTTCATTGTACTGAGGCCAAGAAAGGACAATCAGAGTTAGCAGCTTTCAAAATCAATAGCATTTCTTTTATAAAAAACTCTCTTAAGATATAATTGAAAAAGATGGACAGAGAGAAGAAGACCCAAGTGCTATTAGTGCCTTCAGGAAACTTGAGAGTCAACTTGCAATGGTCAATGATTTGTGCCGTCAGACCGAGCCCTCTGTTTGCCTATAATAAACTTACAGCTTTTAAGAATTGAAACAAAGAAGACGAGCTTTACAAGCTTTACAACTACGTTATTGCATAAATAACAAACGCTCCTCTCATAGGACTCGGACCAAATACAAATACCAATTGTGATGCTTAAAACCTCTCCTATCGGCAATACTCTCAAAAATTCAATCTCTTAAACGATAAAACAACGATCAGAGGGCAAAAGAATGCAGTCAACTATAGCAGTTTACTTCAATTCAAAAGCCCTAACAAACGAAACTCCAGAGAATCAGACGCATCTAGAACTGGATTCCAAATCCATTAATTATAATATGAATACAAGAGATACGGATCTAAAAGGCAAATGGAAATCGAACAAGATATGAAAGTAATTAAGTGAAAATAAATGCTAACCACGCATTGCTGAACAGAGGACTGAAAATCAGACAAAATTCGAAGTTCTTCTTTGTAAAGACTCGAGTTACGATCACCTGCAAAGATGGCGGAAAAGTTGAAGCGAAAACCTAGAGTTTAAGGAGTCAGAAAGTAAATCGAAAACGAAAGAAAAAAAACCTGTGAAGAAAGAGGATTGAATAGCGAAAACGATAAGAGAGAAAAATGCGGCAACGCAGACCAGGTGGAGAACGGCCGGTCTCCTACTGCTGCTGCTTGTATGCTTATGAGGCCTCATATTCACTATGCTCGTAAACTAAGGCAAACGTTACATAGAAACCTCACTCACTTAGCGAAACAGAGACAGAGAAACCAGCAAACTTGAGGCAACTTAAGCTTATTTTTTGCAAGATGACGCCATGCTAGGAGAAAAGAGCGAGACCCAATGAACTCCAGAGCAAGCAACCCAAGGAGGGAACCTATACGATACCGTTTCTTCTGAAAGGCAAAACGCACCGTCATTGGTCGTTTAGTGTTAGCAGGGAGAAGTGGCATGGCATTGTACTGTTTATGCTGCCCAAATCAGTACATTGAAACGAGATCTACATGGGTTTGTCCCAACTTTTCCTCGAGGATTTTAAAATTTCATTTCATTTACATTATTTCTTATGGGCAATACCGTGATGAGGTTATATCCTTGATTCCATACATTCAGATAATTGCTTAATTTGTTTTTTGTTTTTTTTTTTCAAATGAGTTTTGGTTTACTAATACTCTATGGTTGCTAATTGTGATTCATGAGCTCTATGTGATGTAGCACATGTAAACTAGTAGAATAAAACACAATGGCCTCTGTTCTGGCTTTGCAATAACACCACCTATTGCTCTTTTTTCTTTCTTCACTTGAAGCCATAAATTATTGCCAAATTAGATTTCCGCTTAACACCTAGCCCGGGAGCACTGCAGTCCCCTAAAAGTTGAAAGATTCATCAGAAGACTAAGATATGGAGCGCAAGATGACTCGGAATATGCTTCAATATGAAGAAATAGCCAAACAAAGGATCATCATCAGTGATCATGTAGTTGCCAGGAATATGTTAGTGGAAATACAGTCTCATCTTCCAGATTTCGACAACATTTCTGGGATGAACACCGCCTGCGATATCTTACACTTCGCGAGCTATCGATTCTTAGGCTGAGAGACTGACTACTACTGGGTTCTTCAGATTTCATCAGCTGCCACTGAAATGGTCATCAAAAGTCAATATAACAAGTTAGCTACGCTTTTTGGAGCCCATTAAGAACAACTTCCCTCGTGCTGCATCAACTCTGAAAATTCTCCAGGATGCATTTGATGTGCTCTCTAGCCCAGGGAAACGATTCTTTTTTTATACGAATAGAGCTATTATTTTGCAATCTTATGGCTCTGAAGACCTGCAGACAATTCATATTGTTGATTCCCAACACGAATATGTTCAAACTGTAAAAAGGGCAGGAGACTTCACTCAACTCCGCAAGGTTTCCATGGAAGACTCAATGAAACCAATGAAGCTATTAGTGCAGTAGATACGTTATCGAAGACACTATCGGATGGCAGTGTGTCTAACTGCCTTCGACTGCACAAGGATGCTCAATTATATATTGAAGTCATCGATGATCATACTGATGATGAGAACAGATGCCATGAGCCAATTTATAATTGATAATTTTCAGCAGGAAATTGATGCAGACGCAGAAAAACCTATAAACAGCATAACCTTCTCTGCTGATTTTGATGGCTTAAGTGCAATGTTGTCTCAGGATGCAACAGCTTCAACCACTAAGAAAGGAGATCATCACAAATTTGATGATATAAGAAAGACTGAAGATTTTGCGGTTGGTAAAGTCTGGGCTAGTTATGATATGGCCGCCCTAGGAACTACGCACAGATTGTTGACATCAAAATTTAAGAATCCTAGAATAAAATGTATATCGACTGGCTGAAAACTGTTCCAGATAAAGTATATGAGAAGAAATGGCGTGAGGTAAGGTTGCCAATTGTCTGTGGATTATTCAATGGTGAATAGGAGTCAAATAACTTTGGTTGAATGCACAACATTTTCGCACATGGTGGGTCCAGTTATGAGCCGGCAAGCAGAAATTTACCCCAAAAAGGGAGAATTTGGGCGATTTACAGAGATTGGAAACCACAAGAATGGTACAGTGAAACCATATCTAGGAAAGGCAGCATATTGCAGATGGTAGAAATTGTAGCTGGATATTCCAATCGGGACGGTGTGCTTGTTGTAGGCCTGGTGAAGGTAAAAGGATTGCAAAATGTCTATAGCGCAGAGAACGGTAATGACTGCTTTTCGAATCCCTGCAAGAAACTTATGCGTGTTCTCCCGTGCCCGCATTCACATTTGCTGATAAAGAGATGAATAAGACCTCCAACAGGATGTTTAAGTACAAGAGTTGGAGCAGTGAATGGAATGCAGATTTCATGAACTACAAGTGTCAATTGTTGGGATTGGCAGCGACTTCTCCGAGGAATCTGGGTTAATGGCAGCCAACGTAGAAGAGGTGCCAGCTTGCTCAACTTTCTTTCGGATGGCCGTCTTACGATGGTCCGAGCAGTTCCAAAAACAGAAATGCTCAGTTTCTCTGTTCAAGGAGTTAACTTTAGCATCCCTTAAGGTTCTTGGCACATAGAGCCCGATGCACTGCCCCTTAATTTTAGCCCTAACTATTTGCTTCATCATACCTGCCATTATGGTTACTTGTATGCTACTGTTTTTTCCTCGAATATACAATACTCTGTGGTTTCTGAAATGGACTATTCAGGATAACCCTAATTCTATTTTCAGATTTCCCGCTTTTTTTTTTTTTTTTTTTTTGACTTCTTTATAGTTTAAACCTCATGATGATTCTGAATAGGAAACAATAACCATTATGAGAAATATTGGTTCGCTCTGGCTTGACAACTTGGAGATGATGGTGCCCCGATTTGGATTCGTGGTTTGAAGGACACCACACTTATATCCTGAATTTCTAAAAACAGAGATCACAATGAGCCACATATATATAATCGTTTGCTTTTAAACGTCCAGCTAAACAACAGAAAACAGCTCACCCCATTCATCTCTTCTCGTCAATGCAAGTGCCTGGTCTCAAATCCCCTATTCAGAAATCTCACGCATCTGAAAAAGAGATTTTATTCCACTTTATCAGAGAGGTCACATCATCAGAAACCCACTTTCATCGAACAGTAGTGGCAAAAGACACGTTAGGGCTTACGCTTATGTTTTCTTTTGCAATTCATAATTCGGTCAGTATTATAATAGCAGGGATAACCAAATTCGGTCTAGAATATAGTATACATAGGTCGGAAAAAAAATGCCAACATGAATTTCAAAGACGACGAGCTGTACATTTTTAAGTATATTTATTTAAATTTTATTATCATTGCCATCTACAAGTAGTCACGCAAATTCCAAGAGAAGTCCATTTTACAAGGTCAAAGTCTCTGAATTGAAACACAAGCTAAGTGTAATTGGAAGAAATTGAGCTTCCGCTTCAGTACCGCCGACCACCTGCCGTTGACAGAAGGACACGACTTGGTTTCTTTCCTTTCTTTCCAATCTCATTAACCTTGGGTGTATCCAAATTTTCTCCGGATTTCACTCTGGACGTTACATTGGCAAATGTTGGAGAACCTGAATCTCTCGTACCTACATTCAGAAACAAAACAGTTTGATTCCACAACATCAGAACAGATTACACGTAAGCACTTAAAGGGCACAGGAAGTAACATCAAACACACAGCTAGAATGTGTCATTATTACGTAATCTTATGCTATACATCCTACTAAAATATGAATATGCAGGTATTCAACTCTCAATAATGAGAGAGAAACCATAGAAGGGAAGAAACAGTAAATTAGTGAAATACCAGATGCACTAGAAGAATTATTCGCCAGTCTGTTGCTGTTGAAAGCATTGTTTTCCTCAATTTTCAAGGCTGGAGAATCAAGGGAGGCAGCAAAACCAAACCTAGTAACATTTGAAAACAGTATCCTCTCCCCAACAACTGGAGGGCTTGATGATGGTGGAGGGATTGATGACATTGCGCTGTTACTTCCAAGAGCTGAAGAAAAAAAGAATAAGGCGACTCAAGCTTAACCATTTTCCAGTAACAAAAATCCAGCATGCATTTACAACCATCACTAAAAGGTTAGGAGGGGAGGAAAAAGGAAGGGTCCATGGCAATCAGGATATTATATTTCATATCCACCAATTATCCTTGAGAACATAACTGTCTCAATATCGGTACTGACTACAGTATGGTTGAAACAAATTACAAACCTAGGAAGACAAGCAGGCCTTGCTACAAAATGCCATACCAAGTGCAAGACGAAGAAAGATCATGATAACCAACAATCTATGCCAACAAATTAAATAAACTTCAATTTATATTTTTAGAAAAGCGAGTTTCTAATGACTTGTTCTGCAAAACATCTAACCTGAACGTGACTTAAAGAGAAATCCATACACTATCATAAGACCATACCGAACTTCATAATCAATCATAATGGAAGCCCTTTCAGAGTTCATTTTCATGCAGTTCACAGACCAAATTCGTTTTACCTAAATGGATATCACCCTGACAAAATAGATGTTAAGGCTGTCATTTCCACATTCATTGAGAATGTGGACCCTGAGCGCTTTGAGTCCATTCTTTTGGGTATTACAGACCCGAACTCCCCAGTATTTATAAAATTTCTAAATGATTGGGAGGATTATCATTATCCTATCCTCCACAGTCACCATTTTAAGGGGGGAGGGTGCCCATGTATTTATTTATTTGTTTATGAGAGGTTGTAACAGTGCTTTCCTCAAAAAGAACGCCGCCCCATCCTCTCTTAGTCAGCTAAGCAAGAATCACAGGCATTTGACCTCTTCCTCCCTTGTTTTGATCCCTTACTCTTGATACTAGGAGAAGAAAGACAAGCTGCTTGATTGCTTGGTCCGATAATACAGGGTCTTCAAGGAAGAGGTTAGGTGTTAGGGCTTTCTTTCTCACAGTCTAGGGACTGCCTCTCTTTTCATAGCCCTTGCTATGCTACTATCCTGTGAAAACAAGATATCAAATCTGCATAAAAAAGAACTACCTTCAAAGTCATCCATGGAAAATTTAGGTGAGTCATCATGAGAGAAGTGTCCCAAAGTGGATATAATGGGTAGATAATCTGCAGCAGCAGCAACTTCAGCCTTGATCTTCTCCTTATGTTCCTAAAAATAAGAATAGCATATGATTCTAAAAAACACAGAAGATTCATTTTACATCTATGTGTAAATGAAAGAAATGAATCACCAACAACAAACTCAACATTGATCAAAAGGTTTAACAAGAATATATCATCACAAGTTTATTTTATTTTACTTTAAATAAATGAGTCGCAACAATGCATAAACAGAACTTAACACAACTCCTCAAATGGTTTTACTGATAAATGAAACAATTAAGAAAAACAATATGTTTACTACATACTAACTCAACAGTAATACATGGCTGCATCAAATCCTTAACCCAATCCAAGAAATGGGGTTTACATTGAAAAAGCTGCAAAGGGAACATACCTTTTTGGCTAGTTGCCTCCGCTGCTTCTCACGCTTCTTAATCTCATCCATGAAAGGAAACAGGGAATCAGGAGGCAGCACCCCATTCAAATCAATTTCACATAGCTGAAAAGGCATAAGGGTAATCAATCTAACAATAACAATAGAGATGGAGAATACAGAAAAGTCAACAGTGGAAAATATACTTGAAATGTTGTTGTCAAAGAAAAATGACTTAAATAACGATAACGCCTTCTTATTGCTTCTGACTGAGTCACTGTCTCCAATTGCAAGATTTTTCCATTTACCCTACAACAAATAAAGCAGTTAACAAAAAAAGAAAATCTTATATGATCATCATTTAATAATATTGACTAAGAAAGATGTCATGCCTTGATATTCCAACAGTTTCCACTGCAGTGCTCACAGAATAATCAGCAAAAATTTAGAGAGCATATTGTGATGCTATATCAATCCTATGTCGAACGAGACTTTTCTTTTTTGACGAATTATGTCAAGATCATGTTTTTCGAGAACATAAAAGTAAAGCATAGACTTATAAGAAAGTAAAAAAAAATCCTAAATCTTTGAAGATTAGGTGACTCAAATCACTAGGCACATCCTGCATAGACATTATCACATTTATAAACATTAAGAATACTGATCATGCCATTATGCCAACAGCTTAATGGTGGAGTGCAGTGCACAGATTATGATACATATCAGATTCGATCAATTTGAAAATGCAATTGAAAAAATAATAATTGGCATCAAGAAAAACTTCTTCAAAGTACTATTTGTGTACTTCGATATGGCTTTATATCATTCTCAATCACATCTCAAGATAGGAAGAGGCTCAAATTTAGAAATTCCCCAAACCTGTGTGGAAGCATATCGTAGCTCCCATAATGGTGTAGAAGGCATTTCATGTTTAGTGGATGAAGAATGAGGTGCTGACCATCGACTGCCTGAAACAGAGAGACAGAGTACAAGTGAAAATAACAACTTCAGAAATTGGATGGCATAAATGATTGCTAATTATTATCATTTTGTAGTATAAAAGGAAGATAGAAACAACCAATCCAACCCATAAGCTTACTGAAAGATAAGCGGGAACCAATGGCATCCACTAGCTCAAGGTAACTCCTGCTGTCCAATAATAGCATAACAATGCCATGTCCATTATAGCTCACAGACAATGACACGGTGTGCACAAGTTCCAATTGACAATGGTTCTTTCTTATTGAATGCATGCTTGGAACAAAGCTACCACTTCATCTCATACCCTCTTAAAATTATTCAAAAAGAAACAAAATAAACATAACAAATCCTCAAAGTTTCATTACACACAGGACCAACGGGTCAAGAAATCATGCAGAAACATGTATTATAGACATTCTGGTGGTGAGTGCTGCACTGTGACATTGGCTTCTTATTGCTATTGCCTCCTCTCCAATGTCCACTAATTTCATGCGGATGCCACTAATTGTAACTTACACCAAATTGTTTATTAGCAAAGTGCATTTCTCTGTCCTATTGACTCAAGACTTACACCAAAGTTATGCATTAAATTCAATGAATTGCTTCCACTCAGATGAATACTCTTCGACGTCATTTTGCATACATTCATCCAAAAAGAACAACCATACAAAAGATCAAGACATAATGCAGACACATTTACACTTAGGGACAAGGAGGATGCTTTCTGGGTACACTTCAGAAAAATCATGCTAGCTCAATTGATATGAACAGCACTAAGAAGGCAATTGATACATGCTTATTAAGTGAAACACTAATATGATCAATTGCAATGTCTATTAAACTGTGTATGCGCAGCCACCTGGATTGGTAACTAAGCACCAGATAAGGAAACATGTAATCTCCAAGCACCAACCTGGTAGAATTTGTATGAATCACTGTCCTTAACATCTCTGGATCCATTTGAGATTTTTGGCAAACTCCTGCTTTCATCATATGAGGATGATAAAATTGATTCCTGACCTTCTAATGACTCAACCCCATCCAACTTCAAATGGTTCAATGCCTTATTTCCATCTTTGACATCAACAGATTGTGTTAGACACATGCAACTAGAACTGTTGTAATAAGCACAATTGACATTTGCTGTTGACAAAAGCTCTTGAACTTGTTTCCGACTGTAGGTATCTTTAAAATTTTCAAGTTTGTTGCACCTCTTCTGCTCATTCCAATATTTCTTCCTCTGTTCTAATTGCTCCATTGCAGCACAAACATAAGGAAGCTTCTCCAAGTCATCCACAAGCCCTGAATCTGCTTTAGCTAACCAACAATCCAAATCCAATATTGCTTTTCTCACCGAAAGTTCCACATCAGAAGTGAACGTGAACTTTGAAAAGGGATCATATACATCAGTATTACACTTCAGCATGGTGTCCATCTGAGGTTTATTTTTTTGATATGGAGTGAATGAATCTTTTCGCCGAGTTAGAAGCATGAAATCTATGGTATCACCAGCACAGTATTGATTAACATTCTCAATATTAATGGTGTACAATTCTTTATGAGATATCATCACAAAACATAAGGGGCATCTTTTAAAGCAATCGCCTTTGTGATCCTCCCTGCCCATTAGCAAGTACTGAAGAATACAGGGGAAACAGAAAATATGGCCACATGATGTTATCTGGGGGCACAGAGGATATTCCAAACAAATTGGACACTGCACTAGCAATGGAGTGGCATACCTCACACAAATTATATCCTCCCACTTAAGCATTTTATCTGGATCCATCATTTCAGAAGCATGATTCCCAGTATCTAACACAACAAATTTGTAATTGGCCTGAAGGAACAAATCCTTGTTATAAGGCTTTATCTTATGCTGCCGTCTTGGAGGAGGAGTTCTTGGCTGAGGCCGGGCAATGGGGTCATAGTGAAAATTCAGTAAATGGTTTGCATTCATTGTTTGTGCTCTTCTTCCATATGATTGTGCACTACCTACTTGAGTATTACTTTGTTGACCTCGAGGAGAGGCGATCTTTTCTGACAGTTTCCCCTTGGACTGAGCAGACCTCACCCCTTCACCATTAAGGTGAGACTGAGTATGTGTCTCTCCATTTTGTGACGGAACACTTTTATTCCCATTGTGTGTCCTTGATTCATTCACCTACCAAAATGGAAAAAGAAAAAAAAAATTAAGCACTCAACTAAATTTATGATGTGCTCCTTAGAACTCCATAACAATGTCGTAGTTCAATTTTTTAAACGACTATTCTGTAAAGAGTATAATTCTAACGCTGAATATCACAAAAACCTTTTTGGAAGATCCACCAGAATCTTCTGCTGCTGGAGCCAATACGCCTGCCATTTACAATGCAATGAAACATGATAAGTCACCACACGAAACTAACAATTAAGTCCAATTATCACTCTAACAAGTGTCAATGAAACATCTGCCACGAAAAGAATATCCAACTTACGTGAATGAATCATCCATTTTTATAGAAAACGGAAAGCTGACACTTTTTTTAGACAGAAAAGCCAACACTTAGAAGCTTAACAAATGAAACCATAACAGCATGCACACAACTTACACTACATATAAGGACGTCATTTTAAAAACCACACAAATTTCAGCAGGAAAACAACTTAGGGTTTCATCCACAGAAATAAGCAAAAACCGAGAGGGAAAATAGAAAAAGACATAGCGAGAAAAGAAAACATGGAAAGATAATAAAAGAAAAGAAAAAAACACCTGATGCAGCGATTGGAGATTGAGAATCAGAGAAGTGCATGGATTGGAATTGGCGGGAGAGAGAAGAGGGAGATTGAGAAGGAGAGAGGGGGCTGCCATGATCGGAATTAGGGTTTGGAGAGATGGAATCAAAAGAGGAAGACGAAGTGGAACCTTGAGCTTTGATGGGCAAGATGGACATGAAATTTCAAAAGAAGGATCTGGTAGGTAACTTGTGTTGGCGTAGAGGCACGGGTACTAACTTCTCCGCCCTTTAATACGACACCCAGTCACACCTCTATCCGCCCACCGGCATCTGCCGCATCTTTCACCGAATTTGTTTTACCGTACTGCCCCTGACTTTTGTACCCATTTTCCAGCCATGCCCTTTTAGGCTTTTACATTCCCAAAAAGTACAACGATCATTTTATTTTAATTATTTTAATTCTATGGTCTAAGACTCTAATTTAGCTAATGGGTTACCAACAAATGTGAGTTGGATTGATATTTTTATTTATGAGGACTGAGAGATTATCCATTAATATTATCTGTCTTTATGGTAAATGCAAAGAGATTATTATCATATTGTTGTGTAGTCTGCAACCTATTTAATAAACCAAAAAACCTTTTTATCCATACTCTCCTGATAATTAATGGTATTTTAAATATAAATCTCATATATGACAATAAAAATAAAATAAAAACGAAGAGTGCAAAATTAAACTATTAAAGTAATACTGAAAAAGATACCTACCTAAATAGATAAATAAATGCAAATGACTGGAATTCACTATACTTGTGAATATTGTCCTATTTATATTTCTATCTAATTAATAGCATTAATATTTTAAAAAATAATATATTCACTGAAAATACATTTTTAAATAAAATACTTTACACCTGAAAGGGTAGAACACATATCTTTAAAACACCGTCTTCAGAACTGCCATCTAAGATTCTAGTCACTTTTGCAGAATGATTTATCGGTTATACAATACATTAAGTTTAGGAATATTTTTGTTTTAAAATGAAGTTTGAAAGGCAAATCAAGCTATAAAAGGCAGAAATCGAAGGCCAAGAATGAAAACTACCCTTTTTTTTTCCCACATTTTCATTCCATTAAAGTGGAAAGTACAAAGTGATCGCATTACACCCACAATTAACCTGTGATACAGACATACATGGTGAGCTAACAATTTCATGACCCAATGAAGCTCAATGCAGTGCCCTAGTCAGCAAGAATTTCCTTTGTGGAACTTTACTAACATTGGTTTAGGCATCAAATAGATGGTGATCTTGTGCTATCCCAATCAATGACAAAGGTACGGATTTCCATAGGGCCAAGTTCCACAACCAGTTTTGCAGGATCCACCGGTCCACCCCTCAACACTGCTTCTCGTCCTACTGAGTCCTCGGCTTTCCAGACAATTCTCTTCTTTTCCATTTCTTTCCTTTCTTGATTGGCAGATAAACTCATTTCTGTAACTTGGCCGATCTGAATAGAACACGGACAGTGTATATTACAAGAAATGATTAGAAAAACTGAAGTCTAGTTAAGTGTCAGGAGGCCATTGCTTCTACCTTCTTGCTAGGGAACAACTTCTTCAGTTCTACGCTTGTCATTACAGAAAGATCTTTGTCTTCTCCAATCTGCGTACGATTTCATGGAGCCAAGATATTAAACGTTCAAAAATTTAAAGAAAACATAGCTTGGAAATTCAAGTTGATGAAAGATAAATGAAAACAATCAATCCTGTCAAATATAGCTATTATTACTGAGAAAATAATATATGCTCATGCACACAAGAGAGATAAGTCTTCAGTAGAATACTACAGGCTGACTCCCAATCGGTGTTAAAAGGATTGACGAGTATCAGTACCATTTAGAGCAGCAGGTTGCTGCTGCTTATTTTCAAAATATGGCAGCATCAGCTTCATCATTTTATATTCAGGAAAATTTGCCAGAAATTGAATGCTAAACTAAAGAAATGCTAGCATTTGCTCTGATCTTTACAATCATTTCCCTGTTAGAGTTTAGTGGAAAGCTATTTTTGGTATTCCTAGAAAGAGGTCAAGGATCACTGGTATTTTAGACTTTTTAGTAGTAGTTATTCAGATGACAATAGCATGCTACTCAAACAAGAATATGGCAAAAAGCATAAAATTTGGAGACAGATTCCTCAGACCTCATCAAAAAATGAGGAACTCAAAACATGTGAAATTAGAGCAAGAGAGGAATTGAAACCTCATATAAATGTGCTAATCGGAGAAGAACCTTTCCATCATCAAGTTCCTGTATATATCAAGGAAAGAGAGGATTGTTAGAAGAAGAAGAAAGGACAAATGACATGAGAAAAAGAAAGGGCCAACACCATGCAGCTCGTTGTTGACTTGTTATGGCATCCCTTGTCTGTGACTTGTGTGCTGAAAGATGCCTTGTTGCAACATTACAAATTCTACTATCCAAAGACAATAGGAATAGATAGAAAGAAATATCTTTCACAACAATGAAGCCCCCTAACTACCTGGAGAGTTATAACAGCAACATTATCAGGTAAACTGTAGGAGGAATCGATGCCAGAGAAAGAGGTTACATGAGAACTCATCCAGTTAATTCCATCCTGCAAGAAGAAATGACTCTTAATAATCCAATTCACAAGACAAATGACTCGTTTTTCAGTTTGTTCATAATTCACCTCTTCAGCAAAGGCCAGCAGTAGTGGTGAATATATCTCCTGACCAAAAGAACGGCGCCACTTTGCACCTTCTCCCAGAGGATCAATTCTGAAAAAATATTTTCCTTGGATCTGGAACAAATACCAGTCATTTAAGGTACGCTTTGAGTACTTTAAGCATGTAGATCGTGCATTATATTTATTGCATGTCATATAACTGATAATAGAGAATAAAAACAATAGTTTCATTTGACATGAATCCAAGAGTTTGAGGCTTCTCTTTGGCATTCAGTACCCTTGACACAGTAAAGTATTTGTTATGAAAGAAAACAATCAAACTGTTTTGAATTGTAAAGCCAGAATTCTTGCGAAGAATTAGTCAATTGTTGCACTTAAGTTTCAGAATGAGTAAAATGTGCTTACCGTCAACCCTGCACATTGATCAAGAATACAGACTGTTTCATTTAGAGCCTCTGCAACACCCCTAGAATCGTCAAGCAGCAGTCTCCTATATCACAAAAGAAGAAATAATTATAATTTTTGAAATGTTGCACCATGAAAATGATAGTCAAGACTTGCACCATTTACACTTTAGTCAAGCTATAGTAGCACATAAGATAATGCCTTGACTGGCAAAGTTTGCTCCAATTCATGCACTCGAATTGGTAATTTATAAGAGTAATGCTGTAAAATGCACCCTTATATATAGTAAATTTAATTTGTACCATCCCATCAACTACTTTTTGGATACTTCAGAGAAAATGTAATAGGAGGGCAATTCAAAGAAAGGAATCTTCTCTATACTTTCACTGACAGATAGCCTCATACTAATATAAGTTTAGTATAGAGGACATTAAGTGTATTCTTTTGATTTTATAATTTCTTTGTGGGTTCCCTTTCATGTTTATAACCTCTCTTTAGTACAAGTTCTGCATCACTTTGGTGCCACATTGTAAATGTTTTCCTCTTCAATAATTGATAAAAAATGAAACAAGACCAAAAGATCATCCTGTTAGCTAATAAGAGCAATCTTTAAAGATGGTAGCTAACAGATGTTTCAACTCATGACAGGTTGAACATCAGAAAGGTGATAACATACCGGTGGAGCATCAGCTCTAATTGTCCATCCACTAAGCTAGCTCCTCCAAGAGGTCGATCCACCAGAACTGAAAACTCCTTTTTATCATCTTGGATGTAAATTCCAAGATTAATCTGAATGCACAAGTATGTTACATAACTTGAAGTCAAAGAATGGAATATAAGCAGAAAGAAAATCAAATTTCTTCTGAAATCTTTCCTTGCTTTAGCAAAAAGAAAGAAAAAGAAAAAAGCTGCTCTTAGAGTGTGTGTTGCCAGACCAAAAATAAAATCAACTATATCATATTATATTTGGGAAATTCTTGTACTACGAAGATTCTACTTGCTATAATTCAAATTTTTTAAGTTCAAAAAAATTTCATTTTTTAGATAGATAAATCATGCCAATAGTGGCATGATTGTGCAAGATCTCAATTTTTTTAATGAAACCCCCAAATAAAAATCCAAAAAACTCCTATTTGAAGTAAATTTATATCTTTGCAAATAAAGGTAGCTTTGTTTTCTTTCAGAGGACATTTATTTATTTTTCAATTATTTCAAACATAGAATCCAAATGAATTATATCTCCTTTAAAATTTATCTCCAAAATATGAGATGTTTCAGAAACAATTTGAATTGAATTTTTTTTAATAGAACATATCAAATATTTTCATAAAATTGAACTGAATTCCAACACAAGACTTGTTCCAAAAGGGCAATAGAGAAACATACTGGATAATAATTTCCAGCAGCTGGTTGGTTTACTTCCAGATCCCAGTCTGATCTATAATCCCGAATCTGCAGATAAGGGAAGACTTTTGTTCATAAGTAGCTTTTATTGAAAGAGATCTCAGCATTTCTTTCTCGGTAAAGAAAGATTAACGTGAGAGAGAAAGTCACCAGTCCGAAAGAGCTATTCCAATTGTAGCCGTAAAAAAAGGGTATCAGGAAATGAATAATTACAGAGAATTAATCAAGTGCTCCTGCAAGCTACAGAGCTAGAAAATTTTGTAAAAAATGGCTTTTTTATGAATTCATCTTTCATGTAAATATTTGACACCTATTTTAAGTAACATGAGGAAATCGTTGATAACAAAATAAACTTTAAGTTTATAATGTTCTGACCATCTGAGCAAAAATTTTGCCGAGCAGATTTAGTACAAAACAGAATAGCCCATATTTAACTTACTCTTTTGATAAAATCGCGTCCATTAGAATCTGTATAGAATGTTTTTTGGGTTGCCAAGGTAGATTTAATTTGTGTTGCAACTTCCTTGCCAATTCCATCATCAACAGGTATAGGCCCAACCTGGTAATAAACTTTATCAGCAAAGCAAACAATTTAAATTGCTTCAGTAATATTACATGTTAAGCAGCCCATGCGGCGAGCTTACAACAAATTCCACTTCAACATGCTCTCTCCCCTTGTATACTCTGGTGATCTGCACACATGGACAAAACAATTTTAATCAAGGGTAACATAAAACTGAAAATCCTCATGTAGAAAACCTACTGGTCCAAAACCCAAAGAACTGCACTCCTGCAGATTCCCTGAAATTGCAAAAGCAGGCAGAGTAGCTGCAACTTGCAGTTCAACATGTTTTTTTCCAATGATGATTAGCAGTTAATAGTAATGATTTATAACACCAAGAGTTTGCTAATTTTTAGGAACTGTGTGCCTTCCAAACTTCAAGAAAGAAGCGAATTTTATAATTTTAGCCATCAATCGAGCATTATGCTTAGGTTTGACTATAAAAATGTGTTCAAGATTCATCATTTCACTTTTAAACCATGATTTGGCATTTCATTTTTAAACCTAGCATTCTTTAGCATGTACAAGGTAAGAAAAGAATCTACTTATGGACAGAAAAAAAAGAGAATAGTTTCAATCATTAAAAATGGATACAACCGTATCATAAGAAAGGTACCTGATATATCCATTGATTTATTTGTTGATGTACTTCGTCTATTATAGGTCCACGTACAACAGTCAGAGGAACCTGAAATTTTGAACCGAGATTAGTAAACACTACGACTTCTGTTCATGTTATGAATTATTTCAGAAGGTATCACAAACCTGACTTTCAGGATTTATGAGGAATGTGCCATTTGGACGGAAGATATATGCCCCAGCATTCTTAATGGACAAAAAACAAACAATATGAGATTCAAATTTGGAAGGAGATAATCTAATCATAACGCTAAAATGAGGTAGAAAGTTTTCCAAAAGAAAAGATATAATTGCAAGAGGAACTTCCACAACACATACCTGTGGATCTTTATCATTTCCAGTTCCATTATACCCGGCATAATAACTGAATGACTGCTCGACCAATTCCTCTACCTTCACAAGGTAAGAACGCATGTATTAATTACACAAACAATTTTACACCATTAAATGAAGAAAAGTTATTAAAGCACAGCTTCACAAAGACAATAATAATACTAACAATCCTTTAAACAGAACATAGAACACAGATTGAGCAGAATGATTCAGTTGATACGTACTGAGCTTCTTCTATTAATATAATTAGTTTTTTTGCTTTCATTTGCAGAAAAAGTAAGCTTCAAATTTCCCTGACCAACTTCTATTGTAGATTGCTCACTTCTTTGAAATGTGTTTGTGACTGATTTGGCTGAACGAGCACCTGCATTTGAAGTGAAAACATAAAAATGATAAACTAACAATGACTAGAATAAATGGGCTTCAAATTGTTCAGCTTGGCAAGATTTAATTTCAAATGATAAAACCAATCTCACCAACCTGCGTTTTTGGCGCCTGAGATGGTGTAAGTGCTGAAACCAAAAGGTGGAACAGAGACTGCAAATGCAAGCTGATACTTGGGTATAGCCTTTGGTGGTTTACCCAAGTATGCCTGAACATAAGAGTTCCTCAGGGTCACATATGCATCTGCTAGAGGAAGAAGTTGTGATTCAATTTCCCTTCCCACAGAATCATACACTGTAACTTTATCATCAACAACCTACAGTAAATTAGATCATGTAAGTCAATAAATGAAACTCAAGCCCATGTACTTATATTTAGTAAAATCAGAACCGGTTACAGGAAAGAGGTGTTCCATAAAATGTAATATCTTGATACAGACCTAATCATTCTTATAAATTGAAGTTCAAGATAATCAGCAGAAAGGACAGAATGAAATACTCACAGGAATTTGAATTACATCAGTTCTCTTCCATCCAAGAGAATTGTAGACCACGACAATCTACAAATTGGAAGATATATAAATGAAATATTTCAAAATGGAATGGAAATTCTAGGTGGACTACAACATAAGAAAATGATACTTGTAACACTATATCCCTTACCAGGTTTTTCCCTTGAAACTGGTTAATTTCCGATGCAGGACAGTAACTTATATTCAGAAGGGGACACTGGAGGGGAGAAAAGAAAGAAACGTTGCGTGTGAAAACCCAATTTTAGCTTAAATTTTAACAAACATATGTCATTTACTTAAAACCTAACCACATAAAAAGACATAGATATTATTATAGCATTAAATATGCCTCCAATATGAATGAGAGAAGAAGAATATGGAACAAGGGATTATTGAGAATAAAAGAGAAACAGAACGATTTTTTATTACTAGAAATGACCCAAGGAGAAGAAGGCTAATAAAGCTAGAAAGCTCTGATTGTTTACCTGTTGAAATTTAATAGCTGGATTCTGACATCCACTATGCAATTTTGACTCGGTTAAGCAAGCAAGAGAGGCAGCCACTACTTCTTCAGCCTGCATAAGATGATGACTCAGTGATTAACATTTAAAATAAAATAAACAAACACAAGTAGCTTAATCATTAGCCACATGTTGCCACAAAATATTGGTCAAACCATATATTCACCTCTGTATAGCCTATTGACAGCCGTTTTGCATAATCATTAGCCACATGTTGCTTTTCTGTACCAGTAACAGCATCATGATGTTGAGCAATTGCCATAGCATCTCCCAGTGATTCTGTGTTTGGCCCTGTATGGCTTCTCCCTTTAAAAAACTCTAGTTGCCTTGCAGCCTGATTTCAACAAGAATATAAGATTGTAGCCTGAAATGTTTTGTTGAAGCACGATAAAATATTTCTTCAAACAAAATGATACCATATAGTAGCCGCTCATTATCCTGACATAGTGTTTCAAGGCTGGTCTACTAGTAAAGTATCCTGTCCAGTAAGCATTTGCTCGATCTGCATAACTGGAATGATAAATACCTCAAAGTCTTAGAGTAATGCAAAGTGAGGAAGCAACCCACAGACAGAATAATGACATCAGATGTTCACTCACGGGAAGAAGTCATCATTCTTTGCTAGCCAGGACTCATTTGCAGCATGTTTTGCATCAGTATATATGGATGGGGTAGAATAGAGAGCATTGACACGTCCATCCTAGAAAGTATTTTTAAGCCAGACCATTTGGAATCAATAGCGTCCAAAAGATGAATGAGATTATATGGGAATGTACATTGTAAAATCATAAGGGATGTAAATCAATATCTATAAATTTAGATTGAAAAAATAATAAGAAAAAGAAACCGAGGATGTATTTCTATTGCAATAGAGTAATCCATATGGAAGTGATGGTTTCATATTGATTAACAACCCTGCCTTAACTCCCAACTGCTTACTTTCAACTGTTAATCCACAAGGCCACCAAAATAATCCTTGGGAATTGGGATAGAAATAACAAGGCTTCCATGATAGATAAGACATGTGCCTTTAAAAGATTCCAACACCATCAGTGCATACAACTAACGTAAGTATCAGTTGCTGGTGACTCACCAGTTTTATAAATGATCTAATTTCGTTTTGTTGCATGGTACAGATGAGCAAATTGATCCAATGTGCAATTATTTAACCAACTCTTTATCAATGATCACCATTTTGACAACATACAGAGTCATATAAAAACAGTTGTATAAAAAATGAATATGAAGATGGTGATGATGATAATGATGATGATGACAATGACGACGACAACTAATAATCAGCTAGACTCAAAGAAGAAGTTATTATGAAATGCTTACCATGTTAACATAATGGATCAACTTATCCATTTGTCGGAACCATGACTCTGCATACTGGTACTTAAAATCAGTTCCCATGGTCCACATTATATGATTTGTTCGAGTAATATTAGCCTGAGAATGGATTAATCCCCATTAGCTTTACCTGATGAAAAGGTCTTGTAAATAGATTACAAAAATTTGTAGCATTGATGGAATTGACAACATACTGAATATGGTATTCCAGCACATAAATATGAAACTTTTCATCCCTTATGTATTTCATAAATGATGAAACACAGATAGGATTCCCACCTCTACAAGAAATGAAGCTTAACAAAAATAGCTATAATTCTAAAGAACTTTCTAATAGGTCATGGAAACCCAAACCAACGGATGATAGATTTTGGCAAATGCACATCATGACTACCCTACTAAATGAGGTCAAAAGCATTTCCCGCATCCAAAAGAACTTTCACCCAGAATGTATATAACCATTCTGCTATCAAGAATTGGTATCTATATAAAAATTTTTTTTTAGCCATAGGGATTATATTGAGCAGATATATCATCATACTGATAGTATTTGTTTCAGCATCAACATAAATAAATGTATACAGATCAAATAAAGAGATTGATCGAGTATCCAGCTAGTGAAAGTCCCAACATGACTGGATACCTGTGATAAAGCAGCAGAAACAAAGTCATTGACTCGCTCTTGAACATTGTAATCAAACAAATTGATGTCATCCTTCCATGGACAAAAAGACAATGTTTAATGTTAGTGTTGCAAACTCGTTAATATTCAAGATACTCATAATAATCAACTTATTGTTGTGTTTACTTGAACAGGAGGGCCTGGATCATTGACTTCAAAGTAGAAACCACCACGTGGAGGCTCATAATGCTCCGGGAATGCACCAGCAAATATCTGTAACAGTGAAAAGTGAAACTATGAGTGACATGAAAAAATTGTTTAGTAAAAAGAAAAAAAAGTTCAAGCTTAGCACATCTATTTAAAGCTAAGACAATCTGTTTTATTCACCTGTGCAGATGAACCAAGACTCTTAGAACCTTTCCAGACAACTTCAAGACTCTTCTCATTTTTACGCTTAGCCCTATCTTGGTAATCTATCCGGGCAAAGAAAAGAGAGTCGAATCCCACCTACATCAGAGTAATCGCATCATTCTGTTGCCCACTACAGAAGCTTAAGAAAAGTGGTAAGAAATCTTAAAACTTTGCAAATGTGGTTGAAGTTAAAGACAAAGAAGTTACTTCAGCGCCCAATAAATAAGCCTGCACAGCAGAATGTCCAAAAGGGTCTATTTGCCAACCAATTCTTGGAGTCACACCAAAATCCCTTTTGATAAATCGGTGCCCAAGAGTTGTCTGGTCAATCATGTCAATATAATGAGTTACTGCCTCATCGTGCATGCACATGCCCCCATTTCTGCAACAGAGAGAGTGAAACAGTTTTAAGCAAAGCAACAGATTAAATATCCCAAGAAACAAATGAAATGATAATGAAGAACAAATCCCAAAAGTTGATATTCAAAAATCTAATTGCATAGAGGTCAGCAGCTGTAACAGTGTGTTTTACATGAATTCCAGTTGACCTGAGCTCACAAGTTGCTTGACGATATTCTGCACAGCCTCTCTCTGATTTCTCCACCATCGCTGGAAAAATGCCTACAAAATCAAGGAAGAACTATACTCAATATACATATAGCACAAGATTTTGAGGAACACTACGCAAGAAAAAATACAGTGGCTAGTCAGCAATATATATCACAAATCCTTATATAATATAGGGATCCACAGTCCTTGTGCAGCAGAGGACTAAAATGGCACTAATATAGTGCTTGCAGCAGAATTGCGGATTATTATGCTTCAAGGTCTTCCCAAGGCACAGAAACAGAATTTTATTGAACCTAATCCTCGCAGCTTCGAGAACTAATGAATGGTGATTATAATGCTAAAAACTTAAACGCAGCAATAACACATATATACTCAATTTTCCCATTGTCGAACATAATTGACAGAATAACGGTTTTTGACTTCTTTCTACACCATTTTCTCGGCGATTAAACGAAGTTACTTTAAAATCAGAAATATCACAAAAGGAAAAGACGTTACCTGCTCAACATAGATGAATTTGCGATTCTTGTCAGCCAAGAGTGCAGGAATCAGAGAATCCAATACATTTTGCACACAAGCACCCTAAACATCAAATACAGGCTTCATCAGTACGCATCCACAACCACATATGCAATCGACCATAAAGAATATAGAAAAAGAGAAAAGGGGATTTACTTGAATTGAATTGTTGGAGCCAACATAGTACTGATCAACGGTCTTTAACCAACCAACATCATCATGGGTGTGAGCAACCAAATGAACATTGAGCTTACCAGGAACTATACCTTGTGAAGTATTATAGACCATATACTTGGATTCCACACATGAAATTGCAATACCCAGAAACAGAAACACGTTAAATAATAAACTAATCTTCATTTGATCACAAAAAGATCTAGTAAGAAACAGCAGTTCACTTCATCAAAGAGAAAGTTGTTTCTGTTTTATAACGAAATGGAAGAATTAGAGACTGAATCTGATCTTTGTTTGTGAACTAGATGAGCAAGAGATTGGCCTCGTAACGTATAAGACTAAAAGACTTGACTGGGACTGATCTTTGTTTGTCAACTAGTTTCCTTTTATAGCAAATGTTTTCTCAAGCGAGCGCAGCTTCCATTCAAGGTCGGGTTTGGAAATAAATAAATTATGGTTTCCAATTTTTTTTTCATTTCATTAAAAATATTTTACATATTCTATGAATCATATAAAAATAAAAGAATTCATTTACAAATAAATTTTATCATTGAAACAGTTAAAATAACGACAAATTGAATGATATGTGGAAAGGTCATATGGGTTGCTGAATTCTTCGTTTACAACACAATTTTTAAAAAAAAAAATTTCTATACTAATATAATAATTTTATTTCATAGCATAATACTATTACAAATTTATTATAGAAATTAACTACTATTTTCTATCCATCCAAAAGATTAGGCTCTCTTTCATAGTTTTTTTTTTCAAATTAAACTTCTCTTTTTAAATATATAATTGATTTATTAATCTCCGTTGTGTTCATATTTAATTTATCTTATTATCAATAAATATAAACAAAGCTTAATTTTTTAATATGCCGTTAATTGATGAAAAAATATTAAAAGAATATATAGTTTCAACCATATTACCAAACATAGAAATGAATCTACCATTTTGAAATAGAGGGAGTAATGTCAACTCATAATTATACCTTACTTTTATTTCCATGGCTCCCCAGATTCTGGATGTTGATAATTTTTGCCAAACAATTGAAGTTTCATAAGCCAAAAGTAGCACTAGATATTTATAATGCATACGTAACACTTTTCTTTTATACATTCTGTTGCACGAGCAGGATATCATGTATGCAACCTAAGCCAATGTTGACTTGACTTAACTCAGATAATTAGTCATCCTTTTCAGTTGATACAGCGATTATTCATTCATCTCAGTATTAGAAGAAGTCAGGGCAGCGATTCATACAATTGAAATGTCTCTCTTATGCATATCAGAGAGCAGAAGCCTGTCCTGTTCTCTGTTTCAGGAGCCAAACATCTGGAGATGAATGAAGTTTATGGAGAAGGTACGGATTTCCATAGGAGCGAGTTCCACGACTAATTTGGCGTGATCTACAGGTCCTCCCCTCACCACCTTTTCTTCTCCTTTGGAGGCGCCTGCTACTTTCCAGACCAGCCTCCTCTTCTCCATTTCGGTTCTTTCTTGATTGCCCGATAAACTCAACTCTGTCACTTTCATTATCTGAAAAAAAAGCAGAAAAAAAAAAAAAGAAAAAAGCAAGGGAATTATTGTGCTATTACCAATCATGGCTTCTTAATCAACTAAAAAGTAAAAGAAAACATGCTTTACCTTTTTGTTTGGAAATAGCTTCTTTAATTCCACACTTGCCATCACGGAATAATCTTTGTCCTCTCCTGTCTTTGCTTTCATCAAATGGGCACCAAAAACCAGTTAATTATATGGCATTTACAAGTGCAACAGAAAACTAAAATGATTATTGGAAATGTTCTTGGCACAAACTTAACCTACATTAGTATTAATCCTAATAAAAAACAGAGAATGCACATATGAACAAGAGAGTTAAGAGAGTTGTTAAAACCTCATATAGGTGAGCCAACCGAAGGAGCACCTTTCCATTTTCAAGTTCCTGCAGTGCTCAACAATGGAGCAAACGCTCATTACCTCCAGAGTGATAGACAATGATGAATGATAAAGTTCAATACTGTTTTGTCTAATACTCCAGAGAGTTCTCACTAAAACAGATGGAGGAGATGCATTTATTTCATGACAAAAGAGAGAGCCAATTTTTTAGGTACCTGAAGGGTTATGACAGCAACATTATAGGGTAAAGTGTAGGATGGATCAATTCCTGAAAAAGTAGGTACATGGGAATTCATCCAATAATTTCCATCCTGCAAAGTAGCAAACTGATTATGAGTTGGAACTTTATGTGATAAAATCTACACTAAATTGTCATACCTGCTCTGTGAAGGCAATGAGAACTGGGGAATATATCTCTTGGCCAACTGTCCGACGCCACTTAGCACCTTCTCCTAGCTGATCAATTCTCACGAAAAATCTTCCTTGGATCTGCAAAAGTGCATATACCCAGGAAGTAAGTGGAATCACTCCTAGCCACAAGCAGCCCCATGAAACCAAAAACATGAGATATTTCTGTTGAAAAATTCTGATTCATGAATGTGTCTGAAACATGCACTTACAGTTAAACCCTCACATCCATTTGAGAAACAAACTGTCTCATTCAGCACCTCACCAACACCTCTTTTATCATCATGAACCATTCTCCTATAAAGCAAACATAAAGTTTAGATCATCCTAATCTAAGCAAACCTGACTAATTAGGAAAAAAACAAATAGAAATTATATATCTGGCAAATAAGTTAGTGTGATAAACCTATGGAGCATCAATTCTATTTGACCATCCACTAAGCTAGATCCTCCTAGTGAGCGGTCCACCAACACTGAGAGTTCTGTGCTGTTGTCTTGCACATAAATGCCAAGATTGATCTGGAAAGAGCGGAAGTTCAGAAAAGGAAAATAGGGAAAAATAGAGGGCAGAAAAATGATAAGAACAGGAGGCAAAGAAACCTAAGAAAATTGAAGATGAAGAATATTGCAAATAGGGTACAAAATGTCTAAATCTAAATAAATGTCCAAAGAAATATGAATTCTTTCAAAAACAAGCTCACCTCTCTTGAAGGAGTGCCTTTATAAGGTAAGGAAGGAAACCAGCAAACATAGGGGTAGTTGTTTGCTTATCAAGTTTAACAAGTTATCTTTTTCTTCAAAATTTCCTTGTACATGCTAGAGAAAGAACAGAAACTTGAGGGCTTCCGCCCTAACTGACTAAGCAATAGCTACATAACTGTCCAATACAGAGGCTTATGTCATCCCCATAATTTTTCATTTACAAACTATTGCTCTCAAGTGTGAATTCCTCTAGTAATAAGATGGGACATTATGGGAAGAGAAGAGATACTGCTGTCATGTAGCTCTTCCACAGGTCCAAACTATGAAATTAAGAAAATAAAAGAGAAAAAAAAACTATTGCAACTCATTTTATATAATATGCATGGATTCTTCAATTGGACAAATAAAAGCCAAATTTTGAAAAATTAACATTTTCCACAGGAAATACTGCTGGATATAGATACTACTGAGTAACCATAAGCATTTGAATAGTTCTTTGTCATAGATTAGTTTCAGTTTCTAGTCTACTTGCACTTGAACTTTCTAACAGTGATCCAAAGGGATAGAATATACTGTTTCCATCAACATTAAGCAGCAAAACATACACATCAGTGAAATTCAGTTTGTCGGCCAAAGAAAAAAACAAAAAACATACTTCAATAGCTACAGCATAATATAATAATAAGAAGAATAAAACGGATATTTTATTTGGATAATTGGCCATAACATAATATAAGAAAGTTCAGAAGAATAAATTGCAAATTTTATTTGGAGAAAAAACATACAGGGTAATAGTTTCCAGCAACAGGTTGATTCACTTGGAGGTCCCAGTCTGTCCTGAAATCTCGAATCTATAAAGCATTTTGGAAGTATCAGAACATAATACATACACTGAAACTTAACAAGATAATGCACTAATACAATATCAAGCAAAGCCTATAATTACACATTATTCTTTTATGAAATTGCTATAAAAAACTAAAAGATGTTTCAAAAAAATCAAATACATACACTTGTTAGACTATGATGAAGATACTGGAAATATATTGCTTCTAAATATTTAAATAAACAATGAATAAAGCAGAAAAAATATTAGATGAAAAATATCCATAAACTAGTAAAATTTCAATGTACCCGTTTAATAAAGTCCCGCCCATTGGAATCTGTATAGAATGCTTTATTCGTCATGATGGAGGTTGTAATTTGAGTGGTGATTTCTTTCCCAATCCCATCATCGACAGGAATAGGCCCAATCTGAGATGATGTATTATAAGAGTCAACAAACCCATAAGTAACTCTTCCCGACAGATATGGAGAGTGCAGAAGAGAACTACTTACAGTGAACTCAACTTCAGCATGCTCCTTCCCCTTGTAGACCCTAGTAATCTATGCATACACACAGCAATGCGTTACTGAAAATAAAAGAGAAAACAAAAACCCTTTGGTGAAATAAAAACCTAAGAATGCTAGTTTTGCATCTAGCAATTTTTCAGAAAAAAAAAAGGAAAAGGAAAAGAAAAAGAACATATGGCAAATGGATTAAAAGTACAAAGCTAAAAAGATTGAGCATAACAATGAAATTAGAAAATAGAATTATCTATTGCTATTTTTGTGTCTCAATCCAGCTCCTTAACCATATTAAACGAAGAGGCAAACATTGGCAAAAGCACCTAAATGTTATCAAAAAGTAGAAATCATGTGAGCACAGAATTAAGAAAGTTGAACACTAATTTAAGTTTAATCAACAAATATGCTACTGAAAGAACATTGAATCACAAGAACTATGAAAAGAAGCAGAGGATATACAGCTCTTTCATAATCTTCACCAACACATCCAGTGATGATTTTTATGCACAATTGAGGACTTATCATGCATATTCCATTAAGATTTCCCTCTTGATAACATAAAAGCAACAATTTTTTGGATATGAATTTAGAAATATATTCCACTTTAAAGATAGAAATATAATAAGGCTCCATGATAAAAATTGGCGCCAGTTAGATATCTTTGATGTCGTAACTACCTGAGATATCCATGGGTTGACCTGCTGATGTACTTCATCCAGTAGAGATCCCCTCACGAAAGTTAAAGGAGACTGAAAAAAAGGATTTCCACTTGCCTTAAGACTATAATAACAGCTCCATATTAAATGGAGAAGAGTTGGTCAAATGTTAAGCGAATAAAATTACCTGGTATTCAGATTTAATTGTGAATGTCTCATTTGGACGGAAAACATATGCCCCAGATGCCTTAAACAAAAAACAAAGTTGTCATCAAGCTAATGTTCTCCCAAAAATGGGAGCTCAAAATGAAAATATACTGTAAGTAAATAACAGTTGGTAATATATATAAGTATACTACATAAAAATTTTGACTACCTGTGGATCTGTATCAGTACCATCATTTCCAGTATAATAACCGTATGATTGCTCAACAACAGTGGTCACCTTAAGTGAAAAAGTAGGAAACGACAGCAACATTCTGAATTAGAAATTTAGAAATTCTAATGTAGTATTGATGGGAAAAAAAAAAAAACCCAAAAAAAAAAAGTCAAAAAGTGGTATCAGCACAATAGGAAAAACACAAATCAAGTTATTTTTACCAAATAAGATACTGCAAAATTGAAACTTAAGAAAAATGTCATACCATCCTCCTGCTATTGACAAAACGAGTAAGTTTCCCACTATCCGCAGAATAAAGCAGCTTCAGACTTCCTTGGCCAACTTCTACAGTCTCATCGGTAATTTCCTCTGATGTGAATACAACAGAGATGGTCGAACTAGGCTCTTCAATGAAGAGGCATTACAAAGTAGAACATTTTATCAGCAACTTGGATTCAGTAAACATTTTCCCACTGGTCTAATTCATGGGAACATATCATTCAGGCAAGGAAGCAATAATGCTAACCTATCTGTTTTGCACTTGAAACTATGTACGTGCTGAAACCAAGAGGTTGAAGGGATACTGAAAAGGCAAGCCAATACTTGATTGTTTCAGTTGGAAATACACCCAGATATGCTTGGACATATTTATTTCTCATGTGCAAAGTTGCGTTTGAGATAGGCAGAAGCTGAGACTCTATTGCATTCCCATTAGAATCTTGAACAACCACCTTTTCCGTTGAAACCTGTAGGAACTTTGGTTTAGATAGTTGTTTATGTAGATTTTAGGAAACAGAGAACTTTGAATGAAAATAGGGAAGTATTTTCCCTTACACCAGAAACTATCATTTATAATAAAACTTAAGATGCAAATAATTACAGACATATCCCTACCAAATAGGAAATAACAGCTAATAATTAATTACAGGAATTTACATAATTAACTCCTAAAATTGTGCCCTAAAATCATGTGTACATCTATCAACACTCCCCCTAAAGGTGGAGTATGAATATCTTCCATACCCATCTTGCATACAAAAGAGTGAAATGATCTACTACATAGCCCCTTAGTAAATACATCTGCTTGTTGGCTCCCTGAGTTTGCATAGCTGATTCCTAAGTTTTGAGCATCCAATTTTTCTTTGATAAAGAATTGATCAATTTCAATATGTTTGGTACAATCATGTTGGACTGGATTATGAGCAATGTTAATAACTGCCTTATTGTCACAATGCAACAGCAAAGACTCCTCTTGAAGAAGATGAATATCTTGCATTAACTTCTTAAGCCACAAAAGTTCACAAACTCCTTGTGCCATAGCTTTATATTCTGCTTCGGCACTTGACCTAGCAACCACACCTTATTTTTTGTTTCTTCAAGTAACTAGACTTCCCCCAACAAAGGCACAATATCTAGAAGTAGATCTTCTATCATTAGGAGATCCTGCCCAATCAACATCAGTGTATGCTTCTATTCCCAAATGACCACTGTTTGAGAAGAGTAATCCTTTCCCAGGACTAGATTTGAGATACCGTAGAATCCGAAGAACTGCATCAAGATGTATAGTTCAAGGGTTATGCATAAACTGACTTACTATACTTATTGCATAGGCAATGTCAGGTCGTATATGAGAGAGATAAATCAATCTCCCAACCAATCTTTGGTATCGGTCGATGTCAACCAATTCTCCAATGTTTTCTCTTAGCCTATTATTGGCCTTAATGGGAGTATCTGCAAGTTTACAGCCTAACATTCCTGTTTCCTTTAGTAAGTCTAGAATATATTTTCTTTGGGAGATAAAAATGCCCTTTTTTGATCTAGCAACTTCTATTCCAAGAAAATATCTTAGTTTGCCCAAATCTTTAATTTCAAACTCAATAGCCAAATGCTTCTTCAGTTTAGTCATCTCTTATTGATTGTCACCTATCACTACTATATTATCAACATATACTATAAGAATAATAATCTTACCATTGAGATATTTGATGAAAATAATATGATCTGCAATACTTTGTTTATAGCAAAAAGTGATCATTGCTTTGCTGAAACTATCAAACCAAGCTCAAAGTGACTATTTTAAACCAGATAGAGCTTTCTTCAAGTGACAAACTTTCCCTTTAGTTTTCTGACTAGAAAAACCAAGTGGAATTTCCATATAAACTTCCTCATCTAACTCACCATATAGGAAGGCATTTTTTACATCAAAGTGCTGAAGGTCCCATCCAAGATTAGCGGCACAGGATAAGAGAACTCTTACTGAATTCATCTTGGCAACAGGTGCAAATGTCTCTTGATAATCAATCCCATAGGTTTAGGTGAAACCCTTGGCCACCAACCAAGCCTTTAGCCTTTCAATAAAACCATCCGCCTTGTGCTTGACTATGAATACCCATTCACATCCTACTGACTTTTTGACCAAAGGAATATCAACAAGCTCCCAAGTTTCGTTTTTTACTAAGGCTTTCATCTCCTACATCATGGCATTTTTCCATCTAGGATCATTAACAGCTTCCTTCCACTCCTATGGTATAGGGACAAAATGCAAGGAAGACAAAAAAGTTTTATAGGAAGAAGACAATGAGTCATAAGAAACAAAGTTAGAGATGAAATGTTCAGTACATGATCTAACTCCTTTCCTAACAGCTATTGGAAGATCAATATCATTACAAGAATTAGGAAAAGACGTTTCAACAGATAAATCAAGAGTAGGAAGAAGAGGATTACCTAATTCCGCAAGAGTTGAGTCCGGGTTCAATGTTTGGCTATGTGGAGTGTTATTTATGTCCTCTTTTTTCTTGTGAGTATACCTCAGCAAATCAAGTCTATCCAGTCTCCCTATTGCCACATTAGTTTTTGTTCCTTTAATAGGAAATTGATCTCCATTATTAAGTTCACCCTCACTGTCATCACTTTCATGCTCCCCCTGACGCCTATATATAGGCAACTTAAGTATAGGTTGAACAAAAAGTATAGGTGGAGTAGAGGTTGTCACCTCTTCCACATGATAATTCTCCCCCTGAAGAGGTGACACAAAAGAAGGAAAATATGCTTCTGCCTCTTGAAAAGTAACATCCATACTCACATAAAACTTTCGAGTAGGTGGATGATAACATTTATATCCCTTTTTTAGTAGCAGAATACCCAAAAAATATACATTTCAAGGCTCTAGGATCAAGTTTTCCGCCAATATGTTTATGCACAAAACAAACACAACCAAATAGTTTTGGAGAGATAATGTTAGAGTTACTACCTGGAATAAGTTCTACTTGACATTTGAAATCCAAAGTTCTTAAAGGCAAACGATCGATGAGATAGGCAGCAGTAAGTACTGCAATACCCCAGTAGATTTTAGGAACATTCATAGTGAACATAGAAGCCCCAACAACTTCTAAAAGATGTCTATTTTTCTGTTCAAATACACCATTCTGAACAATGGTATTAACACAATTGGTTTGGTGTATAATCCCATGAGTATCTAAATAAATCTGAAAGGTCCTCTCCATATATTCAGTACCATTATTGGTGCATAAAATTTTCACCTTAGCACCAAATTGTGTACTAATCATCCTGTGAAATGACTGAAAACAAGAGAATACTTCATTTTTGGCATGCATCAAATACACCCAGATCACCCTACTGTAACAATCAATAAAAGTGACAAACCATTTATAACCAAATAAAGAAACTACGGAGCTGGGACTCCACACATTAGAATGAATCATCATAAAGGGAACTAAACTTTTATTATTAATGGAAGGGTATGAAGTTCTAGTATGCTTAGCAAGTTCACAAGCATCACAAACTAAGCTCTCCACATTACATTGCTTAAATAAATGGGGATAAAGTTTTCCTAAAACAAAAAATGAAGGATGTCCTATTCTCCTATGCCTCTGAATAATTTGGTGATGAGTAGATTATGATTCACCTAATAAAGTGTGACCTTTGAATAGAGGTCCTTCAACCAGCCAGTATAAGTCATTTTGCACTCTACCATAACCAATCATTTTCCCGGTGCTCAGCTCCTGTATGACACAATGAGAAGGAAAAAATTCAATTTTACAATTCAGATCCCTTGTAAGAGCACTAACGTGCAACTTATAGAACCTTTCCTGGTAATATAAGATAAAGACTCGTCAGCTATACAAACCTTATCATGACCTAAACATGGAGAATAAGTGGAGAATTTTTTACGAGCACCAGTCATATGATCATATGCTCCAGAATCTAAAATCCACGAGTCATCAAGAATAACTTGAATATTTTGAATAGTATAACTAGTATTAAGGGTTGAATATGATATACCTGGATGTGCAAGGTGAGAAGAAGGAATGGTAGTAGTAGCTGAGGTGGAAGGAGATTTAAGTCTAGCCATAAGGAATCTAAGAGTTTGCAGTTCTTCATTGGACAGCCCTCCAGAAGGATTGGTTTCTTTGGGCAGCCTGGTATCAAGACTGTCAAACATGTGAGCTTGAGGTCGTGTACCACTAAATTTTTACCACCTCAACCACGTGTTGGACGGCCATAAAGTTTCCAGAATGTGTCCTTGGTATGTCTCGGTTTCCCACAATAATCACATTTTTTGTTATCTTGTTCTAATCCCTTGATAGACTCACTTCTAGCTACAACAAATTTTGTCGTTATGATAGATGAGTCAACAAGCATACCTGATCATTCAATAGAAATATCAGGCAGCGTAGCATTACGTCTACTTTCTTCCTGTTGCACATAGTTGTATGCTTGCCGTAAGGAGGGAAAAGGGTCATGCCCAAGAACTTGTATTCTGATCTAATCGAATATGTCATTTAGTCCTGTTAGGAAATCATACACACGTTCCTTTTGAATTAATTTATGAAAGTTTGTTGCATCAGTTGTACATGATGCTTGAAAATCCTTATAATAGTCAAGTTCTTGCCACAAACCACTAAGTTCTGAAAAATATTGTGCAACAGTCATCTCACCTTGTTTGGTTTCATGAATTTTTTTTTGTAGTTCATATACTTGGGCATCATTACCAGATTGGGAGTAAGTTTGAGCAGCTGCATCCCAAATTTTTTGAGCTGTATCTAGGAGAAGATATCCTCATGCAAGTTGTGGTTGCCTTGAGTTAATCAACCATGACATGATGAAAGAATTTTCTAAGTCCCATTTGCTTAGATCGGGATCAACAACATCTGGTTTTCTTTTCCCGTTATTGATATGGCCTTGCAATCTTCTAGCCTAAATAAACAACAAGCATGACCGCGACCAAGCAAGGTAGTTTGTTCTACCAAGTTTAACTGGACTGGTATGTAGAATAGGATTGTCATACATGGTTGAAATTTTGTTGCCACCATGTTCGACCATAGTATTTTCTTCCTTCTTTTCATCAGACATGTTCAGAGTACTATTAGAATTCTACAAAATAGGGTGCGACTGAAATATGCAAAGATGGGCTGTGGCTAGGTTTAGCAGTCCTTCAATGGTTGCGGCTACGGTAAAATGGGGTGTGGCTAGGGTTAGCAGTCCTTCAATGGCTGCGATGTCACCCCTAAAAAAGGATCATGCTCTGATACATGTAGATTTTAGGAAACATAGAACTTTGAATGAAAATAGGGTTGTATTTTCCCTTTCACCAGAAACTATTATTTATAATAAAAATTGATATACAAATAATTACAGAAATATCCCTACCAAATAGGAAATAACAGCTAATAATTAATTACAGGAATTTACATAATTAACTCCTAAAATTGTGCCCTAAAATCATGTGTACATCTGTCAACAGTTTAAATGTCAAGATTTCGATGTTTTAAATGGCTTCTGCCAAGTAATCATGTAAATTTATTCTTTCACAATTAGATGAAAGGCCAAAAGAACTAGTGTCCCTCTTTTTCAAAAGTAGTAAAACACTTGAGCCTAATGCCCTGATTTCTTGTTGGTTATTCAGAGCTAATATTCCAAATTTCCAAGACAACAATTGAGGCATTTTTTTTTTTGGAAAACCTATCAATTAGCTCTACCAGCTGTTTTGTTTCCTAATTAACTACTGTTTATTTTTAATTAGTGCACAGGCTGTATTTTTTCCTAATTAGTTAGATTTATGTATTCTAGGACATAATTCTAGGATATTTCCTAAAGTAAAATGTTGCACATATATGTATACGATTATTGTCAATAAGATATATAAAAAAAATATTCAATTTTCCTTATTGTATCAGAGCTCAGTCTCTAGAATCCCTCAAAAAAAAAATTTCAAGCAGGCTTCATTGCTGCAACTTTTCCTTCAAATCTCTAATAAATTTATTCACTGTTACAACCCAAGTTTTTCAAGACTCAATTGTTGAAATAGAACCCTAGCTTTAGGAAAACTATGTCTAAAAAAACTGATACCACTTAAATCTTCAATTAGAGGAGACCCAATCCAAGGGAGAGCTACAGAATATTCAGGCAACCTAACGTCTCAATGGTAGAAATTATTTGAAGTGGTTCCAACTCATTTGAACCATTTTAAAGGGCAAGGGAAAATTGAGTCACCTGTTAGGGACTGGACAGGAGGGTGAACCAAGTTTTGCAGCATGGTATCAGGACGATTCCCTCATTATGTCTCGGCTATGGAGTTCTATGATGCCAAAAATCAGTGATACCTGCATGTTTCTACCCACGGCACAAAGTATTTGGGAAGCTGTTCGACAAACATACTCCAAAGCTAAGGATGCAGCTCAAGTATACGAAATAAAAATCAAGACCGAGTCTGCAAAACAGGGCAGCAAATCCGTTATTGAGTATGCAAATTATTTGAAAAGTTTATGGCAAGAGCTGGATCATTATCAAGTTGTGGACTTGAAATTCAGTAAGTGTGCAGCAAAGATGAAAGAATTCCTTGAGAAGGATAGTGTATGATTTTCTTGCTGGTCTCAATTCTGTATTTGATCAAATAAGGGTGCAAATTTTGGGGAAGGAAGAGGTCCCATCACTGAATGAAACAGATTCACTTGTTCAAGCTGAAGAAAGTAGGACTATTATGCTACAACCGCAAACTGTAGAAAGTTCAGCATTAAATAACACTGCTGAAACCACCAAGCAAGTGTCAACAGAACTGCCAATTATGAGTTCAGAATATGGGAAAGCTGATTTGACTAAAAGGAGGCCAAAGCCGAGACAACAAGGAAGCTCTTTGGTGCACGTTTTGCATAAAACAGAGACATACCAAAGAACATTGTGGGAATTTGCATGGCAAGCCAACCAAGCCAAGAATAGGGCAGGAAAAGGAATCAGCAGAAGGCCTTTGGTTCAGATCATATGGCCCAAATCAAGACAAGTTGCATGAATTTGCTGGTTTCAACAGTGAAGATATTGACAAGCTCGGAGAATTATTGGGTAAACTTGATAAACCATCAAATTCAAGTTCATTAGCCCTCTCAAGTAATTTTCCTATGTGTTCATTTGTGCTTTCAACCGATCCTCATTCTTCAATTGGATTTGATGCTTCAAATAGCCCTGGTTGTAATATGTGGATTATAGATTCCAGTGCTACAGACCATATGAACCATTCATCTAATCAATTTATAAGCTATATCCTTTGTCCAAGCAACAAGAAAATTATTGTTTCTGATGGGTCCTTTAACACTTTAGCTAGCATAGGAGACATACAATTGCATCCATCACTATTATTAAAAAATGTCCTTCGTGTTCCTAAATTATCCACTAATTTTGTTTCTATCCAATAATTGACCAAAGACATGAATTGCAAAGCTGTTTTTCCCCTTTACTTTGTGAATTTCAGGACCAATATTCACGGAAGAGGATTGGATTTGCCAAGGAAAAGGATGGCATATACCACTTGGAAACTTTAAACGAATCAACTATTAACAAGAATAACTTCTCTGTCTCTCTTATCATCATCAAAGATGGATGTTATTCTGTATCATCACTTTCGTTGGGGTCATCCATCTTGTGCAACTTTAAAGATCATATTTCCTTCTCTTTTTAAAGGAGTCCACACAGGGAGTTTTCATTGTGATGTCTGCGAGTTTGCCAAACACACTTGTGTATCATTTCCTATTATCAATAAAAGAACTTCTGCCCTTTTTTATTTAGTTCATTGTAATATTTGGAGTCCTTCCTCTATCAATAATATAACTAGCTCTAGATGGTTTATATCTTTTATTGATGATTGGACTCGTGTCACATGGATCTTCCAATTAAAAAACAAATAAGATGTGAGTAACATTGTTCCAAGTTTTCATTCAATGATACAAAATCAATTTGGTACCAAGATTAACATTTTATGTCAGATAATGCAAGAGATTATTATAATCAAACCTTGTCATCATATTTTCAAAAAGAATACATTATTCATGAATCTTCTTGCATTTATACACCTTAACAAAATGGAGTGACTAAAAAAAATGATCATCTATTAAATACTACTAAAGCACTCCTATTTCATCATAATGCACCAAATAATTACTAGGGAGAAGTTGTGCTTACATCAGCATACATGATCAATAGAATGTCTTCTCATGTCTTAGACTCCAAAACTCCTTCAGAATGTCTTTCTCAATTTTATTCTGAAGTCAGAACTTCTAGCAACTTGATACCTAAAATTTTCGGTTGTGCTACTTTTGTCCTCATAGTCCTCAACAAACAAAATAAGAACCTAGAGTCATCAAGTCTATTTTTATACGATATTCACCAACTCAAAAAGGCTATAAATATTATCATCCACCTCCTAGGAAAACTTATGTGTCTGTCAATATTACATTTGCTGAAGTTGTACCCTATTTTTTACCAACCTTATCTCCAGGGAGAGTTTGTACCTAAGGAAGATAAGGATAGTAAAGATACTTTGTTTGATCTTTCTCTCCCTTCATTGCCCTCGTCGTCCTCACCTAGTCCCAAGGTAGATCCACCTATTCCTACTGAGTCTATGTTGCATGACAAAGGGACTCCAAAAGTTACTATTGATATAAGACAATTTGGCATAGTATATTCAATAAAGCAAGATGACGATCCTGATCTTACAGCTATCCAAGAAGATACTTCTGGTCAACCAGTAAATGAGATATGTGAAATATTTGAACCTACTTTACCTAAAATGTCTAGTCCTACCAAAACCCAAGATGATAGTGAGTTACCTATTGCCTTAAGCAAAGGAAGTTAACAGTATACCAAGCGGCCTTTGTATCCCTTATGCTACACAGTGTCTTTTCATAGACTTTAACCTTCCCATAAAACTTTCCTCCTCAGCATAAATAATATTTTCATACCTAAGACCTTATCTGAAGAATTATCTAATGAAGAATGGAGGAAAGCTATGAAAGTTGAGATGGATGAACTAAAGAAAAATAAAACTTAGGAGTTAGTAGACTTGCCAAAAGGAAAAAAAAAACTTGTGGGATGTAAATGAGTGTTTACTTCAAAGTACAAGGCTGATGGATCTCAGGAGAGGTATAAGGCAATATTAGTAGCTAAAGGATATATTCAAACATATGGGGTGGATTATTTAGAAACCTTTGCCCCCGTTGCTAAAATGAATACAATGAGAATTATTTTATCCTTGGCAGCTATTTATGATTGGGAACTACAACAGTTTGACATAAAGAATGCATTTTTGCATGGAGATCTTGAAAAAGAAATGCACATGGATATTCCCCATGGTTTTGGTGGTAATGTGGCAAATAATAAAGTTTGTTAGTTGAAGAAAGCTCTTTACAGCCTGAAGTAATCGCCAAGGGCATGGTTTGGCATATTTGCTAAAGTAATGTTAGGTATGGGTTATAAACAAAGCCAAAGTGATGATTATTAAACATTCAAATACAAAAGGAGCTACAACCTTGTTAGTCTATGTTGATGATATAATTATGACTGGCAATGATGACAAGGAAAATACAAGCAGTGAAGGGATGTTTAATTAGGGAGTTTGAATTAAAAGAGCTAGGGAGGTTGAAATATTGTTTAAGTATTGAAGTCGCTCATTCAAAACAAGATATCATTATTTTGCAGCAAAAATATGTTTTTGATCTCCTAAAAGAATCAAGGAGACTAGTTTGTAAACCAACTTTAACTACAATAAACCCTAATCATAAACTTGGTGAAGCCAATAAAGAGCCTGCTATTGAATCTTGATAGAGAAATGTACCAATTTTTAGTCAGAAAGCTTATTTACCTATCACATAAAAGGCTAGATATAGCATATCCTGTTAGTGTGATAAGTCAATTTATGCATGATTATAGAGAAGTCCATTTGCAGGTAGCTTACATTGTTCTAGACTATTTGAAAAGAAGTGCAAGAAAAGGGATTCTTTTCAAAAGAAATAGTGAGATAGTTCTTGAAGCTTATACAAATGTTAATTATACAAGCTCACTAGTTGATAAAAGGCCTCCTTCGGGGTATTGTACTTTTTTGTGGCAATCTAGTAACATAGAGAAGTAAGAAATATAATGTTATGGCTAGATCAAGTGCAAAAGTAGAATTTAGATCAATGGCTTTGGGAATTTGTGAATTATTATGGTTAAAAGTTCCAGTGCAACATGATCAAACTAAACAAATTGACAGGCATTACATCAAAGAAAATCTAGACAATGGATTGATTTGAATGTCCTATATTCCAACAGGGGGGCAACTTGCAGATGTTCTTACGAAATGACTAAGTACTCAAGTATTTCAAGATATCATTAGCAAGTTGGGAATGATAAATCTATATTCATCAGCTTGAAAAGGAGTGGAAATTTTATCAATAAGTTGTTTCAGTTTTTTTTGTTTCCTAATTAACTATTGTTTATTTTTAATTAGTGCACATGTATTCTTTCCTAATTAATTGGATTTTCGTATTCTAGGACATAATTCTAGGATATTTCTTAAAGTAAAATGTTGTATATATATGTGTGTAAGATTATTCTCAATGAGATGCACAGAAAAATATCCAATATTCCTCATTTTTATAATTGGTTTTCCTCTGTTTGTTACCACTTCCCACCTATGGCACAAACTCTTATTTGAGCAATAGAAAATCAAGTGCAACACAACTTTGTGGGTGCTTTATGATACTAAATATGCATCATACAAGTCCAATAGAGAAATACCTTTTTTCGTTTAGAACAAGGCAAATGCAATTAAATTACAAGTGTCAAAGGAAATTGAAATGCAATCAAAGTTGCTAACTTGATGCAAAAATAGAAAATGTAATTCTTAAGAAAATTTGAGTTATATCAACTAAAAAATTTATAGCACTGCTACTGAGGAAGAATGAATGAAAAGAGTTCAAGTAAGAGAGTTTGTTGATTCAATGATATAGATAAGATGCATCCATAAACCCTGAACAACAACATTAGCTCCCATAATTTGCCTCATTTGTGGAAAGAAAGGCCCCTATATCAATGCTCAATAGAAGGATAGGAATACTCACAGGAATTCGTATCACTTCCTCTCGCTTCCACCCTAGCGGATTGTAAACAACAACAATCTACAACAAAAACAGGAAGAAGAAGAATGAAACTACTAATATAAAATAGTTATCTTTAATCATCAATGTGGAAGAAATGAAAGAAGTGAAAATAAATATGCTTACCAAGTTTTTCTCTTTAGATAAAGCAGCTTCAGATGGAGGACAGTAACTTATATTAAGTAGAGGACACTACCAACAAAATCCACAAAAAGGAATTCAGCCAAACTTTTAGTCTTAATATGTGGAGAAGAAATGGCAATCGCGTGTCAAGTTTTCTAAGATGCCAAAATGTTATAATGTAGGATGACTAAATTTTTTCGCTTTTTGAACCTTCAATATTTTATTTTACCTCAAGAAAAATTAGCAATAAGAAGTAAAACATTGCTTTAGAGTCAAGGTAGCTAATGCAGATAAAGAAATGAAATTAAAGGCACATTTGGAAAAGGCAAGCTATCCTTGAAGTAAATTTATGAGAATTCAAGTGCACCGAAAATTATCTTAAATCCTAGTGAATATTTAAAAGGCTCTAAACTTGAAAAGCACATTCATTCTCATGTTATTAACATAGGCATGCAACTACAAGCTAATGTTTGATAGAAAGCAGAGCATTTGAAATAGAATCAGCATGATATCTTATCTGAAATATATATCAAAACAAGTTTAGAAAACAGTGCCAAGACAAATCATATCTTGCCTGCTGAAAATTTGTGATGGTGTTCTCCTGTCTAATGCTTGATGTTGACTCTGCCAAGAAAGCAAGAGATGAAGCAACTAACTTCTCAGCCTGCAGAGAAACATAACTAAAGTTCATGAGATTTATATTTAGTCTTGTCATACTGCAGATTGTTGTTAGATATTAAACTTATACGCACCTCCATATAGCCAATTGATAGTCGCAGAGCATAATCAGCAGCAACATGTTGTCTTTGTGTACCACTAACAGCATCATGATGTTGAGCAATTGCCAAAGCATCAGCAAGTTTGTCCGTGTTTAGTCCAGAACTATTCCTTCCTTTAAAAAACTCAAGTTGCCTCGCAGCCTAAGTATAAAACAACAGCAGTAATTAGCATTTGAACAAAGATATGAGAACCTAGCTTAGAAAAAAAAAAGAAAGAAAATAACACTAGCTGAAGAAGTGAAAAGGCCCAATTCTTACAAGATAGTAACCACTCATCATTCTGACATAGCGTTTAAAGGCAGGCCTACTTGTAAAATAACCTGTCCAATATGCATTTGGATGATCTGCATAGCTGGAAAAAAGTAATTTTACAGCATGAATCTGAAAAAGTGCATGAATAAAATGTGAAGCTATGATAAAATATCAAACTCACGGAAAGAAATCTGCAGTTTTAAGAGGCCATTGTTCATCTGCTGCATATTTTGTATCAGTATACATGGATGGGGTTGAATATAAAGCATTTACACGACCATCCTGGCAGTTATCAATTGAAAACATTTATCACAAAGTTCTAATTGCTTCCTTCTATCTTTATTTGGTTGTAGAATATAAATAGATCTTTAAAAATAAGAAAAGAGGCTAAATGGATATAATCACGTCACTTTCGTCCTCAAGGTATTCATTATCAGAAAGGATATAAAAATAGTACCTTGTTAACATAGTGAATGAACTTGTCCATCTGCCTAAACCATGAATTTGCATATTGATAGCGAAAATCTGTCCCCATGAGCCACATTATATGATTTGTTCTGGTTACATTAGCCTAAATTGAGGAAGAACAAAGAACATTTGTTAAGTGCCATTTCTCTTAGCTTCAATTTGGAAAACAGGACAACTTTGAATTTTCATCTGAGAAAAGTATTAGAAAGTTTAACATAAACATTCACAATGGCAATTAATGTAGGATATATCCATGGAATTACTCATAAGTTGTAACATTCAACATTCACAACAAGGCTTTGTTTCGAACTATGGCTCTTTAATTATAAGCATTAGCCTAAATCTGTTATTTTCTTTTTTCATCAGATATACTACACTTAAATACACTAGAAAAATATAAACCCTAGCATAATAAATAGCCATGTTAAGATATTACCTGAGCTAAAGCAGCAGCTACAAAGTGATCGACTCTATCTTGAACATTGTAGTCAAATAGAAGAATATCATCCTTCAAACAAAAATGTCATCTAAATTGTAGTCTGAAAGAACCAACCCCAAAAATATATCCATTTGAATTCAAAGTGTTTACCTGAATGGGAGGGGATACATCATTTATTTCAAATGTGAAACCATCAGGAGGGTCGTAATGCCTAGGAAATATTCCCGTAAATATCTGTACAGCATTGACAATGCAAGGACTCAGCAGAATGTTAGAGTACTACAAAAACTAAATAAAGCTGTACCTACACAAAGAATGCTGAATCCACTGATAGGATAAAATCTCACTTCTCAAATCAAAAACCACAAAAGGAAAGAAATATGTAGGCGCAACCTGTGAAGTTGAACCAAGAGATTTAGACCCCTGCCAGATAACCTCAAGGTTCTTCTCCTTTAATCTCTTAGCTCTGTCTTGGTAATCAATTCGAGCAAAAAAGAGAGAATCAAAACCTAACTGCAAAAAGAAATTCAGCACATAGATTTCTAAATTCGTTGAGTCCACTTGAATAAGTAAATTCTATTATACTCGTACGCCAAAAAAAAAGACACAATTGGTTGCAGTAAAGAGAAACTTTAAGATACATTATAAAGAAAGTAATATATATATATATATATATATATATCAGATTTACCTCAGCACCAAGCAAATAAGCTTGAACAGCAGAATGTCCAAAAGGGTCAATCTGCCAACCAACTCTAGGAAGCTGACAGAATTCAGCTTTGATGAATTCATGACCTAGAGTTGTTTGATCAATCAAATCAATGTAATGCGGGGTTGCCTCATCGTGCATGCACATCCCCCCATTTCTAATAGAGATAGGGAAGAAGTAACCAAAAAAAAAAATCAGTTAAGAGAAGCAACTTCATAACTGAGATTTTCATATGCACATATAAGAGAAGAAAAAATAATCTTCAATATATCAACTGAAATAACTAATCATAAAATATGAAAACAACAAAGTATAATATAGGAAATTTACATGAATTCTAGTTGACCGGAGTTGACAAGCTCCTTCACTTTCGCCTTCATTGTTTCACTTTGCTGTCTCCACCATCTCTGGAAGAATGCCTGAAAAATTGAACTCCAGACATTAAAATCACAAACGACATAGTCACCTTTGAAGAAAATATTCAAAAAAAAAGAAACAAAAATTAAAAATGAGCATAGAAATAGCTAGAAGAAAGAAGAAAACACTAACCATTTCAACATAGATGAACTTGCGATTCTTATCCTCGAATAAAGCTGACATTACAGATTCTATTACATTCTGTACACAAGCTCCCTACTCACCAACCCAACAAGCCATCAAAAAAACTTATTAAAAATCAAACAAAGAAGAAAAGAAATGACTAAGAATGACTCGAAAAAGATAAACTTTACCCGAATTGAATTGTTGCCACCAAAATAGTACTGATCAACTGTCTTCAACCAGCCAACATCGTCGTGAGAGTGGGGAACCAAATGGACATTAATTTTGTCCGGAACGATACTCCCAGTGGTGTTATAATCTACGTAATTGGATTCCACGCAGGAAATTCCCGCAAAATAGATTGATAAAGAGAAGAATAAGGCAATGATGGCCATGGTTACAGCAATTAGGAACTTGGGAGTGGAAGAAAGCGAGTGATGATCATAGGTAGATGAAAGGCAGGATTAGTATAGTCAGACCAGTTGATTCTTGTAGGAATTGAAGAAATAGGTCAAGCTTTTTTTACTGGGAAGGGATCACAGGTTGTAATTGATTTTCTTATATGTGAAGACTGAAGAGGCGTGCACACTGAAGGGGGTTCTGCTTTTAAAGAACCATGAAAGCGATATCGAGCTTACCATGATTTTTTTTTTTTTTAGGTGAAGACCATTTTTTTTTTATTTAATGATGTTTGAGATCTTTATCCTTACCAGTTTGGCTTTGGACAGTTTCGATTTTTTTTTTTTTAATCGGATTTTATTTGCAAGATTTTTACTTGGATTTTTAGTGAAAAAAAAATTATAATGGGCAATTTTTTTTTGGATAAAATATAATGGGAAATTAAACACATAATTGTTCATATGGGTTTGAATTATAATTCTTTTATTTAGAATTAAATTCAATTTTCTCAATAACCGTTCGAAAATGACCCTTTGACTTTGTCAATTCTTTGACCAGGTCCAATCTCATGAAGCATCTCGTAGAAGCCAGCCCACAACACAGCAGAATAGAGCCCATCTTGGTTTTGTTTTGGGCTATACCAGTCCGGATATTCTATAACCGACCTCGTTTGGTCATAGATTTAACCCCATTCTCATTCAGGATAAGTAATACTTCCCGTAAAAGAACCGCAAAACCCTATCTCCTTCTCCATCAAGCCAGAAAGAAATTCTGACAAAAAACAGAAATTTTCAACCATGGAAGATAGTTTCAGAGTCCGAGTCAATAAAGCTTTCGGCTCTTTAGCCTCCTCCTCCGCCTCCTCCTCTTCAACCTCAATAGCAGCGCCATCTTCTTCTCTAAACTCTCTGTGGTGTCTCACGGACGAAGAAATAGAGCGAAATGAATGGAACCGAGACAAGGACACTACCCAAGAACCCGAGATGGATTCATTTCCGCTCGATAAAGGGTTTCTCACTAGAAATCGAGAGAAATTCGACATGGATTTGCGGTTGGAGCTGGAGAAGGACTTGGATGACCTTGATGACGATTTAGACGATGAGCAATCACGTGCTTCTTCCAACCAGTCGTTGAAACCGAAACCTAATGATTATAATGACGAAGAATGGGAAATTAAGAACTCCATTGGCATGGACTGCACTCTTGATTACGAGGTGTCCTTCCCTTATTTATTTATTTTTGAGTGAATAATAATGTTTTCTTCCACTTTGCTCGCTCAATTTGTTTGTATCTTTTTCTTTTCATTTAGCCCACTACTAATTTATCTTCTGTGAGGTAATGAATAGAGATAATTAGGAGAGGGTGAGGGTGGGTTGATAGTGTATTTCGCTGATGGGTCTGTCATTTGTGGTGATTTAATGCAAAATAATCTTAAGCTTACATTGCTGTTGTTACTGAAACTGTTAATTTTGCCTTAACCAAAAAAAAATGTTAATTTCACGGTCATCACCAATTTGGGTTCAATTATCCAAAGGCCTACTTGTTCGTGATTTTTCGCTTCCGTAGTTGCGGGTTTCGTTTGGCTTCTTTGATAAGTAAACATTTTGATTTTAATAAATATCAGTAGCATGAAATTGTAATATACACTAGCCATTGTCACAAGCATATTATGTTATGTTCTTTCTTTCAGTATGTAACTTTTGTGAACTTATGGAGCCTTGCTTCAGTGCGGAACCTTCTGCTTATCAATTTATAAATGCAGGAAGAGGAAGATGAATATGACAAAGTGGCTGTTGGCAAGGAGAAGGCTGGCGACCGCATGTACATGAGGGATATCACTGATTATGGGATAGAGACTGGTACCAACAATGAGCTTCCCGATTCATTTAAGGATATTCCCAGGGATCCACGAGCAAATCACATAGCTGCAAAATTTAGACTCAAAGAAGATGCTGAAGCAGCTAAAACAATTGATTCTTTGCAGGAAGAGGAAGATGAATATGACAAAGTGGCTGTTGGCAAGGAGAAGGCTGGTGACCACTTGTACATGAGGGATATCACTGATTATGGGATAGAGACTGATAACAACAATGAGCTTCCTGATTCATTTATGGATATTCCCAGGGATCCACGAGCAAATCACATAGCTGCAAAACTTAGACTCAAAGAAGACTCTGAAGCGGCTAAGAAAATGGATTCTTTGCAGGTTTCTGAGCAAGATTCAGCACCCGTTGTTGATGATCAAGTTCAGGCATCTGAGGATGGTAACCTGAAATCAATTTTAAAGAGAAGGGATGATGAGTCTGATTCTAAGTCAAAAAATAACCAGTTGGATTCAAAGTCACAAAAACGCGTGAGGTTTGACCCAGAATGTAAAGATGGTTCTGACAAAGAGTCAAATGAAGTAAGAGATGTACATATGGAAATTGATTCAGAAGACAAGTCTTTGGTATATCGTTTGCCTCCAGATTATCCTTCTGGGATTCCAGATTATATGCGAAATCCTTCAAAATACACACGCTACACTTTTGATTCGTCAAATGAGTTAGACGAGCAATCTAACCGGCAAGCCTATATGGACTTTCTTAAAATGCTCAAGAAATCAAATACTGAAGAATCACAGCCAGCTGATGCTTCTGGGGATCATCCAAAATCAGTAATCTTCATACCAAAGCGGAAAGTTGGGGATGCTATTATGACTGATAATCTCACCGAATCAAAGCAAAGCCAGGATGATGCTAGTAAGGGGTCTTTGCAAAGGAGGGGATTATCCATTGGCATTGCAGCTGTTGATACAGAAGAAATTGAACTCTTTGCCATGGAGGAAGATGAACCAAACACAGTAACTAATAGGAGAAATGGTTCACAAAGGCCTGATCGCAAGTATCGGACTAAGGCCAGGTTGGAAACAGACGAGCCCAATTGAGAAGTCTGTCTTCCGTAGTGGAACTACTTCCTAACTGCTACTTTTAACCTTGCTGACAATGATTGTGATTTGTGCGTTTACATAAATGAGGGTATTTTCGTGTTATTTTCTTGGTTGTCAAACTTATCTTCTAGGGTGAAGCTTGCTTCTTGCTGAGAAATGATTTTAAGTTTATCGTAAATCCACACGACTAGTGTCAAAGTTTGCAATGACTCACCCAAGTTCTCTTTCTAATAAATGTCGCAGGGAATACTTGACAAGATACTCTGAAAAATAAATGGGTCTGATTGCTGTTCACTGGATCATTGTGTTTAGAGGCTGGGTAGGTTGGGTTGGGGATCATATGTACCAATTAGAGAAAAGGTTAAAGGATCTATAACTCTCTCTCTCTGGAGTTGGACTTCATTGAGGCTGCAAGACAGGATTTTTGGCCGAATTTGGTTTGCTATGAATTTAGTTTGCTGTGATCTATGGTGAATTAGATTACTGATAAGCTTTATGTTTTTTTCTTCACGAGGCTCAGGCTGAGTCCACTTGAATATTATTGAGCTTTTAAGGCTCATTGCTTAGAATATTTTAATTTGTCCGTTAGGATGTGACTAGTTAATTTCACGACAAGCTATTTCCCTTTCATGGATTGATGTTCATATCTGAGTACAACGTTGGGGATGCTAGTTTAGAACGACATTCCGTTTGGCATAAATGAATTTAAAATGTACTATTCATTATAAATGAATTTCAGTCAGAATTCACTTTGAAATGAATTTTTATGATTGGTATCCTATAAACTTAAAATAAGTAATTCAGATTACAATTAATTCGTTGAACTCGATTAAGATCACGGCTGCCCCATTAATTTTTTGTAGGATGCAAAAAACCTAATGGGGAACTCCTAAATGCCAGAAGTGTATTCATATCTATAGTTGATGACAAAATATCTAGTTGGTGAGGGGGCGCTTTAAATTGGAATGGACAACATTTCCCAACATGAAACGACTCGTCGCATCTATTCCGATATCCGCTCTTATTGTCATTATCCAGGAGGATAATCTCCCATTTGGAAAATCACGGCCCAATCACATGCAGCCCAACTTCATTTCCCAGTCTATCTGCCAATTGTATGGGTGTCACGTGCACTTCGCTATTTTTTGACAACATGTCACGTTCCATTTGTCTGGTCACAGTATCTATCTATATATAATATTTTTCCGTAATGTTAATTAATTTTGATGGATTGAAGAGTTATGGCGATAAAATTGACAGTTAGTTAATTATATGCTTATGAGCTCCCTCATGAAAAGTCTCCTACTAGTTTTCTGTCTTACATGTGGTTGGCTGTTTTCCTTCTCAAAGAATGAGATATTTTCATATCTGATGTTTCTTAGTTTTCCATTTCAATTTTATTTATTCTTTTGGTTTAAATTTTATTAGATATATAAATTCCCAATGAATTCTGCTGCCCACTAGTGTCTATAAAAGTTAATTACAAACATTAAATAAATTTGAACGTGCAAATGTTTTTCAATACTTTTTGTAATTAACTTGAATAGTCTAAAATTTTTCATGTTATATAAAAAAAATTAAAAACAAACGGAAATTTTTAGTACTATCATTATTGTAGACCAAAGTTTTATTTTTGTAAAATAAAAAAAAAATCCCACTTGACTAAATCCATAACCCTAAAGTGCATGGTCTGTTTTTTCAAACCTCAATATCATTTTACCGCAATAGGAAAAGTTTGTTAAAGCTTTGAAGATTCTTACGAGAAACTTTCAATTGACTAGGAAGTTTCTCTAGGAACACAGACAGTGGAGTAAGAGTAGCAGAACAGTGAAACAAATAAAGACTTAATTGCCTTTGAGTGACAAAATGAGTTCTTTATTCTTTCTTCTTTTTTTTCAAAGGAAATATTTGTTTTGATCATATCTATATAGGCCAAATAAATAAGAAAACACACATTAGCAAAACTAATTTTCATCACTCTCTCATAAGTTTAATTAATATTTATAGTGTTCAATCAAGAAAAAATGATGTTTGTAACCTTTGCATGCTATCCAATGTAAATGCTTTGTTTCATTTTCATCTTTTCAAATATTTTTCATGAAAATTAGTGAAGCTTGGATTATATTTATGCTGATGGATGCATGTCACTTAAATGCACAATTCTCTCTCTCTCTTGATATAATTTGTGCACAATTCTTCCAACATTATCAGGGAAGAGGAAGAATCAAATCAAGAAAGGAAATGAACATCATACGATGATTGAAACTCCCTTCATTTGAAAGGAAACCGTAAAATACACCAACATGACAAGATAGGAACACCTATGAATGATAGATAACTTTGACTTGGTATCTAACCTTATGTCATAGTATCTTACGGTTGTTTAGCCCCTTTTTACAATTAATTAAAAAATAATGAATAACTTTTTTAAATGATTATAGTAATTAGTAGCGATCACACACATTATCTTAATCATAGCGCATCTATTTACCATATTTCTAATTGAAATCATAATTAAAATATGTACTTGTAAGGGCACCGGATGAAGCTAGATTGTATTTTTATACCTCATTTGAAGTATTTGTATGGTAACTATAAATCATTATGGAGCCTCATAGAAACAAATTTTGTAATACATATTATCCACTAAGAATAGATTTCATCTCATATCAAAAGGAACAAAATAAAAGCTACTTGACCCATTTAGCATTGTTTTTAGTAAAAGCATTTTTTTTTAAAAAATTAATTTTAAATTTTTTGAATTTTGAATCCAGAATTAAGTTTGAGAAAAACAATTTATAAAAAATTAAAAAAATCAGTTAATTAAATCAAAAAAATTCTAAATCTGCTTTTTAGACATTTAACAGCAATTCCAAACACCCCCGTAGACTAGGAAGTCGATCCACCAACTGCAATATCACTTGATGCTATTATGCAACCATTTTCAGCTGTTGCATGAAAATCCACTTGTTCAAATGGGTTCCCTTCCATAATTCCTTGATGAAAGGAGCAGCTTAGAAGCTAACTCAATCAATAGGCGAAACTACAAATAACTATCAGTTGATAAGCATCTACTATTCTGCAGAAGCATCGATGCTTGCAAGATCTGCAGATGATTAATCAGATAATATACATCTTACTGAAAGACTCGGGTAACAATTTCTCAGTGACTAACAAAACAATGAATCACTCTCATTTCGCATATAGCAAAACAATGCACCAAAAGGGCGAGGTCAAAACTTCATTTCCCTGGCTGAAAATATAGATTATAAGCTGTTGTTGGGTATAGAACACTCTTCTGCTTGTTGATGATTATTATGCCCATCAATACCTTCTTTGCTGGCTGCCATAGCCAGCGAGGGGTGTATGTGTGGTTGAGCGAATAGTAGCTTCAAGCGAAATGCATCAACTCCATTCAGATAGTATCGAAAGAGACGTTTAGCTCTGATAAACCCAAGATGGCCGTACAATGCAAGTACTCCTTTGTTTGTGACTTCTGCTTCTAACGTCACCTTCAGGGGGAAAATGGTATATTATCACCTAGAATTAATCAGTAAAAGAGAATAAAATAAAAATAGTCTACCCAAATAGCTAAAAATTGGAGCTTTAATAAGCATCGTAAGCTAGCTTTTCATCTTCCTTGTCCAAAAAAGAAAATGGCATGCACAAGTTTAAAAATATGTATAGTTCAACTTTGCTACAAGAAAAGAAAATGAAAGGAATAAGTAGCTCATTTTTCTCTTGTGCAGCCTGCATGGATTTCTAATCAATACAATGGATGAAATGTAATGTGGTCCATTTAGTCTCCAATAAGGCTCACAAATGCTATAAGGGGCAAAAAGGAGATTTCGACGTAGACAGGAAAAATTGTTATGGCATTTTGTTTGTGCTGGTCATCTATTCTGTTATAATCTAGTCTTGATATTAGTGAGGTAGCCTTTGCATGAAGGTAGGTAACTATGTAGAGTGAGAGAACAAGGCACTTGGGGGTATCGGGAAATTGATTATTCTGTTTGTTGGGACTGGTCTCTCAAATACCAGGCTTAGTGAATGACAACAATTTCTTCTACGTTCTTCTACAAAGTTCTTATTATTCTCTGCTAACCATTTCATTTTCTTTCCTCTTAACTTGTTTTGCTTAACCAGGGTGAGGGGAATCTTATCATACTGATTCTGAATTAGGAGCAGATATGGAAAACAATGCTAATTCGGAGCCAACTCGATATCATTTTTTTTTCCAACAGTTTCTTCCCTTCATAGCTCTATATTGGTTGCATGATCTGCTGTTCAGAATGTGAGGTCCGAAAACATCAAAAAGTTAATCAAATAATAGCCGTGAATCTCAACAAAATTAGCAGCAACGCCTCAACAAATCATCAGAGTTATCAATGATTAAGGTTAGGTGTTATACAAAACATAAAAGGAACAAGAAGCCTTTTCCCTGAATGATAACATGATTTTTCATGATGCTAAGACATTCGACCATATTACTTGTAAAAATTACTGAAAATAATGCTAATATTTCAAAAACAAAATTTTATATTCTCATCTTCAAGATGATGATGATATAACAAACTCTCTAGCAGAGTTCATTACAGATCAGCTTCAAATTCACAAATTGGGAGCAAGAACTGCCTAGCAATTGTTAGCAAATGAATAGAGGATGCCGTCTCGTCTCCATGGATTAACTCCAGGTCACCACATTATTTACATTTTATAAGATTATACACAAGAAAAGAGATTAAGCAGATCTAATGCATTGAAATTATTAAAGACAAGTAAATGAGAAACACAAATCATTAAAAATTGTGGGAACAATAAAATAAACAGGAAAGAACAGAGGCAGCAAAAGAACATGGCCATACTTAAAAAATAGAGAGAAAAGGAAAGCCATAAAAATCAATGCAAAATTACAATAACAAAGTATTTCTTGCAATTATAACATAGGGAGAAGGGAAACGTATATTGACTAATTAAACCAAAAGTTTGACATCATACCTCTTCACATCCTGAAGCCATCATCACTTTAACAGATCTAGTAACAAGTTCAGTGGCTGCAATTCAAAGAATTTCAACTTAAATTAATCAAAATATCCAGAATGGAGAATCAAAAAACAATTGTAATATGAGAAAATTGATGTTAAATTCAATCAAACATTAATCTTCACAAACTTTTATGTCACTCAATCCATCGACAATAAACAGCTTAAACCAATTCCTTCAAGTATCAAGAATTCAATACGAATTACAAATTCAATACTGAAAAGATAAAGGGATAGATAAAGAGCGAACTACCAATGCCTTTTCCTCGATAAGGTTTGATTACAACTAACATAGCAATATAACCCCTAAAGGTAGTATTTCGATGTTCCCCCATCTTGCACACCACAGTCCCCACGCATTTACCTTTGTGAAATGCCTAGAGTAGAGATACACAAAACGACCATAAAACCGTAAAATTGCAATAACATACAGAGGGACTGTGTAGCTAAATTTAGATATGGAAATAGAATTACCAGAAAAGAGAGTTGAGGCCATAGATAGACGAAGTAACGATAAGTGAAGATGGAGTAAGGCTCGCTCAGTTCTTGGTCAACAAGACCCAAGATTAACCGTAAGTGGTGTTCTCCGCCGTAACTTATGTATTCTATCTCCGATCCATCCAATTCTACATTTTTTCTCTCTTTCTTTTTCTACTTGGTTACTTTTCTTCATTCTTTTTTCGCTTTATAAGGTTAAGAGTTTCCTTCCGGTGGTATGGGGCTCGCGGGAGGGAGGAGAGCAGGGAGTAATTAGGGGTGGAATCGGAGGCAGAGAGCATGACGAGGCGGCAGCGTACCGTGAGCCTAATGCTTAGTGTTAGCTCCGTGCATGATTCGGATACGGAGTCGAACTTGACCCAACCGTCTGAATACAAGCACTGTTGAGTTAATCTAAATTGGAAGTCTAGTTGCAAATGTGATGATAACTAATATTGAATTGTAACTAAATATATATTTATTTAATTATTTTTCAGTCAAAAATCATATTTTTTTAAATATAATTTTTTAAATTGTACTATTTTTAGTTATATAATTCAAAATAATGCAAGAAGACATGACAAATAAACCAAATCGAACAATTTTAATTAAATTATTTTAAAATCGAGTCATTTTGTATTATTAAATTTTTTTTTGTTAAACTTTATAAATGAGATCATTTAGAGTTGTGTACATTGGCTGATAAAATTAAGTAATTGTGTTGGTGGCTTGGACCATTTCTATATGAATCATTTATTTACTTTGTTGTAAGCAAATCGAACTGAATATTATTAAATTTGAGCTCGTTTCATTTAAATTTATTACTGTCTCTAACTCGGATTGAACTCGATTCGAGTTTTTATATTTGAATTCGAGCTCAACTCGTTTAACAATTATCAAGTTCGCGAACAGTTCAAGCTCAACTTGTAAAAAATGCATTTATTATACTTAACGAATTTAGTTCGAATTCAACTTGTTAATTAATAATGATAAAAGTTCGAATTCGGTTCGTTAATTAATAATAATAAAAGTTCAAGTTCGACTTGTTAATTAACAATAATAAAAATTTGAATTCGATTCGTTAACTAATAATGACAAAACTTGAACTCAATTATAAAATATAACGTAAAAAAACATCAACTGTAGATGAATCATTTACTTACTCTCAACTATAGGGATGTAACCGAACCGAACTGAATATTATTGAGTTCGAGTTCATCTCGTTTAAATTTATTACGGTCTCTAAATCAGATCGAACTCAATTAGAATTTTTATACTTAAATTTAAGTTCAGCTTGTTTGAAAATTATCAAGTTCGCGAGCGGCTCGAGCTCGGTTCGTAAAAAATTTATTTATTATACTTAACGAATCTAGTTTAAGTTCAGCTCATTAATTAATAATAATAAAAATTTGAGTTCGTCTCGTTAATTAATAATGACAAAAATTCGAATTCGATTCGTTAATTAATAATAATAAAAATTTAAGTTCGTTTCGTTAACTAATAATGACAAAAGTTCGAATTCGATAACAAAATATAATATAAACGAATCTCAAATAAACATATTCGCGAGTTTTAAAATGAATATATTTGTGAAGTTTAAAATAAATATATTCTTAAATTTTAAACGAATATATTGCGAACTTTTAAACGAATATATTTACGATATTTATAAATGAATATGTTAAATTAAACAGTATTATAATCAAGTTGAATAAAATTTTTAAATTTGAATCCAGTTAATTAATAATATATAAAAAATTTAAAATAAATTTTTTTAATTTGATATTTGAATAGTTTGGTAACAGTTTTTTTTTATTTACAGTCGTAACTCAATTATATATTTTTATTTTATTGTATTACATTGTATTTATGTTGTAGAGTACAAACTTCAAAGTGGACAGACTCCTGACTTTTAACATGAAGCAATGATAACCTAACAACTGACCCTAATTTGACTTATAAATATTCACTTGAATGTTAACAACAATTTTTTTTTAAAAACTTTCAATTACATTAATCGGTGAGAATAAAAAATTATTTTTTATTTTTAAATTTTTTTCAATTAATTAAAAATAAATATTAAAAAATATCTTTAAAAAGTATCATTAATATTTTTTTCTCATTTTAATAATTAATCGTATTATTTTTTCTTCCAATATGCTAATAAAAGAAATTATTAAATAGGTTGAATCTACCGCTAGATTAATTTAATAAAATTAAGACATATTAATTAATATTTTAATTTTATTAAATTAATTTACAGCTAGTGTTAGACTCAGTATTGATTGGTCTTGGTTCACCTTGATCGTACGTAAATCATGAATATAATTGATGATCAAACTATTCCCATAACAAGGTGGGATCCATCAGCTATGGAAAGAGGCCAATCTCTGTCTGCCAACAGCCACCTCCATGAACATCAGTCCGCTGGTGGCATTTGTGCGTGGGAATCTGAGCATCATTCGTTTCAGTCAAGAGAATTAAAGTAAGTTAATTAATGCTTGCTGCCGGATTATTTATTTATTTTTCTTTTCTTTTAACAGATAAAAAAAAGGAAACGAGTTTATATATTAACGTGTTTGTAATAATCTGTAGCAGTGTCATGTCATGGCATGTTATTATTACTATTATTATTAAAACTACATCAAAAAATAATTTCGAAATAGGGTGAGTTGAACATGTTAACCTTCTGATATTTGATCAAAAAAGCAGATCGATGTTGAAAAAAAAAAAAAAAGAAACAGGTGAACATTTTTTTATCCAAAAAATTGAGAGAATATAAACAGATAATAATTTTCTTTTCTCGAAAAATAGGGGAAGTAATGACACTCAAGAAGCTTATCAGGAAGAACAGTGATTATTCCCCACTCTCCAGAGTCTCCACAATGAACAAGAAAATCATTAGGGGTTAGTTTTAAAACATCAACTCAATCTGACAATCTCCAATACTTGTTTCAAACAATGGATGATTTTTCACTTACGAACACAACATATATTTTTAATTTTTAAATTCATTTTTCCCACATAATTTAATTAAAATACAGGTTTAAAATGATGAATCTCTTATTTGATTTTTGAAAGATCAGCTGAGTGCTAATCTAATGGCAAATAGTTAATATATTAATTATCACTTGGCATTAAATATTAATAAATGAGATTATTGGACAGAGTCTTCTTTTTTTATATGGCTTTAAGCGTAATTGTTGATGATGAAGTCCCCGTAGAAATGTGAATCACTGGGGGCTATGAAAGGGGTATTTGGAGATTGGAGCTCTCATTTAAAGTGAAATGAAAAATATGCATAAAAATGTGTAGGGTGAAAATTTTATTTATTTTATTATTATTATTATTATTTTTGTAAAGAGGATGAAAGATTTAAATTTAAGCCTTAAAGAGTGATAGCGAAGGAATATAATGCGGCAGCCGAAATCGGTGACCTCAAAAAACAAAGGAAAAGCTCTTGAATTAAGGTTTTGGAAGGTTTGACACGGCACAATTGACAAAGCTGCCATGAACACATATCAATCAGTTAAGTACTACGATATTGCTCAATCTTTTGATAGAATTTATACATAATATTTATATAATAAATGATTAATGGAAAGTTTATATAAAAATATTTGATTAATGAGGGTGACAAGTGGATGGGTATATATATATATATATATATATATATATATATATATATATATATATATATATATATATCACATTTCTTAGTTTCTTTCTTTAATCAAAATCTAATGATAGAAATAAATAGCCCATTGTAATTCTGATTTTTCCGATTTTGAATTTTAGATTTATTTTATTTGAATCATTAGTGCCCAGCGTATAAAAAGGATACACATCGTTTTTAAGAGTATAATTATTAAAATAAATATACATTCATTTCTGCGTACCGGTGAAATTGTGGAATATGTGAATCGGTAAAAAGCTCGTAATTTATTTATGACATTTTTTATTTATATATGCAGCATTTTTTATTTTTAATTTGATTTATAAATAATTTTAAACAAATTATTTCTATTAGTATATATTATTATAGTTATAATTCTATTTAAAAGAATTACATATATATGTGTCTAAACATATATGTATATGTATATACATTTGTATTACTATTTTGCTAATATACGTTAAAATTTGAATTTATGTAAATATTAATTAAACTTATTTACATTATAAATATTAAACTTATTGGATTGACGGCACCTATTAACACTATAGAAACTATTTTGTATTATTCAAACTGTAATTTCAATATGCTAATTAGAATATTAATTTTTTATATATGTTGTTTTTTTTTGTACATTATATATATGTTATATTTAGTATTTGTTTATTTTGAACCGATTAATTATATATATATATATAATTATACATGAAATTCCAAGTGCAAAAATAATATAAAACCCGTATAAAATGCACGTAAAAAAAAAGCTAAGAAAGAAATCACATTGAAATTAAAATATTTTAGCTAAGAAAAATTAAATTTGAGAAATTTTCTATTTTCCGAATGTTTTTATTTTGATTGTCAAAAGCAAAAAAAATTCGTATTTTAGAAGATATAAACCAAGATAGGAAATGGAAATAATTTTCTTTTAAAATATCTTATCCTTGAAAAATCCTATTTTAAGAACATTCTTGTAATCTAACCTTGGATGTAGATTGAGAAAGCCTCCCAATTATCAATTTATTACCATATAACTTACAAGAATTAAAAAATATATCATTTTTTCACGTCTAAAAATTTTAGTCATTTAATGTTTTAGCCTACATTAATCTTTAAAAAGTGAGATGCAATATTATGATTATTTCTCTATTAACTAGAAATTTCGAATTCAAACCCTAAATAAAAAGTATATTTAATATTTGAAACAAGTATTTTAATTACCTGCTTAATAAGCCAGATTAGCATAAATCCATATATATTAGTATGCAATCTCTCTATTATAGAAAATTGAACAATTGAAGGGTTAAAATAAATAAATATATATATATATATATATATATATATATATATATATATTTGTGTATATTAAAATATTATTTATATTCTATAAAAAAACATTATATCTAAATTTTTCACATCAAAGGACAAATAAAACTTAGACTTCAATTTGCGGCCATCAAAATCCTACAAGCAATATCCTCCTTTTATTTTTCATAAAGTCTTTTTTCTCCCTCCCCTTGTTCTTCTTCTATTCTTTTTTGCTTCTTGCTATTCAATCTCTTTTTCTCTTACAAGATCACCATATCCTTCTTTTCAGATATCTTTCTTGGCTTTATTCATCTCCATCATCATCAAGATCAGACCACAGATCCGCTTAGATCTTTTCAGCTTAATACATATACCTAGGTAAGCTCATAAAAAAAATGTCATGTAACATAGATTTCTAGCAAAGAATTAAATACCATAAGTTCTTGAAAATCATCAAGAAATTAAAAGATTCATAAGGAGGATCGATATCGGCAGCATGGAAAGAGGCCAGCCACTTCCTTCTGATACATCAGAGAAGAGAAAAGTGGAACATCATCAAGCAGCTGGAGGATCGGTTACTGGCCAACACAGCCAAGAAAATCATGAATCTGAAGGTAAGTTTCAGTATTAATTCTTCAACCTCATATATGATCAAGGTGCACCAATGTCCTACGAGCTGAATACTACCTACCTTCCATATTTTTCTTGTTCATCTCTAATCTCAGCATTTTTAAAACGTGACTACAAGATCTTATGCAGACTATTCATCACTTTTTTCCCTCAATATGAGAAAATGGAATTATTGATCATCAAAGCATTTTCTTTTAGCTATCAAATTGGCTTTTACATTCATTATGATTTTGTTATAAATTAAACTAGTTATATTTTATCACCAATAAATTTTAGTTTAATGGTACTAATCTATTAATTAGAATTGGGAATTCTAGAGTTTGAATCTAGTAGGAGAAAAAAGCAATTTCTTATAATTCAATGATATAAAAAGTGCAATTTTTTTTAGTTAGTACATATATATTTGTGTGTGTATAATGTTGAATTTTGGTATAATTAATATATATGAAGGGAATGTGATAAGAAGACATTATAGAGGAGTAAGACAAAGGCCTTGGGGAAAGTGGGCAGCTGAAATCCGAGACCCAAAGAAGGCTGCTCGTGTGTGGCTGGGCACATTTGACACAGCAGAAGCTGCAGCGGCTGCTTATGATGCTGCTGCTCTCAAGTTCAAAGGCACCAAAGCTAAGCTCAATTTCCCTGAAAGAATCCAAACAGGACCTGATCATCATCTTCATCATCACCATTCAGGCCTTTTTCCTACAAATAATCAAACCCCACTTCTTATTCCCTATCATAATCATCATATCGTCTCTCCTTCACAACCTCAGCAACTGCTTCCTCCCATAATTTCCACTCCACCTTCCACTACGCATCATGAACAATTCCCAAATCTTTTACAGTATGCGCAGCTGCTTTGTAGCAATGATGATAGCTATTTGCAGTATGCTGCAGCTGCTGCTTCCTCGGGTCTTTATAGTTATAATAACCAAGAACCATTTCTTTCGCGATCTTTTTCAATGCCATCTTCATCATCATCTGCGCAAATGAGTTTAATCCAATCACAGCCAAGTGTCATGGAAGATGAGTTTTCGAGGTCTTTGCAAGAGACGGCTGGTTTTTCTTCTGTTACTCATCATAATCATCTTCTTGATCAGGAGAGGGACTTTGATCATAGTAATAATACTTCAAACTAATGACGTGGTTGAAATTAGGGTTTGTGAATCATGTCTTTTGCCAGCATGTGATAATGCTGCTGATCAAGACTGCAGCCTTTGGAGAAGTTCATTATTTTATGAGATCACACTTAATATCGATTAGCAGCAATACTATATATTTTCATTGTGAAACATAAAATAGGAGGCAATTACTGCTTCAAGTTCGTGTATTTTATGGAAAATGTTTGCTTGAATTTGGTCCATATCTTTCTCGTAGACCAAACTTATCATAAGATACAATAAATACAAGGCAATATGATTATGCGTATATATATATATATATATATATATATGTTCTCTTGCATCTTGAGATTGATTTGTCTATATATATCTTCAAGGCCAAAATCTAAGCAATCCATTTTCATATTTTATTTTGTATTTTGTTATATTATATGTATGAATGATATTTTAATGGTTATTATATCTACGGGTATTATTTTTTCCAACCATTAGATTAAAAATTAAACAATTCTAATTAGTTTTAGAGGTTTTAATATTATAACATTAAATGCTATTTAATACTAACATTTTTTATGGTTACCCTTAAACTCTCTCTATATATAATATTATTCAATGCACAATTATATAAATACATAATTAAGCTGAGATGAGTTTGAATTTCGCTTCCAATACCTATGATGGCGGTTTCAAGTTTCAAGCTTCAAAATTGATTTATATTAGTAATGACTTGATGATGACTAGTGAGCACTTCCCATTAGAATTTTAGGCTATCTCTTGATGGATGCAATAAGCTATATTGAAAATTTTCAAAGTGTATCCGAATTTTTATTGAGCTGATTTTTTTAAACTACTGAATTGTTAATAACTAACACTAACTCAATCATACAATATACAGGTGAAACAAGTTAATCTAATAATTTCTTATATCGAGATCACGAATTTTATTCGAAAATATATAGTTGTTTAGAGAATTTATAATTTCTTATATTGAGATCACAATTTATCGATTAATTTGCAAATATTTGTATTAAATTTTATTATGAAATTTATATTTTTTAGTTAGTAAAAGGGAAACCATACACGTGAAAATTAATGATCTACCTTTTTTAATTAGGCCCTATGTTTATTAACCATTTCAATTATAATATAATTACATGTTATTTTAGCTACAAAATAAAATATAATTATTAATGGAATTAAATCATATATAATGAATTCGATTAATTTAAGTAAATAGTATTCCTTACATATAATGAAAACATCACATTATGACAAAGAGGTCATTTATGGAAATAATATTTTATATGTAATGAGGCAAAAAAAATTTGTGGTGTGCTCACAAATATTTCTGGTGACAAAGGGTTATAATAGCTCTCATGCATGAGTGGAGAATCTGCAGAGTTCAAATCCGAATGAGAATCATCTTATTGAGAGTATACTTAGTTTTTATCTTTTCACCCTGATCGAGATTGTGTCATACAACTATACAAAAAAATTTGTGATTCAAAAGAAATATTGTGTGACAAGTAAAGTTGGGAATAAATTCACTTATTATCTGAGTTAATTCTTCAAGATTTAGACATATCATCATATAGGATGTGGGAATATAAAATGATATATTTGTGTTTACTGTGATTACTATGATCAGTTATACATAGAACTTAGCCAAAAATAATAACATTTTTTTGAAACAAGCCCACAAGATTCATGTGTTTGAAATTGCTCATCAATCTGTTTATATTTATAATATATATTTATCTATTTCTTCCAAAATTAAAATCAATTTTTAAATTTTAAAAAATTAAAAATATATAAATATTTTTTAAATATAACTTTTTCAAATGCAATGGGAAATCGGCGAACTCTATTTTCAAGCCGCAGAAAACCTAAAAGGAGATGTATATAGAGACAAATGATACTTAAAAATGCACATTACACTAACTTTGTCCCCACTGTAAAAGTAAGATATTGAAGCTAAGAGAGGTGAGAAAGACAAGAGGGGTAAGTGGGACAAAAGGCATAGAAGTTTCTTCACATGTTGATTGATAGATGAAGCTTATGGGGAAAGCGTCGAAAGTTGTAATAATTAATTAATGTGCTAATATAATATATGAGTAAGTAAGAGATATTAGACGTGACATATTTGGAAAGAATTGGAGGCAGAGGCAGAGGCAGATGCAGCTCCCCTTTTATATAAGCGTGGGACTGTGATAGCATCCCATTAAGATAATTTTTTTTAAAGTTCCATTCCCCATTCAAAGTTTAAAGATTGCTTTCGGCTCACTCCCATTTTCAACCTTTGCGGCTGTTGCTCTCATCAATTTGCTTTCCATTCTTCTCATGAATTGAATATCACCAACCCCAACCCTTTAAAGGGGAAATAAAAATTATTATTATTATTAAGTAAATTCAATTTACACCTTAAAATATATTTTCAACCTACAAATCCATTTTAATCTGTTAATTCAAATTCCATTAATCTGAATACGTACAAAATTACAGAACTATAAATATATTTGAAAAAAATTAAGTAACCATTTATTTCAGTGACCAAATGGTCATTAAATTCTTAATTTCCGATTGAAACATTTTTGGCAAAAAGAGACAATAACATGCAGGAAAAAAGCAACATGCTAAATTTGCTGTCGGTAGGAATTCAGAATATGTTGCTTCTTTAGATTTAACAAGCTAGTAAATCGCACTACTCTGCAATTTTCAGTATTTTTATTGTATATATTCTAATTTAATAGCCCATTATCATATAATTTAAAATAAAATAATTGATATAAGCGCACTGTAATTATTATCAAACAATTAATTTTTAATAATTATTGTATATGGGTGTTTGTGAATAATTAATACCATTTTCTCTCATAATTTAAAGAAAGCTAACTATAATTAAATAATCTAAAAATTAGATAAAACAAATTGAGGTGGAAAAACTAATTAAAATAAAGATAATTCGAAATTTTATATCAGTAAAGAAAGGAAGGTTAATATATAAATATATATATATATATGCTATATTTCCAAAAAAAAATCAATACTCTAAAAATTTTGATGTTATATATTTTATAGCAATTTTTAAGACCATTCTTTTCATGAAATTGCAAGTTACATCATTTAAACTCAATTGAATAAAAAAATGTGTATCCCTTTTTAATCCTAAAAAGATAAATTCTTAGTAATACAACTATTTTAATATAATTTCACGATGGTACAAAATTTATAACTTTTTAAATTTCAACTAATAAAGAAAAAATAGAATAAAATAGCTAATTGAAGTCAAAAGTAAAAAAGAAAATAAAATTACGACTAATTTTAATTTTTTTTTGTAGTAAAATAAATTTTAAATTTATTTGAAAGTGAGAGAAGCAACAAAAGAGATATATATAAAGTTGAAGAATATGAGGTTATAAAATTGTAGATAATGAAATGGTGGACGGCATAAATATATAGAATTGAATTGAAAAATTATATTTATCTTTTTAATTTTTTGGGCCTAAATAATTTGCAGGTTTAAATCTATGGGCCTAATATGTATATGTACATGGGTTTAAGCCTAATAATTTTTGGGTTTTCAAAAAAAAAACTAGTAGTTTAGAAACAGTGATTTCACGTAGAGTTTTAGTAAATATAATAGTTTGTAAAAAAAATTATGGACTAAATTAAATATATTTCTATATACAAAATATTAATTATTTACATAGGTTTGATTCCTTCTCGAATGGAGCCCATAAAAGAGTTTTCCTAAAGCCGAAGCCACTTGTGTTTGGGAGATTCAATTTGAGGTCGAACTTAATTGGGCATGTTTTTTTCCTGAGTAATAGGCCTAAAGGTCTATTTCTGTCTCATGTACTTTGACATCATTGATTTGATTTACTGAAGACCACACCTTTAGTTCAAATAATAATAACAAAAAAAAAGTACATATATATATATATAATTATTTTATATTTTAATATAATTAATATTTTAAAAAATATAATAAAATATAAATATAACACTCATTTTAAAATAATAATTTTTTAAATAATTATATAATTAATTAAAAATTAGATTAAAAAATATTTTAAATATTAAAAAAATTAATATAAATCGGAAATCGAATCAGATGAGGTTAGAGATCTTTTTTTCCGTATAATACGAAGATAGGAAATAACATTTTTTTTCTTGACAGAAAATAGAACGGGATCAAGAAACGGAACGGAACTTCAAGATCAAAAACGGAAACGGAAAACTAAGCCTCAAAGTTTTTTTTTTAAATGGAATTTCATTTTTATTATAAAAAGCAAATATTACAAACATAATAATAAAACCATCCCCACCCCTTACATAAACTTAATTCTAATTATTCTAAAATTAGCATTCGTTTTTTGGTGAGCCAATAAAGTTACGGGCACAAAGAAAAAGAAAGAGAAAAGATCCATCTATCTTTAAATTCACATTTACAACTCTCATCAAAACATTTTTTAAGAAAAATATAAAAAATATTGAATTAAACAAACTATTCTTAAATAATTGAAAAAAAAACTATTTAAAAAAGTAAAGTTTCAATACCCAAAACCATATTTAAATAGGGTTGTAAATGACCAAAAGCGTTTCCGAACCATTCGAATTTTAGTTTAAAAAAAATCGTTCGATATCGTTTATTATTATTAACGAATCGAGTTCGAGCTCGAATTCAAAAATATTTTCAAAATTGAGTTTAATATTATTTGGTTCGTTAATTGACAAATATATTCGTTTACAAACTCCCAAAAATATTCATTTAAAAGTTTGCGAGTATGTTTATTTATAAATTTATCAACATATTCATTTAATACTCGTTTATATTATATTTTATTATTAAATTCAAACATGAATTTTTATTATTATTAGTTAACGAACCAAACTCAAATTTTTCGGCATTATTAGTTAATAAACTGAATTTGAACTAAAATAGTTAAAGATAATAAATAATTTTTTTACAAGTTGAATTCGAGTCGCTCATTAGTTTAATAATTTTAAACAAATCAAGTTCGAATTCAATTATAAAAATTTAAATTGAGTTTGAATCTATAATAAAATAAAACGAACCGAATTCGAACTTATTCTGCTTGTTTACCTCGTTCACATGAGTGAAACATTGAGAAGTGCTAAAACATTTATAAAAGAAGAAAGGTTGGTTGCAACCGGTAATTACAGCTCCCTAGTCCCTGTGACATCCTAAGACAGATATGATTTTTTTTTTTTTTACATCAAGACAAATCTGAAGTTAAGTTTCATTTTCAAGACTCTAAAAAAAAAAAAAAAATTATCCATAAGCCATTAGGCTACAACTTAGAAGTTATGGGTTATCCCAAATTTATTAACTTACAACTTATCTCATATTACAGGATGTCATAATCGAATTTTTTAGTAATTAATAAATTTTTTCTTTGCAGATGAAAGGAACCATTTTTATACAAGTCATCCTCCCTAATTATGATAATAATGAAAAATATTATTTATATAATCTAATGAAAAATTAAAAAGCAAGAACAATAATAAAATAAAATATATTGCTGTATTTGTAGTTAGTTGAAAGGAGCTATAAATTACAATTAATGGAGCATATATACAATTTTCATAGCCTATGTATCAAAAATCCTATTTGCAAACCAATACATGCAAGTACAATATCAAACTGTATTTTATCATTTGAAACACTGAGCCCGAGTTTGGCTGGTGTAAATAATGTATTAAGAGTTAGTAGGGATAGACTAAAATTAATTTTTAGAGGTTGAATAATTGATTAAAAATTTTAAAATAAAATAAATGTTATGTTAGTCAAAATTTTTGATCCTCCATGTATGGGTCCACCATATATAAAAAAAAGTTAAAAATTGAGGCAGTTCAATTTTGAATTGAATTCATTACGCTAATATTTTTGATTTTTTTTATTTGTATTCACACTGAATATTTTGCTTATAAATAGACATATTTCTTTTATTTAAATTATAATAATCTCAATTCATTTGACAGAATTTGAGATAAAGTTAGACTTTTGAAATATTTCAAAAAATTAGGGAATGACAAAAATAGTGAAAAAAATATTTTGGAAGTGTTTTTAGAAAATACTTGTGTACCACTATTTTTGGATTATTTTCAAAATTGTTATATTACTTTTAACCTGTGTCTATGGAATACTTTTTTTGTACCCATTAATTTTTATTAGTGGAATAAAAATATTTGGAGTGTTGTCCGTGGACGTAGTCCAAATAAAAAGGTGAATCACGTTAAATTGTCGGTGTTATTTTTTACTAATTATTTTATTTCACATTTATTTTTATTATTTTACCCGTTGTGCTCAAATATATATATATATATATATATATATATATATATATATATATATATATATATATATATATATATATATAATTTAGAGATTCAATAATTGATTAAAAAAATAAAATAAAATAAATAAATATATATAATAATTGAGGGACTAAAACTATTTTTTCATCTTAATTCAAAATCCCAATCACAAATTAAGCCAATGTTTTTATTAACGGTTGTCCATCATGGGAAGATCCTTAGCAACGTTAATAGAGTGAGATGCAATTTCACCAACAATCCTTATTGTCATTGTTGTAGTAGAGAAGTAGATGATCTGAACCATATTTTTCGTTCGTGTCGTCGAATGGTTTCTATTTGGAAGAGTATTTCGGATGAGTTTAATTTTTCAGTTGGTGCATATTTCTGATTTTAGGAACTGGATGACTTCGAATTTGGACATGTATAATTCAAATGGTTCTTTTTAAAAATAATTGGAAGGAATTTTTTGCTATTATTCTTTGGTAGGTTTGGCATTAGAGAAATGATGATATATTTAGCAATGCTTCTGTTTGTGATGATTATAAAGTCACCTGAGTTATGAATTATACCCGACACGTTAAGAATATTTTTTTGAATCAAGATGTGGTTCATGTTACTGAATGGATTGGTTGGTCTCCTGTGCTTAATTGGGTCACTTTGAATGTTGATGGGTGTTGTAGAGATAGCCCGGGGAGAGCTGGTTGTGGTGGCATTTTATGTGATTCTAATGGTAATTGGCTAAGTGGGTTTGCCGTAAATATTGGCATCTATTCATCTGTCAAAGCAGAGTTGTGGAGATTTTTCATGCGCTTTGTTTGGCTAAAGGGTTTTGTCACCTTATTTTGGAGACTGATTATTTAGTTGTCTATTGTTGGCTTTTAGGTACTTTTGGCATCACTAGTAGATGCTCCAACCTTGTCCACTCTTGTTGGTTGCTCTTACAAATGGATTGGCAGGTTAGGATTAAACATGTGTACAGGGAAAGAAACAAGACTGCTGAGTTTTTGGCTAGGGCTTCTTTGTACTATGATCTTGAAATTCATATATATTTTCCATAGTACTCCTTCGGGTGTTGGTGAGCAAGATAGACCTGAAGTATTTTGGCCTTGCCAAATGCCAAGTTCCTGCTGTTAGTATTGTAACCTTACTCCTTGTTAATATGTCTTTCTATTTACTCTCTTTTAAAAATACTTTTTTTTAATCTTGTATTTTAAAAAACACATTTTTTTGTGTTATTATAATATTTTTGAAGCTTAAAATATAGAAGAAACATTTCTAAAGACAAAATTTAAAAAATTATTTTTTTCGATAGATTAAAAAGATGAATTTTTAAAAGATAAAAGTATATAAATAAAATTTTTAATAAAGCAATTTTTAAATCATTATAACTTTCTCGAATTAAACTTGTGATCTCAGATTTTGACAATTAGGCTAATGCCCAGTTTATTAGTCCCAATTGAAAATAAAAATCGTATTATCTCTTTTTTTTTAGTGAAATAATTTTGGAGTGGAGTGGATTACTAAAATTTAAATACTTAAAAATATAGTTATTTGAAAAATCTAAAATTAATTTCTATATTCTTTTTAGATATGTTAAGAAAATTTTGATATGAAATTGCTGCATGAATCACTAAAATTATATTATAAAAAAGAAAAATTATATAATGATTATGCCTTTGCTCAATCAATTACTTCTTCCAAATGCTAAAAAAAAGACTTATTGATTTAGTTTTTTTTTTCTTTTCATTTATTTTATTCTTTTACTAGACTTGTATGGCATCATTTATTTCATTAAGCTTACAATATATTGTTGTGTTACACAAAATAAAGAGAAATCGGTTGAATTAATTTCTTTAATTAATATTTTATTTATTTTAAATATTAATTTAATTATTATTTATGAATCACTTAATATCTTTTTATTAATGATAGTTAAAATAGTCCATCAAAAATTTTTACGTTAGTTTTCTATTCCTAAAATATTTAGTTTGAACAAACTTTTAATGGAATAATTAAATTAATAGTTAAACGGATCAATAAAATAATTGATTGAAAATTTTAATTTTATAAATTCATAAAATTCAAAAACTGAAATATACTTTTTCAAAAAAATAAATTATATTTTTAATAAATTCGTAAGAATATATATAAAGAAAAACAGAAAAGAGCCCAGAAGTACAGCGAGGTTAGAATCAATGAAGACGTGTCAAAATCAGAGCCACTCAAGTAAAACCTGATCGTGGATGACTTCCTCTTCTGACCATTTCTTTCATTTTCCAAAAATCTCGGGAAGCAAGAAGCTACCATACGCCGAACATTGAGAGAATTGATACCTGAAGGAAAATCATTACATTTGTGCAATAGTAGCAGAAGAAGAAGAAGAAAGAGATGTTTCGAATAGCAGCCAGGAGGCTCTCTTCTTTCTGTTCGACGCAGCCGTCATTTAGGCCCAATCTTGCTGCCTGCGCAATCGTGTACCGGAATCCGATCAACGGTGGTGATTCATCCTCGGACGAGTTCAAATCGAGAGCCTTGAACGATTATTTTGCTTCCCGGCCACACTTCCATTTCCCTCAAAGAGGTCTGAGTTCCGCTCTTTACTCTTTCCAAATTTAGGGTTTTTTATTTTTTTTCTTTGATAATGTTCTTTGGTTGAATTTGGGATTTTTATTTTATTTTTCTGATTTGGAGCTTCATTAGGGATTCAGTTGTTGTAATGAAATTATTGAATTCGGTTATCAATCTATATTTGCTTACATGCTAAGCATAAGAATTGTTATTGTTTGTTTGCTTGGGTTCTCTGGCATGGTAAATGTTGCCAATTGATTTTTATTATATTTTTCTTAGGAAATTTGATATTTCAAACGGAGGTTGAAGGAATTCTTTCTTTCACACATACAGGCTGCCAAAAGTACCACAGCATGAACATTTCATAATTTGATCAAGTGGAGGAAAAAAATCTGATAAAGATCATAACTTTTCAATTTACTGGGGGTATTTGAAAAGTTGACATTATCAATATTGTTCAGCATTGTGAAATAGGTTTTTTTTTTTTTGCGCATGACTAGTCTGGTTTCAAAGTTGAGGAACTTGGAATGAAAGTGAAACCTTTTTCTTATGGTGAAATAAAATTTTTGAATAAAGACATTTTAGAGCAAATGAGATCATTTAACTAATTTCTGAAATGATCCATTAGAATGTATATGCAATAATGTTTTTCCTTTGTCGATTCACATTGTCCAATTTGTAAGGTGGGATTTAGCAAAGAAAAATGGTGAAATTTAGAATTAAAATGTCATGCAACATAGATTTCTAGCAAGAAAAACAACAAATTATTGAAAATTATCAAGAAATTAAAAGATTTACAAGGAGGATCGATATTGGAAGCATGAAAAGAAGCCGGGCGCTTCTGATGTATCAGAGAAGGGAGATGAGATCTAGCAGCTGGAGAATCAGTTCTCGCTCATACCATGGCTACTGACCAACGCAGGCTGCAAAATGTGCAAGAAAATCATGGTCATCTTCATGATTATGTACTCTAATTTGCAGAAATGATCAATTGGAATATGTAATGGTGGCATTTTGCAAAGAAAAATGGTGAAGTTTAGAATTATAATGTCTGCAGTCTGCACGTGTTCTATCATGGGAGAGAGTTGTGTATATTTATTAACAGCCTGAAATCATGAGTTACTCTTTTGAAAATAGTTGAATGCAACTTGCAAGGGATTTTATATGTAACAGCATGTACAATTAGACCTTTTTCTTTCCTTTTTCCCCCCTTCCTTGTTCATATATGCTTGTAAATGAATCAAGATAAAGCCTTTAATTTTTTTCACCTGTATGTAGAATATGACAGGACAATTAATGATGTTGGTATTTTTGCTTTTTTAGGCTTCTTTTCTGATTCACTCACCCCAAAAAATGAAGATGGCATAATATCAGATGTCCCTGCAACAGTGGTTGCTGTCAAGAACCCAACTTCAAAGATAGTTTATGATGAGTACAACCATGAGCGTTTCCCTCCAGGTGATCCGAGCAAGCGGGCATTTGCCTATTTTGTCCTTACCGGTGGCAGGTTTGTCTATGCCTCATTGATTCGACTCCTTATCCTCAAGTTTGTGCTGAGTATGTCTGCCAGTAAGGATGTTCTTGCACTGGCCTCCCTTGAGGTTGATCTATCAAGCATTGAACCAGGTACCACTGTGACAGTTAAGTGGCGTGGAAAACCTGTTTTCATCAGGCGCCGAACGGAAGATGATATCAAGCTGGCAAATAGCGTTGAGTTGGCATCCCTTCGTGATCCACAACCAGACTCAGAGAGGGTCAAAAACCCAGAATGGCTAGTTGTTGTTGGCGTCTGTACGCATTTAGGTTGCATTCCCTTGCCAAATGCTGGCGATTTTGGTGGCTGGTTTTGCCCATGCCATGGTTCACATTATGATATCTCTGGCAGGATTCGCAAGGGTCCAGCACCATATAATCTGGAGGTTCCTACTTACAGCTTTTTGGATGAAAACAAATTACTCGTTGGTTGAAATTTATACTTTACTAAAGCACGGTTCTTTGGGATAATTTATTTTTAAAAATTTATTCAGATAATGCCGAAGAGTTGTTGCGTATCTTTGTGCCCCAAATTTGTTTGGGAAATGTTCTGTGTTCAGGGTTGTTATGCAACTTAGTTTTGTAATTGTTGTTGGTCGGAGTTGATCTTAATTCCGAATAAGTTGCCATTGTTAAAACGTGGATGGTCTTTGAAAACCTTATGGTTCCAGGATAGTGCTACTAAATCATTTTGAGCAGGCATGTTTTGGGGCGTGCACCAGATATCTGTGCTTTTTCTTTCTTTCCTTTCCTTTTGTTTTATAGATATTATTTAAGAACTACTTGTATCTTTCGAAGCCGCTGCTACTATATGCAACTTGAAATTTTCTTTTGTTTTTGCTTCACTGGTAATCAATTGAATTTTAAACTGCAAAAGTTGGGGCAGGCCCTAAATCCATTCAATGAAGGAGAGGAATTAGGGAATGAAATCAACTCACTAATTCAAAATTCAAATTAATTTGGTCCACTGATATTTGAATTGTTACATGGTATGAATAACGGAATGCTCCTCAAAATTTCCGAGCTTAGAATGCAGGCGTGGATTTCAAGCCCCAGCAATGCGAGCTGTCATCTCTCAAGGATGCCCTTAACATAGACCATGCCCTTTTCACTAAGCTGAAGCTCTTTCCTCATTTGCTCTACTTGCTGATCATCTCCTTGAACAACAATCTCCGACAGGGTCCCCTCATCTGCAATTATCATTTTAACCTTGATCTGCTCTTTTCTTGAAGCTCTCTTCCAGTAGTAAGCTCCTCTGCAAATTTCCACTCTTGAATAATTAGTATGAAAGGTATGATGTGTCATCAGGATAAAATGACGTTATGTCTTCATTTACTTACGCCAAAGGACTCAGAATAGTGATCCAGAACCAGTTGTTGCCGAACTCAGGAAAAGTTATTGTAAGCACAAGGGCTACGCTTGCCAAGCTGATGCAGGTGCAGAATGTAAGCAACGCTGCCTGGCCTCGGCTTGGAACCATCATTCCCTCAAACCTAATTGTGCAAATCCAAAAATGAATACCATAATTAAAGCCTAAGATTTGGTTAACATAAAAAATCCAATTATTCTTACTAGTATCAAATTATCAAAATTCTTCACAAATTGTAAGCTTTAGGTAGAATTTCATTAATAGGGAAATTTTTTTAAAAAAAAAACATTTGGATGTTTTTTCAATTAAAGCTTTATTTTTTATTTTTTTTATTTTTGCTTACAATTCGAACTTCTTTGAATTTAATTTCTTCACTGGATTATCCTAGAAATTTGACATGGTTAAACAGTTGATTCCACATCCGAAAAACTCTTTGACCTCATATTTTCTCACCTCAATTATTATTATTATTATTATTAAACTCAATTTTAAATATCATAATATATATATATATATATTGAGAAAAAGATAATTTTTTTTATGGGCAATCACAAGTGTGGATGTGAGCAACATATTCAGATCAAATTTCTATGCAGGAAATTTTAATACAATAGTTGAATTGAAAAATCATCCAAGCATCGATTTTTTTTAAATGTAATTTCCCCTTCATTCATTTATAATTGAACAGAATTATTAATATAACTTCTGAAATGAATTTGTATTCTTGTAGATAAAGTATATTTGTTTAAATAACTCTTTGAGATTTTAACAAATTATAGATAAAATTAAACTTTTAAAATTGAAATAATATCAATTATAAATTTTAAATATTATAATGTAATACACCATATAATTTTTCTATATTTACAATATTTTTCTATAAAATCTAATAACTTTTTATAATAATTTATAATTTATATTCGTTAACGAATATAACTGTAAAACAATAAACACATTCAAATTTCAATTTCATAATTATTATATCAAACGAAATTTTTATCATATAACAAGCTTTGAGTTATCTATAATTTTTTCAATTGTTTATGCAAGATTTTCCAATACTATAAGCCTCCGTATGTATTGATTATTTGAACCTTAGTTTTTCTTTTTCTTTTTTTTTTCTCTCTTATACTATAAAAAGAAATGATAAAATAAATAGGATTCGGTGGCAATTTGCTTACGTGATGGTCTCTCCCCTATCAGTCACCACAAAATTATTACGAGTAAAGAAAGATAAGATTTCCCCGGCAGCCTGATTGGGTGCTTTCTTCCCTTCCCCTTCTCCGACAAATGTTTTCTGCACAATCTGCAATTCCAAACCACAAATCGTTTTGACATCTTTGTATCAAACCATACAACATATAAATACCTGTCTAACAATTTCTGCAATATAACCATACCTTAGATTTAACAGATCGTTTTATAAGGGACCAAAGGCCAGGAACAGATATGACAAACAGACCCAAAGAAGTATAATAGCTAGCCAAAGAGTAACCCACGCTCTCCCCCACTAAATACACTGAATCAGCTTCGCTCTGATGGTAATAATGGTGGACAAGCTGGTCCATAACATCAGAAGAGGACGAAACATGTTCTTGGATGGAGAATCGAAACGCGGGCCTTTTGGTTCTTGTTGCGGTTCGACCGGGTCCTAACCACTGCTGTTGCTGGTGGGAGATGGGTTCTTTCGCGCCCAATTTTGATGGAATGCAAATGGAAGAAAGTGGGTATGGTAATGGATGGGTTGATAATGCCTTTGCTGCTGCCATTTTTTTCTTTAGGAAAATTTCAGTTTTGCAAACGAATAAAATATTGAGATTTTTCAGCTCAGGGCTTTATCATTATGGGCCGCTTCTGGCCCTCGAGGTGGATGATCATTGATCAATGACGTGAATGATCCAGATTTTTTCTTTTTTTCTTTTTTCTTTCTTAAGTTCATGCCGTATAGGGTTAAGGATGTGGTAAGTAGTTTAAAATATTTTACACAATGCTTAGCCTGTGGCTATAGGCCTTCTACTATTTTTTATATAGCAAGGGAGGGGAAGACCTAATAATTTAAACGAATCCTTCGACTCAATATGAATTTATAAAATATTTAAATTTGACTCTTAGTTAATCGAGTCAAACTCGAGTAATTCAAGTAATTTATCGAATTGAGTTTAAGTATAAAAATATTTGATTCGTAACGTTTGTGAACTTAATCGATTAGTTATTTTTTTATTATTTATTAAATTATTTTTATACATTCAGTATTTAAATATATTTGAGTTTAATCGAGTCGAGTTAATTCGAATTGATTTCAAGTCAAGTCAAACTGATTATAATATTTATTAAATTTTTTAGTTGATTTAAGTTTTATTGAATCTAGCTAAGATATCAAAAAAATATTTTTGAGTCGAATTTCAAACAATTAAAAAAAATCGATTGAATTCAAATTTTAAATTTTTTAATCGAGTCGAACTCGAATATAACACTATATTAATTTAACCCGATTCGATTACATCCCAGAAAGACATAGTAAAACAATAACAAAATAAAAACTAAGTTGACATTATTATTTTAGACCAAGACATTTGAATAATATTCTCTTGAAGCAACAACAAAATAGCAATTTGATGTTCAATCAAATCTGTCGCGCCTCTTTTCATCCTAAGAGTCATATTAGACGGCTTGTACGCCACATGACTATCCTCCCTAAAGACATGTTGAACACAATAATATGCAAAATCAATTTGATTTTTAAATAAACCAATAAATTATTTTTTTTTTGATAGGCCTTATACTATTTTAATTCTTGAATAAACCAACTAAAGAATTTTGGGCTGATTTTAGTAATATACACTTTTGAACTTATCATATATTTTGTTAAAGTTTAATTTTATATATTTTTAGGGTTTTAATATATTAGTTTTTATTGCATTTTAGTGCCAAAATCGTTTTGAATTAGTATTTTAGTTATTTTGAAAGCTTTCTTGGTGATTTTATTTTTTAGCACTTCCAAGTTTGAATCGGAAAGGAAAAATTCAAAATCAAGAAGGATTTGATTTTTGAAGTTCCATATCCGTATTGCAAGTTTATATTTCATGTAGGAATCATTAATCATTATATTAACAGCCAACAATAGAATGTCTATTCCTGATAAATTAAATTTGTTATATAGTTTTTTTTTCATACATTTTTGTAAGAATTTAATAATTTAACTTAAAATCTCTCACTTCTCTCATAAAATATTGAATGCTGGGTGTACCAATTATTATCCTTTTTCCTTTTAGTTTTTTATATTTTTATGCAATTTTATTGATATTAAATTTTAATTAAATATATTTTTAATTTTCTTATCAGCGTGAAAAAACGATTAGTTATTTATATATATAGTTAATATATATATAAAAAAAAAAGAAAGTTAGAGAAGGAAGTAGGAAAATAATAAAACGTTTACTTGAGACCCTAAAGTCCACCGAATCCAAAGTCATCTCTCCAAACTCTAACAGCCGTTTGGTTTACGGATTATTTAAATTATAAAATTAGTATTAATATTAGATTTAATTAAGTTATATGACTAATTAAGTTAATTCTTATTTAGTATAAATATTTTAATTTTTATATTTACTAATTCAAATTTGTAACCTCATATTTAGTATAATTATTTAAATAATGTAATAAATTTTTTAAATAATTAAATTACTTAAATACCGTTTGCCCTGTATATAAAAATTTACGGATTGTTTAAACCATAAAATTAGAATTAATACTAAATTTAATTAAGTTAATTCTTATTTGGTAGAAATATTTTAATTTTTATATTCACTAATCCAAATTTATAATCTCGTTTTTAATATAATTGTTTAAATAACATAATAAATTACCTAAATAATTAAATTACTTAAATATTTTTTGCCCTATATATAAAAATTGATTTATATTATTTGATTCATGTGTATCAAATGAAGCATATTTTAGTTATTACTTGTTGAATCTTCCACTAATGTTTGCCTTTTAGTTGATGACATTAAATGGAGGATTTTTTGGTTCTAAATGCACCAATAGTTTGCATTTTGCAACATGGTAACTGTACCAATCAAATTTTATTTGCTTTGGAGATTTGACTTGGAGGAAATGAATATGCATGCTTGGCATCAATTTCTGTGATTGCCATGAGTTGTGTCTTATTGTTTTTTTAATATATTTTTTTATTATTTATGTTTTATCCCTTATAAATCAATTTGCTTATAAATTATTATTCTTCTTCGCCTTTACTCTGTTCCACTAAGCCATAAATTGGCGTATTGCTAAGGGTAGTTTAGGATGATAATTTTATATATATAGGATTAGTAATCCAATTAGATAAGAATTAGTAAAATTATAGAGGAAGTAGTTTTTAATTAGGACTTATTCTATACGTTAAGCAACCCAATGAAATTACTATATCAAATATAAATTTTTGAGATATTAATTTTATAGCTTAATTAAACAATCTCATGTACCAAACCACCCGTGAAGTCTAAGATTAACATTCTTTAATGGCTCGCTTCTTATATACACTATGCTTCAAAAATAGCCAAATTTTATAAGTTATATATATACTTGAAAGCATGTTTATATATAATGATTTTTTTTGTCAAACCGCATGTATTCTCAGTCAGTATATTGAGACTAATTATATTCATACCAGATAAGATCTTAAGGGCAACAAAATATTTTCAAGAGTTTTAAAGTAACTACATATTAATAACTCGAACTATTTTATATATAATAATTTTGAAATTTAATGTTTTGCTATGTTATATATGATAAAATATTGTAATTAATTTATAATAGGTTTGAGACAATTTACCATTAAAATAAATTATGTAAAACTCAAAGGGCGTATCAATTTATTTATTAAATGGGATCCATCGTCTCACCAGTAAAAAAAAGTCATTTTGTAAATTTTTATTTAATTTGATGCACTGAAATGTTATTAAGATTCCATTGAAAAATGAAGATAAAAATAATTACTCACTACAAATCAATAATTTCTAAAAATAGCTATTTAAAAAAAATTCAAATATTTAGGTAGAAAAAAAAAAATCCTGATATGTGGTTTAAGTTAATCTCTATTTGGACAACCGTTTGATAGGATGTCTTTTCACACGGCGATGTAGGGATTCTCCTTGGTTATGCACTACTTCTAGCAAGTCATTGTTAATTGGGTTTGTTGAGTTATCAATGCTTCTAAACATTGAGGAGCAAGTGAAGGCACTTCTCCAAATAAATACATTAATTTTTTTGTAAAATTATGTATGATTTTCGTTGTTGTCCCGTTTAAAAAAGAATCCCAACTAACCCTTAATATATATATATATATATATATATATATATATATATATATATATATTCTCATTTTTATATTTGATTGAATATAGTGATTAAATTAATAGTTATTTTAAAAAAATTATTTTTCGTGCATAAACACTCATTATTCATATTTATTCATATATCACGATTCTTATGCTTTCAATATACATTATTTCTACTCTGTAAATTGAATTGAAACATAACAAAAATGTGTATTCCACTATTTTTGAGACAAAAATTTATCATGGTATACTAAGTGAAAAAAAAAATTATTTATTTAATGTATTTTTTCCACCATTAAAAAATTGATTTAAATCAGTAGTCCCATTTGAAATAGTTTATAAATGCGCTTTTAAGAAAAATATGTTGTTTAATTTTTTTGAGTTTTAAAAATTATTTTTAAAAAGAAATGTATAAATATATATATATATTCGGAAATATATTTAAAAAAATTATAAAAAATTAAAAAATCAGTCAATTAAATCAATAAAATTATAAAACTGATTTTTTACCTTAAACAACAATATCAAATACTCCTTATATTTTTAATCTAAGAGAAAAATAAATAAATAAATGATATGCAAAATTGCCCCTTGAAATTATATTTTGGATTAGCCTCTAATCCAACTTTGACGTGACATGATGTTATGAGTCTTGATGTAATTTGCTTTATTTTTTTGACAACTCGATATTAAGAACATGACAAGTAAAAAAAGACTACAGTGTACATTTGTTCACCAATCATTTGGTCATGTAGGCCTGGCTATGGCCGGACTGACCTATTGACTGGTCTAATTTGGATCGGACTAGGTCAGTTCAGGATTCAGTTCGAACTGTGGTCCAGTTGGAGAAAAATTCGGTCTAGATCATTTTCCATAAACAGAAATTTGCAGTTTTGATTCTTGTTCCAATAATAATATTACCATTTTTTATGAAAATACAAAAATATCTTTTATAATAAAAAATGACAACTATATTTTAGGGATATTATTATAATTTAAATTTTTAAATTTTTTCTCCAGAAATACCAAATTCATTTCAATATTATTTATTTCCTATTTTTTTTATACAATTTCATTCTCAATTTTTTTACAATTCAATTTCAATTCTCTCTCTATATATATTTATAATTTATCTCTAATTACATTTTTAATTATTTTTTATCTCTATTTTTTTCTAATTATACTTTTCTCTAATTCTTAATTTTTTTTAAAATTTTTTAATTCTCTCTAATTCTTAATTTTTTTTAATCATACAATTATTTTTTCATTATCTTTCTCTACATTTTTTTTAATATTCTCCAATTTTTTTACAAAATGTATTCATAAATAATGGAAAAGTCATAGTGAAATGGACAATTTTTTTGATGAAAAATATTGTTGATCTCAAACATTTTATTGAAAATTTGGATAAAGAGGTGGAGTTCAAAATTTCAACTGAAAAAACCAAAAAAATATGGGTGATAAACAACCGAGTACAGGCCCGCGTGATGACTTCATCTGAAGCAAAAACTCTAGCACATGATATTTTTCAAATTTATTTCAAGAAAATTCAAAAAAATGATGGGTCATTTGACGTTTGTGCAATTATTATGCACAAACATATAAATGTAAAGTTGAAGGTGGTTATGATACATTTTGAATGCACTTATAAAATAAATATGTTGCTCAATTTGTAATAGATAAAAGACAAAATCAAATTTTCGGATATGCAACATCTTCTTCTTTTCAATTATTTCGATATAATTATGAAAAAATAAAAAACATGGACAAAAATGATAAGTATAAATCATTTATCTTTTAGTTTTAGTGAAAAAGTAGGTTTTATTAATTATTGTCAAAATGTATTAAATTCATCTATTAAATGTGTATTTAGAAATATTCTTAAATGTGTTTTATATAATTTATATAAAAAAATAAAAAAGAATTGCTCAAAATATTTTTATTTTTTGAATGGACATGTTTGTACTTGTAGTAATATTTGGACTGATTATTGATAGATACATTCGTACATAGGTGTTACATGTCATTGGATGTATAGTTAATGACAATTATAAAAAAGTTTAATTGTATTTAAAGTATTTAATAATCAACATATTGCAGATAATATTTTTAAAATGATAAAAAATATATCTTAATTCATAAAATTTTTTCAATTGATTTTGATAATGCGGTGACAAATACCGCCTCAATTCAAGATGTTTAAGTATTATGTTAATATAATATTAAAGGTAAATTTTTTCATGTTAGATGTATATGACATGTGTTAAATTATGTGTTTAAAATTATTTAAAATATTTGAATGGTATAATTAATTCAATTAAATTATCAATTTCATTTTTACGATTACATCTACAAAATAATGAAATTATAAACTCAATTTTATCGTGAAAATGATAAAAAACCTAACAAATTTCCATATGACGTTTCTATTCGTTGGAATTCAACATATAAATTACTCAATGAGTTATATGGATATAGAAATTTATTGTACACATTTATTTCTAATAATTTGTCACAAATTAATTTATATCCACAATATTATGATATTTGTCAATAACTTTTAGATATTATTCAATGATATTTATTATCTAACATGTCATTTATTATTGTGTGAATGTATTAATATTGTTGATACATTTCAAGATTATATTAATTATCGTATTTTGCATTATTCTATTTGTATAATAAAAAATAAATAGTTGAATTAATTTAAATATAATTATTTGATTAATCTTGTATGTTGTGTTTTTAATCTTAGATGTAAAATAAAAGACTTATTTGATTATTTGAATATTTATTATTCATTGTTAGGTTTAGATAAAGATATTAATGTTGAAACTATAATTAATGATGTAAAAAAATTTACTTGTAATTCATTTATGAAATTTAATTTGATTTATAATATTTCTACTATTACTACTACTATTGATATTGTTAGTCAAATTTTGAATGAATCGATAAAAATTAAAGGGGATGATCATTTAATGATGAAAAAATAAAAAAAACCAAGATTATCATCCGGTTCACCCGAATTTGACATTTATTTAACCATTACATTTGAATTTGATGATAGTATAACATGTAAATATTTTTCAGTTTTTAATTAATGGAATCAATATCAAAATACTTATCTGGTACTCTCCCAAATTGCAAACAAATTTTTGCAATTCCAGTTTCAATTGTTGCGGCTGAACACATTTTTAGTATGAGAGATAATATTTTAGATGAGACGCGATCTAATTTAACTCTCGAATGCTTAAAAGCTCAAGTTTGTATTGATAATTAGACTAAAACGACATTAATACAACAAAAAATAGAGAAAAATCAATTTAATGATTAGTATAACTTCATTATAGAAAGAACGATTGACACATTCAACACTGGTGATTCTGAATTAAAAAAAAAGGTAAAAAGAGTTAACAATTAAAATTTAAAACTTAAAAAAATTACATTGACTTGTAGACAACTTAATTAATAGTTAAAAAATTAAGTTTAAGCTTAATTATTAATATTATAAATTGTTCAATATAAATTAAAACTTTTATAAATAATTTATTTTTTTAAATAAAAAGATTAAATTAATTAAGTTTTTATAATATTTATAATTTATATAATTTATTAATTTAACAAATGAATATAATAATTTCTAAATTTCAACTTATAATTTATCTAAATCAATTTTTTTTGTTATAACAATATAAATTATTGCACAAATTTACAAATTAATATCAACAAGTTATTTTTTCTCAAAATTTTCATTTTTTATAACATATTAGTAGTACAAATTTATAATTTACATAAATTAATAATTTTAATTGTATTTATTTATTGTGTTATTAATTAAAAAAATCGATCGAACTGTTGATTCATGAACTTGAATTGATTCTGATTCTAGTTTCTATTTTTTAGGACGGCAAAATCGACCGATTTAGAATCGTGCCTGAGACTATAGTTATTTGTCTACCCACACATCATATGGACATTTTGGCAATGATAAGATTTTTTTTGTTACAATGGAGGGAATCATACCCGAGAGAAAAAAGTAGGCGATAATATATTTATGATATTAATAATTTGTTTTTAATATTATCTACCGTTTTTTTATCATATTATAAGTATTTTCATCAAATCAGTTAGAATTATGTTAAGACTAATTTTGCTCATATTAGATATAATTTAAAGAATAATAAAATATTTTTTCATGAATTTTAAAATAACTGTATGCTTATAATTCGAATTTGAAACATTTGATTAAATTAGAATAAACTCACCTTCATGATACTTTTTATTTTTATATTAATGAACTTGAAAGAAAAATTCCATTTCATAAATTTATTACTCAATAATAACAATAATATTAGAATAATAAAAAACCGTCCATCTAATATTATAATTGAATTTTCCTTATGGATCAATTTTCTGATTTTCACATTAACTGAATTTTTGAAATAGCGTACTATCAAAATAATAATTTTCTCAATATATAACTAACTTGATATTTATGTTGGTATTTTTTCCTCATTACATTCTTAATCTAAATTTAGTTTTTTTATATATATATTATAGTTCATATTTTGCAATTAACAAATGTTAATCAGCATAATTGAATGTAAAACAGTAAGACTGTCTCTATCTAATTATTCAAATTGTCAAATCTTTATTGAGAAATTATTTTAAATTTAATTGTTATAAAGATAAGTTAATAACTCATCATAATTTGTTCCAAAAAAAAAACTCATCATAATTATTATCGATATTTTACAAATAGCAGCATTTTTTAAGTGTTGAAAAAAAGGAGAAAAATCTGTCTGCTAGGCTGCTACTTTTATCACAAATTTGTAGTATCATTTTATTTTATTTTTTCACAAATTTCATTTTTGCCTTGAGTTTTTAATTTCAGCTTGATTGATCCAACTAATTTAATTTTAGCTAACTTGTCAACGTTAACAAGAAACATATCTTTTTATCTTCTCATTTTAGTCACCAATTTATTGAGAATACTTTTTTTAATTGAAAAAAATTAAAATACTTAAAAAATAGAAACAATAATTTTTTAAAAGTAAAAAAATAATAAAAATATTGCTTTTATTATTTTAAAAACAACAAAATCAAAATATTAAAGTTAATTTGATGTTTTAAACAAATTGAAAATTTAAAATTTTTCTCAATTTTGACAGTTTATCTAAAATTAAAATTAATTAATCAAATTAGGCTCAAAATATAAATTTAAAATTTGTAATAAAAAATGAAAAATCATAAAATATTTTGACGTTTTTTTTTGGACATAACGCATATTAAAGTACAACATTTTCTAATTTCATAAATATGTCTATCTAAATAAGGGAAAATCTTATATTGAAAAACTTTCAATAGTTTATGCTAAAAATTAGGATAGATTTTAAAAAGAAATCTCAAGCCACAATTTTTACAATTTATTTTAATTCAATTCTTTTATTAGATTTTTTATAATTTTTGAATGAAAAATTTTCTGAACATTCAAAATTAACACATTTCAAAGTGCTAATAATATTAATTAATAAAAAAATCTCATTGTATCAAAATACATTTTTATATGTACATATTCAATTGATTTTGATTTTTAAAAAGAAAAACAATAATAATACTCTAAAGTTTATGTGAAATAATGTGATGTCAGAAATTTTGAAATGTACTAGATTCTAAAATAGATGAAAAATTAATAAACGCGAAAAGGGCTAGTGGCTAGAGCCGAGCCGCGCCCGAGGGCGCGAATGAAGGATTCATTGTTCACCATAACCGTTCCAAGATTCCTCCCTCGTCTGATCGTTTTCTACAATCTCTACTTAATCTCTATCTCTTTTGTGGTTCCTGTGCTTGTCTATGTGTGAGCAACAATACACCTTTCTCTCTCTTTTCTTTCTTTCTTTCGAATACCTAAGCCATTACCCAATCCCATTATACCATTTACCAATACAATACCCCTATCCTTTTTCTCTATCACTCCCTCTCTCCCTTCCCCTCCTCGTTGTTATTGCTTTAATACCGCCCTCACCCCGCTGGCGGCTGTTTGACTAGGTCTCTTTACACCCCAATCTTTTACTCTTTCAAGGGTATGCTCTTTTTCAGTGTTTTCTTTAATCTTTTTTAGGGTTTCTTATTTTGCAATTGGAATGGAGTTATACTCGCATTTTCAGGTTCAGATTATGTTTTTGTATATAATTGGATTTTGAGTTTTTTTTTTAATAATGTTTTTGTTTATTATTTTATTTTATTTTTTTCGTTGGGTTTGTATTGTCAGATAAAGGAGACTTTTTCCTTAGAGGTTTTGTTTATTTGTTTTAATCGTTTAATTTGGGAAGTGTGGGAGGTGAATTCATTATGTAACAATTGTTGGATTGGATTTTAGTACTGTTTCGCACCGATAATTATGCAATATCCCAAATTTTCTGCCATTTCTACTTGCTCATTCTTCTGCATAATGGGGAATTTTTGACTTAGTGTCGGTTAGTTTATTTACTGAAGTAGTTGGTGCCTTGACATTTATATTTGTCCAGCAAAGGAACAAAGTTGGCCCATTGTTTTCTCTTTTTCTTTTTCTCTCAGCTTCTCTATTTGAATTTATAAATCCTTATTGTGCTTGGCGGGTTTTCTGTGAAGTTTGTATTAACCGCTTTCACCATTCTAACTCGACATTGGGCTTTATTAGTTGCATTGAGCAAATCCTCATCATGTCATATTCTTTTTGTTTTGGTATTTTACTGCCATTCTATGGACAGATAAAGTGGAACTCTATAATATTTTTTTTAGTTCATCTTCTATTGGCAGAGTGAAAAATGAGAATGTCTGTGCGTGCTAGTTGATCAGTGCCTGCTACTGGCATAAGATTTTACTGCATCAGACTGTCTCCTTTGATGCTTTGAGTGAAAGTGTCAGATAGTTTGAATGTGTTGCTCTAATGGGCCAGTCTTATTATCCTTAAAAGTGTTTATCTTTTAGTCATCATAGGGATTATACATAATTTGTTTGGTGCACTGGTAGATGCACTTTGAATAAATGTGTAGAACGTTGCATTACATTGATAAATAGTGATTATGTTGTCTTCATTATTTTTCCCATAATTGCTTTGCATATGCACATACACGCACCTATACTTTTTCTGATGATGTGGTTCACTTTTTGCCTGTTGATACATGGAGAAACTTATTGTTACTGTTTGATCTGTACTTTTGTTTGGAATACTTGGTGGATTTCAACTCTTGCTAATTGCAATTTACTTTCAAATGATGGATTCAGTTAGCATATGGAGGAAATGTGCCTTTAACTCTCACCAGCATGTCTGTATGATCTTCTGCTGAGGATCTATTAACATCTTATGCCAATGGCAGCTGATCATAGAAGAAAATGGCTTAATGGTGCCAGCATTGCTGGTTGCAGTTCATGGGAGCAGTACAAAACCAAAAAGAAAAAATTGGAATCACCAAAAAATGAATTAAATGCAAGGTCTCATATTTCTCTTGAGTGGGATGGCAGACAAAAAAAGGTTGTTGCCAAAAGGGAACAAATTGGGTTAAGTCAGAAAGATTTGAAGGCATTTGTTAAACCTGCTCCTCAGCGTCATGGAATCTTAGCAGATGTTCTTGTTATTCCTCAAGAAATTTTTGAGGTTGAGAATATGAAAGCAGTGCTTTCATACGAGGTAATTATTAATTTAAGGTGTTGTTAGTTACTGTTGCATGTATAATTCATCAACGCGAACTTATGCTACATGCTTTGTTGTGGAGCTTGATGCAGGTTTGGCGGACTCATTTATCTGAAAATGAGAGAAATTATCTTTTGCAGTTTCTACCTAGAGGATCAGATGCAGAAGAAACTGTGCAAATTTTGCTTTCTGGGGATAACTTTCATTTTGGAAATCCTTTTATGAAATGGCAAGTATAATTAGACCATGTTTTTTTTATTTTAGAATGCATGGCATTACTTTGAACACCTTTGAGATATGGTTTATATGAAAGTTAGATCAATTTATGTGCTTTGTTGGTTAGTTGAGTAAACACTTTGTTGGGGAATTACCTGTTCATTCTCTATACTGCTATCTATATTGTTTCTCGGTCTCACATTTATAAATTTTGTGCACGTGGTGCAGGTTTTTTCACCATTCTTTTTAAGAGAGATGATGCTTTCTCTGCCACCCTACTAGTTTTAGATTATATGGATATAATGAGAAGCAAGAGAAAATATCTGGCTGTGCAAAGTTTTATTATTTGTTACTTGCTATTTCTTCTTCTTTCATCTTTTGTAGATTAAATTATGAGATTCTTTAACTTCTTAGCATTTGAACGAAGTAAAGAAGTAAAAAACTTCTTAGCAGGGGCATGAGATGGTTGAACCTGGTTAATACTTTTCCTTTCAGTTTCTGATCACGTAAAGGTAGAGTCTACTGTTTATCAATTTTGACTTTGCTGATGAATTTGTTTCTTTTCCCTCCATGTGCTATTAAGGGTTTTTAGCTTCTATAGCTTCCTCTTTTCCTTTATGTTCATACTATTGGTGCAGAGTTTATTTAGTAGTGGCAGGTTGACTATAAAATTGAAGAACATTGTGTGCAGTTCTCTGGTCTTTTGAAGACCCATGGTTTTTGTTGTATGATGGAAGTCTTTAAATTTTAGTTTGGTAATTTATCTAGAACGTTTGCTTGCAGGGGTACTTCTCTTTGTTCAGGCAATCTTCACCCTGATGCTATTATTCATCAGGAACAGTGTATAAGGGCTGATAAGAAAGCATATTTCTCTGAGATACACAAGTACCATAATGAGTATGCTGGACATATTTTTATTTTTTATATGCATTCAAGTCTGTTGATTTAAGAGGTGCATATACGCCATATGATGTGTTACTTTCATTTTCTTTTTCTTCTTGTGACAGCATGATAAAGTATTTGCAGAAGCTGAAAGAGACTTGGGAAAGCAGCAAGGATCCTGAAAAGGAAGCTCTGCAGAAGATATTGAGGTTGATACCCTTTGCTTACTAATTATCAAGACTGGTGTTGATCTGCCTAGTTAAATATTTTAACAGAACAGGCACATTGTAATGGGCCTAATGGCTGCACAACATTCCCTAATGGTTCTATGATTTTCATACTTAAATTCTTATAAGTTAACATCAAAGGTTACGATGCTAAGCAGTTTAAGCAGGAGATATCATTTTATTGATATATGAGTATAGTAACTTCTTAGATATTAGAATACAGTAATAACTTATTGTTATGTAGAACTGATCAAATGTATAAAGATAGCTAATGTAATTTTATGTTGTGTACAATAAACTAGCTTATATAATTGAAAAGAAACTGTCGTTATAAAGTTGAAAATCATAACCCTTCAAAAAAGGAAAAAAAAGAGAGAAAGAAATCAAATATTGGCAAAGATGGAGCAACTGTAAATGATCAAACAAAGCTTAGGCTCACTATTGACTTTTGAAATAAAACTTGGGACTACTGTTGTAGTCTTACATGATGGTCAAAAGTTTGTGAATGCTTTAAGGAGAGAGAATATTATGTTTCTTCGGTGTTTTTTTTTGGCATATGAAATTACTATGCCTATGGGACTTGGGATAAGGCTAAAGGCTAATACTTTCTCTTTTATCAATCTTCTTTCAAGTATATTCTAGAACTAACATTTTCTTTTACCATGGACAATCAAATGTGTTTTGTCTTGTATGAATAAAATGTAGTTAATTAATTTTATTAGCCTTTTTGATGATGACAATAAAGTGGTTTTAATATTTTAGTTTACTTGTGCCCAAAAATATTATAAACTAATTTTGGTTGGACTAGTGAAGAGAAGAAAGGTATATTTTCTTTTTTTATTATTTGCATCGATTAATAAAGCTTTGAGAGGATTTGGGAGGCCAAGTCTCCCTGTAGTCCCTTAGCTCTGCTACTATCCTAATCTGCTCTATACTGGGTTGGTATCTCGTTTACTGTTCTACTCTTGAATCATGTAAGGGCTGTATTTATGCTGGAGCCACATTATGTGTAAATTCCCTGTCTGTATGTCTAGTTCATATGGTTATTCTGTCACGCTTGTTATAACTTTTAATTTCCTGTGGCAAGTTTTGAGAATTTTGCCGAATGCATTTTATTTTGTAATTGTTAGTGATGCATACTACTACACACGTTCTCTTTTCTTGATTCTTTTAAATTGGGGATAAATTATAGTTAACATTTTTGGTGTTCATAGATCAGATTTGAACTTCTTATCGCTTAGATACCAAATTTTGGAGAGTCGTGTGTCATATTTTCATATTTCTTTTGATGAGTTGCCAGGGTTGAGTTCTTTGTTTGCTATCATTTATTGATTGTTTTTCTTTTCCTAAATTGGTCATAATTGATTTTTCAATTAGGTCAAGAAAGGATGCAGACAAACAAATTTCCTCACATGCAAATGAGTCTGGATTTGACAACCTCGATGAGGATGCTGCAGCTACATCTGAATCTTGCTCCTTGGCTGTAGAGGAGAAAGCATGTAGCAGTGACAATCAAAACAGTTCAATAATGAAGAGTGGAGAATTTCAAAGAAGGTAACTAAATCATACCATGATGAAGTTTATTATCATTGGAACAGCTTTTACTTTGGCAAAGTATGAGTGAACGTCTAACTATTGCATTTTTTCCTTAGAGGTGGGATGGTTGTTCCCAGGTTAGTTTAATTGTCAGTTAAACTAATACCTGCTAGTGGTACTTCAGCCTTCAGCTCATGTATGCAGTCTTAAATCATTTAGCAGCTATTACATTATTCTCCTAAGTAGATGTTCTAATATCATGGCCATAAAGGTCTCCTTTTTGGGATTTGAGGTTGGGGTGAGGGAGGGTTGTGCTGTGGAGGGTGTGGGTTCCAGTCAAATATTTATGAGTATAAAGTAATGAAGGGAGATGGCCTTAGTCATGCATTGGTAATTCTCCACTGATGATCATCTTCGTTTTAATTATTATTATTTTTCTATGGACTTAAACCTCTTTATTTTTATTTATTTATTTGTTTTCTCTTATTCTTCTGGTCGGTTCTTTTCTGTTCTACATTGCTGACCTTGACATTCTGCTTCCAGTGTCTTACTAAGTGGTTCAATTTAAGCATTCTAGGCATCTCGTTTTCTGATTTTTATGCAATGCAGCTTTCCTTGATCTCACCTTTTTAACCACTTAAGAATTACTTGCTTCTGTAGAGTTGGTAGAATTCCTCAGTTTCTCATCTTTTGCTTTGTTCCATACGCTTGTGAAAGAATCTAAGTAGCTGCTTTTGTTTTCAGGATTCATGAAAAAGGCTTTACAAAGGATAAACGTAGAAAGCAATTGGTGGCTTCAGATGATTCAAGATCCAGAAAAGGAGAAAAGCTACACAAGCGTAATATTTACCTAACTGATGGTGACAAATATATGTCATACTTAAAGGTCTGTTATGGTTTGTTATTTCCTGATTTGTATATGGAGCTCAGTGCATTATCAGCTTGCTTCATGAAGGATGATTTGTCACAGTAATCATTTCTAGGAAATTTTTCACTGTCATGTTGATGCTCTAAGCTCCTTATAATCTAACAGAACCAAGCAACCTAGTATCGAACCGTTTTTTATTTTATTTTATTTATTGCTTTTCTTAGTTTTATTTTCCTATAGATGCTATGTATAACACGCATGAATGTGCAAAAAAGAAAGGAAAGAGATAAAAGGGGAGGAACATATCAATTGCCAGAAGGGCATCATGTACCTTGCTAATGATTTTTTCACCTAATTTCCAGAAATACATCTTGCTTTTTTATTACTGACAACTGAGATAAATTTAGGACTTTCAGTAAGTCAGCCAGAGAAATTCAACTCATTTATCACCAAGGAGCAAAATTTTATTTGTTGCAATTTTTATTCTCTTATAACTTAGCTAAAGGTTAATTGATAATTGAATAAGACTGGATCTAACATGCTTTTGGTATTCTTATTGTCAATTAATTAATTAATTATTTGATATTATATCTTATTTAATAACTGCACTTTATTTTTTCTTTTTGTTCTAAAAGTGGCCATGGGCTGCATAAATGGAGGAATACAATAACAGCTGTCTTCCTGCCCATGATCTCCCTGACTTAAAGAAAGGCGGGACTTTATCCTACATATTTTTTTACTCAGATTCCCTGGATGCTTGCTCACTGGCTTGAATTTTGAACAATGTTGATATGGGTTCCCAAACACTTTCCTAATGAAATTTACTTCACAGTTTTGTACACTTTAATATACTTTCTCACATGATTGTAAAGGTGTTATGTACTTGTATGCTTGACTGACTACCCAAATCAGCATTTATTTTCTAGTAATCAGCAACTTAAAGTGATGTATGCACATATCAATATGGTTTGTGGAACTTGCTAAGCTTTGTAGATATAGATAACACACACTTTTGTTGATTCTTTCAGGCTTTAGCTGATCATGTGCTTTTGATATTTCAGATAAGCAAGAAGCAACACCAACTTGTTAAGAGTATGAAGCAATCTGGTAAAAGCATTCAGTCCAAATCCCTTAACCGTGTGCTAGGTAACCTTGATATGCTGCATGTACAACCTTACAAAGAATTTGTGAAAGAGGAACAGAAGAAGTTGCAGGAGCATTGGTTAGTTTATGGTGAAGTAAATATTTATTTTTGTACATTAAAAACTCTTTATTTTCCTCTATCTCAAAATGGATTTTTTTCCCTTTCTAAATGAAGGTTGCAACTAGCAAATATAGATCTTCCTGCAGCATATGAAAACTGGAGAGACGGACAGTTTCAGAGACAGGAGATCACCAAGTCTTTGCAGCAAGACTTGAAAATTAAACTAGAAACTTTGATGGAGGTCTGATACTCTGTCCCTCATAATTTTGCTCTTTCTCCTTTGACAAATGAACTTTGTCTGTATCCGGTATTATTTGTGCTTATCAGCAGTAAGAATTGTATAGACTCAAGTCTTTCTTGTTGATTAGTTTAATTGTTGCTTTGTGAACCCACCCAGGATGAGGAGACTTTGGAGGATGAGTCTGTTTTTCAGGATCAGAATGATGAAGGAGCAAGAAAACATGAATCAGAGGTGGAGGTTATACTATATCTTCGCCCCTGTAATACATCTTTGAGCATGTGCTTGTGTCTGCATATGATGTAATTATACTGGATGACATCATAAATAATGAGAATGTGAAACCCTTCCTTGTGTAAGTGTTGAACATGTTGGCTTTATATCCTTTCAGGATGAGGATAAAGTGAACCGTGAAACTCTATTTCAGTATCAGATTGATCAAGGAGAAGGAGAAGATGAATCTGACGAGGTTAGATACCTGGTTTTCTTGTGCATATGATTTCATGTCTGCATATAAGTGTGCAGCATGACAGCAGATATCATAGGAATGTCAGTCTTTTGTTTTTACATGTTTAAGTTGGATTTTTTACCCATTCAGGACGAGGAGATATCGGGCAATGAGACTGTTCTTCAGGATCAGATTGATCTAGGAGAGAGAGAACATGATTCTAATTTTCAGGTTTGAGACATTTACCCTGATAATGTTTTACTTGTGCATATATGCCTAGGGATGCATCTGAAATAAATATTTTGTTGGATGTCCAGCAGAAACTTGTTCAACCTGAGTATATGTTGTTGGATAGTAACATCTACCTTGTTCTATGTTTAGTTGATTTATTATCGGTTTTATTCAGGATGGGGAGAAAGAAAGCCATGAAACACTTGGGCTAGAGGAGCAGAACAATGGAGCAAGAAACAAAGAATCATACGTGGAAGATGATGGAGATTCTGGTTCTGGCTCTCAGCAGTATCAGTCTCCACAGCATATTTCTTCTCTTAGTGATGGTCATGAAATCAATCCTATTGATATAGGTTCAGAAAGCAATCTTGTGGCATCAAAATCAGATGATGTTTCTCCAAATGCATCTGGGTACTCAGGTAATGCAAACACTGCAGATGCTTCCACTAGTCAGGGTGTTCCTATCTCTTCAGGTGGAGATGTCTGGGAGACAAGCATGCCATATTCTTTTTATGATTCGACGGCTAACCATGAATATGCATCTACTAGTGAGTTGTCACTCCCACATCCAGTTAATAATTCCCAACGGTCCCATTTGATAGATTTGGAATCTGATGTGCGCGAAGGAGAATCTGGGACGGATTTGTTGCACAGACAATCTAATGACGGTTCCTTTAGTTCTCAAACCCATGATCGAAGTGGGTTACTTCAATCTTTGTTTAAAGGCCAGGATATGTTATCCTTTCACCGTGAACAAAAACAATCGGGCCTAGATTTCCGACCTCCACACATGTTGATGCAAGATGGTCATTTTGCCGGGCATCTCCAGAGGCAGCTTCATTCCTCACTGCCACTTGATCAGAGGCAAAAGAGACATGGTGAGAATCATATGCCTCAATCTATATCAGAAGACATTTACTCTGGAGGAGGTACGTACTTGGTTCCAAGACAAGGAAATGTGCCAACGGCCAATCTGCAAGACTGGCCTCTTCATCCCATTCACATGCCAGCACGACTCCAGCCTCATTTAAATAATGATTTGTTGTTAAATCAGAACTGGTATTCTGGTGAGCATCAAGTTTGTGGTGGCTGGAATGGTACAGATGGTTTAAGTGTTCCAGGCCAAGGCATTGGAAGTAGCACAGATCAGAGCTTGTTTAGTGTACTGTCCCAGTGTAACCAATTGCGCTCAAATAATCATTTTGATTCAGTGGGGCCTCCTGAGCAGTTCATGTTGCCACGGAGCTACGAAATGGTAAGTGGTGTTGCTTCTAGGATTAGTAATTCTTTACCACAAGCAGCCCTTCCAATTGACCACTTGAATGGACGTGATGTGACCAGTTCCCTGATGCCTGATGATATGGGGTGGATGAATTTGCCTCAGAATACGGGTTTACATGATCCAGTGGGAAAATCATACTTGAGGTCCTGGAACCAGTAAGAATTCTTTCTATTGTTGGTGAAGTTGAAGTATGTGTTCTCTGTTTGAAGATCCTATGACCGAAATTTCAAATACAAGATGCATGGCACAAGACTTGATGACTTTGTTTTCTGTGGGAGAAATAGACTTTTGAGGGATTAGTGCAGAGATCTACAGAAGCCCATCATTTAATTACCGAGATCGGATTTTGTACATACCCTATACAAGAGCCAACTGAAAACCATGTATATATCCAGAATTTAGATGAGCAGGTGAAGGCAACGATAAGGGAGGGATCAAAAAGATTCTGATATCTCTATTTGGTAGGTGGATTATATATATATATATATATAATTTTTTTTTTTACATTTTTGTTTCCAGTGACATTTTTTCTTTTCAGTTTTTCCGTATTGACTGAAAAATCATCTTTCAATAATTTTGGAGGCTAAAAATCCCTAGGGGCGCTCTCCCCCTGTTTTTCCCTGGAATTGCTCCCGCTTTGTTTATTAACTGCATTATTTTTCCCTCTCACATACGGATACATGCAAAGGTGGTTTTGTTATTGTTTGCAATCCAGTGGCGGGTGCCCTGGCTTTATTAAGCAAATCCTAGTTGGATGTGAATGAATGAAAGAACAGTGTGTAGGAGTGGTAATTTCTGTGAAGCTATGCGCTTGTTCCTATAGAATTTAACAGACAGATAAAAAAGAAACGTGGACAAATGCGGCTAGATTGTTGTGGAGAGTGGGACCTTTTGTGCTGCTGTGCTGGGATTTGGTCGCATAAGCTAAATTATTATGATCAGATCACTGTTGGGAACTTGGGTGGGATCCATTCCTTTTTTGTGGTTGTTTCGGTTACTTGGAATGGTTTTTAATTTGTATGATGAAATCATGAAATAACGGCAATGCCTTTCATACGAAGGTTATCATTATATTGTCCGGCTCTGGGCTATGCCTCACATGAGAAATTTATCATTTTTTATTGAAAAAAAACAAGGGCAATAAAGTGATGATTAGGTTTAACAGGGAATGGTTACATATACGGGCATCAAACACGTCTTTAAATTCATAAATTTTAACCCTACATCTGAAGGGTATTCTTTTTTTATTAAGATAAAAATCTCAGGGTAATGTTAGAAACAAATACGGAAAAATCAAATTATTAATTTTCTTTTTAGAAGTTTTTAATAAATCAATAATTTGTGGAAATTTATATTACTCTTCAAATAATTAATCTGCTAGAAAGAAGCCATAAATTAATGATAATTTCAACTTTTCCCCGCACATAATCGGCATCCTTCCTTGCTTAAGTTGCTAAGCCTGTGCCTGTGGGGTCGGGGCTGTGGACTGGATACTACTGAAAGACAAGGTAAGCCCACGTGGCGTAGTGTTGTGACTTGCGTGGCTGATTGCCAGTTACAAGCCGACCGACAGACAGACATCCAAATATTAATTTCCCTCTGAAGCGGACACGTAGGTTACAGTGTGATGATAGAAAGGGCGAGAAATGTTAAGAAGAGAACGTAGACTGACGAATTATGCCATAAATATAATAATCCCAAAGTGATCAACTTTGAAGGAAGAAATAGGAGTTACTGTTTTTAATATGTGAGGAGGAAGACTTGGAAGTGGAGACACTGCTTTTGCCTTTGGCTTCCCTACGAATCCTAATTTCCCTTCCATTTTTTTCTCTTTTTTTTTTTTTAATTTGTTTCCAAACTAAACCTTTCCCTTTCATCTACCGAATCTTCTTTGCTTCAACTTTTCACCCACGGAGATATAGGTGGAGGCGTACATATCAACAAGAACTCTGCGATTCGACCCTTGAGGAGTGTTGGTTTAGATTTGGAGGAAGAACATGGACAAGAAGAAGAAGAAGAAGATTGAAATTATACGGTTGGAAAGGGAATCTGTAATTCCAGTTCTTAAACCTAAGCTCATCATGACCTTGGCCAACCTCATTGGTAACTAGAGCTTTCTTCCTTGTTCATTTAGTCCCCATTTTTAATGAATGCTGGGTTTGCTTTCTTGATTTTATTTTATTTGCTTCTTTAAAGATATGAGCCATCTACGGGTTGCTTCATTTTATTTGTGCAATTGAGTCATTCCAGCTTATGAATTGGTTGCTAACTATAGCATCATTAGTTTTTCTGTTGTCTTATTTTTTTTTTAATTTTCCTACTTGTTTTTTCTCAATTATATTTAGGTCCATCCAGTCCTACAACAATTTCTCAGTTTTTGCATTTTGTTCATGCTTATGACGACTATGTCGGTCGTGGAACACATTCTTACCATGACCTGTAAATTTGTGAAAAGTCACCGCATTTGGAAATAGGCTATGTTGGCATGGCCTGCTTCCTTTTCTTATTCTGTAGGGAATTATGAAGGAGTTGAGCTTCGACCATTTCTTATCAATCTTATGTGGGAAATTAAGAATTCCATAAAACCTTCCGAGTCATTGTTGTTTAAGATTTTAATGTAGTTATTTATTGGATCCTTTTGCATCATATTTTATCCCTCAATGGGCCGTAAATGTTATTTTCCCCACATTTTACAGAGCACAGTTCTGATCGTGCCGAATTTTTAAAGCTTGCCAAGAGAGTTGAGTACACTATCCGAGCTTGGTATCTTCTGCAATTTGAAGATTTGATGGTAATCATGTTCTTGGTTCCATTGATTTCTGTTTTTCTTGTTCTATATATGATTCTTTTGTGATAATGTTTCTTAATGAATGGGATGTTTGATGTGTGCAGCAACTATATTCCCTCTTTGACCCTGTATCTGGGGCTCAGAAATTGCAGCAGCATAACCTATCTCCTGAAGAAATTGATGTGCTTGAACAGAATTTCCTAACTTACTTATTTCAGGTATTGTGGCTGTTAATTGTATGTATTCTGTTCTAGGGTGGCTGAATCTGGTAGACAAAAAGGAAAGCCATCATTAAATTGATAATAGAGAGTTAATGCCTAATAATGACTGCCTCAAATTTTGAAGATACAGCAGTATTAATAGGGACATAGAATGATTTTATTAGGAGGAAAGCATTTCATAGCAGTATAATGGATAGCAGCAGCTTGGCATTGGGCTAGTAACCAAGTGGTTTAAGTATTTGCTGGGTATCAGAAGGTTGGGTCCTTTTGAAAATTTTTGGATGTACTAAGAAATAAGCTTTCTGCAGTTTTATGTTTAACATCAAAATTGAAATATAATTAGATATTTCAATGTAAAAACTTCATTCCTATGCTGTGAAAATAAAGGGATTAAACTATGAAACTCCATATGAAGGTTAGAAATCACAGATTCTGTTTGTTTTGCAATGATGTAAATATATTTCATTCTTCCTTTTTATAAAATTTGTATTTTTCAATTTTCTTTTCTACGTATATTTGGGGGAGATACTAGCTAAAATAATTGTTTTATGGCCCACATTTTGTAGAAGACCAACAGCACCAGGATACTTGAATATATATATATATATATATTTAAAAAAAAAATTCAGTCTCTTATTTACTATGTACAATATAGAAATGTGTAGTCAAGAAGTATAAAAAAAAAGGAAAAAAAACACCTTTTACTACTTTGTAGACTTTATTAAGGTTTGGTTTGGAGTGATAAGTTTTGATTTATCATATCTTAAATATTATTAATAAAGATTTCTTTTGTTTATTTATTTTTACTTGTCCCAAATTAGTGAGACTTTATATCTACTCTAAGTCTAAGGAAAGAAATTCTGGTAGTTACATGATGTGCTGATAAGATGCAAAGCAAGATGAGGACAAATTGTACAATTTACTACAATTGTTGTAATTAAAGTGCCCTAGCTGCAATTTTTTACTCTAGTAATATATAATTTTCAGGAGTGTAGTATTTGCTGTACAGGTGATGGATAAGAGCAACTTTAAGATAGCAACGGATGATGAGATTGATGTTGCACTCTCTGGGCAATACCTGTCAAATCTTCCCATCAAAGTTGATGAATCCAAGGTTTGTAATTAATAGTGGTTACACAATTGCATTTACTAGTGGCTCCTCAAGTCTTAATATTATGTCTTTTGTTACATGTAGCTTGACAAGGAGCTTTTAAAGAAATATTTTCAAGAGCATCCTTATGAAAATCTTCCAGAATTTTCTGACAAGGTATTGCACTAAATTGATCATTAATAGACTTTGATTTTTGAAAAACTTCATGGCATGACTTATGGTGCAGGTGTTGGTGTAATTATTTCCTTTTCTTGTGCTTTGAAGTTAAGGTGGAGAGGAGAACTGAAAGGGAATATGATTCCTAGGACCTGAAATTATCTTGCATCTTTTTGTTTTGATTCTGTTGACCCACTTAAATATTATGTGTTTTTGGTCTTGTATGTTACCTTAAAATCTAGTTGTCCTCTGCATATCTATGCAGCATGTGAAGCAGTTGGCTCTTGGCTCTAGTGCATTATTCATCTGTGTTTTATATCGTTTGGTCTCATTATACTTGCAGTGTAATATTAATCAATGTTTGTACTGTGGTTACTGATTAGTGTACTTGTCACTAAAGCCTCCCAAGTGAATTCTGTTTGATATCACATTGTTGCTGATAAATAGTTCTGCAAGATTTTATAAAATAGAGAGTATTTTGTCATTATTGTTAAAAAATATAGCAAAGGTTATTCTTAAGTTAGAAATAAAATATGGTGGACATGGTAACAGGGAATGAGGTTGCGGATTTAGCTGCCCATGAATATCATTACCATTTTCTTTAATTTTCTGCTTCACTTAAATTAAATTGTCATCGATGTCTAAGTTACAAATCAAATGACCTGGCATTCAAGTGTATTTCCAGAATAATTATAGTGCCGGTAATATTGCCAGTAATAATTATGGTGGCTAACTATCCACATCTCCTGTTTCCCTTCTCTCGAAGTGTTGCCCACCAACCTGTTGTTTACTCACTTCATCAATGCTGTCCACTATGAATCAGCAAATTGTGAAACATTGGTGATTGTCTGTATGATTGTTGTGTGTGGTCATTATTTAATACATGTTCTCGAGGTGCAGGTCAAATTTTTAAAATGAAGCACTTTGTTTATGGCGATTTATCTTAGGATTTTCTAATTTCCTTTTTTTTATTAGGCCTCTCTCCCAAGAACAATAACATATTTTGTAATTTCATTTTACAGTATGTTATCTTTCGACGTGGAATTGGAATTGATAGGACAAGTGATTATTTTATCTTGGAGAAAGTGGACATGCTCATTGCACGTCTTTGGGCATTTATTTTAAGAGTGACTTGGTAAGTAGTTTTTGGCCATAATGTGAAAATTTTAATCTGCTTGCTGGATAAACTCATATCATGTGGAAAGTCAAGATCTAAAATGTGTTGAATTTTCTGTAGTCAAGTTCTTAATTGCTATTGAAACTTGTTCAATGACCTTTAAAATGTCATATTTTCTTGATAATCTATCAATTTTCATCACCTGCACTGTTCATAACATAGCTTGCCTCAATGCAATTCTTCAGCAGATGATGTGACTCCTAAATGTGAAGTCACTGAAAAAAGATTATGTTGGAAATTAATTTTAACAGTAATATTTTCCTTCTGAATTTACTTATTGATGCATTTTGCTTTTAGGCATTTAGTTCCCTTTCTAATATTTACCTGGATTATGATGGTTGCAGGATAGAAAAACTTTTGAAGAGAAAACCAAGTGGAAGGCGGAAAAAAGATCCAAAGAAGAATGATGAAATTAACTCTGAAGCAGAGCAGAATTATATATCTGTTGAACGGATTCATCTGGAAAATATGGAACTAAGGTGGTAAATGGCGTCTAATTCTTTCAGAATGAGTTTTGATTTTATTATTTTAGCTTTGTAAAAGACTGTGTACTATGCAATCGGACCTGTATGTGTGCACAGTCTAAGCTGTTTAAAGATACCTGGTGTGCTTTTGATAATCTTTTTTGGTATTTAAGATTTAACTTTCTACCTCTTTGACAAGTCAATTTTTGAACTACTAAAAGCATTTTGAATTTTTTAAGAGCACATTATTTGTGCAAAATTTAGTGTTCTCTCATCATGCTACACGTTCTTAATTTTGTTCTTGCATTTTGCTAAATAACTTGTTACGTAGGATTTTTTTTTTGAGTTTTTGTTCCATGGATGAGTTCTAACTATGCATTTTTTTTAATTAAAATAGCTTGATCATTTATTGATGAACACATCAAACAATAATAAGAAACTTGGTCTTAACTCTTAGGAATAGTCATATGATTAAGCGAAAAATTATTTGAATCTGTTGCAATATTGCTACTTAATGACATTCTTATTTCTGTTCTTTGTGTTCCAGTTTTAAGAATTTGCTAAGCAATACAACAATCCAAGAACCTACATTTGATAGGATAATAGTTGTTTACAGGTACTGCTTATCTTTAGTCATAGTTTAATATTTCTTTTTTTTTTTTTCTAATAAATGGCATTCTGATATTGTCTTGTACAGTCATATGTAGTTATATGCACATCTTGATGACAATTTTTATCAGAAGGGCATATTATATGAGTATTTTTATGCAAAGGAAGTGGTCCTCTGAACGTCAAGAAATTGAGGGTTCTCTTGGCAGGGTTTCTTACATTTTAGACAAAGATCTTTTGTTGATTCTCTCATGAGTTGAGGATTTTTTTTATGGGAAAGGGGAATGCCTGAACTTGTTTGAACCATTGAGCGATGAAATTAATTTTTAAAAGTTCACTTCAGATGAAAATAAAATTTACTGATTCAAAGAGTGACTACTTTCCAGGAAAGCAAGTAGCAAATCAAAAAGAGAACGAGGAATATATATGAAGCATTTCAGGAATATACCAATGGCTGACATGGAAATAGTTCTTGTGAGATTTGGTCACCTTTCTGTGTGTATTTGTGTCTGTTCTTCTTCCATACCAAATTATGACCTGGTGTTAAAGAACTTCTACACTGTGACAGCCTGAAAAGAAAAATCCCGGATTAACTCCGATGGACTGGGTCAAATTCCTGGGTTCCACTGTAGTTGGACTGGTCAGTTAAATGTCAAAGTTTCAGTTCACTGTTCTTTGCCTTTTATATATCTTTTTAAATTGCACTTTTCGTTTCTTGTTTGCAGGTTGCTGTGGTTGGTTCAATTGAGATGCCTAAGGCTGATCTTTGGGTTATCTTCGCTGTTCTTTCCACTGTAATTGGTTACATTGCTAAGACATACTTCACGTTAAGTTTCTTTCCCTACCTCTGTTTTTGTGTGTGTGTGCATGCTTGTGAGAACACACAGGTGTGGGGGCTTGCACACCTGCACATAGAAATGATTGTCAGCAGTATCCATGTTGCATATTGATTGTGGATGGTCCACAGAAAATTTTGTTTGATAAATTGGCCTTGTCAAATAATTTCTCATTTTTGTTACACTAGAAAATAATGCATGTAACAACTAATGCGTGTATTTGTCAAACCTCTTGTTTTTTGTTCTCTTATCCCATTAGAATCGCTGTAATATTCTATGATTTTGAAATCCCTAACTTTATTTCTTAACTTAGGAAATATTGTAGGGGAGGAAATAATTTGCATTATGCCTACTGGCAGTTGGAGGGTATTGAACTGTTATTACTAGGCTTCATATCTGGTAATTCTGTGCATTATTATATTTGCAGAAGGAAAATTTTTGATAAAAAAAATTTGTAGTTGTGGTCAGCCATCTTTTGCATTTGTTGCTGCTTCCCGTTCGTAGGCTGTGTATATTTAGTAGCTTGCTCATTTCTTAGTTTAGATTTTTTTTTTTGTTCCCTCTCTCTCTCTCTGTCTCTTTTTTTTTTTTCTTTTTTTTTTTTCATATTTTGCACAGTTTAGAAGGAAAGAAGGCCCTTTCCCCTGGGAGTGGGGTCCAAAACAAAACAAAACAAAGAAAGCCATCACTTACTGATGTGGCTACCATCTCTTCGACCTTTTGCAGGTTTCAGGCAAATTTGGCTGCGTATCAGAATTTAACCACACAATCCATGTATGACAAACAGTTAGATAGTGGAAGGGGTACTCTTCTTCACCTGTGTGATGATGTCATTCAACAGGAAGTGAGTCAAGCTTTGATGTTTTATTTTTTATTTATTATCTTATGCCTACTTTTTTCCTCACTGGCAACTGTGGTTTTTATGAATTTACTATATGCATTTGTCATAGTTCAACTAACTATGCAGAGATTTTTATGTCAGTTATTTTGAAACAAAAAATTTGCTGCAGTCATATGTCCATACTTTACTTCTAAAAGGATTTACCTGATTCAGGATTCAGTTGTGCATTGCCATATTGTTGACATTTAATGAACTTAACATTTCAGGTCAAAGAGGTTATAATTTCATTCTTTATATTGATGGAACAAGGCAAAGCTACTAAGCAGGTATTTGTCACTTCTTTCTCTTCCGTTGTATTTGAAGTTCGTGGAGTGTTACTCATATACAGCTTTGTGACATTGTGCGTTAGGATTTGGATCTGCGATGTGAGGAACTAATTCAAGAAGAGTTTGGGGAGAGCTGTAATTTTGATGTGGATGATGCAGTTCATAAGTTAGAGAAGCTTGGCATTGTAGCTCGGGTGAGAAACTTTTTAGAATTTGCAATTTTATATCAGCCAAAATTATAAATGCAATGAACTTTCCATGATTTTGTGAGTGCCTTTCCTCAAAATGTTCATAATTGTGTTGATACCCTTCCACTTTGGCAATTAAAAAGACCAACTGGCTGATTGGGGGATCTGCATATCAGCTTAAAGTTGTTAAAAGATGATGCATGATTGGTTTTCGTTGTCTTTTCATAGGACCAGAAACATGTGTATGCAATCACATTGTAACGAATCTTGTACATCTGAATGATGATTGGGCTAATAGTTATAGAGAGACAGTGAAAGAATGAGCAGCACATTTGTTGAATTTTTCTAAGATTGGTGCTTTTTAGGGTTTGTCCTCATTTGTGGAGCATGTGAATAAAAGGCTTGTTCTTAAGGTGATACCCAAATGGTTTCAGATCCTGTATACTGGTAATGGGTTTTATTTGATATGATCGGCTGATATGCTAGGAGAAATATATCAGACAGCATGTGAATTTTCATGAGTGTAAGTATAACGCACACTAAGTGGTACATGCTTTTAAGGACTTGCACACAGGATTTTGTGTTTGATGTTGATAGTGGGTATTGCTTACTCTTAGTGCTAGGTACTTTCAAGGATTAGCACAAAGGATTTTGTGTTTGAATGTTGATAATGGTTCTTTATGCTGTAAACTAGTCTTTGGACAAATTGATGTTGATCTTTGTGCAATATTTCGCTTGTTATGTATGTTTGTTTTCTTCTCACTGAAATATATGTGTGGATGCAGGATAGTCTTGGACGGTATTATTGTGTGGGTTTAAAACGTGCCAATGAGATTATTGGCACCACAACCGAAGAGCTAGTTCTTAAGGCAAAACAGGGTGTTAGTTCTTGATGCTGTCTTTGGAAGGTTAGCTTGGCTTTTGCATATAATTTGTATGTAGTTGAAAATCTCCGGCTTGCAGATCTATTAAGGTTAAGCTGCTATTTCAGTTGACAGCTGCACGGATGAGTATCCTTTCGATGTTCCAGCCTTGCTTCTACCTTATTATTTTCTGCTCTGTTTCTACTTCAACTACCTGTCAATATTTGTAAATTATGAGCACGTATAACTCTGCAATTTCCCAAGTGTAATATCATAATATAGTGGTTTGCTGTTGATTTATTTATTTATTTATTTATTTATATATATATAAAAGTGGATGAAGGTCCATAGGTTCTGCACTATATATGAAGGAGATGGACATTTAATCAAAGTGGCTACTATTGTAGTTAAGGCCTAATGACCAGACAAATCCAGACCTTCATGTTTGTTTTGAGTATTTTAGAAAATTCTTTTAATTTTATTAAGTTATATATGTAGCATTTTCTAACATGCGATTTTTTAGCTATTTCATTAAGTTATATATGCTTGAAAATTAGTCCAATCACCAGAAAAACGCAAATATTTACATACTTTTTCAGTTTTGATTTACTTAAAATTTTATAAATTAATACTTATAATTTGTATTTAGGTGATACGGGTTGTTCTTCTAGCCATAAAACATATATCATTTGTGAAATATAATAATACATTTAAATATGAATAAAGCTGTAAAACATATTCTAATGTGAAAAAACTTGTAAAAATTGATATATGTTTATAAATTTCGATTTTTTTAATATTTAGATTATTTTGCAATTGGTTAAAAATGCTAATAAAAAAAAGTGAGGTAAGACCAATGTTTTCAGGTAGTTTCGATAGAGGATCAAGGTAAAAGGTTCAATTAAGGTTAAAATGAAAATTTTTAAAATTTAAAATTTAATATGTTTAATGTTTAATAAAATATAAAAGGTATTTTATTAAATCTGTCATGTATAATAATAATGTTCAAAAATGTTAAATATTTATAATTCTAATTAATGCATAAAAATGTTTAAAAATATTTTCAGATATATTTATCAGTTTAATAAATATTATAATTGATTTATTTGTATATTTTTTATTTTTAAAAAAATTAAAATAAATAGTATTTTTCAAAAAATTACTCTCAAGTAAAATAATTTTTGATGGAAATAAAATAATTTTAGAAACAATTTGGATGAAAGTTTTGTCATAATATATATTAATAATGAAAATATAAACAATTAAATTCAATTTTATCAATCATATATGTTCTTGAATAATGTTAATACTTTTATGAATAATTAAAATTAATACATAATCATATATTGATAATAAATACTCATAATTCAAATTAATACATAATTATATTAAAAAAATATTTTCAAATGTAATAATATCCATATTTATTGTTTTATTTTAATAAATAATAGAATTGGTTTATTTATATATTTTCAATTTTTAAAATCAAAATAGATAATAATTATTTTTTAAAAACTACATTGCAATATATATTTTTCTCAATTAAATTTTTTTGATAAAATTAAAATAATTTTAAAGATTATTTCTATAAAAAATTTGTCATTATAAATATAAAAAATTAAAATAAATATTATTAATTATATACGTCTTTTGAATAATATGTATATTTTTATAAATAGTTAAAATGACTAATAAAAAATTGTAGGAAATAAATCACATGTGAGGATTTGGTCTAGTGGTAAAGACATTTTGTCTTTCCCTTTTAAGCCAAGGGTTTGATTCATTTATTCTACCAAATTCTCAGCACATTTGAAGAATTTTTCAGTCAACCGAGGCGGACTGACCATCCAAGTGGCTGATTTTTTTAACGGTTGGATGCATTTCTGGTTTGATAAGTTGAACTATTTTGGTTTTAAAGTCTATTTCAATTAAACCGATTGAACTAATTGAGTCGAACAAATTTTAATAACACTTGGGTAAAACAATATACTAAATTAAAATTTTGTCCATAATTTTTTTAAATTTATATGAATTCTAGCTAAGACAATAAATATTGTAAGTTATTTTTTAAATAAATCTATAAAATAAAAATATTTTTTTCTTATTTATATTTAACATGTAATTGCACAAATGAATTGATAAAAAGAAAAGTAAGAATAACAGAGTAATTTTTTTTACAAAAAAAAAAAGTAAAATAATTTTAATAATTACCTTCCAAAACGTTAATTGCCTACCTTTTTTTTGTTTAATATCTTCCATTTTTGAATTCAACTTATCCATAAAATATTGCATATAATACATTATACTCCATCTCTATCACAAATATATATATATATATATATATTTAATTTGTAGTCAAGTTCTTTGCTCCACATCACTTTTGCTAATCTGTGTATTAATTAATTGTTTCATGAAGATGTTTCTTTCTTACTTTTATAACCTGAATTAATTAGTACATTTTGATTTGTAGCATCTTTATTCCTTCTTCGACCCGAAACAGAAAAACTCATATTCTGAAGGAATTGATGTACTTGAACACAAAATTTTAACATACTTTTTTTCAGGTATTGTGCGCGTTTAATTATATTTTTATGCGATGATTGGAATTAGTTCAAAATAAAAAGAGAAAAGACCTGAGATGGGAAATATCCACTACAATTTTTCAAGCAGATGAAAAACCAACTAACAATAAAATCCAAGATCCAAATAAACCCATTGGTTCATTTAATTTCAAGTTTAACAGACAATTTCCTGATTTAGCACTGATTTAGTAAAATCCTAAGCCATTTAAATCATCAAAAAAAATTTTTAAAAAAAAGAAAAAGAAAAAGAAAATTGTATCATTATCTTTAGGGGAAGGATTTATTGCCGCTCAAATTTGAGTGCCAAACATTTCCCACCCGCAGAGAGCGGGCATTGCTTTGCTTTTGGTTACTCTAACAATGAAGAACATAAAACTCAGCACCATACATTTTCATATTCTCTTCTTCTTTTTCCTTTATCAAACAGTTTATTTTTATTTTTATTTCCTCACGAACAAAAAATGGGAAAAAGGAAGAAAGACATTATTCAATTGGAGCGAGAATCCGTCATTCCTATCCTCAAGCACAAGCTCATTTCTGCCTTATCCGATCGCATTGGTGTCTTCTCTCTCTCTCTCTCTCTCTCTTTTTTTTTTTAATTTTATTTTTATTTTTTAATGCGAGCATTTCTTCCGTCATACTGGATTGAATGTTAAGGAATTAAAGTTTTCATCAATTTTGCAGAATATAAATCCGACCATGATGAATTTTTAAAGTTCTGCCAGAGAGTTGAGTATACGATTCGAGCATGGTACCTTTTGCAATTTGAAGATCTCATGGTATAATCAGTCTTCTTATTTTATAGACAGATTTTTTTTTAATTGGTTCCTATATGAATTTGATGTTTTTTTTCCTCAGCAATTATATTCCCTGTTTGAGCCAATTCACGGCAGCAAGAGATTGGAGCAGCAGAGTATATCCCCTGAAGAAATTGATGTGTGTGAACAAAAGTTTTTAAACTGCTTATTTCAGGTATTCTGCGAATCTGCTTGCTATAACTTGCTATTAACTCTTGAATGCACGGCTCTTTTTCCTTCTTCTGTTCACTGATGTTTCTTTCTGTTGTAAAATTTTCTAATTTAAGAATTTTTTTTTCAGTTAATAGAATAAGAAATTTTGGATTTTGTTAATATGCCACATATCAATCTTTGAATCACCCTATATCCAATGGAGCCAATCTTTTTTTTTTTTTCAAAAAAAATCACTTCATCTAAAAGTTATTGGCATTAAGCTATATTAGATATTTCTATTTTTTTTTCTTATTTTCCTAGCAATGGAATGAAATTTTTCTGTGCATATAATTGACCAATGTAGTTAGCATTGCATCCTAGAGAAATATTTTGCATCACAAGACCATCTTGCATGCTAGTCATAAATAAGTATGAATATAAAGGAACAATTTGGCTTTCATTATTTAACTATATATCAGCAACCACTCTGAAGCAAACAAAAAGTATGTAATTAATACTTAAATGATTACTGCCATATTATTCATTTTTGGCATTTATTACTGTTTGGTGGTGACGACCGATGGGAGTTGTTCTTAGGCTGGGAGAAATCTACTACATAATGCGCTGTACGATTATGTTTTTACTTTTTACACTCCTTAGATAGGAGGAGAATTGACCATGTCCATCAATATTATTTTTTTGCAATTTTCGTTTGATTCTCTTTTTTGTTCAGGTGATGGATAAGAGTAATTTCAAAATAACAACTGACGATGAGATAAACATTGCACTCTCTGCTCAATATCGCTTAAATCTTCCAATTGTAGTCGATGAAACTAAGGTTAAATGCGTTCTCCTACATATAAATGCATGTAACTACTACTTTTTACGGAAGTGAATGTTCAAATACTCGTTTATCTGTCTGTCTACCCCGTCATTGTTCTGTCTTATATATGCAAAATCCTATAGCTTTCATCTGGTCTTCACAATTGCTGATCCCAATGTTCTGTTCTGTTGAATGTAGCTTGACACGAGACTCTTTACAAAATACTTCGCAAATAATCCTCAAAATAATCTTCCACACTTCTCTGATAAGGTAATTTTAAGAACCCCATGAAGATTGCCATGGTTGGAAATCCTCTTACACATGAATGACTATATTAGGAGTGTAATTGGGTGTTGGTGGTCGATTGTGGGAACATGTGAACCGCTCCTGACTATAGAACTTGTCACATTTTAGAGATGTCATTTTATTCCTCATATCCATGTTACTTGTGCCTTTTTTTATGTGATTAAAGGAAAAAAAAAAGTAATTCTTGAGATAACTGCCCAATGCCAACTCGACCTATTCGAAAGTTGCTATGGGATTAATGGTTACTTGCATACTTGTTTGCAATGTGGATATTAGTTGGCACATCTGTTCATGTGATTTCACTGATGGAGATTCATGTGTTTACTTTTAGTTCATATTCTTCCGGCGTGGATTTGGGATTGACAAGATGACTGCTTATTTTATCAAGCAGAAAATAAATACAATTATAGCGTGTTTATGGAGATGTTTCCTGAAAATTACTGGGTAAGCAATCATTTTTATCATTGCTGAGAAATACTGACTGTTGTTTGATCCCCTTACTGCAATCTTTTATATTTCAATTAATATATTTTTAATACTATTACTCAGGGTGATCTCAAATGTAGTACTCTTTTTAGCCTAACTAGGGAATTTACAGAACATAAATGATTCTTTTATAATTTATCCTATAAGGTTTATCTTCTCGCAGGTTGAAAAGAGTCTTCTTCAGAAAGTCAAGAGTACCATATTCTGAGAAAGATCCAAAACACATTGACATCCACATAGAAGAAGAGGACAGCGATTTATATGTTGAACGAATCCGTATAGAGAAGATGAAACTCAGGTTTTTATGTTGCCTGGACTTTTTTGCTGTACTTTTATTCTACTTCTTCATGGGCAAATTGTAGAGCAGTAAATTATAAGAATGAATAGAACATGGCAACAAATTGAAATGCAAAAAAAATTGTAAAGTGAATACATCCTTGTATGCCGATAAATTATTCTGCTCTCACTTATTTTTGCATCCTGACAATAACTAGTTTGGAACTGAGGCAGTGAATCCCAGATGTCTGGTTCATTGTCGTTCTGTTTTCTTATTGTATGCACTAGTTGAGATGAGGATTTCTTTTCACTTGTGTGCAGTAGAATGCGTGTTACTATCAGTGGACTAGTGAAAGACTTGGTATTGGCATTTGCATTTATACATCTGAAGTTTCTTTTTATAGACTTCGTGATGCTTACTTCTGGTTTACATTTATCTCCACAGTTTCCTTAATCTATTTGGCAAGGTTACGATCCAAGAACCTACCTTTCAGAGTATAATTGTAGTTTACAGGTATCATTCTTTTTTTTCCTACTTTATGAGTTCAGATCTGGCATCTTGTGCGATGGTTTTGTATGCTTATACATGTAGCTATAATCAACTTGTTTCTCTTTTCTGTGCCCTAGTGACTAAAACATGTAATTCAGTGTTTTTTTATCATAGGAATAAATAACTTCCCTTCTCATTGTAGAATAAAAAAGACGAACTTTTTCGAAGGGTGAGCTTTTGTGCAATTCTAAGCTTATTTCTATGTGACCAGGAGGTCACAGGTTCTGGTTGTGATAACAGTTTATTCACAAAAAAGGCAAGGAGTCTTATCAACCCTTACAAAGCAGAGTTGCCCTCTATAATAGCACGAGTCTCTGCAAATAACTTACATCGTTAATACACATTTTTCTATTATTCTAGTTAAAGATCATGAAATAAATCACTGATGTTGTTGTAAACCTGCAGGAGAGCAAGTAAGAAAAAAGAAATGGAGAGGAATATATATGTGAAGCATTTTAGGAACATTCCAATGGCTGATATGGAGATAGCACTGGTAAGTTTCTACTTGATCATATTTTGTGACATAATTCTGGTCACTCGTTTTTTTCTTTTCTTTTAACTATTCATTTAGTTGTCGAACTTGTTGCATTAATAGCCAGAGAAGAAAAATCCGGGTTTAACTCCAATGGATTGGGTTAAATTCCTTGTTTCTGCTGTAATCGGATTGGTAAGTTATTGCATCTCCTGATTTCCATGAAATTCAATGTTTTAGACACATGCTGAGATGAATCTCTCACTATTTGTGCAGATTACTGTAATTGGTTCGCTTAGCAACCCTAAAGCTGACATCAGGGTCATTTTGGCCATCCTCACATCAGTTGTTGGTTATTGTGTTAAAACATATTTCACGTTAAGTGTCTTCTTCTTTTACGAAGTTTTTTTTATGTTTATTATATGATAGGCCTGTTTGAGAAATTAGTTAGAATTTTTATACTTGTATATTACTCATCAATCTTCCTCCATTTTCTCTGCTTTCTCAAATTATCTACTAGGATCAGTTGTCCATAAGATGCGACCTTGGCTTGATTCAAACTGGAATTTTCAACCAATTTGGTGTAAATTGAAAATTTTGCTACTAAATTTAATTAAGCATAGAAGCAGTTAACCTCTCCACATCTTTCTTGATACAGTAAACCTTGATGCAACAATAAAATTGCTTCATTGTTATCTAGAAGTTATGGATCATAGAACCTCTTTAGAAATGCAAAAGGAAAGTTGCATACGTGTAATCGTCCTCCTAAAGTCCACATTATAGTAAAGCCTCATGCATTTTAGCCATCCTATAGTTCTTGCAATTACTAATTTACTACAGTAAAGTAGAGCTTTTACTATTAAAAAAATGAGAGGGTTGGTCAACTGACTAGGGAAGCTTCTTTTTTTTTAAAAAAATGACTAGGGAAGCTTCTGGTGCAGTCATTCTTCATGAATTTTAATATGATTTCTGCTTCCATCTCTGCTCTTTGTATTCACACGTCTTGTGAAGGCTACTTGCACAATAACCTGTGCCTCAATTTCTTGAATGAAAAATCCATATTCTTCGTCATAATTCTTCTTCATTTCCCCACACATTATATTATGAAGACCAATATTTCTTCAGTTTCATACAGGTTTCAAAGTAACTTAGTTTCTTATCAGAGTTTGATTACTCGGTCTGTGTATGACAAGCAACTGGATAGTGGAAGAGGCACTCTTCTTCACTTGTGTGACGACATGATTCAGCAAGAAGTAAGCAGTCAGCTAGAAATTTCATACATTTCCAGTTCAATGTTGAATCATTCTTTGCATATTCCTTGTGTACATTATCTGATATCTAAATGTGTAGGTAAAAGAGGTGATTGTATCATTTTTTGTATTGATGGAGCAAGGAAAAGCTACAAGACAGGTATTTAAAAAAAAGCAAAAAATCTTTCGTTTTGAAAAAAAAAAAACACCTTAGAGTTCTCTTCTCCTCCTGGCTTTTGTGATTTCTTCAGGGTGTATAGATTCTCTAGGGCATTGTTAAATTCTTATGTATTTCTTTGCAACGATTTGAACTAGGAACTTGATCTGCGGTGTGAGGAACTTATAAAAAGAGAATTCGATGAGAGTTGTAATTTTGACGTGGATGATGCTGTTCAAAAGTTGGAGAAGTTGGGAATTGTTACTCAGGTGATTCTCTTTTTCTTTCTTGCTGCTTTATCAAACTAATAGTGGCATTGCAATGATTATAGTGATTCAATATTTAAAATAAGGATTCTTGAACTCAGGACACTGCTGGAAGATATAAATGTGTAGATTTAAAACATGCTAATGACATAATTGGCACGACGACAGAGGAGGTTGTCCTTCAGGCTAAACACGGTGATAGTATTTGTAGTTCTAGACACTGAGTAAGGAAAGCAGAAGGCAAAATTATTATGATCTGCATTTGTAAAATTTATGAATGTGCTATCACAAAATTACCCACAGGTGAATATTCTGTTGTCCAGCACCTTCAACCCTTTTAATGTACACAATTTCACTGTTATGATTTTTACTAATATTTGTTATTTCATATAAAATATTTTACAAAAGATTATCAACAGAAAAGGAGTAGTAACCAGTCAAGCTTTATGTCAAACTTTAAATATAGTTCTGCTGACAATAATGCTTAAGTTGGGGCAACAGATGCTCAACCCTCGTTGCTGTAATTTTTGTGTAACTTGATACTTTCAAGTTAACAAAGGCATGTTTGCACAAAAAATAATAGATAGAAAGACTTCTCAATTTAGCTTCAATCATGCAAGCTACCATGCATGCCATATTCAGCTAATTCGTGTTAAAAAAGGGCACATTTTTGCTATATCAAGGCAGTCTGCAACAGAAATTGCATTACAGAAAAAAACAATTTGAGTAATTTTGTTTTTCTGCATAAGGTGCCTCATACCCTGTCAACGATGGATCCTATAGAAACCCTTTTGTACAAATGGAGAACAGGATCACATAATTTTGATACACATACTCTGCGTTAATTTTCTGTCACCGGGAAAAATCCTATTCCTAAAGTAACTCTTGTATTTTCTTAACTTTCTTGTCCCAATTAATAGTAAAGTGTCCAATAAGCCAATTGGTTGTGTTTGTGCAGAACAATCTCAGTTGAGGATTTTATATCCTTCCCTGCCTCAACGAGCTGCAGATTGATCCTGCCAAAAGATAAAAGGAAGAGGAGGTCCATAGTTTAGTTATGAGGACCGAATGAATGAAAAAATTTATTGTTCGAAACTAATTGATACAAGTAAAGAAGGAAAGAGATGAAGGTTTACCTCCTCTAGCCATAATTTTGGACTTGACACTGAACCATGATTTAAAAGCAACACCAAGTTCCCGAATGTAATCTGGAAACAACCAAACCAAATCCAAAGGTGAAATAATTTGTATTTTCTAGCTCACATGAGGATATTTTAGATATAAATGAACTCACCTCAAAACACATAATACACTGCAGACAGAAGCAGTTTCAACTTCCCATCACCGTCCTGGACCAGAAAATCAAAATGCTTTCATGATTTCAACTGTTTCAATTTCTCTAGGACTTGCTTCATTGATGGCCGCACAGAGAGCGACTCCACTGTGCAGGCTGAAGCCAGCTTTAGCATTCCTAACAGATTCTCCTTAGGCCCTGATTCCCACAATTCCATGGAGAAGAGCTCTGAAGATCGTCCCTCCTTGATCAACATTTTGGCCCAAGCAACAATATTGAAGCCATTCCCATACTCGGAAAATGACGGATCAAGGGATTTCTTGCCTGACAACAACTCTAACAGAACTATGCCAAAGCTATAAACATCTGACTTGTCAGATACCCGACAGGTGGTTGCATATTCTGGCGCAAGATAACCAAATGTGCCCGCTACATCTGTTGTGGCATGGGTCTGAGAAACTTCTAGAAGCCTAGCCAAGCCAAAGTCTGATAGGTAGGCATTCAGCTCCTGATCCAGCAGGATGTTACTAGGCTTAATGTCACGATGAAGTATTCGGGGCACACACGAGTAGTGGAGGTAAGCCAAGGCTTGAGCTATGTCGACAGCTATCTTGTAAATCACTGACCATTGCACTTTCATGCTTGACCTTTCATGAATGAAGGTTGCAAGGTTTCCACCAGAAAGATAATTGTAAATTAAGAACATTTCAGCTTCTCCCACATAGTAACCGATCAAAGTCACAAGGTTCTTATGTCGAATTCTACCCAGTGTTCTGATCTCCGCATCAAACTGCTGAATGCCTTGAAATCTGCCCAGGGACAGCCTCTTTACTGCTACGAAGTAACCTGGGGCCAATTCCGCTTTGTATGTTGACCCAAAACCGCCTGTGCCAATCAGGTTCCTGATACTGAAATTCCCAGTTGCTCTGACCACACCGTCATAGCTAAGTTCAGCCAGAGCATCTGCAAAAGTTACCACAACTTTGCCGCTCAAGCTAGATAGTCTACTAAACTTTCCCTTCCTATAAATGCTGACCCCAGCTACCGCCAAGAAAAAACTTAGTACAACCGAAGCAGAAGTTACCACTGCAACTATAAACCTCTTATTTCTGTGCTTGAGCCATTTTCCACTTTCATTAGAATCAAACGGAGGGTCAGGTGATGAATCGAGGCATGGGTCCAGTAAAGGATTCCCAATAAACCAATTACAATTTTTTGGGAATTGAAAATCGGGTATAGGACCAGATAGGTTATTGAAAGAAACATCAAATACAGTGAGATTAAGGAGGGTTGAGAAAGATGAGGGTATCTCCCCAGAAAGCGAATTGTTGTTTAGTAAAACAATTTCAAGACTGCTGGCATTTGTTAAATTTTCTGGAATGGAACCTGCTAAAGCATTATGAGACAGATCAAGAACTGTAAGAGAAGTCAACTGACCAAGTTGAGATGGAATCCTCCCTGATACATTGTTCCTTCCAAGAAGAACTGATTTCAAATGTCTTAAATTCCCTAACTGATTAGGCACGAATCCTGACAGTTTGTTTCCCCTTAAGTCGATATGCTGAAGCATCGCCAAGTTGCCAATACTAGGAGGCAGTAAACCGCCAATCTGATTATTTGCAGCTTCAAACTGAGTAATCTGTGAACAAAAGCGAAACAATGACTCGTCTATCTCACCTGAAATACTGTTTGCACTCAAATTCACAGAAAGACTCAGCATATTACTACAGTTTGAGACAAGTTTGCTAGGAAGAGCTCCATCAAACATATTGTCGTTTAAAAACAACCTGTATGCAAGTCTATTCCTAGCGGACAAGTATTCGCCTCCCACCAAGAACAAGGGCAGCGAACCATCAAAATGATTCCAACTAAAATCATGGACAATGACAAAGTCCCCGGTCATTGACCCCGAAGAGATGCTCATCTGAGGACCCCAAACTGGAATGTTTTAGTAGGCAATCTGCACATCCTCCATTTGCAAAGCATAATGATCTTGACTAAAAGAGATGACATTAAAATCACAACTGCCTTTCCCAAAACTCGGAACAGCATCAGACATATTGTTTCGACTGACATTGAAATAGACCATACATGGAACTTGCAGCTGAATAGGAAGGTACCCCACCAAATAATTAGAACTCAAATCCAAGAACGTAAGATTCTTACACATTCCTAAACCTTTTGGCACCACACCCTTAAAAGCATTGAGGCCTAAATGAAGTACTCGAAGTGAACACGAATTACTCCAATTGGCAGGCAACCGTCCGACAAGATTTGCTCTGGGTGCCCACAAAATCTGCAAGCTTGGAATCATCAAGACCTCATAAGGAATACTACCTTCAAAAGCATTGAACTCTAAGCTATTTTGATCATCCGAGCCAGGATTAGCATTGCCAACAAAATTGCTTGAATTAGTCAATACAAAGACAGACAATTTTCGACAATTTCCAAGCTCCTTTGGTATCTTACCAGTGAGACAATTAGTGGAAATATCAAGGACACGAAGTTCTGAAATTTGAGCAATCTCAGCTGGAATCTGACCTTGTAAAATGTTTCCATCAAGCAACAAAGTTCTCAAATTCTTGCACTTGCCAATCTCCTTAGGAATACTCTCTTCCAAAAGATTGTTTGAAAGCTTAAGATGTCTCAAAATCGAACAGTCACTTGAATTAACAACTTTAATTTCGCCCGTTATCTGATTATTGGATAAATCAATAATTTGCAACTTCCCATAACCAATTAAACCATCAGGAAGTTCATCACTGAAGGAATTGAATGATAAATTAAGCATAGAAAGAGACGGAAGAATGCTTATCTGATCAGGAATCTTCCCAGAGAAGTTGTTCACTTGAAGCTCCAAAATCTCCAAAGACTGCAGATGGCCAATACTCACCGGAATCTCACCGGAAAAGGCATTGTGAGGAATTACCAATGCTCTGAGCTCCGTAAGCTCTCCGATGGAATCAGGCAGAATTCCGGCGAGGAATGAGTCATCACCACCGGAAAAATTCAAGGCAATAACTCTTTTAGAAACGACATCGCAAGTGATTCCGTACCAGTTGCAGCAATCAGTAGTAGGATTCCAAGTCCCGAGACGATGAGAAGGATCATAAGAAATGGAGGCCTTCAAATCAAGAAGAGCGGCGGAGTCATTACGAACGAGAGATTCAGCCAATGCGGTAGGGACTAAGGAGGAAGCCAAAGCAACAAAAAGAAACCAATACAAAACCATATCCTTGTCTGCCAACAGCCGTAGTTAACCTAAGTACAATTATAAGTTTGAAAAAATGACAGTTGGGAGGCAAAAAGAAGAAGGGAATTAATAAAGATACGAAATTTTAATAGGAAGAGTATTAATGAAGTAAAAAGCAAGAAATATATTAATGGCCGGAGAAAGCAAGAAAAATAAAAAGATTAGATTGGGTGTCTTCTTTCTCTCTCTTTCTGTTTCTGCTTTGGTTGTTGTTGTTTTTCGTCTTCTTCCGCAAGAAAGAGAGAGAGAGAGAGAGAGGAAGAAGACAAAAGATGCCGGCGTAGGCCACGGGGGCTGTGCATAACGTTGGAGTGTGTTGTCACATGCAATTATGGGTTTGTGTTTTTGTATACTATTCTTCTGTTTATTTTTATTTATTTATTTTGGAAAAGCTTTCTTCTGTTTACGAGAATATGTATGGGACATTTTTCTTTTTTGTTTCTACGTTTACAGTTAAAAGTTAAACGTAGTCAATCATTATTAGTAAAAGCAAATGTTTTTTAATTTTATTTTGTGATTACTATTTCAGATTTAGAATCTCTAAGTGACATAGTCATGATGTCATTCTCGCCTAAACCAACAAAAAAATTGGTTTTATTATACAAATACAACCGACTAATATTATCTTTATTTCTATTTTGCTTTCAATCCCTTTTTGCATTTGAGGTAAATGTTCATATTTAATATACATAAAAAAAATTAAAAAAAAACGGCAGAAATTGATATCAAGAAGAATATATCTTCAGTTAAGCTAAAAAAAAAAGTTATTAATTAAATAGCCATATTTGTTGTTTAGTTTCACAATTGTTGTTTTGTAGATGTTATTAGCAATTATCTGCAAAATATGGCTCTATCCTGTTTATATTATCTTCTTATTTTATTTACTAATTATACAAAATGACAGTCTCTTTAATTTACTGAGAAAATCCAAGTTCATAAGAAAGAAAAATTAATGCAAGTTGGGTTCTTCGTCCATAAATTCATAGCCCAAGAAAATTTGTCATTGTAATTTCCTCCATATGCATAAAGATATAACGGTGATAATTCAAATAATTCCAATCTATATATGATATATCTATCATTGGATGTATGATTGCTTAAACAACGAGCATTTTTCATTTTTCATGTTCATCCCACCTCATTCCTCGAGAATCAACATAAAACCACATTGAATTTGTTATATTTAAATTGGATTCTATTAATTAATATTAGTAGAGATTTTGCCACTGCCAGTATAAAATTAATTCTAAACTACACTTAATTACTCTCTATATTTTTAAAATGGAATTACTGTATATATATATAATGTTAACGACACTCTTTTTTTTAATACACTTTTCAATATTTATTTTATTGATTGGTTCTCAATTTTGAATTTTTATCAGTCAGAAAGTAATTAGTGAATAATATTTTAAAAATAGAGTATATATATATATGGATGTTTTAGGGACACAATGCAATGCATTGATAATTACAATATCTTAGTTTAAACCAAAACTAGTGAAGAGAACACTAAATAATTCTATGGGAAGCTATCTAAGCTAAACAGTAACAGTACGTAGACAGTAAGCATATCCTTGGAGAAACAAGAGACTATGAGCCAAGATTCGAGCTGAATGTCTGTCAGGTATCTCACCCTTTTATTTTTTTCTTTACTCTAATTCTCAATTTTCTAGAAAATATATATTGATACAATTAAGGAAAAAAAAATATATCAAATAAAAACAAACAAGAAGATAAGACAACAAAAATAAAATGAACCCTATATTTATTTTGGAATTAGCACGTCACCTTTATATTTGAAAAATAATGGAAACGAATTTGTATATATTTAATTAATTAGTTTTATTTTATATATATATAGGATTTGACTAGTGATTTGAATTTAAAACCTCACAAATCTAATTAAACTGAAAATTTATTAGTTAATTATAAATATATATTTAACAGTCCTAACCTATATAGTTTTTTTTATCATTAACCTTAGAATTATTTTATAATGAATTATGAATTATTGATAATGAATAATTAACCACGAAAGTTCGTAGTAATGGCTTGATGACAAAAGAGTAGCTTGTGGTGGTAGCAGCTGGAAAATTAATTTTTTCTGTGAATAATAATAACGCAGCAGTAGGGCGAGCAATAATAGGTCGGATTATTTTATTTCAGTTCAGTTCAGTTTCTACTCAAATTTGAACATAATAAAACAAGTTAAATTTTAAAAAAATAGAATTAAAATATTTTAATTTGGTTTAATATATGTAATTTAATTAAATTTAAATTAATGTATAAAAAATTATATATACAATTCAATTGGTTTGATTTTTTTTAATATTAATAATTGAATATGTAATCGAATTTCTTAAAAATTTCAAGCCTAGCCAAATTAGAAAAACTACATATAATTCAATTTCATTTTCAGTTTTAATTTGAATCTATAAGAGTTATAATTACATTCTCGCGATCGACGATCACTTTATTGACATGGGAGTTTGGAAAAATCTTCCTATTTTTTTTCCTTCAAACAAATTATTATTCTATAAGAATAAAAAGAAGAAGAAAAGAAAAAGAAGCCATCATGGATTGGGAACCACAAAATTTGAATTAATCGGAAGGTTTTTGATTCATGAAGTCAATAGCATGGAAACTTTTCAACGTCTAACCAATGGACTTACTCCATTTTACACAAAAAAAAAAAAAAAAAAACTCGATTAGAAGCCTCTAATCTACGCCATTGATTTCGTGGATCGATCATGATGTGATCTTACATCAATAGATGATCATGAGCAACCCAATTGCAGGCATGAATAAAAGCGGTTGAGATCCGGTCATTCAGCAGTCAAAATCGGTTACAAATTATAATTCCTTAATTTGTAATTCAAAGATGATTAGATGGACACATTACATGGGTTTCCATTCTTGATACATAAGCCATTATTCTTTCATAATGATGTCTATCGACAGCTTAATTATAGTTGCTTAATCTTGACTTATTTGCTTCCAAGTTGGTGCGACAACTCGACATGTATTATTTCTTCTTTGAAGCATAATATTTAAATTATTTAGGGCTTAATAATAATATTTGGCTATAATTTGATTTTGACATTTAATTTTCTAACAAAAATTTGATTTAGAAAAAAAAATTTTATAATTTAGGAGTTTAATATACCAAAATCAAAATTTCTAATTAAAATACAAAAAAAAATCAGAGATTTTGGGGTATGATTTGCAATTTAAGTACTATAGGAGGGAAAGAAAAGGCAACAATAAGGTCTAAGCATGGCAAACTCAAATATTGTGTATTTCGTATAATTGGTCAAGAATCACAGCATTAGACCAGAAGACCACATGTTACTAACCAAATGAATAGGTCCCTAATGAGGGATGAATAATGATGGTGTTTGTCTTATCTTTTTTTCTTTGAAGTAGAATATATGTGTATCCTTTTGTTTTGGGAAGTTATCTTTGGGTTTCGCCTACTCTTTTTTTTTTTTTTAATTAATATGATGTTTTAAAATTTTTATTTAAAAAATACATCTTTTTATTTTATTTTATTACAGTATATATATAATAAATTCATTATTTCAACGACAACCCTATTATATCCCGGAGGATAAAATTGCCATCAACATTCCATATCTTCTTGTAAATGTGCACGATTATAAGTTTTCAAAAGAAATTAAATAGAAAATAAAATTGAGTAAAAGAGTCTTGAATAATTCATTGATGAATTATAATTTACAATAAATACAGAGAAGAATAAAATGTTTCATGCTTTGTCATATTCGGTGTTTATGCTTTCAGCTTGTACGTTCTTCTCAAACACATGGATTGAGTTTTTGGGGTCCTCTGCTAGGCTTGCAACTATACAATTCGAGGAGCAACAATTGGCGATGCTAGGGCATCCTGATTTGAATCAACAAAATGAATTAAACCACTGCATACCAACAGCAGCAGCCTTTGGAGGAATGTGCAGTGATGCGCTTACAATATTGGCAGATTTCATGGGAACAATTGGCTTATGAACTGGAATATTGCTTGCTATCACCATCATATATCAAAACTTTGACACATTTGAAAAGGAAAAAGCCAGTGAACTTGGCTTCTTTGGTTACTGAGTCCAGTAGCCTGGTTTAGTAAATGGTAGGTGATCCTTATGGGTTAATAGCAGTTCTAGTGAAAAATGCAGAAGCGAACACAATCAATGATCTCTTCTATCTTTTCCCTCATATGCAGACTGAGATGCCATAAAGAACATCGAGAACAGAGGAGAAAATCCTATTGGCCAAAGAGTCAAATTAACTCTTAAACTATACTTAAAAATATAACTCGAACCTTTGACTGCAATCAAACTATTTATATTTTAAGTTAATACAAATAATCCCCTAAACTATCCGATTGTCTATTCCATTGACGGAAAATATTAACTCAGCTGTGTTTAGTAGCCTATAAAATAATGATATGTGTTTATTTGTATAATAGATAATATGATAGTTTTAGAGATTTATTTGTACCATATTAAAATATTAAGGATTTGATTGTATTGAATCAAAATACATAGTTGGAGTTATACTTTAAGATATATTTATGGCCTAATTTGATTCTTTAGCCTAAAACAATAAAAATATCCTGAAGTGAAAATAAAATTTTGAATCCTAACATCTCTTCCTCTTCCTCCTTCTACATTACCGTTGCTACCTTATCCGCGTTCGGTGAGTCGACCACAAAGATTGATCATTTTGTTTTCTTCTTTTCCTAGAAGAAATGGTGAAACCAATCAGCCAACAGGAAGGAGGATGTTTTATTCAAATCCCAATGTATTTGAATCCGTATATTATTTATACTCATTTCAAACTTTATTAGTATTATCTAAAATTATCTAATATTTATTTAAATACCTATTTAATAATAATATTTTAGAAACATAATAAAAATATTAAAAAAATTATATAAAATTTAAATTGAATTTATATAGATACAATCAAAAAAATATCTTAATAAACTAATATATAATTAAAATTTATTAAAACACAATAAAAATAAATTTTAAAAATTTAAAAAGAATTTAATGCATAGGCCTATAATATATCAGATACTACCTAGATATCTATACCAAATCCCATTTGAATATGATACGGGTATTAAAATTAATATATAAATTTATCCTAAACTTATTTACTCATTAGGACTATAAACGAATCGAACTAAACCGAATATTGGTGAACTCGACCTCAGCTCGTTTGAAAATTTTCAAATTTACAAGCGGCTCAAACTCGATTTATAAAAAATTCGTTTATTATGTTTAACGAGTTCGAACTCGATAATAAAATATAATATAAATGAGCTCTAAATAAACAAATTTGCAAGTTTTTAAACCAATGTGTTTACGAGTTTTTAAACGAACACATTCGAGAGCTTTTAAATAAATACATTCGCAAGTTTTTAAACGAATACGTTTATGAGTTCTTAAACGAACATTTTCGCGAGCTCTTAAACGAATACGTTTGTGAGTTTTTAAACAAATATATTCGCGAGTTAACGAATCTAATAGTATTAAGCTCGAGTTCAATTTCGAAAAAGTTTTCAAACTCGGATTTGAGTTCAAATTTGACTCGTTAATGGTAATAAACGATTTCGAACGAATTTTTTCTAAATTGAAACCTAAATAATTTGCGACTGATTTGATTCATTTATAGTTATATTACTCATTACCCTAATCCATTCTATTAGAGTCAGTTACTCTAAAAAATACTACCTATTATTATCCTTACCTTAAAGCCTTGGTGGGGAGTCTCAATTTCGAGGCTCACCTTATCTAAAAGAAAATCTCACTCCTAGCTTAATAACTAGTTTAGGATAAGGATAAATTTAACGAGTTAAAATATAAAACTATAATTTAGAGGCTAATTTGACTTTTGGCCTATCGTATTTTAATTAATTAGTCAATAAGGAACAATAGTTTTGAAACAGTGCATGCCATCCAATTGCAGCGCAAATCGTGGCCTCCTCCGCAGTTTTGCTGCGACTAAGATGATCTCTTCACGGCTCGCGGTGGCGAAGGCGAACTTTTCTCTTCCGGCCCGTTCTTCTTCATCAACTCTAACAAAACTTGGCCTTGTGATCAAAAGGAGCAGATGCGACAAAAAAGTTCACTTTCTGGGGCAGAAATGGAATAGAGATGAAAGAATAAAAGAAAGTCACCATTTTCTGGGTCTTCTACGGCAGCAATGAGAGAGAGATGAATGAATAAAAAAAGGGTCATCGATTAGGGTAAGATTTGGAGAGGGTATATTTAGGTTTTTTAGATTATAAGGAATTAAAAATATTTTTGAAATATAAAGTATAAAAAATGACATTTTTGGATGAGAAAATATAATAAAAATGTTTTTTTGAGAGATAAAACTATAAATATGAATTTTTTAGAATCTTAAAGCAATTAAAAGGAGGTGTAAATAGTGTAATTTCCTCATTTAAATTCTAGCCTGGGGTTTACAGGGTTCCTTTTTGTAGTAAGCTATAGTTAGAAATGAACAAAAGGACTTGAAGTCTTAACAGTTGAGCCACTTGAAAAACCGACCAGTCAAGCACCTCTTCTTCACAGATTACATGATTGAAAAATTCATAATCAAACTCTATATTTTTCACTTTATCAAATCCCAACATTTCTATTGTATTTTGTTGAACTCTTAAATATTATTATTCTTCACATAAAATACTTTTTATTAGCTGAAATAATAATAATAATAATAATAATAATAATAATAATAATAATAAAAGAATATCATGCGATTTTTTTATATTAAGCACTGATAAATTGAAAACAAGTCCTTAATAAAAATAACAGTACCAAAACTTAATAAAATGCAAATAAAACAATGAGAATATAATAAAATAAATGCCACCAATTCAGGGGCTCAAAAGTAAAATTCTCCCTACTAGTAACCGCAAACTTGGCGTCATGAAGATATATAGCGCAAAAAAGATTCTAAAGCACAAACAATTAAAGATAATTGGAAAATTATGAAGGACGATGATAGTTTGTTTTCTTGCGTCAACAGGCAGCTCATGAAAGGAAACTTACTAATAATAAAGCCTAATACAAGTTAGGTGTAACATCATATCTTATAGGTTTCAATAAAATCTATTCTTATGTAAAATAATTATATATGATATACTAAGAAGACATAAGGTCCTGTTAATAGTGATAATAATTTTTTTTTCATATCATGTAATATCATTCAATAACTTTTCAAGTCAACATTAAGGTTTCACCACAATATAATATATCACATCTATTAAAATTTAAACTTTACATCCAAATGATTACGGGTTGCTTCCATTTATATATTTTAAAACTAATATAGAGTAACTACACATGTTCAAATATATAAGTCTAAAATACAGATGACATGTTTTCATGCTTGTGTGAAATGCAAAGAGAGAAAGTGATGAGACTAGGTCAGTGACCTGTACTCCGTGTCTTTTTATACCACTCAAAATAAGCTATTACTTTCCTTTATTTGAAAATTGATGCAAATTTATAAGTTGCGGTTTAGTGAGAATAATTATCAAATGAGTTCTAAAGTACCAAACAACTCATAGTAATAAATCACCACTCATTGCATATTATGTATTCAATTCAATTCACCATTATCATATAGATATCAATAAAATTGAAGCATATAATCATTACTCTTTACGTATGCAAATGTTTTGTTTATTTCATTTTGTTGTGACTAAATTAAACAGACATTATACCGAGTATCCATGTGAACATTTGCATTTGCTAGCTAATTTTATCATTTGTTTCATTTGTACATTTATTGGGTCATGAGCTTCTTTTTTTGCTTTACAACATCAATTAACTAGTCACAATGTCTTTTTAGTCAATATGCATATACATTTGTAACTAAGCATTCATTAATTATTACATTTTTATCACATATACCATACATATATCACATATATACCACGTATGTCATGCATATACTTCACATATATTATACATAAACCATGAATATATTACATATGTCAAACATATATCTCAAATATACCATATATTTACCACTTATATATCATAAATTATTCATCTTCTCATTAATAAAGTCAAATCATGAAAATCATAGGAATCACATAACCATAAATCATTTCACACATCATATAGTAAGAAATATTTATATGCACTAAAGAAATTATTTGATAATTATACTCACCTTTCTCATTTGATTTTGACTCTTAACTTATTGTCTACCTTTTTTTTGTAGGTCTCCAATATGTTGTGAACCTAATATAGAAATATAATTGATTAATTTATGACTAAAAAAACTTAATGTAACTTAAACAAATTAATATGCATAGTGCATATACATAGTTAGGCTTTTGCCTATGAGGCAATGTGACCTTATGAAACTGATTAGCCCATAATTTTTTCTATACTTAAACAATTAATATGATTCTTTATCCTAGTTAAATATAACATATAATTACATAACATATTAAAATTTTAGAGAAATTGGAGCATTGTACAATTTTTGATGAAATTTCAAATTGTGTTATGTTTTCTGCACTGTTTATATCATTTGACAATTTTAAGGTACAAAATTTGGTCATTCATATCTTACAATCTGTAAGTCAGATTAAAATGAAACTTGGTAGACATTTAGATAGATTAAAATGAAACATTTTATATGTTTACAACTTTTACCAGTTATGTCTTAAGGTTCTCAAATTATAAGAAACATTTCACTAGTCCAAAACAGAGTTGGCTTTCGGATCAATATAAATTGTGAAGGTCTTAGCTCATTTTATACATAATATATTAAAGTGATAATTATACCAAAATTTAGATAATACATAAACTTATAACTTTCATGTTTTGATAATTTACAGAATCGGTCTCTAAGGAACTTAAAATGGCCAAAAAAGTTGTTAGATCTGCCCAGGACACTAAGCAGACAGTTCAAACTATAGAATAGTTATGGTTTTATTCACCATAACTCAAAATCCACAAGACATATGAACCTGAAATTTGGTATACGTATAGATAACACTTATATCTACAACTTTCACGTTTTGATCTTGCTACAATACTGGCTCTATCATATTCAAAACTAAAGAACATAGTAGCTAACTCAACTACGGTTCACACTCGGACCAGTTCCAATAAAATGTCAATATTTTTTCATACACACCAAAGTTTGCAAAACTATTTATATATCCATAAACCTAAAACATAAAGGAACAACTTTCATATTTTAAACTTTTCCATAATCAGGCTCTATTAGTATCAAAATTGGGGTGCAAAATATTGATTCAACTTAACTCTAACAGCTCAAACATCATTAGAACAATAAATAAAATGTTACTTACCAAGAACGAACTTGAAAGAGATCAATTTACTGAAAAACATAAGTGAAATAAGGAAGAAAATAAGGCTAGAATGGTGGATGAAGGAGAAGAAATGAATCTGAAGTGAGGGAGGCAGAGTGGTGAAAAGGAAGATAAGGTTCATCTCCCACCTTCTCACTTTTGTCCTTTTTCCCATTTTGTTTCTTCATGTCTTTTCTTTTTCTTTTTCCATTGTTTCTTTTCATTTTCACTTTATTGATTCAATTTAATAATTTTATTCACATAAATTTCAATTTCATGTCATATTTAACTAAATTATAAAATGGACACGTGCAATTCAGCACAATTGTAAAATATTCAGATACGTAGTTAGTGCGTGTGATGAACTTATCCTTATAAACATACATATAAAATGCACGTGTTCAAATAAAATATATAAGAATGCATATGTCCAATTTAAATACATGTAAAAATGTATATGTGGAAAGTTGAGGATGTTATATTAGATGCTAATTCCACTCCAACATATCAAATACTGGCATTAAAGCCAACAACAAATCCTAAAAATTAAGTCTCTATTTCCACAATGTCATCAAAAGAAAAAAAAAAATTAGTGTCACCCCGTTATTGATATTATCAACCACCATTGGAATACAATATAATAGCTAGTTCAAATCAACTTTTGTATATACTTCGCTCCAGTTTTATTCTGAACGCAGATGTGAGAATATGATACTTGCGACAGTAATTGAACAATGTTAAGTGGAAGAACAATGTCCCCCATCCGAAAAATATAAAGAGGGTTATGAGTTTATAAGTAAATCAGCATTAGTAGCTTCCATTGAAATTGAAAAGGAAAATCAACAGCTGAATATCCTAAAGTATATGAAGAAGGAGGACCCGAAGAGCCATCAAACCCCCTTTTAAATATAATCTTTTATCCAACACATTGCGGGGATAAGAACAAATGATGGACCAAAAAGCCAGGTACTATATGCATTAAATCAGGTACAAGATCTTAAAATATCTACACCTTCAGCATAGGAAGTTCTATCAATGGCTGCCACCAGTGCTTTCTTTTGAAAAAAACAAAGGTGAAGGCTCCTGTCAGAGTGTACAAGATCTTAAAACTGAATTTATACGCTATGATTATGTAACTATACAGAATCCAGGGGTAGACATCAATCGGTTAGGAATTAGAAATTTGATATAAATAAATCTCTTGTAGAAGCAGATTTCTTGCCCTATTGACAGCACTAAAATAGAGGTATATATGTTCCTCAAGATATTGGAGCCAGTCAATGAAATCGAGATGATCTTTCTTTAGGTGTTCCAACACCTTTGAAATGGGATGCATGTCACTACCTGTCTCCAAGCCACACCGAATAAGAAGCTTATGACTCTCAACAGAATCATGTAAAAGAGCAACAACACGGTCAATAGTATCAAGCTCGTTGTTCAGCACGTAAGTGCCCCTCGCTGCAGCATCAAGCTGCTTGACATGGGCAAGCTCTTTCTTGGTGACCTTTCGAGGAAGGTTAGCAACTGTACAGAACGGGCAGGCGACAATTGCAACAAGAGCATGAGTTGCAATTGCAGCAGCAGTTACAGCAACAGCCACAGCGGAACCGATGATGCAGAGGGCAGAGGAAGCTGTGGCTCGGCGAACCAGGTTGATTCTGGACTGAGATTTGAGAAGTCGGCGGTCTAGTTGTTGCCTAAGTTCTGAAAAGCTGCGGCGAATTTCTCGGAAGTTATGAGAGTCAGTGCAAGGAAAAGGGTTCTCAAAACGATCAAATTGAAGGAAAATTTCATAAGCATAGTCGCATTGGGATTGAATAAGGGAGTCTGGGTCCCGAGGGAGGACGTCAAGCAGCTTAAGCAGAGGATCATAAAGAGCACGGGCACGTAATACACTTTGGTGAAGGTAAAGGCAGTGAAGGGTAGTGCTTTCACTATGCTGAAAGTAGTTTGAAACAAGATCAGTGAGGGTATTTCGCCTAGCATGGCGAAGAGCCTCTTCCACACATTCTCTATTTGGATGAAGAACCTGATTCAAACGCAACTGGCGACCATCCTCATCGTCATTATTAAATTGAAATTCAATTTGTTCCCCGTCAATTTCCTGATGAATCCTAGAGTACATCTCGTTGTAGGAATTCGATTGAACGTAAAGGGTGTATTCTCGTCTGAGATTAATAGCTGGCGACTGTACCGGCGTAGCATCAGTAGAAGTTCCAGCTGAGGCGAGAAAAATAAATATTTGTTCATTTCATTCAGACATTTTAACAAACATGTCAGAGGTATAAGGAAAAGAAAAAAGAAAAAAGAAACAGAAAAACTCGAAACTTACCTTGAGAGAGAGGAGGGTGGATGAGATCGATGGTTGTAGGAGGCGAATTTGGCACCGAATTTGACGCCGCCGAGGGCGATTTCAGAGAGATGCAATCCAGCATTTGATTAATTCCAAGAGAGAAAGGAAAGAAGAAGAAGATGTCTCCGCACTCTTAACACTAGCAGAGTGGGGTAGCGGTAGCGGAAATAGGCAATTATATACAGTCCTCATTGAAGAAACATGAGATATAACTATTTATCGAATAGAGACGGCGACAATCATATCTGGTGCTGCTAGTAGAATTCTCCAGGCTATGGAGTTGTTTCCTTCCTTCCCTGTTGACCAGAAGAAGCATTCAAGTCGTACCCGTTTACCCGCCTCCAGTAAATCCGATCCTATATCTGATTCTAAAAGGCCGTGACCCGAGATTTGTTTAACTTTAGGCCAATGACCCATCGTTAGGGTTGTCCGCATGTATAGTATTTGCATTAAAAAATTGCTCTACTCATTTTCAAATTCATATAATATTAAAATATCCCAAATATGTTTATAATTATTTTTTAATGTAAATTAAAATTTCACTAATAATTAAAATAGTATTTCAACAATGTGAAAATTAAGTTACATAATTTTAAAACATACAATATGCACGAAAACAATAATATTAAATTACTAAAATTTGAAAATTTTCAATAAATAATAGTGAATAAAATCCAACACTCGCTTCATTCTATTAACTATGATAAAATAGCGTAAAAAAGATTAACTCCCAAAACATTTCATATAAAGAAAACAATCTTTCATAACAAAAGATTTAACATGCATTCAATTTTATTTTAACCAATTGAAAATAATAATAAAAAATTTAGATAAGAGAAATAGTAAAAAAAAAAACACATTATATAATAAAATTATCATATATGGGAAAAAGATGATTAGTGAAATAAACTGGCTTAATAAACAGAAAGAAGTTCAAATCACACCAATCTCAACTTTTAATTTGATATTAACAACAAATAATGGCTTACAACAAGCCTTCACATACATTTATTGACAGGGAAAAAATAATAATGAAAAAATAATACAGCTGTTCTTTTATACACTTAACAAACAGCTGAATTTCTTCTCTACTATTTCAAAAAGGCGGGAAACGAAACAGAAGAGAAGAAAAAAACTATAATATAAAGTATAACAAAAATCACACTCATGACATTTCTGTAGGTAAACAAAGTTTGTTTTATTTTGATGCTTTAAATAGCAGGCTTCCAAGAATCACAGTTGGAGTTCCTTCCCCCATGACTGTAGTTAATCTCATCTCTTTCTCAAGTATCCGATCAAGTTCCATAACCACATAACTCATGGCAGGCCGCCTCTCACTCGACGGCTCGACGCATCGAACTATCAATTGTATAAACTCCTCCATAACTTCAGCCGTAAAGCTTGTTCCCAATCTTTGATCGACGATGCCAGAAAAGGCGCTGTAGTCCTCGGTATTTTGAACCTTCATATGGAAAAACAAGAAATATATTTTAGTTCTAGAAAGCCTAGAATTTTTAGCTACCAGCTTGCAAATCACGCAACACATTACATTATAAAGTTCTGCAAACAGCTATTTTACTTGCAAGCATGAAAGGAATAGTTAAGATATACATTGGTATGCAGACAAAATTATATGTTGTGTGTTCATGTGAATGCATATTTGTAGCAATTAAACTTGCAGATAAACTTAATAAAAGCCAGAATATCTACTTCCATCCATCTACAAGCATGCTCTATTTTTCGCCATGTTTTTAAGAAAAAAATGCAATGGAAAACAAAAATTGCTTGACTAGGCACAGCATGCATTATCCTCCTTGCGAAGAATTGCACTTGGCTGCTTGTACTATTACCCATTCAACCAGGTTTTGGCTGGAGTTTGGAGATTTTGATTCCGCTGCTTCCCGTCCGCAAAGCAACTCCAGCAGGAATACACCAAAGCTGAATACATCACTTCTATCAGAAAATCGTCTGAATTCTCTCACCCTGCATGCATGAATTGCATGTGGGTAAAGTGAAGAATTACATTACCTTAACATCTACATAAAACATGGAAAGTTAGGAGCCATACTCTGGGGCAAGAAATATCTCATCCGCTGTCACTTGTGAAGATGGACCAGCAACATCAACTCTGCCCAGAAAATTACGCAAACCTGCATCTGCAACCTTGGCAATAAAATTTTCATCTACAAGAACATTGGCTGTTTTGAAATCTTTGTGTACCAAACGGGGACTCTGAGAGTGAAGATGAGCCAAACCTGCACAAAATTGGATATATATCAGGGGGATCTTGATTTCAAGATTCTTCACTCATGAGGGAAATGGCCTCTGATTAGTTTCAAGTCTTACCATACTTGGAAAATTTTGAAAAATCAATATTGATATTCAGTTTTACTTTTCTTTTCTTTCTGAGCAGGAAATTTTGCTAAAGAAAAGAAAAACTAATACCAGGAGAGCCAAAATGCTCACTGAGTTTGCAGAGGATCACCTTTAGCTGCGTCAAGGGCTATTGAGAGTCTATGCTTGAATTCTAGCTTCCCATCTGAAAATTGACTGGGTCCTGACAAGAAAACTCATAGTTTAAGATGCATGAAAATAGAAAATATCAAGGATATTGAATTTGTAAACATAGGACATTGTTTACTGATAATATTGGGCATTTATACATTGCATAGTATAGATGCACACTTTACAGTTCACATGTTCATGTTCCATGTGGGGGAGACACAAGGAAGATGTATGAGATTCAAGAATATACTTTAGAACACATAGCTCACAGACACAAAATGGTGACAGGCTAGGGAGTTACCATACAAGTGACTGGAAACACTTCCACTTGGTATATACTCGTATATGAGAAATTGCATATTATTTTCCTGGCAGTAGCCCAAAAGAGTAACAAGATTCCGATGCTGAATAGGTGAAAGGTAGCGCACCTGAAATAAGGCTCAATCCCGTCAGACAAACCATGACGGATGTAACAAGAAAAGATATCCCATACTCACTAATAGAAAAATAAGTAGTACACAAATGATGTGCATATGCAAAATTTTGGAACATAAGATGCATTGTAATTGTTCTGTGGAAAGGATTAATGCTATATGATGAGGAAAGTAATTTGTTCTCTAAAGCCAAATTCGTATATAGGAGGCTGCAAACTACAACACAACCTTTGCTGATATAAATCAATTTCAATGAGCGGGATATAAAACAGTCGAATGCCTTATGTAGCAACAATTTGCATTTGCTATTTGTATGACAGTTTGTCAAGAAGATAGCATATCCTTTACTTCTCTTTATAGCTAGTATTAACATTAAAAAGAAACTAGAGAAATTACGGGGATCCCTCACAGAATAGAAAAGAGTTTTTTTGAAATATAAGGCAGTTCAAAGAATACAAATTTTTAGTCTCAATCATACAAAAAGTTATCATTACCTCGTCAACAAATTCCTGACTAGGAGCTCCAGGTCTCTTTTTGATCGCCACAAGCATCCCATCATTAAGTAAACCCTTATATACTTCCCCAAATTTTCCTAACCCAATCAAATTCTTGTCACTAAAATTTTTCGTGGCAAGGGATAATTCTTGCATCTGAAAAAGCCTTGCTTCTCGCAGTGACAACTGAACCCCAACATGTCTTCCTCCTTCTGAAAGGACGAAACAATCAACAGGCCATCATTATAAAATGCTTAATTCCTAGCTTTTGAAATCCCATCAATTAAATATGATAAAAACGGTACCTCGAACAGATGGATCGGATGACCCTGTCTCAGAAGTTCTTGAAACACTCTTCTTGTGAAATAGGCAGAACCATATAAGAAAGATAACTATCCCCATCAATGCGACGACTCCAGCAGCACCTCCTAATATGGCTGCAAGAGTCTTTGACATTTGTTATGGGAACCACTTCAACTATGCGGTAAAGTATTACTGAAATTTGAAATAATATACATGGAACCTGGATAAAAAAGACACCATAATCAAACAAACTATAATCAGTAAAAGAAAAACAATTAAAAAGCAAAAGAAAAAAGAAAAGAAAATGTGTATAATAAATGGAAGCAACGTTTTAATCCATTTGATTACCTTGTAAAAAACGGTTAATGAAGACAAGTATTCATGGCAACAATGATTCAGGAATTAATAATTCTGTTAGTAATATAGGAGTCTAATATGCTAAAAGTTCATCTTAGAAGTCAAAATAGCAGTTTTGAATAAGTGAACTGCGCCGAAAAGTTCAACCACAACAGGATGAAGCCGCAAAGAAACAAACATTAATATAAAAAATGCCCGTTAGAAATAACCCATCAGCATTATAATTAGAGACAAATGGCAACTAACTAATCAAATACAACGTCTAAATCTAATCTAGAAAAAAAAAAAGCTAGCAGATGTAGATTAATACAAAGGAATTGCACTAATGTAAAAAATTCTACCAAAATTGAAAATGCTTGAAATGAAAAGATAGATTAGAAGTATCATCTTAAATCTTCAAACCTGTATTTCCAGATCAATAATGAAGCCAGATCTCCAAACACCTCAGATTCATTTGATAATGAGAAAATCAGTTTAGTCTACTAATACAACAATTACCAAAATCAAAACTCACCCTCATTCCCACATTGAAAATAAAAACCCCAGACTTCTGTCACTCTCAATCCCAAATGCCAGCAAAGAAATTCAGAAAGATACAATAAAATCGAGGAAAAATAAGGTAAACCCAGTTGTGACCAGGGGCAATTCCTGAAGTTGCAAGTGTCAAATAGACAAAGCGTGTGAAAAAAAGGAAGGTCCAGAATGATGAACCAGAAGAGAGTTTACAGCTTTCAGGGCTGAAGAACTGGAACACTTATGAATGAATGAATAAAATCAATCAATCAATCTCTTGCTTGTACTTTTGAATAAATAAATAAATAGGGAGAATCACCGTTGGATACAGACAAAGCCGACAGAAAGAGACCTCGCGCCGACAACAGTCTCAGTGTGGGGATTTAAGTTTATTACTACTACAACTCTCCATCTACCAAACCACTCCAAAAACTCAAAAACCAAAAACCCATTACTCCCACAAAAAAGACACAAAAACCCACCAAATATGTACAGCCAAATAAACAGATAAGACCTACCCTTTTTTCCTTTTGATGTTTAGAGTTGAAATTTCATAAAATATATATTATCCTTTACAAGGAAAAAAAAAAGAAAAAACTTTGGAACTTCGAAGCAGAAAAAAGATATACAGTACATATCAAGATGATGATGAGGATGAACAAGAGAAATAAAGAAAAAAGAGAGAGAAAAAGAGGTATTATTCTGGTTTAGTATTATGTTTGTGTGGGCTGTAAAGCAATATAATTGTTGTCTGCTACTGCAAGTTGGAAGAGAGTTTATTCTGTGTTCTGTACAGGGCATCTTGGCTGTTACAGATCACACTTATAGAACACCCCCACATTTATATATATCCCTCATTTTTATGGATTGCAATTTTTTTCCGTCCCGGGGGTGTTCTGTCTCAATTCTCTTCTGGGACAGTTTTTTCAAATAAATTTTTTTCCTGCCCCAAAAATATTTTTTTTATATTTTTATTATTTATATATATAATAATTATTCATATTTTAATATAATTAATATTTTAAAAAATAAAAAAATAATACTTATTTTAAATAAAAAATATTTTTATTTAAAAAAATGATTTAATTAATTAATTAATTAAAATTAAAAAAATAATTTTAATATTAAAATAAAATAAAAAATTTTAATAAAAATTGAGGATCGGAGATCCCTATCTTTGTGTGGTGCGGGAATGAGAATTCAAAAAAAATTTCTCGATGGAGTACAAAGCGGAATCGGAGTACGGGGCGGAGTGTCGGGATCAGGGATAGAAATGGAGAACTCTATCCCGAACCCGCTCCATTACTATTCCTACTCATTTTAAAAAAATTTTAATTAAATTTTATTTATTTTTATTAAATTTTTTAGCTAGTCTATAATATATGATAAAATTTTTACATAGTATAAGTTGACATTTAATATTTGTATCATTCAAAAGTTATTTTCTTGTTAAATCACAAATCATAAATGTCAATTACACCAAACTTAATTAGTAATCGCTGATTAGTCTGTTGAAAATGAATAAGTTTGAGTTGGAATATCTCTATTTATTAATATTAACTTTTTGTAGAGTGATATAATTACAGTATTCATTTAATTTTTTAGCAAACTAAATAAAATTGACAGTGAAGAAAATATAAACCTATGTACCAACTGACTTAACTACCCACGTTAAAATATGGAGAGAGATCCAGTCAAGAATGCGAAATTTATATAAATATATTAATATAGATCTATAAATAAATGTGGAATAAAAAAAATTTAAAACAGAAGGCTATACCACCGTTAAAGCTGAGTGGGAGATTCAAGGCTATTGCTCCTACTAACAGGTTTAATAATAGTATTTTTTTTTAAATTTCTCCATTAAGAAATAAAATGAAACAAACTTTTTAAAATAATGTACATATAATTTTTAAAAAAAACAAGAAGAAAAAAACAGATTTCAAATTTTTTTATTTAATTATCTAATTTTCTTATATATCAACAGCAATGGGGTTTGTTCTAAAGATAAAGTTCCTTTCTGCGTTTTAGTTTATGTTATATTTCACATGAACACGTTGGATTCTTGTCCCTCTTAGCATGTTACAATGATTCAAGAAAGTGGTAATACTTGTTGAGATTAATGGGAATAATTAGATACGAGGCCTTTCATATTCTTCATTTTTTTAGTTTATTATTATTATTTTCAAACTTTTTTTAAGAAAATGTATTATCAATAAATACTGATACTTAGGTATCATCTACAATAAAAATCCAATTTAATAACAAGATATTGAAATTTAACAATATAAAATAAATTAAAGATCTAAAACAATTACATATAACTTCTTCTATACTGTTTCAGAGAATTTTGATATCTCAATATCTTTTAAAATTGGAACTTCTATAATTATTAGTTAAGTCCGTTCAAAAATTGTTTTTATCTTATATTTAAAATAAAAAAAACAATCTGAATCAAAATGGAGAAATATATTAGATCCGTAGATATTTAGAGTTATTAATGCTAAAAAAATAAAATCAAATACAAAAAATAGAGGATTAGAGGCTGCCGTTGGCCTCCCAATGATAGCCTCGAACGAAAAAGAGGAAGAGGAGTTGTTAGAGTCCTAAAGAATAAAGAGAAGAGAGAGAGGCAAAAAAAATTATTATTTTTGAAACTTATTTTATCTTGTTCTTTAGGGATGGAGCTAAGCTAACCAAATTACAATCATTGAATTTGAAGCAATAAAGTATTTAAACAGAATCCACTTTTATTTAATTGAACTTTGAATTTGATTTGAGTTCAAATGTTTACAAACTTGATTAGTTGGATAGCAATTTGAATATGAGACGATCCAAATTCGTCCCAAATGGATCTGAATATAGAAAAAAAAAGTCCAAAGGAATCGATTTAAAAAATTTCTTAAATCGATTTTAAACCAACCCAACCCATTTAATTCGATTTTTTTAATTACTTTTAATTTTTCAAGAGGGATGTGATTAATGAGTCAATTTTAATCCATCCAAAATTCAAAATGATCCTAAAAAAATTATATGATAATTTTTAAACCTGAAATGACCCGATTTCTGGGTCCTGTATAAAATATTTTACAACTCTCCTTATTATATTTGAAGAAAAATGTTAATTTCATTCTGATTTTAGCTCACTACACTATAATTTTATTTAACCTTTTATATTTAGGATTTGGCAAAACAAAATCAAAATTTTAAATTTTTTAATGATAATAAAGTTGAATTGGTTTGGTTCACATTATCTTGATTATTCTGAGTCGAGCTTGTGAATATTACAAAATAATGAGTATAAATTGAGATTTCAATTCCCAAGTTTAATGACCAATTAAGTTGAGTTTGAAAAGTATTAAATATATGATTCACATGAGTATGTAGGATATAAGATTCTTTATAGGCATACTAATATTAATATATTACACTTATTAATTATTTCTAATATTATCTTTATGATTTTAATTAATATTGATATATAATATTCTTATTTATTCAGCTTTCAAAGTTTACAACATTTATTTTTGATAAATTATAACATTGATTTTAGTAGTAAACATTTTTTTTTTGGAGAATATAAATAAGTTTGTTATTCTGTGTGAAGTGTGATATTGATAACCAAGTTATATCCCTTTTGCTTTTATTAGTTATTTATCAGCTTGTAATTCGTACCTCAAAATTGAAAATTCGAAAGTTTTTTTTTTTTTGAGGAAAAAGGGGATTCATTAACGAAATTAACAATCAACATCTATTGCTGCTATTACAGAAAATTTGAAGACTTAATTTACTTGATAAGGGAGTTTTACTTTGTCATTGTTAATTTAGAAATAATTTTATAACCAAATTAATTAAATATTGGAAAATGATTCCCAATTTTATAGTAATTAATCTCTAATTTCAATGTAAATGATTTTTCATTAAGAATTTGTGTGATTCAACAATTTAAGATAATTGATAATTGATAGCTGATATAATTTTTAAAATTTGATAGTTGATGATAAATAACTAATAGTTAGAAAAAAAATTAAAATTTACATGTGCTTTTATATGTTGAAAACCATTAAAAAAAATAATTTGAAGACGCTAATTTTATAATTAATAATATTTTTTTGATATAAATCATAAAGTATTCTAAAATTTAGTGAGTTATAAACTAATCAAGATTCATATTAGCTAGGCTCCTTAAGGGAATAAAAATATTATTTCTGTATTTTAAAGATATTTCATAAAACTCGAATTCAATAAATTTTAAAATTTAAATTAGTAATATAGTCTAAATAAAAAATAAATTAAATCAATTAGCACTTATAAAAAAATTTACTACATAGTTAATTGAAAATAAAATCAACCATCACTAGCATAATCATAAAGTTTATCGAATATATTTATGAGGTAACTATGGAAATAAAAACAACTATTTTTTTGAATAATAGCATGAAATTCATTAATAATAAAAAATCAATAAAAATATAAAATCAAATATGAAGTGAATTATCCAATAATATTTTGAGTTTGACAAATTTTTTCAATAGTAATAATAATAATAATAAAAACAATTATAAACTGCCATGGATCTCCAAATCAAATATGTATTAAGTATATTTATTTTACACCATAGCAATAATTGGTAAGAAAAAGTCAAAATACCATCCCACCCTAAATCAAAATAAATAAGACTGAAAAAAACAAATAGGAGATTTGAATAATTGGATTTTAATAAAGATGAAAGAACTTAAAATGTGACACCACATTAGGAATTAATAATGCAATGTGAACTAACCATATGGTTATAGAATATAAAATGTCAACGTCTATAATTATTGTTAATCAATAATGATTTTGAACCTTTTTTAATTACTAAACTTTGGTCTGTTACTTCTTTCCTTCCATGCTCTCACCCAAAAACTAACTCAAAAAAAAAATTACTTAAATTCATTATAATTGTAAATTACACTTATATTTTATAAGCAAACGATGACATACGATATAATAAAAGATGCTGACGTGACATTCTTTATGAATAGAAATTAATATATTTTCTATTTATGTTTTTTACAGAATTTTGAGATTTTTAAACTATTTTAATTTAACATTTAATATTATATTTTATTAATATATTAAAAATTAAATTCTAACTTAAAAGGCATAAAATAAGTATAGAAGTTCAAACTATTCAACTTCGAATTTCCATAGCTCTTCTTCATATTTGGACATATATCTAACATAAAAGATATAAAATAAGTATGCTACTTACATTAAAAATAGAAAATAATACTATTTTACAAGATTAAAAAAATTTTAATTTAAAAAATATTTAAAAATAATTTATTAAAAAAACTTTGATGATAATAATAGAATTTAATGCTAAACTACTTATTATAATAAATACAACTACTGTTGTAATATATAAATGAATTTTTTTAATAGTGTGAAAATATGCACTTGAGGCATCTCTTTTAAAAGGTTAGACTATATGTCAGTAGTCATCTATATATTAAGGGATTGATTGAAATTGTTGTTTGGTATTTAAAAAAATATATTTATAATTTTTTGATTTAATTGACTAATTTTTTAAATTTTTTATAAACTATTTTTTTAAAACTTGATTTTGGAAAAAATATATATTTAAGGGTCGTTTGGCATTGTGTTTGCCAAAATCAATTTTAGAGAAAAACAATTTATTTTTAAATTTATTGAGTTTTAAAAATTATTTTTTGAGAGAATCAGATAAATATGTATTTTTTCTAGAAGCAAATTTGAGAAAAATAGTTTATAAAAAATTTTAAAAAAATCAGTCAATTGAATCAAAAAAATTTTAAACTTATTTTTAGACACCTAACAATAATTTCAAACACTCATTATTTATTTCATTGTAAAAACAATTTTCAAAATTCAAAAAAATTAAAAATATTTTTTTAAAAAATATTTTTTTCAAATGCAATGTTAAACCCACCATATTTATGTTAATTTGTTCTTATCTTACGGTTTTCTCATTTGCAAGAATTGTCAATATCATATTTATTTTATTTATAAACATAATTAATGAAATGCATATCTATTTTTTATGATTATATATCTCACTTTATAAAATAAATTTTTTTTATGCAAAAATTATTTAATCATAAAATAAAAAATATATTTATTCATATCATGAAATTATATTGATTTTCCTTTATTTTTTAAATTCTTAGTATTTTAACTACAAATTAAAATTTTATTTAAACAAATTAAATTTATTTTTCTTTCTCCACGCGAAGCTCAAAACACAACTAGTTTTAAGATATACATCAATATATTTACCGTGTTTTCGCATCGTTCATAAAATATATAATATTATTCTAACAAATTAAAATTTCTATACTTTAAAAATAAAAATATGACCAATATTTTTAAGTAATTAAACATGAAAAATATTATATATATCTGATTCAAAGCGGAGTGGGTAATAGGTAGTCATGTGTTAAGTAGAAAACAAAAGAAAAGTAAACAAGAAAAATCACAAACACTACTGTGATCTATGGAAGACAATCTTTTTAATTTCGATCGTTAAGCATATAAGTTACATTAAATCCTCACATATAAATACAAAGTATATCTATAAACTTAATATTAAACCTAATCACTCCATCCGGATAGTCATGTATATATATTTTATTAATTCTAAATTTGGGAGATCTTCACAAAAAAATTCCATTCACTGCCAAAATATTTTAGGTCAAATTATAATTCGGATTGCCCAGAAAATTCGAGTCACTCAACATCAAGTAAGTCAACAGCATGGGGGCACATCCAGATATTATAAATTGAATTATAACATTTTGTATCACAAAATTGAAAAAAAAAAAAGAAAAGGAAAATAAAGGACATGAATGCTCAGAGTAATAATTTGTTCAAAAAGTAATTCCAATTTCTTTTCTAAATTTCTATCCTTTTTCTACATTTTTGTTTTCCATTTTGCATAGAAATAGTGGGGGCGTCCCCTCTTTTACAAAGATTAGCAAAAATTAAGGTAAATGGGACATGGAATGCAGCCTTACACAATCACATTATAGAAATTGAATTACAAAGCTGTTGGTTTCCTACTCGAATCCCTTTAAATCAAAGCCAAATATAACTTTTCCTTTTCCTAATTGCTTAAAGAAAAGAAAAGAAAAAAAGGCTGAATTGGGAAAGCAACCACACTGTTCAAAAGGGAAAAATCCACCCCATCAATAAACATCAAATTAAAATTTTTATTTTGTAATATAAATAATTTTTTTCCGATCCACCAAAAATAATATGATGTGTCTTAAAATTTGCATTTCCAAATTTCACTATCCAAAAAGAAAAGGAAAATTACATGATATATACTTTTTTTAAATTGTTTTATAAACAAATATTCTCCTAATTTTAAAAATTTCATTTCTACACTTTTTATCTTTCAAAAATGCATTTTTAAAATTCTGTCTTCGAAAAATGCCTTTTTATATTTTATATTTTATAAATGTTATTTTATTTGTAATAACCCAAAAATTGTGTATTTTTGAAATAGAAAATTAAAAAAAGTGTAGTTTAAAAAAAACATATTTATATATACTTTTTTTTAGTATTTATGTACATAAGTAACTAGTTTATCCATTAGGCCCAAGTATATGGGCTATGAAAAAAATATCGGGCCGTTGAAGTGCGATTTAAGGGCCCAATAAGCTTCTAACGATATCGTACTAATTCAAGATCCGAAAATTGGTGATGCAAATGATGGATCGATTTTCGATTATATGTTGAATAATCAATTTCAATTATATGTTATATATAGAACTTTCTCTTTAGTACGTTGAGTAATGATCATTAAATTTATAATTAGTGCTCCACATATATGGAAGCAATAATATATCAAAATTAAAAAGTATTGCCGTTTTGTTTTCTAGAGACGTAAAATTGTAATAATAGCTGTGCAGCAATTTATATAGAAAAGGCATCACTCCTCCTCTATGCTCATTGGGAATAATTATTTCTCACTCTTATTATTCCAACAATCAAAATTTTATTTTAGGATATAATTTGTGTAATCAAACACTATTAATATAAATATTATATTCCGATTATGATCTTAAGTTTATTTTACAGAGGCCAAATACCCTCTAAAATAAATACAAAGTCTGCTTAATGCATTTTCTAGAAATAATCATATCAAGAAGATTATTAATTTGTTCAATTTCCTTATCTTTCTAAAAATGAAATAATCATATCAATTAAGAAGATTATTTTCATAAATTCCCACAAAAATTGAAAATCAATTTATTTTTCTTTTTTTTTTTCCCTAACGAAAATTATTACCACAAAATAGCAAATTTACTAGGTACACACCGACTCTTAAGACCAAAAAAAAAAAAAACGAAATCCAGCTGCTTCATTCCATTTGTGTCACTATGGCTCACCGAGCTTAGTGGGCTGCGGCCTCTACTGAAACACCGTGTAAAACCACCGTCTCGACGGTTAAACCTGGCCCGAACCCGAACAGAACACCCCAATCCAGCCCTTCACCAGTGGTGGCTTTCCCTTCTTCAACAGACTTCTTTCTCATTTCGTCAAGAATAAACAAAACACAAGCACTCGACATATTCCCATATTCACTCAATACATGCCTCGTTGCCCTCATTTTATCCGGTTTTAAGCTCAGTTTCGCTTCGACCTGATCGAGAATCGCCGGACCGCCTGGGTGAGCTATCCAGAATATGGAGTTCCAGTCGCTGATTCCGATCGGAGAAAATGCTTCCACCAGACTTTTCTCTATGTTCTTCGAGATTAAACCAGGAACATCCTTGAGCAAATGAAATGTGAGCCCTACTTCACGTAGATGTCCATCAATTGCGCCGTCTGAATCAGGGAGGATCGTCTGCGCCGCCGATACAATCTGAAACAACGGCCGTTCGATGGAAGTATCTGGATCAGCGCCGACGATTAAGGCTCCGGCGCCATCACCGAAAAGAGCTTGACCTACTAAAGAATCCAAGTGAGTGTCAGAAGGGCCACGGAAAGTGACGGCGGTGATTTCCGAGCAGACGACGAGGACTCTGGCTCCCTTATTATTCTCAGCCAAATCCTTAGCTAAACGGATAACCGTGCCGCCGGCGAAGCAGCCCTGCTGATACATCATGAACCGCTTGACGGAGGGGCGGAGACCGAGAAGCTTGGTGAGCTGATAGTCGCAGCCGGGCATGTCTACGCCGGAGGTGGTGCAGAATATAAGGTGAGTGATCTTAGACTTAGGTTGTCCCCATTCTTTAATGGCTTTTGTTGCTGCTTCCTTTCCAAGCTTGGGTACCTCTACCACCACAATATCTTGACGAACATCAAGAGATGGTTCCCAATATGCACACATATTCTGATTCTCTTTCAAGATTTCTTCGGTTAGGTGCATATGCCTTTTCTTGATCATCGATTTTTCACCTGTTAATTGCCATAAATTTAACATTTGTCAATAGTATGAAATCCCTTTCTTGAACAATCAAGAACGAGATTATAAAAGAAATCAAGAAAATTGGACGTACACATGCGCTTGAATTTCTCTTTGAGCTCGGTCATATGCTCACTCTTGGTGATCCTGAAATAATAATCAGGGTAGTCTGACTGGTTGACGCAGTTGGAAGGGGTGGCGGTGCCAATGGCCAGGATGGTGGCCGGTCCTTGAGCACGTTGGGCCTTTCTGATGTCCTCCACCGATGCCGCCATTCCTGAATTCGGGCCAAGAATTTGCGCAAGTAATTAAGAGACGAAGGTGTAGAGAATTGTGGGTGAGTGTTCAGTGGTAGCAGTAGCATGGACTCTGATTAAGGTTGATATATATGGAAGAGGGGGGTTGGTTTGATGGACGGAGGGGCTGATGGCCACGTGGTGGTGGTGTTAGATGATTTAATCAGTGGTAGATAGGATACCACCTTGCTTATTTATAGTTGAATTTTAGGTAGTTTTAATTTAATTTTTTTTATGTGTTTTCTCCTCACCTAATTATTTAATTCTAGTCGGATTTGCTAGTTCAACTTTTAATTCATCCCATAAATTTTGATTGTTTGATTTGTCTAAATTAATTATTATTTAATTAAATTAAATTAATTATTTCTATTTTATGATCACAATGAGTAATATTGGAAATTTATGATTAATTAGTTGTGATTTGGATAATTTTTGAAAGATTTCTAAAAATGACGATCAATTATGCTAAAAAAATTATATACAATGAGAAATCATTTAAAAAAAATGTACTAATTAAAACTGAACCGAACGGCAAAGGATCTGTGCACGTTTTCAATTGCATGAGTAGATGTGGACAAATCAGGTCCTAGAAAGTAGAAGGTGAGAGGCTTTTGCCTTTTGGTTTTGGCACTCCATAGAGACAAGATAAAAGAGGCAAGGTGGTTGGTTGTTTTATATTATTATTTTTATCTAATAATCTCATTTATCATGAATTTCAATTAAACACACTATTAAATAACTCTTTTTTATATTAGTTTATTTTTTAAAACTTCAATTTCATTTACATTATTAATGTTATTGTGAAATATACTTTCGATACACTCTAAGGTCAAAATGTAGAATTTGAGATTAAAATAAAATATAATCTATTATTTGACTGAAGCTAAAAATATGTTCTTTATAAATAGGTAGCATATTAAAAGGGATATGGGGCAAAAGCATATATTCTATTATGCATATTTTATTTATTAAGCTTTTCATTAATGTTTATTTATCTAGATTAAGTCCTACAACTTTTAATTTATTATAACTTTAAATGTTAGAAAAATGGTGGTGAGTGAACGAAAGGTCACGAGAATGCTATGGTGGTAGAGGTGTTGATGGTGGTGATCGTTAAATGTACGTTCATTTAATATTTTATGGTTTCTAAGTTGCTCTTCCTTCTTCATAAACAATTTTAATAGAAGTGTTACAAAAATCAAAATATTTATGATTTTTTCAGAAAAGCAGACAATAGAAAATGACTGGAGAAATACGACCTACATTGTAAAACTAAGATTTTAATTAATTTATTTTTTTGTGGGTTTCACCTATTAATTGTTAAGATATATTTGTGATTAATTTGGATTTCAGTTTGGGTAATTGGCATTGAGTCTCTTTGAGGTATATTTGCAATTTTAGTTTTGTTAGATTTTAATTATTTCATTTTTGGCCTAAATTAGAAGTAGAAAACGATGATGGAAAATATTGGAATTATAGAAGAAAATATAACAGATAGTGTGGTGATTCACACTTGAAGTTGAGATGAACTTCAAATAACTTGGAAAATCATCATCATCATCATCTTCTTCTATCATCATATTATTATTATTATTATTATTATCTTCATCTTGGGTGAAATGATATTGGGTCTAATATTGTGGTTCTTGATTTCATTTTCTGGTAATAACATCAATTTCCCAATTGGAATTATTCGATAAAAAATCTGCTAAACCTCTCATTTCATATTTTGCTTGTTTATAAACCTTGAGACGTTTCAGTAAACTGTCCACCTTACTATTTTGAACACTTGGGATTTTAGAATTCGAGTTGAGTGCTTGAGGATAATTATGAATTCATTAATAGAAAACTCCCACTTGCGTAGGAAAACAAGACACCATGGTGGATCCCATACTCAACGTTTGATTTCAATTTTTCCGTGCAGCCAAATTAAATAGGAGCCATCCCTTCTGCATGGCTAAAAACTCTTCTAACAGAAATTGAAAACTATCCACCCACCCTCTATGTATATAAGAAGATGACCGTTTAAAATTAAAGACTCAGGACGAGCATTTACTGATAGATTGGAATCAGTAATATTCGCCTGGAAGAGGCAAAATGGGATTATAGGCCAACCCAAGGCAACGAAATCTTGCCATAATGCTATTGAAATGGGCAGCGGCATCAGATCCGTTGCAATGCCTGAGAGCTTGTGAGCAAGATATGACGATATGTTCATTACGGTGCACAACAACTGGAGGACCGCGGTAACGAATGCACCATGGATTAACTTGGCATGCATCGATGAATGTCTTGAAACCCCTCCACCACCACCTAAAGAGCTAACACCTCCACATGTCCGACTACCACCACTCGAGTAATAATAATTCCATTAAACTAGAGAGCGGAGAGAGTTGACATACAGTTCAAAGTGGGGGCAATAATAGGGTTCACATGCTGCTGAGACTGAGTCGAGTCCTAAACAAACTTTTAACGTGCTACTACAACTGTTCTTGGCGCCTATTTCCTCGAACATATAATTTGGTAGTTCGCACAAAATCCATATTCTTATATGCTAACATAGTAATATGGTCTGTCATAGAAGGACAAAAAATTAGAAAATTCATGTAATCAAGGAAAGTTACATTAGACTCGGTAGAACATTTGATTCAAGAGATGATATCTTTGCCATCAGGAATAGCGCACATGCTCTGAAGCTGTGAGTTAACAGATGACTTTCAGGTATAAAGATACCTAGGAATATTACATTTGAAATTGCAGAGCGATTGTATATATAATTTCATGCCTAGTTTTTTTGCCCCCGACTCGTCTTTTCCTCGATACCTGATTGAGAAAATCGATGTCGAAGAACATCTAGCACATCTTCCATCTTCACGTCTTTAAGTGCCAGTAGAACCATGGCATGGTAAAGTACATCTGCCATCTCTGAGGCCGTTCTCGTGCTATGCTCATTCTCCTCTAGCGTTTGGCATAACTCATCTGCCTCTTCCCTACAAATATAAGATATTCTAAATTCCCAAAACCCAAGGAAAAAAAAAGCTCAAAGAATCTTAAACAAACTCAAAAAGGTAAAGCCAAACGAATAATAGAAAGAGATGGAGATGCAGCCATGAAGATCTTACTGCTACCATTTTTTTTTTCAAGGTAAGAAACAGATGAACAAAAAGAAGTTAGAAGCGTGTCCCTATTTTGATAATGGAGCTTATGTGTCTGAGAGAAGATAGGAACCATTATAAATCAATTCCACCAAATCTAAGTACCTGATTTTTGAACACAATAAATTTTGATTTTGTAGTAATCGTTTAGTCCAAGAGGGCTTTCCATCTTGTGGCACCGCTAATTCTTCTTTGCGCTGTGAAATTGTGGACTCTAATGAATACAAAGTTGTCAATGCTAACTTACTTCCCTCAGCCTGCAACGATTAATCAAATATCATTATAAATCTATAAATTAATAACATATGTCCAAAAATGCAAAACCAAACCATGGTTAATTATTTCATGCAAAGTTTGAACTGTGAACCTGCTTATCTTCTAGATAATCACCAACTGATGTATAATAGCAAGTTTCTGCCCCTGTGTGGCAAGTTGGTCCATCAGGCTTCCCTAGATAAATTATCTGCAGGAGCAATTAAATAAATTAAAACAAAATTAGGGAAGAATATCTTGTAGATTTCAGCTACAAGTTGCAGTGAACATACAGAGTCACAATCACAATCAAGATAGATGTCATGAATATTGATGAAATTCTTGGAGGTCTCTCCCTTTGTCCACAAACTGGATCGTGACCTACTGTAAAATGTTGCCTTCCGAGAGGAAATTGTTATTGCTAGAGCATCCCTGTTCACAAAGCCTTGCATTAATATAGCTCCCGTGTCAATGTTTTGAGCTATAGCCACTGCCAAACCTTTGTCGTCCCACTTTACAGTGTCTAACAGTGTCTCAACCTAAAATTAGATAGTAAGTCTATCCCTGCTTACATTTACAGGTACATCAAACTTGAAAGCTAGTAACAGATACACATGAAAACAAATATAACATGTATGAGATGTAGTAGTGCATGCAGCCTTATAAAGCAAATCATTTTGATATGCGAAGAAGCAACATGAATCAGCAGCTTAATAATACCTATTGAATAATCGGATTTCAGTCCTCTAGCTCATATATTTATCTTTAATTCAGAAAACACGAACAGAGTTACATGAGAAGGGATGTCAACCGGTTGATGCTGAATCTTTGCCACAAAAATTGCAATATAGAGTCCAGAATTGCTTAAGTGTGCTAATTATTATGTGCAGGCTACCAAACAATGAATACATTCAAGAGAAGAGATGAACCAATTCTAGAGACTAATTCTCTTATTTTACTTTTGCTAGATCAGTAGCAGCACCTTCATTAAGTCTAGGGTAGACAGCAGATATTATTTGTGGTTGGACTAGCAAAAAGAGAGAGAGAGAGAGAGAGAGAGAGAGAGAGAGAGAGAGACATTAACATGTCACTTTTACAATCTTCACTTTAGCCTAAATCTCTATCTGATAAGACTACTCAAACACATGTAGGATACTTTGAAACATTAAATGGGCAGATAAATCTATAAGAATTTTGGTACAAAAGGTAAGTCTGATATTGGTCAAAGTATTGTTACTTGGGCTAGAGTCCAACTAAGCAAAAGTGCTTTTCATGCACAACAATGCATATATATACACAAAGATAACATAATACTGCAGTTGCCATGATTAAACTATCAATTCAAACAAGCAGTTAAGTTTAACTAGCAGCAAGCATTACAAGTTTAGAGCCATATAATTAAGGGCTCAAGAGGCAAATCTTCAAAGAGAGATACAGAAGGCAAGGACACCAAAAAGATATAGCTCAAAAAACAATTAATTGCATATTATTGGGCAACGATGGAAGCCTTCAAGAGCAGTAAATAGAAAGATGGTAAACCCATCCATCATATTTCCTTCCCTCTCTTTGATTTTCCAAACATGTAACAATACCCCAACCACGGGAGACATGGTAGAAATCTGACTATGTCAGGTTGAATCACCAAAAATAAACATGTAAAAGTTTCCAGTAAGAAAAACTTGTAAAGGATTGAGCAAATGTAGAGCCATAATGATTCATACCATATGTGATTGATCAAGCAAATCAATGAGACAAATGTGGAGTCCAGATGTAGCTCAAACAATAATCAAATACATATTATTGGACAACGATGGACACCTCCAAGCAATGGTAAAAAGAAAGATGGGAGACCCATCAATCAGGTTTCCTACACTTTCTTTGATTTTCCAGGCATGTAACAATCCCTACCACAATAAACCACGGAAGGCATCTAACTATGTCTGGTAGAACCATGGACAAAAGCCCAACTGAGACAAATGCCTAAATTCATATCATTGGGCAAAGACAAGACCTTCAAGGGAAAGTTAACATGGTAGCAATTCATTCACATTAAAGACATGACAAATAAGGATCAAACTAGAGATTTATGAAAAATGTTAGGATTTAAGCACCTTGGATTCAAGATAGAGATCTTTATCAGTTTTCTTAGCAGAAGCCAAAACTACATGACAGTTTTTCCTGCTCTTGGCATTTTCTCCAATTGGAAAAAAGACACGGCCTTTTGACGAGAACCGTAGAGATTGAACACAGTGAAAGGGTGAAACCGCCATCACAAATACAGAAAGATAAAAGCTTTCTATGCTCTTTCGCTTCTCAAATTAAAAACTCGTCCTGAAAGTGACCAAAACATGAAATAGACAAATATCAAATGAAGTATTTTTATAAACCTCATCAATGGCAGTAAATTGAATCACATACACGCAGGAGAAATGCGATACTATATGGACGAGGCAGTACGTCAGTATTACCTCTTTGTTAGGAAAGAGCTTCGCTATTCTCATCGCAGCGGCCGCCACGTTTCCATGTTCTCTTCAGTCACAGTTTAGGGTTTTAAAGAGAAATAGATGGAGTATCCCAAAAATAATTAAAAAAATTAATATCTCTATGCCAATATAATAAATCATGTTAAACTAATTATCTAAAGTGATTATCCATTATAAAATTTAAGCAAACCCCACCTCTATGCTTCTTTTTTTTTGTAATTTAAGTTTTCATATTATTATTTCAGAGTCATTTTTTTGATAGTCTTTTCAAAATTAAATTATTATTATTAACCTATTAATTTAAATTATCTTTTATTTATAGTTTAAATTGAATATAATACGAATTAAAACCAATAATATGCATATTATTGGTTAGATGGTATATATTACTTTACATTCAGTCCAAACCAAATAAAAAAGTTAATTTTATATTATTCTAACTATAAAAAAAAATCAAAAAATGACTTAATTAATATTAATATAATTTTTTTATTATCAAATAATTAAAACTATAATCTTACTCATACCTTGGGTTCATATCACTAAAATAATATGACAATGATTATATAAAAAGGTTAAAAAAATATAAAAATTAAATTATGAATTTTAAAAAAATATAATTTTATAAGTGGTTAAGATGATTGTAACGTGCTTATATTCACTCAAATACAAGGAGACCGTAATTAAAAAAAAGTATAATAAGAAAATCAGATTGAATTCAACAGAATTGAAGATTTTAAATTGGATGACTTTTTCAAACAGATTGGATCAGAAATTGCAAGGTTTAATCATAAATTTCCAAAACAAAATTGAGAAATTTTGGTGATCATTATGAATTCATATACGAAGGAATAGGATGATTGAGTGTACTGGATTATTTCTCAGAAACTTAATCGACAGGTCGCCATACAAACGAACACCTCTACTCTACTGTCTCGGAAAAAAAAAAAGCGTCTCTAACTATCAAATAAATCCATTTTCTTTTTCCTTCTTTTTTTTGTTTGAACAAAAACTCTCACTTCACTCGCAGTTATCAACTGCATCAAGCGATCAATAATCTCCGATTCTGGAAAAAACATATGGAGGGGGACACCTTTTTTCTGCTCCTGTAACTCCACAGAGAAGCAACTCCTGTTATAATTGCGGAAATCTCGATCATTGGGCCAAAAAATGCCCAAGCAAAACTCCCAAGAAATCGCCTTCCTTCAGCCCTGGTTCATCCACCAATACTTCTAATTTGCCACTAGTTCGATGCCCTTGTAATAGGGGCGCTTGCCGAATTCGAACCTCCCTGACCCCCAAAAATCCTAATAGGAAGTTCTTTGCTTGTCCTATTGAAAACTCTAAAGATAATTACTGTGTTGTGCTTCCTCTGTTTACTTTTGTGCAATTTGCTTCGATATTTGTCAATTTTTTGTTTTATTTTCAGGAAAGATGTAATTTTTTAAATGGTGCGATGAGTCAACTGGAGCTCCTCTTTGTTCTTGTGGAGTTGGGACTTGCAGCTTGAATAGAAAATCTTGTGGCCCTGATGAAGGGAAATAGTATTTTGCTTGCCGGAGTAAAAAGGTTACTTCTTAATGTTCTGTTTATGTTAGTGGTAATGCATAATTTGAGTCAAATTTCTTCTAATTTTTGTATTACATTATTTGTAACACATAACAAATAATGTAAGCTGGAAACCAGTAGATGAAAAAATGAAGCTAAAGGACTGTGACTGATGTTTTTTTTTCAAAAAAAAAAAATTCCAAGCAGTGGATTAGATATTCTGATATCTGTAGACCTGCATTGGCCATTAGGTTTTACTGTTTTAGAGTTACTTGGCCTTCACATTGCGTTGATTCCATGACCTTGAGCTGCTTTTGTCAACGGTTCACTGCAGGTTTGGGGTAATTGTAGGTCATATTTTTATAATCTCAACCATTCATTTCAAACTGGATGTTTGTGATTTAATTATTTAATTGCTAGTCCCTCACTCTTTAAGATTTCGAATTTTTAGGTTCAATTGAATTATTTTATTTCATTTTGAATTAAGTGGTAGAAATTGTATTAATCTGACTACAATTCACTTGAGCACAAGATAATTTTATTCTGACATAAAAAAAAAGGTTTATGTACTAACAAAAAGATAAGTGATTCTTTTTCTTCTTATTTTTTAACCTCCCGAGTTACCTGTAATGATTCCCCTTTGTTTGAATTTTTTTTTGCATCTTGTGCTGAAATTGAATTAAACTTTGGTACTAGATTCAGTTGAAGTTTCAACAAATTTGTTTTTCATATGGCGTGAATAGACTGTTTTTTACTTTGTTATTCCTTGGATTTTTCTGTTGGTAAGCATTCAGTTATCAGCCATTGCTTTTTCCATAAAATTGCTCTTCACTTCAACTGCTTTTGCATAAACTAGAAAAGGTTTGATAGCTTGTACAAGCTGTCCAATACAAGCCTCTCAGGAATAAGAGGATATGGGCATACTGCACTTGGTAATGTGTAAGATCAAAGTGTATGCTTTCTTCAGTTGCTAGCCAGTGAAATTACACTATTGCAGACAAAATCTACTTCTGAATTTCTGGATAGGGATCTTGTCACAATCTATTAAACTTAACTTGAGTTGCCTCTATGGTTTGTGGAGAACAACAATGGTCAATTTCAGTTTGTTTGAGAATATAATGCTCTGCTATGTTCCTCTTTTTGATTCATCTGGACGATGTTCATGTAGAGGGGGCATGTCCTTTTTGTCACAGTTCTTTCTTCTAGTTCCTCCATGAGCCATGCATTTATCTCTCTTTATTGATAGACGCTTTACCAATATCCTAACTATCTAAACGGTGATAATTGAACTTTAGCTACTTCTGATAAATGACTTGCAGTAAAACTTTGTGAGAATATTCGTATTTAAAAAGGTATTTGGGATATTGAGCATTCATGGAAGAGAACTAAAGCATTCGTTTTGCAAAGATATAATCCAATAGACATATTTATTTATTGAATCTTAAAGCAATTTTGTATTCATCTTAAGTTTTAGTAGTGTCGCTAGCTTGGTCTGTTTAAATGCATTTGGCATTAAATATCATAATTTGTTTATACGATCTCTTACCAAACAAACCTCTTTACATTGATGTCAGTCTTTTTCCTGTTAAAAGGCTTGTAAACCTTCTTTTTTTTTTTGGTGCATTACAATTGAGAAATGTAACCATAGAGACATTTGACATAGGTTCACAACAGCAAGAATTTGGAGTTCTGGCTGGGTATTTATCTTATACTTACAGAACATGTGTTCATCTCAATTTTTCAATTTGCGCTTTTTATGTTTGTCTTGTTCCTGATCAAAATATTGTGACTTTGGTGCAGAATTATGGAGCTTGTGATTTTTTCCAGTGGGCAGATTGTGAAGTGAATTCCATGATGAAAAGGCATGGGGGTAAAAGCAAAGGTTACCTTCTCCTCAACCCCTTGTTATCGCTGCAAAGGATAACTTGGATAAAAAAGATAAGAATTCTTCAGAACAATTTGAATTTTCCAATATGGACCTAGTTATGCAAGAGGTGGAGTTCTGCAGTCCCATGACAAGGGAGGCACTTCAAGTTGTCCAAACAACGGCTCAATCAGAGAGTCATAGGTTGAGAGAGTTGTGGTGCCATATTGCTGTTGCCAGGGATACCATAACTGAAGTTTTATACTTCTCTGGATTTTTTTTTCATTCTATTTTAGGCTCCTTTCTTTTCTTTTCTTTTCTTTTCCTTTTATTTTTACTCATGTATGGGAGGATGTGCCATGGTGGTTTGGGTGTGTGTTCAGGGATTGTTAACGTGAAATGCACTGATATTTCTTTTTACCATTAAGTTATTCTTCTAGCATTACCATTCCACAATATTGGGATAAATATTTCTTTCTTATTTTTGGTTGTTGCTAGATGTTATATTTCGGATTTAGGCCTCCATGTGTGTGGCTGGCTGGTTCGGCTTGCTTTTCCTCCATCTCATCTCAGTGTCTGAAAGATCCTTCTGTTGTGCCTATTATTTGCTGTAAACATGGCTCCATCCTTTTGTTTGCTTATCTTCTTGCCTTCATCTTGGGTTCTGATACATATATATCTTTAAACAGGTAATTTTCCTTCCTTTGACCCTGTCATCATTGCAGAAGACATGGATTTGTCTAATGTTGAGGGCTCATTCTCTTGCAACATAATGCTTTGAGTGCTTAAACTGAGAAATCATAATCTCAAACCCCCAGTCAGGATGCTCAGGTTTCAGGTGGTTCTCTTCATGAGCCTTTAGGGGTTAGACCCTACTGGTATGATGCAGGATGATGATGCTTTATCAAAGTCAATCTTGAAGAAATTAGGGCAAACGCTTTTCAACATTTTCGAGTCCAAAAATCCATCTAATCCTGAACACATGCTAAAGGTGGCAGAAACCTGTTTTATACCCTTGCAGATCCTGTCCATTGAATGTGGTCCTTTTGTTGAGGCTGTTAAGGACTATGTTCACAATATATCAAAACTCACTTCAATTGAAGGGTCTATGCGTGATCGCCTCTCCTTTCAAGAACTAAGTAATCTTCATGATAATGAGAGTTCGATTCAACAATGTTTCCTGCCTTCATACTGAAGCACTGGCTGAATAACGAGCTTCTCACAGTCGCAGTCAATCACTTAAAGAGGAAGTTTCACATATCAAGGGCATGCTTGTTCAGCGTGAAAAACAGTTGTCATGTTGCGAGGCAGAGACATTAGTACTTAATGCACGGGTTGATGAAGCTTCTAAGGATTTATCCGAGCCAATGAAAAATATAGAGGTTTTTGATCATGATTGGTGGTCAATGCTGCAAAGGTTTGGCTTGAATTGATCGATTAACCGTACTGCATTGATGTAGGCTTTTGATCATGCGAGTTATTATATGGTAAAACAAGTCTACTGGTGTAAAATAGGTACGTATGTTTAACTGTTAAGTTAGTAAATCCCTTTAGTTGACGATTGTGTGTGAATGGCATGATGATATAAACAAGTAAAATACTAAAATCTGAATGTTCTGCTGTATCTTTTTATGTAAATTGGTGCATGTTCTCTCTTACTCTCCTTTCCATTAAGATTGTATATTATCTGACCAAACCAACCTGGCTCAATCCCAAAATTCGGTTTTCTCAGATGCATTATTGGGTCGGTTCAGCTGTTCATATATATTTTGATATTTTCTACTTGGTATCTCTTCTAATTCCATGTGCATGCAAAAATTAATTTGTGCTCCTAAAATAATATGAATTTTACTTTATTCTATAAAAATTATACTAAATTATAAAATTAAACTACAAATGACTATGACTATGACTATGCAATTAATTTTAAGGCTAAACTAAATTTGATTGAAAAGTGTGGGAACGAACTATATATTAAAAAAATAATAAAATAATTGGTTTAAAAGAAAAAAGTTTGAACAAAAAATAGATATAATATTTTGTCAAAAGAGAGGTAAATTAGAAAGATTCTAAAGTACAAAGAAGTGAGCAGTCAAATCATACAAAGTCATGATGGAATCTTTCATGGCTGTTTGCATTGCCAACGGACGCCACTCCCACTCCCACTCCCACCACCATCCCCATAAGAATATGAATATGCGTTTTCATCAACGACGCTAGAAACAGAGGTTAATCAAGTAATTCCATTCTGTTTTTTTCTTCTCAATTTCTTTTTTGAAATAAATAAAAAAAATGCTTTCAAAATCTCGTTCGCCTGTGCCTCGCTCCGTTTCATTGGCATCACATTTTTATTTGATGCAAAGGAAAAAGGAAATTCCCTTTCTTATTGGTTATTTTTGTGTGATGGGCACCGTTTCCAAGCCCGATGTGACTGCCGATCCTCCTGCTAAGCTCCGGCCTCAGTCTCTCCGGCAATTTTTTTTGCTTTTCTTCTAGTCCGTGCACGGTGGGGGGATTGAATTTTTACCTTTTCTTTTTCTGAAATTTTCTATTACCACGATTCTCTTTTTTGACATCAATCATGTGCATTCTTCTTCCTCTTCTCGGTCTTAGCTGCGGTTTCTGTACTTTTCCGCGTTGAATTGGAAATATTTTTATTCTCTTTTGACTATCTTCTTCAATTCTTCAACACTAATGACAAGGTTTGAATCTTTCTGCAATCTGTCCTAGTAAAAAATTTGGTTTTTTTGGGTCTTAATTTGGTCCATTTTGGCGACCAATTCCATTTTTCATTATGTAATTCTTTCAGCTTAAGTAAATATATATACATAAATTTTGGGTATTTTTCCTTTGAATTTGGAGGTAGAAGTTTCTGCTTTTTCTTTTTTCCAGTAAAAATGGAGGCAAAATCCAAAATTGGCAAGGAACATAAACCGAATTGCCATAACCCAGTTAAGAAACCAGGACCAGTGACCATGGACCATGTTCTATTGGCGCTTGGAGAGAATAAGGAAGAGAGAGAACAGAGGATTCGAAGTCTTTTTAATTTGTTTGATGTTTCAAATTCTGGGTATTTAGATTCTACCCAGATTGAGAAGGGCCTCTCTGCATTACAAATACCTGCAGATTACAAGTACGCTAAGGATTTGTTGAATGTGTGTGATGCCAATCAAGATGGACGTGTTGATTACTACGAATTCAAGATATATATGGATGATAAGGAGCTTGAACTCTACCGTATATTTCAAGCCATTGATGTTGAACATAATGGTTGCATTCTGCCAGAAGAGTTGTATGATGCACTTCTCAGGGCAGGTAACATTATACTCTCCATTTGTCCAAGATAATCATTTTCTTTTTTTCTTCTTGGAAAATGGTCTAATTCAATCCATTTTAAGAGTAACTACGAGGATCATTTGTGTTACTTTTTGCATTATTAATTTTTCCATTATCATTGTTTTATAAACTGATGTCTGAGAAATAAAATCCAACCCAGCGATCGCCATTACCATTCAATTTTTAAAGACCTAAATCTTTTCCCCATCTAATCAAGTAAGAGCAGAAAATGTAATAAATGGACACATAGATTGATTGCATTATATGTTGCTAGTGATTAGACCAGAATCTTGTACTTTCCAAATGCTTTGCTTGTCTCTGGCGATGTGAACAACTTGTTTCTTTTTCTGCATGTGGTTGATAGCTTGCACAAGGTAGTTTATGCATCTCTATGAAAGAACGTGGAAAGAGTTGTGGGAAATCTGTTATTTATTGTGGTAGTCACTGCTTAGAGCAAAGTATCCATGTGAATCGATGCTAGTGAGTTTTTATTGTCTAATATCCGTTGCTGTTTGGAAGCACAGGCCATAGGTTGCTTTATTAGACAACTTTTATCATTTTTATTGTGGGAAATATAATTTCATATCAGTCTTCTCATGTTTTCTATAGCTCTGATTTCTGGTGAATATCACCGAGAGTGCATTACTATGAAATCTTTTTTCATTCTTCTAATATTTGCTTTGGATCAAAGTTTGTAGAAACTTAGGAATGCTATTTGTAAGTTCATTCTATAAGCCACAATGTTATGTATAGCTCATATACACAGTTAGTGGATAGATACTAGTGGACAGTTAGCGGAGCGGAGCAGAGCGTAACAACGAACCATAGCGAGGAGTAAAGCGGCAGGGGCAATTCTGTAAAATTGCACCGTACGACATATATATATATTGTAACCTAAGTTGTACACATCTAATAAGAAAATCTAGTCACTCTGCTCCCTAGGCAAATTGACGAATTTCGTTAAATCTGTGTTTTTTTTTTCTTGTTGTTTTCATTATTTCTCAACACACAATAATTTTTCATTGTAGGGATTGAAATTGATGATGGGGAGCTTGCTCGTTTTGTCGAGAGTGTGGATAAGGATAACAATGGTGTTATAACATTTGAAGAATGGAGAGACTTTCTTCTCCTATATTCTCAAGAAGCTACTATTGAAAACATTTATCATTACTTGGAAAGGGTTTGCCTGGTTGATATTGGGGAACAGGCTGTTGTCCCTGCAGGCATCAGCAAGCACATCCATGCATACAGATATCTGATTTCAGGAGGGGTAGCAGGAGCAACATCGCGTACAGCAACTGCACCTCTTGATCGTCTAAAAGTTGTTTTGCAAGTGCAAACAACACATGCTCGTATAATGCCGGCAATAAAGGATATATGGAGGGAGGGAGGTGTCTTGGGATTTTTTAGAGGCAATGGATTAAATGTCCTGAAAGTAGCACCAGAGAGTGCTATCAGATTCTACACTTATGAAATGCTGAAGGACATCATTGTCCACGCAAAAGGAAAAGGAGATAAGGCGGATATTGGTACCACAGAGCGTCTCTTCGCTGGTGGTCTTGCTGGTGCAGTGGCACAAACCGCAATTTATCCAATGGATCTTGTAAAAACTCGACTGCAAACATATGCATGCGAAAATGGAAAAATTCCTAATATTGGGGCAATGTCAAGGGATATATGGATCCAAGAAGGACCTCGGGCATTCTACAGGGGCCTGGTTCCATCTCTTCTTGGAATCATCCCTTATGCAGGCATTGATCTTGCTGCATATGAAACTTTAAAAGATATGTCTAAGAAATACATTCTTCAAGACAGTGGTAAGGCCTTCCTTATGTCCTATCGAGTAACTTCCTTTTATAAAATATTTGCTTCATTTCTTATCATTTTCTATTCTTCAAGTCACTTCGGTTCTTTTTTGAAAAAAAAAAAAATACTTTCTTTTGCAGAACCTGGTCCTCTTGTGCAACTGGGATGTGGGACACTATCTGGAGCTCTCGGAGCTACCTGTGTTTACCCATTGCAGGTTGTGAGGACAAGGTAAGATATGTCACAGTTCTGATATGAACAGTCAATTTCATTTTGGCTGCCCTGCATGTGCCCTGATTGTTTCTGGTATTCAGAATGCAAGCTCAGCGCTCTAAAGCAGGCCCAGCTTACAAGGGAATGGCAGATGTGTTCAGGAAAACCTTTGAACATGAAGGGATTAGGGGATTCTACAAAGGGATATTTCCTAATATGCTTAAAGTTGTTCCATCTGCAAGCATCACTTACCTGGTTTATGAGGCCATGAAAAAGAGCCTGGACTTGGAATAATAAAATTATGATGCGGTATCGAATTGGCAAAATTGACATGGCTAACTTTCAGCAGGAAAACTTGTGGAGATATGCGATTGTGAGGAAGAAGGAAATAACAAGAATAAGTTTACTAATTGAGTAGATTAGGATTGTTTCAATTTATATTATAGAAAGTTTTGAATCAAATACAGTTGAAGGGCAAAATTGGCTTGCCCAACATTGTTGGTGAGTTGAAGTTTCTTTCAATTCTAAATGCGTTGGCTCATTTGTTGTAATTGAACCATACTGGATATAATGCTGTCAGAACCATTTTGTAATTCTTTTTTGTGGCTTTTTTTTCCCTCTCCTTATCATGACATAGTACACAAAATTTGGTATATATATATATATGCTAAAACAAGTGTTTTTTTTTTTTTTTTTGCCATAGCAGGAACCTAGAACTAGCTTTTTGTGATAAAATATTAGTCTTAAACCCGCTCAATGAATCAAAGAATTTATCCATATGCTAAAAAAGTTTGACCCACTAGCCAATGGATTTTGCAAGACTCTTCAAGAGCAAAAGCAAAAAGAATAAGCAACTTTTATTTTGCTTGAAACAAGAAAAGGAGAAATAAAAAAGAACAAAGTCATTATAAAATTAAACCACCTTTTTAAAAAAATAAAATAAAATAGAAAAGGAATTATTATAATAGATAAAATTAAAATTAAAAAAATACTGATTATCGATAACTCAACAATCTGTCCATACTTTAAAAGTACTTGTCAACAATCAGCATGTATTTCAGAAAGACTTGGACAATGTTATACTTCAATCACGCCTTTAGAGAAATATGGACATTTGACCATCCACTCTCTCCATTACACTCTACTCAATTACCCGATATCTCCATAACACTCAACTTCTCACTTCCATAATAACTTTTTGCTACCATAATAATGGTCAACACACATCATAACCACCCATTATCTTAGTAACCACTTTCGCCACTATAAAAGGGAAATGGTAACCTATTAAGGGCTCTTCTTTCTTCTACCTCCCTCTAATCTTATATGTTATATGTATCTTCGTATACATAATGTCATTGACACTATTCCTAATTTTGCTGTATTTGCAGGGTAGGTTCTCGGGAGATCTCTAGAACGTAGCATATCCTCAAAATAGCATTTGGTCATCCTCAGCAGGGCCTAAGAATGCTACCCACCCTTGCTTATTACTCCTCTCATCATGTCGATTAAAAACCAAAAAAAAAAAAGACACCTTGTTTATCAAAAGTTGCAGGAAAGGTATTGAACTGATGTCAAGAACCTACAGTGTCAAGCATCAACTTAGTTATCATATTTTCTTACTCTATAATTATTGGAGTCAAGTTTTGTTTCAGTTATTTGGTAATAAAATAAAAGGAACTATATTTGTTTTGATTGACATGACAATTGAAAATCAAATAAAACTTGTCCGAGTAAATTCTGTCTTTTGCTAAATCAGTGGCAATTTTTTAAATATTTTTTGTTCGTTTCATGGGTTGCAGGAAGTGGAATATTGGGCTTTTGTTTCTTCTTCATTACGGGTTGTGGCCCACACTCTACTGCAAGTTTAGCAACTTAATCATTATTTCTTTTCTTTTAAAAAAAAAAAATCAAAACAATCAAGTAATTTTTAGTTTGTGTTATGAAATAATGAAATCATACAATAATACGAATTTTTAAATTATAACATTATATATACATAGTAGCTCAGAGGTTTTGGTAAATAATAACAATTTTATGATTTTGTTTTCATAGATAACAGACTTATGATTAATTAGGAGATTAAAGTAGATTATAATATTACCGGTTTCTTTGTAATTAAAATAGAATTGTTTTTTTTTTCAAAAAAAAATTATATTTTTATAAAAATTTCAGTGTCAATTAGGGAGCTAACATGAACCAAAGATAATAGATAGAGGGTCTGAATTTCAAAGTTATTAATAATGTTTAATTATAATTAGAAATTGAATATTAGTAACTTCAAAAAGAAGAGCAATACTGAGAACTTTGGTTGCAATGATTACATATGAATCACAATTTTAAATAAAATTAATTTTAAAATTTTTTAAATTTTAAAAACTAGAATGAAATATATAAATAATTTTTTTAAAAAAAAAAAAACAAATTTGGTAACAAAATAATTTATAAAAAATTAAAAAAATTAATAAATTAACCTATTTTTTAAACATCCACGCTCCCGTTTTCAATTTTGGAATGAATCTCCATTTTTTTTCCCTGCAAATAAGCATGTAATGGTAACATCAATGGGTTTTCTTATTGCTAACTTGTCCTTTGGAATATCCACATGTCATGTCGTTTTGCTATTAACTCCAAAAGCCGTTGACTCTCAAGTAAACGCCTCCTAACTTATTATTCATCAATTATTTAGCATATCTTAATTGAAATAATTTGCGTTGATAATGTGGTACATTTTTAATTTGCAAAGTGGGCTCTTTGTTTTAGTTAGTGAGAGATATAAATTTAATAGTTCCCTATCAAAGTTAATTCAAAATATCACTTCAACATAATTAAATAATTACTTTAATATAAAATAATAATTACTTTAATATCATTTCCACTCTAACTAAATATTTTTATTTAGTATGATCGAAATCATACATTTTTTTAATATATACTCTAGATTAATAATTAAAAATAAAAAAATGATAATTCCCATTTATTGATAATAGGTCTTATTAAATAAAATAATAATAAATTTATTATATTTTTTAAAATGAGAGTGTCTCTGTATTTGTAGAACAAAGAAATTATATACAAGAATTTTTGTTGCGTCAATTCAACGTATAATCCTAACTTTATAATGATAATTGATATTACTTGAATACACGATTTGTTAATTTCATATAAATATAATAATCTATTTATAGTAATAAAGTTTTTGTTACTAAATCTTAATTTCCTGTTTTAATTTGGTGATAAAAATAAACCTGTATTACGATTTCACTTTAATATTTTTTTTTTGAAAATTGTTACTATTTAATTCAATATTATTTTTTAAACAGGTGAATAAAGTGAAAAATATTAATTTTAATATTTAATAGTAAAAATCTCCCTAAACGCGATTTTTTTTTTTTTTTGCAGTAGAAAAAAGTGAGAAAAAAAAATCGGAAGAAGAAAGGAAAAGAAAAGGAAAACTTATGGCAGTAGGAAAGCGTGGCATCCCTATCACTGCCAAGTGGACCATTGGGGATTAGTGAGGCGAAGATAACAACTGATGACGGATGACGTGTCTCAATTTTCGTCAACAGACCCACCACTGTCACGTGTTTTGAAATTCTACCATCTTTTTTTAATTAAATATTTTTTATTTTAGGCTCTGCTCTGTTTATGCAACACTATAAAATTAAAAAAATTAAAACAATGGGAAGGGAAATTTCTTTTTTATTATATCTGATAAGTATTTGAAAATGAGTTTTATCTTTATAATTAAGTTATTTTTTCTTTTTTTTAATAATTAAAAATATATTTTTACTTATTTTTTAGAATAATAATTAAAAAATTAAAAAATAATTAAAAAATATAATTTTACTGAAAAATAAATGGAGGGTTTATTTTATTTTAAATTTAACTTAAGGACTTAAAGCCGGTGTATGTCATTTTTCTATTTAAAATTCCTATATTCTTATCTACTTTGGACCACTTGATAAAAAGGACAAAGTGATTAATAAACTAAACTCTAAACCCTAATTCTTAAATGATTCATAGTGTAATTTCAATTTGGTTGAATTAGTTAATAAAAATTAATTCATTATTTGATCATATTAAACCAAACCAAACTAAATTAAAATATTAATTTTTTTAATTGAATCAAATACTCATCCCCAAAGAGGATTGGGGTAATGTGGCATGATCAATCTCATTTTGATGGTTAAATCAGTGGTATAAAAATAAGAGTAGAAAGAGATTTTTAAAACTCATCTCCCCATTCCCAAGTTTGAATATCAGCAAGCGTAAGTACGTGCGAATATTTAACCGGTTTTGTGGTATTAACCAATCCAATTTTTCTAGTCAGTTCGTGAATATACCGGTCAAACCGGCTAGTTTGGGCCGATATTCATGACCAGGTTGCACATTTTAACCAGTTTGGTCGTTCTGTCAGGTGAAAGGATAGTTGGTTTCTAAGTATTAACCAATCCGTTTTTTCTAGCAGGTTCATGAATTTACCAGTCAAACAGGCTAGTCTGGGCCGGTTTTAATGACCAGGCTGCCAATAAAGTAGTTAAAAGAATCGAAATGAAAGCATGAGGATCTAATTGGAAAGGAAAAAAAAAAGTAACAATTTAAATGTATTTGAAGGAATTCTTCAAGGATTTTAACTGTACCTGCGGCCTATTGAAAAAAGAGCAACTCGAAGAAGAGAATCATATGCTAATATCTAAGAAAGCAAATTGCCCCTAATTACGATATCCAATAAACCCATCATCAACTGCACAAGCGAATCTTCGCGAGTGCTATGGACAAAAAGACTTTGATGCCAAAATAAATAATATACAATGGAATCATTAAATGAAAATGATTTGACTCTTCTTCACCAAATTGAGTTCAACATTCATTTGCCTATAATCACCCAATTGCAACATTGAGTTCTGAATGCAGGATTTTGGTACTGCATATGAATTTCTTGTCAAATCCATATTTGTATCTCTTCTCATTGGTTCTACTAATGAAAAATTTCTCACATTAGAAAATATATAATTAACTCTTATATTGGATAAATATTTGTTTTCATATAAATTTTATTGCAATATAGTGCAGGAATTATTTTCTTATCGGATGCTTTATATAACTATGTACATTAGTAAAATCCATGAACATGGAATAATGAATCTAAACTAGACAAGAAATTTCTAGCATGCAAGCTTTGATTTGGTCTAATCTTTTAGAAAATTTTGTTCTTGTTATTAAATTTGTTTATATGTCTATATATATTCATATTCTTATGGAAAGTATAAATGATTTATTTTTAGTCAAATACAGAGAGATTCAACATATATATTAATCCCCCCAAAAAAAAAATTGTCCCCCCATTTAAGTATGATTGATGGGTAAGTTATTATTCTATTATGTTCAAATTTCAACAGAAATTAAAATCATTAGTTGCAAACTGAAGATGCTTAATAATAAGATCACCGTTTGATCATATATACAATCTCAATTGTAGGTACAATATGAACTGATTAAACAATAGCTTATCACCGAAATTAATTTAATTATTAATATACATATCACCTTAAATTAAATTAGGTGATAAGCTATTGTTTCAATATTATTGAAATTCTATTAACCTAAAAAAAAATTAACAACACACAAATATATAGGTTTAGTTAACAATATATAGATATTAATTATCATTGTGTGAACAAACAGTCTCCATTTTTTAGGTATAATATGAACTAAGAAAATACTGTACATATTATAAAGGTCTTTTAGTTAAAGATATAGACTTATAGGAAATCATGATTATCACAAATATATAATTATCAATAAAAATTATGTAAATCAAAATGCATTTGCTAATGCAAAAAATACTCAAATAAAAAAAAATATAAGTTAGAAATATCAAATTTTTATAACTCAATACCAACCGAAAAAGGATTAAAAATATACTCATTATTATATAAAAACTTATATTATATTTTTTGATATTTGAAACCTGAAGTTGAGGAGAAGACACGGCCGGTGGTTTGTAAAGCTTCCACATGGGTGATGCAATCACAAATCACAATTAATTATTGCTAAACCTCATTAAAGTTTAATTTAAACTTTGCTACGTACTAATTATTCGTCATTGCTTTTGGTCAAATTCTGTTTGCTGAGGCACCAAGATGCTCGCCGGATTGGAAAATTGATTCCTTTTAGGCAGTTTAATTGGTTAATTAATTAAAAATATAGAATAATTTAGTACACGAATTTTTATTTTTATTAATTTTTTGCTCTTGAATGAATTCTTCAACTAATTAAACTTTAATTCTATGCTGTTACTGCGAACTTGCTACCTAGTGCTATCGCACGCTAATTCAATTATATATATATATATAGACAGAATGATCGAAAGGGTATTATTCTCCATCTTAATTACCTAGTTAATGGCAAATTGATTTATTTATTTTTTCCTGTTACAAGGGTTGCAATTGAGATTTGAATATTAAATTTCACAATTGATACTTGTTAATATCTTTTTAAGCAAATTTAATAAGATATTTCCTATATTCAATTTATACATTCACAATTTATTTTCTAAATAATTATCACAAATTCAAATCAAAAAATTAAATAGCAACTTTTCTAACTAATTTATAGATATATAAGCTAAATTTTATACGAACATAAATATACAATATTTTTATGACTAAAATTTTTAAATTTTGAAGGAGTGGGTTTTTATAATAAATTCTTTATATTATTATTTATTTGAATAAAACGCCAGTGCTTTAGATATGTAGATGTGAGTTTTTTATTTCTTAATTAATTCTCAAAATTTGATAATTAGCCAATTTTAATTATAATCGTTATAATTAAATTAATGCAAGGCTAATTAAATGGAAATGTCAAAATCAAAAAGAAGGAAATGCTACGCAAAATGTAAAAAATAACGTGTAGGGTCTAAACTGGAGGGGTTTAAGCTTTTGAATATGCATGGGAACATATACATATATGTCGGTATTCATGTGCAGATTGTAATGTCACTATCACATTTAATTATTGCATGGCCTTCTCTTTATCATTTTTTTATTTATTTTAATTCTGAAATTTGCAATCTATACATTCAGCTTTTTAAGATCAATAATTCCAAAATAAAATTAAAAAACTAAAATATGTAAGTCAACTTATTTGGGTTCATATCTTAGTGGTTGGGAATTAAGATTCCTCTGATTTTCTTTTTCCCATTTAATAATTTGATGGATGCCTTCCAAGAAACAGTCTAAATAATAATTAGGTTAATCATTAATTCCATATCTCAACATTCACATCTTTCATTGTTTCCTTTTCAAACAAATTAGATTTTTTTTTCCACAAATTACATTTGAGAAATAAATTTTTGAAAACTAAACCGTTTATTTATTATTTTTTAAAATAATGTCAATTTATTTGATATTGTATAAATTTTAAATATTATAATATAATATAACATATTATTTTTCTATGTTTAAAATATTTTATGAATTTTTTTTTATAGTTTCAAGTATAATCTAATTACATTTTATAAGAGTTTAAACCTTTTACTTATTACTAAATAATTGTAAAGTAATCAGTACATTTAAATTATAGTTTTTATAATTATTATATCAAAAAATATTTTTATCAAAAGATAAATTTTATATATATTTTCTGTAATTTCTTATTTGCTTTAAGAATAACCTCATAATTAGATCTAATTTTTAATGCAATTAAAACTTAATTTTGGCTAATCTTTTCATAATTTTAAAATGTATGGTGTAAAGTGAAATCCTACTTTCACAATTTTCTCATTCATCAATGTCATTGAAATTAAGTATAATGTGTTGAAAAATTAAATTTGAAAATCATATCATTAAATTAAAATTTATTGGTATTGAAATTACTTTATTTATTATAAGAGTTAGAAAAAGATAAGGAATATTCTCCATCTTATATTCCAGCATTATTTGGCTATTTGACCTCTAATAATTAATGAAGTTAAAAAAAATAATTAATTTGTTGGTATCTAATATGCTGTGAACTTAATTGCACCTTTTTTTTTAAAAGAAAAAGGATAAACCTTGTCAAATGAAATTCAACTTAATGTCCTGAAAAAGGAAAACTTCAACTTCTAAATTTCTAAGGAGAAGCTTCTCGAAATATGTTTCAATTCGATCTCAAATTTACTATTAATGATAACACTATTTTTAAGATTCGGCCTACGTCAAGCTTGGGCTTACAAACATCAAAACAGTCGTCTATTTTAAGAGTCGTTCACACGCACAAAAATATCGCTTGCTAATATCTAACTTTTCTTTTCCATGAAAATTTTTAAATTTAAAAATAGAATAGAATAAATTTGTCTCCATAAAACTAATAAAATAAATATTTTAATTTTTTTTGTCTAAATCAGATGTATAAATAAATTTGTGAAGTAATTCAACTACTAATGTTTATGTATATAATAAATTATAATTTGATTGATTCGTAAATTTATTGGTAGATGTTATTGTGAAATTTTTATAATCATATGTAATAAGATGAATTATTATAAGTAGTCTAATTAATAACAGTGGTGTCATATTAAAATTAAATCTGAGTTAAATTTAATTTTTGGATGAATAGATGACTCGGTCAATTCAATTAACACAATTAAGTAAATGAGAGATTCGAAATTGGGATTCGGGAATTTTAGTGTGACACCGGCTATATATATATATATATATATATACTTATCTTACAACAGATTAAATATATTATATTAATATTTTTTAAGATTAAAAAAATTATACAATTAGCTATTTTATTTTATTTTTATTAAATTATTCCTTTTTCTCAACAAATATAACGGATATAAAATAAAATAAAAACACACAACAAGAAGTCATTATATAACGGATGCCGTTGCTCTGGTTCCGCGGAAGTCTCTGGTTTCTAATTATCTGTTTCTCTTTTACTAGAAACTGAAATTTCCTCTGCTATCTTCTTCTTTCTGTTATTGACATTCTCTCCCTCATCTTCTTCTTCTTCTTCTTCTTCTTCTTCTTCCTCTTCAAAACATACGAAAGTCTTTCTTATTCTCAATCATTCAAACAGAGAGATCCATTTACATCTAGTGGACAGTACGTTTGTTTTCTGCTATGGATAGAATTTTGGGTCTCAAACCAGAGTTTTAGCTGATCTCCATGGTGGAAATTTTATGGTTATGTTAGATTTATAGCTTTATTTTACCCAAAAAGGTATGTATCTTATATATATAGAAAGTAGGATTTTTCCTTAAGGTTTTTGGGTATGGTTTTTCATTAATATTTTTAATTACAGAAGCAACAATCATGTCTCCTCTGCTAGCAAGAACAGGGCGACACCGACAACGTTATGAGGACAATGTTCGTCTTGTTTCTGGGTAATCATCCATTCTATATCATTCTTCTAATGGAAACTCACTTTTAATTTCTGAAGAAAAGATCTTTCTTTCTCTTTTTTGAATTATCTTTATATTTTCTTATCTTTTAGGTAATTGTGTGGATGGTTTCTTTCTTACCTTGTCTACTATACCTATGCATCTGTATTTCTTGATTTTATTAGCCCCAGTATTTAATTTCGCCCTCTTGAATTACCCCACTTTTGCTATTCGAAACTGTAAATCTTTGTCCTATTAGGCCATTATATGCAATCTTCTCAGTTCTTATCCATATTTTACAACTAAAAAATTAGATTAAATTGTCATTTCTTAAATTGCATTTTATAGAAATTGGGGAAGATAATTTTGCGGCGTTTTGTTTGATAGTGGAAAGATAAAAATGAAGAAAATGTCAGATTAAAAGTGTGAATAAAATTTCTATACTCTTAAGTGAAATGTAAAATACTTTAAAATATTTTATAATCTGATTAGTAGAAAACAATAAAAAAATTTAGATTTTTTTTCTTTTTATCAACCGGAAATGATTATTGGAGTATAGGGTGAAAATGAGAATTTTCTCAACATTTTTAACACTGCACAAAAATCATACTTACTTTTAGATATGTCCAAAAAATACAGTGTTTTTAACATTACCCAACACCACAATACTACACAAAAATAATTTCAACTTAGAAATAATTATTGTCCACCAATGATTGAAAGGTGTGGTTTCTTATGGACCACATATACTACAAGTTGATCGAAGCAATTTTATTACGTGTCAATCCGTTTATTTGGATATCTTTTTTAAATTTTTTGATTGATTTACTTTTCTTTTTTTGTGTGTGTGTGTTTTTGATAATGTTTTTAATACATTTTCTTTGTATAAAAAAAAAATTATTGTCCTCAAATGATGTTAAAAGAATGAATTACCTATTCAGCATTGACTGCTTCCAAATTAAATTTTGGGTTTTATACCTGAGTTGTTTTGTCGTATATGTGGAAAATTTGTTAGCTGAATACCGTAGTTAAAAATTATTTTGGCCTGCCAGGCCTGAACTTTGCTGTCAGAGGCATCAGCTTTTAGGTTGGACATTTGAAAGGTGAATCATTTTTTCCAGTTTATTGTGTCCATGGAGTAATTAGACCCGATCTTTAGTTTTAGGATTTGTCAAGTCTTTAACTATCAATTTAAATTACATTTACTTTGAATCAATAAAATAATTGTCTTATAAATTTTACATTACAACTTATATTAGATAACATAACAGTACAATTTCTTTAAATTAGGTTCTGGATATTATTATTGTTTTGAGTTATATGTGAAAACATGAATCTAGTCTAATTAAGAAAAATTCTTAAAATCCTTTATAATGCTGGAAGACAAACTTATCCTGTATGTATAAATTTGGTCATTAATCCAACAATATTAACAGTAAGTAATATTTGACTGACAAAGTACAAAAATTTTGTATTTGAAGCGCAGATCTAATTATATTAGTGTATTTAATTTAATTGATTTCTTTTTGTGTATTAATACTAATGATATGCAGAGTAGAATTTTTGGGTTCAGGAGATTTATGTTGACTTTGTCTGTATGTATGCAAATTGCAACAGATGTATTCCTTACAGGCTCACAAAAGACATGGACGAACAAAGCAGTGAAGCAGAAAACAGAATAGAAGTCCTTATGGTTTCCTCACCTAATCGAACAGATCTTGTGTTTCCTAAGGTATGACTTCGTACCACTGTTTTTCCTTTTGCCATTTCTTCTTTTACTGATAATTTCTTTCTTCGGTTCTTCCTGTCAGGGTGGATGGGAAAATGATGAGACTGTGTTCGAAGCTGCCTGTCGAGAAGCATTAGAGGAGGCAGGAGTCCGAGGAATACTCATAGTAGGTTTTATTTTTCTATCTATATGCAAGAGCGTTCAAATATGGCTTGATAGGTTATGTAGGTTGAGGCTTGAAGCAATTTTAGTAACAGATGAATACTACTAATCTGGTTTGACTGGTTATACTGATTGAGTTTCAACTTCCTAGTAAATTTAATAAACGTATGTTTTTAACCGATCAAATAAAGTTTTGTTTCAACTTGTGTAATTCATCAAATCATATTTGAACACCCTATTATTATTGTTAGTTAATAAATTGAGGTAATTTCTAACTTCTCTGTCCTTAGGAAGCACCCCTCGGAGTTTGGCAATTCAGAAGCAAAAGTAGACAAGAACCCTGCAGCCCTGAAGGAGGCTGCAAAGGAGTCATGTTTGCTTTAGAGGTGACTGAGGAGCTTGATACCTGGCCCGAACAAGAAAATCGCACAAGAAAATGGGTAAGTATTGTTCAGGATCATTACGAAGTTACGAATTTGAACCCTAAACAAAATCAAAATGAATGAACTTTCTTTGTGATGTAATGTTGAGCAGCTAAACATAAAAGAAGCGTATGAATTCTGCCGATATGAATGGATGAGAGAAGCACTTGACAAATTTGTAAAAGTAATGGGAGAAAACAAGAAACTTGAAATGAATGAAGAAATTATGGAACTATCAACAGTGACAGTATCAGAAGTAGTTGCAGAATGTCCGATATTGGCATTAAATCCTGTGAATGGACAACACAATGGTACCATGATTTCAATCACAATGGTTCTATGATTTCAATTGCCTGGAAAATTTCTATGGGAGGATTTCCATTGACATAAAGTAAGGAAAAAATTATAATATAGAAGTGTAGGTTTATTTGCTTGGAAATATGAAGTGGAATAATGTCTTTTATATGGTGGTTGATTGTAGACCTTTTTCTATTTCACTTCTAGGAAGAATTTTATTATTGTACATGACATAATAGTTATGTATGATAATGACTGTAAGACGTTAATTAAACTAAAATCATTTGCATTCAGAAGAAATGCAGTCTTATTTCAGAATTTTGCCGCAATTAATTTCCCTCAATTGATCCGTACAAGCAGGGAGTTGAGCTTTATTTAATTCAAAATTTTGCTTTCCTTTTCTTTTGGTTCTAAATAATTTAATTAAAGTTTGAACTTTAATTACTCTATGGTTTGAACTTTCTTTTTGTTTCTCAACTAACCATAGAGTAAGCCTTATTCACCCTTAGCAATGATCCCAGTAACCACAAGCATTTGATTCCTTATATAAGTCATTTTCATTTAATTTGAGCCTCATTAGAGTAAGCCTTATTCACACTTGGCAATGATCCCAGTAACTACAAGTATTTGATTCCTTATATACGTCATTTAATTTCAATCTCTTTAGAAATTGCATGAAACGATTAAAAGATTCATTAATTATAAGAAATTCATTTTTACTGCACCACAAGTGTATTGAGGTGTGAGCATTAAACAAGCTAGCCTATTCATCCGACAGCTTCTTCAGTTTTGTACATTGCTTCGTTATTGTCATACTTTCTTCTGAAATTGGGCTAATGTCTCTTTGTAATTGATGCAATAATGGCCCATTGAGTCCTGGAATATGGAGTTTAAAATCTACCAAGTGACCATCAACAGTAATCCATTGTTCATAAGCAATTGAGTCCTCATCTAAGTCATCTTGCATTCCGCATTTTCCTTTTACAAAACCTAATTTCACTTTAGCATCAAAGGGTACTGATTAAGATTATACCTGGATGGACATTGCTGGAAGTCGAGTTTTTTCTTGGATCGTGAGTTAAAATCCTCAAATTGTTGATCAAAACTTCTCTCAACACTCTATCGTATGCTTTATTTAGATTAATGAAAACTATATGGAGATTCTTCTTCTTCTTCTCTGTATAGATCTCCATCAAGTTTCTTAATAGAAAGATAGCTTCTATTGTAGATTTACCGGGCATAAAGCCAAATTGATTATCCAACATATCTGTAATATTCCCAAGTCTATATTTTATTATTCTCTCACAAAGTTTTATCGGATGACTCATTAATTTAAAGTCATGGAAGTTGCAACTCTGAGTATCTCCTTTATTTTTATATATAAACCAAAATGCTCTTCCTCTAATACGTATAGTCGGTCTCATCTAGTATGTGATTAATATTTTGTTGTTTGTTGTATTATAATTGCATAACCAAGAAAAAAAGAGTACAAGCAGAATTAATTTCAATTTCGAGAGGACCAAAATAGGTAAATCAAGGGTTTTTTTTACAAGTACATATAAAAAAGACTCTCTACCTTAAAATTTGTCTATCAATGGCTAATAAATCAAAAATTCAAAGCTGCAAAACACATACATTAGTTATTATGACATTGAATACAGACAGAAATCCAGGAAAAAATGTTGGAGCAGGCTGTATTAACGAGCTGCATCTTATGACTTTGGTGCGCACAAAGACACACTTTATATATAATTTTTATATTTATAATTAAAGTGGAGAATTAAGCTATATATTTATATATATAAACAGGAATTTGATCATTAGAACATTTTTTTAAAGAAGAAGAATTGAGGAAGCAGACAGTGGTACCAGAATTTCGGAAATGAACACGTGCACTCGCCATTCACTATTTTCTTCAATTTTATTTCTAATCATTTTTCAAAAACAACACTTTGTTCATTTTCAAAATTTTCAACTTTCTTTTATCGAGGGCATGCCCAAGTTTGACTCCTCCATTACTCCATTGTCTTTTTCTTTCTTACAGATACATCAATCCGAATATAAATGATATTTTTAAAGTTGATATAATTCTGTAGAATTAGATATAGAGGGTATGAAGATGATTTGTAAATTATTTTTTACCTTTTTTTCAGTTTAATTTTGTAATTATACTGCGTCAAATATTTTTAAAAAAGAATAATTAAATCATTTATTCTAATTAATATAGTCTGAAAGATTTTTTTCTTCCAAAAAAAAAATCAAATTATCAAGTGACAATTAATTGGTTGTGTGAAATAATATAAAGAAGGGGAAAAACAAAACTAGACATCCGTCCGCTCCTCAAACAAATTCATGATAGCGTTTACTTGGACTCTATTATTAGAACTACTGCATTATCTTTATTTTTTTCTTTTTTAATTGAAAGATGTAGTAAGTTGAATTAATCCTCTGAAATTTAATTTAATCAAATAAAAATCAATTTAATCAAAATAATTAATTGATTTTCAATCTAGTCAATATAATTAATTAAAGTTCAATTAATTAAATTAATTAATTGATTGAATTCTAATTTAGTGATTTGTCTTAGTACATAATAGAATTAGCAATTAATTCTAAGGCCCATTTGCTTCAAACTATTAATATAATTAAAGATTAATGAAAGTTGCTCTTTTTGAAAATGAATAATTAAATTAAAAGGAAAGAATTAGACTAAGATTGAGAATGGAAAAAGGTCAGAATTAAAATAGTGAAGTTAAGTAGTGGTGATGAGGAGTAGATTGAATGGGACATATATAGTTTCACGCCATGAGATGCTGCCCATTTTGCATGCACATGGGGGAAAAGGAAAATCCATGTTTGGAGAAACCCCACATTACAACATAGGCTTCATGTTCTTAGGATTTGTTGTTTCCAAGACATACCCACTTTCTTAATTTTTCCACCATTCAATAATTCATCATTTCTCCAACATTTGGAATGTTAGTGCCCCAATTTTTAATTAGATTTTTGTATTTCGTTTTTCCTATATTATTTTATTTTATTTTTGTGATTCTTGAATTATAACTTTGATTGTTGAGTATTTTATGCCGTATAATTATATAATTTGATATGAAGAGAACAATTAGAGATGAGGGGGTTATAATTTCATTTCTTGTGTAAGAAATATTAAACCCCAACATTTATATATATTCGAATAAATCCTATTGTATGATTTTTTTTAATTGATTGGATTCACATACATTTAAATTGAAATCTCTTAATTTTTCAAATGTCTTATAAGAAAGACAATGATGAAATTTTCTTCTCTATCTATAAAATATTATAAATTTTTAGATAAATTTAGTCTATTATGTCATCAATAGATTAATCTAATTATACATTAACAAATATTTAATTGTTTTATTCATATTGGTTAATGTGAATACAATAATTAATAAATTTACAAATTCATCACTATGTAATTGATTATTTTATAGATGATATGATAGATAAGTCTGGGTAAAAAATTTTTATAAAACAAATAAAAAATAATAGAAAATTCAATAGTGCATATAAGAAATAGAGTGCAAAATCCTCGTTTAAAGGGATCTATGCATGTGTAAATGTGCAGTAGTGAGTGTGAGATTTAAATATATATTATAATAGAAATAACATGGTTAGATATATAGGGAAACCTTTCTAATTAAGAATCATTGACTAATTTAAATGATATCAAAATTAATTAGCAGTTATCGAAGAAGACAAAAGACTGAATAATCAGAACGCAAATCCAAAAGGAAGGAGAGTGTTTCTTCCTCTTAATTAATTAATTAATGCAAATCCCAGTGTAACTTTCACTAATCCTTTTCATCAACTTGTATGTGCATATGGTTAATCCATTATTTGTATTCTTTTCAATGTCTTTAGGTTTTTGACCTACACTAAACTGCCTTGATGGGCCAATTTCCCTAACTAGACAGTGGGGAATCAAATCAAATAAAATAAAAAGCAGAAAAACATAAAACATTCCTCCATTTTCGGATATTTTTGTTTCACATTAAGCGAAATATTTGTCTAAATATAATTTGCATTATCTCAGTGATTAATTCTTGTAACAATGTTTAGTATTTCACATCAATAATTCCAAACTTAAACTCCCTCATTTATTAATATAATGAAATTAATTAAAATTTATAGTGATAGTCATAAAAAAGAGGAATTATTTCTATTATATAACTCATATTAATTAGACAACTACTTAGCTTCCTAATAAAACAAAAACGAAAATTTTAGATGTAATTACTCATAAAGTGCTTACGGAACAAAAAAATAATTAAAATTATAACTCTTCTTATTAATTATTACTTTTTATTTCTTCATTTTTTTTTGAAGAGAAACCCTAGTGTTGAACTGATAATGCAACATTATATGTCAATTTTTACCTTCCTTAGTACTTTTCTATTTGAACAAAATTAGACCTTTTTTTTTTTTACATGAAGGTAAGTCAAGCTCGTAAACAAATAAACAAAAATTAAAAAACTCATGAGAGATCATATCTCAATTAGTTTAACACATTAGGAAGAGGGATAGACAGAATATGCAGACCCATTGATAAGTCATAAGCTAAACGCGAAAGGAAATCTACAGTAAAGTTAGTTTCAATCAGAATATGAAAATTAATTAGGCCTAGTTTATCTTTAGAAAGTATGAATATTTTATCTGGGAAAAATTATAGTTAACTCTTCGTGATATATATATAGTGTGGGACAATTAGGAATAAGACAACCTACTTATCATTAAAAAATAATCTAATTAGGTACTAATACAACATGGGACATTTAGTCAAAAAAGCCACTTAGATTTGCATTTTAATTTGCTTTCCATAATTAAGTTAGTGCCTAGTCATTGTTTTCTTCACAAAAGGTACCTATGGGTTTCCTTCACATGCCACCCAACATATTAGTTACCTCGATTTGAATTTCTTCACATTATTTGAAAAAGGGATGCTTCTCAAACTTAGGAGAAAATCATTTTATATATGTATATATATATCATCCTTTTAAATATAAAAATTAGATAAAAGATTTGATCTTCAAAAAGAAGGTTGTGGAACTTATCATTAATTGATTTTCATGCTCAAATTGGATGCACATGGCTTAGCAATCATAATATCCTTAAACAACCACTAATTAACAATTTAATTAATTACTGAATTAATTAACAAATTTAGTTTAGGCAAATCATTCTCTTAAATAATGATGATGACCCTTTAATCAAAATCAAACAATCTATAAAAGGACTAATTAGTATCATTTACACTGTTTTTTGACCAAAATAATTACAAAATGAATCTTATATTAGTTTGGTCAGTAAATTAATTTTAGGCCCTCTTCTTCATTTTTATTTTCTTTCTGATCTTCCCAAAGTGAGAAAAAGTTAGCATATAAATATATATAAATGAACATATTTTCACATTCTTAATTACATTATGCATATATTAACATATATTAGTCAGATGGCAAGTTAATGAAGTTTAAAACAAGGAATTTTTAATTTCATATTGATTGATAATCCACTAATCAGCATCATCTGCAGAGCCGCTTTTAAAACTTTTTGATATTAGGAGTTTTTATAGATAATATGACAATCGGGGGAATGTATATGGCCCAAATATAATGAAAAGATGATATTAATTGGCCATGTGGAATTATATAGTGAGGAAATTTCATACTCATCATAGCCTTCATTATTCATCTATGAGTTTTTATATATATATATATATATATATGGTTTAGATATTTAGTTACGCTTGATCAACTTTTGAACATCTAATTAAATTATTAACCCATAACAAGCTTTTTGAAATAATTTGTTAATAAATTTCTACTGAAATGTATAAAAATATAAACAAATTTAATAAGATACATCATTGGATTAAAAATTTAAAATTGAAAGCTCATAGAGAATAAAAATAGAATATCGATCAAGTATTTACATTAACAGTTTATAAAAGTAATCAAATTTATAAATTAATGCATTTAAAAATTTTAATTAATTTTGTTTATATCTAAAGATCTCTTAGAATTCGTGTGAATTAGCAAAGAATCAAAATAAAGTATTGAATTTATAGAATTCTAGGATTTGCTAGTAAGGATAAAGTTTTGAAGTTAGTTCCTATAATAGTTGTGACAGTAGTAACTCAATACTATCTTCGGATTAATAGTTTAATAAGCGTAAGACAATAATCAATTAGTCATGAAACAAAATATCAAAACAACAATCTAAGTCATGATAAAAGAAAAATTGAGTTAATTGATCTATTGAGTTGTGTTTATAAATACAAATTGCAATTCTCTAAATAGACCATAAATCAAAAAGAAATAAATTCCTAATCTAATTTAAAATTCTAAATAAAATAATTTATCCTAATCTAACAAAAAGATACAAATTTTATCCAAAATGGTATTTTTACTGGCGTAAAATTCTAAGTACTGATAAAAAAATTTTAATAAATTCAAAAGTCAATTTCCGAATATTGCATGATGTAATAATTGTAATATGATGGGTCCTGATTTTTCACAAAGGCATGCTCGCATCCGCAATGATCAGTGGAGTGTGAAGTTTGATGTATATGATGATTGATGAACCTTTTTTCTCCCTCTCTTTTATTTTTTTGATGGAAGTGAGAGTAATATTAGTATCTAAAAAAGAATTTATTTGTTGTTAGATTTGGGTGTGTAGTCCATAATTAGTTCCCCATTCATGCATGATTTGATAGATCACATGCAACAGCTTTTGGACTATATATGTAATAAGATTACAAAGAAATGGACATAATGGAACTATTTTGTTAATACAAATAAAGTAATCTTTGATTAGAGAACAATGATTATCAAGGCATCTAAAAGAACATGCTTATGATGGCATTTGAGATCTCTAATCATGCCAACCCACTTAATTTTTTTAATTTTCCCCCTGCCCATCATTTGAAACTCATTCAACAAAAAAAGCAAGGTTTTTTTTTTACCCTTTTAATCTTCATATATATGCTGTTAATAAAAGAAATATTTTGGTTTGATTTTTTATTTTTGGTTTCGATTTGATAAAATGCATGCCACTTGGTATGATTTATCTTTAGCTACCACACCAAATAAAATGCAAAGCCTACTTATTACTTTTAAGAGATTAAAGTTTCTTGGTTTTGATTAATTTCCTTATTCATTTCTCTTTTATTTTAGAAAATAGACTCACTATTTTTAACATATGGCTTACACGAATTGGATCGAATCAAAAGATTTCTGTATTACAATTTCGAAATAGAAGTTTCTAGTATATGTCATATTAGTATTTCTATCATGAAACTTTCACATATGCCAAACATAACCATCTATAATATTAAAGTTTAAAATCTATGTTTGTTCTAGATTTCACCCATCCTTCCTAAAATTTGTTAAACTATAAATTACGATGATGTTTTTTCTTAAGAAATAATTATTATTTAGATAGGATTTGTGAATTTGCTTATTAACATTATAATGGTATACGGTAGCGTTCAAATCCCCTTCTTCTGTATTCTTTAATAATTTAACTTAATTTTTTTTCTTTTTAGTAGAAATTAATTATATAAAGAAATATATTCCTATTAACACGTGTCAGTTAGAGGTTACACAAATCACTTTTCAAACCCTAAAAATAAAAAATAAAATATAGAGGCCAAATTAAGAATTTAAAAAATGTGAAGGGCAAAATGGGTATAAATGCATACAAATTTGCCAACATTCGACAAGGCACCATCTTATATAAACGGCTCACATGAAACAAACGACCATAACAACTACCAAAACACATAAAAACTAAACAGAAAAACAACAATCCACTCTTTAATTCTCTTATTTAAAGTTTTTTTCCTTTCTTCAACGTCATGAATCCATCGCCATCAAAGAGCAAGAAGAAGCAAACCCAGCAATCACAAGAAAGTGGAAGATTTCTGGGTGTGAGGAGAAGGCCATGGGGAAGATATGCAGCAGAAATTAGAGACCCTTCAACCAAAGAAAGGCATTGGTTAGGCACATTCGACACGGCGGAAGAAGCCGCCTTGGCTTACGACAGAGCCGCCCGGTCTATGCGAGGCCCTCGAGCACGCACCAACTTTGTTTACTCTGATATGCCTGCTGGTTCTTCTGTCACTTCCATAATCTCCCCTGATGAGCAGCAACAGCAAATGCTATCCCTTCAACAGCAACAACAACAGCAACAATCAATCTTCATCCCTCCTAATTCTCATCATCATCAGCCTGACATGGCGGCCTCTTCCATTTTTAACCAGCTTCAGGATTTCAGCTATTTCTCAGATGGATTTTCGTCTGTGAATAATAATGGAGAAGACGGAGGAGGAGGAGATGCATGGGATTGCTCAGCTACTTGTTATAATTACAATCAACAACAACCCATTATCACCAACGACGAGCTTCCTCCTTTTCCTTCTGATATGTCTACTTTTCCGAGTTCAACTGGTTCGACCATTCACAATCCAGGTTTGTTGGGATTGGAAGATCAAACCGTAATGACAAATGGGTTCGAGTCAGCAGAGGCGGGTGGTTCGTATTTTGGGTTTGACTCAGGTGAGTATGTTCATAGCCCACTTTTCAGTAGAATGCCACCAGTTTCAGACTCCGTACCAGATGGTTTTGATTTGGGTTCGTCGGCTTACTTCTTCTAATTAACCGAGTTAATTTTGTATAATTAATTCGGTTAATCGTTCTCGAGTCCTTTTTTTTTCCGTTTTGGTTTTTCTTTTATCTTTTGTGGTGGTGGTGAGAGAGTGGCGAAACCAAGGTGGAGTTGTTTATATAATTATATATATGGCTGTATAAATATGTTTTATCCAACGGAGTTTGAAGTATTATTATATGGTGACTTTGTTTCCATTTTGTCTCTTCTTATTTAAGAGAAAAACTCAAAAAATGGAAACCTAGACAATCTCCTGCTATTTTAATATGGTTACTAAATGGGTTATGCTTTAGAAACTAATAATATATACCTTTGATCCAGACGATGAGAAATTTAGACCAAACAAGTCCAAACCAACTAAAATCCGGTCCATTTAGCATTTTTTTTAATCACATGTATTTTTATATCTGTTTTATGGTCTAAGATTAATCATGCTAAGAGTTTCATCACAATTAAAACTTTTCACTTCTCTCCAATAAAGTGTTTAGTAAGATTCGAATTAGAAACTTAAGTTATTGAATGCTAGCTGAGCATAAGATCAATTATCTAAACAAAATCCCTTTTTACTTGCATTTTCTATTGATGTTGGACTTTAGAATTTTAGAAGTTTCAAGTTTGAAGACATATGTTGGAGTCATTTTCCCAATTTTGATTCCACTCGAGTATTATATTATGTTTTTGTTAACTAATACCTTATAGCTTAATTGTGAGAATGAGACCATCAGAGAATGGGTCGCGGTTTCAAATTCCATCACTAGTAATTTTCTTTCAAAACACAAAATATATTCATTTAAAAAATTTTACGTTCCATCTTTTACTATAGAGATATATTAAAAATGAGCACTAATTAATAATCAAAACTTTCCATTTATTATATTTTAATCACATAAGCCATTTCTAATTATATAATATTATCCAATAAAAAGCTAATGGAACTTCTATTATAGTATTTTCCCTAAAAAGATTTATCGATAAATTATATATGAGATTCAAAAATTAAAGATCAAACAATATAAATATATATGTAAGTGAAAAAGAAAGATAAACAGGTGTAGTGAGATTTTTCGGCTATTATATATGGCATGTTTTCGATCTTTGCGGAAAAATTTTGTTAGAAGGAATTTGCAAGTTTAACCAAGCTTTAATTTAATGGTAGTGGTACTGAAATTTCAAGTTAAAATCTTCGGTCGGACCAATGTAAAAAGTTTAACTTCTTGTAGGAAAAAACTAAAAAGTGGTGATCCTCTAGCGTTTTCAGCATCAACTATGAAATTTTCACTAGTGTAATTGATGTGGGAATTAGTTTCAAGACATAAGTTCTTGCTCGATTATTTCCCTTTCGGTCAATCTATTAATATTGTTTCCCAAGAACAAATTAATTCCTATAGTCGTTGACTAAAAGAATTGAACCACTCAAAAATCTCTCGTATAGTAACAATCAATTCAATTCAAAACCAAACTTTAATTGGTGGAAGAAACAAAATCAAAATTAAAGTAATATTCAGTCGATTCAAAAATAAAATAAAGATTGCACAATTATACTAACATATTAATTCCAATCGAAGGTATTCAGGAAACAAATCAAGTATCTTAATTACATAACATCTATAATTATGTGACCCATAATGGATCTTAATTTTCCTTAACAGAATAGATTTTTTATACCTGCACCATAAAATCATGACACCAGGCAGAATTAAAAGTAATTATGTGTTATTTGAAATTTGTTTTTGCCCTCAAATATTTAATATATTAAATATTTAATTCAATTAATTGTGTTTGAACAAAATTTGTTCCGTCGAAATTAGCTTATGAATTCGTCATTCAACCCTGGTTTCAAAATTTTCAATAACGTTAATTAGTAAATACAGCAAACAAAGAAATAATTAACAAGTTGATTTAAACCTCAGTTTAGTAATTTTCACATTAGGAAATATTCAAGTAAAAGAGTAAGAGAGAAAGAACCCCAGCTAATCCTACTTAAATCAAATATGGCAAATAAAATGCAGAATCTTTTCTTCCCTTAAATAACAAAACCATAATTGTTTATATAAATCAAAACTTCAAAACCCTTTTCCTCTAACTTTCACATTCTCACAGTCAACAACCGCTATGATGATGAGGAAAACTTTCTACTACAATTTCCTACCCACAAAGGCCGAAGAAGAGGCTGCAGCAGCACGTAACGCCCCGCATCAGGTGAGTCGAACCCTCATAGAGATAAGAGACTGGCAGAGCTGCCTGCCGCCTCGCACGGAGGCGGCCGCAAGCCCATGGCTGATACGGAGGGTGGCAACGAGAAACGACGTGGCGACGGGTGAAATCATGTTGTCGCAGGAAGAAATGTTGGAACACGTGTTTAGGTATTGGAAGCTTGAATCGGCCAACCATGTCGTTCAGGGTAACAAACGGTTTGTCGTTTTGACGGATTATACAGACGACAATATGCCGAAAAGTTACGAGAATTCGTATGTAAAATGTGGAGGCAGTAATAATGAGGGGTATATTGTTGGGTTAATGGATGTGCTTCGGTCAAGGGCTGTTAGTGCTGGTGATGAGATTGGGTTGTTTTGGGATGTGAGACCTGCCTGTTTTGGTTTTTGTTTCAAGTTATTACGTCGAGGAAATAACCATTAATTAATAATATATTTTTTAATTTTGGAATTTGTGTTTCTCTATTTTTCTTAGTATAAGTCGATAATTTGAATGTGTTTTTGAGCAGAAATCAACATATGAAATTATTAATCTCAGTTTTCTAGCCATTTGATCATTGAGTTAATTAGCAAAAACTTTTTTTCTAATATTAAAATTTTGACAAAATTCATTACAATGGATTTCACTTGTGGTATCATTTTTTGCACTGAAAAAAAAATTATTAAGGAGCATAACTGAATGTAAATAGAATCAATTTTCGATTTTAATATACAAGATTTTTTTTTTGATACATAATACACGAAATTTAGGGAAATTCTTCCATAAATTAAGTTAATACACCCCTATTCATTGATTCCATTGACTATATATCATGATATGTATTCTATGAAAAAAATGATTTCCACATTTTATTATATATTTAGTTTCACTTCATCATACCAAGCCTAAATAACATATGCTCTTGCCCTCCCCTATCTACCTTGTATCAATAATAATAATAGTAATAATGAATTTTTTTTAATAATTTTGGTTTATAAAAAAATTTATGAACTAACTCGATCATAATACATCTACCATATATATAAAATAATTAATTAATTTATAGTTTTTATACATTATAAATTATGATTGAATTGGTTTATAAATTTTTAATATAAAAACAATATTCTAAAATCTCGATCCTTATTCTGGTGGTTTCTGTATTAATATCTAGAACAATTTTGAAATATTAAAGTCGCACGTAAAATCTAGCTATTCAAACTCAGTATTTTTAAATTTAGAGTGATTTTTTAAAAGAAAAAAAAATCAAGTTGGCTTGGAAATACATTATTATCCGGATCAAATACTCTACATAATAATGCATATAAAAATAATTAGAATTGTACAAATTAGTATGTGGATTTGTATTGAGATATAAAAATGTCTAAGTCCAAATTTCTGGGCATGAGCCTAAGCAACAATTTTACTCCATTCTTAGTAAGTATTGTTATTACTTTTTTCTCAGTATATCTATGAGAATGTTGATAAGTTAAAAGTAATGTTTTACATGAGACATATGCAGATGCGTAGACTCATTGATGACTCTTACTCTTTGAATTTTGAAGCACTTTTAATTCGAAGCGAAGTCAAAAGCTCTTCCATGATGGAAAGGTCACCTATATAATATATCCACATGCACGACCCTCCTCAACGACGGAGGGGTAAAGAGAGATTTTATATAGGATTAAGGGATAAAATATATAATTTTGAAGGGTCTTATTGAATTTTTTAACATTTAGATTAAACCCCTCTCTTGTGATGGATTCAATTAGTTTAGTTGGAGGTGATATATTGTGCTAGTCAGCTTCTTCTGGCTTTGAACATTTGCTTCTTCATTTATTCTCATTAATTAATTCTCGATCTTAGTTTGCCTTTTCTAATTTATATGCTTCATGTATTCTTAGAGTTTTGTGCATGTAATTCTTCTGGGATTAATGAATTTTTATATTAAGATTGTTAAGCTCTGTGCAGGTTTGAATTTTGACTTATATTTGAAGAACAGACTTTCAACGGTGTCCACATGGAACTAGGCCTTTCTTTTTTTTTTTTTTTGGTTATTGCATGTATCTGAGACACCAGTTGTAGGCTTGAAAACGTGAATCTGAGTGTCAACCCCAGAATTTGATGTTTGCTAGCAGAGTTCATCTGAAGAACGATGAAGGTTCAGTTCTTAGTGTAGCATCATTCCTTCACCAAGCAAAATATTATTACCTTCATGATCAAGAATTGGTCATAATAGGAAAATATGAGGTGCCCATATTTATGGATTATCTTGACAAAATTAAAAATTCGCCACTGATCAGACAAGGTGACATTTGCTAGCTATTTGTTTTTGGCCTGATCAAGAGCATGTTAGTCAAGCTATGCACCAAGGCTTAGCCTCACCGATTGCTATGAGAAGCTGAGTTACCTTCTTCAAATATGATAGTATTACTTTGCAGCTTAGTGGCCATATATTGATTTTATTCTTAAACGGTTCTGAAGATCTGTAATGAACTTAATTAGCAGGAACAGTATCTTTCATAGAATTGAAAGTTCAGTTTGTAACTTAACCGTAAACTCTAACTTAATTTGTATGGTTCTGCAGCTTTCATAGGTTAATCTCCCCAGGAATCTAATATTAGCTTACCAAAGCTTTGGCGTAGTATATGGAGACCTAAGCACTTCACCTCTATGTTTTCACAAGCACATTTACCGATAAGCTGATGAACTATATATCGAAATGAGGAAACAATATTTGATGCATTTTCTTTGATTTTCTGGACCCTTTCGTTGTTACCTTTGATCAAGTATGCCTTTAACCTATAGAGTGCAGATGATAATGGTCAAGGTGAGATAGCTCACTTGATTTGATTTCCCCATTATGAGAAGGCCAGTTTCATACCCTTTTTGCTAATAAACTTGATTCATATCAGGTGGCGGATTTGCTCTTTTTTCCCTGCTCCGCAGGCATGCAAAGTTCAGTTTACTTCCCAGTCAACAAGCAGCTGATGAGGAGCTTTCAGCTTACAAGTATGGCCCGTCACAGGTTGCTGGCTCCTCTGCGCTGAAGAGATTTTTAGAGAAGCATAAAAACTGCGTACTTCTCTGCTTATTGTAGTATTATTTGCTGCTTGCATGGTTATAGGAGATGGTACATACTCCGGAAATATCAGGTAATGAATTGCTGTTTTTTACCAATAATTGATACATGATCTTTGTGGATACATCATCTTCATCTCATCTCACAAAATCACAGCTTGAACAATAGGATTCTATCTTTCACCTGAGCCAGTTACTGTATGTGAAAAATGACGTGGCATTGCTGCTTATGCTACTATTAGCTAATACAGCCAATTAAGCTTTGCCAATCCGCAATAAGATGTAGATGGCTTCCAGTGGTTTTATTATGCTACCTTAATCATCATATTGACATCTTGTGATTGCATATAAATTTTTTGAATCTGTGCATTCCACTAGTTTCTCAAATTCCTTTGCCTCTTCTGCATGGCTCATTCATTGCTTGAGCTTGCAGAAATTCTTTGATATCGAAGTTGGTAATATTGGCAAGATTGGATTGGAATATTCTTTGATATCGAAGTTGGTAATAATAATCCTTTTCATGATTTTATAATTCTTGTTTTTGGATTTATGCTCTATCTTACAATTTTTTTCCTTGCAGTTTTATCATCTGTATCAGGGCTATAAGTTACTGAAACTAAACTAGCAAAGGGTAACTTTTTTCTTTTAACAATTTCTCCTTTGAGATTTTGTAACTCATGATCCATATTAATGCTTACATGTTGATTTAGGGAAGTCAGACAATAGTTGTTACTGTTGTGAGGTGAACTCGTTTTGCTGGCCTGTGTCATTTTGGTGGGCCTGTTTGCTCTTCAGCATTGTGGGACTCACAGGGTAGCTTTTATGTTTGCACCAATTGTAATCATCTGGTGGTTGTCAATATTTTCCATTGGGCTGTACAACGTTATATACTGGAATCCAAAGATAGTTCGTGCACTTTCCCCTGTTATATCATCAAGTTCTTCTGTCAAACTGGTAAAGATGGTTGGATTTCTCTTGGAGGGATCCTTCTTTCAATAACTGGTATGTTGGATTGGAATATTTATTAGGTTTCTTGACTTCCATAGTTCTGAAATTATTTCTTGTATTCGACTATATGGCCACACTCAAGATATTTGGATTAATTGAATCTTACCATGTGCACTAATTTGCTGCATGTGATTGACTTCATGAATTTGGTTTCATTAAAAGCGGTATTTTGGTACTGATGAGTTCTCAAACATGAAAGACCTGATTTAATTTTATATGTTGGCGACCTTATTATACTGACTGATAAGAATTTTCTGGATCTCACCAGGCACTGAAGCTATGTTTGCTGACCTAAGTCATTTCACAGCCTTATCTATAAGGTGAGTATAAACCTAGACCTAAACATTCTTGCAATGGGAATATAACCAATTTTTTTTTTCTTCTTGATGTGATGAATTTGCATAATCTTCTTGCCTATGCAGCTTGCGTTTGCATTGTTATATACCCTTGTTTGGTGGTACAATATATGGGTCAAGCTACATTTCTGTCTTAAAAACCCCATTTCCATTAAAAAAAAGTTTCTCTGACTCAATTCCTGGTATGCATTGTGACATTAAATAATAGTACTCTCTGATATGTTTTTCCATGTTGGACTTGGTTAATTTTTGTCTTTTTGCTATTGCAGAACTGGTATTTTGGCCTGTCTTTGTTATTGCAACCCTCGCCACTATTGATGGGAGCCAGGCTGTTATTGCTGCCACTTTCTCTATTGTTAAGCAATGCCATGCTCTTGGTTGTTTTCCGCAAGTTAAAGCTGTTCACACCTCAAAACACATATATGGGCAAATATACATCCCTGAAATAAATTGGATCCTCATGGTCTATAACTGTTGGATTTCAAGACACAACGCTTATTGGAAATGCTTATGGTAATTCAGTACTCTCTATGCATTTTATGTGATACTGAAAGCATTGGCGTGCACCTGTTGTGCAATTATGTGACATGTAGTTATCTGTCAGCATGTAGTAGTGTAATGTTGTATGTCTTGGTATTTACTTTAGAACTTCAGTGAACAAGGGCCTTCTAGTCCCTTTCTGAATTTTCTGTATTGTCTTTTATGCACTAAATTTTAGGATTGTGCATGTAATTAGGTATATTTGTATCAGGGTCAATCAAATTGTTGATGAGTATTTCAGGCTTCCGCAGTTGCTTCATGTGGATTGCCCCATTTTAGGAGGATGGGTCGGGTGAGTGTGTGGAGGGACAAATTATTTTCTTTTTCCATGTCTGCTGAATATATGACACCAAATTGACAGTGCGTTTATGTTTTCAGGACTTGCGTGTATGACAGTTATGTTCATCACGACATTTCTCATGTCGCTTGTCTTATTCTTCGATTGGCAGATAAACATCATTTTGGCGGCATTCTTCCGGCTATTTTCTGGTTCATTGAGGGTCTTTACCTTTTACGCAGCTTTCATGAAAGTGCCCCAGGGAGGATGGGTACATCTCGTGCTTCATGTACATCTCGCATTGTGGGACTCGTAATAAATACAACTATGATCTGCACAACAAAGTATCACTAAAATGATTGCTGGGCTCGGGCCTCCAGCCTTGGCATTGTCCGTGTACCTGGGATAGGTCTTATTTACTCGGAATTAGCTACTGGAGTACCTGCAATCTTCTGACATTTTGTCACAAACCTCCCTGCATTCCACAAGGTTCTAGTTTTTGTTTGTGTAAAATCTGTCCCTGTTCCATATGTTTCACCTAAAGAACGCTTCCTCATTGGCCGAGTATGCCCAAGACCATATCGCATGTATAGGTGCATTGTAACGTATGGGTACAAGGATATCCAGAGGGATGATGGAGATTTTGAGACCAAACTTAGTCAAAGCATAGCTGAGTTCATCCAGATGGAAGCAGTAGAACCGCAATTCAGAAGTTCTGAAAGTCCGCCACTTGATGGCCGGATGGCTGTTATGAGTGTTAGATCTGCCCAATCAAGTTTGAGTTTATTCGTAACTGAGAAAGATATTATTAGCATTGACGACACTATCCAAATCAGCAAATCTTTAACCCACCAGAGTCTGAGATCTGCTTATGATTGAGATAAACAGCAGATCAGAAGGCGTTAAGTGAGGTTTCAGATACCACCAAATCCTGCTATGGATCGTTCAGTTAGAGAAGCGCTGGTAGATTTAATCCGGGCAAAGAAAGCAGGTATTGCGTATATATTGGGGCACTCATATGGGAAGGCTAGGAGAACCTCCTCATTTTTGAAAAAGCTCGCAATTGGTATTGGTTATTCATTTCTTCAGAAAAATTGCAGAGGCCCTGCTGTGGCACTTAACATTCCACACATCAGCCTCATCGAAGTTGGCATTATATACTATGTCTAGTCCTTTGGAGAATTTCATATGCCGCTTACTGTGTCATATTTTGAATCGGTGCAACGAAGAGGCCGCGGCAATAAAACCCTTATGAAAGGATAAGGGTCAAAAGGTTAGGTTGCTTTGATGCGAATGTTTCAGGAAACGTTATCCCTCTTTTTGTTGCTCTCTTTTCTTTTATGTAGATAATTTTCTGCAGTCAATACATTTCATTCAATGAATTAATTAGGTCCTTCACATGGTTAATTATATATATAAAAAAAAGGATAAAATGTTCAGTTTTGAATATGTTGCATTTACATATTTGCCTTTTCCTTCATACCCGTGCCCCACTGCTTTTATTTCAAAAGATTTCCATCTTTTCAGGACTGATAGCAACACCGATGAATATATTTAGGAATTTCCAGTCTCTAATCTAGTGTTTCTTTCTGCTTAAAATGGAAATTTAGTGCACGCTTGGCTTTAGATAACTCATAGATCGGAATTGATGGTTGATTTGCTGGTGTATATCATGGCTAATTGGGATAAAATTTCTATGGCATGGGCCGTGCTGGATGCCTGTTTTGAAACTTCTTTTGATTTGTGAAGGATAATGATGCGAATTTTGCTACCTGCTAAAAGCCTAAAACCATCAATAGAAACTAGAGCAAGTTTTCAGTGAAAAAAATAAATAAATAACTAGAGGTTAAGCATTTGAAAATGATGTACTATTTTTTTTTTTCTAGCGGAGCTCAAAATTGCTTGCAACCAAGTATTGATAAAAATTCTAATCGACAACAGGAGGAAGAATTAAATAAGTACAAGTTACCATCCCCATCAACTGAGATAGGGATGCTAACAACTTGGATAATTTTGGGAATTTTGTAATATTTAAATATAAATACACAAGTTATCGGAGTGGAATAAAGGGTTCTATTTCTAGCCAATTTATACAAGGCACCACCTTAAGAGGAAGAACAGTTAATTTTTTTGAAGTAGTAAACTTTTGGCCACAACATGATCACTAATCATAGCTGCGTCAGCATTGTCAAAGTTGAGCATACACCTAGCCTTGGGGGCCCTGAGAAAAGCGAAGAAAATAAGCATTAGAAACTTCTGCAGTAAAGTCAAATTGTCGAATGTGAATATTTTTAATATCTTGTATTTGATAGTGGGATTCCAAAAATAACAAATTGAATATGATGTTTGTACATAACATACTTGTTCAAGCACTTGTTGATAGCTGAAAGTTGTTTTGAAGGACTCTCGTAAGGCCGAGTACTCTCTCCAACAAAAGCATAATGGCTTTTTTTAGTCGCATTTGCGTTCAATGCATCCTTCTGCAGTTATATTTTGCAAGATGATTATATTAATTTCTAAATCAACAACTGATTTCACAGATGTAAAGCTAACATGTCTAGTTTTGCAAGATTATAACATAATTAAGAAAGGAAAGAATATAGTTGCATTTCCTAAAGAATTTTCAGTAACTTGCTATGCAGAAACAACTAAATTAAAAAATTCAGCACAGAGTTGCTTCCCTTGGACGGTTGGAGAGTAGAAAGATAGATATTTTGTGAGGAAGTTACTTTCTTTGGGGAAATGTCAGGAAGACTTGGAAATGGAGACATCTGATGTGGTGTACTAAGACAATCGTCTGAGCAGCACGCGAAAAAAAAATGTTCACTTGGAAGATATATTTTTCTTATAAAAATGACCACATATCCAACAATCAAGGAGGAAAAAGGCAGAGAGAAGAACATCGTAACCATACCATTATTCTTAATCCCAGAAGTTGTGGTGGTGGTTCTGCATAGATACACTCTTTTAATATAGAATTGACGCATGGAACGAAAAGTTCATTGTAGAATATAATGATTCCAACACATTGTCTCCCATTTTTCTGTTTTAATGATATAATACAAGTGCTTAGACATCCTGAAAAGTTCATCAAGACAAAAATCTGAGCAAGAACTCTCATGAGATTAGATCTACCTCATGGTTGCTTGGCACACAGTGAAAGACTTGTGATCTACATTGTGGTTGCTTCATATAGCTGTCAATGATTTTTCTAAAAGTAAGATCAAATTTAGACACCTGCAAGCCAAACTTTTACTCAGTATTGGAAGGAGATGAATGAACTGCGAGTATATACAATTGAATTAACACAAACCTTTGCAAGCCCATAAAAACAGCAGAGGATAATCTGATCTATGTGTCGATTAAAGAAAAGACTGGTTCTTTGAGCAAGTATCTGTTGGAAGAGAAAATAGATTTTTTCCCTAAATTGTTGAGAGAGTTTTAGCCTTTCAGCTATACTTTGTATTCTCATAGCAGCTAACTTTGTCATCTGCAAAACCAAAACAATGCTGTGAGTGAGCGTGAAGCCACGAACTAATCAGACAAGACAAAGACAGTAAGAAGATTGGCAAAGGGAAGAGCACGCTAGAAATATAAGGAAGAATATTGACTCTACAGTTTAATGAGAAAAACAGGATTCAGGAACTCATTAAATGAAATCAATTAATTTTTTTTCCCAAAAGCAACTCAAAACATCATCAACAATTAATCAATCTAGAGATTCCATGTTAATTGACTTATCTTCTCTTGGAATATGCTATTCTAAGAAAGATTATGAAGCTAATTAAGGCAATCTGGATTACCTTACTGAAAAAAATGTTGAGTGCTGTCTCTGAGCATGTAACCCCTCCATGTTGTGCATTGGACTTGGATGGGCTGCAGCAGAAAGATATAACCCACACTAAGATTTACTTCAGATGGTGGGTTAAAATGATACAATCATCAAATATAGCAGACTCCTGTTGTGTAACAAAGACAAAAATACCTCATAAATGCATTATGCAAAGATGGTGATGCTGGTGGAGGATCTGTTTTTGGCCGTTTAGGGGAACGGAGTTTTAGCACCTCATCATCATGTTCACTGCAATCTCTTTTTGAAGAAACAGGATTATGCAAGGCAACAGTAGCATCAAGTGAAGGCATACGTTGAGCCAGCAGTTGAAGTCTGTTTATTTCATCAGAAAGGTCTGGTCTTGAAAGAATCAAAGAATTATACAAAGATGAACCTTTTTCCCACATTCTACTCTCCAAAAGCTGCTCTTCCAAGGAATTGAGGTGGCGTCTCAACTCTCGAGGAAGAGTAGGCCCATGGATGATTAAACTCTCTACCACTTTAATGAGATCAAAAGCTGTGATTCCTGTTCTCTCGAAAACCACAGGAAGCAGCATACCTGTTCCTGTTTGGGCCACTGAAACCAAATCAGCACAGCAAGATATCAGGCAGACATGAAATCTTTCATTAGCCAGTAAACACCTAAAATCACCGGTGTTCAACTTTTGAGCTTCTGATTTACATACAGATTCCAATACTTTATAATATAATTTGAGAGTCTCGCTGCGTTTCTGTACGGACCACAACCTTTCCATCAAGTTGGTACCCTGCGGACTTCTGATTAATCGTTGTTGCAATATATTGGTAGGAAATAAAGCAGTCACTATAACATTTGCCCTAATTATCAACTCATCAACTACACTCTTATCGCGAATCACTAACATTCGCTCTAAGCTTACAGATGGATGAGAAGGAAGGGGAGAAACAATAGATCGGAGCCATTCTTCCGCAACCTTCGCTGATTTTACCGGCGAGGTTGTCATCTTTGATTTAAATACCAACAAGTTGGGAACAGGATGCAGATTCTTTAATCACGGAGTCTGTTTCACTAATCTTCCTCTACTAAATTCAATACAAAAATGATCGATTTTGAAGAAGAAAACCAAAAATATCAAAATTGGGAAAACAACTGAGATCAGCAAGAGAAGGCAAACCAAGAGTGAATTAATTACCTGGAAACACGAAGTCCTCCATGGGAAAAACCTAATATTGGCGCGGGAAAATATACGGAGAGGGGGAAGCCGGTGCCCGGTGGGCTGGAGAGTCTCCTGCAAACAAATAAATGTCGGTAATATTACGTCTGTTACTTCCCGCCAAATTTTACTCCGCGAGTTCTGTTTGGATTCTAATTCTGTAATTTCATTTTCTTCCAAAATTTCGCCCTAATTGGATAGATCATTCAGCACACTTCAATCTTTCAATTCGGGCCATAAGGCCCAAATCAGGATTAGAATGGACTTCAAAATATAGTTAAACGTTTCTGATTTCTTAAACAGAAAATTTCATAGCTTCATTCATTTTTCTTCAGAAGTAGCTTCGCTTATCCAACGCCCAAAACCAAATTAAGCAGTCTAAAACAACAAACCAAATGGTCAAATTACAAGCCACGAGTTTGCTTACCAACACCCTATCAGATTCACCCAATATATCCCTCTCTTTCTTTCCACCATATGTAACATCGCTGTTGTGATTCCCCAAAACAAAAGCAACAAAGACAGGACAAAAAGAAAAAAAATATATGGGCAAATTTTGGGGGTTTCTTGCAATAGTATTATTATTTATGGGGATTTTGGTGGGAGCGGGTAGCGGTCAAGACACTTCATGCCTGAACCAGCTTGTTCCTTGCCTGAATTACCTTAATGGAACACAAAATGTACCTAATACTTGTTGTGATCCTCTAGAAAATGTGATTAAATCAGACCCAGAATGCTTGTGTAGTATGATCAGCAATCGAGGTAGTAATCAAGCTGAACAGGCTGGTATCAATGTCACTGAAGCTCAGCGATTGCCTGCAAGATGTGGACTTCATGTTAATCCTCTCTCTTGCCTTACTGGTCAGCAATTCCATCCTTTATTTTTCTTTTGATCTTTTCATTTTTTCTTTAATAAATATGTAATTTAGTAATGTTGATGTGTTTCGGGTTCTCCAAATACAAAGAACTCAGTTATAATTCTTCAGGGGAGTTGTTATTCTTCCCTTCTTGGGGGATGATGTATTCACAGAGTTTTAAATTTGTATAATTATGTTCTCAATTCCTTTTTTAATTTTGCTTATTTTAACTCCATAAACTATCAATTGACCCTTTAATTACCATTTAATTAATTTATGAAAAGTTTAACATTTAAATAATAATAATAATTAAGGAATAAATTGAGCAAATTTTCAGTAATTTCTATTTATAAAAACATTTAACATATGATAAACCACAATGAATTAAATAAATTTTCAAGATTGAAATAGTTGAAAATTAATAATTAAATAATTTTTTATTTAGAGACTTAACTGTCACAAAATCATGATAAAATTCAAGACAAAAAGAAAGAAGTTAAGAGAAAAAAGTGAGGTAGAGACATGAACAAGTTTGAACTTTGAAGCAATTGAAAGTCCAGACCAACATTAAAATATCTACTCTGGAATATCTCTGCAACTTATACGTTCCACTCCCTATTCCCCGATACCCCTTTTCTCCTAAGCCCCTCTAAAACCTCCTCCTCCATCTGCCACCGCCACCCCTACCTCTGTGAAAACATGTCCTAATTCGGGCCGAACTGAATATTGATGAGCTCGAGTGGAATATTGAATATTGACACCCAACAATATTCCCAAACAGTATATTCAAGTCAAATGTTTTTTGTTTCCCTTACCTTCTTATCTAAGATGCCAAGGCTAAAGAACATGTGAGGATGTCCAAAATCAAAGCAGGCTCCAAAAAGTACGTAATAAGAACATTTCTCCTGCAGTTGTATTATCTGATTAGGAGTGTACAAGTGTATCATTACAAGGTGAGCTACAAGTCGTTTACTTTACTATAGTCATCAGTTGTCTGCACTGGCTGACCAGCTCTAATTTTGCAGGTTAGATAAGAATGCAATGAGGGCTACTTAAGCTATCATCTGCTGCAGAGTAGAAGAATCCGGTCACAGAACAATGCACGGATTTGCAGAACCTGATAATAGAAGAATCTTTCATAAAAGGCAGGATTTTTTTTTCTAGTGAGGAAAGGCAGTGTTTCATTTTTAACTTATATATAATTTGTATCATCTCAATATAGAGAGTTAAGAAACAGAATGAGTGAGAAAAAAAATGTTCTGCTTTCTGTTTATAATTTATGATAATTACTAATTGAAAATTGAAAATTTTCAGAGATGCTTACAGTGATGGTAAGTGTCTCTAGTATAACATATATTTATGCCTTTTGCTTTTTGTATTTTTTTTGTTTTTTGTTTTTTTTTTTTGCATAGCATTGATGAGGAGGAAGCCAGGTATAACATTTTCATCTACACAGGGTTGTAAGAATTTCTAAAGAAATATGGAGAATTTGACCGGTTAGCGTGTTGGTGTAGGGGGTGATCGTTTAAAAGGATTTAGGGTTCGTTTCATACTGCGTTTGCCTAAAATGTTTTTGGAAAAAAAATATATTTTTAAATTGTTTGAATTTTGAAAACTGTTTTTGGAAGAAATAGGTAAATAAATGTTTTTCCCAGAAGCAAGTTTGACAAAAACAGTTTATAAAAAATTAAAAACAAATCAATCAATTAAATTAAAAAATTTTTTTTGAACTCCCAACAGCAATCTCAAACATCTAGGACTATTAAAAAAAATATCCGAAGAAATCGAATTGAAATTGAGTAAAAAAAATGGATTGATTTAGGTTTTCATTTTCAAAAAATTGGATTCAAACAAGTTTTCAAAAAATAATAAAATTTGTATTTTGTTATATATTTATTTTCTTTATTTTTAAATGAATTAATAGTTAATCTATTAGCATGAACTGATAGGTTTATAATTTAATCTTTGATAAAATCGAACAGATTTTTTCAAAAAAAAAAAGTCATTAGATTAGTTAATCAGTCCATAGACAATCCTGTAAGTTCTTGCTCGAGGAATTTTAAAATTCATGAATTTTATAAATCTATGGATTGTAGAATCCATAAATTATAATAATTCGGATTAAATATAAAATTTATTGATTAATGACATAATTTTTCTTACACTCATGATTGGTTCAATAACATAATCCATGAATTTAACAATTAATTTCTAATTTTATTTTTTACTAAATATTAGTAATTTATCATTAATTAAACATTTTCTAATCCTTTTTATCACATTTATTTTGAATTGTGAAATAATATAGTTTAGATTTTATTTTTAAAAAAATACAATTGATGAAAATTATTATTATGATTAAATTTGAAATATGTTACAAATATTTTACTCAAAATTCTATATACATTTATTATATATACTATATTTATGAATAAATTAATTCATTAATATTTTTTTTTCAAATGAACTCATTATTATTTTTTTTAATTCATATTCAAACCAACACAGATAAAAAAAGTACAAAGAAAATAAAAAAATATTTTTATTATATTTTTATGTTTAATAATAGTTTTGAAATATTATTAATTTAGTATGAATAATCTTAAAATAAAAAAATATGAAAATAATTGATTATAGATAAAAAAAATGATAGATTTTAAACTTTTTATATATAAGAAATGAGAAATCAAATCCGAAAAAATTTAGTAAGTGGATAATTTTTTAAAACTTATAAATTGTCATCTATCTAAATATAGTCGGTATATAATAAAATGGTACCTGACATATTATTTCTATTTGTAATTTTCATACTGATATAGAAATACTATGTATAATTTTATTACTGAAATATAAATATCATATCAGTAGTAGACTGAAGAAAATAATCGGAAGCATTTTGATGTTACAAAATTATAAATTAACTATTTTTCTATATCATTCTTTATAATTAGAGTAATTCAGCGAAATTTACTCGAAAGGGACCAGGGGGTGAAGCTCAGGATTTGTAATTTACTCTTTTATTTTTCCCGCATTATCCAAAAGAGCCCACCTTCATTCTTTGTCATGGACCCCACAACCAACTTTTCCACCTCCTTTCCAACAGGTACACGTGTAATATGTTGGTTCTATACTTTAGCTTAATCCATTAATTAACTGAAAATTAATTAATAATTTAATATGCCATTGTTTTTGTTTTGTCGATCATCCTTTTGACTCTGCTTACAGATTTGTACACTAATGAGCTCCATCTACTCCTGCTAGCTGCTTTCTCAGCGTTAGCTTTAGCTGTTAGGGTTTATTGTTGTCTTCGGCGCCCTTTTCCGTTGGGGCATCAAGAATACCGGCGACATGAGTTTCCATGATCTGCATAGCGGCAAAAGGCCGTCCTCCTCTTCTGCCTCTCCAATGTCCAGAAGCTCCTCGCAAGCGGTCGCTGCCGGCATTTTCCAAATCAACACTGCCGTTTCCGTTTTTCGTCGTCTCGTTGACGCTATTGGAACCGCTAAAGACACCCCCGAGCACCGCCAGAAGCTGTCCGTTCTCCGCCTCTGTATTTTATTTCTTTGTTATTTATAGTTTCTACTGCATATCAATCAAGAGTAAAATTATTGGAGATTTATTTGTGTTTCAATGGCAGGCATAATACGAGGCTGCGGATTCTGCAGTTAGTTAAGGACACTTCTGCTAAGCTCAAATCTGTTAGCGAATCCGATCGCGACGCTAACGTCAGTGTAAGCCAATTTTACCTTTTTATCTTTTTGAACTTTTTCCGATTAGAGTTTGTGTCTGATCCTCTCGTGAATTGTTTAGCCGAGTAAGAAAATAGAAGATGCTAAGCTTGCAAGGGATTTTCAAACCACATTGCAAGAATTCCAGATAGTACAACAACTTGCCTCCGAACGCGAATCCACTTACTCCCCTTCTCTTCCTTCATCTTCTTTGCCTGCTGGGTATTTGCTATATATATATATATATATATTATCATTTGGTTTTTTTTTATTACTCCCTTCTAAGTTGGCACTCGGTTGCCTTTTTGGGTGCAGATCTGGCTCGGGCGAATATATGACACCTAGCCTGGATCATGAAGCCCAACCTTTTCTTATGGAACAGAAAAGGCAAGTAACTAATTATGTTATATCTTTACCTGATTATCAGTCATTGTTTGTTAACAAGTCTTTTCCCGTTCCTAGTATAGAATTTCAATTTGCTCTTGCTTAGTGGACACTCTCCTCCTGTGAATATGAATATGGCAGTTGAAATCGTTGACTCTCTGATCCATATGCCATGAGAGCAGTGGCATATCTTATTTTATTAATAAATTTAACAGGTGTTTGTTGTCAAATTCTGATACTTGTGGTTTTGCTTTTGCTTATATTTCTCTGTGTTTCCTCCGCAGCAGGGCAATACTGCTGTCTAAGACCTTATGTAATGAGGTTTTCATGTTACAAATGCAATCCAGTTTTACTTCATTTTATCCCCTAAAGAAAAAAAAGTTCAACCTAATCCCTATTGGGCCTATCTTTTAGGGTTTATGACAATTTTACTCCTATTGTTTCTTTTGCCTGAAGCTTGCAAGAATCCTTTTTTGTGGTTGATTTCCTTGGTCCAAATTACATGCAGGCAAGAACTAGTCCTGCTAGATAATGAAATTGTCTTCAATGAGGCCATGATTGATGAAAGGGAACAAGGCATTAGAGAAATACAAGAACAAATTGGGCAAGTAAATGACATATTCAAGGATCTTGCTGTTCTAGTTCATGAGCAGGGTGTGGTTATTGGTAAGTTGTCCAATCCCTTGAAAATCTAGTTCCTTTATAAGCTCACTCCTCTTAATGCTTGTGGACCTTTATTACTTTTCTCATGTTTATCTGATATTTGCAGATGATATCCAATCCAATATTGATTCTTCTGCTGGTGCAACAACCCAAGCAAGAGTTCAGCTGGCAAAGGCTTCAAAAAGCTTGAAATCCAGATCCTCATGGGTAAGTTGCCAATCTTATTAATGTGAAGCATTAAAGGAATCATGACAATCTGGCTTTCCACATATATGATCAGTACTTATAGTTGGTTCCTGGATGAATTGGAAAAAATGGTGTTGTTAGACTATCTAAAAGTTTGAATATTATTTATTGTTTTCAATTCCCTCAAGCACCATGATAATCCTTTTGTGCTTCTAAATTGTATTTCATGCATAAACAGGGAAGAAATTTTCTTACACCGAGCCAATGGTAGAACGCTGTGTAACTTTTTCCTGTACAGCATTCTATCATTTGGCTCGGTCCATGAAATCATGGACTGGGAATTAGAAGAAATCAGACTATTCTGAAAGGGAACATAGAATTCTACCATCTAGGTCAATATATGGAGGTTATCTCCGATGCACCATAGTTTTTCTATAATGGTTCTATAGTGCAGTGCCTACCGTGCCTTAGTTCTATTGTTTTGAAATAGACACTGTTTTTGTCTAACTCTTCCTTTCTAGCTGTCGTGATGCCTATAAAAGGAGCACTTTATTTTGTTATTATCAGAGGCCAGTGAGAATTAAATATGCCCTCCATCTCACAAAACTAGGCTTACTTTCGTTTTCACATAAATTAAGAAAATTAAATACTTTCATTTTCTGCTCTCTTGAGTCATTTGGCATCATAAATATTTACGTATTATTTTTTTTTCCTTATGGTGGGTTATATTTAAAAGACCTGTTTATTTTTGCTCCTAGTCTACAAATTTTATGTACGGACTAATGGCTTTGCTTCTTCTGATGTGACTAATGTTAGGGCTGCTATGATGATCAAAGTAATGCCATTTGAAATAACAGCCTTCAGATATTGAATTGACATTTTGGATGAGTATACCAAATGATGAGCAGGACCATATAGCAAGGCGTGTCTTATGCTTAAAAAACCCTTTCCAACTTAGCCTTGCATATTGCAAAAGCATGTGAATAAAGATGAAACAAGAATAAAGAGAAATGGGGTCTAAGAAAAGAAGTGAAAGGGGAAACCTAAGGAAGATAGAGAGGGGAATAATGGAGTCTTTTTAACATAATGCACGATAACGTTAGGGGAAACTAATCATATTCAGTTGAAGAGCCTACAAAACCTAATAGTTACATATAATTGTTATTTGTTTTATTCTGCTCTTATTCCATTTGTGTTAGAATTGAAACTTAGCCTGCAAATGCTGTTTATTTCTGGCAGTGCTGGTGGCTACTGGGAATTTTTATATTGGCAGTGGTCATCTTTCTCCTCATCCTAATAATATAGTGGGCAAATACACATATGGAGTTGTGGTGTGCGTTTCTAATATGATTCTTTTCTGTGTTCTTTGATCTCTTTTTGCTATTGTAATTCAGATAGCCCTTTCTTTATATATTTATGTTATACAATTTGGAAGCATTAGAGTGGAAAGCTGGTCCTTTTCTTTTCCTTTTTCCAATTTCAGCCTTTTGGCTTCGGTTTTGTTTGGTCTGGTTGTGAGCAGGTATGCCTTTTTTTTTTTTTTTTTTTTTAACAGAAGCTGCTGTGCATTTCTGTGTCTATGCTTGTTTGTATTTATTTATCTCTAGACACAGGAAATAAATCTGTTATTATTGTTTGTCAATTTTTTGTACATGAACGAAAATCTTTCTTCTTGTATGATATTGCTAATGATTGTTTTGAAGCTCCAAATGGTAAAGAAAGAAATAGTTGTGAAGGTGAATATAGTATTTGATTTCAAACGTGGAGATCTTTACAAGAGCATTTGGTGTTGTCATGGTGTTTTGCCATGGCATTGATCTCGTTTTGTTTGATTTTTTTTTCCTTTCCACTTTCTGTGTCCTCTCTAACTCTCTGTCCCTAGCGAGTAGCGAGGTAGAAAAGAAATTGAGAAATTCAATGGCCTCTAAATTATTGCATATTGAATAGTTCTTTTTTACATGACCATTTGCTACACATAGATTACATATTTTTTATATTTTATTTTAATTCAAAGATATTAAATATTTAGAGTAAAAGTAATATATGTTTTAATAATAAGAAAATATTTTGTTGGAACACTACTATAAAAATAAAAATAATGTATATTTTAACTCAATCCTAAATTTTCTTTATAGTTAGTTTATAATGTGTTCAATCTAAATTAATAAAGTACAATCTTTTTAGTTTTGAAATTTAAACCGTATAAATGTTATCGTTGTGAAATTGAAAGTTTAAATTTGATTTTTTTTTTCAAATAAGACATTTAAAAATATAAAATGAGTAAACTGGTAAATTCATATTCGATCAAACAATAAGGAGAATGGTAGATGTATGCTATTAATTAACATTATTATTTTAATTATTTAATTAGTTTAGATTACTCAATGTATTGGAATTTCAATAGTTTCAAATGAAATTATTCTATCAGATTAATTTTTTAATTTAATTTTATAGTGAACTTATAAAAGGAAATTCAAGTTGGATCATTTTAATGCAATAAATAAATAATAGGGGAGGGATAAAAAAGTCAGACGGAGGGAAAGTGGTGCATGTCTCCCGAGCTGCTCTGCTTACCAATCAAAACTGAAAATTGTTCGAATGAAATGTACCAAAAGGCATAACAAACCGCCACCGTCTTCAACTCTAAACAATCTTCTTCTTTGCCCTCCTTATCCATCATCATTGTCATCATCAATGATTTATATGCAATAAAAGAAATGGCTGCCCTAATCTACCAAATTTTTTCTTCTTCAGCACTACTTTCACTTGGTATTTACCATCTCATTTTTGCCACCCGCAACTTCCTCAAATCTCCCCAGTCTTACTCCGCCAAACCCTATCATCCTCTTCCTGTCTCCGCCTCCTCCTCCAATCGCTCCAAATTTTTCCAACTCTACCTTCTCATTATCTGTCTTCTAATTGCTTGTGCTCACCAAACCCTAATTTCCTCTGATTCTGATCCTCTTCTCAAAGGTCGTACTCCTGTTCACTGCTTTACTTCTCTCCAATCTGCTGCCGTTCTTTTCCTTTTTCTTATTGTCTCTATTGTTCTTCTCCTTTCTGAATCCACCTCTCTTCTTCCTCTCCCTTCCGATCTCTTCTTTGCCTTAGCTTCTGCTCTTTTCTTCTTGCAATACTCTGTCTCTTCCGCTGCTGCTTCTGTTCAAACATCCGATCTCCAAGCCAAATGCGACTCCGTTTCTGCTCAAATCTCCGCCGCTGTTGCTTTTCTTTGTTTGATTTTGGCCTTCCAGCCTAGGATGTTTATCGCCGATGTAGGGTTGGGTGGGGCGATTTGTTTGCAGGGGCTTTGGGTGCTTCAGACTGGCCTTTCGCTTTATGTGGAGGCGTTTATCCCTGAAGGGTGCCATCGGTTGTTGGATGTGGTGAGTGGGGTTGAGGGTTCCACAAAGTGTGATCTGGAGGAGTCTAGGTTGAGGGCGGTGGCTATTTTGGATCTGGTCTTTGTAATTCATGTTACCTTTGTTGTGCTCATTGTTATGGTTATCTTTGCGGTTACAGCTAAAACTGTTGGCATTAGGAGATTGGGCTCATACGAGGCTTTGCCTACTAATGCCGATTCTAATCATAATCATAATCAGATGAAAGCACTGACTGGTACCCAACCATGATCTTTTGGACTTTGATGGCTGTGTCATTGTGCTTTCCTCTTGTTCCTTACATTTCTTACTCTCTTTGTTTTAACATATATATATATTGTTATTATTCTCGTGGTACTGAGCAATCATATGAGGAATTACTTGTATCTTTCGTTTTAGCTTATCTATACACTGTAGCCTTCTGGAACTCGAGGGATTTTTGTGCATAAAAGGTGTCTCTTTTCTTTTTATTGTCGTATTATTTAGTTAAATTTATTGGCAGCTTCCTCTTCACGCAATTACCTTTCTGAACTCATGCAATGTGCTGTAGAATTTATATTCTAATAATGTTTTTGGGAGTGGCATATAGTTGTTGCTTGCTACTGTTCTTTGTCATAATTTATGGTTTAAAAAAGAGAGTAATGTGTCTTAAGAAGTAAAAAGGGAACTGAATATCCTGTCTTAGGTATTATTGATTTTATTCATTTGCTTGATATGGGCATTGGTTTAGTAAGTCCTCAAATTTGTAAAGGACCCAATACAGCATTTCAATATGAGCTATGTTGAGTAATGGTAATGTTGTGACCATTGTGCTTCTCACCATAGAAGCATTCAAATCTAATATTTTGTCATTCAGGACGACCTTGCTGGATAGAAGTAAAAATATCAATAGAATTTTTGGTTTGGAAATTCATTTAGGTTGTAATGTGGGGATTGCAAGACTATGAATTATGTTGTTTTTTTCTAGTATATTGTTCTGGCATCTTAATTTAATGCTGTGTCCTATATGCTTACATGCTGCATAATGAGAGGGCCTATATGTTTCCTAATCTCTGAATTTTATATTGTCATTGTAAAGAGAACTATTTCATTTTGCTGCTAGCTGCTGAGGCGGCAGAAGGAGTTGGACTGACCACTAATGTATGTGATTCGGTTGGAAGTCCACCTATGATTCCCAAATCTTTTTATACCAATTCAGGTGTTGGATGGTATAGCCATGCATCTGTTAGTTCCTTGCTTCTGTTACCTACTTACTATCTAATCGCCTAGGTCTGTCTGTTGGATTTTGGAGAATGATGTTCCTCCCTTTGTTTGAATCACCTATAAATACCTTTGAGGCCCCTCTAGCTTCTTCCTAGATTGCAGGATGACCGTTGATTTGCGGAAACTGCTATAACTAGGCTATGATGACTTCTATAAGATGAGAGCAGTCCCTTTTTGGGGAAAGTATCAACTATCAAATTTTAAGGATCTTGATTTTTCGGACAAGTCTTGGATCTGCTAAAGATGCTCGATAATTGCCTGACATCATAATTAGTTTTTGTGGTTTACAGTGGATCGGATAGGCTTTTTATACATTATTAGTTATATATTTTACAGCCCAATCTGTTATATCCAGTTGCTTTCTTTCACTCTATTAACAACTACGTTATTTGTTTACAGTGATTTGATGCCTTTTGTTCTCTCAGCTTAGGGCTTCTCTTGTCTCTTTCATGCCTTTGCAAGGATTTCATTTATACTTGCTGCATTTGTCTTCCATTAATACGAGCATAAGATCCATATTTTCTCTCGCTTCTCATTAGGTCACATATGAGCTGCCTATCTACAAATGCTTTCCTGCTCAGGGATTGGTCAACTTTTTCTGTCTTGCTTCGAACTTTTTGACTGATTTATTTCCTGCAGCTCTTTTTTTTTTTTGCAAGCAAATATTATTGCATTGTGAGTTGATTTATTTCAATTGCAAGTTGATTTTTTTAACCAAAGTCAATGTTATTTGGCTGATGTAACTTAAACATGAGGCATTTTGGGGTCAATAGGTCGGTGAAAATTCAACCTCATCTGATGTCAAACACTGAATCATAATTACCCCTTTATTTTTCATTATTTTTGTAGCTCGGTTCATAATCATACACTGCTCCCCATATTCTATGGTATCTTCAAGTGGATATTTATGATGATTTTGATGATGTAGTGGGATGTTCATTCTTGAGTTTTGACTGATTCGAAAACTGAAGCATACTATAAAATTCTATGGAGTATTCAAGACTCCACCTGATCTATTCTTTGAATATCTCGTTTATCATTCCATTATTTTCTCGTGCTGTAAACATTTTTTAAACATGATAATAATCAAATATTTATAATACGGATAAATGCGACATTATCTGATTTGTTAATGAAAAAAGAAAAAGAAAAAAAATCTGAGTAAAGGCCTAATGCCTATATTGGATGCCTTCAACTAAAAGAATTTGTAAGCTTGAAATCGCATTAATTCACAGGAAATTGTGCTTGTATCTGTAAAAAAGCACCAAGCCAAACAGTAAGAGACAAACTTACATAAGTTTAAGGAACCTTGAAAAATGAAAACTTTCCTAAAATGGCAAGAGCCCTTGGCTCTTCATTACCATTACCTGCAATTTCTATGTTTTGTAACATAAAGCCCTTCGATTGCATTCAAAATAAATAAATAAACATAAAGCCTCTCGCCTTTGGCGGTCGAATGGAGCTATATATTTGATTGCTTTTATTTTGATTGAACGAAAATCTAAGAATTTATAATGATGTCTCTGTGAAACAATGTGGAGTATGTAGGCTATGGCGGTTAAATCATTTTAGCTTTTATTATTAGCTTGGTTCTTCTCATCAGAATTTAATAGAGATGGAGCTGCTTAGAGCAAGCGTAATACTGAAGTGGAAGAGCAATACATTAGAAAGTCACAAAATAGAACGAGCCTTTTTTGTCCCTAACAAATAATAATGGCCCCGTTTACTGGGGTGGATGATTACAAGGAATTGCCTAATAGGGCTATTTTATTTTACCACGGCTACTGCCTATCGCATCACATAGAAAATGCCCCTTCCTAGTTCTCTAGGGGTTTACACCAGCCGGCATTTGGATTCTCTGAGGAAAATAATCAAACAGTTGCTAGGCAATTACACTCATTTTGGCTGCTGCATAAAGCCTTATTTCTTTTAAAAATACCTTTAAACTGCTACTCATTTTCAGATGTTCTAATTTCATGGTCCGAAAGTCAGCTATATTTATTTATTTTATTTTTCTTAGATCTATGAATAAATTTTTCGTTAGTATATAGTTTTTCATTGAATGTGGTACGAACCAAGCATATATTTATATAATATATATATATATATATTCCCTCAGTTCTCACTTCTAAATTTAAAGATTAGAAATCTATATGGAGCTCTCTTTTAGGCTTCTAAGCTGAAAACGGTTAGTAAGCATAAGCAGTGCCCAGAGAAGAGATTCATTGTCATCTAACAATTATTGTTTCAAAGTAAATCTGAATTTTCAATTACCAATTGAGTTATTGCTATTACTTCTTCCAACAAATCAAACTAGCCAAATAATTATCACAATTATTTCCACTCCTATAATTTACCCTTTCTTTTTCTAAGCAATGAATTTGGATCCAAGTTTTCAACTTAAAAGGGTGCCATCATTTCAGCACTTAGAAAGAAAAAAAATCTAATAAAAGTCTAAAACTGAGCTAATCAAACTAAAAATATTGCAATAGTTGTAATTTAGCTAAATTATAGACCATTTAGTTAGAAAAAAAAATATTAATACATAAACCCACAAAATGCACACACCACTAGAAGCCACACTCTGGCAATAGATGCAATTACAGTGACATCTCTCTTCCAAATTCTCCTATGTCAAGAAATGACTAGAAAATTTCATGGAGTTTTCTTGCATAATTTTGGCTTCATTTGAACCTTTCTCCTCCTGTGGAAATTCTTCTTTTGGCTTCATTTAAACCGCACCCCTTATATCCAACTCTTCAGGTATATTCCCTTTCTCCTCTTCTGTTCCTCTCTTCCTCTCTATTTCAAGAATTGCAAAATGGTAGCTAGAATCATATTGCAGAAAAAAAAATAAAAAGAGGAAGAAGAAGAAGAAGATTATATATTCAAATCCAGCAAAACAAAATTTGTAGAAACAGTTAGTTATGGAGACTCAGGTTTTTTTGAACTCTCTCCCTCATAGGCTTTCCAATTCTTCGTATACAAGCCCCACTTGAATGGAGGAGAAGATTGACAGAAGCCTATGGGAAGAGAGTCCAAGAAAAGTTTGGTTCTCTTGCTTCGGTCACCAGTCCGATCAAACAAGTGGCCATATCTGCTAGCGTAAACGTGTGTTCATATAATTCTAAGTAGAAATCGACTAAACAGAAGAAACTGCTTTACTTGAGGCCAAATCAAATCAAGGGAAACCCAAATCTGCTACATATTTTTGTCATTGGCATCATTTTTATTCCTGTTCTTCGTATAATAAAATCATCTGTTCTTATTCATAAAAGCACGTGCCTCATGCTGAGATGGTAAGTTGCATTTGTCAACTGTATTAATAATTCCTGTCTATCATGATAAAGCTCTTTCACGGCAAACCCAGAAAACTAACGGTAACGCATCTTTAAATGCTAAAACAGGAATGAGTTTTCTAACCTTCTTTTCAGGATTTTGCTTGTGATACAGCTTTCTTTTGATTCCTGCTCGCATTTCCCGTCACAAACACTCAGCTGCAATCTAGGCAGGTAGATTTGAGATGCTCGCTTCCTCTGACCAATCAAATCAGCAACAACAACAACAACATATTCAGATTCATGACAATTTCCCCTCCATGAAAAATCTCCCCAGCAAAGCAGGACAAATGTTCTGCAGCTCTCTGATAACCAACATATTGTCTTTTAGCTGAAGCTGTTACATTTTGCCAATGAACTGCTGTAGTTCAGAAATACAGAAGTTAGCTATAGGCTCAGGAGAATCACAAACTTGTTGTAATTGTAAATTTGATTCATTGGTATTTTGCATACCAGTCGCGTATCAATTGCGAATCTCTTCTGTTTCTGTTCTTTAAATCTCAAGGTGGTCAAAAGAAAGTACAGTACTTGGGGGATATATGATATGATACGGCTATAAAACAGTAAGAAAGATAAAAGAAACCAGAAGCGGTAGATTTTCTTTATCTGTTTTGAAAAGTACTAATTATTTCCATAAATGAAATATTACAACAAAGAATAACAGGATACAAAGGGATTGCTTAAGTGGTATCTTTTTTCTCCAAGATAGAGTACAAAGTTTGGAAGATGGTAAAAATGAATCATATGTGCATGAAACTACTCTGAACCTATCCAGCAGTGACCAGTGAACATTAAGAAGTTGCTTGTTGAAATCCTCACAAAACAAAAATTGATAATTTCGAAGCCTAAAGAAGCCTAAAAACACCTCCCTAAGTGTGGCACAAAATATGAGAATTAAAATAGGTGCTCCTATCAACAGATACAGGAAAATTCCTTTCTGTCAAATAATTGAGTAAATTATTGTGCTCCAATCTAGGAGGGAGCTCCACAATAGGAAATATGAGTTATTTGATTATTGCAAGGCCATCACCCTCTTAGCCACTCTCGGAAATAGGATTGCATCTTGTCTCGATTAGCAGGATTCCCAACATTGACAGTAGGTATTATCTTGTTAGGCTTCAAAAACTGCAGATAGGAGATTAAGTTCTTAGATTAATTTTCCCATGGACAAGACAAGAATCAAATTTCAGGAAGCAATATGATAGGATATGAATGCTAAGCTATATTTTCTTCAAATATACTAAGATGCATATGATGAATAGGGTTTCAAAATGAACCTGAACAAATTCCTTCATTTCTGTGAAGCTGGAGTGCTCACTGTATGGAACCCCTGTGTCACAATAGCAAAGGAAACTTCAAATATCATTCCTCGCAAGTTGGTAACGAAAATCTTATGGAGAAAGTCAAAATTTCTTTCTTTTTAAATTTTTAATCATTGTAGGGGGAAAGTTAAAAAAATCCATCCTCCCATGCTAACTGTAAGTAAGGATATCATAAATATTAAATTTATACTCGTAATGCTCCAACCATATCATTCTTGTTCAGGGAGATGAAAATTTAAATGATCTTACCATAGATTGTCACATTGCCTTTAGAATTAGGTCTAATTAGATCAAGCTGTTTACCTACACCTTCAAAGTAAGTCCAACCTGGAGAATTTAAGATGGAAAAGCATAAAAGTTTCAGGAATCTAGAATTTCCTTGCGACAATGCCAAAAGGAAAATTAAACAAAATGCAGAGGTAAAATGAAATAAAAATCTTTCCGATGTAACTGTTGGTTGAAATGCTAAAACTTCTGTGTACTGATTTATGTAGCTCTTCAAGTAATTCTTTAAGGTCTGATGGAAATAGAAAATAAGAATATGATAGATTTCACAGTAAAAATATAACTCTTTGAAACCAGAAATTGAAAGCTCCATTTGACCTCAAATAACATGGAAGATATGGGCAACACATGAAGAAGAGTATCCCTTGCTTGCGTGCAGAGACAACTTGAAAAGTCAGACCAACCAAAAGATCCCAGGATCCGCTTCCTTGAAGCACTGGCATAAATTTTAACCAAAATAATATATGAATTGCGTGTTGTTATCCACAGAATTTTCTTAAGTTTGGCCTAAAGAAGTATAGATACTGAAAGGCAATATGATCTACCAAGAATGGACATGCAAAAGCCCAGACCGTTTTATGGTAACAAGAAAGTGAATAACCAGATGAAATCATTCATGATCTGCTATTTATCATACAGGTATAATGCTCATGATCTGCAATTTATCATACAGGTATAACGCTCATGCCCTATGGTGCAGTATTTCATGAAGCAAGGAACTTCTCAATTGAAGACAGCCACCAAATATTACAAGAATCTTTTTAAAGGATATCTCAATGCAGCGAAAAACAAACATAAACCCTGACGCCTTGGAAATGACAAGATAAACACATTCTTTTCCGATGCTGTATGCCCCAACAACCACAAGGGTTTTGGGTTGCCTTTTGAGGAAGTCTTTAGTAACTCTAACAACATAATTTAACACGTCTTCTTTGGAAGGGAACCTAAAACCAACAAAAAATTCTTCTTAAAGAACTGGAATGCCAGATTCAGTAAAGATGATAAGCTGACATATAACAAGTTTGATACTTCGGGTTACAATATGTTTTATCAGGTAAAGTACATGAACTCTCTGAATTACAACAAGGGAATAAGATTGCATAAGCTTAGAAACCCTAAAATCTCCAGAGTGCAACATACAATCGGCAGACGAAAATGATTCAGAGCTGCACCTGGACAGTGATTAGCTTCTAATAATGTTACTCTCACATCTTCAATAACGTAGTTCCAAAGGGTGGACAAATCTGTAGACATAAAACCATAAAAGAAGCAAACTTCAAATCTCAAATCCGGCTACACATATAGACATAATGCATAGGAAGGCAAAATGTAAATAACAATATTGATCATTCTTACGAAGAGCTGACAGAGAGGCATAGCTTATTAGTGAGAGGGGTACAGTAGATAGGAATTGAGACCAACCTTTGGTAAGACCACAATAGTGATCACAATGGAAATAGGTAAGGAAATACGCAGAGCAACCTTGAATTGAACCGTAACGGAATGCATCCACAGAGAAGGGTGTTCCTGTAAGCAGCAACATTCATATCATTTTAACAAGAAACAGAACAGCGACGGAACAACTCCGCAAGAGAAGAAGCGGCTTTGATTATCACACTGACCAGGAATTCTTTTGTAGATTGTTGAGGCCGATTGTTTTGCTCAGACTTCGTAGATTTGCCAAAATCAGTGGGAATTATATTTTCCCGGGGTATTTGATGAGATTCAAATTCGATGATTATGATCAAAGGCCCAGCTCAGAAAAGGCTGAGCACATCTGATTATTATAACCTACAAAAATAATTATTAAATAATTATTCCGCCATCGATTTGTTTGCCGCCTAAAGCCGATTGATGGAGAAAATTGCCCGAGACAGTTCAGTTAGATCCTAAAGCCCAAAGGCTAGCTGTATTCACGTTTAAATTGCAAAAGATAATGTGATAATAAATGAAAGTTTGCATGGATAATTAATAAAATTGTAAATTTGTAAACTTGAAATATATGAAAGTGGAGAGAAAAGATTTCATTTGAATACAAAATTATAGTAGATTTCATTTTTATTATTTTATAATAAATTTAAATAAAATAAATATTTTAATTAATTAATATGTAAATAATCATTATAATAATTAATTAAGTTGATAGATTAATATAAATTATAAAATTAAATTAATATAATTAATTATATTTAATAATATAAATATAATTATTAATATAATTAATATACAATTACAATTAATTCATATAAAAATTAATTATATAAATTTAATTTCATATTATAATTACAAAGTTAACAATAATAATAATAATAATAATAATAATACATTTGGGACAACAACAATAATAATATAATACATTACAAAATAACACTAATAATAATAATATACTACATAATAGCAAACCACAAAGATAAATTGCAAAGTCAAATTTTTAGTGTTGGATTTTTATTTAAGTTTTATAATAATTTTCTATGTAATTTTTTTAATAAATGAAATATTGTGTGCTTCTTTTAATTTTTATTAAGTTTTGTTATTGATTTTTTATACAATTTATTAATTATAACAATAAAATCCAATTTATTTGAAAAATAAAAAAATATATAATATTTTAATTGTGAATAATGAATATCATATATTAAAATATTAATTGGGTATCACAAATTAAAATTGATATCAATTGAAAAGATAAAATGTATTTAAAAATATAATTAATATTTTGTTGATTACATTTCACAATTGCAAAATAATTAATCATCAAACTTTGCAAAGTATTATTAATTTGCACTATAAAACTACCTGCATCGATATTAAAAAAAAATCTTAATGTTTTAATACTCTCTAATTTAACAACCGTAATTACTTCTCCCCTTCTAATTATTTATTTGACTGCTTGTTTTGTTGGGTGTTGGCCACTACACGTCAACCTCTCATTCTTACTCCCACTGATCCACATCAAAACAAATTTCTTTTTTTTTTTAATATAGATTTTGTAACCATAAGTTAAAAAATTTTAGTTAATATGTTATAGATTTACTGATTAAACATATTGATAATGTAATATATTAAATACAAAAATCTTAAAAGTCAATAACGACCAATTTTTCAACACAATAAAATATATTAGAAAAAAATATGCAATATCAAATTAAAACATATTCTAGATTTATAGATGAGACCCCAAAAATATAATTGATAAAATAATAAATGAATTATATGTAATATAAATTAAATTATAATTTAAGTAAATAAATTTATATGTATATTTAAAAGTGAATTCAATTTAGCACACTACAATACCAATCAATCATTTTTAAATAAATCAATAATTGTACTTAGTTTGACTTAACTTGAAATCAATTTAAATTAATTTAACTCGATTAAATTATAATACATTTAAATATAAGGGTATAAAAATATTTACTCAATTAATTTTGCAAGTTTTACAAGTAAAATATTATAATATTCGAACTCGACTTAACAAACTACTTCACATTAACTCGATTAATTTCAAATCGAATTTAAATATTTTATAAATTAATATTGAATAACTCGTGAATAGCTTTACTTGCTTATACTCCTATTAAATGGTTCTGATTTCCACAATTGTTAAATGCTAAATATATCAGAAGTTCAAAACTATATATGAAAAGCAATAAAATTTAAAATATAAATATATCAATCCATATGTTGCTTTGCACTTATAATTTACTTGAATAAATAATGGGTATTAACGTATGTACACATAAAATTTGAAAAAAAATAAAAAAACTCAATCTTTTTATTTACTTTGTTAGTGACATTTTAATTGTAGAAAATTTGTAAAAAATAAAAAAATTCAATCTTTTTATTTACTTTATTAGTGACATTTTAATTATATTTATAATATGCAAGATTTTGAACGAAACAATAATAAATATCAACAATTTTTAAAAGAAAATTAATTTTATATCAACTCAATTCATTAATTTAATATTTAATTTCCCACTAAAGAGTTGAAATAAACCTATTCCACATGAATTTATATATTTATGTTAATTATATAGTCAATGATAATTTATAATATATTTTGATAGTCTAGTGTGAATTATGAAATGGTTAGTTAAACTGACTTTTTTCTCTATTATGTATAGCAAATAATCAAATTTATTCGAGTAAATTCAAACGAAATTATTTCGGATTTGATTCATTTTGACTATTTTTTAATTTTTATATTAAAATATTTATTTTAATTTATAGTATTTTAGTAATTACAATGAAAGATATACATGAAAAAAAATCAATTAAGTGATACAACTAACTAATTAAAATATTCAAAAATCAATATTTTTAGAAATGGCAACTAAATTAAAATTAAAATTATTACTCACATGATTTAATTTTTACTAGAAAATGCCAAGATACTTAATTTAAAATTTTCATTTTTTAAGACAATGTTTCATGATTTGTCAATAAGAATTTTGAAATGCATAGAAAAATATGAACAAAAATAAAAAGATGAGAATCATTAGTTTTCGGCGGCGCCTGGACGCTGAGGATGGGTATGCTCAGTGATTCAGTTACAGCGTTGATTAGGATAAGAAAAGGGATGCCATGGATTCTGGTTGAGATACGAATGGCTCCACGCAATGCCAGATTCGGTTTTATAATCAACTTCGGCATTTTTGCCATTAAATCTCTTGCTTAGGCAACTATGCTCATTGGGCTGGAATGCAATGTTATCTGGGTTTGTGTCATAGTTAATGGAGGTGGGTTATTGTCGACTTTGCATTTTTCCTCTGTAGAAGGGAGAGGGAGAGAGAGAAAAGGGGATAAAGAAGAGGAAGAGAAATAATGGTGCAGATCAATTAAAATTGTCCCCTGTTAAATATTTATAGAACATTTATCTACCTCAGCAATCTGTTTAGTAGTGAAATGAAAAATAAAATTTGAGGAGTTAATTTGTCTAAAAATTGGACTTTAATAACTTAAAAGTAAAAATATTATTTGGGTCCAACTTTTTATTTTCCTTATTAATTTATTTATGATCCAATTGGATGGATATTAGTATATAGTATTATATTGATAAAGTAACAGTCAATTATTCCAAATTTTATTGAAATTAATATCAATCTTGTTCTTTATTCGTAATGCAATGGTGAATTTCAAAAGTAATGTAATTTTCAATTGTCATCTTTCTTCTTTTTTCCCTTTTTTTCCTTTTGGGATCTATTGGCGAAATCGGTTATCTCAATTAATCTCTCTACTCTAAATTGGTTTTGTCTAACTATTTTTGTATATTGTCAAAAAAAAAAACTGTTTTTTAAATGAAATTATGCGTCTTTTCTTAATAATTCAAATCCATATTTTTATAGTTCATTTAATTAAACTATTCTGTTAGATTTTCATTAATTTGTAGATACAAATATATTCAATTTTATTATTAAATATTCCTTTTACTCTCTATTTGTAAATATAATTTATTGTTTCGATTTTATTATTTAAAAACAAATATATTATTATGAATCGGAGGAAGTAATATATAAGTGATCATACCTACCTCATAAGAGTCGGTAAAGGATGTGCTTATTTTTCTGTTTATTTCTGAAAATGCAGTTTTAAGGTTGAGATTCGTGTAGACAATTTAAGGAGTGAAAAGTAAATATTGAATTTATAAAAATAAAGTCTTATATTAATATTTATTTATTTTATTGTAACTTTCATTCTCCTTTTGGACCATTCAATTAAACAATTATTAACATTTATAGGTTTGGTAATATTAAACAATTATTAAAATGCAAAATTAAACAATTATTAACATTCCTAATCCTACTTCCGTTGAAAGGAAGATTTTGGTCAACCAAAGTACGATTTAAGAATTTACTTGCCAAAGGAAATGATTCTGTACACCCTTGCTTACTAATGCAATTCGCTCCATTTTCTTACTGGGATGAGGTAATAATTTCAATGGTTGATTTTAGCTTATAGTTCGGTAATAATTTTCCTTTATGTAAAAAAGAAAATGGAATCAGATGTAGCAGATTGTTGCACCGACAGTTGGTACGGACGCAATGGCGGTCCAATAGGTAAAGCATCACGATTATGCTATTTACCCAACAACGCCTCTCTTCTCTTCTTCCTCTTCTTTGGTTCAATTTTCATCACCGTCTTCTTCTTCCCTCTCTAGACGCCGGTGACTCGTCAAAATTTTATCTTTCTTTCCCATTTCGTTCGTTGCTTTCATTTCGTTTTCTTCTCTTACCATTTTTTATTCAATAAGTACTGACCTTTTTTTTATTTGTTTTTTTTCCTCATAAGAAAGAATAAAAATGAAAAAAAATCACCTTGTTCCATTTGGATCCGTTGCATATCGATTATTACAGACAGCGAGACAAAGTTGTGTGGTTTGCATTGTTCTTCTTCCCTGAAGATTTCGAGGTAAGAAGCTTCTTCCTTTTTCTTTCTTTATTTTGACATAATATCCTTTGGCTGCCTTTGATTGATCTGCATTGTAGCGTTCTAGTTTATCAGATCCGGAATTGAGTTTCCCAGCATTTTTCTTCTTTAAATTTCATTTGTGGGCTAAGTTTATCTTCTGTTTAATCTATGATATCAATCTCAACTGCCCTTTTTCTTGATGCCCACAACTTGTGTTTTTCCTTGAGATCTTATTACTTGTATCTAATTATATTTAAGTTATTATTGTCTGCTCATGTAGCAGCAGCTTAATTTTATATCATCTATAAATATTTGCAGGTAAAGCCTAGCACTTTGTAAGCATTTCTACATTCAAATTGTTGTTTCGTGGTAGTGGGTGCCGTAGACTTTCTGTTCTGAATCTAGGAGAGGAATTTCTCTCCTTCGTCCCGGCACTTTGTTGTTTCTCTGCATCTGTGTTGGTTGTGAGAATTATTAAACATCGGTTGTATAGCTTTTGGTTTTCAACTGCATGCGGGCTCTCCTTTGGAGCTTCACTAGCTGTAATCCATGGGGGATTGGATCATCGGAGCTTTCATTAATCTCTTTGGCAGCATTGCCATCAACTTCGGTACTAACCTTCTCAAATTGGGTCATACTGAGGTAAATCATGGTTCTCTTTCTCTTTCTTAATCCATCTGTTGTCTAATGTGTTGTATTCTTTTTAGTCATGCTAAACATTATTGACATTTTTATAGTGCTCTTCTAACTTATGTCAATTTGTCTGCTTCAGTTGATATGGTACTTTCACACTTCAAGTATAGCAGATAAATCATAGCTAGATAAATTCTGATGCCATCTCAGCATTGTTTCTGTTATGCCTCCATTTGATTTTCAAGCAAAAGGCCTATTTATTCAGGTTCATTATGCATAAGTATAACCGGTATAAGTTCAGTTCTAATGAGTTGTTAACTTTTGAGTTTAGTTCAGAGATAAACAGATTTTACCTGCTATTCTCTTTTAATCTCTTTCATCAGGTTTATGTCCCTATTTGGTATAGGGCTGTTTAAAAATATCAATTATTGAGTGTGATGCTTTTACACAATCACATCATGTATTGTGTTTTAATCAGTCTGGCTGAACTATTTTGCAGCGAGAAAGGCATTCTGCTCTAGAAATTGATGGAACAAGTGTGAAGAGTCACTTGAAGCCTATCATATACTTTCAGACTTGGAGAGTTGGTTAGTTCCGGTCTTATTGGTGCTAAATTCTTCAGAATAGTATAATTTTGTAGTACGATTGGATATATTGTAATTTTCATCCTTAAATATGTGATATTCTTCATGCGGGTATTCTATTTTTCTTTCTAGGAAATTGCCTTAATTTCATTTCCTTGGGATATGCTGCTCAGGTCAGTATGGATAATATTTTGCTCTGCATTGTCATATGCAAATAAACTCCTTCTTATATGCCCCCCACCCAACCGATTACCCCCACACACACGTGAATCGAGAACAACTCTTTCCTTCCATTTTTTTCCTTTATTTTTATACCTCTCTCCTTGCTGTGCAGTCACTCCTAGCTGCCTTGGGATCAGTTCAATTTGTATCTAACATTGCATTTGCTTACTTTGTGCTGCACAAAATGGTGACTGTTAAGTATGTTAAGGCCTGAAGTGAGCTAATTATTAGAACTGTAACAATGAAGTTTCATTTGCCAGACAGTTTTTATTAAGGTGATCTCAAGTAATTAACTTGCTTTTTTCTATGACAGAGTCCTTGTTGCTACAGCCTTTATTGTTCTGGGAAATGTTTTTCTTGTTGCCTTTGGCAACCACCAGTCTCCTGGTATGATCTGCTCTTCAAAAATGGCATGATTAATTTCTGTTGCGGGCTTACTGGTGTGCACCCCGACATGCTTAACCATATTTCTGGTTTGCTAACATAATGTGTCCTAAAATTAGTCTTTTGAAGCATGTCATGCCCAAAAATATTGAGTTTGGCAAGTCATATCCCATGTGTGTTATTCCATTGATGTGTCCATAATGCATGAATGCCTGTTAATAGTTCTGAAAACACGTTGAAGTTTGTAGAATTTTGATTGAACTTGAAATAGAAATGCAAGGAAAATGATTTGCATTGCTGAATGAATAATAATAATTCTGAGCGGGATCCTGCAAATCATAAATGAAATGATGGTCTGTAAGTCTCACAAATTAAGTTTGACATGTCAATGTTTACCAACCATTTTTTATTTTAATCAATAGAGAAATATATTAACTCTAGATGGTGAATTAGTTGTGCACATCGGTTCCATATTGAGAGGGCATAACCCTTTCTTGTAAGTGTTACCTGTTGCTGTATAGATATTGGTAGAACATGAGATACAAGAATTAGGCTTAGCTGCCATTCTAATTTTTGCTTCTTGTTTTTTCTTTTAATTTTTTAGCTGTTTGTCATTACTAATTTATTGCTGCCATGACCATTTTTTTGCCATCTTATATTCAATTTCTTGTGGTAAAGGAATTGAATTGATTGCTTCGACTGCTAAATGGATATGCCAGCATTAGAAGGCAGTCGTTCTTCACCTTGTAATAGTATCAAAAGTAAAAAAACTGTAACCACAGTTATCCTGCTCCCACCAGTTAAGGCTAGATATTAAAGTTCTACATTAGGAAAATTTACCTTCATAGTTGTTTTTATCCAAAATATGAATTCATGCAATATCATTCTTATCTTTTGTGAAAATACTTGGTTACTGTTTTTATGTTTCGAAAAGTAAGTTCTTTTTTTTATTCATTTATCAGTGTACACACCAGAGCAATTGGCAGAGAAATACAGCAACATGACATTCATTTTTTACTGTCTGATTTTGGTTGTTGTTGTTGTCCTACATCATTATATATATAGGTAACATTTTATTGTTTGGCTGTTTCATTATATTCTCCATCATTCTTATTTCTCTTTCTTTCATTCTTCCTTTTTTCTTACTCCTTTTCTCGTTCTGTTGAGGAATAAATTTTGTAGTCACAGTCGCTTTCTTCAACTTCTAGGAAGGGTGAAATTTTGGTTGCTGTTTCTGGACAAGACATTAGACCTTATTGGCAGATGCTTCTTCCTTTTTCATATGCTGTAGTTTCTGGTGCAGTAGGATCATGCTCAGTGCTGTTTGCGAAATCTCTGTATGTTAGCTGCCTTGATATCAGTTTGCTTCTAAAACGTGAGGGAAAGTTGTGCATTTATATTTTTAATCTGATTGCATATTTTTTACTTTCAGGTCTAATCTGCTAAGATTGGCCATGTCTAATGGTTATCAGCTGCACAGCTGGTTCACTTACTCCATGCTTCTTTTACTTTTTAGTACAGCAGGATTTTGGGTAAGAATGTAGCAGAAGTTCGATTTTTGTCTTCTTGTTTTTTTCAGTTTCAACCTATCTATATGCCCTTCCTTACAGAAATGCTGATTTACCAAACTTCTGATCAGATTGATTCTTTCTACTTGAGCAGATGGCAAGATTGAACGAGGGGCTGTCACAGTTTGATGCGATCCTTATTGTTCCAATGTTTCAGATTGTTTGGACTTTCTTTTCCATTTGTACAGGATTTGTCTACTTTCAGGAATATCAGGTCCTCTCTCTCTCGCCTTTTATTGTTGTTTTTGTTGTTGGGCCAACAAACTTTGCCCAGTTTGGAAAGATTGAGGAGCACTTTTTATCATTGATGTTTGTGCCAAGAGTGGATTGTGAAAGTTAACTATAAAAACAAAATCTTATCTTTTGCACTTTTGAAGCTAAACTGTTGAGTGTATGATTTTTTCTTTTTGTGGAACTGTATCTGTTCTGCCTGCTTATCCTCTCTCCCTAAACAAGTTTAGCCCAGCACATAAATGGCACAACATCCAAAGATATATTTCTATTTTTTTCCTTTTATGTACTTGCCCTTGAAATTGAATGGCATAATCCACATTTATAAAATTATCAGGCATTGAGTTGGATGCTGGCTCCGTTCATGCCCTATTCTTGAATCTGCCTGAGGAGTGATCTGCGTTCAAATGTGAACATGCATTTTTGCAAAGTTGACGTACATAGAGTCTTGATTATTTTCTTGTTGCATTATATAACTGGATACTTGTATCTTCTGAAGTAGGGATTCAGATCATTGCTAAGCTTGATGTTCCTTTATGACAGGTATTTGATGCACTGAGGACAACAATGTTCATACTAGGAATGATGTGTGTCTTTATTGGCATTTCTTTGTTGGCACCTGATGAGCCCAGAGGTATTTTTGATAGGGTTTCCATACAATGTAATTCTACCGAAGACAAAAATTTAACACTTCATTTTGAAACTTTTTAGGTGGTGAAGTCAAAGATAATGCATCATTAGTTTCTGTTGTGTCTTCAAGTGTTTCAAGCGAATCACACAGGTATAATGCATCTATAGAAATAAATTCCTTTCTGGAATTTCTGATTACTGTGAACTATTGTCCTGCCTTCTTTCTTCGGGTTTGTGATAGATAGGTCCTCTCGAGTTCATAGAAATGTGAAATAGCATTTTCATTTATATTATAGCTTGTAACTTGAAAATGTATGGTCAGAATTTGGTGTTAAAAATTAATAACTCCATTGAAATCAGGCAAAATGTACCCTTCTAGAACTATCTGTACTGATTTAAGTCTAAACCATTCATTTTCAAACCTTGTATTAGGCTTGAATAAATATAACAGGACATGTTTATAATCACCCGACAGGATCTTAATCTGTAAGGAACTAAAATAAATTGTGGTAAATGAAGAGGTATATATGTGACATTTATGATTTTATGACTTTAAACTGAAAATCTTTTACACTTTTGTGGAACTTGGTTCTGCTTCTTTTCTTTTCTTTTCTTTTCTTTTTTCCTCTTATCTTGTTATTTCAAAGCAGCAAAATTAAAGTTGTTACTTGATGTCCTCACATTTGCGATAGCCAAATGCAAAATGCACATATGGAACTAGTTCTGTTATTAGGTTATGCATTCTCATTTCTGCCATGTTAGACTGGAATTTGTCTCTGGGATTAACCATATATTGCCACATTTGTTTGGTACAGACTGATCAACCCATTTGAAGATGCGCAAAATAAAGAGCCTAGGTCACTTGTGCAAAGAACAATGGCTAAGGTCTCGGAGTTGCTAATTAAGGCAAAGGTTGATACCAATTAGATAGAATCTTCATTTCATCATAGGCAGACTTCAGTGATGGGTGAATATGAAATAGAAATGAGCAAAAGCTAACTTTTTTTTATAATTGTTTGGCAGGCTGCTTGTTCTCTATCTCTTGGTTTCGGAGAGGATTCAATCAATGCATCTGCAATTCTGGTGATGCCCATGGTTTCTTCAAAGATGACAGGATTCAGAGGAAGCGTGTTTGATCGGCCTAAGATTTTCTCCCTTAGAAATTCTGGGTGGAGTAAGATCTCAATGGATGAAGATGGTGTAAAAGTGTTGGATTCAAACCCTGAGCTTTCTCAAACTCTATGATAGGGGTAGCAGCAATGAGTATCACACATTTGCCAGGAGATATTTTGTGCTTTCTTTTCTTATTCTTTCACCCCCTTCAAATTGTCTTTGTTCTGTATAGAAATTTTTATGATAATTATCGAGCGTTCCTGTAGTATTGAAACGCCATACATAGTATTGTATATTCTTTGCTCGGTTGATCTAAAGAAAGGGAAATACTCAATTTATTTTTATCTTGTCTTTTTTATGTAATGAAAATACATTGGTCATTGGGTTTCCATTATATAATTTACACTGGGAAGTTATATATATATATATATATATATATATATATATATATATATATATAATAGACAAAATGAAAATTCATTAGAAATAAACAGACCTGGTCAAATTTCACAAGCATTACAATGACCTGAAGTAATGAATTAGCTTGGCCATCTCTAGCTCCGATGTTAATGTGTACAAACCATATCTTGTTAGGTAACTAATAATAATAATCTAAAAGGCAAATAAAAGACACCTGAAATTTTATCAACTATGTCTGAATCAAATCGACAAAATCCTCACAGCTACTTGACCCATCAGAGCTTTGGAGTGATTTGTCTACAATCTCATAAAGGCTAGTGAAGTGAGACCCAGTATACCCACACGAGTGCTGAGCCACCTCAAGCACCATGCGAATCGAGTGGTCAAGCACCTTTATCGCCGTCAAAATCAGAGGCAGAACCTCGTAGAATCTCACATCAACGATAGCGCCAATGACCTGACTAACGTGTTTTTTATGACTAAGGGTGGCTTCTTTCCAAATATAGGAGAAATATTCTTGCTATCCATCTGTCCAAAGGCAATATCTGAATTTTGATGCAGAGGCCAAATCACTGGCTTCCTCGTCGTTTCATTCGGGCAGGACCACGAGCTCAGCATTTCTTTGCTCTACCGCTAGAATCAGAGACATGCGTTTCACTTATCAAGCAATGCACTTCGCTCTCTTCCTTGAAAACGATCCACGCCTCCATGCTCAGATCCCACCTTCACCTCAACCCCTTCTTCTTCACCAGGCTCATCGCTCAATACATCTCTCTTGGCTCCATCTCTCACGCCTACTCCCTCTTCTCTTCCTCCCTTTCCTTTGATCCCTTCCTTTGGAGCGTCATGATCCGTGGCTTCGTCGACCATGCCCAGCACGATCGTGCCATTGATTTATACCGCCAAATGCTACGCCTTGGCATTCCGCCCAATAATTTCACTTTCCCGTTTGTTATCAAGGCGTGTGGCTGTCTTCGAGATCTTCATTTTGGTGTTCAGGTTCATGATGATGTTGTGGAATTTGGGTACGAGTTGGATTTGTTTGTTGCCAATTCGCTTATTACTATGTATGGCAAATGTCGAAGTTATGAACTATCTCGTCGAGTGTTTGATAGAATGCCCAAGAGAAATCTCATTTGTTGGAATGCAATTATTGGTGCTTGCTCGCTTAACTATCGATATGAAGAAGGCTTGTCGTTGTTTTGGCGGATGTTAAACGGGGGAACTCTACCCAACAGGGTTTCCATTCTGAACGTGATGGCTTGCGTTCGTAGAGAGAACGAGGCTAATGATATTCATAGAGTTGCTGTAGCGAATGGATTGGATTTCGATCAGTTTGTCCTCTGTGCTGCAATAGGAATGTTTGCACGGTGTGGAAGAATAGATTTGGCTAGAAATATATTTGATGGGATAATGAACACGGATTTAGTGATATGGGCATCCATGATTGATGCTTATGCGCAAGCTGATATGTCTCGTGAAGCTTTAAGCCTCTTTAAAGTAATGATGTCGCATAGGATATTCCCTGATTCTGTCACCCTTCTTAGTGTGGTTCGAGCTTGTTCTGTTGTAGCATCTTTTCAGTGCGCACGCACAATTCATGGAATCATTGTCTTAACTGATGGGTTTTTTAGCAATCAAATAGCAGTGGAAACTGCTGTAGTTGATCTATATGTAAAATGTGGGAGTTTAACTTATGCAAGAAAAGTTTTTGATCGGATGCAGGACAGAAATATAATCTCGTGGAGCACCATGATTTCAGGATATGGGATACATGGCCATGGACGAGAAGCGCTTGAACTCTTTAATCAAATGAAAGCTTCAGTTAGGCCAGATCATGTAGCATTTGTATCGATATTGTCATCTTGCAGTCATGCAGGTTTAGTAGCCGAAGGATGGGATTGCTTCAATTCCATGGCTAGAGATTTTGGGCTCATCCCAAGAACTGAACACTATGCATGTATGGTTGACCTTTTAGGCAGAGCTGGCAAGTTGAATGAAGCTCATAACTTTATTGAAAGAATGCCTATAAAACCAGATGCAGGAGTCTGGGGTGCGCTGCTTGGGGCTTGTAGAATACATTCAAATGTAGACCTGGCTGAGATGGCGGCAAAAGCAATATTTGATACGGAGTCGGGGAATTCAGGGAGATATGTTCTCTTGTCCAACATTTATGCATCATCTGGCATAATAAAAGATGCTAATAGGATCAGAAATCTAATGAAGAATAGAGGGCTAAAAAAAATTGCAGGCCACACAATTATAAGAGGTTAAGAACAAGGTTTACACATTTTGTGGCTGGGAATAGGTTACATCCAGAAACATATATGATTTAATCAGCTTTGGAGCAATGGACAGGATTTTGTTAATTTTTGACAAAACATATATAAATCTCATGTAACAACAGATATAAGCTTTGAGAGTAATGCTGAATTTTTGTTATTGAACTTAAAAAAATTACAACAATGCTCTTTATATAGCTGAAAAAATAACAAAAATCTTCTCAAAAATAAGTCATATCTTATTAAGATATTCTAATATCAAGCTAACAAATTGAAATTTAAACAAACTACTAAAGATTTGGTCTAAAACAACAAATATTCAATAAATTAACATCTAAAAGCACTAAGACATTCCAATGTTCTTCTCCTTGCCTTAGTGACTGCATAGGCCTAATTTTTTTCTTAGCATTTCAAATCTGTCTTTTGGCAATGCTTTGGTTAAAACATCTTCAATTTGATCATCTGTCTTGCAATAAGCTAGTTTAATCTCACCATCCCTTTGCACTTCTCTTAGATAAATTAATTTGATCTTGAAATATTTAACCTTGCCATGAAAAACAGGATCATTAGATATTGCAATTGCGGCTTGGCTGTCTGCATAAATCAGTGTTGGCTCATCTTGCTCCATATGTAAATCTACAAGTATTTTTCTGATCTAAATTCCTCGATTGGCAGTAGAATTGACAGTCACATACTCTGCCTCTATTGTACTTTGAACTATTGCATCTTGCTTCTTAGAAGATCAAGAGAAAAAACTATATCCAAAACAGAAACATAAACATATTGTACTCTTCATGTTATCAACAGAACTTGCCCAATCACTATTTGAATAACCATAAAACTTAAAATTCTGACAGGAAGAGAATTTAATACCATAATTTGTTGTGTCTTTGATATATCTTACAACTCTTTTAGCAACTTGAAAGTGTATTTCATTAGCACAATGCATAAATCTTAAAAGTAGGCTTATTGAAACATTAAATCTGGTCTAATAGTTGTAAAATACATCAAGCATCCAATCAGGCTTTTGTAGTAACTTTCATCAACCTTTTTTGTTCCATCATCTTTGTTGAATTTCTCCTTCTGATTCATAGGATTTCTAGTGCTTTTATAGTTTTCTATGCGAAACTTTTTAAATATTTCCTTTGCATACTTCTTTTGGCTTATGAAAACACCATTAGTTTCACCTCCATGTCCAGAAAGTAGGATGTCATGCCGAGATTTGTCATCTCAAAATCTTCAAATATTTCAGCCTTAAATTCTTCAATTTGCTTCTCATTGATACCTATTACAAGCAAGTGATCAATAAAACAAAAACCATAATTAAGTTAGCATATGTTTTTTTTTTTATATATATAATGTAGCTTCATTTGGATTTTAACAAATCCAAGATGTTGAATGTGTTCATCAACCATGCTGTAACAGGCTATAAGAGTCTGCTTAAGACCATATAAAGCCTTCTTCAACAAGTAAACTTTCTTCTCTTGTCTCTTGACTTGAAATCCTTCAGACTGCTCTACATAAATCTGCCCCTAAAGATGGCCATTTAAAAAGATAGATTTTATATTCAATTGATAGACTCTCCAACCTATCTGTGCTGCTAAGACAAACAACATTCTGATTGTATATAAACGTGTCATAGGAGCAAAAGGTCCTGAAAAATCACTCCAAACACTTAGTTATACCCCTTCACTACTAATTTAGCCTTATGTTTATTTATAGAAGTATATGCATTGAGTTTGGTTTTATAAACTCATTTGACTCCAATCACCTTTCTATATTTAGTTCTTTCCACCAACTCCCAAGTGTCATTTTTATTAATAATTCTCAGCTCATCTATAATTGCTTTTATCCATTTGTCATCCTTCTCTGCCTCCTCAAAATCTGCAGACTCAAAGAAAACAACATTGCTTCTTGCATAAATATCAATTAAAGACCTTATACCTTTGATAAGAATATCATCAATGTTGTCAGTCTAATATTGTGGAATCTGCTTTTGTATTGGTTCCTTCCAATCCCATTGTCTATCTTCCATAAATTTGAAATCTTTGCTTATAATAATTTTTCCATTTTGTAGTTGAAAAATTTTGTAAGCTATTGAAAAGTTGTTATATCCAATAAAAACTCTAGGTTTACCCTTCTTATTAAGCTTATCTCTTTTTACCTATGGCACATAAGAAAAACAAAGACAACTAAAAGTTTTTAGATTATGCAAATCTGGTTTATAATCAAACCAAACTTCAAATAGAGTTTTCTTCTGTAGAACTTTAGTTAGCAGCCTAATCAGTAATAAACTACAATACTTACAACCTCTGCCCGTAATTTCTTTGGCAACCATTTTTCATAAGTAGACACTTTGTCATCTCCGTAATGCTTTTATTCTTTCTTTCACTTGTACCATTTTGTTGGGGGTGTAAGGTGATGTAAGTTGTGTTCTATTCCAAAGGTCTGAAGCTTTAAGATAAACTATCATTTTAACAGCTCGGGTTTGATAATTGTCATCAACAAATATTAGTGATGCAATTTGTGAGAAATTTGTCTCAGATTCCATGTTAAGGATTTTTATGTTTATGGTTTTTGTTTTTTTTTTTGTTCACTCAACTCACATATCCCTCAAGAAATAAGACTCTAATACCAATATGTTAGTTTTTGACAAAACATATATAAATTTTATATAACAACAAATGTAAGCTTTGAGAGAAATGCTAAATTTTTGTTATTGAACTTAAAAATATATATTTAAAGTAATACTCTTTATATACCAGAAAAGATAACAAAAATCTTTCTAAAAATAAGTTATACCTTATCAAAATATCTTAATATCAAGCTAACAAATTAAAATTTAAACAAACTCCTAAAGATTTGGTCTAAAACAATAAATATTCAGTAAATCAGTATCTAAAAGCACTAAGGCACTTTTCCAACGTATTCAAAAAAAATTGTCGAGGAAGATAGAAAGGAGAAAATGTTGTATGTTCATAGTGAAAAGTTGGCCATTGTTTTTGGGCTTTTGACTTCAGGGCCGAAGAGTGTGATCAGAATTAGGAAAAAACTTGAAGTTTGTGGGGAGTGCCATATTGCTATGCATGTAGTTCTTGATTGTTGCTATCCGATCTGGTCCATATGGGGCCAGTTCTTCGGAATTTATATTTTTTTATTCTGTCATCCAAACTCCTTAGATGCAAACTTAGGATCTGCAAAAAATTTCATCCACAATAAACCGTTTACTACCTTTACATCTTGGCCCATTGGATACCATAAGAATTTGAAAATTTTCTCCTATATGCTGAAATTAGCCCATAATCAAAGCATTTTTTGGCGTTTGCTTTATATGGTATATTACTATTGAGAATTTACAATTGGGATGGTTGCTCTCTTTGCTTCATCAATTTCTGTATCTACAAATCCTGGGGTTTGAAGGATATCAAACTAAGAATCAATGGATTCCACAAAATCCACAGAGCTCGCAATCATGCACTGCAAGGATCTGAAAGCATTCAACTTTTTCTAGAAACTATTGGTATATGTCCTTGTTTCCTTTGTAATCGATGATCCCAATAAGACATTGAAGCAGAATCAGTAGTAGACTTAGAGGCCGGGCTGTAGATATTCCCATAGCTTTGGCTATGGAGAGAGATGGAGAAATGATTTTTAAGGTCACTAGAATGGTAGGTGAGGAACTCTAGGGCAAACAATTTGCATACTGTTTAAGATTTGAATAGTTGTTACGGTGTTGCTATGCCTAATTTGTAGACGATACTTTTGCCAGTAAATATGGCTTCAATATGAAGGTGAGATTTGCCTAAGGCTATGCATTGTTTATGTACTATATATATTTTACCAACTTCAGTATAGTAGAATGAGTTACATTCAAATACTGCTCTTTGCAAGATAAAGCCAGTAAAAAGATAGGAAAAAATCTCCACATACAAGAGGATTCCTAAAAGAAGTAATACAGTTTGCCTATGCAATTCTAAGTTCGCCCAATAAACTAATGGCTATAACAATGGTGGTGGTATACATTACTGGAATTCCTTGATTGACATGGAAATCAGAAAACGAAAAATAATAAATCTAAATTGCATATGGTGAATTGGTGGTTGATATTAAATGCCCGATTAAAAGCACACTATTGGCAAATCCTTACATGTTATGGAACATGCAGGTGCTCACTTCGAGCCCAAACGGCTCACTTAAACCTCCATTTGTTTTGACGTTTTCTACTAAAAAAGATTAAATTTATATTTTATGCAATATGATTTTTCTTAATTTGCACAATTTTAATTTTCTAAATAAAACATATTCCTAATAATATGCCGTATGATAATAATAATAAATCCAAATGAATTGGATTGTGGATTGACCCATTTGATCCAATTCAAAAAATTTGGATCATTTAGATTCAGTCATTTATATAATTATATTTTTTCCAATATTAAACCAATCTGGGTCATTATAGCTTTTGAATATCATTCACATGACATAGATGATATCTTTCTTCCCTAAATAGAAATAGAACAAGAATAAAGGAGGATATATTTTTATGAAGCAAATAGAATAAATGAGTTTTCATGGAATGATGATGTTAATAGTCAATAGACTTTAAGGATATTTTCGTTATATCAAATATTATAATTGCATCTCATCAACATTAATTAATATGTTTCAATTAAGTGGCATGCATGAATTAGGGAAAATGTCCTGTTTGTTTCTCTGTAATTGTTGAAATCCAAATTGAAGCTATATATTTGGAATTAATTGCAAGAAACGTTACCCACAACACAAACGTTTTCCATATTTTATTTATTTATTCTTTTCTACTATCTTCCACTTGTTTTTCCTTTTCCTTCACTTCATCATTCTTCCCTCATACTGGACTCGACTCTCTAATTGTTTTATTTCCGCTTTTTTGGGCCAATTATGTAGAAATCAAAGCAAAAAGGCAAACTAATCAAACCCCACAAATACATCCACTCCTCACTTTTTCCTATAATTTTTACCAATATTTTTCAACAACAACAAAAAAACATTTGCTTTTATATATAAATTAAGGTTGTAATATTTGATTTTTATCACTTTTAAGTTTAAAGTGTCACTCTTTCATCAAATATATAATTCATCGACTAAATAAAGAATTTCCGTAGAAAATGAAATCATATTTCTAAATTGGTATTTTATAATTTTAATATGTCTCTTTGGTATATTCATGTAATAGTAATTAAAATCTTATTTTATATTTGGTTTAATTTTGTTGAGAGTATTTTTATAAATATAAAATATTTTATTTAAAAAATACGGAAAAATTCAAAATGTTAACAAATTTGATATATTATGAATTCTTATATCATTCTCAAATATTTTAGTTATAAACTCAAATTTAGAATGAAAATCTAATTTCTATTCCAAAATTTAGGATATCAAACAGACTCTTAGAATTCTATAAAGATGTCTGTATAAATATTTATTAATTGGTATAATCATAGGTTGAAATTTTTGTGAATTATGAAATTCATTTTGATGTAAAATATAAAATTGAGATAAGAATTAATCCCCTAAGTAGATTCTTGCGGGTCTCAGCAATTGTTTGATTCTATCAACGCCCACCAACATTATGGGCCAGATTGATTCAAATAATCTTCTCAGATCGTCTGTATGAGTGGATAAATAGTTGGGACAAAGTGTTTTTTTTTTTTGCTTATTAAATTCATCTTTCATATAATACTCCAATTTCTATTATATTCTATTAAGTCCATAAATAATTATTTTAGTATACATTATGTCTAAGTAGAGACTCAATAAAAAAAAGAATGATACATGTTGCACTATTTTTTTTCTTTTTTTAATAGAGCTCCAACGCAGAACTGGTGGTTTTTTTGCCTATGAAATTGAGGATTCACATTATCAATTTATTTATGGTAATTAGATTTTAAGAACGTAACATCATCAGCGCACTGGTTGAGCAATCACTAGCGCTTAATCACATACATAGTTGAAATCATACTTGTATAATCCTTTCCATGCACAGTTTTCTTACTCGGATTCCACATTGTCTTGCCTTTTAAGAAATTAAGTGTAGGATTTATGACAATATTAAGGAAGTTGCAGCCAATCAGATTTAGCCTTATTGGTTCAAGTTCATATTAAAAAATGAGAAGATTTTGAATCTTTCTTGTTCAGTCACTTGATTTGATATTTAACATCACTTTTTTATATAAAAAGAGAGACATTAAAAAAAAAACCCCGATTAATTAGTTTGAAGGAATTAAATAATAAGGTCTTGATCTTAATTAGATTACAAAAGAGTTTAGTTTCAATTAATTTTGTAAGTTCACTTTACGAATTTGACATAATTAAATATATATGATTCACTTTGCTTGTATATGATCAAATCCAATAGAGGCAAACACAACCCAAATGACGTGACTAACTAAAGAATTAGGCCATTTATACTTTTTGTTCAGTAATTAAAGTTTTCCAATTTTTTTCTAATTGGCATGCGATTATACATTTTTACATATTTTATTTGTTTTTCCCCTTAACTAATTTTAAGTAAGTAATTTAGTAATCTATATATATATTCAAAATCATATATAGCACCGATCTTTTTTATAGGGCTGGGAAGAAAGAAAAAGGAGAAGAAAACAAAGCAAGGTGACAACTATGAAAGCAAAGGCTAATGTCGATGCATATACAATTAATATGTTGCCTTCATGCTTCATAAGGAAAATTATATATTAGCATGTGGATGAAGCTATTTTATTTTGGATCTTTGTATAAATATTGTCCAATTCAGCTAAAGTAGTTTTCTTTTAAAATCCTTTCAAATAATTTGCTGATTTGCATACGGAGTACAGGATGGTTTTGAGAACTCTGCAAAAGCTAGAAAGCATCATGTTATGTCGCCCATTCTTTTCCTATATAAATTCTTAATCTATTCTATTTTTAACCTTTAATTTAGGGATGGTATTATTTTATGGGTTTTCTTTGAGCAATACTATTTGTCTCAATTTATTGTATTAAAATAGTTTCAACAATACAAATAAATATTAATTTAGGGATGATATTATTTTACGGTTTTTCTTGAGTAATGCTATTTGTCCCAACTTATTTTGTATCAATTTATCCAAACTACATTTAAATATTAGTACTTTAATGCAGTTTGAACAATATAAATAGTTGAATTGATAAAATATAAATATTTTAATGCATGTTTAGCAAAAATTAGAATAAAAATAGTTGAGTCAAATATCATTTTTCCCCTTTGATATCCACCTCAAATTTTGTTGAGACCTAGATTTTATAGATTCAAAAAATCTTGTATTAGGAATCGGATCTAAGAAGGACTTTATCTAAAAATAAAATAAAATAAAAACCATGCTTTAAGGATAGAGTTTCACTAGCTTTTAGTAGCATTGATTAATTGATTTCAATTAATTATAATCTGGATTCTAGCTATATGAAAATGCTGGATGCATATAGTAATAAAATAATTGATAAAACTTGGCCAAAATTATGTTATTAAAGAATAAATGATCAATGACAATTATCTTTAAGTTTTCTTATTAACTAATCCTTTTCGAGTATTTAACTAAAGTTAATATTATTTATGAAGTTATTAAATATTTTGGATATATATATATATATATATATATAAACTTTAGGAGGGACGAAATTACTAAAATGGAAATACAAACAAAGCGACACTGAAAATATCTCGCCTACCAAAACTGTAAATTAATAAGAATCAAAAGCAGGCTTCTTTAAAGTATGGATTCATCACTCACACTACATAAATGAAATTTCTTATTACACAGGAAAACAATAAAAGTCAGTGCTTACTTTTTAACATTGCCAAATGCAAAAGGAAGTCAGCAACATAATTTCCTTGGCACAAAGACATTGCTAATAGCAAAAAAGGAGAAAAAAATTGCCACAGATTTAATCTGATTACAAAAATGGAAAATTTTTTAATAATATTTCCTTGAATATAAAAATGCAGAAAAATTAATAGCAACATCAGCTAATTAATAATGGATTAATGTCTTGTGTTTAGGAGCGGGAACAGGTTTAGAATTAATTAAAAAAAATAAAATTTTAATGTGGAAATAAAAAAAAAAGGGGAAACCTTAGAGGCTAAGGATAGAAAGAATAATTGAAGAAATGCCAAAGAGGCTTCTTCACCTACCTACTAGCTACCAGTTGGGTTAAAAAGGGAAAGCAGAGTTTTTTGACCAGCTGGTAAGAGTTTATTCAAATGAAGCTTCATAGAGGTCCATGTCGTTGTAGCCTCCTCCAGTACTGAACACCACCCCTTTAAGCAAATTCTCTCTCCCCTTCACTTCAAACTTCAAAACAATCACTACAATCTAAAAAGTGAATGTGTGCTTCTTTTCTTTTTTCTTTTTTCAATTATATGCATGAAATTGATGGGTCCACAGATTTTTTTTTCCATTTTCACCAAATATATTTATTTCAATTATATGCAGATGTGATTTTTTTTTTTGAGGTATTACTTTACTATCGCCCCGGCCCCCTTTCGGTGCACTATTGGAGAGGCCCGAGTATTATTTAAATTTTTATTAATTATTTCAATAAAATTGTAATTTGGCACCCAAATACAATTTCTAGCAAAAAAAAATAACATAACAGTTGAAAAATATAATTTTCTGAAGACGTGGGATGCTAACATGACATGTTTTTCAACTGTTACGCCATCTTTTTTTTAAATTGTATTTAAATAACATGTTATAATTTTTTTGGTATCAAATTGAAATAATTAAAAATTTTAGTATAAATGTAAGGATTAGTTATTATGAATGAAAATGGAATCACAGAACCGCTTGCTATCAATGGAAAAAGAAAAAAGAAAACAAATTGCATGCATAAAGCAAAAGCTTTGTGCTGTGAAAGATTTCCTTCAACGGCTTAATAATTGAAAATAGACTTACAATATACAAGCATTTAAAAGCTGTCCTTAGGACTAAACAAAGTTACCTCTTCTCTTTCTGTATAATTATTTAAAGGAATAATAGCCACAATATGATATCCCCAAATGATCCAAATACTTATTTTTTTTAATTGGGTGATAAATGTTTATTAGAAGAGAAAAGGTATGGAATTAAATTTTTTTTTCTCCTAATAAACATTCGCCAATCAGTTGAATAAGTGTTTAAACATGGAGTGTTTTAGATGATTATTGCTAGCATTACTCAATTGTTTGTATTTATATCGAGTCCATTGCCTACTTTTGTGCGTATATATGTGGGAAAAAAATTGACAATTATAATTAAGAATATTAAACTCAAAAACCAAAAAGAAAGGTAAAGCCAGCTCTTCTCCATATTTACAACAAAACGCCATTCAAAAATCACCCGCCTTCTATAGCTTCGTCACCCCACCAATGTGTCTTCGAACCAATCCAATACATCCACGTGTCTCTCCACTTTCATGGTCCCCTTTCTTTCTCTTTTCTTTTCTTAATTTCCACTCTTTCTAACAAAATCGAATTTAATAAGATTGGATATTTGGTATACTACATCATTCGTCCGGTCTACTGCATTATCCTTAAATTAATATACATCAATTCTAAAATAATTCAATAACACATATATATACAAATTTATTAATTATCAATAGTACGCAATGAACCCATTCTCTAAACTATAATCACACAATTCCGAATACCGACTTTGGTCGTACAAATCCTTTTTAGTGCCTATATAAACCCCTTCAGCCTCTCGTTCTACTTTCATGCCAAATCATTACTTTTTCTTCTCTTGTATATGCTACAGAATTGTTTAATTTAGCTCTCCTTCTCTTATTGCAATATTTATTTTCTAAGCCCGCCCATTTTTTGGCTAAATTTCTCTCTTCTAGTGGATCGATTTTCTTTGGATATTGTATAAAAAGTTTACAGACTGGATATATAGAAAATCCTGCAGGAAATATGTTGAAGAGCAAAGCAGCTAAATTCCTGAAGAAGATCACATTTGTTTTGGCATCAGTGGCCAAGGCTAAAACTTTAGCTCTCAAGAGCAAAACCAATGCCTTAAGAACTCGCCTCATGATATTCTCTCTGTTAAGAGAAAAGAAAATGCTGATGACCTCCATATCCCAGAAGCTCCATGCTATGGTAGCCCACCAGGAGCATCACAAGCAAGAAAATGAAGATGACAGTACCATTGAAGATCAAAGCAATGCCATAGAACTTAACAATCACAGCTCCATGTCCCTCTCTAATCCCACTCAAATGGAGCTGCTGGCAAATTCAGCAGAGGACGATGGTGAACGAGACAATGACTATGGCTATGGGTATAAGGATGATGAAGAGAAGTTTCCAGACCTGACCCACTCCTTGTTTGATGGCAAAGATGTTGAATTCGAAGATCCAGGAGGGTCAGTGATAGATTTGGTGAAGAATTCAAAAAAAGAAGGGGAGGAATTCAGGCTGGAAGATGAGATAGATCATGTTGCAGATTTGTTCATTAAGAGATTCCACCGCCAGATGAGGATGCAGAAGCAGCTTTCTATCAAGAGGTATCAAGAAATGCTGGAGGGGAGTGCTTAATCACTAATTATAAAATTAACAACTCAGATTCCACAGCTACCTCAGCTGCCCGAAGCTTTATTTTCTTCTAATTCAGTGGACAGCTAAATTAAATTAAAGGAGCCTTTGCTATAGACAGACTGGAGCATATATATATGGTTATCATTCTTCAAAAACTTTCTTCTGTTTTAAGGATATCTATGCTTTAATTTTAATTTTGTACATTTTTGTACTTATATTTAATGGTCCATCAACTTAAATTACAAAGTTTTACCTAGTCGATTGACTCAGATATTAGAGCAGAGTAGACCCATTTTTATGAGGCTTAAAGAAAGTTGTATTTGTACTTTTCCTTTATTCATGTTCTTAATATTATAGCATTATGCTTAAATTTAATAACTTCTTGGGCACAATTAATTAATTAAAGAATCATACCGATAAAGAGGTATCTAATTTGAATTAGATATATAGCTATTTTTAAAAATTTTGAAGAAGAGAAGAATACTATATTCATATTTTCTTTACTTTTGTCATGGACTATTTGATGTGAAAACTTTGGAGTAATAATTTTTATTTTATTTAGAGGTGCTTGAGATGGCTGGAAAAAAAATTCTAATTATTTTATTTAATTGACTGAATTTTTTAATATTTTACAATTTATATTTTTAAATTTATAAAAACAGTTTTCAAAATTAAAAATAAATTAAAAATATTTTTTTCGGTATGTAATGCCAAACAGTCAGCGGAAGTTCAGCACAATGGGTTTTGGGCTTATATCTAGTTGAGGCCCACAGAAAGACAGCTGGTTGCTTGAATCTTTGGACCCAGTAAAGCAAGTAATCGGCATAACCTTTTATTTCTTCCCCTCCATTCTCAATCATTCTCCTTCTCCCTCTCTGGGATGCACAACTGCTGCAAAATCTATATAAAATCTTCCTTTATAGGTGATCATATTTTCGCCTTGGTCAAAATTGCCTGTTTACGATATCTGTATGTGGTTCATAACTCATTATGAGGTTCGTTTGCATCATAGTTTTCTCTAGGTTCACCTACGGCAAGATGGCTTTATTTTCTAGATTGCGGGAGATGCTTTACTAGTTCGATTCATGGAAGTTGCTGACTCAAATAATTAGTTTGATCATTCATCATCCGTAGCAGAAATGGATCAATTTAAAGGTATCTCGGTTTTGCTAATCTTCTGTATTCTCTGGTGTTTGTTTGCTCCTTCAAAATTTCTTGCGTTATTTGAGTGGAAATTGAATTGAGGTTTATGAGCGGGTTAGTTCTCGTTTTTTGGGCATTAGAATTATCTGTGGATGTACTTCCTGTTTAAAATTGCTGGTCGAAAATTTGCTATCGAGAGTATGTCTGCGTTTGAAATACTACAAGAAGTTCGATTTTTTTTTTTTTTGAATACTGAACAACCCAATTCATTATGTTATTGAATTTTAGGCTCCGACGCTGCAAGTGATGTGAAGAAGACCTCTAGAGAGCAGAGACAAGCTCTGCTAGGCGAGCCTAAATGTGTTGTATGCGGCCGTTATGGCGAGTATATTTGTGATGAGACTGATGACGACATTTGTAGCTTGGAATGCAAACAAACACTTTTATGTAGAGTTGCTAATACCCAGCCTTCGGGTGGTCTTCCACCTCCTAAAAGGTTGGCTGCAACTGATGAGTGCTTTTATGTTAGGGAATCAGATGATACATCAGGACCTGTATCTTTCACTAATGATCAGACCGAATTATTAAGGAGGAAACTTGAAATCCATGTTAAGGGGGATCTTGTTCCAGATCCCATTTTGTCATTCTCTTCTTGTAATCTTCCTCAGAAGCTCCTTCAGAACATAGAAACTGCGGGATATGGCATGCCTACGCCTATCCAGATGCAAGCTATCCCGGCTGCTTTGACTGGCAAAAGCCTACTTGCATCAGCTGACACAGGGTCAGGGAAAACTGCTTCCTATCTGGTCCCTATTGTTTCTCGTTGTGCAAATTTTCATCTTCGACACTCTTCAGACAAGAGAAAGCCACTAGCAATGGTTTTAACTCCAACTAGAGAGCTTTGTATACAGGTTGAGGATCAAGCTAAGTTGCTTGGAAAAGGTTTGCCTTTCAAGACTGCACTTGTGGTTGGAGGTGATGCTATGGCTGGGCAGCTGTACCGTGTACAACAGGGAGTGGAACTGATTGTAGGTACTCCAGGCAGGATTATTGATCTTTTGACAAAGCATGATATCGAACTAGATGATGTTATGATATTTGTTCTAGATGAGGTCGACTGCATGCTTGAAAGAGGCTTCCGAGATCAGGTTATGCAGATATTTAGGGCTCTCTCTCAACCCCAGGTCTTGATGTATTCTGCAACAGTCACACAAGAAGTAGAGAAGATGGCAATCTCTATGGCTAGAAATATGATATGTGTCTCTGTTGGAAAGCCTTACAGGCCGAGTAAGGCAGTGAAGCAGCTGGCTATCTGGGTTGATTCGAAGCAAAAGAAGCAAAAGCTTTTTGACATATTAATGAGCAAGCAGCATTTTATGCCACCAGCAGTTGTGTATGTGAGTTCACGACTTGGGGCAGATCTTCTATCTAATGCAATCATGGTCGCCACAGGGTTGAAGGCTCTATCAATTCATGGGGAGAAGCCCATGAAGGAGAGAAGAGAGATCATGAGGTCCTTCCTGGTGGGGGAGGCTTCTGTTATTGTGGCCACTGGGGTTTTGGGTCGGGGAATTGATCTTTTGGGTGTGAGACAGGTAATAGTGTTTGACATGCCCAATTCTATTAACGAGTACGTTCATCAAATAGGTAGAGCTTCTCGAATGGGAGAAGAGGGAACGGCAGTTGCTTTCATTAATGAGGAGAATAAGAATTTATTTCCGGAGTTCATTGAAGTTCTGAAATCTTCTGGAGCTGTAATACCTCGTGAACTTGCAAATTCACGATATGCTGCACATTCATTCCCTTCCAGCAAGGGCCGAAGAAAGAGGAAATATGGTTCCTGGTAGCTTTGCTTTTTTTTTTTTTTTTTTTTGGCTTCATTTGATTATTGTGAATTTGCATGATCAAGTGTAAATTGTAAATTTGTTACAGTTGAGTGTTGGTCTCAAAATTGTTCATGACTTTTGGAAAAAATATTTTTATTGTGTTTAGCCGTTGAATAGTGAAATGGATAGACAGACAGACGGACAGATAGACCAAGTTACTTATTAAATAGCATTATTGCCGAACTAATTTAGCTATTCTACATTTCTACTTTGCTTCTGAGGAAGGCTGGAGTTGTTGGAGTTTGGTAAACAGGTGCCTACTGCCTCACAAAAAAGCTGGTTTTTCAGCCATTTTTTTGTCTAATTATTATTATTATTATTATTATTTTTATTTTAAAGGTTAATATAGTCTGTTATTTGGAAATTTACCAAAACCAGATGTCTAATACTTAGAAATATTGCAAGTACAGGAATATGAAATTAAGTTACTAAATATATAAATTTAAGTGTTAGGGGTAAAACATTGAATAAGGGGTCAATTCAACAGACTTTTCTTAACAAATTTTGGTGTGATTTCGGTATTTGAACATTTTATTTAAAAAGAAAAAAAAAACATTTTTATTTAAAAAGAACAACTAACTAATACAAATTAAAGTTTTAACAATACTAGTGTAAAAAGAGTTGAAACTTGAAAGTGGAGATTGAATGAGAAATTAATAGGAGAGACATGAATGCCGCAGAGAATTGACAGAGTGAAAAACCCATCTTTTTCTGTACTCCCATACATAATATTAAACAATACTAGCTAGTATCAAATTTGGCAGAAACCATACCCAAAAATGAATAGATGTCAAAGGAAGATTTTGGTGTGGAATTTTGGTTTAAAGAGGCAATAGAGACAAGGGTAAGTGGGGATCTTGAGGTTAATTAACATTGATACCAATTAAAATGTTGAAGAGAGACAAAAATTGTATAGCAGAGAGAAACCATACCAAAAAATCCTGTTGAATAGTGAAATTTTATCCTTACTGTTGTCTTTTCTATTCACTACATGTGCTCATAAAATGTGAATCTAATGGCAAAATGGGTTTGTGATGATCACACAAGGGCACGAAGCCCTTAAACCATCCAGGCTTTCTAGGGACGCCAGGTCAGGTTATAGAAGTTAAAGATGTATCTTAACATTACCAAATCATACCTATCAAATTATTTATCATAACATTTACCAATCTTTGACCATTTACAGGTTCCTGTATTTCTACCCATTACCTTTAAATTTCACAGCATTCATCTGTTGAGGTGAATTGCTATGATGAACGCATTTGCTATATTGAGTTGTTAGGGGTTTTGACTTAAATAAGTGAATATATATATATATATATATATATATATATATATATATATATATATATATATATATATATATATATATATATTTATCCATATATACCAAAATCAAACATATTTACCAATATATGTGTTTTTTTTGCCAGGTGGAGCTGGAGGGATTGTAAGAGACATATGGTCACCATTTATACTAGTGATATAAGTCATTGTATGATTGATACTTATAGTGGCGATCATACTGTTCACTCACTATTTATTTATTGTTCACTCAAAATAAAATTTGATACCGTAATTAAAAAAAATTGTTTGAGTTCTATACGACAGTAAAAATAGAAAAAAACAGTTATTGTATCAAAAAATAAAAATTGATAGTTCATAAAAAAAAATAACAAAAAAAATAAAAAACACTGTTCATTTTTATTTTTTTTATTTTGTTAAATTTTTTAATGAACTATCAGTTTTTATTTTTGAACACCGGAACTGTTTTTTTATTTTTACTGTCGTAGAAAATCCAAATGAATTTTTTTTAATTTCGATATCAAATTTGATTTTGAGTTAGCAATGTGTAAACTGTGTCATGGGCATATGTGCATTGATTGCTAGTGTAATTAGCGATATATAGTGATAGATAATATAAATCGCCAGTATAATTAGTGATCATATGTCTCGCACAGTCAAATTATAAATCGTTAGTGTAACTGGCTACCATGTGTCTTCTATAGTCCACTTGACACAAAAATACATAAATTAGTAAATATGCTTGATTTTAGTATAAATAGGTAAATATATATATATATATATATATATATATATATATATATACCTATTTAATTCAAAACCCCAAGTTGTTTTATGTGTCAGTTCTCTCTAATGCCATCTTTGACAATAATTCATACCCAAAAGCTAAAACTGCTCTAGGCAACGATCACAATTGAAAGCCCAAATCTTATTATTCCATGATTGGGCCCACATGACAATATTATAATCATAGATTTCATGATATTTCACGTGTTATTAATTTATAATACACAATTTTTCAATTAGGCATTAATCATATTTTTCTTTTTCTTCACCGTATTATTATTATTATTATTATTATTATTATTATTATTATTATTATTATTATTATTATTCTCTTCTTCTTTTTCTTCTTATTCATAAAAATAAAAGAAAAAAATTGTATGTTTTAAATCAATATTTAGAGAGAATTTTTTTTTAATTTGCATATTTAATTTTTTTAGTATTTTTAAATATTGTAATGATTATTATTAGTGTTTGGAATAAAAATATTAATTTTGATTTTTTTGTGAAAGAAAATAGTTGAAAATAAAAATATAGAACTAAAAATAAGTAATATGAAAAGATAAAATCGTGTTACTGAAGGTTGAAGACAATGTACTTGCTAGAAATAATGAATTTATAAATGATGAATCTGTAAGTGATGAACCTGAAAGTTTTAAACGATAAATATATAATTTATATATAATAAATCTGTAAATTTAACACGATAAACATGTAAGATGTAAACGATGAACTTATAAATAATGAACCTGTATTTTTAGAAGGATGAATCTGTAAGTTGTAAATCATGAACCTGTAAGTTATAAATGATGAATCTGTAGCTTCTAAATGATAAACCTGCAAGTTCAAAATGATGAATCTGAAAATTGTAAATAATGAACTTGTAACTTCTAAACAATAAACTTCTAATTTCAAAATAATGAACTTATAATTTATAACTGATTAAATTATTTTATATTTATTAGTTTATTAAAATCAAATTCAGAAAAAATGCGTATTTATTATGAAAAGAATGAGATTTATAATGCAACATACATCAATAGAAAAATCTAATGGGACCCAACAATCAGAGGCATGCTTGGACCACACAAAAATCCAAAAAAAAAAAAAGGAAAAGCAAGAAATTTAGTTGAGGGAATGAGGAAGATATTATCTAAGGGTGACAACAAATTCGAATTTCGGGGTATTCGTATTTATTCGAATGAGTTTAATTAGGACTTTGGGGTGAGTTTGAACAGTAATATTTAAATATATCATAGATTCAGATATGATAGAAATAGATGATCTCGAGTACTCACTATCCAATTATATATATTTTTTGAGAAGAATTTAGATAGTAATATTTAAATATGTCAAGGATTTGGGTAGGTTACTGATATAGGATCTTGAGTATCCACTACCCAATTATATATATATATATATATATAATAATATAACGTATATATAAATGTGCAATTTATTATATTGTAATTTATTAAATATAATAATATAATTATTTTTATAGGTTGATGAATTACAAATGTGGCTAAAAGTTGGAGATTTTTATTTTTATTTTTGCATTTTTATTATTTTAATGTTATTCTTGAACAATTTGATAAATTATTTTAATTTGAGTGTGTTGAATTAGTTTTTAAATTTTATTTTATAATAAAATTTACGGTGAATTGCTTATATATTTTAAAATTTTTAATTATTTAGTTAGGTTGAATTTTATTTTATTTAAATTTTTTTAATAATAAATAGTTAATTATATAATTTTGTAAAATATATAAATATTAATATTATAATTTTAAACAGTAAGAATATACATAATTGAATTTGGATATGACACTTTTGATGCTGCTCGTTGCCGCTCCTAATACCAACTCACGCGACACAACTTGGTCGACCAGTAAAATCCTTGTCTATTTTCTCTGTTTGTGCTTGTTTACCTCTCACCTTTACACCCTTGTTTAGATGACTATCTCAGTATAATATAATTTATGAGATTGTATTGTAATTACTGTTTACTGTATTGAGAAATACGGTATTTTATGATTAAATATTTATTTAAATTTAATTTGATAGTATAGTATGATTGCATAACTAAAAAAATAACCATAATGTATATATTTATATAAAATCATATTAAAATTAAATTTTTAAATATAAAAATTAAATTAAATTAAAAGAATATAAATTTTTTATTTAAATCTTACAAAATAAATGCCAAATTATTACTCATTAAATTTTTGAGTAATATTATATATTATGAAAATATTATATAAACAAATTTAATAATAAAATTAATGATTTCATTTTTCTAATTAAGAAATATTAAAAAAATATTTTAATTTTAGTACTTAAAATATATGATAAGAGTAATTTAGGTTTAAAGATAATTTTAGTATTTAGAATATACGATGAGAGTAATTTTAAAATATAATTTTACTAAACCATCAATAAAAAATGTGGTTTAAAAAACTGATTAATTTCATAGTTAAATGTTATAAAATAATTAATAAAAAAAGACATCCCATACCTTTTTTTTCAAAAAGTTTCAGAAATACCGTCAATTGTTTTCTGGACAAAAATACATTTTCCATGTTCTTGTTTGGACATATTTATTTTTTCTCTCTTTTCTTTTACTATTGTTGCTATTCTCTGCCATAGAATCTATCTACATTCATCCTCTCTCCTCCTAAAACTCTAGTTTTTCTCTAAGAATCACCAAGAAAACCAGAAAAATGGTGAGACCCATCAACGTTTATTTACAGTATCTCGTGTTATTCATGCTTCATGGTACAATCTTTGTTTGTATCGCTCAACAACAACAGTCTCAGCCTTTTATTTTTTTCGTAGCTTTATTTCTTACATTTTTCTTCTAATTCCCTTTCTTGTTCTATAGATATTAAAGTATATTGAAATGTAAGCCTATTAGGTTTTTGCCAATCAGTCTTCAGTAACTAGTTTTTTGCTATAGTGATGTTTTTCTGTGGAGTGTTGTATTTTGATAATGTTATTGTTTTTTTTTTGTAATGATTCTCCGTTGTGAATTTAATAATGGTTTTGGGGAGACACTAGTTTTTAATGAGGTTTACACGATTTTTTTTACGTGTTATGCTCACTAATTGTTTGATATAAAGTTTCATAGAATATATTTTTGAAATAGATATGTATTTGAAGTTTCTGTTTGGTATAAGATTTTATAGAAGACTGTCCAACTCTTTGCCATGTATTTGAATTTTTTTTTGTGTGGTATAAAGGGTTTAAAATAGATATGTATTTGAATTTAGTTAAACCTATTTCACATGTTTCCCTCCCTATCTATTTGTCATGTGTATTTTTTTGGAGATGTCTAATTTCCGTCTTCAAATTTCCATTTTTGCTTCAGCTTTGAGTACCCATTTGCTCTATCTAAGATTATTTCAGTTTTTAACTGATTTTATGGTTTTTGTTGGCTCAAATTCCTTGAATCAAAACACAAAGGGAAACGGGTGAGATAATAGAAGTAAAGTGGAAAGATGTGACATTTGGCTTTGGATTGTCTTCTTTTACTGAGTTAACTTCAAGGCATGACTGATGGTGACAAGTGGTATCCAGCCAAATTTTGTTGACTCACTTCCCTTCCTTTTTTTTAAGGAAAAAGAAAAAGAAAATTATAAGTTATAAATTATAAATTATTAAAAGTTGTCTGAAACCCAAAAGAAAAAACGAAAAACAAAAAATAAAAGGTTGTCCACTGATTTTATTTTATTTTTTATAATAACAGATTTTGTTACTAATTATAAGATTTTGTTTACTGATTTTTTTATAATAACATATTTTATTATTAATTTTGACATCATAAAAATTTATTATACATTTTTTACTTTTAAAAGTTATATACTTGAAAGTATATTCGACTATAATGTATATGTCTTATAATTATTAAATGTATATTAAAAAGTATATGTGAATTATATGATATTTTGTATATATTTGTGTTGTTCAAAATTATTAAATGTACATTGAAAAATATATGACAAATATATATATATATTAATGATAATATTGTGGTATTATATGTAAATTTTATTTATATCTTATTTTAATGAAATATTTTTATTATTTTTTGTTTTATTTATTTATTCAATGTCTTTATCATATATTTCTTTTATACCTCACATATATTATTTTTTATTTCAATATAACAACTTTTATTATAATAAAAAATAATAAAATATTTGTACTAATAAAAGACAATCCTAGTAATTCTTTGGTTAAAAGAATTAACTAAAAATTGGAGGTTTTGTAAGAAAAATTATATTTATTAAAAAATTATAAATTTCAGAATTGAGGTATTTAAATTTATTGAAAATTATGTTATACAAATATATAAAACATGTTCTCTATATATAAGTATTGTTAATACATTTAATAATTCTGAGTAATACCAAGATAGATAAAATATATAATGCATATATAAGTACTATATAATTCACATATATTTTTGATATACATATTTTTAATAATTTGAGTATATATAAAACATATACTATAAATATAACTTGGATATATCTTTTTGTAAAATTCACTAACAAGTGATTTTTTATTAACTCTTATTCCTCTATGTATAAAATTGAATGGACCATAAAATACTATTAAGTCTATACTAGTTAAACATCCAAAACAACATTAAGGAAAACAAAAATCAATACTTAATACTCCGATTTTTTACAAAATGCATTTAAATTGAAAAATAACAGGTGAATAGATTAAAAAATCTAAAATAAAAAAATAACCCGATATATATATATATCAGACCACAAAAAGAAAAAAGAAAAAAAATAAAGCAAAATGCAACATATTTTCTAAAGAAAATAGTAATACTCACTGCAATTGCAAATCAAATAATGGAAACAAAGAGCAAAAATGATGAAATGAAAAACACGGGTCCCTAATTTTGATCTCTCCCTTCTCTTGAACTTATATTGGCCGGGGTATGAAGTAGGGAAGGAAGTTTGATTAAATAATAGTTGAACCAGCAACTGTTTCATGAAATAAAAGACTCTTTAGAACTAGCCCATGAATTTCTGCTCTTTTCGTGAAGTCACCTATCCCTAATTTCTTTTTTTTTAAAGAAAAAAAGAAAAATTACTTAGAAATAGATATATAATTATTAGTATATCATATGTCTGAAAATCAAAACAAACAAATATCCCACCAATACGTTAATTTCATTTCTGTTTTTGCTTTTGAATTTTTTTTTCATAAATAAATCTTTTTCCTCTTTTGGGTCGGATTTGGAAACGGTCTTTAATCTTTGACTAATTGTATCCTTCATGCTTCTTCCTCTTCTTCTCTATTACAAACATCAATTCTCTTTTTGTTTTTCCTTTTCTTTTTCTTTTCAAATCCCACCAACATCATCAACCGACTCCCATTGCTTTGTCACTTGCCATTAACTTGTTATCCGCGGCGCGCTTTCCCAGGTAAGCAATTTCTTTCTTCCTTTTCCATTGAATTTTTGTTCTTGTTCATTTGGTTTCTTGAATTGTTCTTGTTTTTGTGGATTCTGTTACTTTGATTCCTGATATGATATTGATATGGTATGATCAATTTGATCGTTTTGATTTGTTTTCCCTAAACCCATTTCCCTTGTTCATACTCATCCGATCCATCTGTTTTTCTTCTCCTTTATTATCTTTTAATTGACGCCTTCAATTCTTGAAATTCAGCTGCTTTATCGGTAGATATAGCTATTTTATATTAATTTTTACACTAACAATGTTATACATCATCTTGATTTCCCGCCATAACTATCCACCCGTAGAATTAGAATGACATTTACATGTTGATTGGAATTTCTTATCATGTTCTTTGTTTTATTGCTCATGAATCCAATGTAGATATCTTGCTATGAAGTTTGTTTCTATATGCTTTTAGATTTTTCATGATTATTTTCATTTACCGCCTTTTGTTTTGGCATATGTGGAGCGACAATGATTTAGGTTGCGTTTGATTTTTGCAGTTTACCAGCAGAGACTCATTTTGATCTTTTGCAACTAAGATAAATTATCAGTAGATGCAGAATTACGATTACGCTCCAAGATATGGAACTCAGAGTGTGGATGAGAGTTATAGCTCAACATCATGGAGCAGTCAACAGGACACTGAAGATGACCGAACGATTGCTCCTGTACTATCAGAAGAGTATGCCAAAGTAGATGGTGCAGTTGCTAGATGTCTTCCTAATCTCGCCCCTGTTCCTGTAAGAAAGCTTTTTTCCTGAGTGTTTTTGTATACTTAATACAGCATGTTCTGACTCTAGATTCATCAATACAAAGTGTTCATTCCATATTTTACATTTTCTATGTGATCCTCGCGTTATAAGCCCTTGGGCTATGAATATCTTATACCTTTTTAAATATTCAGCATGTTCCCAAGATAAATACCTATATACCCAACATAAGCGATGCCAGTATGGATCATCAAAGGCTTATTCAGAGGTATCTCTCACACTTGTTTCTGGAAAATGTATTTTGTAGACGTAATTGTGAAGTGTGTTTCGCAAAAGTCAAAATGCTTTCTTCTCTTTTTCTCAGAAACAGTTTCAATAATATTGCTAGTGAAGTACTAAAATCCTGTCTGCATATGCACACACAACCACAAACACTGTAATATGCACTAAAACAAAACTCATTAAGATGCACTAGTTTTATGCCTCAATGCTTGAATTTTGGTGAACTTCAATGCAAATGTTTGATGCTAAATCAAAGCCCTGAGGGCTTATTCCAGACTGTTGGAGATCTTGAAGATTTTGCCATTATTTGAAGTTGGGTGTTTAAACTTATGATGAAATTTTTTATCATGGAGGGGATTTGGGGATTACTTGCATCTGTTTTTTCAGTTCAGTTCTGTTTGGATTAAAGCTATTAGGTGAGATTTGGTTCATGAGTTGAGGGTTTATATAAATTGTCAACATTTGCTGCAGGCTAAATGTTTATGGTTTATATGAGGTGAAGGTTTCTGGGGATGGAAATTGTCAGGTATGTGCAAATAGCCTTGCTGCCTCTCACTTTTTGATGGAAAGTAACATCCTAAGTCTATCTCTCTCTCAATGCAGTTTCGTGCACTTTCAGACCAGGTGTACAAATCACCTGAATACCACAAGTATATTCGAAAAGAGATCGTTAAACAGGTGAGGTTTTTTGAAGTCCGCAATGGATTTTTATGAAAGCTGGATTCGGTTCAGAGAATTTTAGAACTATAAGGAGTTTGGGCCCTTAATTTTAAACTTTAAAGTTATATGATGATCTTTGAGTGACTAATTAAACAAAACTCATAAAATGGTGCCTACTGCAAGATAATAAATTTGCTCTGAAGATTATGAAGGAAATAGGAGGACTTTGGAACCATGTCTTTCAACCATCATTACTGACATATCACCATATTTCAGTTTCAACAGCCTTGTCTATTTACATCCATTATTGCTTCTAACAGACACTGTTGCCATGTTTAGGGCAGCAACCAGTACCACCAACACCATGAGTTTCATCAGCTGGCAAATCATGCAGCCACTTTTGGTGGCCTTTGATTTCCATTAATAGCTACTGCCTTGGTTCCATAAACAGCATGTGGTGGTCTGCCATCTTAACTGCAACAAGTGTTATATCCTCACTAATACCTTATCATTACCATTTACAGCACTTTAATGGACCAGCAGAGTACCTTGCACGATCATAACTCACTAAATTAAATTGCTGAAAAACTCTAATTGTCTCTATGTCATGTCCATGGTATCCACAACTAATTTGTTGAAATCACCTCCAATGTGGCATCCTTGACAGAGTGGCTTCGGCAACCCCTGCTTTCACTAGTATTATCCTTTGGCCTTTTATCTTTTTTACTCCTTTGTGAGGATGTCGAGAATTTTCCTATCAGTTGTGACTACTACTGCTTGTATTGTGCCTGCTTCATTGCAATTCGAAAGCCACTCTCTCCTTCATTTTGTTTCCTTCATGACCTTGAGGCTTCCACCACGAATCTTATTTAAATTTGTGATTTTTTTTGACGAATATAGCATTCATTCTAAGATCTACATTTCAGTGAAAAATAAAATGTTTCAAATAGGAATTGCTAATTTATTATGCATATATAGGCCTGTAAATTTTAATCAGAGGCAGATGATGGGGTACCTATTTCTTTGTGATCAGGAATGCGCGCTAATGTTGTTCTAGTAATAGTGTGTGTTTTTTTCTTTTTCCAGCTGAAAGATTATCGCTCATTGTACGAAGGCTATGTCCCAATGAAGTACAAACGTTATTACAAGAAAATGGCAAAGTATGTTACTCTCTTAAGGATCAATACTTGCATCTTTTTTGGCACAGTTACCTGCTATGTTATAGTCCTATATTCTCGGATTGATGTGTTGGAGGTGATTTCAGTTTCTAACCCACAAAAAATGGCATGTTGCAGATCCGGCGAGTGGGGGGACCATGTTACATTACAAGCTGCGGCTGACAAGGTTGGTGTTTCCCATTCAAGCAGTTCTGAGTTCCCCTTGTCCCCATACTAGTGGATTAAGAACACAATTATGGCTTTAAACCATTGACACAAATTTGATATTTCTCTTTCATCCAGTTATTATCGTAGATTGCATTTAGAAATACAAAAACATTTTCATCAAATTTGGTTTTAGCTACTTCTACATATCTTTCAATTTCCTCTTACATGGGTTAATCAAAAATTGCTTTTTAAATGCCTGATTTTTGGGATTTTCATTTTCAATGCCTAAATGAAAAAAGACTTGCAATAAAATGCCCATTTAATATTTAAGTAACCAGACAGATGAGTAAGGAAGGATTAATACTAAAATTATGTTCTTACTTGAGAATGGCATGTGTTTAATTAATTGAATTCTGTTAATTTATCTTGTAACTGTTCATACTTCCACATTCTCCGTATGCAGTTTGCAGCAAAGATCTGCCTGTTGACATCTTTCAGAGATACTTGTTTCATTGAAATTATGCCACAGTACCAGCCACCTACATGTGGTAAGGATATTGCTCTCTGCCATTTATGTGATCTAGATTCTTAAGTAATCGACAGCAGGCAATAGCAAAAATGCTAATTCTGCCAACCATCTTGCTCTCTTGCTGTGCTTTTCTGCTGAATTTATTTCATCTGAAAAGTGGAAATCGTGGTTCAGCATTTGAATTTAGTATTCAGGCACATCTTGAAGTTTTTATTTGATTGCACTATTCTGCAGAATTTCAGTTTTATCTCCTTTCGCTTGTAAAAAACAACAACAACAACAACAGCTACAGCAATAATAATAAAAGTTCCAGTAGTGAAAGCTTATCAAATCTGCAAATGAACTGAATATGACCATCTACTTCCGTGAAGTTAATTTTAATAGGTATTAGGTTGTGACTTGTGAGGTTCCTATCAATCATTTTAAGCTTCACTTTGGTTTTGAGAACCAAATGGGATTTCGCAATATGTTGGTGTGATATCAGTGCATACTTCGTTTTAAGTATTCCATCTACCTCGGCATTTCTTTTATTTTTTTGAACTGAATCTACCTCGATGTTAGGTAACAAATTGTGAAAGCTCATAATTCTTGTTGTCCAAGTTGGGACCAGCATCTATTTTGAACTTCTTGTTGATGAATCTCTCAAGTCTCTGTAGACCTCATATTTCTTATAGTTCCTTTGTCTTCTAAGTAATGCAGAGCTGTGGTTGAGTTTCTGGTCCGAGGTACACTACAACTCACTATATGAAATCCGAGGTTTGTTACCTTCTTCTTCAATTTTCCTCGAAGTATTAATTTTAAAATTTGTGGAATGAGATAGGGATGAGGTTGGCCATTTTGATATACTTGGTTGCTTAAATTCCTTTCAGATGCCCCTATGCCACAGAAACCAAGGAAGAAACATTGGCTGTTTTTTTAGATGAAGCAGATAGCACATACTGATACAGATATATTGGACATTGAAAAAATTTTTAGTCCTGTGTATATATACATTTATAATTTTCTTTTCCATTTTTTGCTTATTTCATATGTTTCTATATTCATTTGATTCATTATTAAGATTAAAGATTATTATTACTGTTATTATTATATGTGAAGTAAACCTGCTGATTTGAGATGCATGATTAAAGATAAGGTAGCGTGGATGATAATATAATAATCAGGGTGCAGGAGGGTATTCTTTAATCTGCATTGTCGCAAGATCCAATGCTATTAATGCTTGAATTTCAGATTTCTGGGGAAATTCCAGCAAAAGCTTTCTTCTTCTTTCTTGTTGATGGGTTTGCTTTTTCAAGTGATTCACGTATATTATATTATACCTATGGAAAGAAATAAGAGAAGATGAAGATCAATGAATCTTTGGTTCAATAATACTTGAATCATCTTTTAAAAAATTGAGATTGCAAGATCAAACTCTAGTTAGTATATTATTAATTCATTAAAAAAAAAAAGAATAACGTGTCCAATACTAGACAGAGAACTCAAATATCATATACCTTTTCCTTTTAATTATTATTTTTTTGATATTTTAGAAGCAAAAAATATCACCATTCAAAAAGAAAAAAAATGAAAAATCTATCATACGATGTGAAATACTTTTATGAGGAAAATTTTTTGTTTCCATTTTATAAATTTATGTGATTAAGATTTTTAATAAAAATTTGGTTCATTAACATTTTTAACTAGCAATTCTATTTAATTCTCTTTTAATTATTAAATTTATTTTTATAACTATTAGTTTTGAACTAAATCACTTCCCGTTTGATGGAACATTTGATATATATATATATATATAGTTTATGGTAATTAAAAAAGTCAAATGAATAAAATTTAAATTTAGTTTTTATTCATAAAATACTTATCATCTAATAAATAATAATTAATTGAATTTTTTTTATTGAGGGACTAAATTAAAAAAGAGACTTGAGTGTAACAGCAAAAATATTTAACAGAGATTGAAATACAGGCAGTAATAAACTGAAACATTATCATATTTTAAAAAGGCAATAATTATAGTAGGTTAAGAACTCCATAATAGAGTTGATAACAATAAAGATATGATTATGGGTATTAATTTTAGTTTGGAACTATCTGCAGGAACCTTAAGCAGCATAACGAGTGGTAGATTGTGAGCAGGCCACATGGTCTTATTGTAGAACAAGCACATGCACTGCCATTCAGTTTAAGTTGCCTATTAATTATTAACAACCCAAAAAATATTGCCAATTATTATGACCAATCCCCACACACCTCATATATATTATTTGTTTCCTTCTATACTTTGTAACATGCACCAAATCTATATTCATGTAACAGATGGAAAATTTGTTTCATTTATCCATTATATATATTGATTTTCTTTAACAGAATTATATACAAATAAAATTAAAACGATTTATATATTAAAACCTGCTTATTTATTTATTTATATATCAATTTAATTATTTCTCTAATTAATTCTACTAATTCGGCCGTATTTCATTTCCCTTAATTTTTTGTTATTCTTGGACATTAATTATTGTAACAAATATTAGGGTAAGAGAGGTATCAAATGGTCAATTATGGAGAACTCCCCCGAAACCGGGAGGTGAACCTAAAACAGCTAATGCCTTTCTTGCAAAACAGCTAATCTAATAAACTTATGTCCTATCTCAACCTTAATGTCGATCAAGCCCAAATCACAACCACCTCACATGCAACTGCCCCTCATTTTCTTACATGACTTATCTTCTATGTTTGCATACTTTGAACCTCATTTTCTTTTCTTTTTATTTAATTTACATGCAAAAAAATTTCATAATATGGAGATTTGCAATTTTTAGTTGAATAACAGAAAGAGGCTCAAATGAATTCGTGAAGTGATAATTTATGCCTGATAGCGCTACTCTAACAAAATACCCAGTTGATTTAGTAAGGTGACAAAAATAAAGATTCAACGTTTTTTGACTGTTTCTGCACTAAAAACTGCAAAAATTCATAAATCAGTCTCTTCTATCTTAACAATAAAATCATCAACAAGGGGGCAAAGACAGTCCATTTTCCACGGCTGACAGCGCACTCTTTTCCTCATTAAATAGATAGAGAAAGCTAACAATCGCAAATTACAATACATGTGCCTCTGCCCGTATTGGAGAAATATTACATGTTAAAATGAAATCATATATGTTTAACATTAGGATATTTCCACATTAAAGCTAACAAATGATTGAAGAATAAAAAATTTAATTATATTTTTCTATTTTAAGTGATTATATAAGTTAAATAATCTTTAAAATATTAAAATCAGTTGGATCAAGTCATTTGAAATTCAAAATATGAAATTCAGAAAATATTCACGTTAGTGACATATTAGTCATGCTCGTGAATGAAGTGATTCATACATATTAAAGAAAGCGTCACGCTTGTTAACCAAATCGTTTACACCCATTGAAAAAAGTGTCACACCCGTTAATCAAGTCATTTATATCCATAAAAGACAACATCACGTCTGTGAAGACTTATGGTGCTAAAGATTCAAACTCAATCATTTACGACTGTAAAGAAAATGACATACCTATAAAACATATTATTCATGACCGTGAAAAATCATGCTATTATTTAGGTTACGATTTACTAAGAACATTTATTTCTGTGAATTTAAAAAATTTAAATTGTCAGACATAAATAAAAAAAATGGTTAAAAAACTATTTTCTCATTAAATTCACTTTATTTCTTAAAGTATAAATACTATATATTTATGACTTCAAAAGGTTAGAGAACTAATTATCAAACATTCAAACTTTATAAAGTTTTGTGCATTTAAAATCTCCAACTACATTCTTTTATTTTTTTTTGTTGTAAACTGTTATTGTTTAAGTGTTGTTGAGCTTTATTGTAGTTAAACGTGTTTATTAATGTAATAAATTACTTAATAATGAGTTTGGGTGATTTGAGTTAGAAGTCAAGACATTTGTAAGAATTTTTGTGTGAATTATCAAAAATATAAACATAAGAATTTAGTTGTTATGTTAGCTGTTAAAACACAAATATTTTAGATTAAATATTAATAAAAAATAAAAAGATATTATAGTTGAGAATAAATTAGATAAACTTAATAAAATATTCAGTTGCGATCGCGGAGAAAACGTAAAGTTCGTTAACATCCGAATATTTATAAATTGTATTTCTCATCTATCTTTTTATTTATTTTTATTTTTTCTTTGTTATTGCCTTAACTAAAATTTTAATTATAACAATACATATATACTGTTTTTTTTTTAAATCTAAATTTATACTGCTTTCAATGACGTCCACCATTTCCTTTCCCTTGATTTTGAAATAAATTTAGAAGTGTTTTCTGATTATCAAATACCTATGCCTTCATCAACTTGGATACTGCGCATGTAATTCTTCTTTTTTATATTTCACATGTTAGAAAAAATTACGAATTTTGTGTAAAATTTTGATTGGAATTTTAATTCAAAATTATACACAAGAATTTATAAAATAATTTATTAGCATTGTATATGCAATCTTAGTCATTTTTTAAATTTATAAAAATATCAATTGAAGATTGAGCTAGATTGTATTTTGTATTGTGTTGGAAAAAACCGTTTTTCCAAAAAAATATTTTTAATTTTTTTCAGTTCTAAAAGATGTTTTTAGAAAAAAAAAAGTAAATAGATATTTTTTTAAAATTATAAAAATTAAAAAATTCAGTTCATTAAACAAAAAAATTTATTTCTGTCTTTTTTATTTTTCTTTCTCTAAGCTGATAACAATCCGAAACACTTCCTAAAAATGATTGAGATACACAGAAGACAGCAGCATTTAATTAAGTAGGGAAAGTTTAATAGTTAATTGAGATTGCACGTGCAATCCTAACAATGCTAAGTTGGGCTAAAATATCCAGTAATCCACCATCAGTCCATCACCACCAGCTAATGCCATTTCTTGTTTCGAGATTATTATAATATTAAACCTGTCTTTTTATCTTTTTCATGGGTGCCCGTGCTTATATATATGCACATACTGAAGGAATCTTGAACAACCGACGCTTCTTCATTTTCTTCTTCTCCTCCCCCTCTTCCTCCTCCTTCTCACACAGAGAAACAAAGAGAAAGAAGAGAGAGATGGGTTCTTTTTTATGGAGTTTGTGCCTGAGTTTCCTTGTGTTGGCTTGTGGAACTAGGGCTGCTACGCCGAGAAAACCAGTAGATGTGCCTTTCGGCCGCAACTTTGTACCCACATGGGCTTATGATCACATCAAGTACTTCAATGGAGGATCTGAGATTCAGCTCACATTGGACAAATACACAGGTACCGGCTTCCAATCCAAGGGATACTACTTGTTTGGCCACTTCAGCATGCACATTAAGATGGTTCCAGGGGACTCTGCTGGAACCGTAACTGCTTTCTATGTAAGTCAATTTCTTTGAATTTGCACAAAATCAAGATTTCTCCTCTTCAATTTGGACTTTTAATCTGTAAATGCAGTTATCATCCCAAAACAATGAGCATGATGAGATAGATTTCGAGTTCTTGGGAAACAGAACAGGGCAGCCATACATCTTGCAGACAAATGTGTTCACTGGAGGAAAAGGGAACAGAGAACAGAGAATTTATTTGTGGTTTGATCCTACTAAAGAATACCATACTTACTCTGTTCTGTGGAACTTGTATCAGATTGTGTAAGTTCAAAGATTCTATCTTTATCTTGCATCCATTAATCCTTATCATCATTCTTGCTATGTTTCACATTTTCTTTTGTGTTGCAGGTTCTTTGTGGATGATGTACCTATCAGGGTATTCAAGAACAGCAAAGATTTGGGAGTAAGGTTCCCATTCGACCAACCGATGAAATTATACTCAAGCCTGTGGAACGCAGACGACTGGGCTACAAGAGGGGGATTGGAGAAAACAGACTGGTCCAAGGCTCCATTTGTGGCCTCCTACAAAGGGTTCCACATAGATGGGTGCGAGGAATCGGTGAACGCCAGGTTCTGTAAGACGCAGGGGAAACGCTGGTGGGATCAGAAGGAGTTTCAGGACCTTGATGCTGCTCAATACATGAGACTCAGGTGGGTTCGCCAGAAATATACAATTTACAACTACTGCATTGATCGAGTTCGCTTTCCTTCTGTTCCTCCTGAATGCACACGCGACCGAGACATTTAAATCTTCTTAAGAACATAGTTTCTGAATTGCATTAATTTACACTCATTTATGCTTTTGTGCTAAAACAAGAGAAAACGGTTTGTGTATTTTGTGTTCGATTAGTTCTCGTTCATTCAATCATTATTTCAGAGTTTCTGCCTTGTTTAATCAATCTTCTGAATACAAGTATCTGCCCCTATCAATTCTAGTTTTATTAATTTGTTAATTTTGATTTAAGTTTTTTTTTCCAATTTTCTTTCTCCCAGTTCAAATCCAAAATTATCTGCCCCTATCAATTCTAGTTTTATTAGTTTGTTAATTTTGATTTAAGTTTTTTTTTTTCCAATTTTCTTTCTCCCAGTTCAAATCCAAAATTTATATAATAATGGCATGTTTTATCTTTTCTGGTTTGGCTCAGGACACAAACAAGTTCACATGATGTTATTGTTAAAGTAACAATTTTTTTAAATCTTAGGCTTGACCACTATGGACTAACTTTGGAATGTGCAAAATTGTATTCCAGTGCAAATCTCAGCATAGCACATGATGTCTTGGACTATGTGCATACAGATTCTTATTAGATTCTCTGTTATCCAGAGAGGGAATGGAGAAATTAGGATTGAGAAAAGTAAAAAATAAAAAATAAAACAAACACTTTCAGACATTAAATCAAGTAAACAGAAAACACATGGATCAGATATAAAAGCAAGTAAACCATGTCATGCCTGCAACAAAATTAACCATACCCATAAAGACTTCAAACCAATTAAGATAAAAGATAAAATCATTAAAAGGACAAGAAAATTGAGGAGCAAAAAAGTAAATAATTGGTTGTCTAGATGATGGGAAGCAAACATAGCAGTAGACAGGCAGATGTAAGAATTATTTGGATTGTATATAATTATGTGGCATCCAGAAAATGAAAGAACGATTGCATGTGATCTCAACTCTGTTGCTGACCCTGATTTTTTGTCAGCCTAAAGAGAGGACAGCATTTTTTAATCAATAGACTTAAATCATTAATGGGGCATAATATTCTCATATGGTGATAGGGGAGTCGAAGAGGAACCTCCCTAATCTCTCCATATGAAAGTTACCATCAGGGCACATGAGTGGGTCAGAGCCTAGAGGGTTCAATCCCGTCAATTATCAACATCCCTAAAAGTACTGAAAAAATTGGTTCCACAGGGAAGTTCAAAAGTTACTTATGCATCAAGCCTAGAGTGGTAGTAGCTTCAATTATGGGCATCTCAAGAGAGATCCTGTAAATGCTCCTTAGTAGTGCTCAAAGTTGAAATTAATGCAATACTACCTAGACTAAGCCATGGGTCAGGCTAGGGCCAGGCCCATGTCAAACCTACATATAGTTTGATCTTTTTAAATCTGCCAAAAGTTAAGCTAAACAAAAGTTGGGTTTTAGCCTTGGGTTGGGCTTGGGTCAGATCAGATAAGGCAATTGAGTTTGATCAACTAAAAAAAATACAAAAATAATTTAAAACATAAAAAAATTAATTAAATATATAAATATTTAACCTTATATAAATATGAATATATTCAATATATGATTGTTTATTACCACTAATGTTAAAACAGATGGAAAATGGAGATAATTCATAATTACATTAAGATATAAAGATATACCAATAAAAAAGGCCCTAAAATTTACATGGCAAAATGTAATATAAAACAATGCCGTCTACACTTGTAATCATCCAACCCTGATAAAAGGTGCACACAAATGGCTTTCTAATGTTTAAGCTAATCCACATTCCATAAATATATACCTTTCTTATTTTCTACAGTTTCAAGCTATTAATAAGAAAAAGAAGTTCATAATATGCAGAAAAGTAATTCTTAGTTTGGTTAACATATCAACAGGCGCAAGATAATTGTTCAAATTGATCTCACGAAAGTGGCAACAGAGAGGTGTAAAATTTTGTAATCAAATTTAGAAATAACCTCTTAAAGTCGCTTCTTTCTGATGGAAAATTCTCTACTCTGCAATTCCGTAAAGAAATTCACAAGACAAATAATTTGCAGTGAATTGTAAAATGTGCAATAGGAGCAATCAAGATATTCGTACAATGACCTTGTTCTTCTTGCCGGCAGATAAAAGGAGAACTTTCCCATCCACAACGTCTTGAGCTTCAATTTTCTTACCTTCACTATCAACTCTGCTGTTGTTCAAGTAGAGCCCCCCTTGCTTCAGTAGCCGGCGGGCAGCTGATTTAGTCTCAAACAAGCCAGCAGAAACTGACAGATCAACAAGAGAGAGATTGATGACCTGATCATAGGCTAAAGAGCATGAAGGGACATCCTCAGCAATGCCCTCAATGGTTTTCCAGTCCAACTCGGTCTCAGCTCCCGGTCTCAAAGCCTCAGTGGCCTTAAGAGCCTCACTCAATCCATCTTCACCATGAACAAAACGGGTCACCTCTTCAGCAAGCCTACGCTGAGCTCCGTTCGGCACATAGCCAGGTCTCTTCATTTCCCGCTCCAATTCATCAATCTCCTCCAATTCCAAGAAGGTAAGTATCTTGAGGAACCTAATAACATCAGCATCAGGAACAGAGAAAAAATACTGATAAAACTTATATGGAGATAACAATGACGGGGAAAGCCAAATGGCACCATCCTCCGATTTCCCAAATTTGGTGCCATCACTCTTCAGTAGAAGAGGGAATGTCAAGCCATAGGCCTCAGCTCCACCATCTGGCTGCAAAATTTTTCTGATAAGTTCAGTGCCAGCAGTTATATTGCCCCACTGGTCACTTCCTCCAATCTGAACATTAACACCCTCATTTTGGAAAAGGTGTAGAAAATCATACCCCTGAAGAAGCTGGTAAGTGAATTCAGTATAACTCATTCCTTGTTCAGATTCAAGCCTCTTTTTCACACTCTCCTTGGCCATCATACTACCCACCCTAGCATATCTACCCACTTGTTTCAAAAAATCCAATAATCTAACCTCTTTCCACCAGTCATAATTATTCATAACCACAATTGGGTTCTTCACGTTCATATTCACATTGAATATTCTAGTTACAGTGTCAATAATCCCTTGGGTATTCTTCTCCAAAGCATCGGCATCAAGCTCGGGTCTTTCCAGGCTCTTGCCAGATGGGTCACCGATTCTGGCGGTGGCACCACCAATCAAGGCAACGGCTTTGTGGCCGCACCTCTGGAACCAAGATAGCACAATGATGCCAAGAAGGTTACCCAAGTGCAAGCTCTCGGCAGTGGGATCAAAACCACAATAAATTTTGAGAGCAGTGTTAGAAATAGAAGATGCGGACCTGAGATTTTCGCTGGTGATGGATTCAAGTAAGCCCCTTTCCTCCAGGATATCGACGACGTTGGGGCGGCGAACTCCTTCCTGGGTTAGCGAGGTGGAGGCTTGCTGCTGGGTAGCTGCAGATTGTAGGCATCTGATAGGAGAGAGAGAAGAAAAGAATAAAGGATTCTTTTTTAGGAGACTTGGGTTAAGGGAGGCAGGTAACTTGGTTGAATAAGAAACAGAAAAAGGAAAAGAGAAGAGCTTGAGATGGGATTGGGTGGAGTAAAGGACGGTCCTCGCAGCAGTGGCCGCCATTGTAGATGGGCGTTGCTCACTCTGCTGTCGTTCTTTTGTCTTTCTGATATGGCTTTTGGGTTTGGGTTGGGGCATCACAAGCCCACACAACATAGCCCACTACATCATCTACTACAATTGGGTTGGCCCAGAACCCGTTTCTCATCAACCCATTCCATGACAAACAATTATTATCAACGGTAAGTGATTAATAGTTATTTATTATATTTTCAGTGCATAATTATTAAATGTTAATTTTTTTGGCGAAAATATTATGATTGGCAGTAAATTTAATAATTTTGAAAGGAATCAATTTATTAGCGTTAGTAAAACTAATTTATGGCATCACTAGACCTTACTTCTATAAAAGGTTTGGCAAGTATTTCAAACTTCTTATATATATATATATATAGGTATGTAACACGTCTATATCTTTGTGAGTAGTTAGCTTTTATTCTCTAACGATGCAATTTAGCAACTCTTGTGAATGGCAAAAAAATAATAAAGATGTTGACAAATACACAGTACATATAAGTTGTTCTTTAAATGCATCCCTAAAAGTTGGATATGAATCAAATTATCATAAAATATGATTGGTGAATTCATACATTGAGCGCATAACTGAAAGGAGGGGAAAATCCGTTTCACAATATAATTATACACAAAAAAAAAAAAAAAAAAAAAACCGAAGGAGGAATGAGAAACTAATTAAGGCCCACAAAAATCAGAAATTACAATGCAAATGAGGGCATGTATTTTGGTTTTGGTGTTGGTGTTGGTTTTGCGAATCTACTTCCAGTTGTTGGCCACAATGTGAGCCAAATCCACAACCCTTTGTGAGTAACCCCATTCATTATCATACCAAGCAATCACTTTCACCATATCATCACCCATCACCATGGTCAACGATGAATCCACCGTTGATGAAACATCTGTGCACCTGAAATCAACTGAAACAAGTGGTTCATCACACACTGACAGAATACCCTTCAGTTCCTTGTCAGAACTCTCTCTGAATGCTGCATTCACTTCTTCTGCGAATGTCTTCTTTGACACCTGAACAACCAGGTCTACAACCGACACATTTGGGGTGGGAACACGCAAGGCAATCCCGTTCAGCTTGCCTTTCAGTGTTGGAAGAACAAGAGCAACTGCCTTGGCTGCACCTGTTGATGTTGGGACTATGTTAAGAGCTGCAGCTCTTGCTCTTCTCAGGTCACGGTGGCTCGCATCCAGTAGCCTCTGGTCACCGGTGTAGGAATGAGTAGTTGTCATGGTTCCCTTGATTATCCCTGTCATGCCACCATAACAAACATTACATCGCTGAGTTAATTAAAGCACACTTTCTGAGAATTCAGGGAAATTGGAAAGAAGAGGTTGAGGATGTAATTTTTTACCAAATTTCTGGTCAATAACCTTGACAAACGGAGCAAGGCAATTAGTTGTGCAAGAAGCATTGCTGATGATAGGCTCATCAGGATTGTAAGCATCCGCATTCACTCCAACAACATAAGTTGGGATATCACCTTTGCCAGGGGCTGTGATGAGCACCTTCTTAGCCCCTGCCTGAATGTGCTTGCCTGCACCATCTCTATCCACGAAAACTCCTGTTCCTTCAATCACAAGGTCTATCCCCAAATCCCTACAATTATATATTCAAATTAATTTGATAATTCAATGGTTAAAACAATGTTAACTAGAATTAATGAGGAAAATGAAGGGAAAGGAGAGACAGAGAGGGTCTTACTTCCAGGGAAGGTTAAGTGGGTTGCGGTTAGAGACAACCTTGATGACCTTGCCATCAACAGAGATGCCTTCATCACCGGCAGGCTTGACATCGGCTTCGAAGATGCCGAGAGTGGAGTCGTACTTGAGGAGGTGAGAAGCCTGCTTCACACCACCAGTGTCGTTGATGGCAATGACATCAAGTGGGGAATCCTTGCGTCCATGCCAGCATCTCAAGAAGTTTCTTCCGATTCTACCAAATCCATTTATAGCCACTTTTAACTTAGCTTCAGCTGCCGTTTTCCTGTATCCATCATTGCTACTTCCCACCTTCACAATCACATACCCACCAACTTCTTCACATCCTCCTCTAATCAAATTAACTTACTCTAAAATTTTCAAGTTCAAATCAAGAATTTTTGTTTTTACTAACTCTAAATATGATCACTTAGATTGTATCAAAATTCTAAATTGGGAACCATTTAAAATGTATTTAAACCATGTCGTATACTACAATATTAGCATGATAGAATTTGCCATCTAATAGTTAACCATATATATAAGAAAATCATAGATGCTTAATTACTTAATTTATTTATATCCTTTATATTTAGGCATGCAAATATATAAGACTTACAGCAGAAGTCTGGAAAGCAACGACTGAGAGGAAATCATCAGAAGTTTTCTTAGAAAAGGGAAGGAAAGCCGCTGAGTTTCTGAGGCCTGAGAATTCTTGGAATCCCTTTCCATTTCCCTGAAACAAAAAAAAACAAAAAAACAAAAAGAAAAACTTACATTAGTATATATATAATTCGGTTGAGCAAGAAAATGAAAAAGAATAATATAGATGCAAATGAACCTGAAGGGATGGTTTGGCTACAGAAAGAGTAGCCGAAGCCATAATGGTTATGGAAGGAGAAGCAGAAGGCAGAAGACAGAAATTTTTCTGAGGCTTAAATTTTATCAAGCAATCAGTAGTAGTGTAGCAGTAGTAGTTTTAAGTGGTGGGTGTTTTTGGGAGAGATGATAGGAGGGAAATAAGAGAGGATCAGATTATGGATAGCCTCTCATTCAACGTATGGTTGTGGTTCTATTTTGTGTTTGCTTCTCCATTTCCATCAATTTCCCATTTTCCATTTTTTCCATCACGGAATTTTTGTATAAGCATATACCACCACACTGTTTCACTGCATACAGCATCTGACCAATAATAAACTTATTATAAAAATTAAATGTTAAATTTTATTTCTTAGTTCAAACTCGAAATTTTACAAGTAGTTATTACCGAATAGTATAGTGGGCCAATGAAGAGGAAAATCAATTATGAAATTTTAGTTTTAGGGTTATGAAATTATTAGGAGGTTGCAACAACATTTCCAATTCCCTGGAAATGCAATCTAAACCTTCCAAACGGGATGATATTGTAGTTAGCTAGCAATCACAAATGCTGAAGAAATTTAGATAACACGATGAATGGCCTATTTTCGTTTGGCTTGATATCATATATATCGATCCCTGCCCTGCCCATCCTCCACTTCCCAAATAAACCATCAAAATGTCCTTCCCATTTATTATTCCTTTCCCTTATGCAATATGTGAAAGTGAAACCTCAATGGAAACTTCAACTCAGTAAATTTTTGATTCTTCATTACAGCACATATTTGGATGATTTTTTTTATACCAAATTAAGACAATCAATTAATTTTAGCATTAAATTAGGTCAAGAATGTGTAAAATTTTTCATATGGTACGTAATACATCTCCAGAAAATGTGAATGAACATATGAACCTTTTAGCATGAGGCCAAGAAATAATTTTTGGTTGCTAATTTATTGGGTCACACCTAAATTTCACCTCTTAATAGACTTTTAGGTTGAAAATTAAATCATCAACTAAAAAATTTAGCCCATCTTTATTAGTCCATTTAAAATATAATTACATATATGCTAAATTATTCTATAAAAAAACTAGATGCCAAGTCAATGCAAAACTAAAAGCTTATATATGATGAAGACGTGTAGGATAAAACTATGAAACCAATAATAATTAGCATAAATAAATAAATAAATAAAGATCAATAGTAGAAAGGTCAGAGACATACCAGATCATTAATTTTTTTTTATATTTTCAACAAATCAACTAAAATTACACACTAAAATTAATTCTATTCTTGTCAGGTAGGATATCAAAAGTGTTAAAATATTCATTCATGAATTTTATGGTAGCTCTATATCTATACTCGAACTCAATATCTTTAATTAAGCTGAAAGAGTCTCACATCATCTAATTCACAATCTTTAAAGATAAATCATTAACCTTTTTATTTGCATATGAAACCAACCTTTTTTGTTCATTCCTTTGTTTTTAATTATTATTATGATTTTTTTAAGGCTTTCAGACCTCAATGGCTCATTGGTGGTGGAACCAAACTACTTTTAGCTCTCACCGGAAAAGGTTTATGCTCGACTGTGATTTCCACTTCCATGGCCAAATGAAAAAAGTTATTAAAAGTAATTCAGTTAACCTTCCCTTCCTTTAACTGTCAAAATAATATATCCAATGTGTTTCAATGAGATCTAGTAATTATTGACCTGGTCCAAATTTATTTGAAATTTTTTGCACAATCTGAAAATCATTTAAATTTAAAAATAAATTATAGAAAATTTTCATGAGATTTTTCAAATTACAATTATATACAAATTTTTAAAAAATTAACAGTTTATTTCTCTATCGTTTGAAATAATATATATTCATTTGATACTATATAAATTTTAAATATCGCAGTGCAATATATCACATCAATTTTCTATATTTAAAATATTTTTTTGAATTATTTAGAGTTTTATGTACAATATAATAATATTTTATAAGAGTTTATAATTTATGTTTATTACTAATAACTGTAATGATATGACAATCAGTACATTCAAATTTTTACTTTTTTAATTATTTTAAACAGTATTTTTATCAAAGGATAAAAGGGTAAACAGTTACTTTTTTAAAAATTTATTTATGACTATTAAAATTTCAGAAAAATTTTCTTTCTAAATTTAACTTTTAAAAATTAAGTTGCCCGATAACTCAACAATATTGCCAAATTCAAAGTCAACCAAACCTAATTAATTGCTAAGTCTAATTCTAACGATATGTAATTAATTTTTTTTGTAACTCGGATATAAAACAATTTTTGAATAGTTATGTTATCATATCTAATTATTTTAACTTGAAATTGATTTCGAAATTACCATATCAAAATGATTGGAATATCCCATAAATAACCTAAATATAAGACATAAAAATTTCAAAATAATAATAGTAATAATAGATAAAGAGTTTGAAAGCAGATGAATCTTGATTAAAAAAGAAAAAGCATGAAAAAGGGGAAACCAAAAAACACATAGACAAATCGCACAATATCCCATTGGTATAAATAATTTGCTGGTGTGGTGACTTATATTTTAATTACATGTAATTAAATGTCGACCCCAATCACTTTGGTGTTACATATACAGAGCTGTTAGGCCTGATGTCTAAAATCTAAATATGTTCGCTCTCTCATTGGACGGGCTATGTAATTAATGAGGACTAGTAATTATTGAAATCCTAAAAGAAAAAATTTGTATCTTACAACAACATTCATTATGAGATAGCTTAAATAAAAAAATAATGAAATTACAAAAAAAAGAAAAATATATATATATATATATATATATATGTATGTATTTTTAAACTAAAATAATTAGAATTTTCTTAAGTTGAATTTAATCTTTACCATTCATTTCATTATTAATAAATGATCAAAATCAAAATAATCAAAGAGAAGTTATTTTTTTTTTAAAAATAATTATTTAACATTTAATATTTGTCATTCATTTGATAATAAAACGGTAAAATTAAATAAACATTATATATCATGTTAAATCCGACACTAGAAAATCTCAACCCAACTGAAATATATATACCTATAAATCATTAGATGCATTGATGTGATTCATTCTTACTGAGAGAGCAAGGGCATGTTCAATGCCTATTAATTAAAATATGGAATCCAATCAATTGCCCTATCAAATCTTTATTATTGTATGATTGGAATTTTAATCATATACTTGGAGCTTCTTCAACTTGGACTGCATTTGTTCCCTTCCATCTTTCCACTACATTTTAATAGTTCAATACTCCCACGTGTACGGCTATTATGCATTTGCATGCACCATTAAAGGTATGTGATTGATTTGGATGTTTTTTTTTTTAATAATTATCAGTACATAATCAAAGCTAAAGGAAAGCGCTTATCATTGGTTTTAATAATGATGTGGGATCCTTGTTGTCATTACTTGGCGAATCAATTCAACTAACTAACAAAGCTTAAACAAGGTACTTGCACCAGCATTACTTATTTCTTTACTTGACCTATCGGTTTTAGTTGTTATTAGTCCCCCCTTTTTTTTTTTCTAATTCAATTTCCAATTGCTAAATCAGGTTTTATCTGACTGCTGATAAATGGTTGGACACTTAACTGCTGATAGAAGACAAATTTAATTAGTAAAATTAAGTAAAAAAGGATGATTAAAATTTCCATAGTAAATTTTTAAAATTTGAATTTAAAATTAACTTTTATAGAAAGCTTACAATTTCATTTTTTTTCATAAAATATTAATTTTTAGATATTTAATACCTACATAACACCTCTTGTTTCCTATACTTACATGTATAATAACTTATAGTAATTAATTAAAAAGATTAAGAAGATAAAAAATTAATTTTAGTATAGGTATATACATATCATAAATATGGTAAATCTGGCTCCGAAGTATTTGAGATTATAGCATTGAATAAAATCAATTAGCAGTATTTAAACAGGCAAAAACTCTTATAATAAGCTTTAGCTTAGCACTATTAGTATTATTTTAAGGTTGTGAGTTCTGAGCTCAAACTCTAGGTTTACCCATTAAAAAAAAGCACTAAACCTTATAATATTAGTTATTTGAGAGCTGAGAAACGGAACACTTTTCAACAAGGACTGGATGGGCATCTTATTTTCAAAAATTGGTAATGTTTTGGTTCTTTTGAGCAGGCAGAGAACATGTGTGTCACCCTCAATTTTTCTTAGCATTCCTAAATGATAAGGAAAAAAGAAAGACAAACAGATCTATGATCACTTAACAGAATAATATAAAACCACATGTTGACTGTTAATGAACAAACAAGGTACCAGTTGTACCTAAATTTTGCATTTTAGAAAATGCACTGTCTAAAGTAAAGAATCATTTGTGAACATACAAAGAATGATCACAAGTACAAATAAACTCTAAATTTAATGCAGGGTTTTGTCTAGAACTGTTGTGGGTTTAAAGTTGGAAACTCTCCTAACAGAAAAAGATAGGATTGCTTGCAGAAAAAGCTGTCCATTAATTGCCTTTGCGTTGGAACTACATCGAATAGTAACATATATATAATATATTATGTACATAAAAGAAAAGGCTATTAGTTAACCAACTCAAAATTAATATTCCACTATATGGACCCCAAAAGTTGTATGATTTTGGGGCAGTATAAATACACCCTCACCATTTAACATCGATCAAATTGCAGGAAAAGAAAAAAAAAAGGCCTTTTTTTCCCTCTCTTTTCCTCTACCTTCCAGGCTTCAGCTTCCACATATCTTTTCTCAGCAAATATGTCTAAAGAAGCTGACTTAAAGGTGCAAATTTTTCTTGTTTCTTTTTTCCTTTTCTGGGTACGTACCATTTTGTTTTCTGTTTCTTATTGTTTTTTCTTTTTTCTTGAATTCAGAAGATTGAACTTAAGGTTTCTGTTATCTGCTGTGATGGCTGCAAGAGGAAAGTCAAGAAGATTTTACAGGGTATTGAAGGTAATTATTGATACAAAGCTGAGAGATTTTCTCTTTTTGTCCTTGTTTCAAATGGCAAAGTTATGTGAAATTCTTGTATATATCAGGTGTTTTAAAGACTGAAGTTGATCCTTTACAACCAAAAGTTACAGTTTTAGGAAATGTGGATCCACAAATTCTGATAAAAAGACTGTTAAAAGTTGGAAAACAAGCGGAAATTTGGAGTCAGAATGCTGGAAAAGAAAAGAAACAAGTAGATAATATTGCAGTAACAGAAGACAGAGAAAAACCAAAAAATTCTGTGTGTGTTGAAGCAAAATCTGCAGATTCATCAGGAAAAGCAACCGATAAAAACAAGGAATTTAAAAATGGAGGGGATGGAAATGAAAATAAAGCTTCAAACAAGAATCAGAAGGAGAAGGAGAGAGATTGCAATGCAAATTCTTGGAATCTTGAAGCTAAAAAAATGACAGAAAATCCCGTTGCCCATCAACAGCAAGCAATTCAGAATATGGAAAATTTAAACTCCTGGAATCAGTATTGTTATAAGGTAGAGCCTTATGCAGTAGCAATGCCATGCTATGCAATCCCTTCATATACAGTGACTCCTCTGCCTCAATCATACTATGCCCAAGAATTCCTACAGCCAGTGCCAGTATTTCAGCAACCAGCAGTACGAGTTGGAGATTACTTCAGCGACGAAAATACCATGGGATGCCATGTTATGTGAGACCTTCGCCATTATCATTCATCCCATCATTGTCAGCATGGGTGTTCAAATCTGATTTGATGGGTTAAGCTGGTTGAGGTCCAAGTCAATATTAATAAAAGATGGATATTGACTCTAGATCTCAGTCCGCATAATTCATCGAACTTGATTTCAACAGCCCTAATTGCTCTTTATTTTTGTAGTCTACAATGACTAATGCTCATTCTTCTCTCTTCACCATGCAAACTCTTGTATTACTTGAAATTTTTTTTTTTGGCAATCTAATTCCTATAGGAGCAAAAATTTCAAGTCTGAATTTGATATATGGATTTTTCTTGCCCAAGTAGAGTTATTTTGCAATTAGAGCAATTATGATGGAGATGGAAGAAGTAACTTGTCAAGCAATGACCAGTGTTTGAATCAAAATATCATAGTATGAATACAATTGCAGTATTAAAATATTAAAACTCGTTGATTTTTGGGTGAAGATTTGAGTTTGAGAATTATCTTCCATGTAAGATTCTTTTACTAGTGAGGACAAGTGGTTGCTTTTGGTTGAGCTTTACTTTTGTTGTCTCTCTTCTTTTACTTTTGCTAATCGCCACATCTATACAACTTTGAATCTGTGATTGCTCCTTTTTTACTGAATTTCCTTCGTTTCCTTTATGCTTTTGCTAGTTTCTGCTTTTCTAGATTTAATTCCCTTTGCCCTCCTATGGGTTGTCATTCTCTTTTCTCATCTTTTCTACTTCAATATTGCATCTTAAAAAAATTTTAATGCTAGTTTTAAAAGATGAAAATATATATATATATATATATATATATATATATATATATATATATCTATTGCATTGATCTAATCTATGGTGAATCAAACCAATGAAATAATGTCGCATAATTTATTTTACTTATATAACATTCTTTAATCAATTTAATCTACCTAAATCTAATCTAGGCAACTATTTCTTAAAAATAAATAAAAATTTATAGTAATTAGTAATATATTGAGGCAATATCGAGCATCATGGAAATAATATTCCCGATTTGCAGCAACATATATATATATATATATATATATATATATATATATATATATATATATATATTATAAAATTTGTGTAGAAAGGTTTTTTAGAAGTATAAACAGAACGTGAGAATGTAATCTAAATTAAAATTCGAAAAATAGAGATATCGGACGGACAGTACAAATCAAAAAGAAAAGAAAAGAGAAGAGAATGTTTAAGGTTTACGTAAACTTGAAGCGATTCTTCCAGCATTGTTTAACAAATGGGTAGTCAACTCCGTCAATGGCTCTAAAGCATCTCATTTTCTACTAAGTAGTGGAACTAACTAATTAATTAACTGGGCGATTCTTTTAGCACTGTTTAAAAAATGGCAGTCGAGGATTCTCAATGATTTAATTAACTTCGTCAATGGCTCTAAGCATCTCATTTTCTACTAAATAGTGGAAGTAATTAGTTAATAGGGTTGAACGAAAATCCTCCAGAAAATTATCCTCAAAAGAGTTGGACCCAAATATTCCATCTTAGCACAACTTCCCTATGGGTGCTTTGCATGAAAAGTAAATGCCAAATTGTAATTAATGAAGTTGGTCATTTTCTAACCGAAGGGTCATTTAAAAAAAAAGAAAAAGAAAAAAGAAAAGAAATATCTGATCGTTCTAATGGAATTCGCAACATTTTGCATTCAAATCATGCTTATTAGCCATTAGTAAGAAATGCTAATATTCTTGGGCAATATACTATGAATCTATTTAATATATATAATATCATGATATATATGAATTTATTTATTTTATTTTATAAACAAAATTAGCAAAATATACACACACAAAATTTTTTGTTCAATTTATGGAAATACATCAATTAATTATGAATGTTTTGAATTAATATTAAAAAGAACACACGGCATTATTTAGATTATTTAAATAAATATATGGGACTAAGAGAATATATGACAATGCCTAGACCTAGGTCTATTTGCGAATGTAATTTTTAATATATTTGATAGCTGTGAAATGAACAGCTATTTTTTCATTTTTCATATGAAACTCAATGCCAAGACTTTTCTTGTTGTAACTTTAAATAGTGTATTGATTGTTATATTCATAAGATCTATTTTTTTTAATTCATTTGATTATTTGTTCTTATAATCGCTTTTATTTTAGCTATATGTTATAAATGAATAATGGTTTTTATGAATATATAATTAATTTGGATAATAATATGTTTAAATAAAATTATATATATATATACATTTTTAATTATAAAATATTAAAATACAAGACTCAGTGGCAAATTTCTATAGTATTATGACAAGATAAGCAATGTGTTCATACCTTTTTATTTATTATTATTTATTTGAATATAGCAAATAAGAGAACAAACACAGCATAGCTTAAACATCATATATATATATATATATATATATATATATATATATATATATATATATATAATATAATATAATATACTATAAAGCAGTCGCTTTCTATGAAGAGGAAATAACAATTTTTCTATTTATCTTTTTTACTAAGTTTAAGAATATTTTCATAATTTTTTTAAATAATAATAATAATAAAATATCATACTTATTTTAAAGGTAATTATTCAATATAATATATTATTTATTTATCAATTATCATATTCTGAGTTTAAATTCTAACAAAATATTAATTAAATCTTTCATATTCATAGTATATTTCAATTATCATATTAGACGATTGAAAAGATTTCTCTAACTCTCTCCTGAAAAAGGAAAAAGGAAAAAGAAAAAAGATGACTGTGGGCAGGGGCGGAATTACATTAGGGTGGCAATTGCATGTGGAGTTCCAATGGAAAATAAAACTAGGACTAACGTAGCATGACAAGTTAAGAATATTTATTGCAATTTGAAGCCTAATGCAGTGGCCGACCAGAGCGGTGGGGCGATGAACTCCATGTGAAAATAACTTGAATTGAGCCTGAATTTACTAAAGTTAACAATACAACTCCAGCATTAATTTGCCCAAATATGGCTCCAATTTTATTAAACCAAAATTCGTTGATTGCTAACTCTTTGAAATCATTTACTATAACTAACTTACTTACCCCAAAAAATTGCATAACACGTTTCCTTTCGTAGTACTTCAATTTATTTTTATGCTATTATATGCAAATAAATGATAAAATTTATGCTTCAAAAAACCATAAAATTATTTTGTTCACATAATTGATAATTTGATATTTTATTACTTTAAATGAAAAATTATTAAAGTAAAATAAACAAAATTTAGAAGTATGATTAGTTATTTTATAACCAAAAAACTGAAAGCCAGATAAGAACACAAAGTGGGTGCAACAAATGGTTACATATTCCATTGGTTCATTCTCCAAGAGTCCAACCATTTTGCAACTTTACAAGGATTCTATGTCCTTCACGAGGATTACAGCTTACAAGGTTGCCAACCCATGAATCTATCTCTCACTCACCAGCTCCGAACTAAAATATCAAAAAATATTTTACATAATGGACACTTGCCTTCACTGCTTTCCTAAAATTTTATAGCAGGTATATATAATTTTAAGTTTTGCCCCACCTAAAATTTAGATTTTGTCCTCATTTTATTAATTTATTACGAATTTTTGCAATACATTGCTCAATTTTGGATTATTAAGTAAAACAATAAACTTGAATTGAATCTACTATATATTTTATGGTTTTATAATTTTTGTAATACATAATTATTTGAAATTATTGTCCCATTTAAAATAATATTCTGAATACGTCCCTAATCCAAAATACAACACATCACGAGATAATTTTTTTTTATAAGTTTAAAAATTACATAAAATCGCCATTTCATATGTTTTTTTAATATATAATTTATTTCCTCTTAACTTTTTAAGCTAAGTCAAGAACAGTCACAAAAATGTTACCTTTTCTTTTATTAATATTTTTGCTCAAAAAAATAATAATAATTCAGAAAATGAGACATACATCCATCAAAAAAGCTTATTGCAAGTATGATGTAAAATTTGGAGGTTAATGATCCAATTAAAAAAATAAAAAAGGGCTCATATTCTTTTTTGGATGAGCCCAATAGTTCATGGATTGAATTGCATTTTGGCCTAATATATGATATATTAATTTAAAAAACTTAAGACATATATATACACTCCAACTTGACAATATTGGTTATTTTGCACTTAAACACTCTAATTAAAAAAAAATACTTTTTTTAAAGGCAAAATTAGATTATCTGCGATGGAAAATCGGGGGACTTGGAAGAGAAAGAAAGTGTCAATAAGTATGAAAAAGTGGAAATCAAAGGAATCACAGAAGATCTCCTAATTGATTTTTTCTTAAAAAAATTAAGCATGGATTTCCATTGTGATGAGTTGTAATGGAGGTGAAAGTTTTCTTTTGAATGGGGAGCACGTGAAGATGTCCGATCGGCTATTACATTACAACCATCTTATATTTCAAAGCACGAATTACATTGGAAAAACCATGCAAATTGACATTTATCAATTTTGTTAATCACAATTCAATTAATTAAAAAAATAAATATATTATCAATCAATGATTACGAGGTGAGGAGAGTTCCTTTAGCCTGGAGCAGAATCTGATCGAGATGATTAGAATCGATAATGGGTTCCATTTGAACGAAGGTTGATCTAGTCATATTCAACTAAAAAGCTTCAGCTCTAAAATCTCTGTTGTGGGAATTGGCGGCCAAAGTTGACATTATACTGTTGTTGTGCGATAAATCAAGAAACTTAAGAAAATGATAATATCTAATATGGTGAATTAGAGCAATGAGAAGTTATTAAACAAATAAATAATTCCCCTATTTGTTTACCGAGAAATTATAGCAAAACAGAGCAAAATATAGGAATTAATGAATTATAGCTATTTTTCTCTCTTTTCCTTCCTTTGATGAGCAACCAAACAAAAGCCAAATACAAGAAAAAGAAAGGACAAAAGGAGAAGCAAAAATCCCTACCTACCATTGAACACAGCTTATGCGTTCTTGTTTTCTCTATGGTCCTTCTTATTTGAGAAAAGCTCAGTGAAAGACTGGGACTGGGAGGAGTAGTCTTTGTAGTACCAGTGAATGTGAATGAAAGAATGAAATTTTCTTTCAATGAAAAACAAAGAGTCAAAATCCTAGAAAGAAGAAACCTAAGAATCAAAGTTTCTACATAGTTTTAAAAACAGAGGTTAAGCCGTAAAGATAAAAAAAAAATTAAAAAGAAAATAACTCACGAGCTTGCATGCCTTTCATGCTCCGCCAATGCTCCTTACTGAAGAAGCCCATTTTTGAGTTCTCACAGGTACAACGATAAGCCGAAGTTCGGTTCTCAAGAAGCTTTAGTCTTTCTCCGAAAGTGCTCCAATTTCTCCCATCTCAAACTTATGCACGCTAAGGACATTCGCCATGGCTTTGTAAATGATCAATTGCTCATTAGAAAATTGCTTCACTTGTGCTTCTCCTATGAGACAACGGAAAATGCCACTCTCCTTTTTCATCAAATCCAAGATCCGCATACCTTTACTTGGAATTTCATGATTAGGGCCTATATCAATTGTGGTAGCTCTCCTCGCGCTCTTCTTCTTTACAATCTCATGATCTGCCGTAGGTTTCCGCCTAATAGATTCACTTTTCCCTTCGTTATCAAATCTTGTTTGGCTTCTTCTGCTCTAGACAAAGGAAGTTCATGGTTTAGCTATTAGAACTGGGTTTTGGACGAATACTTACGTGCACAACATTTTGATGGATCTCTATTTTAAAGTGCGGGGATTTGGATTATGGGGGTAAGGTGTTTGATAAAATGCGTGTTCGAAGTGTTGTCTCGTGGACTACCTTTGTTTCTGGACTTGTTTTTTTCTGGGAATTAGATGCTGCCTGTGAGGCTTTCGAACAAATGGCAACTAGAAATATAGTTTCTTGGACGGCCATGATCAATGGGTATGTGAAGAACCAACGATCTCTGGAGGCATTTGAATTGTTTAGGAGGATGCAGTTTGATAATGTGAGACCCAATGAGTTTTCTCTGGTTGGTTTGTTAAAAGCATGTACAGAAATGGGAAGTCTCGAGTTCGGTACTTGGATTCATGACTATGCTTTAAAAAACGGGATCACAATTGGGGTTTTTCCTGGGACTGCTCTAATTGATATGCATAGCATATGTGGTAGTTTGGAGGGTGCCAAGCAAGTATTGACCAGATGCAAATCAAGAGCTTGGCAAATGGAAATTCAATGATCACTAGCTTTGGGGTGCATGGGTGTGGTAAGGAGGCCCTTGCTCTTTTTGCACAGATGGAGGAGGAAAATATTCAGCCAGATGCAATCACATTTGTAGGTGTTTTTTATGCTTGTGTGCATATAAATGATTTGGAAAAGGGTGATAGGTACTTAAAATATATGACGTGCTATGGTATTACACCTGTTATAGAACATTATACATGTATGATTGAACTGTATACTCAAGCAAACAAGCTTAATGAGGTTAACAAATTACTGAACTCTATGCCTATGAAGCTGAATAACAGTCAAGCAACTGCGTTGATTTGGCCTAATAACATTTAAAATAATGCAGAAAATGAGAAACTGCTTGAGCACCGAGGTTCCCAAAATCAGTTTTGCTATTTCAAGTGGGATGTCGGTTGGCTTTAATGGATCATTTTTGGCCTCAATATGGGTATATTTGACACAGAATTAGAATTTCATACAATCATGTTTCATCATTCATCGTCACGTGAGAAAGCTTTAGTCTACTAAGCTTTGAGTAGTTGGATTTTATTGCTGCTTCTTTTTTGACTCTTTATCTCCATTATTTGTACCTTAGTTCATAGTAAAGTAATTTTTAGTGGATATGATAAGTGGCGCAGGTTTGATTATATCAAATTGGTGTTCATAAATTAATCATTTTTATGCACTTAATTTTCAAGATTAGATATTAGCTATGTCAAATGTTGAGATGTCTCTGGCTTTGTTTGTTTAAAAGAATTTACTACCATGTCCTATAATCCTGTGACCCGGTTTATTCTTCAATTTTATTGCAGAGTGCTGGTAAGATACAGATGAATTCCTATTTTGTTTTCTTTCCTTCAAATCTAGTTATGATCTTTTCAAATTTAAAATGTCAATAACTGCTGGAGTCCTTGATATAGCATAAAAGATTGGGTTGAATACTTCCAATTTATGTGTTCATGATGAGACGGACATAGGATTAGCTTGAAGTATTTTCATACAGTACTTTAATACATTGGCTATAATCGTTAAACTATTTCATGCTAATGAATTTAATAATTATAATAATAATACTTGATCTTGTTCTTGACTATTACTGGTAATCTGTCTGTAGTATTTGTATGTTTGTATTATCCGCCGTCTTAAATAATATTTATATCATAGGAGGGACCCAGAATTTAATATTTTATAAAACCGGTCATTATTGGTGAAAAAGCCAATGAGACCTATTCATTGCAACTTGTAAGTATCGTAATTGTGTTAATTTCGTATGGTTTATTAATTATCACTCTGAGTTTATGCCAATAATTTTTTCCATGATTGGTTGAATGAAGGGGGCCATTTCTTGCTCGCGAAGTTTACTAGAAAGTTGTCTTTCTGTTGCATAGTAAAAGAGAGCCTTTACTTGAGGTTTGCAATGCCATGAAACCTCCTAATTCTGAGTATCATAAATATGTTTTATTTCTTGCATATTAAGTTTACTAGATACTTCCGATTCTGTTGCATGTCAAGAGGGAGGTGTTATCACATCAAAGAGAGAGACTATGGAGACGTCCTCCTGTGCAAATAGAGATGGTATTGCAGGACTTCTGTGCCACTATTTGTTCAATGACGGTTCTGCTCAATATGTAGTCCTCGATCTTGATGATCAAAAATCTACGACTGTGAACCAACAGTTGAGTTTTTGTACTGAAACTAATTTCCACACTTGTGCTTCATGCAAAGGCTTGCTTTTGTTTTCTGCTGTTAGAGAGAATGTCATTTACTATAATTTATTCGATCTGTTTTCCAAGCAGTATATAGTTCTCCCTCAACCTCAAATCGCCAGAAGAAGTATCAGGACTGGCTTGGCTTTTGATGGTAAGCACTATCAAGTTATACGAATTTTCAGCATTAAAGATGTGGGAGTATGTATTGCAGAATCATCATCAGCTAGTGCTGTTCGAGCCATTGATACTCTGGAGATGGAGGTTTTCTCCTCTGAAACTGGTATGTGGAGGCAATGCTTTTCGATGATTCATCTGCCACCCGAGCTTCCCACTATCAGTGCAAATCCTCTTTTCTCAAACGGAGCTATTCACTGGGAATTTGGTGGGCACTTGCTGATATATTTTGTTAACCATAGCAAATGTATGCTCATTAAACTGCCAAATTATTCTGAAGATTGGTCCTGTCAATCCATGACTTACGGGCAATGCTTTTGGGAGTCCGGAGGGCATTTGCACTATTGCTACTCTGATTTTAGAGGAATCGACATCTGGATTCTCATCAAGGAACAAGAGCACGACTGCTACTTCTTCCATCACAGTCATGATCCTGTCAATTTGAGGTGGGAATTAACTCACACCATTCGGCACGACACTCTGATGTCGCTAAATCCTGTGATGTTTCTCCATATTAGACAGAGAGAGGAATTTTCATGTTGGAAGCCATGCTTCGTGTCTCCATGCACTTATATTGAAAATTTGAATGCATTATATCTGCGGCTACCTGGATTTATTGTTTCTTATGATTTGAGGGCTCAGACTCTGAAGGAACTTTGTACGTATACATTTCCAGGCACTAATTTCCAGTGCTGTATGATCTTTCCTGTATGGAAGGGAAACGATAAACCATCTTCTGGAAATGGAGCTTTGGTAAGTTTACCCATAAAGAATTCATTTCCAAAGATATGTGAATCTGATTGACCATAAAATGAAGGAACCGAGAAAATCCCGATCCCCTGTATTTACTGCAAGGGAGAATGAGATGCTATCCTCTGCTAGAGATTGGGTACAGGTTTTAATTATTGAGCTAATTGCGTAGTGGCCTAATCAGGCAGCTTATAATTCTCCATGTTTGAAATGTAATTTGAATTGTATTACAATGATACTCACAACATGTTCTTTTGTATTTGACTTATACCATCATATATTGATTGCCGATTTTGCATTTCCTGTTGAAACTGTGTCCTGTTTTTTAATACATTGAATGTTTCATTACCCTTTAGCCATTGGATTCTGAATGATTTAATTAAACCTTTTACAATTGACAATAACATTAAGAAAAAAGAAATTGTCTTTGTCAACTACGTCTTCCCCATCTCTCAACTCCAGATCCAAAATCATAACAGGCTACTCTTACCTCAACGAGAGGAAACGCACATTAATTCTGTAAGTAGAATTCGAACTTACAATCACATAATCTGATAGTATTACAATCTGACTACCGCACACAAATTGATAAACTTTTTAAAAATTGAACCTTGTGTTTATCAGCAAAAGTGGGGTTGGGTTGAACAGAAATAACAGAATCAAGAAAAACGCTGAGAAAACTCACAGATGGTTTTTCGTCAGTTTTCCACTTGGCCAATAGAAAATAGACACAAGGGAAAAAAGAAAAGGATAAGGACAAAAAAAAATTAGTGGCAATAGCCATGGTGGGCGTCAAGAACATAACACTCGCCGTATAAAAGCCCAGCTACTGATATAGTGATATTGACTTGGTTTAAACTTCTACACATAGGAATCATCTCCCATCCCATTTTCCCCCAAAATCCAATTCTCCGCCATCTCTCTCTTCTTATCTCGTAGTATACAATCCAGACAGATAATATCGGTAGCTTTGGTGGATAAGAATTTCTTGAATTCTTACCAAACTGTTTGGTAGCATTACTTGATCAAAGTCTTACCTTAATTTTATTAATAAGTTTGTTTGTCCGTTGCTTTCAATTTAATTATTTTCCCTCTTTTTCAACGGATATTGGAGTGATAATGAAGCCAGCAATCTTACAATCACCAGGTCAGCCATTGAATTTGATATTCTATTCTGTTTTTTCAATTATATTAAAGATGATGACGATCATATAAAGCATTAATTTAGAATCTAAATTTAGCTTTTAGTTTTCGTCACTGTTATTAGTTATAGAGGTTATCAGCCATTGATAGACATTGACCAATACCATTGCTTAAGTTTGTTCTATTTTTTAAAAATAATTATTAACAATTATTGAGTATTTCAAACTAAAGAAAATACCCAGAGAGATAATTTATAGAAATAGAAACCCGGATCTGATATAGCGGTTTTGTTGGATTTGGAGTAGGATTACATGAAGGTCTAGCTGTTCAAATATCTTTTATTGATAGTTATTTGGTCAAACCTTGTTCATCCGTCACAAGGCGGTTTTTCTCCTCCGCCTCCTCCTCCGCCTCTTTTTCTAGCCGCCGTTACATGGAGCTTGGGGTTGAGTTCGGAATGGCGAAGCATCACCCAAAGACGACCAGAAATCACCTTAGGCATGTGGAGTCGATGAAAACTTTCCCTTCCGGCGCCGGAAAAATTCCTCGTCTGAACGCAGTTATATTAGGTGAGGCTTTGGCTTCTGAAGAGGATGATCTCGTCTTCCCCAACGATGACTTCACTCGTCAGGCTCTCGTTCCCTCTCCACAAAAGGTGATCACTGATCACTTGGCTTTTCTCTGCTAGCGTTTACTATAAAAGCAAATTGCGTGCAATTTGTTTTTCTGAATCTTTGGTTATTTTGATATGGCGAGTTCAGTATTTGGAGATGTATGAAAGGTCTATTGAAGATCCAGCAGGATTTTGGTCGGATATTGCTTCTCAGTTCTACTGGAAAAAGAGCTGGGGTCAATCAGTAGTCACGGAGAATTTCGATGTCCGCCAAGGGAATGTCAAGATTGAGGTCATTCTTGCGCTTTTAGCTGCTTTTACGTCTTGTCGCTTTCTTTGAACGTATCGTTAGTGTAATTGTTAATGGATAATAACACTGACAGTAATTAGTCTAAATTATGCAGTGGTTCAAGGGCGGTATCACCAACATTTGCTACAATTGCTTGGATAGAAATGTTGAATCTGGAAATGCTGACAAGATTGCCATTTACTGGGAGCCCAATGACCCTGGTAGCCAAGATTCCCTAACTTACTCCCAGCTTCTTCAAAGAGTTTGCCAGGTTATCTTTTTCTTCCTTAGAAACAATAGCAATTATAGAAGTGTCTAACTTGGAACTTAATGTTACCATTTTTCATTTGTTTATTCTGTGTAGCTTGCCAATTACTTGAAAGATAAAGGTGTTAAAAAGGGTGATGCTGTTGTGATTTATTTACCCATGCTTATGGAACTCCCTATTGCCATGCTTGCTTGTGCCCGCATTGGTGCTGTGCACTCGGTAATAAAGCAGAGCTATATCCTGCGTTCTTCTTTTCAGCTCTTGCTTATCAAATGTCTCTTACCCTTTCATTCCTTCAGGTTGTGTTTGCAGGGTTTTCTGCAGAATCTCTTGCTCAGAGAATTGAGGACTGTAAACCAAAAATTGTGATTACTTGTAATGCTGTCAAAAGAGGTTCTAAAGTTATTCCTCTCAAAGACATAGTTGATGCTGCCCTTGCTCAATCAGCTAAAAATGGCATCTCAGTGGGTATGTTAATGTAACTATTGCTTTTTGTGCTTTAACCATGATGATCTCTTTAATCCTTGTGGTTCCCTTTTTCCTTTCTTTTTTTTCTTTTTTTTTTAGCAGATGTATGTTTAACATATGAAAACCAATCTGCTATGAAGAGGGAAAACGCTAAATGGCAGGAGGGAAGAGATGTATGGTGGCAGGTCAGTATGTCACTTCACATTTAATGTATAACTTAAAGAAGGATCTTGTATATTGTATTGGCAAATATGATTGCCTGCATGTTTTTCCACAACATTGCATTGGGATCTTCTTATTCCATGAAACCAAATGTTTGAAGCGATTGCCAATCATTTGCTTTAAGATTTTTTCAGGGCAATGAGCCTAATGTTTAATTGTTTAAATTATTTTAGGATGAGATGTTATTACTTGAAATTTAGATTTTACACAGTTGTACTAATTGCATAACTCTGTTTTCTATCTTTTGAGTTTTAATGAATGGTAATTTATCTTTAGGATGTTGTCCCTAAATATCCAACTACTTGTGAAGTGGAGTGGGTTGATGCTGAAGATCCACTTTTTCTGCTGTATACTAGTGGAAGCACAGGAAAGCCAAAGGTGCCTAAAATCCTTAGATCAATAAAGCTTCTTACTTTACATTCTCTGTTGCATTTTTAATCTCTTTTCTTTAATTTCATTCCTGTCATTTCCCTGTTCTTTCCTCTTTATTTTATTTATTTATTAGTTTTTTTTTCTAAAGGGTGTTCTGCATACGACTGGAGGATATATGGTTTACACTGCCACAACATTCAAGTACGCCTTTGATTATAAGCCTTCAGATGTCTACTGGTATATGAAACTCTGACTTATTGTTATTGCTTCCTGAAAATTTTCAATTTAGAAAATCTCAATAGTATTTTGGAATTTAAATATTGTGAATTGTTGTACATTAGGTGCACAGCTGATTGTGGTTGGATCACTGGACATAGCTATGTGACTTATGGACCCATGCTCAATGGAGCAACTAATGTTATCTTTGAAGGGGTAATTTTTTGAACTCATAAACTCGATTGCCATTCACATTTTTGGTTGAGAATTAATGCAGTGTCACAGAAAATAATTGTGATAGGTATTTTTTTTTATCATCCTATTTCTTCAATATGACAAGTTGAAGTTCTGCGAGGAGAAAAATAAGCATAATAAGCAATGGAAAAGGACATGCCAAGTAGAAAGGAACACCTTAAAGTTTGTCATTCATGTCACACAATTATTGAAACTTAGACTACTTTATTCTGCACATGAAAAAGTATGAGAAATCAAAAAAGGCAGAATTAATATTGAATATGAAGCAAGTTACCATTTTATTTGAAAAAATGCATTCTATGGAAAATTGTAACTGTTCATCTTTATATGACACTTTCAGAACCTTGTTAGGATATGTAATACAGTAGAGCCATGTATCTTTGACACACTCTACTAGTGGTGCTTTTACCAGAGTAGAGGCATTTATCATAGCTTATAAATTTATTGTATGTTGCTTCTGTACATCCTATATCATTTGACTTACTTTGATCTCTAAGTTTTTCTACTTAATAGCACATTTCCTGCAGGCTCCCAATTATCCTGATCCTGGACGCTGTTGGGATATTGTTGATAAATTCAAAGTGACGGTATTTTACACTGCCCCGACATTGGTGCGGTCACTCATGCGTGATGGTGATGAGGCAAGATTTTTGTCCTGTTACAATAAAATCTGAAAACACATTATTTTTCTTTTCCTAATCAAGATAAGGTCAAAATGCAACAGTGCTCTACATAAACTATATGCATTTAGTCTCACATTGCTTATTTGCAAATTTTCATTATCTATGGTCATAGTTTCTCTTAAGCTGCAGTGTTTCTAGTGACTTGAATCCATGAGTTTTTTTGGTGTGTATCTATCTTTACAATTTTGTTAATTTAAACGTTCAATGAGGATTTAGGAACTAAACTTGGAAGTAATTGTGAAAGAATTTCATTTTTGTACTTTGTTATAGTATGAAAGAGCTTTCTTGTATCGTTGAGGCATCTGCTGTAAAATGTCTGCTTGTTGTTTTGTGGTTTTTATGGTTCTTGGGGGTTTTGAAACTCATGTCTATATTGTCACTTGTTCTCATGTAGCATTTGCATACATGCACAAAGGTGCTTTTCTTCATGAACGAATATTGATATCAGTTATTGCTGATTATGCAGAATGTTACTCGCTATTCACGTAAATCTTTACGAGTCCTTGGAAGTGTAGGCGAGCCCATTAATCCAAGTGCTTGGAGGTTCTTAGCTCTATCTTTTTTTTTTCTGATCTAGAAATTTTATCTTTACATCAAATGGAATTTTAACGAGTTCCCATTTCTTCAGGTGGTTTTTCAATGTAGTTGGAGATTCAAGGTGCCCTATATCTGACACTTGGTGGCAAACTGAAACTGGTGGCTTTATGGTATTGATTTCATTTTTTATGTTTGCTGTTCCTATGCTGCCATTATTTTATGCTGTAATTTCCTTCTCTCTATTGCAACCCAAAACGGGTGGCTTCATGGTAGTTCAATTGTCTGCATGTTCACTTCATGTAATTGTCTTTTTCACTTCCTCCATTCTACATCTCAAACATAATTGTCTCTTGCTACCTGCCAGATTACTCCACTACCGGGTACCTGGCCGCAGAAGCCTGGTTCTGCAACTTTTCCGTTCTTTGGTGTTCAGGTATTTCGGTGAAATTAAACATTTATGCTTTTTCATTTTTACCCCCTCTTTGTCTATCTGTTGATAACTTATGCTTCATCAATCCCTTGGCACAACTCTAGCCTGTTATAGTGGATGAGAAGGGTGTTGAGATTGAAGGAGAGTGCAATGGATATCTCTGTATAAAAAGCTCATGGCCTGGGGCATTTCGAACACTTTATGGTGATCATGACAGATATGAAACCACATACTTCAAGCCATTTCCTGGATATTATTTCAGTGGTGATGGCTGTAGCAGGCATGTTACTGTAACCATGAAGTCTATGATTTCCCTTTTTCTAAGTCTCTGCCTAAATATGTTTGTGTGGATCTTGATGGTGTTATCTGGAATGTGTAAGCTTTGATTTCCTCATAGTGTTCTGTTCAGCACACCATGTCATTTGAGGACTCATGGTTGAAATCTATGTTTCAGGGACAAGGATGGATACTACTGGCTCACTGGTAGAGTTGATGATGTCATCAACGTTAGGTACTTATTTTTATATGATAAACTTTTCTTCTTGTTATCCTTTCATATCTAAACAAGTACAACTATGTTCCTGGATATAAATATAGTGCTGTAAATTGTACCCTGCTACTAACCTTTTTCTTCCTTCCCTTTCTTCAATACTTGGTCAATATTTGCAAATTAATGTGCATTTCTCCTTACCTTTTGTAATGTCATCATACTATGTGCAGTGGTCATCGTATCGGGACAGCAGAAGTAGAATCAGCTCTTGTCTCTCATCCCCAATGTGCAGAAGCTGCTGTAGTTGGTGTTGAGCATGAGGTAAATCTGTGTGTGCGCGCGTGCACACGTGCAAGTGTGTTTATATACACACATTATAGAGAGAGAGAGAGGGAGAGTAACAAGTGCACTGTACAACTGGAAACATTCATAATGGTTGCAGATGCTTTATGCGAGTATTTTAAGTCTTTTTTTTTATTATTATTTTTCTTGCTGCTTTATGCTAGTATTTTAACTCAGATTTTTATTTTTGTTGCTGTTAGGTTAAAGGTCAGGGCATTTATGCTTTTGTCACTCTTGTGGAGGGTGTTCCTTACAGTGAGGAACTCCGGAAAAGTCTAGTCCTCACAGTGCGAAACCAGGTCTGCATTAAATTTTGCATTTTCAGATTTTATTTAGACAGACAAGATAACATGTCTTCTGAATGCATAATGCACGACTTATTTTGCAATCAGTATATTTTATCCAATACTTCAACTGAAGACGGTTATAAGTTGTCTGTAATGGGAATCACGTAAACAACTAAACAAGTTTAATAAACATACATGATGAAAAAAAATGAAATTTCGGTATCAGCTTTTAATATTTTTTTTTGCTAACATACTCATTCTGTCCGCAACCCAATAGTCAGAATTACAACTTCGTCCACTAATTCTCCTTCCTTGCTAGATAGTCCTTGCAGCGGAAGGAGTTGTATCTAAATGCATCTATGTACATATTAACCAGTTACATTTTCTGAAGCCTACTTGTTGGACATTTTAGATTGGAGCATTTGCAGCACCTGACAAAATTCACTGGGCACCTGGCCTTCCAAAGACAAGGAGTGGAAAGATAATGAGGAGAATTCTGAGAAAAATTGCTTCCAGGCAGTTAGATGAGCTTGGAGACACCAGCACACTGGCTGATCCAAGTGTGGTTGATCAGCTCATAGCTCTTGCTGATTCCTGAGGCTCCTTGTGTTATGTCATTCAATTCTCCTGGTGGCTTTCACTGGAAACGGGCTGGTTGTAGAGAAGTTATAGAATTTCTTATGCTGCATTTAGATGCCTGGAATTGAGTCAAGTATTTGAATTTAGTCCAAATTTACAGTTTTGATGCGTTGGCAAACTGTGGATTCAAATAAGATCTCAAGGCTGAAGGACTTATAATAGAATTTTTAAAATAAGTAATTTTAGAACTCGAACAAAGGATTTGGTTTAGATCCAGATGCTTAAATTCCTATACTCGCATCCAAGTGCATCATTAACTTACCTGTGGGAAATTCTCTCTCTGCACAGGTAGGCTGTTTGCAAGAAGAAGGTTTCACTGGTTACGTGATTGTATTTTTTGACAAAAATGGTACTCCGAACAGAACATGATTCTTGATACTTTATCTAGTTTTACATTATTTTATTTAATTTATATGACTTTTTTATTGGAAAATAATGACAAGAGACATGGGACCCTGTAGGATCATGTTAATTTGCTTTTTGTTTGCTCTGTAGCTACAGTGTAACTACGAGTCGGTGTTTGTTTTTCTTTTTATTTTCGTTTTCGTCTTCCAAAATCACTGCGATGGAACTTTATTTCAAACTAGTTGTGCATTAGAGCATAACGTATTAAATAATTTAATTAATAATTTGTATTCTTATAAAATTAAAAGTAAATGAATATTTTTTGAAATTATATTGATGAATTTCATTTGTTAAATTAATATACAAAATAAAATGTTCAGTAGTACAAAAATTGAAAGAGAGAATACATATTGATTTTGAGTCAGATCGCATAAATATTGACTTCTTTAAAAGAAGTTTATATTACCTATTTGACTTTTTCAAAATTAAAATCAAATTAATTAGACATCTGAGTTATATTAATTAAAATTTTTTTATGTTAATTTCCTTCATGATTGATTTTCTCTTCAAAATCAACTTGAGTGTTGTTACGTCCATTAAATTAGGCTCAAGTCATGCTTGTCCTATATTAGATTGATTGAAGTTTAAATTTGGATAAAGAGGTAAATAAAATAATAATAAAAAAATTATTTGAGGATTAATTAAAGAGAAATGGAATAAGGAAAATTTAATTATGGACTAAATTGAAGAAGGATAGAAGAATGGAGGGGAAAATAAAGGAGAGAGAAAACTTAGGGACCAAAATTATAAAATGGCATGTTAATCTGATTAATTTAATTAAATCATGCATGCCGCCACCTTGCAACCTCACATCTTAATCAATTCCTAATCCAAGTATAAAAGCTCAAAGTAGGCGTATTCTAGATTATTCTACATCTTTTCATCTTTACTTAATTACTTCTTCTCCTCCTTAAGCCAAACCGAAAATCAAAAATGAAAGAATGGTGATGGGAAGTCTCGGCCGTGGAGGTGAGGGGAGAAAGAAATTCGTGCATGGGTGAGAAATGAAATTTGAAGAAAACCATCTTGAATAAGCTATAAGGAGAAGGAAATTTCAATAAAACAAAGGAAGAATTGGATGGAAGAGCTACGGCCTAATTGAGGACAAAGGGAAGCCAATTCTCGGCCAGAGGAGGCAGCAAGTTGGAGGGTGGTGAAGGGGGGCCAAAAGCTGGAAAAAAATTGAGGAAAGGGCGACTAGGAACAGCCCAAAAGGTATGTGCAGCTATATCAAATACAACCTTGAAATGTAACATGAAATTGCATGAGTTTTAATTAGTAGGCTTTTTAATTGGTTGTACTATGTGATTTGGTTGCTGCGTTTTGTGGTAATTTGCTAAGGAAAAGTGATGAAGAATAATATGAAATGTGCTAGCTTGTGCACCTATAGCAAGGGAGAACATATAAGGAAATTAAACTAATCATTATTTGAATTTAGTGAATAAATTGGTTGCATGTTAATCTTGTTATGATAAAAAACTGTGATGGTGGTTGTCTTCTCTTTTTCTTCTTCATGCTTATAGTAAATATGATAATAGAGCTTGAAAAAAAAAAAAATGCTTGACATTAAAGACTATATCTTATTTAGGTTGTTCATAGAAGAGTTAGAACATATATTCAATTGGTGGAACAATGAAAATGGTATTAAACCTAGAATGAGAAGTTGATGTGTGCTGTAATTTTTAGTCCCTCAACAGTTTGTATAAAATTGGTCATAACTTTGCCTCTAGAACTTATATTTCAATGATTGCAATTGGGTTAAAAACTGACTTCTTGAGCTACAATTTTCATGAAGACCCCAAGTCAAAAATTTGACCATAGCTAAGACTAAATTGAGTCCTAACGTGTGACCTGAAATTGTCCAGGAATTCTGGGTAGAATTTGGTGAATCAGTCTGTAGAAAATTGGTTATATCTCACTTATTTAAATCCGGTTTCAGTTGATTCTAGTTGCTAATGAAATATAAGACCACTTAGTGAGATCATGTATGTGGTTAGGTGAAAAATGCAACTCGAAACAGGGTACAGAATCTGTCAGGGAAGAATCATTTTGATTGATTTTGAGATTTTTATGACTTAAGAATTTAATGGATGATAATAGGAGTTTAGAATGAACATGATCCCAAATGGCATGAAAATTCCTATGGCTGTGGCTGTGCTGTGCAAAATTGAAAGTTATATATTTGTTTGTGTAAAGGTAAGTGAATTAGTGTGTGAATACTTAATAAGCAATTTATAGTGAAATGAATGTTTAGTAAGTGGAATGGTTATGAATAGCTAATAACTGAGACAATATGGGATGTTTTGCATTTGGATGTTGGCTTGACCATGCCTTAGTATTTTGTGAATTAGTAATTTGTGAAATAGCAAAATTGACATAACAAAGATAGGTATGAATTTGCAAAATCGTAAACTCATAACCAAAAGAAATTAACCATGTGTGGTACAAGTTGAATGTGAGCTGAGACCTAAATGGTCAACCAATGTGAAGAAAACTTCATTTTGTAAAGGAAAGAAAAGAAAGAGATGAGAAGTGTAACAAGTGCCTAATCTAGATTTATGTAATGAAGTGTGACATGATAATTTCTCTATTCATGTTGCTAACAAAAAGAAATAAGAAAGCAATTAAAAAGCCCATCCACACCCATAATAGAACTATGACTGGATAGAATAGCATGTCATTAGGGGACCATAGATGATACTGACATCTATTTGTGACAACAAAATTTGATCATGTACCTAATTATTGACGCCACTTTTACTTATATCCCAATGAGAATTATATATTGAAAATGAGGTTGCGACCAGCCAATTCTATCAAAATTATTACACTAGACTGTGTTCAACCATATATGAGACTGCGATCAACCATACCATGATATCGGATCAGACAGTTTTAGGCTAGGGTGTCATGGACCATTCAAAAACAAAACAAAAAAAAAATGCCAATGTATGAGTTGCTAATAGTGAATTTGTATGTTTTTTTTTAACTCTATTGTTACAAATTGTATATTCTTTGGTTGATATAAAAAAAGGATGATAGTAAGTTGTAGTAATTTTTTATTAGTATGCTTAAGTTAATTATTTTAATTCAAAGAATTATGCTGAAGTTAATTATCTTAATTTAAAGGAATGGAAGTCTAGTTGTATAAATTGTGTGATAAATGCATATAAATGGATTGGGACTTGTTTTGTATTTGCCATAAGTGCTCCACTGGACTTTATGCTTAGCGTGTGTGGTTTTCTTCACGCATAGAAATCAGACAGCTTGTAGATAAAACCTAGTGGCTGACAGGAGAGAGGACTAGTCTAGTATTCGGGAACAGTCTTATTTTGGTTATTTTGGTACTATACCTGGTAGCTTATTTTGGTTTTTTGGCTGGTTTCTATTTTTGGGTTGTAAAATAAATAAGTATTTGTATAATATGTAAACACCATGTATGGGTAGATATCCCTTATAATACTATTGGAATGTAAAATTTATAACCAAAGCTCCATAAACTAAAAATTTACATATGGCAAGTTTGTACCTAAGAAAATAACCTATATTTTAAGGCTATGGCATGAATCGCTGCTTGCTTATATTTGAACCTTAATACGTTCAAAGTGTGAATGTTGCCAAATGCCTTGAATGGCTTAGAATTGATATTGAATTTGAGAACTGATTTGGAATATAGCTATGAGTTTGCTTATCTACAGGTATAAGCGTTTAGTCTGGCCTGTTAGAAAAACAGTCGAGACTCAACTGAAATTTCTAAGTAAATTATTAACTAAAAACGAGCTTTTGTGACAAACTACAAACAGGCTACAGCGAAAGATTAGGAAATCTAAACAGACAGCAAGATAAGATTTCAAGTGATGTGGCATTCTCAGATTCAGCAGTTATATTTCTGGATTTGTTCAATTTTGACTGGCCGGATCGATTCAATTTCAACAACATTGCAATTTGCATGGTACTCTCTTAACTTGACTCGATAAACATCTCTGATAAAAAAATAATAATAATTAGTAACTCATAAAACATCTTGCATTAGCTACTAAAATTTCAAAGAGTGATTAGCCTGTTCAAATAATCAGGTGTCCGTTTACTTAAGCTTTGTCTGTCAGCGACTCATCAGTTGGGATGAATTGTTTAGTAAATCAAAAGTTAAAGTAAGCTTTCAATTGCAATTTTTTTTTAAATTAAAAATTGAAAGTATCATCTTATAATATGGATCACTTATATCTCCAAAATAAAAGAACGTAATTTTTAATGATAGTTACAAAAATAATATTCAATTTATTTAAAAAGTATATTTATTAGTTATTTATATAAGATAGATCTGAACATACAACCGCAATCTTATCCGGTCCGATCTACTCATTTAGCATTTTCTTTTACGGCTTGGCTAAAATATTTCGGGTATGGATCGGTCCTACCCAAACATGAGTACAACTGTACAAGCCTAACTTGCGGGTTGACCTTGATAATCTTAGTTTTTATTACAGCCCGACCCAAAACAATTAATTTTTCAACAATATATTAGATTATTTATATTTAATAGTCTATTTTTATAGTTTTTTTAATAACATATTAATTTAGTTTAGATTTTAATAATCTATTTTTTAATTATTTTTCATCAAACATGGTTGATTGGTCCGACCCGAGTTCGGGGCCTTAGAGAGTTGCTTGTAAAATGAAAGGGGAAATAAATCTGGCAAAAGAAGTACGACATTTGGATCACCCACTGGAGAGAAAGGAGCAGCAATAATTTGTAATTTTAATTTTTATATTATGGATTTAGATTTATTTTGTATTATAAATTAGTGTCTTTATTTTATTTTTATTTTATTTTTTAAGTAAATAACACGATGTACATCCATGATATAATTTGCACATAATTTGGTGCAAAACATACCCTCAGATCTCTGTTCTTTCACGTTTTTTGCTATTGAATCCTTAATGATTTATTTAGTCATACTGAGTTCTTATATTATTATTTAAGAAAACATTAAGTCCTTTTCTAACCGAAAAAGGTCAAAGACCTGCGGATGGATTTTTCCTAATTTGTGAAATATCATAATCTAAGTACCAAGTACCATAGCATCACCTGAAATGTTTACCGTTGATCCCTGGCCCTGTTATCCAAATCCAATGGCTAACTTTCATATGCCCCGAACAAATCAATTTCTATGATCTATTGTACAAGTCGGCACAGATAACCTCAACAAATTCCGCATAATGCACAAAATCTGAATCATTCGAATAGATAAAAGAAAACAAAATGAAGGAATCACATAAAATACTTTAAATACACAAATGAAGAGCAGGGAAAAACAGGAAAATATTAAAGCAGCAAAATAAGAAAATTATTTGTACCAGTCTCAGGCATTATCAGTTATAAAAGATCCATCACAGCATCACACTGCTAAGCGCTTTCACAGTCTGCGACAAGTGTACATTCCTAATCCGAATCCTCATAAACTCCTCCATCATCGGACAACTCATCAAAAGATCTCATGTCGAGCTGGTAGCGAAGAATACCGCCAATTCCACCGAATCCTCTGCAAAACTGTGACCCTTCTTGAGATTTGTTTGTAACAAACTCAAGTGAGCAACCAAAACGCTTGTATTCAATGGCAAACCATTCAAGCAAGGGCATTTTCTCCTGAGCCTCCAATTCAGCAGAGCTGGCAGAATCCCTAAAACTACTCTGATCAGCCTCTTGCTCCTTGTTCAAGTTCTTTATAATTATTTCACCTGTTACACTGTTTTTCAGCACATATCGATTTATATCTAGGTTTTCCCACACAATAAGGGTTTCGACAGCGCCCATTTCCAGTGCCTTCAACGTGTCATCAACACCAAAGACATACTTTCCAGTGTCCTGGCTAATCTCCTCAAAGTATTTCCCAATCAAGCGTTTTTCCTGTATAAACTTTACGTTTGATAAAATTTCAGCTGACAGCTCAATAGCTTGGTTGAAACCGTTCTCTCCCCCATATGATACATCAACCACATTTAATATCTTTGCTTGCAAACGTGGATCAAACATATCTGACTGACTCAACTCAGTCTTGAAGTCTGCTGAACCAGCCAGGATCAGCCCAGCAACATTTGGCTGACTGGTAGCAGGATTGATGAAGAACTGAGTGGCAAGCTCAGCAGTTTTCCTCACATAATTGTGCCGTTTTTCCATTCGAAGTCGAGCAAAACGCAGAGCAGACTGCCCTCCTCTTCCATGCTTCTTTGGTAAATCAACGGTAAATTTATGCAGCACTTCTCGTGTGTTGCCACTTAATGTCCCAAACAGGGTACCATTCCCATCCATGACGATAAAACCAAATTTGTCATCAGATTCTAAGAGCTCGTTCAGTGCTTCTGTATGAAACTTGTTGTCACAAAGGTATAATGATGCATTTATGGGTTTGAAAGGCTCAAAATCAATTGTCACCTTCTTTTCCTTCCCATCTTCAGTTACAACAGTTCCTGTATAAAGAACCAGCCCATTGGGAGGAACCTTGTTATAAAGCTTCAGCCTCTGTTGGGCAGATGTAATGGCAGCCAAGACGGATTGACGGTTGACCCTACTTTTAATGTTTGAAGCAGTTCCAAATTCATCTCCCAACATCTTTGTCACCCTAGAAATTTGATCACGGGGAGGCATTATAAGAGATATCATGCTCGTACCATTACCCCTTGCCGACTCCAATGCCTTGATCAATTTTTTGATTTTCCATATCTCAATATTCTTATCAGATTCATGTCCATCTGCCATTTTGAGCAATAATAGATTCCAGAAAGATCTATACTACATACACACGTTTACACCAATAAAAAATAGTCAGGATGATACAAATCAAACAATAAAAGGAAGTAACAGTGTATATATATATATATATATATATATATATATATATATATATATATATATATGAAACAATCAGGGAAATAATATAATAACCCTCAGTAGCAAAGCAACAGGATGCAAGCAAACTTTCTCGAGGATATCAAGGCAAATTGTACTCTCATTATGTCCAAGAAAACATAGATGAATCTTTAACAATTTGCAAGACAAAAATGAGCTTCCTTTAAGACCATCCCAAATTCAGAGGGCACTGGCAACAACTATGAGCATTAAAACCATAATAGGGACTAAGCTCCCTGACCCCTCTAGATAAAGAATTAAATCAAGTGGAACTATTAGCAATACAGATCCTTATGCCTGGGAGATTGCTCAAAACCTTTTTCCTAGTCCAGGTGAGATAAATGCATTTTAAAACTAGGTGAATTTCCATTTCAAAGGGACTTGTCACCTATCAAATTAAAACTTAATAGCTTATATAGATTTCTCTCAAATGCTAATGTATAGTAACACCAGTAGAGCCTTTCTGTTTTTAAATCCTGTCAGTACACCTCTTAACGTTGAATGCAACATATCTGTTGGCATATTATATATTCCAAGTACAATATTCATATATAGGCTCCAGGGTGACTAAAAGTTATAATATAAAGCTCAGAAACTGGAACTAATTGGATTGTTCTCAAAATTAGTTTTTTTTTTAATTAATGAACAACGAATCAAGACTCCACTGGGGATCAAACCCAGAACATCTGGTTCCAATGACCAGCGCCTTATCCATTGGGCTATGGAGATCTTTACTGTACCAAATTCTATATATTAGTAATAGAGAGAGAGAGAGAGAGAGAGAGAGAGATTCAAAATCAGTCGAACAGAAACAATATTTTAAGGCTTTTGTAAGTGAAAAAAAACCCTAACCAAGTAACCATATACCTAAATAAGTAACTCCATATACCAAAGCATCCACATCAAGAAATTTCTTAGCTAAACGAGTTTCAAAGACTTGCAAACTAACAATTATCCTAGGTTAGTGGGTTCAATACCAAGAATAATAATCAATATGCTGGGACAGATAGCACCATAGCAATTGTTTTCCCTACAGCAGCCTGAGTGGAGGACTTGCAGTATAAGAATTCGACCAAAGTTACTAAAAGAACTATTGGGAAAAGAGTAAAGTAACAGAATCTTTACTGACTTTCAAAAGAAAGGCAACAGAGCCTGACTTAGATAATTATGCAACAATATTCATCTGGAACAAAGATATTAAATGAGGCAACAAGTACTTTCAATTAAAAATCTGGGAGACATTTTCAAGAACAAGCAAGAAAATAGACACGCATGTCTTCAAACACAAAAACCTACATCAAACATTGCCATTTAGACCCGTGAACGGGCATTTGTCACAATCAATAAGATCGAAAACTAACTGATCAATCCAGAAACACAGAGCAGCCCAAAGAATATGTTTTAAATCTGATTAAACAATAAACTTTATAGTAAGTCTAAGTTAACAATCACACTTAACTAGAGATCTAGTCATATGTTAGGTCCTCCAAAAATGAAATCAGTTAACCACACCCTTATCATTGAATATCTCAAAACATTGAAATATAATAATTAATAATAAGATCTTCGAGCTTCCATTCTTTTAATCTCGTAATCAAATTGAAGTAACCGTTAGAGCTACCTCATCACTAAAATTTAAGATACTGGAAGAAAACTAAGGAAGAGGGCAAGCTAAGATAGGCCATAAACTGAAGGAAATCCAAGTAACAAATAATTTGAAAGATCGGCAGTTAAAATAGAATAACCGAACGCAGCAAAGGAGGAAGTATGCAGATCATAAAAAAGAAAACCATAAGAAAGAAAAGATTGAAAAGAATCTAAAACCGAAAACACAAGAAGAAACAAGGGAAGAGTGCATACCAGCAGAAGACGTTAGATGTAGTCTTGGATTGAATTGGAGAGTAAGTAAGTCTATCTGTTTTCTCGCTTTCCGCTTCCCTTACAAAAGAGTCAGACAAGCCTTTAGGCTTTGCAGCTGCTTCTGAGTTCTGAGTTCTGACCCTTTCTGTCTTTTCAATTTTTATTTTATTCTTTAATATATAATTTAAGATATAGGGCGTAGCAGTGACAGTTAGGTTGATTTACCCAATAATTTTGACAGACTAAACTGGGGGTTCCTACATCAAATTTATGCTATGCATAATACATCAAATTCCATTTCTCAAAAAAGAATTATGCTAGTTTGAATTATTCATAATTTTTTTTGTCATTTGATTGGATTAATTTTTGAACTTTCAACAAGGAAATTTGAGATAAAATAAAATATAATTGTTCCTTATAATTTTAAAAATTAAAACTATGCTAAAAGATAATGACTTAATAAATAAAATTGAACTTATTTGCATAACAAGTTCAATTATTGAATTTATTAATGAAATTAAAATAATATATATTTTTATTTTAATCATTTTCTAATTTTTTTACTTATTTTTTTAATTTGATTTCAAGTAATTTTAAATGATAAAAAAGTTGCAATTTTACGTATTTAATTATTTTGAAAAAAAAATTATATTAAAACCTCCTACATTAAATTTAATAAATCTCATCACATGATCAATGAATAAATCTCTAGCTATAACTGTAAGTTCATTTGGCTCAATATATCTGTGAAGCAGAAACAGTTTCAATAAACGAAAAGTAAGGCAATTGGCAAACTGCTTCCAACTGGGTCTTGGTATATCGCATTGGGTCTTAGTATGTTAATGCCTCAAGCGCCACAAATACGAAATCGCATTAATTAAAAATACGCACAAAACGACATCATCCTCAGAGGCACTGATCAAGTACATGTGCTGACATTGACAAGCATACATCTTGATCAAGTACATGACTCTCTCTATCAGTTAAATAAAACATGAAGATTCACGGCCAGTGATTGTCCATAGAGTTCACTGCAAGACTTCAAGCATGGTTGAAATAACATATATTATATAGCATTGATTTATTTCCAGGTATACGCTATATCATCATCATCTCTAGCCGCTGCTGTCGCAGATGAATTCTCAGTATTCAAACATTCCGCAATGGTTTTGGTAATGTTTGACAAAATTGGGATTGGAAGAATACTGTACAGGAAAAAAAATTTATGGCTGCAAAGTGGTAATTACAATGTGGGCACATTGCTCAAAAGATGCACCCCAAGATTTTCAAGCCAACAGCAGGCTCAGCAGCTATTGAAGCTATGGACACGATTAGCTATAGTTGATGCAGAGTTATGTTAAATTTGAGGCGGGGCTGTTGCGGTGACTATCAGCAAATTCTCGAATTAGACGCTTCAAAACTCTTCCTCCTTTCCCTTGCATATGTCCATAACTGTTTTGTCCGCTATTGCAACTCTCACTATCACGATAGTCTGAAGCAGCACCAACAAAGGCATCCAATCAAACAGGTACAAGTGTTTCTGCTTCTCCCTGCTTTGGATATTCACGTGGAAGAGCCTGCACCTGGCATAATTTTCATAGTTAGCCGACACAAAGTCTGAAGAATAAAATACAATGAAAATCCAAAATAACATGCATGCGTGGTTTAGTAACTGATGAGTTTACATAAGCACATATCAAGATGTCACAATTAGAACGGAAGTGGAGCTTCGTTGAGGAAAGAAGTTACATGGCTCAGCTAATTGAAAGTTCTTAACAAAATGATTAATCCTGCCTCAAATTTGCACATGTCAAGATGAAGTTCAAACTTTTGTGCCAACAACAGAGTTTGTTTATCATGGAAAAGAAAATTAAATAACGAGAAAGAGAGACTGATATGGATTTGATTCTAATGCTAACAAAAATATTCAACACCTGACCAGAAAGCAGATAATCAAGAGAAAATTGCAAGATTATATCATTACTTGTTTCATTCAGACAACACAAATAAAAAATTCGCCAGCTCAACTAGAGAGAGAGAGAGAGTATCCTTCCAAATTGTTCTCTCACTGATACTGCAAATGGCAGCCAACTGTTGCAAGATAGTTGCACACTTGTTTCCCTACAAGGGAAAAAAGGCCACAGAGCCATTATTGGTTACTTTTTCAGATGTATTTTGACGATACCAGGAATGCTGTCCTCACACCAGATATGATATGCAAAAAAATAGACCCACAATTTTCTAAAATGGGTCAGATGATGTTGTGTTTCTGGATCATGTCGCTGGCATTCGGATTCGTCAAAGGGTACCCACACCTTAGGACACATTAGAAAGAGAACCAAATCTCTTAATTTTCTTGAAATTTCTCCTCCTTTTTTGTGAATGAGAATCTTACCTCTCTTAAATAGAGGTTTACAATCTTAAACTAGTAAACTAGGAAATATTAAAATAGGAAACTTTAGGAAAATATAGACAACCACTAATTCTGCCTTAAATATAATACCACTAATATAGGGATCCTACTAGAAATAAATACTACCTAAATTGACTGATTTGACATGCGTAATCCATAAGATCCATAACAGATGAATATATATTTATCAGCCCTTAATTTTGGAAATATTTTCTTCATCGATGAACCTCTTCTAGTCTATATAAGAAAAACAAATACTGAGCTAAACATAATTAGGACGCAAATGAGAAATCGTGGCTACTTCTTTTAGATTACTACGACATTATAAGAATTGCAGACAGCCACCTTTAACTTCTTGGTTTGTCCAAAAACCCTGGGTTAAGGTTGACATTATCAAACCAAAGCTGAAAAGATATTCTAGACTGGAAGTTTTACATACTTAATTATTGAAATAGGCTAATTAAATTGATTTAATTCTAATACAGCAGATAAACAAGAGTGAAACTCTAGTCCTATGCCAACTTCTAAAATTTATGCTCCTATGTCTTTACTGCTATTTATACTGCCAATTCGAGAACAGTTTCCATATGTTAAGATATATACCCCATAAATTTGAGTTATATAGCAATCAATCATTATGGAGCTTATGTCCAAAGAAGAAACAGGCTAATCCCAAGAAAAAAACATTATGTACCTTAACCAAAAAGAAGATTATAGGACAGAGCTTCATCTTATTACCGAATAACTGAACTGAACTAATAAAATCTGGTTGGTTTGGACAAAGAAAATTCAATTCAGTTTTCTTAATTAATTCAAAAAATTTCAGTTTGGTTATAACAATATTGGAATCTGAAATAACCAGATCTACAGTGATAAATAGGTAATCTGTAAAACATATCATAGTTTTAGTAAATATATTAGATTTTTTTATTAATACTAAATAAAAATTATAAATTAAATGTTTTCATTACTAACTGAAATAACTGAATAACCAAGCCAAAATTAGTTCAATGATTTGTGGTTTTTAATAAGTTCAGTTTGTTTGGTATTTTGTGGATACCAAAAACTTCAGTCAGTATGGAAGTTCATTTTTGCTTAATTGAATGCTCACCCCCATACTGTTACAAAATAAAGTATCGTGACTGACAAAAAAGTGCAGGAAAGCATACCCGTGACATTGCTGAAACACCAAGCAAATCATACACCACATTTGAGACTAGTCCCTCACCACTATGAGAAATGACCTGAATTGATATGGCGTCATATGACCCTTCGGAAAGAGTATTCATAGGTTCCTACAGAGACACCAGGCTCACCTGCAAAAAACCTAGAAGACCAAAGAAATTTACACTGATCTAAAATGGTCAAGAAGAAATTAGATTTTAATCACTCACCTAGATATAAATGAAACAAACTCAAAATTTAAAAAAGAAACTAACAAAAAGTACATTGTTTAAGCATATTTGTTGCGAAAACCTTATATTGCACGCAAGAACTGTATACATTTCCACTATTCAAAGAGTGTCGTTTTCAGTTTTATCCTTTTAGAATGCCTTTTGAGAGCCAAATGATATTCTTTTTCACATTTCTCAAGTCAACATGCCTAATCAAAATGTTACGAAACATCACTCATACGGAATCGTATTCATATACCATGCAAATATTAGAAGACAGCATCGTTTTGCAGAATTGCTTAACTTACATGACAAATATGACATTGCTGCAAGTGCCGCTCCACGATGCATAGCAGTACAACATATGGCTGCCTTCTGGAAGGAAATTTCAAGAAGTGGACCACATGCAGCTAATACTTCCTGAGATATCAGACAACCCTACATGTTTATCAAATCTGTAGCCTCCAATATCAATAGAAGTTGTAAGAACTCATTTATCCATAGTATTTAACTATATTTCTATTGAAAAGCAAGAGACGGCATACAAATAGGCATAGAGATAATAGGAATACAAGACCTTACGAGAGCTACGAACAAATGTGGATGCAAAGTTCGTGTAGGCCTCCACTAAATCTGGCTCTTGGTCACATATATATGAAGAATCAAGACCCATGACTGACGATGCTTGTGTAAATCTTTCAAAAGTTGTGACGTACAAGGGTCCATACTCCTCTCTATTACTGAATTCTTCAATAACAGAAGCTGATGATGCCACATCCACCAAACCCACCAAATAAAAGACATAAAAAAAAGGTTGGAAGTAGAGAACAAATGGTAAATTTGGTTTTATTTCAAAGTTCCTGCAACCTGTATAGATTCGTTGACTTAACAACAAGTTCCAGCTTCTGATATAAATTCAACAACAACAACAACAAAACATTCAATATCTAGAGATCCATCATACATTATTCTTCCATGGGAAAAAATTTTCTCAACATACGACTAGCATACAAATACTGTATTATAATCATCTAGACACACACAAACATGAATACTAAAAAAATCCCAAAATTCAAAAGATCTTACCAGTTCTGATGTAACACTCATGATTTTGAAATGACAGAAAATTTGTTGATAAGCAATCTAGCATGTTAGGCAATAGCATAACAAAGTGCTGGCCTGTGATAAGGAACTTCAGTTATGGGAGGAAGGCAATATAAATTATGTGGGCAGAATATTAATCTAAGTGCACAAGGAAAAAAAAAAAAAGTAAACTCTCCAATTACCAGAGGACTGAATTGCTAGCGAAAGAGCCCGGAAAGCTGCAGTAGATAAATTGCTACTCTCTATGTGTTCAGACCAAAATAGTTTCTCTAACAAGGGCCAAAAAACCCCAGCATTCCAACTATAGGATCATCTGCACCAGGGACACCTTGAAGTGGTGTACCAAGATGGTTAAATACAGTTCCTATCCTGTAAACAATCAGACGTTAAAGTTAGAGCAGGGGCAGAGCACACATGATGAATATCTGTGAAAATGATAAATTCATACCCTACAAGAAAGTAAATTGCTTTAATCACAAAGTACTTTCTAAGGTAATCCACTATTATTTTTCTCATTCAGAAAATTTAAAATTCTTTCAAAACAATCCTGACTTTTTTCAAATTTCAGCAAAAGCAAGACTGAGTATCCGTTCTTTTTCTATAGAGAACAAAACAAGATCTGAAGTCCTGTCATTCATGAGAAATAAATATACCAGCTCAAATGGTAAATTACGTAGATACTCTAAGTGAACAACTTGCTAGTCTGAGTCGCGTACCTGTACAACCCTCTAGCTGCAGAGTTCAAAATTTGCACATTAGCTGGATTTTGTCTTAAAGAATGATCACCATCTTTTTCAATCTGAAACACTAAGGAGCTGTTAATGGTGCATGAAAGAAAAAATAAATAGGAAGAAAACGGCTAAGGTAAATAAGACAAGTGGCCACATGAAAGACTTGGAATATTACAAGTTTTCCTATAGCATCATAGCTGGAATACTTTAGATCTTTGTTTGGAACAGCGCAAAGGATTATGCTAATTGCACTCACAACTTCTTCCTCATCTTCCAAAGGTAAATGCCTCTAGACCCTGAGGAAGCAAATGACAAGGAAATAAGGCTTTTTTTTCCTTCCTTTTCATCTATTGGAAAGGAGAGTAAGAAAACACAAATTTGAACAAATGGCAATGATGTTTAGATTGGCTAAAGACATGAAATGTTGTATTATTTACCCTGAAGAAAAAAAATACAAAAAAAAAAAAGCACCAGAGCAGGCATTTTAGACAACAAATTTAATAGTTACGATTTGTCCCAGGACTTTTTTCTCTTTCCCTTTTTTGTTTTGAAGTCCCCAACGTTTCCTTGGCAAGTGCCAAACAATGAAGAGCTATACTAAAACATCCCTTCCATGACTCCCAACATCAGATCCAGTTCCTTCTCTATGAATATCCTTCATATTATATAGAATATTAGCATGGCTAGTGAAGGACTACAACTTCCATCTTGGGCTTTCCAAATAAAAAACACTTCCCAAGACGGCCAACTCAAGGCATACATTGTGCCTGGAAAACTAGCAAAGAGTTTCCCTGATTCTAGCTGAAAGAAAGAGATCCAGAAACTGCTTCTAAAAACGAGATGTGCTATACCAACAATAACAGCAAATATCAAGCCCTTGAATCAAAAACAAAATCTTTACTCCCCATTCTAACAAGTTCTGATGGATGCTAGTTGTTACAGATCAATCATTTCCGCATTTGAGAAAACCGTCACTCCCATGGCACAGTCTAGAAAGATCAGACATAACAAAAAGCCATAAAAAAATATCGCAATGTATTCGGTAACAAGGGTTATAGAATGGCATTAGCAACCATGCTTCTTCATGCCTGGGCAACTAATGTAGATTACATCCATTGATTCGAACCCCATAGTAGCAACAAAAGTCCGACTAACCCAGAAAAAGAGAAAACAGAGAGGAAACAGCAATCACATCTTAGACAAAAGCATTACCAATTAGGACAGTGAAACCTCATTTTTCAGTTGTGGGATGGACTAATGTTCGCATATGATGACATGTACTACAAGACCAAGGCAGTATAAAACATGCTACCATCTAACTACTTGAAATTTGCCCAAATTTCAAAATTATTATATCAAAAATAATTTTTAAAATAAAAAAATTAATTGGTTCGGTAAACATAACCTTTTATTTTTTTAAGTTTATTTAAAATTTAGCGTCTATCTTAAAGTTATTATCAATATCAGTTGTCTATTGTTAGTTCACTGGTCTAAAGTACAAACTGGGGGCTTGATGATAATGTTATGTAAAAACTTTGCATAAAGTTAAAATTTATTTACCACATTTACACTCCTCAAAAAAAAAAAAATATATATATATATATATATATATAAACAGTTTGAAATTACAATAGTTTCACCAGCCCACTAAGTGAATCCGTTTATGCCCACCCAGCCCTCTGCTATAGTGGGTCAACTAGCCCCTATAAATCACCAATAAAAGTCCACCCGAACGTTGCTATTAAAAAATAAATAAATTCTTTCTAGATTTTTACAGATATGCTTATACAGTCATTTTGGATATTTCTAAAGGCTAATTCACTAACATGAAATTTGTATTTTTAGAGAAATAATAGTAAAGTACTTCTAATTTTTTCTTAAAAAAGAAATACTTATTTTTTCATTAAATGGATCAAGTCAGATTAGCTAAAGTTTAATGAAAAAAAAACTCCAAATATGAAACTGGAGAGCATCACTCTCCACATTCTCAACCACAAATTAGCAGCCGTCTATTTTTCATTCAGAATTTCAATTAGGAAATAAAATGTTAAAATCTCATATATATTTCGCAAGAAAATTCATATATAAAATAGGATCAAAGGATCTTCAAGTTCCTGCAAATATGCAACTGGTGAAGTACAAAACCAAACCAATATCTTTACCCAGGAAATGCACAAGATAACACTACAGACACACAAACAAAACGAAGACAAATAGAACAAACCAATCTCAATGCTTGTCTACAAGTGACTTCCTCCATAAGACGTATGAAAGCTCCAAAAGACCAATAAAACTTTAGAGTACAATACAAACTACTGTAAGATGATCCCAATTTGACAGCAAAAGTTACCTCTTGCTCCATTTGTTCCTAAAATTCGTCAAAAAAAAAATCCCTATGTTATTCATGCCCAAGTTTCATGATAAAACTTTTTCATTTTGTGCAATATACTGCATATGTAATATTTGAAACAGGTATTGACAAGAGAAATAGTAAAGACATGAGCTTACACAATTTTGGATCTTCTGATCAATGATAAAATGAGAATAAATATAACCTTTGACAAGCTTCATTCCTTACACTACTTCCAACTCATCCTCCAAAGTATTCCCATCCTACAAAATCCAAGATTATTTATAACCTCTAGAAATTTTTTAATGATAATGCAATGTCAGAAGAAGAAAGTTTGCTTACACGATAGTAAAAACTCCTTCCTCGCCAACTTCCTCCATTGCTTTAGCTATCATTTCTCCAATCTCAAGTTCACCATTTGTAGAGATAGTAGCAACATGTTCATCTATATTAGATAAAGATAATAAAAAATGGATGTAAAAATAGAAGGCTTGTATGTATAAGTGTAAGGACGCACATACAGATCCAGCAGAACAAACAAGTAACATAGAAACCAGTCTTAAAAACATAAATGAACACTTTCTTATCAAGATATAATAATCAAATTGAGGTTTGAACATAGAATTTTTCAATAAGAGCTTTATCTAAAACTTTATATGGAAGCATGTGCTCAAAAAAACAAAAAAAAAAAGGTAGCTAGGATGTTCAACATAACTTTCTTTTCAGTAACTATCAACCATATTCTAGTTTGCATATCACATTCATAAGATCACATCTGCAAAACTTGTGTAATATATGATGGTGTGCTTATACCCTCTTTTTCATGTCAGAAACAATTGTATAAACCGCCATATTAATACCAGCATGCAAACCAATGAGTATTGCCTGGGTCAGGACAGTTGCACAAGTTATATATACCTATAACCAAATATGCGACGAACCAATGAAAACTTCTCAGATTACTAGATGGGCAATAAATGACTTAACTTTTCCACTTTAAATGCTCTGCCTTAAAAATAGGAGCATAATCTTTCATAGAACATGTATTGGTAACATAATGGAAGGCTGGAAACAAACTAGTTGATGATGTGAGAATGAAAAAGGATTGGGAACATAACATTCATCTCTTTCCATTCATGTCTATAGATTATAAGGATCATCTTGGCATCTGAGAATATAGTAACAAGACCAAGCAAAAGTGAGTTCTGCAAGTACATTGTACTCATTGCTGAATAAATATTTTCTGTAGATTATAAACGAAAATGAAGTCCAAACTGAAAAATTTGTAAATAAGGCATTGCAGACTCCATCACAGTGCAAAATTTTTCTTTTTTCCCTCCCAAAATATATTTTTCAAGGTATAAGAGCAAGCATAACTCTTTTATTTCACTTTTTCAGCTTAAAAGATAGTAAAGTATTCAGCCTCTAAAAGTACATAAATCTACCTTAAAAATCCATTATTTCAATTAATGGTATCTTACAACAGAATCCATGTCATAATTTATAACATAGAATTCATAGATACAATAAATTACCATCTCCTGGAACAGTGTTTGTAGCATTTGTAACCTGTTTTAAGAGAACTGCACCAATACTCTTGGATGCTTTTACCTTGGGGTCTCCACAACTTATCTCAATAATGACATTGTGACCCTGAATCACTCAATGAGAACAAAAATTACAAAGAGTTATGTACTTATAAGATGCGGCACACGAGACAAGTAGTTTTAAAAATTGAAATGAGTATAAAAATAGGAATAATTATTATTTACGAGCTTATATGGAATCTGCAGCAGAAAAAGCTGTGGTGTTTTTCCTTCAGAAGGTCCATATTCTAGAGTGTATTAAACCTCACTTCTCATTCCAATGCAACATGGAGTTTGGACTGTCAAATTGAGATTTCTAAGTACAAAGACTAAAGTCATCAGTGAGTGGAAAAGTAATATTGACAATTTGCATAAATTCCTTGCATTGTCAAGAGAGTAAAATTTTGCACTGCCCAAATCTGTTTAGATTGGATTGGCAATGATTCAAATTATTTATTCTACTCATGTTTATGCAAATATAGCATAAAGACCCTTCATCCCATTGTGACTTTTACATCTTCTGCTACCTCATTGACACCTTGCTTGCAACATAGCTGCACGAGCCCCAACCCAAAAAAATGGATATCATTTGCCACATAATTGCTGTTACATGTAATATTACTACGTACCTATAAAAAACCAAAAAGTTACACCAAACGATTTCCAAAATTAATGAAGAACTATAAAACTAAAGTCATCAGTGAGTGGAAAAGTAATCTTGACAATTTGCATAAATTCCTTGCATTGTCAAGAGAGTAAAATTTTGCACTGCCCAAATCTGTTTAGATTGGATTGGCAATGATTCAAATTATTTATTCTACTCATGTTTATGCAAATATAGCATAAAGACCCTTCATCCCATTGTGACTTTTACATCTTCTGCTACCTCATTGACACCTTGCTTGCAACATAGCCGCACGAGCCCCAACCCAAAAAAATGGATATCATTTGCCACATAATTGCTGTTACATGTAATATTACTACGTACCTATAAAAAACCAAAAAGTTACACCAAACGATTTCCAAAATTAATGAAGAACTATAAAACTAACCAAAAGCCAGATTTAAAGAAAATTAAAATATTTTACACTGAAGTTGCCTAACCTAATTAAAAATGTCAATTCTTTAAAATAACCAAAATGTTGAATTTAGTAACAAATGAAGAACCATAAAACTAACCAAAAGCCAGATTTAAAGAAAATTAAAATATTTTACACTGAAGTTGCCTAACCTAATTAAAAATGTCAATTCTTTAAAATAACCAAAATGTTGAATTTAGTAACAAAGAGGAAAAGTCAATAATTACAACCAACGCAGCTGCCTGAACTTTGTCATATCTAATAAAATTTCTACTTCCTAAAATCAAACTAATAAACAAGACATAAAATTATATATTAATCACATAAAAATGCAACAATTCAGATAGCAACGAGAAAGAAGAGAACCACTGTTACTAATTTCTTGGAAACAGAGGAGCTGTTAAACAGGAAAAAAAGCACAACGCTGGAGGAAGACGAGATGTATAGTCGCCATATTCACAAACAGGAGCAAAGGAACATGTTGTTTTATGTGCGAAGTGTTAATGAGAAGAGCACAAAAGAATTAGGGTTTTTTAACCCAAAAAAAAAAAGGAACTGTCAGAATACATGAAACTTGAATATCTTCTACCATTAAACTTCAGATAGATCATCGATGGAGTGAATCAGATGCTTATCCTTCTTTTATAAGTAGAATTAGCCCATATCCTCACAAAACTTAATGACTAAAGTCACGACCCTAGAGTTCAGCTAGCAATCGTGCGGCATTTAACACGATCCGTTGCACTAAGCCTGCCTTCCAAACCGATAAATTACTCCAAAAAGAGTAAAACGGAACTTAGAGATTTAGAAATTCAATAACAAAACAAGAACACAAGAGAGAGTTGGTGAAAAATGTTTTGTATTGCTTGAAATGCTTGAATTGATTGAATGATTACAAATGAATTTACATAAGGTATATATAGGCCTTCACCTCCTCAATGGATGACCGAGATCAATTTCCACCTACCAGATGGATGGTTAGGATTAACTCCCACCTACCAAATGAATGGCTAGGATTGATTCCCACCTACCAAATGAATGGTTAAGATCAACTCACACCTACCAAAATGGATGGTTGGGATTGATTCCCACCTAACAAATGGAGGGCTAGGATTAATTCCTACCTACCGAAATAGACGGTCACGATCCATTTAATCTAACGGTTTACAATGGCCTTCTAGAATATTACATATATGTGCCAAAATGTAAATGTGCGGGAAATTCCGTATGAACCTTTGCGGGGCGTGACATTCTCCCCCACTCAAGTTCGCGACGCCCTCATCGCGCCTTCAAGCTTGAACCTTTCTATGTCATCTTTGAACTGCCACAAAGTGTCTTCAGGTTCCCAGCTTGCCTCTATGTCCGGAGCATTCTTCCATTTGACCAAGTATTCCCGATAACTTAGTACACCTCTACGCCGAATTAAGCGGTATGCCAGAATGGAATCCACTCCTCTATCAAAGGAGGTTACTACCGCAGTGGGTGCCCTTTTTGACTCTCCTCGACTTGCATCTTCTTCGTCTCCATGATAAGGTTTCAACATACTTACATGAAAGACTGGATAGATTTTAAGCTTGGGAGGTAGTTGTAGCTTGTAAGACACCTTACCAACCTGCTTAAGGACAGGAAATGGCCCTTCGTATTTCTGTACCAACCCCTTGTGAACCTTCCGCAAGGACTTGAACTGTTGTGGTAATAATTTGACAAGGACCAAATCTCCTTCCCGAAATTCGACCATTCTTCTTTTCTTGTCAGCCCACTTCTTCATCTTTTTGGATGCCTTGTTCAAATAGGTTCGGGCTAACTCAGCTTGCTCATGTCATGCCTTAGCAAATTTGAAAGCTGCAGGACTCTTCCCTTCATAGCTTGTGGCCAAAGCATGAGGAGTCATAGGTTGTTGTCCCGTAATGATCTCGAAGGGACTCTTGCCAGTGGATTCACTTTGCTGCAAGTTATATGAGAATTGGGCTACATCCAGCAACTTAGCCCAATCATGTTGGTTGACACTAACAAAGTGCCTCAGATATAGCTCTAGTAGTGCATTGGCACGTTCCGTCTGTCCATCGCTTTGCGGATGAAAACTGGTGGAGAAGTTTAAGTCTGATCCCAGCAGCTTGAACAATTCTGTCCAGAACTTCCCAGTAAATCGTGGGTCTCGATCACTCACGATATTTGATGGAATTCCCCAATGCTTCACAACATGTTTGAGGAACAACCGTGCAGTCTCATCAGCAGTGCAATCCGCCGAGACAGGTATGAATATTGCATACTTACTGAAGCGATCAATGACCACTATTATACTGCCAAAGCCTTCTGATTTTGGCAAGCAAGTGATGAAGTCCATCGAGACACTCTCCCATGATCTCTCCAAAATAAGCAACGGTTCTAGCAAGCCACCGGGTGCACGCTGCTCTATTTTGTCTTGTTGGCAAACAAGACAAGTTCTCACGTAGGCTTCAACATCATCCCGCAGTTGAGGCCAATAGTAAATAGACTTGATCAAGGCAATGGTGCGTTTCATGCCTGGGTGTCCAGCCCATAGTGAATCATGGCATTCCTTGATCATCTCTTTTCTCAAGTTCCCCCACTTAGGAACGTAGATGCGATTTTTCTTGCCATAAAGTAGTCCGTCACTCTGCCAAAATCGCCTTGTCTTTCCTTCCTTGATGAGGACAAGGAGGTTTTGAGCCAGGGCATCATGCTCCAACCCTTCTTTGATCTTTTCCAGTAAGGGACTGCTTGGTCTACTCAAAGCTACTAATTCTGCCTTTCGACTTAGTGCGTCAGCCACCACATTGGCCTTACCGGGCTTGTATTCAAGCTTGTAGTCAAATTCTGCCAAAAAGTCTTGCCACCGAGCTTGTTTGGGACTCAACTTCTTTTGAGTTTGGAAGTAGCTAGTTGCTACATTGTCTGTCATGATCACAAAGTGAGAACCCAACAAGTAATGTCGCCACACCCTTAGACAATGGATGATAGCTGTCATCTCTTTTTCCTGCACCGTGTAGCGACATTCAGTTTCATTAAGCTTGCGGCTCTCATATGCTATCGGGTGCTCATCTTGCATCAATACTCCACCAATGGCAAAGTCTGAGGCATCAATATGCAACTCGTACATCTTACAGGGGTCTGGCAAGTAAAGCACTGGTTCTTCGGTAATGGCTTTTTTCAAGTCATCAAACGAGGCTTGACACTTGTTTGTCCACTCCCAAGTATTGTTCTTCTTGAGTAGATCGGTTAGTGGGGCTGCTCTTGTTGAATATGACTTGATGAATCTCCGGTAGTAGTTCACAAGTCCAAGGAAAGACCGTAACTCGGGGACCTTAGTAAGAGGTTCCCATTCTTGGATGTCTTTCACCTTGTCTCCATCCATCATCAGCTTCCCATCTTTTATCCCATGACCCAAGAACATCACCTCATCTTGGGCAAAGGAACATTTCTCCCTTTTAACATATAGCTCATTTTCTCTGAGGACCTCAAACACCTTTTTCAAATGCTCAAGATGTTCTTCCATAGTCCGGCTATATATCACAATATCATCAAGATATACTACCACGAACTGATCGAGGTAGGGATGGAAGAGTTTATTCATGAGAGTGCAAAAGGTAGCAGGTGCATTGGTGAGACCAAATGGCATAACAAGGAACTCATAAGCACCGTACCTTGTTACACATGTAGTCTTTGGCTCATCCCCTTTTACAATGCGCACCTGGTAGTATCCCGACCGCAAATCCAACTTTGAGAAGTATCTTGTGTTCCCCAATTGATCAAACAAATCAGCAATGAGTGGGATATGATACTTGTTCTTTACCGTGATTTTGTTTAGAGCACGGTAGTCAATGCACATTCTCAGTGAACCATCCTTCTTTTTCTGAAAAAGTATCGGGGCACCAAATGGGGCTTTGGATGGTCTAATGAAACCAGCATCCAACAGCTCATTGAGTTGCTTCCGCAATTCTGCCAACTCCGAGTTTGTCATCCGGTAAGGACTCATTTCCGGTGGTCTTGTGTCAGGCTCCAGCTCAATTTCATGGTCCACCTCCCTCCTTGGGGGTAATTGTGGCAACGCCTCCGGCATCACATCTTGGAACTCATCCAAGACAACTTGCACCTCCGTCGGCAAGCTTAGTTGTGGTGATGCTTCATCATCATCATACTCTTTTAGAATGGCCAAGTAACTATCTTCCTCCCTCTTCAACCCTTTCTTGAATTGAAGTGTTGAGAGAGCTTGGGTAGTAGGCTTGGTGGTCCTCTCCGTCGGTACTAGATAAGCCTTTGGACCATCCATAATGCACATAGAGTTTGAACATGGAACAAGGAAAGCTCTAACCTGATCCAAGAACTCCATGCCGAATACCACCGAGAAATCATCCATGGGTGCCACAGATAAATCCACTTGGCCAGTCCATGCACCAAGACTGACCTTTACTCAGTGGACAATTCCTTGGAGAGGTTGTGTCGCTGAGTTAACTGCTTTGAGAGAGCCACCTCCATTGGCAACCTTGAGACCGAGTCTTTTGGCTTCCTCTAGTGAAACAAAGTTGTGGGATGCACCTGTGTCGACCAAGGCTTTGGCGACTTTCCCGTTGATGGATGCATCCACAAACATGAGTCCCTTGGGGGACATCGGGGCACTTTGCAATGCACTAAGCAACCGCAAAGATCCCATCTTCGCACCTTCATCTGCCTCACTTCTGTCTTGATCATGAGTGGAGGCAACTAAAGCATTAAATGTCTTTCTTTTGGGACATTCTCGTGCCCAATGAGGTCCGTCGCATATGAAGCACGTCACATGGGGCTTTGAGGCACCATGTTTTTCCCTTTCCTTCCCCTTGTCTCGTGGCTTGAATGAAGAGCTCTCTGTGTGATTTTTGTATCTTTGACTTTTAGCATGGCCTCCCCCATTCCTTGCTCCAACAAACTTTCTATCAGTTGGCCTCTGGCCTTCTTTGTTTGAGGAGTAATCAATAAGACTTTCAGCAACGACAATGGCCGAAGATAAGTCTTGGACATCACGTCGTTTGAGCTTAAGGTTAGCCCATGATTGGAGACCATCCATGAACAAGAATAATGCATCTTTGTCCGATGTGTCAGGAACTTCTAGCACCAAGGTTGTGAACTCCTTCACATATTCCCTTATGCTACCCATCTGTTTTAGTCGTCGAAGTCGGCCTCTCGCCTCTTCCTCAGCATTTACGGGGAAGAATTGGCTTTTGAACTCCCTTTTGAAGTCCTCAAATGTATCAATTGTGCACACCCCACGTTGCACATCTTTATGCCTTCGTCTCCACCACAACATAGCAGTGTCGGTCAAGTACATGGCAGTAGTTCGGATTTTACTAGCATGGTCTGTTATGCCAGTAGCCTCAAAGTATTGATCCAGCCCCCATAGGAAGTTCTCAACTTTCTTAGCATTCTGAGCACCATTGAAAGTCTTTGGCTTGGGAACTTCCACTTTCTTAGCCTCAATGATAGTGGTTATATTGGTTCCCGAGGCCATAGCCCGTTTGCATAGTGCTAGATCACCACCTATATCCTCAACTCTAAGCAACACATTGGAAATTTCTCTTTGGAAGAGATCACGTACCTTGGCAAGTTCGGATTTCAGCCCATCAATCTCTTGCCTTAACCCACCATCTAGCTCGTTGAGTGACATCTTGACCGCTACATGGATCTCCGCATCCTCAGCCTCTAAGCCGCTGCAATGTTCCTCCAAGTTGTCTACTCGGTCGAACAACTCCCCCAAGTTGTCCTGAGCACTCACAACACGTGCTTCCAAGCTAGAAAGCATGTCTTTCGACTTGGCTCGAGATTCTTTAGATGGTTTCCGAACTTCCTCACGACCACGTTCCATTGATGGAACTTCCACGTTAGGTGTAGCTGGGGCAGTAGCCTTCATTATGCCAAAGGTAGTAAAGCTTCAAACCTTGTCTCTGATACTAACTGTCACGACCCTAGAGTTTAGCTAGCAATCGTGCGACACTTAGCACGGTCCGTTGCACTAAGTCTGCCTTCCAAACCGATAAATTACTCCAAAGAGAATAAAACGGAACTTAGAGATTTAGAGATTCAATAACAAAACAAGAACACAAGAAAGAGTTGGTGAAGAATGCTTTGTATTGCTTGAAATGCTTGAATTGATTGAATGATTACAAATGAATTTACATAAAGTATATATAGGTCTCCACCTACTCAATGGATGACCGAGATCAATTCCCACCTACCAGATGAATGGTTAGGATTAACTCCCACCTACCAAATGAATGACTATGATTGATTCCCACCTACCAAATGAATGGTTAAGATCAACTCTCACCTACCAAAATGTATGGTTTGGATTGATTCCCACCTAACAAATGGAGAGCTAGGATTAATTCCTACCTACCGAAATGGACGGCCACGATCCATTTAATCTAACGGTTTACAATGGCCTTCTAGAATATTACATATATGTGCCAAAATGTAAATGTGCGGGAAATCTCGTATGAACCTTTGCGGGGCATGACACTAAGCTCCTATCCTTAACTTTGACTGAGTCAACAAGAAATGAGATAAATTTTTCCTCATTTAGCCCTTAAAATAAATATATATTTTCAATTTTATCTATAAAATATTAAAATTAATAAATGTAACCATTTTCTTAACAACAAATCCATGTCTTCTTATATAAATAAAATGTTGAGCTTTTTCTAATCTTATGTCAGTCACAAACTAAGTTTACCTGAATTTGAATCTTAATTTTTTTTATGATTTATATGATATCCAAAAGATATTTTTATAATAAATTAATAATTTATGTAGAAATATTAATTTGATTATCTAAAATTTAAATGATAAAATAGCAAAATTACAAGAGATCATTTAATATGTTTTTTGTATTTACATTTTTTTATCAAAGGAAAATAAAATTTTTAACCACTTCAAATGGAATAGGATCTTGAATGCCCACTAAGAGTATAAACTCCTATATCATTAGAACAAAAGCCCTTGAATTTGTATTTACATATTTAATATAATATATTTATATTTTTTTAATTATCCATAACATTGTGGCAAACACTATATTAACATTTAGAAATAAAGACAAATGAAATTTGAATTTAAAAAGTTAAGTCTATCCCATCTCTTGTTTTATTTTTTATTTCATCCTTTACAATATTTTTTAGTCAAATTTATTATTTAAATTTATCATTTAAATTTAGTTTTTTTTATTGTTTTTTGAATTTTAAAAAGATGTAACATTTCACTTCCACTACTGACATGTCACTATATCATATCAACATTATTGTCATACTAAATGCTGATATGATATGATGATATGTCAGCATTGGAGATGATAAATTATATTTTTCTAAAATACAAAAAATGGAGCAATATAAATAAAAAGTTGAATTCATAAAATAAATTGAATAAAAAATATTTTAATATAGCTGAATAACGAAACAGAATAAATATTGAATGCCTTATGCTTTTATGTCATTTAAAAACATAACTATGTTGAATTAAAAAAAAGGTTAAGTTTATTCAACCCAACATATCCATATTTAGAGTTGTAATGAATGAAACAATTAATAAATTATCATATTTTGGTTAAAAAAAAGTTATTACAATTAATGAATTGAATTCGAGTTTAAAAATATTATCGAACACGAGTTCAGTACTATTTATTTTGTTAGCTTGTAAATATATTCATTTAGAAATTTGTGAATGTGTTTATTTAAAAGTTCGAAAATATATTTGTCTAAATTTCATTTAACATTCGTTTATATTATATTTTGTTATCAAATTTTTGTCATTATTAATTAACGAGTTTAAATTCAAATTTTTATTATTATTAATTAACGGGATATACTCTAAATTTTATCATTATTAATTAATAAATCGAACTTAAATTTTTGTTATTATTAATTAACCAACAAAATTTGAATTTAACTTTTTAAATATAATAAATAAATTTTTTACAAACTAAATTCAAAACGTCTACAAATTTAATAATTTTAAAATCACCTAAATTCAAAATTAAATATAAAAATTTAAATTAATACTCTGTTCGATTAAATTCGTATGCGGATTTTTCCAAGCAGCAAGTTGCAATGGGAAAAGGCGCGGAAGAGGGATATTTATGTAAATTGACAAACGATTTGCGGCGGCGTCCTCCATACACGTGGTCTCTCTGTATTTTCTCTCTTGTCCAAAGACAAAGAAGGTGAATAAAGAGCCAAGGGAGGCAGAGGCTGTTTCGCCTGCAGTGAGCTACGAACACGATGGCTTCGCAATCAATATTTTCATTATCGGCGGCGATCAAACCATCATATTCCTCCTCGCCGAGCAAGCTTACAGCAGTTACTCCGCTACTTGTTACCGCCCGCTCTCGGTCCGTCTACTTCCCTCGCCTCCCGATGGTATCTGGTAACTTGTCTTTTAGAGTCAAGTCAAACTCCACCAGGATCGCCTCCATACGCTGCGGTAATTATCTCCATATTTTCTTCTACTTCGTCGGTATCTTACATCTAATATTTTTCATATCCACTGAATTATGGAGTCACACCGTACAATTTTGAACTGGATCTGCCTACTAATCATTGAAACTAAAATGGGGTTCTTAATTTTTATTCAAATTTTCAAAATAAACGTATTTTTACAGAGAAAAGGTTTCAAATTTTGGGATTAATTTGGCGATAATTGGTGGTTACAGCTTTATCTCCTGAGCTGAAATCTACTTTGGATAAAGTGGTCACATCGCAGAAAATTGTTCTTTTCATGAAGGGAACTAAGGAGTTTCCTCAGTGTGGATTTTCTAACACTGTAGTGCAAATTTTGAATTCGCTGAATGTACCTTATGAAACAATTAATATACTGAAGAATGAAGTTCTGCGTCAAGGATTGAAGGAGTATTCTAGTTGGCCAACCTTTCCTCAACTTTACATAGATGGAGAATTTTTTGGTGGATGTGATATCACTGTTGGTACGTTCAATTTTTGTTGCTATTTTTTTATCATGTTGAATATATAATTACTGCCATTTGGAATGTTGCCTATGAGTTTTGTGTCAGTAGAGTTTTCTTTCTTTATGGAGATGTCATAATTGAAACTTTCAGATGTAACTATTAAATTTTTGTTTGTATTATATCAATTCTGGGCTTCAAAAGTTTTCTCTGTTATTTTTGGCCTGCAAAGACTGCTAACTTTTACATATGAGTTGGTGGAAAATTTAGTGTGCTACTCTGTGGACTATTTTGTATTTAGTTGCGAGTGTTGGCTAAGCTTGCACCTATACATGTAGATGTAGTATTCTTGGTTTGTTCTGTCTCCCTATTCTATGCTTAACATGGAAGTTACAGATAATGGCTCTGGCATAACCTGTCTGGATGAGCAGTGTTAACAAATAAGAAGTTTCTGTATGGTATGAACTGCACTCGAGATCAGAATACCATTTTAAGAAAATGCTCTGACTTCTGGGATGCTGATCCTTTAAGACCCATTCCTTGTTATATTAGATATGTGAAGACCTGAACTAAAAATTTCTTAATTACCCTTAACTTGTGTCCATAATGATGTCTAAATTAATTTCTTTTCTCAAGACTCAATGAACATAAACCTTCCCATATATCACAGGATAAAGGTTAAAACCTTTTGAAGTTGAATAGACAAAGGTATGTCTCATGTCTATGAAGTTTGTGGGATGAAATATTAACTTTCACCTGGAGAATTTGGCAGAGCTTTTCATTTCTAGGGGGATTAAGAAGGTTTGCTCTTCGTGAAAATGTTCATCTTTATTTACAGAGGTGTATCTCAGTTGTAGAACGTGTCTTGGCTCATCGCATTACAACTATTCTTGATCTGAGCAATATTGATGTAAACCTATATGATAGGTGATGTTGAGGATAAAGCCCTCTAATTATCTGGTCACCATATCTTGCTTTGTCTTTCTATGATAGATAAATTAAGTTGTTATTTTTTTTAAAGGGAAGTTTCAATTGCTTTGACCACAGTATGGTGTCTTCACCTCTAATGTTATGGAGTTTATGCTGTAATATTTGCATTTGCATATTATGCGTACTCAACCTGAATATGATACATGTATTTACATTTCTAACTATTCTTGTTTACTGTATGTTAATGTTTGAATGTTTGATTTGCAGATGCATATAAAAGCGGAGAATTGCAAGAATTATTGGAGAAAGCACTGTGCTCGTGATTCTCTTGGATGTGGAAGGTTATTATACCATTGACTTACTGAACTTGGTTGTGATTGAAAAGTTTGCACCTTATGTGGAGTCTGTTCGTGTTCGTATTCATGGTGTCAGCTAAACTATTTACCATATTCACAGGATAGTTCTTCCAGTAGTTTAGATTTGCGTTAGGGTGGAGGATGCTAGCTGCCTATGTCATAGGGGGATTTTCAACTGCAGATGTTCCTATTCAAAAATGCCAAATTGAATAGGTATATCAGATAAAACTGGATCCAAAATCTCTTAAAATTTAATTTTAACTAATGGATATAAAACGAATAATGACTAGGTACTTGTCATTGGAAAGAATTATATTTGTATATCAATGAGATTTGAACCACATTTATACGTTTTCTGTTATCTTCACTTGAGTTTCTCATATCAGTCCTGTGTTTTATACCAACCTGCAATTCCCCAAATTGCCTTTTCTTGTCAAATCCTGCATTTATTATACTTGAAGATTTGAAAGACAGGTTTGGGTCCAACAAGCGAAGATTTCTTTTGATCTATTCTGCTTAATTATCTACCAAATTGAAAAATTAGCTTGGTTATATATAAGCGCGTGTCTTAGTATTTCTGACTCTGGACGGGAAATGATTATTAGGTGCATGCTGCTTGAGTAACTTTGTCCGTCCTGCTTCTACTCCTGAGAGAGAGTCCCATATGGAAGCTTCCTCGGTCTAAGGAAACTGCAACTAGTCTACAATTTGTTGTGTAATAAGCTAAACAGAGCTTTTTTTTTTCTTTAATAATAATTGAACAATTGGATCATAATAAGTATCAGTAGTTGGAAGAAAGAGATGAAGTGCTTCTGCCGAGCTAAAACTACCAAATGGAAAAAATTCTCCTATTGGACTATTAGGAGACTTGAACTCGAGATCTGTTGGGGTTTGAGTTGGATTCAAGCTGAGTATTAGCACAACATATATAGTAGCAACTTCTTTTGAACATCATCGTATTGCATATTCTTTGGAAAAGAAATTCGTAATTATTATTATTATTATTATTATTATTATTATTATTATTATTATTATTATTATTATTATTATTATTATTATTATTATTTTGTAATGCACATTCAAACAATTAAAAACGAATCAAAAAGAATTCTGAATAATAAGAGAAATATTTCTTTCCAATATAAAAATGATCATACAGAAAAGAGCGTGACATGTGTTTGATTACACAAGCACTTGAGTGTGATTTAGTACATGTCAACAAAAGTATATCAGCATCTTGTATTCATCCCAACACCAGTTACGTAGACGTTGCTTTCCAATTTTACAACTAAATAAAAACGACCCACCTTTTGCCAGCAGGGATGTTTAATTTTGAAAACCAGCTGCCAATTTTTCTCTCAATATTTTCCTTAAGATTTTGCCTGATGGTGCCTTTGGAATTGATTCTATAAAGAGTACACGGTTTATTCTTTTGTAAAACACAACCTGCAGAATTTACCAATTGAATCATCAATAAACTTACATATATAAATGCCTACGAAAAAAAGAAAAGAAATGGAAGGCTTAAAATATACCTGTTTGGAAATGTACTGCTTAATCTCGTCCTCAGTAATTTTAGAGTTGTCTGATCTGACAACAAATGCAACTGGGACTTCTCCAGCACCTTCATCTTTCATTCTGAAAATTAAAGTATAAATTAGGCATGTAAATTTATAATTGAAATGAATATATTATTTGGAGGATTTCAAAATCTTCAACTTACGCAACCACAGCAGCATCAGATATTTCAGGATGAGCTAAGAGCATGGCCTCAAGTTCGGCCGGGGCGACCTGATACCCTTTGTACTTGATCAATTCCTTCAACCTATCCACAATGAAGAGCTCATCATTATCATCAATGAAGCCAATGTCACCCGTGTGTAACCATCCTTGTTTGTCTATGGTTCTTGCTGTAGCCTCAGGATCATTAAGGTATCCTGAAAACATGATTGAAGTGTTAATTTCCATAATGTTAGTTCTTCTCTAGGTTCATTCTGTCTTGATTTGTTTATTTTAATTATCTCTGCATTAGTGCGTGTACCTTTCATGATTTGATCTCCTCTAATGCAAATCTCTCCAGGCTGGTTTCTTGGTAGGGAGAGTCCCGTGTCAGGGTCAACAATCTTCATCTCTGCATTCCTCACTACAGTACCACAAGCCCCTGCTTTTATCTCAAATGGTTCCTTGGCAAATGCCAAGCACATGGCCAGCACAGGCCCTGCCTCTGTCATTCCATATCCCTGTACATTTAATTTAACCATTATTTTCCTCCCATTATTAGCCCTCTAAATATTTCCTCATTCAACAAAGTTGTTCAACATTTTTTTTTTGGTTGGATTTGATTTGAACTCCAAACCTCATAACTCTAATTAACTCTAATCATCAACAGCGCCATTAAGTTAAAAAGTTATATATGGGTCTTTGTCTTTTCATAACTATTTTAATATATAAATATATATATATAGTTTGGGATATGGAGATTTTGAAATATTTTCTTGGTATGATCCCGACATGCTTTAAAAGGCATTAGAAGGATGATGGAGTTGCTAATCAATTTATGATCACAGACAGGCCGCCGTTTAATAAGTTTTTTCCTTTTCAATCCTAATCTGTCAATGGTCAGTAAAAGCATACGACAAGTGGGGGGAAAAGTCAAATATCAAGTTCGGCCACCAAGCTAAGCTACTTTTAAAATTTTAATTTTTATTAATTAATTAATTAATTATTTATATTATATATATATATATATATATATATATATAATATTGTACGAAGCACCACTAGTTAAGGAATAAGACAAAGCACCAGATGGCTGAGTAGGTATCCTGTTAGGATAATTGTAGATCTAAAAGTTGAATGCTTCATACATTCTCTAACACATTCTGATAATAAGAGATAAATTTTTTAAAAATAATTTTTTTATTTTTTTCTCTTTTATTTTTAATTTTTTTTCTTCTCATCACAAAAAAAAAAAGAAAGTATTTTTAACATTTCTGATAGTTAAAAACTATAGCTATCTATAATTTCTTTATTATCTTTCCGATTTGAAAAAAAAAAATCTCTTTTTATTTTGCCACATTAATTGGACAACTTTGCAATTTGGATTTTTGCTTCTTGCATATTTAGACATATATCATTTTATCCAGCAATATTTGAGGTAAGAAATTTCCTTCTCCATATATATATATATATATAACAATTTTTATAAATCAGGCTAATTATATATACAAAATGTTCATTATTTTACATAAAAGAAAAAAAATTCCATTAACTTCTCCATATATATGTCAAGTCATTTATTTTTTTAGTAAAATATTTTAAGTCTAATTTAATTTTTTAATTTTAGAAATAAAATCAGCATTACCAAGCTTAAACCGATTGGTTAAGTCAACTTATTAGGATGAAAAGTAAAATCTAACTACATATTTTCGCTTAGATAAAAATAAAATAAAAAATTGAGGGTTTTTCTTGGCTAGATTAAAATTTTTAGTATTGATAAATAAATTTATATCATATTTTATCATATATATAAAATAATTGTTATACGAGAAAATATAATTAAATTAAGTATTACGGTATTACCTGACCAAGAAGAGCTTGAGGAAACTTGGCTCTCACAGCATCTTCAAGCTCCTTCCCCAAGGGAGCGGCTCCAGACTTGAGCATCCTAATCGATGACAAATCGTAGTTATCGGTTTCCGATGACTTAGCGATGGCCAGAACTATCGGCGGCACAATCGGAGCAATCGTCACCCTATATCCCTCAATCAGCTGCAACAGCAGATTAATCTCAAACTTGGGCATTATCAAAATGGCTGCCCCAACTCTCAGTCCGCACAGCATTATGGAGTTCAGAGCGTATATATGGAACATAGGCAGCACGCATAGTATCACATCTTTGCTATGGAAATACAAGTTTGGATTGTCTCCATCAACCTGTTGAGCCACGCTGGTGACCAGCCCTTTGTGGGTCAACATCACCCCTTTCGGCAACCCTGTTGTCCCGGAGGAATACGGTAGCGCCACCACGTCCTCGGGAAATAATTCCACCTCCGGTAACTCTGATTCATCCGCCTGTGTCAGCTCAGAAAAATGCAAACAGCCATCTGGGGCTGAGTCAATACACATGATTTTGACATTCTGATCATTACCCAATTCCTTTACTTTCTCTGCGTAAGCAGCTTGTGTGATTATTAGCTTCGTGTTCGATGACTTGGCTTGCTTAGCTATCTCTGCAGGGGTGAACAGAGGGTTGGCTGCGGTGGCAATGGCGCCGCGAAAGGAGGCTCCGAGAAAGGCGAGGACGAACTGAGGACTGTTGTGTAATAAAAGCATTATAACTTCTCCTTGTTTGATGCCTAACTTGTTAAGCCCAGAAGCCACTCTGCGTGCAGTGAGTTCAACCTCTGCGTATGTATAGATTTCCCCTGTGGCGCCATTAATCAAACAAGGCTTTGATGAATGATTAGCAATGTTTTCGAATACATATGAATGAAGAGGAAGATGCTTGGGGATGTAGATGTCAGGAAGCTTGGAGCGGAAGATGATTTCTTCTTGTTGATAATTTAGTGTGGTTTCCATTAGAGGAGCTTGTAATTAAGTAGCAGAGAAGGAAAAAAAAAGGAAGGATGATGATAATGATGATAAAAATGAGGGACTGTCTTTATGATTTTGGAGTTCCCTCTGAGAGAAGAAGAGGATGATTGCTCACATTGATATAGAGATGTCTGGGTGAAGATGTTGGAGATGGTTGGTGAAAGGAGAAAATGGGTATTTGTGGAAATGGTGGAGCATAAAATAGGAAAAAGATCGGGATTGAAAGAGAAAATATATTTATAATAATAAAGTTTGGATGTAATTAAAAAACATTTTCTCACTGTTTGTTCGATGAGTATATTTTACACGATTACATACAGGCCAAAGATGCAAAATGTTCAATTTAACCCAAATTTAAGTTTAGAGCTTAATGAGGGTCGAAATATTAAATTTGGGTGATTTTTAACCCAAAATTTTAACTTGGTATACTCGTGTGTTTCACAACATAAATAAAGTGGAGTAAAGCAAATGAAATCTCCTGATCACGTACGTCCATGCTCTAATCAAACTTAGTTAATGTTGTCTAAGGTACATATATAGAGCAACCTCCAATTAGCCTTCTATCATTGTCGCTACACTCATAGTCGTAGACTCACTGCCACTGTTCTCTCTCTCTCTGCTTCATAAACAATCATGACCCTTGAGGTGCATAGGTTCATCCATTTCTACTCTACAGTCCAATCCCGGCCATTAGCAAAAGGGTTCCATTTTAGACTATTTACTAATGTGACTATACCCTATTTCTCAGGCTCTAAATCTAGTGTATTGTATTAATATTGAAACCATATGCATTGATCCAATTAAAAAAATAAAGTGATACTTCAATTGTTGCTTTAGTACAAAAGTATTGAGCTAAATTGGGATGGTTTATAAATTTAGGGGGTCATTTTGAGGTAATACTCAAAGAACGTGGCTGCTTTTTCATAAATACCATTCTCCTTCAAAAAATAATTGAAGGGTGGGGTTTGGTGAATGGGCAAGATGTATTTGTGGAGTGAGGGTTGGTGGGAATGGATTATTATTGGTAGAGGTTAGAATGTGGGGTCCAGGGGTTTGGTATGCCAATGTGATGAATGGTGATGAAAAGGTTGACTTTTAGAGGCAGAGAAGAGGAGAAGAGAGGAAGTGGATTTTTCTTCTTTTTTTTTTTTAAAAAAAAAATTAATTGGTTATTGTTACTTTTTATTTCACCAGACTAATCCATTTTTAGTTGGGCAAAATTGTCAGCTGTTGATGTTGGACCGCTGCCCTTCACCTACCTTCACACGCAAATGCCAAAACTTTGCTCTTTTTGTTAAATTCGCTTCATTCTTTTATCTTGATTTGATACATCCTTCTTTTTTCTCTTTCGCTTTTCTTTTATTTTTTTTAAGAACATTTTTTCTATCTTTTTATGCATATAGATTTATATATTTCTTTAATTTTTAATTCTAATCTAAAATAAATAAATCAAAAAATCTTTTGTTTTTCCCTTTTTTTTTTATTGATATGAATAAAATTCTCTCTTGATATAAATCAACGCCTCAATATCATATCTCTTACTCGAGAGTTGAGAGAGTATACTAAATGACCGATTAAGATAGCTAATATGTGTGAACATTTTAATTTCGAGTTTATTCATGTAATTTATTACAAAATCATTGTTTTCATTAAATAAAAAAAAAGTGGTATAGAGTGGATTTTTTTATATTGTACAACCCATTGGGCAATTGAGCTTTTGACTCAAGAAAATGTTAGTATTAAGTATTAATTTTTATTTAACATTTTAGAACTCAAATGTTGCTTCATTTTAAATAAATAAATAAATAAATAATCCGGAGTAAAATCGATCCATGACGGCAGAGGAAATTAGGAATACCAAGATTGATCATAATTCATAGGGAATGGGAAATGGCGGCATTTACGTCGAAGCTCACAATTGATTATGTACATGTGGGTTGGTATCGGACACAGAATTAATAATTCAATATGCTGCTTAGTAAATAAGAAATTGGATTTGGTACACATTTCTCATTTGACCGACCTAGTGGGACCTACACTTTCCAACCCACCAAATATGAAAAGAAAATTTTCTACCCAAAAAAAAATTATATTTTTTATTTGCAATTTAAATCATGATTTTTGTAGTTATTTATTTTCAATTCAAGTGTTCATTTAGATTGTCATTGATTTCTGAATATACTCTTAGATTTTCATCCAAATATAAATAGAAATGGAAGTATCTAATAGTAAAGTTGAACTAAAAAGGAATTATGAAAATCATGGTTAAAAAGGATTTTAATAAAAAAAACAAACACTCAAACGTTTTTTTTTTTTAAATTTTTTCCTTTTTTTTTAAATGTCCTTTCTATAAAATGTGCCGCAGTTCAGGTAAATAATAATTTTTTTTCCTTTTCAAAATCATTATAATTTAGAGCATCTTCTTCGGATATAAAGATTAAATATGCTAGGAAAAAAAAAGTAACTGGAGTAAAAGTAAATTATTACACTGTTCATGTTATGTAATTGAAATTAAACAATCTTACAATTTTAATTATGTTGTGCTTTAACCTTAAATAAACCTAGTGGCTTCTCTTTGAATTCTTGAGTATATTTCTTGTGCACTTGGACATGTTATTTTGTATTCCGCAAGGTGTTAATTGGATGATTGATCGTTTAAATTTGTCCACTTGGGCATTTGTCTTTCTGGGAATTATGCCTTTCACTTCGACCTCGTTTGGGCGAGCTCCGGCCTCGACAATAACAGTTGCATCTCTAATTCTAAGCCCGTATGACAAATTAAGACATGTTCTTGATCTGAAGATCATTGAAAAAAAGATTTTTTTTATTGCTGAAAAATGTTTTAAGGTGTCTTCATATATAAGAAAAAAAAATATTAATAAGCTTTTATTTAATGATAATAGAGTGAGCTCCATGTCCTCTAATAATAATAATAATAATAATAAGATGCTCATGAAAATCTCTTGGAATTATATGATTTTATAAAGAAATGAGTAAAATAATTAGTAGAGAAACGAAGATTTCGCCGTATGACAGTCAATTTCTATATATTTAATCCTCTCATACAAATATAATTATGAGCAATATGCATAATGAATTGATTTTTCAGAAATAAAAGAGCAAGTTGAGGACAAGCAATTTATAAATCATTCCATTGAATCATCGAAGTAGCAACAGTCACTGAATTACTCGTTATTACACATTCATACTCAATTATCTAACATATACATTAAGCATCGGACTGAAATGGCCCGATTTATCAATCACATTCACCAAAGTTGCAGGAATTGTCATCAATCTTCAAGGAATCGCAGAATCTACATTGATATAATCTTTGTCTAGGAGTTGCATTAGCATTGAGTAGGAACATCCTCCTCAGCTTCCTCATTTTCTCAATATTCAATTGTTTTGGTAATTATCAGCTTGCTGCTCCTCTGCTTCTTCTTCCTTCTCATTGCCTTGATCTTCTTCCTCTCGTGTACTCTCCAAATCTCCATCATTCACTTTTCTTGATTCAAGAATATTTCTGATTTGGTCCTTGTAGAATTGCTCTTGAAATTCCATCTAACCCAAAAAGATTTTATACGAAGTAGACTTAATTCAGCTTTTTTAATACTAATTCATTATTAGTAGCAATATATATTTGAAAGGAATTAATTATACCTCTTCCATGTGTTGCTGATGCTGCTCTGTGACCTTACGTCTCATAACCTCCGTTTCTTTCTTTGCCATTTGAAGCTTCTCCTTCAATGTATTGTAAGATTCTTCAAAATTTATGGCCTGTACTCTATTCTGTTGATGGTTGTCATCGCTCATTTGCCTGATTTGGTTCACCACCATTTCTTGGTACCATCTCATCTCATATTTAATCTTAGCCTTACCTGATTAATAACAATTATGCAGCAGCTCAGATCATATACTAATAAAAAAGAATACATATTTATGAATTGAAATTAGCCAAATGACAAGTATGTCTAACTTGAAATGCTGTTGAAGTCATCCACATCTTCTTTCAATGCCAAGTAACCATAGAGTTGACGCTCTCTGGTTGGTAGGAAGTAGATTGGCCGACAGTTCCAAGCATTTCTATCAGTGCCTTCCTCTGTAAAATGCTTATGCAGGCGCTCTGCCTCTAAATAACCCCTCGCTGAGCTCTCGAAAATCAGCATACTCATCCCGCAGTGTCCCCCGTAATTATAAGATTGTTGAGCCTTGACAATGGCATCATATGAGCTGAACATGTCCTTCAGTTGTTTATTTGTTATTCCGATCCACTGAAATTCACAATTCCATATTAGTTTCATAATTTAACTCGAGAAAATCTATCGAAAAAGTATAAAAATCTCACCTTATTGTTCTCATCCCTTTTGTAGATTGTGTTGACAATGACAACCATGGGAGGCCAAACTATCTCTTGATCTTTCTTATCTTCTTTAAGCCCTTTCCATTTTGCAGAAGAAATAGCAGAAGCAGCTTTACGTTGCAACATTTCTTCAAGCAGTTGCGCGAGCTCTCGATGGAGCCTCACCCTTGTTGACCCTTTCGTTTTAGCATGCTGGATGAGGGTCCGCAGGCCGAGGTACCGTTTAATGGCGAATGCACCTCCTCGGCATGCTGGACAATGCCATTGCCTATTTGGGTCACTCATCTCACCTTCATTGCTTAGATATTCCAATCCCTTAATAAATTTCTTGAACCATTTACTCTTCTTGCAAGTCTCAGGGCTCCTTGGACATGCATCTGATTCATAATCATCTGTATCAGCATCTTCATCAGAATTATCACTATCATCACCATCACCATCATCATCAATGGTTTTCTTCGTAGTATCGCTTGCAGTTGCCTCCTCATACTTCCTTTTATGAACTGTCTGCTTCACATTTTCTGAACCCACTTTCGTATACAAATTTTTGCTGTCGTCATTGATTTAAATCAAATTTGAGTCGTTTTCAGATATAAAGCAGTCATTTAAACAGAGCAAAAGAACGCAGTAACTATCTCTTAAGCTTAGGATTGCAACTTTACTAGAAATAAAATGAACTACTTGGTTGAAGAACCAGCTAATGATTGATTTGTTTTAGAAATGCCTTTTTCCTTGTTTTTCCTAATTGTTTTCCTTGGCAGTCTCTATCAACCGATTTCTAAAATTATTTAGGGAGTTAATTCGCTAGACCATACTTGACATGTTCAGATTCTTATAAAGTGCATTTGAATTCTACTAAAATTGGCAGAAATTTACAATTTAATTCTGATATTCATAAACTATGTACCTTAATATGTATTCTGTGTGTTAGACTTTTAAGATTATCAAACATGAATTCACTTCAAAATGAAACGTACAAATTAGCAAATAGAATGGATTTTATATCCTTTGGCTCCAAAAACAGTGCAAGGAATTTTCACATAAAAACTTTTCTTGAAAATATTTAGAATTTACAATGAACTGCATACGTGCCATTTCTGGGAGCTGTATCTAATGCTCAAATTATCAGTAAAAGCTGCAAAATTATCATGTTAATATCCAACACTAAATTAGAACAACTTAACGGAGCACCATCATCAATAATAAGCTCCAACTCATCAAATTAATTCATATAAATTGAAACCAAAACACTGACCTGCAACTAAAATTTGGAATCGGCTCCATAGACGGTGCTTTTTCCCACCGAATGCTTGTATATTTAGAGGGCAAGTGCTTATAGGTATCGAATTTTAGGACATAATTGCAACTAAAACCTGGACAAGCAACAATCTTTATGCCCGTTTTGATATTTTCCCCCTCATAATTTCTTAAACAGTCGAAGCAAACTGGGTGACCACAGTCGCCATTCTTCAGCTGATCATATTCTTTTCTTTCTCTGCAACCTTCACAGAAACCTAGAGATGAACTTGGGCCAGAAGTTGGAAATTGAGAACTGAGCAGAGAGGTCTTTAAAGCCTCTTCAAACTGCAGTTCTTCTGCAAATGCAGTTTGACCACAGTCGCCATTCTTCAGCTGATCGTTTTCTTTTCTTTCCCTGCACCCTTCACAGAAACCTAGAGATGAACTTGGGCCAGAAGTTGGCAATTGAGAACTGAGCAGAGAGGCCTTTAAAGCCTCTTCAAACTGCAGTTCTTCTGCAAATGCAGTTTGACCACAGTCGCCATTATTCAGCTGATCATTTTCTTTTCTTTCCCTGCACCATTCACAGAAACCTAGAGATGAACTTGGGCCAGAAGTTGGCAATTGAGAACTGAGCAGAGAGGCCTTTAAAGCCTCTTCAAACTGCAATTCTTCGGCAAATTCATTTTGACCACAGTCGCTATTCTTCAGCTGATCATTTTCTTTTCTTTCCCTGCAACCTTCACAGAAACCTAGAGATGAACTTGGGCCAGAAGTTGGCAATTGAGAACTGAGCAAGGAGGCCTTTAAGGCCTCTTCAAACTGCAGTTCTTCTGCAAATGAAGCATCACAGAATTGCTGAAGTTCATCTTCTTCATTTTTGTTCGAGAAAGATAGCTTGGGGATATCATTTAGGGGAAGGAGGTTAAAGGCTGGTGCTTTTGCCATATTGCAAAATCTTGATGGATAGTTGGTATCTCTATAAATCAACTGTATTTAACTAAGTAACAACTTCACTTGGAAGTTGATTGCTTAGTGAATACTGAATACTGGGTGTGTGTAAAGCTGGGCAACTTCTTTGAGGGGCGAATCCTTTTGGACTAATGATTGACCTGCTTTTGTTGTGGGACTGTGAGGACCATGGGTATGTTCTATGGGCTCTTTCTTTTGGCGCAATGAAACCTAAAAAGAAAAAAAAATTCTTAAATTTATATTTCTTGACTTATAAATTTAAGATTATTATAACTACTTGCACGATTTCACTAATTTTTAGTTCAATAACTTAATGCATAATTAATTATTTATATTATTCCACTTCTTCCACAAGGAGATCACATTGACAAGTAATCTCCTCTGAGGATGTCTTTAGCTCATGTGACTTTAGTCATAGAACTTAGATTATGATATAATCTAAGTTCTATGACTAAAGTCACATGATCTAAAGTCATCCTCAGAGGTGTAATGTTATAAAATGGAAAAAAGAAAGGCAATTATTGCTTAGAATTTGAGCCTGTGATAAAATATTATGTAACCAAAGTGATGATTAATTTGCTTACATGCCACCTGATTTTATTAATTTATTTCCTTAAATTGGTTTGGTGTTTGTGTAAGATCGCATAATTCAACAAAGGAAATAAAATTCGAAGTATAAAATTAGGAACACAATCGGTATTAGGAAAACTAAGATATAAGGTTAAGCTGATTAATTAAAAAAATTTATCAAATATATCTTTGGTTAATTTGTTGGGTATGAAACAACTATCAACATGACTGGTCAAGGTTTATTATTTTCTTTATAACTTTTATAGTGATTAATTTGGATTGGAAAAAATATATATATTTTAGTTTATAATAATTAATTTTGATTTGTGATAATTAACATTTGACTATAGGTAGTTGATAAAATTACCAGTTATAGCAATTCATTATGCTTTTTTGTAATTAATTATTGTAATTAATAAAATTGAGAAAATTGATTTTAATTTATAATAATTTATAGAGTTATAATGATTAATTTTAATTTAGGATAATTAGTTGTGTTTTATGACAATTGATAAAATTGTGGTAATTAATTAATTGATCCTCAAAATTGTTTAAATCAAACAGAATGATAATATTTTTGGTTCAATTATCTTTCAAATATATTTCAATTTATTCAGCTTACATAACTTCATTTGGGTCCTAAATTGAGCCGAATAAATGCACATCCCTTCTAGTTCTTGACAGTCGAAATGAGGGAAATTCTCTAAACTGTTGCATATTACTATTGCATGATGACAGTACAGGCACTCAATAGTCGTGTAGTCAGGCAGGGGCTAACAACAATGCTTACAGGTATAGAATGAGTTATTGGATATAGATTTTGAGATTTCACAAAAAAAATTTAAAAAAAAAAAACGAAATCATCATAAAAATAGGTCAAAATATAATACGAATAAATAAAAATATTATTTTTTAAATTAAGTTATCGATACAATAAAAAAATAATTATATTTAAGAAAAAAGAGAATAATGATCTACATTTTTTGAAACGGAAAGTGAATTTATCTTTTTAAGATGGGAGTAATAACCAAATAAGAATTAATATAGTTCCTAAGCTTTAATTTGGAGGTAAAAATTTAACTTACCTTAAAGGAAATGAAATGAAAATTTTAATTTTCTATTCATTGTTTAGATTTTTTTTAGACAAAAAAAAAAGCACAAAGTAAGTTAAATTTATATCCTACAAATTATAGTTATTTCTCACCTTACAACATAAGTGATTTCTTATTTACTTTCAAATCCTATCAATTTGGAAAGAAATAATTGTGACACACCAGAGTAATTTGAGAAATTTAATTCTCCTCTATTTATTTTTATTCACCTCTTAACTTTTTATTGATACCAAAAAAAAAAAAGAGTGAAAATTATATATATTTATTTTCTTTTTTTAAAAAAAAGAGTGAAAATTATATATATTTATTTTCTTTTTTTTTTCTTACCCTCAATTATACTCAAACAAAATAGTCCATATAATAACTTCAACATAATAATAATTAGAGAAAAATATTTTTTTTAAAAAAAAGGAAATGTAAAGGAAAAAGGAGCGCTCTGACTCCTCACAGAAGTAGTAGTTTCTATCTTCAAAGAGTCAAACACCAATGAAAATAGACTTCTTTCCAAGCGAAGTCGCTTCTCAAACAAGTCCCTTCTTCCTTTAAACACATATCTTTTTGTGTTACTTAGTTAATTTTGAACACGTATCTTAAAAAAATACCAACAAGTCTTTTGTTTTTCTTTTTTTTTTATTGATATAAATAAATCATCTCTCGATATAAATCAACACATCAATATAATATCTATTACTTGAGAGTTGAGATAGTATATTAAGTGACCGATTGAGATAACTAAAATGTTGCAAATTCATCAATTAAAAATGTAATCTATTTGATTTTAACTTTATACTTTTTATGTGTAAACATTTTAATTTATAATTTATTAATTCATGTAATTTATTACAAAATCATTGTTTTCATAGAGAAAAAAAAGTGGTATAGAGTGGGTTTTTTTATCGTACAACCCATTGGGCAATTGAGCTTTCGACTAAAGAAAACGTTAGTATTAAATATTAATTTTTATTTAAAATTTTCATAACTCAAATGCTAGTTTCATTTTAAATTAAAAAAAATAATCCGGAGTAAACCGATCCATGATGGCATAGGAAATTAGCAATTACAAGATTGATCATAGCGGCATCCACACAATTGATTATGTACATGTGGGGTTGGTATAGGAGACAGGATGAATAATTAATTCAATATGCTGCTTAGTAAATAACAAGTTAAATTTTGTACAAATTTCTCGTGTGACCGATCTAGTGTGGGACCAACACTTTCGAACCCACCAATTATGAAAAGAAAATTTTCTACCCAAACAAAAAATTACAAAAAAAAATCTCTATTTTTGAAATTAAAATTATATTTTTTATTTGCAATTTAAATAATAATTTTTGTAGTTATTTATTTTCAATTCAACTTTTCATTTAGACTGTCATTCATTTCTAAATATAAATCTAATATGGTATATATCCTCTTATTTTTATCTAAATTATAAGCAGAAATCGAAGAATCCAATAGTAAAGTTGAATTAAAAAGGAATTATGAAAATCATGGTTAAAAAGAATTTTAATAAATAAATAAATAACACTCAAATTTTTTTTTAATTTTTCTTTTTTTTAATGTGATTCATATAAAATGTGACACACTTCTGGTAAATAATTATTTTTTTTCTTTTCAAAATTATTATAATTTAGAGCAATTTTAAAGATTAAATTTCTCACGGAAAAAAGATGTAAGTGTAGTAAAAATAAATAATCAGTAAAGTTACAATGTGATAGTTCTCCTAAAAATACAAGAGTTAATTACCTTTTACTCTCAAAATTTATAAGTATTCGTCTGACATTTTAAAATTTTATCTCAATGGGTTGTTCCATTATATTTTATGTTAGAAAAAAATATTGTAAAATGATTAAAAAAAATTTTTATAATAATTTTTTCTAATAAAGAGAAAATATTATTTACTTCATAAAATTTGACATATTATACTAATATCCGTGAAATTTTAAAATTTATACTTTTTGTCTCATGGGGTTAAGACTTAAAAGTAGTTTTGAGATTTTTTTTAATTATCTAGATCTCCTATTAATGGTAAAATCATTAAAATTAACAGAAAAAATATATAATCTAATGAAAATAAAATAGAAAAAATAAATAAAATAATATTAAAACTTCAGAATTAGTATTGTATTATGTTAAATGTTAGGAGGTAAATAGTAATGAATCCAAAATATAATTATTAACAATATGCATAATTAATTGATTTACAGAAAATAAAAAGGCAACTTGAGGACAACCAATTTATTAATCAACCATATGGTAAATACTGTTGTGGAAATCGGGTTAGTTTACACCATAGTGAATAATTATGCCAAAAATTAAGATAAAAAAAAATTTCCAAGTAGTTGGTGGAGTCACAAATGATCTCCCTTAAAAACCAACTTCTTTAGACTCTTAGAGTCTTGCTGATATAATTTTTCTCAGATAATTTAAAACACAATATATCACAAAGTAAATGACCTGACAATAGCTATTAAATAGACAATAAAGAAAACACCAGAATTTAACGAGGTTCGACCAATTATGCCTACGTCCTCGGATACTACTAAAGTAATATTCCACTATTTCAAAGAAATATTACAAAGTAAAATATTAAAAGAAAGAGAGAAAATACAATCAATCTTAAAAGTAGGAGATTGGTGTTTGAAATGATTTGTTAAAAGAATATGAAGTCTTTTTTATAGGCTAATGCTATTGTGAAAAAAAAATTTCTTTCCGATGTGGGATTGTCACATTTCAACAAATCTCCACCTTGGCGATCTTACAATTCCAAACAAACATTTTCTTTACAAATTTCAGTAATGTCTCCAAATGCGCTTTAAAGCGCCCAATTTCAAGCAAACATTCTCTTTACAAATGGGATTAGTTTGTAATTGGGCCACTTGTCAACTTAAGAAGTTAATTAAATTTTAAATACCCAATAGAATATAAGATTAAGGGTTAATGTGGATTAATTAGTTACTAATTGGGGTATAAAAGTCAAATTTGTTTAATTTATTTTCATTTTTTATAATATAAAAATCAAACAAAAATCTTCATCTTCTCTTTCTTCCTTGACCAACTCACCCATAGTTACTTTCATCTAATTTTTTTCTTTCTATTTCTCTCTTGCAAATCTTTATAAGCAAGTTTTAGAGGTAAGAAGAATTTATTTATGGAATAAGAAAATTTATATGGAGAAAAAAAGGAGTTTGGCAAAAATTTCTAAGAAAATTTAAAAGTCATAAATTCCTCCATTTTCTTATTTTTTTTTAATGGCATGATGTTGTTGAGTCTGATTCTTAGATAATTTGGCTAGAATTTAAAAAAAAAATTGGTGGAATTTGAAAGAACCATAAAATTAGAGTTTGGTAGAAAAAATTAGATAAAAACTGAAAATGAGTAGAATGAGGTTTGAGGATGATGGATATGATGGAAAATTGATGAGAATAATTTTTAGTAATTTTTATGGAATTATTGTAAATTTTCCATAATTATGGCCAAATTTTTGAAAAAATTATTTTGAATAATTTTGTGCCTTAAAATGATGATAATTGAGATATATGGAGTGTTTGGAAGTGAAAATTAATTTGTGGAATGGGAAAAAATTTTAATAGAAAATTTGGTGAATGTTTGGCATAATTATTGAAAAATTTATTGGAAATTATTGAATATAATTTTGATTAAATTGGTGAAGGAAAATGGAAGATAATGAGTCATAGTAATTATAGAAATTTAGTTGAAATTTTTAAAGCATTTATTGAATTAATAAAAAATTTTGAGTTGGAATTATATTTTTGGAGGAAAAAATGAAAAATAAAAATATGAAGGAAAAAGTAAATAAATTGAAAAAAATGTTAGAAGAGAAGAGAAAAATTTAATTAATTTGAAAATTTTCTCGTTAATAGTGTATAGCATGAAATATGACCGGTAGAAAAATATCTGTAGATGTGAGAACCGGAAAAATTAAATAAGTAGTTTAATTTTCATTTAAATTTAGCAATTTGTATTAGTTCGATAACTAATTAGAAATTTAATGATTATTCAGGTGCATCGTTAAAGCACGTACCAAGAATTGAAAAAGGAAATGAGCCGATAATCTCCGGTAAGTTAATATAAACATCTGTGTATTAACTATAATATAAGTCAATTGCAATTTAAATTGATTTTTATATGTTTTTTTGACAGGAAATTGATTTATATTTTAGAAAAATATTTATATATAACATTTATGAGAATATTAAATAAAAATAAATATAACATTTGGCAATATATTTTATGATAAAAATAAAATATTTTGGTAAAGAAAGTGTATTGGTATGAAATAAATATGTTGATATGGATTTTAATGAAATAAATTTATTTTTCCATGTGGTGAATTTTTATGCTATTAAATAATTGTATGAGAAATTGATAACAATTATATTTATAAAAATTTTGGTAATACAAATGCTTTAATATTTTATGTATGTCGATAAACTCATAAATTAGCATAGATAATAAGTTAGAAAATTGTTGGCATACTAATAAGATAAAAACTTCATAATCTGTGGATATATTAGTCATAAGAGGTATTGTATAACTTATATGGTTATTTTGGTCCATACATATTATATAATTACCGATTATGTGGTTATTTTGGATCGAGACTAGTTATGTGGTTATTTTGAATTATATGATATTATTTGGGATTATATGATTATTTTTAACTCTGATCATATGGTTATCTTAGATCTTGAGATTTCCGTTATTTGACGATAACATTTGTTTTGCTAGAGGTAGATCTATGATCTATTAATATATGAGTTGCATAAAATTTTTATTTTAATAAATGATTAAAATTTTTATTGTATTTATTATATACTTGTGGTATTAATAGCAATGACTTTGATTTCGGTAAATTTTATTTAATAATTTATATATATACTTTTATGTATAAGTAAATAATTTATTAATAATTTTGATACATGAATTTTTTTTTCAAAATTTTGTTGATTTAGTATATATTTTCATTAAAAATGACTTTTATTATAAGTTTTCCTAGAGGTAGCTATGGTTTATTAATGTATGAGTTGAATAAAGTTTATATTTTAGTAAATAATTAAAATTTTTATTGCATTTATTATACACTTGTGGTATTAATACCAATGACTTTGATTTCAGTAAATTTTATTTAATAATTTATATATATATTTATGTATAAGTAAATAATTTATTAATAGTTTTGATACATGAAAATATTTTTCAGAATTTTGTTGATTTAGTTTATATTTTTATTCAAAATGATTTTTATTATAAGTTTTTGCACAACTGAGTTTTATACTTAGCATAAAATTTATTTTATCCTTCATAATTTTTAATAGAGCTAAGCAGCGACAGATGTGTACATAAAATTCGTTGATAGTATCAATAGACTCACATTATTTTAAAATTAATGTGCACATTATGTGTTCTATATATTTCACTTGATATATATATATATATATATATATATATATATAAGTTATTTGCATAAGCATATAAATTAAAACCATAATATATGAATAGTGAAAGAACGAAATTTTATCTTATTTTGTTAATTTAATATATTATTTTATTAAGTTATATATATATATAACTATATATAAGTTTTAATAATATATTATTTTAAATAAATATATCTTGTAGCATTTTTTATCTAACAATATATGATAGTTTATATGGTAGATAAGGGGTGTTACAATATCAAGTATATATATTATTTATTAATTTAATTTAGATTACTATATAAGTTTAATATAACATAATTATTTTGATAAAAAAATAATATATATATATATATATATATATATATATATATATTAAACTATGCATATAATAATATTTAAAATTTAAATTACTAGGTATATAAACTCAAAATATAAATATATAATTATTTAACTGAAACATAATATATAAAACAACCTATGCATATAAGTCTTTCATGTATTAGTAAATGTTGGGTATTACTAATACATGACGACAGTACTGGCACTCAATACTCAATAGTAGTGTAGTCAGTGACTCACAACAATGCCTACAGAATTACATCTTTGGCTTGCTCTAGATTTTGAGATTTCACAAAAATTAAAAAAAAACGATGAAAATATTTATAATTTTATCATCATAAAAATAGGTCAAATTATAATACGAATACATATAAATAGTAATAACCAAATAGTAATTAATATAGTTCCTAAGCTGTAATTTGGAGGTAAAAATTTAATTTACCTTAAAGGAAATGAAAAGAAAATTTTAATTTTCTATTCATTGTTTAGTTTTTTGAAAAACACAAAGTCCGTTAAATTTCTATCCTACAAATTATAGTTATTTCTCACTTTACAACATAAGTGATTTCATATTTACTTTCAAATCCTATCAATTTGGAAAGAAATAATTGTGACACACCAGAATAATTTGGGAAATTTAATTTTCCATCATTTATTTTTATTCACCTCTTAACCTTTTATTCAAACCAAAAAAAGAGTGAATTGTTTTTCTTTTTTTTTTTCTTACCCTCACTTATAGTCAAACAAAATAGTCCATATAATTACCTCAACATAATAATAATAATAATAATAATAATAATAATAATAATAATAATAATAATAATAATAATAATAATAATAATAATAATAATATTTCTTAAAAAAAAAAAAGGAAAAGGAAATGTCAAGGAAAAAGGAGCGATCGGACTCCTCACTGAGAAGTAGCAGTTTCCATCTTCAAAGAATCCAAGACACTAATAAAAATAGACTTCTTTCCAAACGAAGCCGCTTCCCAAGCAAGCCGCTTCTTCCTTTAAAATCATATCTTTTTGTGTTACTTAGTTAATTTTGAACACATATCTTAAAAAAATACCAATTTTTTTTTATTGATATAAATAAATCATCTCTTTATATAAATCAACACCTCAATATAATATCTATTACTTGAGAGTTGAGATAGTATATTAAGTGTCCGATTGAGATAACTAAAATGTTGCAAATTCATCAATTAAAAATGTAATCTATTTGATTTTAACTTTGTACTTTTTATGTGTAAACATTTAATTTATAATTTATTAATTCATGTAATTTATTACAAAATCATTGTTTTCATAGAAAAAACAAAAGTGGTATAGAGTGGATCCATTGGGCAATTGAGCTTTCGACTAAAGAAAATGTTAGTATTAAATATTAATTTTTATTTAAAATTTTCATAACTCAAATGCTAGTTTCATTTTAAATTAAAAAAAAAAACAAATAATCCGGAGTAAACCGAACCATGAGGGCATAGGAAATTAGGAATGACAAGATTGATCATAGCGGATCTAGGGGTGTACACGGTCCGATCCAATTCGGAGATTTAAAAATCTCCGGTGTTATCTTGAAAATTCGGATATCTATAAATTTAAGTTTTGTATTGTGTTGAAAAAAATTTAATTATATTAATATGATAAAATGAATATGAATTTTCATTAAAAGTGACTTTTATTATGAGTTTTCTTAGAGTTAGCTATGGTTTATTAATGTATGAGTTGTATAAAGTTTATATTTTAGTAAATAATTAAAAATTTTATTGCATTTATTATACACTTGTGATATTAATACCAATGACTTTGATTTCGGTAAATTTTATTTAATAATTTATATATATATATATTTTTATGTATAAGTAAATAATTTATTAATAGTTTTGATACATGAAAATATTTGTCAGAATTTTGTTGATTTAGTTTATATTTTTATTCAAAATGATTTTTATTATAAGTTTTTGCACAACTGAGTTTTATACTTAGCATAAAATTTATTTTATCTTTTATAATTTTTAATAGAGCTAAGCAGCGACAGATGTGTACATAAAATTCGTTGATAGTATCGATAGACCCACATTATTTTAAAATTAATGTGCACATTATGTATTTTATATATTTCACTTGATATATATATATATATATATATATATATATATATATAAGTTATTTGCATAAGCATATAAATTAAAACCGTAATATATGAATAATGAAAGAACAAAATTTTATCTTATTTTGTTAATTTAATATATTGTTTTATTAAGTTATATATATATATATATATATATATATATATAAGTTTTAATAATATATTATTTTAAATAAATATATCTTCTAGCATTTTTTATCTAACAATATATGATAGTTTATACGGTGGATAAGGGGTGTTACAATATCAAGTATATATATTATTTATTAATATAATTTAGATTACTATATAAGTTTAATATAACATAATTATTTTGATAAAAAAATAATATATATATATATATATATTAAACTATGCATATAATAATATTTAAAATTTAAATTACTAGGTATATAAACTCAAAATATAAATATATAATTATAAAGTAAAAGTATGTATATTTGTGATTATTTAATATATATATATATATATATATATATTATAGTGTGCACATTAATTTTAAAAAATACATAAATATATAAGTTTATTAAATATACAATCAGTTATATTTATGACTATTTAATTTTAAAAAATATGTAATTATAATATTTTCACTAATTTTAAAGGATATAAACTTATTAAGTATATCAATTATATATATTATTTACTAATATAATTTAGATTAGTATATAAGTTTAATATAATATAATTGTTTTGATAAAAAATATAAAAAATAAAAAATATATAGTAATATTTAAAATTTAAATTATTAGATATATAAACTCAAAATATAAGTATAAATATATAACTATAAGTATATAATATAAAGTATAAGTATACAATTGATTAATTAATTCAATATGCTGCTTAGTAAATAATAAGTTAAATTTAGTACAAATTTCTCGTGTGACCAAATATGAAAAGAAAATTTTCTACCCAAACAAAAATTAAAATAAAAAATTACAAAAACAATCTCTATATTTGAAATTAAAATTATATTTTTTATTTGCAATTTAAATAATGATTTTTGTAGTTATTTATTTTCAATTCAACTTTTCATTTAGATTGTCATTCATTTCTGAATATAAATCTAATATGGTATATATACTCTTAGATTTTTATCTGAATTATAAGCAGAAATCGAAGTATCTAATAGTAAAGTTGAATTAAAAAGGAATTATGAAAATCATGGTTAAAAAGAATTTTAATAAAAAAAAACACTCAAACGTTTTTTTTAATTTTTCCTTTTTTTAATGTGATTCCTATAAAATGTGCCACACTTGTGGTAAATAGTTTTTTTTTTCAAAATTATATAATTTAGAGCAGTTTTAAACATTAAATTTGCCAGGAAAAAAATATGTAAGTGAAGTAAAAGTAAATAATCAGTAGAGTTGTAATTGTTCTCCTAAAAATATAAGAGTTAATTACCTTTTACGCTGGAAATTTATAAGTATTCATCTTACATTTTAAAATTTTATCTCAATAGGTTCCATTATATTTTCTGTTAGAAAATTTTTTTGTAAAATGATTTAAAAAAACTTTTTATAATAATTTTTTCTAATAAAGAGAAAATATTATTTACTCCATGAAATTTGATATATTATATTAATATACATATTTTATAATAATTTGAAATATTTGACATATTAAAATTTATACTATTTGTCTCATGGGGTTAAAACTTAAGAGTAGTTTTGAGAATTTTTTTAATTATCTAGCTCTTCCATTAATAGTAAAACCATTAAAATTAAAAGCAGAAGAGAAACTTACAATTACAGGATTCACTATGTCATATCCGCGAGTTAGACCCTGACCGTATACGTGTACTGCAGTCGTTTATACTGCAGTATAAAGTCATACGATGGGAGTCTAAATACGGATAAATACATAAAAATTTAATTATATTAATATGATAAAATGAATAGGAATTTTATCAAATGAAACAATACAATTTCGTGTTATACACGTAAATCGAGACGATAGCCCATACCAAAATTTGGATTTTTCGCTCGGTAGTGAAATTGTAATTTAAGTATACTAAAATATGAAAAATATTATTTTAAGGTCATAGATTGAGTTATAAAGTGAAATTTTAAGATTTAGGGTTTGAATTATGGAAATAGGATTATTAGTCCCGATTTACAGTTTGATATTTCAGATCTGGAGCTAGAGAAATGCGATCACGATCAAAATGGAGCTGATGTGATCAAAATTTAATTTTAAGATTTTTAAAACTGATAAATTAGAAATCGGATGACGGATGAATTTTTACGGGCCAAATTAAAAAAAAATAATTAACCTATAAAAACTCGATTTTTGCACCGGTGGTCATTTTGCAAAATCGAAGAGACCGTTTTGAAGATAAAATTATTTTATAATTTTTGGAATATTTAATTTGATGAAATTGAGTTGTTTAGAAGTGGAATTTTGGAGAATTAAAATTAATTATAAAGAAAAATGAAGAAAATTTTTGATTGCTTGGAAACTTTTTAAGTCAAAATTAATGGAAATGTGATTGGGCCATGTCAATATTATGGGATAATTAATTATGCTATTGGCCAATGAGGAGATGGATTAAGGAATTAATTGTGATTAATTAAGTTAATTTGGGTATATATATAAGAATAATTAGAAAATCAATAAAAAAAATCACAAAACCCATCTTCTTCCTTCTCTCCTCCATGGCCGAGAATCTCCAAGCCCCAAATTCTTTAAGTTCTTCAATGTTTTTTCTTCCAATTATATTAATCACCAATTAAAAGGATTAAAGTTAGATTAGTGTTGGGAAAAAGAGATAAAGGGATAAATTTTGGCAAAAAAAGAAATCAAAAAATTCTTGATACCCATTTGAAGAAGGTGAGATTTTGTTCATTTCTCCATGTGATTTTGTTGGTTTAATTATTGCCATAATTATTTGTTGAATTGTGGTGTGATTTTGTTGATATTTGGTTGATGGAAAAATTAGGATTTATGGCAAAAATCTTGAAAAATTAGAGAAAATAGGAAATGAAGAGAATAAGGCTTGAGGATGATGGATTGAGTGAATAATTGATGAAAATAAATTTTAGAAATTTTTGTGGAATTTTTAGAGAATTTTCATAATTATGGTTAAATTTTGGAAAAATTATTTTGGAGGAATTTTGCCTTAAATTGAAGATAATGAAGTTAATTGGAGTGTATGGAAGTGGAACATAAAATTTGGGATGGAAGAAAAATTTAATAGGATTTTTGGAAAATTTTTAGATTTTTAGCCAAATTATGGAAAAATTTATTGGGATTTGTTGAATTGATTTACAGAAAATAAAAGAGCAACTCGAGGACAAGCAATTTATTAATCAATCATATGGTAAATACAAGAGCCATTGAATTTTACCAGTAGCAACAATCACTGAATTACTTATTATTACACACTCATACTCAATTATCTAACATATACATTAAGCATCGGACTGAAATGGCCCGATTTATCAATCACATTCACCAAAGTTGCAGGAATTGTCATCAATCTTCCAGGAATCGCAGAATCTACATTGATATAATCTTTATCTAGGAGTTGCATTAGCATTGAGTAGGAACATCCTCCTCAGCTTCTTCATTTTCTCAATATTCAATTGTTTTGGTAATTATCAGCTTGCTGCTCCTCTGCTTCTTCTTCCTTCTCATTGCCTTGATCTTCTTCCTCTCGTGTACTCTCCAAATCTCCATCATTCACTTTTCTTGATTCAAGAATATTTCTGATTTGGTCCTTGTAGAATTGCTCTTGAAATTCCATCTAAGCCAAAAAGATTTTATACAAACTAGACTTAATTCAGCTTTGGTAATACTAATTCATTATTAGTAGCAATATATATTTGAAAGGAATTAATTGTACCTCTTCCATGTGTTGCTGATGCTGCTCTGTGACCTTACGTCTCATAACCTCCGTTTCTTTCTTTGCCATTTGAAGCTTCTCCTTCAATGTATTGTAAGATTCTTCAAAATTTATGGCCTGTACTCTATTCTGTTGATGGTTGTCATCTCTCATTTGCCTGATTTGGTTCACCACCATTTCTTGGTACCATCTCATCTCATATTTAATCTTAGCCTTTCCTGATTAATAACAGTTATGCAGCAGCTCAGATCATATACTAATAAAAAAGAATACATATTTATGAATTGAAATTAGCCAAATGACAAGTATGTCTAACTTGAAATGCTGTTGAAGTCATCCACATCTTCTTTCAATGCCAAGTAACCATAGAGTTGACGCTCTCCGGTTGGTAGGATGTAGATTGGCCGACAGTTCCAAGCATTTCTACCAGTGCCTTCCTCTGTAAAATGCTTATGCAGGCGCTCTGCCTCTAAATAACCCCTCGCTGAGCTCTCGAAAATCAGCATACTCTTCCCGCAGTGTCCTTTGTAATTATAAGATTGTTGAGCCTTGACAATGGCATCATATGAGCTGAACATGTCCTTCAGTTGTTTATTTGTTATTCCGATCCACTGAAATTCACAATTCCATATTAGTTTCATAATTCAACTCGAGAAAATCTATCGAAAAAGTATAAAAATCTCACCTTATTGTTCTCATTCCTTTTGTAGATCGTGTTGACAATGACAACCATAGGAGGCCAAACTATCTCTTGATCTTTCTTATCTTCTTTAAGCCCTTTCCATTTTGCAGAAGAAATAGCAGAAGCAGCTTTACTTCGTAACTTTTTTTCAGGCAGTTGCGCGAGGTCTGGATGAAGCTCATCTTCTTGGAGGTTAAAGGCTGGTGTAATTGCCATATTGCAAAATCTTGATGGATTGTTGGTCTCTCTACAAATCAATTGTATTTAACTAAGTAACAACTTCACTTGGAAGATGACTTAACTGAGTTGCAACTTCACTTGGAGGTTGATGGATTAGTGAAACCTGAATACTTGTGTGTAGAGCTGGGCAACTTCTTTGAGGAGCGAATCTTTTTGGACTAATGATTGACCTGCTTTTGTTGTGGGACTGTGGGGATCTTGTGTATGTCCGTTCTTTGGTTCCTTTCTTTTGGCGCAATGAAACCAAAAAAGGAAAAAAAAAATCTTAAATTTGTTTTCTTGACTTATAAAATTAAGATTCTTAACTACTTACACGATTTCACTAATTTTTAGTTCAATAACTTAATGCACAAGTAATTATTTATATTATTCCACTTCTTCCAAAAGTAGATCACATTGACAAGTACTCTCCTTTAAGGATGACTTCAACTCATGCGACTTTAGTCATAGAACTTAGATTATGATCTAATCTAAGTTCTATGACTAAAGTCGCATGAGTTGAAGTCATCCTTGAAGGAGATTACTTGTCAAGACTTGATCTTTAAGAAATTAATGAACCAAACTAGTAATATAGAATGTGACATATATAAATTAATAACCGAAACTCAATCTTCATATATCACTGGGTCATGCTCGTAATTTTATAATATGGAAAGAAGACGGACAATTCTTGCTTAGAATTTGAACCCATGATAAAATATCCAGTAACAAAAGTGATGATTAATTTGCTTATATGCCATCTGATTTTATTTTCCATTACACATTACAGAAGGAATTGACAATCACATACGCAAACCAAGACTCTCTCGATTGAAGTTAGCCTGATTCAGGACTGCTTTACTTGCCTTTTTCTTTATTTCATTAAATTGGTTTGGTGTTTGTGTGAGATCACTTAATTCAACAATGGAAATAAAATTCAAAGTGTAAAATCAGGAACGCGGTAGGTATTAGGAAAACTAAGATATGAGGTTCAGCTGATTAAAATTTTTTATCAAACGCCTTTGGTTCAATTGTTGGGTATGAAACAACTATTAACATGACTGATCAAAGTTTATTATTTTGTCTATAACTTTTATAGTGATTAATTTAGATTGAAAAAAAAAACGTATTTTAGCTTATAGTAATTAATTTTTATTTGTTATAATTAATATTTGACTTATGATAGTTGATAAAGTTACGTAATTCATTATGATTTTTAGTAATTAATTATTATAATTAATAAAATTATGATAACTGATTTTAGTTTTAATTTAGGATAATTAGTTGTATTTTATAACAATTGATAAAATTGTGTCAATTAATTAATTGATTCTCAAAATTGTTTAAATCAAACAGAATGATATATAATGTTTTTGGTTCAATTATCTTCAAACATAGTTCAATTTATTCAGCTTATATTACTTTATTTCGGTCCTAAACCGAGCCAAATAAATGCACATCCCTTATAGTTATAATTCTTGATAATCAAAATAAGGGCAATTTTCAAAAATCACTAGAATAAAAAATTACTATATATTACTGATTATATGCATCAATTCCAAAAATAACTACAAGATGACATATATGTAAATATATTATAGAACTGTTGATTATATGTGTCGGTTTTTGTTCAAAAACCGTCTCATAAATGTTAATTTCATTATATGCCTAAGTTGTTTATAAATAACTGACACATAATCTTTAACTGTATGTTTTGATTTTTTTAGTTAGCCGACACATATAAATTTAAAATTTTTAAAAGCTATAGGCATCGGTTGTTTGTAACTAACCGATGTATATTCTTTGATTATATGCTTCAAAATTTTTTTACTTAGTCGACGCATATAAGTTTTAAAAATAAAACTCATATATCTTTGTTTCTATATATAGCACCTCATTTTCTCTAGCTCCTTCTTCTTCTCTCATGCATTTTTCCATTCTCTAGAACTGACCTTCTTTCATCTTATATCCCTTTCACAAGTATTTTCGGACGGTAAAGTATTGAATAGATATTAGAGACCGGTAAAGTGTGTTTTGCCATTGCATGTTTTTCGGCGGTAAAGAGCGGGTTCAACATCTTCAAAGGTAATTTCTAGAACCCATTTCTGTATTTTAAATTATTTATTCTTAAATTCTTGAATTTTAAAACCCATTTCTTACATTTCTATAACCCATTTTTTAAAATTCATTTATGCATTTTAATTCTTGAATCTACGGCATGCATTACCAGGATTAATAGCCATGGTTTTTTATTCTTTCCCATTTTTTAAAATCCATTTTTGTATTTCTAGGACCCAGTGGTACTATAACTATAACCAGTGGAAATAGTGTTTGCCTGCTTCTATGTTGGTGTGTCTTTGATTTAGTTGTAGGTGAAATACTGAGTTGGTGAGAAGCTGTAAGAGATTACTTAAATGTTAGTTGTTGAAATTGAATTTTCTATCAACTTGAAATTTTATTGTTGTATTGTGGTTTAGTGGATTTAAGAATTATACTAGGTTTAGAACTGATTATGTCTTGTAAGTCATAACAATTGTTTCATATTTATCTTTTAATGTGTTTTATAATTTAAACAGTTGAAGAACTTTTGAATCTATTTTATTTACAAGTATAATATTATGTTGTTATCCCTAGCTAGAACTTAAGATTCTACAAGTCAAAAAATTAGAAGGTATAAAATATATAGTAGGGAAGATGGAATATGAATGCTAGTTTTTGAGTCTGTTAACATGTAAAATAAGATAATTTTAATTTTAATTAATAAAAATCTTTTTGAAAAAAATAGTTTTTTTAATTAATAAAAATTATTTTTTTTAAAAGAAATTGACTTTAGGAGTTAGTTCCTAATCAAAAACCGATTCATATAATGGACTATATATGTCGGTCCTTTAATAAAGACAATATCTATAGTCTATTTCAAAAAAACTAAAAACTATGTGTCAATCATTTTAACTGATACATAAAATTCAATTTATATGTATTTTCTTCGAAGACGTCTGCTATTTAACTGACACATAATATATAAAACAACCTATGCATATAACTCTTTCATGTATTACTAAATGTTGGGTATTACTAATACATGATGACAGTACTGACACTCAATACTCAATAGTAGTGTAGTGAGGGACTCACAACAATGCTTACAGAATTACATCTTTGGCTTGCTGTAGGATGGTGTAGAATGAGTTATTGGAAATAGATTTTGAGATTTCACAAAAATTATATAAAAAAAAACGATGAAAATATTTATATTTTTATCATCATAAAAATAGGTCAAATTATAATACGAATAAATATAAATATTAATAACCAAATAGTAATTAATATAGTTCCTAAGCTGTAATTTGGAGTTAAAAATTTAACTTTCCTTAAAGGAAATGAAAAGAAAATTTTAATTTTCTATTCATTGTTTAGTTTTTTGAAAAACACAAAGTACGTTAAATTTCTATCCTACAAATTATAGTTATTTCCCACTTTACAACATAAGTGATTTCATATTTACTTTCAAATCCTATCAATTTGGAAAGAAATAATTGGGGCACACCAGAGTAATTTGAGAAATTTAATTCTCCTCTATTTATTTTTATTCACCTCTTAACTTTTTTATTGAAACCAAAAAAAATAGTGAAATTTATATATATTTCTTTTTTTTTTCTTACCCTCAATTATACTCAAACAAAATAGTCCATATAATTATCTCAACATAATAATAATAATAATAATAATAATAATAATAATAATAATAATAATAATAATAATAATTCTTAAAAAAAAAGGAAAAGGAAATGTCAAGGAAAAAGGAGCGCTCGGACTCCTCACTGAAGTAGCAATTCATCAATTAAAAATGTAATCTATTTGATTTTAACTTTGTACTTTTTATGTGTAAACATTTTAATTTATAATTTATTAATTCATGTAATTTATTACAAAATCATTGTTTTCGTAGAAAAAAAAAAGAGAAAAAAAGAGTTTGGCAAAAGTTTCTAAGAAAATTTAAAAGTCATAAATTCCTCCATTTCCTTATTCTTTTTTTTAATGGCATGATGTTGTTGAGTCTGATTTTTAGATAATTCGGCTAGAATTTAAAAAACAATTGGTGGAATTTGAAAGAATCATAAAATTAGGGTTTGATAGAGAAAATTAGATAAAAATTGAAAATGAGTAGAATAAGATTTGAGAATGATGCATATGATGGAAAATTGATGAGAATAATTTTTAGTAATTTTTATGGAATTATTGGGAATTTTCCATAATTATGGCCAAATTTTTGAAAAAATTATTTGAATAATTTTGTGTCTTAAAATGATGATAATGGAGATATATGAAGTGTTTGGAAGTGAAAATTAATTTTTGAAATAGGAGAAAATTTTAATAGAAAATTTGGTGAATTTTTGGCATAATTATTGAAAATTTTATTGGAAATTATTGAATATAATTTTGATAAAATTGGTGAAGAAAAATGGAAGATAATGAGTCATAATAATTATAGAAATTTAGTTGAAATTTTTAGAACATTTATTGAATTAATAAAAATTTTTGAGTTGGAATTATATTTTTGGAGGAAAAATGGAAAATAAAAATATGAAGGAAAAAGTAAATAAATTGAAAAAAATGTTAGAAGAGAACAGAAAAATTTAATTAATTTGGAAATTTTTTCGTTAATAGTGTATAGCGTGAAATATGACCGGTAGAAAAATATCTATAGATGTGAGAACCGAAAAAATTAAATGAGTAGTTTAATTTTCATTTAAATTTAGTAATTTATATTAGTTCGGTAACTAATTAAAAATTTAATGGTTATTAAGGTGCATCATTAAAGCATGTACCAAGAATTGAAAGAGGAAATAAGCCAATAATCTTCGGTAAGTTACCATAAACATCTATGTATTAACTTATAATATAAGTCAATTGCAATTTAAAATGATTTTTATATGTTTTTTTGACATGAAATTGATTTATATTTTAGAAAAATATTTATATATAACATTTATGAGAATATTAAATAAAAATAAATATAACATTTGGCAATATATTTTATGATAAAAAATAAAATATTTTGGTAAAGAAAATATATTGGTATGAAATAAATACGTTGATATAAATTTTAATGAAATAAATTTATTTTTCCATGTGGTGAATTTTTATGCTATTAAATAATTGAATAAGAAATTGATAACAATTATATTTATAAAAATTTTGGTAATACAAATGCTTTAATATTTTATATATGTCGATAAACTCATAAATTAGCCTAAACAATAAGTTAGAAAATTGTTGGCATACCAATAAAATAAAAACTTCATAGTCTGTGGATATATTAGTCATGAGAGGTATTGTATGACTTATATGGTTATTTTGGTCTATACATATTATATAATGACTGATTATGTAGTTATTTTGGATCGAGACTAGTCATGTGGTTATTTTGAATTATATGATATTATTTGGGATTATATGATTATTTTTAACTCTGATCATGTGGTTATCTTAGATCTTAAGATTTCCGTCATTTGACAGTAACATTTATTTTTTCTAGAGGTAGATCTATGATCTATTAATATATGAGTTGCATAAAATTTTTATTTTAATAAATGATTAAAATTTTTATTGTATTTATTATATACTTGTGATATTAATAACAATGACTTTGATTTCGGTAAATTTTATTTAATAATTTATATATATACTTTTATGTATAATTAAATAATTTATTAACAGTTTTGATACATGAAATTTTTTTCAGAATTTTGTTGATTTAGTATATATTTTCATTAAAAGTGACTTTTATTATAAGTTTTCCTAGAGGTAGGTCTATGGTGTATTAATGCATGAGTTGGATAAAGTTTATATTTTAGTAAATGATTAAAATTTTTATTGCATTTATTATATACTTGTAGTATTAATACCAATGACTTTGATTTCGGTAAATTTTATTTAATAATATATATATATATATATATATTTTTATGTATAAACAAATAATTTATTAATAGTTTTGATACATGAAAATATTTTTCAGAATTTTGTTGATTTAGTTTATATTTTTATTCAAAATAATTTTTATTATAAATTTTTGCACAACTGAGTTTTATACTTAACATAAAAGTTTATTTTTTCTTTAATATCTTTTAATAAAGCTAAACAGCGACAGGTGTGTACATAAAATTCGTTACTAGTATCAGTGAATCCACTTATAGAGCTAAAAAGCAGTGTCTGTCACCCCGTAAGAATCGGTTTTTTCTATATATGTATTCTATATATTTCACTATATATATATATATATATATATAAAAGTTATTTGCATAAGCATATAAATTAAAACCATAATATATGAATAGTGAAAGAACGAAATTTTATCTTATTTTGTTAATTTAATATATTATTTTATTAATTTATATATATATAAGTATTAATAATATATTATTTTACATAAATATATCTTGTAGTATTTTTTATTTAACAATATATGATAGTTTATACGGTAGATAAGGGGTGTTACAATATCAATTATATATATATATATATATATATATATATATATATATATATATATATATATATATATATATTATAGTGTGCACATTAATTTTAAAAAATATATAAATATATAAGTTTATTAAATATATAATCAGTTATATTTATGACTATTTAATTTTAATATATATATAATTATAATATTTTCACTAATTTTAAAAGATATAAACTTATTAAGTATATCAATTATATATATTATTTATTAATATAATTTAGATTAGTATACAAGTTTAATATAATATAATTGTTTTGATAAAAAATATAAAAAAATAAAATATGTATAGTAATATTTAAAATTTAAAATTTAAATTATTAGATATATAAACTCAAAATATAAATATAAATATATAAATATAAGTATATAATATAATGTATAAGTATACAATTGATTAATTAATTCAATATGCTGCTTAGTAAATAATAAGTTAAATTTGGTACAAATTTCTGTGTGACCGATCTAATGTGGAACCAACACTTTCGAACCCACCAAATATGAAAAGAAAATTTTCTACCCAAACAAAAATTAAAATAAAAAATTACAAAAAAAATCTCTATATTTGAAATTAAAATTATATTTTTTATTTGCAATTTAAATAATGATTTTTATAGTTATTTATTTTCAATTCAACTTTTCATTTAGATTGTCATTCATTTCTAAATATAAATCTAATATGGTATATATACTCTTAGATTTTTATCTAAATTATAAGCAGAAATCGAAGTATCTAATTGTAAAGTTGAATTAAAAAGGAATTATGAAAATCATGGTTCAAAAGAATTTTAATAAAAAAAAACACTCAAACGTTTTTTTTTTTAATTTTTCCTTTTTTTAATGTGATTCCTATAAAATGTGCCACACTTCTCGTAAATAATTATTTTTTTTTTCAAAATTATTATAATTTAGAGCAGTTTTAAATATTAAATTTTCCAGGAAAATAATATGTAAGTGAAGTAAAAGTAAATAATCAATAGAGTTGTAATTGTTCTCCTAAAAATATAATAGTTAATTACCTTTTACACTCGAAATTTATAAGTATTTATCTGACATTTTAAAATTTTATCTCAATAGGTTATTCCATTATATTTTTTGTTAGAAAATTTTTTTTGTAAAATAATTAAAAAAACTTTTTATAATAATTTTTTCTAATAAAGAGAAAATATTATTTATTCCATGAAATTTGATATATTATACTAATATACATATTTTATAATAATTTGAAATATTTGACATATTAAAATTTATACTATTTGTCTCATGGGGTTAAAACTTAAGAGTAGTTTTGAGATTTTTTTTAATTATCTAGCTCTTCCATTAATAGTAAAACCATTAAAATTAAAGCAGAAGAGAATCTTACAATTACAGGATTCACTGCCCAAGAAAAACCGATCTATTCTATGTACCAAGAAAAACACAAGATACTTGATATAGATTGTGACTGTGATAGCTGTATTTTCTTTTCTGAAATCATCACTTCATGTTCTGCTGTCAAGTCTGCAAAACAATTTAATAATTTTGTGGTTATCTTCACTTTTAGAAAAAAGTAAGATGTCATCAATGTAGACTAATGATGAAGATAAGATTGAGTCATATATTTTTGTCATTACATTTTGAAAAAGTGATGGTACGATTTTAAGACCGAAAGACACTACCTACCATTGATAGTGATGATTTGGAATACAAAAGGCTGTCTTATGCCTATCATCTGGATATATTTCCAATTGCCAAAATTCTGATTCGAGATCAAATTTTTGAAAATATTAAAACTTCAGAATTACTAGTGTATTATGTTAAATGTTAGGAAGTAAATAGTAATGAATCCAAAATATAATTATTAACAATATGCATAATGAATTGATTTACAGAAAATAAAAGAGCAACTTGAGGACAAGCAATTTATTAATCAATCATATGGTAAATACAAGAGCCATTGAATTTTCCCAGTAGCAACAATCACTGAATTACTTATTATTACACACTCATACTCAATTATCTAACATATACATTAAGCATCGGACTGAAATGGCCCGATTTATCAATCTTATTCACCAAAGTTGCAGGAATTGTCATCAATCTTCCAGGAATCGCAGAATCTACATTGATATAATCTTTATCTAGGAGTTGCATTAGCATTGAGTAGGAACATCCTCCTCAGCTTCTTCATTTTCTCAATATTCAATTGTTTTGGTAATTATCAGCTTGCTGCTCCTCTGCTTCTTCTTCCTTCTCATTGCCTTGATCTTCTTCCTCTCGTGTACTCTCCAAATCTCCATCATTCACTTTTCTTGATTCAAGAATATTTCTGATTTGGTCCTTGTAGAATTGCTCTTGAAATTCCATCTAAGCCAAAAAGATTTTATACAAACTAGACTTAATTCAGCTTTCTTAATACTAATTCATTATTAGTAGCAATATATATTTGAAAGGAATTAATTCTACCTCTTCCATGTGTTGCTGATGCTGCTCTGTGACCTTACGTCTCATAACCTCCGTTTCTTTCTTTGCCATTTGAAGCTTCTGCTTCAATGTATTGTAAGATTCTTCAAAATTTATGGCCTGTACTCTATTCTGTTGATGGTTGTCATCTCTCATTTGCCTGATTTGGTTCACCACCATTTCTTGGTACCATCTCATCTCATATTTAATCTTAGCCTTTCCTGATTAATAACAGTTATGCAGCAGCTCAGATCATATACTAATAAAAAAGAATACATATTTATGAATTGAAATTAGCCAAATGACAAGTATGTCTAACTTGAAATGCTGTTGAAGTCATCCACATCTTCTTTCAACGCCAAGTAACCATAGAGTTGACGCTCTCCGGTTGGTAGAATGTAGATTGGCCGACAGTTCCAAGCATTTCTACCAGTGCCTTCCTCTGTAAAATGCTTATGCAGGCGCTCTGCCTCTAAATAACCCCTCGCTGAGCTCTCGAAAATCAGCATACTCTTCCCGCAGTGTCCTTTGTAATTATAAGATTGTTGAGCCTTGACAATGGCATCATATGAGCTGAACATGTCCTTCAGTTGTTTATTTGTTATTCCGATACACTGAAATTCACAATTCCATATTAGTTTCATAATTCAACTCGAGAAAATCTATCGAAAAAGTATAAAAATCTCACCTTATTGTTCTCATTCCTTTTGTAGATCGTGTTGACAATGACAACCATAGGAGGCCAAACTATCTCTTGATCTTTCTTATCTTCTTTAAGCCCTTTCCATTTTGCAGAAGAAATAGCAGAAGCAGCTTTACTTCGTAACTTTTTTTCAGGCAGTTGCGCGAGGTCTGGATGAAGCTCATCTTCTTGGAGGTTAAAGGCTGGTGTAATTGCCATACTGCAAAATCTTGATGGATTGTTGGTCTCTCTACAAATCAAATTGTATTTAACTAAGTAACAACTTCACTTGGAAGATGACCTAACTGAGTTGCAACTTCACTTGGAGGTTGAAGGATTAGTGAAACCTGAATACTTGTGTGTAGAGCTGGGCAACTTCTTTGAGGAGCGAATCTTTTTGGACTAATGATTGACCTGCTTTTGTTGTGGGACTGTGGGGATCTTGTGTATGTCCGTTCTTTGGTTCCTTTCTTTTGGCGCAATGAAACCAAAAAAGGAAAAAAAAATCTTAAATTTGTTTTCTCTGACTTATAAAATTAAGATTCTTAACTACTTACACGATTTCACTAATTTTTAGTTCAATAACTTAATGCACACGTAATTATTTATATTATTCCACTTCTTCCAAAAGTAGATCACATTGACAAGTACTCTACAAGTCAAAAAATGAGAAGGTATAAAATATATAGTAGGGAGGATGGAATATGAATGATAGTTTTTGAGTCAGTTAACATGTAAAATAAAAGAATTTTAATTTTAATTAATAAAAATCTTTTTGAAAAAATTAGTTTTTTTTAATTAATAAAAATTGATTTTTTTTAAAAGAAATTGACTTTAGGCGTTAATTCTTAATCAAAAACCGATTCATATAATGGACTGTATGTGTCAGTCCTTTAATATAGCCAATATCTATAGTCTATTTTAAAAAAACTGAAAACTATATACGTTGATCATTTTAACCGATACATAAAATCTAACTTATATACATTTTCTTCAAAGACGTTTGCTATTTAACTGAAACATAATATATAAAACAACCTATGCATATAACTCTTTCATGTATTAGTAAATGTTGGGTATTACTAATACATGACGACAGTACTGGCACTCAATACTCAATAGTAGTGTAGTCAGTGACTCACAACAATGCCTACAGAATTACATCTTTGGCTTGCTCTAGATTTTGAGATTTCACAAAAATTAAAAAAAACGATGAAAATATTTATATTTTTATCATCATAAAAATAGGTCTAATTATAATACGAATACATATAAATAGTAATAACCAAATAGTAATTAATATAGTTCCTAAGCTGTAATTTGGAGGTAAAAATTTAATTTACCTTAAAGGAAATGAAAAGAAAATTTTAATTTTCTATTCATTGTTTAGTTTTTGGAAAAACACAAAGTCCGTTAAATTTCTATCCTACAAATTATAGTTATTTCTCACTTTACAACATAAGTGATTTCATATTTACTTTCAAATCCCATCAATTTGGAAAGAAATAATTGTGACACACCAGAATAATTTGGGAAATTTAATTTTCCATCATTTATTTTTATTCACCTCTTAACCTTTTATTCAAACCAAAAAAAGAGTGAATTGTTTTTCTTTTTTTTTTTCTTACCCTCACTTATAGTCAAACAAAATAGTCAATATAATTACCTCAACATAATAATAATAATAATAATAATAATAATAATAATAATAATAATAATAATAATAATAATAATAATAATAATAATAATAATAATAATAATAATATTTCTTAATAAAAAAAAAAGGAAAAGGAAATGTCAAGGAAAAAGGAGCGCTCGGACTCCTCACTGAGAAGTAGCAGTTTCCATCTTCAAAGAATCCAAGACACTAATAAAAATAGACTTCTTTCCAAACGAAGCCGCTTCCCAAGCAAGCCGCTTCTTCCTTTAAAATCATATCTTTTTGTGTTACTTAGTTAATTTTGAACACATCTCTTAAAAAAAATACCAATTTTTTTTATTGATATAAATAAATCATCTCTTTATATAAATCAACACCTCAATATAATATCTATTACTTGAGAGTTGAGATAGTATATTAAGTGTCCGATTGAGATAACTAAAATGTTGCAAATTCATCAATTAAAAATGTAATCTATTTGATTTTAACTTTGTACTTTTTATGTGTAAACATTTTAATTTATAATTTATTAACTCATGTAATTTATTACAAAATCATTGTTTTCATAGGAAAAAAAAAGTGAAACAAAAGTGGTATAGAGTGGATCCATTGGGCAATTGAGCTTTCGACTAAAGAAAATGTTAGTATTAAATATTAATTTTTATTTAAAATTTCCATAACTCAAATGCTAGTTTCATTTTAAATTAAAAAAAAAACAAATAATCCGGAGTAAACCGAACCATGAGGGCATAGGAAATTAGGAATGGCAAGATTGATCATAGCGGATCTAGGGGTGTACACGGTCCGATCCAATTCGGAGATTGAAAAATCTCCGGTGTTGTCTTGAAAATTCGGATATCTATAAATTTAAGTTTTGTATTGTGTTGAAAAGAAAAAATCTCCGTATTGCATTGTCTTGAAAATTCAGGACAATTCAGTACAGTTTTTCGGTTCTTTCGGTACTAAATAATACAGTACAAAACAATCCAGTACTTGGATATTTTAAACTAAATAAAAATGTATATAATCTAAAATTGGTATTTAATAGTATTATAAAAAATCCGCAATAATCACATAAAAATGCTCCTAATAAACAATTAATTTTTGAGGAGTAAGAAAAACTTATGAGAGTATGATCCTTAAATCATTAAATTAAAATTAATTAATGCAATACTTTCTTATATATAAGGTTTATGAATTAAAAGATGTAATTATAAAGTATAAGTATGTAAGTTTGTGAGTATTTAAATCATGTATATGACTTTAATATTTATATTAATTATAAAGTATATAATTATATAAATTTATTAAGTATATCTGTCATGTTCGCAGTCTAAACTCTGATCGTAAATGCGTATTTCAATCATATGTACTATAGTACAAAGAAGTACCAATCAGAGTCTAAATACGGATAAATTAGTGTGAAAAAAAATATTTTCATATGATAATACAAATGTATAATATGAAATTTTAATAAAATTAATCAATTGTTGTGATTTCGTGTTTGATATGCAAATTGAGACAACAGATTAGACTTGGAATAAAAGATTTTTTCTGGTAATAAAAATGTGATTTAAGCATATCAAAATGTAGAAAATATTATTTTAAGGCAATAAGTAGAGTTATAAGGTTAAAAATCTAAATTATGTAAATAGGGTTCTTAATGTAAGTTTACCATATGATTTTTCTAATTATGAGTTAGAGAGATGAGTTCATGATCACAATGGCACCGATGTGATCGAAATGGAATTCTAAGATTTTTAAAATTGATAAATTAAAAATCGGACAGTAGAAGAATTTTTATAGGTCTGATTAAGAAAAATCACTATACCGTAAAAATACAATTTTCTTACCGAAAGTTATTTTATAAAATTTAAAAGATTATTTCAAAGAGAAAATTATTTTATAATATTTTGTGGGATTAAATTGTTTGAAGGTCGGATTTTGAAGAAATAAATTAAATCGTGAATTATTTGGGAGGAAAATTGGTGATTGGTGGAAATTAGTTTAAGTCAAATGGAATTAGTATGTAATTGGGCCACTTGTCAACTTAAGGAATTAATTAAATTTTAAGTAGCCAATAGAGTATAAGATTAAGGGTTAATGTGGATTAATTAGTTACTAATTGGGGTATAAAAGTCAAATTTGTTTAATTTATTTTCATTTTTCATAATATAAAAATCAAACAAAAAATTTCATCTTCTCCTTCTTCCTTGACTGACCCACCCATAGTTACTTTCATCTAATTTTTTTATTTCTGATAAACGTTTAGGGGTATTTCCGTTATTTTGATAATAACAAATAAAATAACAATATTGTATTTAACATACTTATTTTTTAAATCTATTAAACAGAACATGAAATAAAATAGCAAAAATGGAGATTGGAAGAATAATCCTTAAAAGACAAATTTAAAGAAGTAGCATGTTCATGCCCGTGACTCTATGTGTCACGCCTGTGAAAGAGCTAACCGTTACCAAAACCAACATTTGAAGTTCACAACCATGAAAGAAGAACAAATCGTGAAATGGACATTTAGGTCACGCCCGTGAATCAAAATGTCACGCCCGTGAATGTTCATGACATTTTCATCCAGAGAGTTTTACGACCAAAGTCATCACTTGGATCACGGCTGGGAAGTTTGTCACGCCTGTGAATATGTATGTCACGCTCATGACCAAATGTTTCAAAACATTCTAGAGAGTTTCACGACCAAGGTCACTACTTCAGTCACGGCTTAGGAAGAAATGTCACACTCGTGAATATGTATGTCACGCCCGTGACCAAATGTTTCAAAACATTCCAGAGAGCTTCACGACCAAGGTCACCACTTCAGTCACGGCTTGGAAAGAAATGTCACGCCCGTGACAAACATAGTCACGCCCGTGAATGATGAAAGAGAAAAATGTCATGCGCGATTATTTGGTTGGTACAACGGCTAGTTTCATATTAAATGCACCCTAACTACTATAATCAGCCCATGGAGTATAAATGGAAGTTATTTATGCATTCAGTAAAAGAGGATAACATATACTTTGAATTTAATTCTTATTACAAGCTATTTGTACATTCAATATTTTGAGAACCAGAATTTATTCTCTGTAAAAATCTTTTTGCTCTTCATTTATTGAGCAATTAAGATTTGTGATTGTTTCTCTCTGTAATCATTACTCAAGTGAGCTTTGGGTATTTCTGGGTTAAGAGTAGAACATCTGTAAGGGTTAGTTGTGTGAGCCTCTAAAACACAAAGTAAATGTTGTTTGTGTGAGCCTGTAAAACACAAAGAATTAGTTATTGTGTGAGCCATTAAAACACAAGAGACTTCTGGGTTAGGTGTGAGTCATTATGAGAAACAACATAGTTGGGAGTGAGCTTGTAAAACTCCATTGTAACACTTAGTGTGTTAGTGAAACTTCCAATTGCGATTGGGGAGAGGAGTAAAGTTTGTTAACACCCGAACCTCTATAAAATCCTTGTGTCAAATTTTCTCTATCACTCATAAAATTAACTATTTATTTTTGCACTTTAAAGTTTAATTTTTGAAACTCCAATTCAACCCCCCTTCTTGGCTTAATATCTGGGCAACACTTTCTATTTCTCTCTTGCAAATCTTTATAAGCAAATTTTAGAGGTAAGAAGAATTTATTTGGGGAAAAAGAAAATTTATTTGGAGAAAAAAATGAGTTTGGCAAAAGTTTCTAAGAAAATTTAAAAGTCATAAATTTCTCTATTTTCTTATTCTTTTTTTTAATGGCATAATGTTGTTGAGTCTGATTTTTAGATAATTTGGCTAGAATTTAAGAAAAATTGGTGGAATTTGAAAGAATCATAAAATTAGGGTTTGGTAGAGAAACACAAAGTACGTTAAATTTCTATCCTACAAATTATAGTTATTTCCCACTTTACAACATAAGTGATTTCATATTTACTTTCAAATCCTATCAATTTGGAAAGAAATAATTGGGACACAACAGAGTAATTTGAGAAATTTAATTCTCCTCTATTTATTTTTATTCACCTCTTAACTTTTTATTGAAACCAAAAAAAATAGTGAAATTTATATATATTTCTTTTCTTTTTTTTTTCTTACCCTCAATTATACTCAAACAAAATAGTCCATATAATTATCTCAACATAATAATAATAATAATAATAATAATAATAATAATAATAATAATAATAATAATAATAATATTTCTTAAAAAAAAGGAAAAGGAAATGTCAAGGAAAAAGGAGCGTTCGGACTCCTCACTGAAGTAGCAATTCATCAATTAAAAATGTAATCTATTTGATTTTAACTTTGTACTTTTTATGTGTAAACATTTTAATTTATAATTTATTAATTCATGTAATTTATTACAAAATCATTGTTTTCGTAGAAAAAAAAAAGAGAAAAAAAGTGGTATAGAGTGGGGTTTTTTATCGTACAACCCATTGGGCAATTGAGCTTTCGACTAAAGAAAATGTTAGTATTAAATATTAATTTTTATTTAAAATTTTCATAACTCAAATGCTAGTTTCATTTTAAATTAAAAAAAATAATCCGGAGTAAACCGATCCATGATGGCATAGGAAATTAGGAATGGCAAGATTGATCATAGCGGCATCTAGGGGTGTACACGGTCTTGTACAATGCGAAAATTGAAACATTTTCGGTATTGTCTTGAAAATTTGGATATCTATAAATTTAAGTCTTATATTGTGTTGAAAAGAAAAAATCTCCGTATTGCATTGTCTTGAAAATTCGGGACAATTCGGTACAGTTCTTCAGTTCTTTCGGTACTAAATAATACAATACAAAATAATCCAGTACTCGGATATTTTGAACTAAATAAAAAATGTACATAATCTAAAATTGGTATTGAATAATATTATAAAGAATCCGCAATAATCACATAAAAATGCTCCTAATAAACGATTAATTTTTTAGGAGTAAGAAAAATTTATGAGAATCTATTCTTTAAATCATTAAATTAAAATTAAATAATGCAATATTTTCTTATATACAAAGTTTATGAATTAAAAGATGTAATTATAAAGTATAAGTATGTAAGTTTGTGAGTATTTAAATCATGTATATGACTTTAATATTTGTATTAATTATAAAGTATATAATTATATAAGTTTATTAAGTATATATGTCACGTTCGCAATTTCAATCATATGTAATATAGTACAAAGAAGTACCGATCAGAGTCTAAATACGGATAAATAAGTGTGAGAAAAACTATTTTTATATAATAATAAAAATGTATAATATGAAAGTTTAATTGAATTGATCAATTGTTGTGATTTTGTGTTTGACATGCAAATTGAGACAACAGATTAGACTTGGAATAAAAGATTTTTCCTAGTAATGAAAAAGTGATTTAAGCATATCAAAATGTAGAAAATATTATTTTAAGGCAATAAGTAGAGTTATAAGGTTAAAAATCTAAATTGTGTAAATAGGGTTCTTAATGTAAGTTTACCATATGATTTTTCTAATTATGAGTTAGAGAGATGAGTTCATGATCACAATGGCACCGATGTGATCGAAATGGAATTCTAAGATTTTTAAAATTGATAAATTAAAAATCGGAATGTAGAAGAATTTTTATGGGTCTGACTAAGAAAAATCACTATACCGTAAAAATACAATTTTCTCACCGAAAGTTATTTTATAAAATTTAAAAGACCATTTCGAAGAGAAAAATTATTTTATAATATTTTGTGGGATTAAATTGTTTAAAGGTCGGATTTTGAAGAAATAAATTAAATCATGAATTATTTGGGAGAAAAATTGGTGATTGGTGGAAATTGGTTTAAGTCAAATGAGATTAGTATGTAATTGGGTCACTTGTCAACTTAAGAAGTTAATTAAATTTTAAATAGCCAATAGAGTATAAGATTAAGGGTTTATGTGGATTATTTAGTTACTAATTGGGGTATAAAAGTCAAATTTGTTTAATTTATTTTCATTTTTTATAATATAAAAATCAAACAAAAATCTCCATCTTCTATTTCTTCATTGACCAACCCACCCATAGTTACTTTCATCTAATTTTTTTCTTTCTATTTCTCTCTTGCAAATCTTTATAAGCAAGTTTTAGAGGTAAGAAGAATTTTTTTATGGAAGAAGAAAATTTATATGGAGAAAAAAAGGAGTTTGGCAAAAGTTTCTAAGAAAATTTAAAAGTCATAAATTCCTCCATTTATTTATTCTTTTTTTTTAATGGCATGATGTTGTTGAGTCTGATTCTTATATAATTTGGCTAGAATTTAAAAAAATTGGTGGAATTTGAAAGAACCATAAAATTAGGATTTGGTAGAGAAAATTAGATAAAAATTGAAAATGAGTAGAATGAGGTTTGAGGATGATGGATATGATGGAAAATTGATAAGAATAATTTTTAGTAATTTTTATGGAATTATTGGAAATTTTCTATAATTATGGCCAAATTTTTGAAAAATTATTTTGAATAATTTTGTCCCTTAAAATGATGATAATGAAGATATATGGAGTGTTTGGAAGTGAAAATTAATTTTTTGGAATGAGAGAAAATTTTAATAGAAAATTTGGTGAATTTTTGGCATAATTATTAAAAAATTTATTGAAAATTATTGAATATAATTTTGATAAAATTGGTGAAGGAAAATGGAAGATAATGAGTCATAGTAATTATAGAAATTTAGTTGAAATTTTTATAGCATTTATTGAATTAATAAAAAATTTTGAGTTGAAATTATATTTTTGGAGGAAAAAATGGAAAATAAAAATATGAAGGAAAAAGTAAATAAATTGAAAAAAATGTTAGAAGAGAGGAGAAAAATTTAATTAATTTGGAAATTTTTTCGTTAATAGTGTATAGCGTGAAATATAATCGGTAGAAAAATATCTGTAGATGTGAGAACCGGAAAAATTAAATGAGTAGTTTAATTTTCATTTAAATTTAGTAATTTGTATTAATTCGGTAACTAATTAGAAATTTAATGGTTATTCAGATGCATCGTTAAAGCATGTACCAAGAATTGAAAGAGGAAATGAGCCAATAATCTCCAGTAAGTTACCATTAACATCTGTGTATTAACTTATAATATAAGTCAATTGCAATTTAAATTGATTTTTATATATTTTTTTGACATGAAATTGATTTATATTTTAGAGAAATATTTATATATAACATTTATGAGAATATTAAATAAAAATAAATATAACATTTGGCAATATATTTTATGATAAAAATAAAATATTTTGGTAAAGAAAGTGTATTGGTATGAAATAAATACGTTGATATGGATTTTAATGAAATAAATTTATTTTTCCATGTGGTGAATTTTTATGCTATTAAAGAATTGTATGAGAAATTGATAACAATTATATTTATAAAAATTTTGGTAATACAAATGTTTTAATATTTTATGTATGTCGATAAACTCATAAATTAGCCTAAACAATAAGTTAGAAAATTGTTGACATACCAAAAAGATAAAGACTTTATAGTCTCTGTATGATATATAATGTTTTTGCTTCAATTATCTTCAAACATAGTTCAATTTATTCAGCTTATATAACTTTAGTTCGGTCCTAAACCGAGCTAAATAAATGCACATCCTTTATAGTTCTAATTCTTGATAATCAAAATAAGGGCAATTTTCAAAAATCACTAGAATAAAAAATTACTATATATTACTGATTATATGCATCAATTCCGAAAATAACTACAAGATGACATATATGTAAATATATTCTACAACTGTTGATTATATGTGTCGGTTTTTTTTCAAAAACCGTCTCATAAATGTTAGTTACATTATACACATCAGTTGTTTATAAATAACTGACACATATTCTTTAACTGTATGTTTTGATTTTTTTAGTTAGCCGATACATATAAATTTAAAATTTTCAATTTTTTTTACTTAGTCGACGCATATAAGTTTTAAAAATAAAACTCATATATCTTTGTTTCTATATATAGCACCTCATTTTCTCTAGTTCCTTCTTCTTCTTCTTCTTCTTCTCATGCATTTTTCCATTCTCCAAAACTTACCTTCTTTCATCTTATACAGATCACATGTATTTTCGGACGGTTAAGTATTAAAGATATATTAGAGACCGGTAAAGTGTGTTTTGCCATTGCATGTTTTTCGGAGGTAAAGAGCGGGTTCAACATCTTTAAAGGTAATTTCTAGAACCCATTTCTGTATTTTAAATTATTTATTCTTAAATTCTTGAATTTTAAAACCCATTTCTTACATTTCTATAACCCATTTTTTAAAATTCATTTATGCATTTTAATTCTTGAATCTACGGCATGCATTACCAGGATTAATAGCCATGGTTTTTTATTCTATCCCATTTTTTAAAATCCATTTCTGTATTTCTAGGACCCAGTGGTACTATAACTATAACCAGTGGAAATAGTGTTTGCCTGCTTCTATGTTGGTGTGTCTTTGATTTAGTTGTAGGTGAAATACTGAGTTGGTGAGAAGCTGTAAGAGATTACTTAAATGTTAGTTGTTGAAATTGAATTTTCTATCAACTTGAAATTTTATTGTTGTATTGTGGTTTAGTGGATTTGAGAATTATACTAGGTTTAGAACTGATTATGTCTTGTAAGTCATAACAATTGTTTCATATTTATCTTTTAATGTGTTTTATAATTTAAACAGTTGAAGAACTTTTGAATCTATTTTATTTACAAGTATAATATTATGTTGTTATCCCTAGCTAGAACTTAAGATTCTACAAGTCAAAAAATGAGAAGGTATAAAATATATAGTAGGGAAGATGGAATATGAATGCTAGTTTTTGAGTCTGTTAACATGTAAAATAAGATAATTTTAATTTTAATTAATAAAAATCTTTTTGAAAAAATTAGTTTTTTTAATTAATAAAAATTAATTTTTTTAAAAGAAATTGACTTTAGGAGTTAGTTCCTAACCAAAAACCGATTCATATAATGGACTATATATGTCGGTCCTTTAATATAGCCAATATCTATAGTCTGTTTCAAAAAAACTAAAGACTATATGTGTCAATCATTTTAACCGATACATAAAATTCAACTTATATGTATTTTCTTCGAAGATGTCTGCCATTTAAGTGACACATAATATATAAAACAACCTATGCATATAACTCTTTCATGTATTACTAAATGTTGGGTATTACTAATACATGATGACAGTACTGGCACTCAATACTCAATAGTAGTGTAGTCAGGGACTCACAACAATGCTTACTGAATTACATCTTTGGCTTGCTGTAGGATGGTGTAGAATGAGTTATTGGAAATAGATTTTGAGATTTCACAAAAATTATTAAAAATAAAACGATGAAAATATTTATATTTTTATCATCATAAAAATAGGTCAAATTATAATACAAATAAATATAAATATTAATAACCAAATAGTAATTAATATAGTTCATAAGCTGTAATTGGGAGGTAAAAATTTAACTTTCCTTAAAGGAAATGAAAAGAAAATTTTAATTTTCTATTCATTGTTTAGTTTTTTGAAAAACACAAAGTCCGTTAAATTTCTATCCTACAAATTATAGTTATTTCCCACTTTACAACATAAGTGATTTCATATTTACTTTCAAATCCTATCAATTTGGAAAGAAATAATTGGGACACACCAGAGTAATTTGGGAAATTTAATTCTCCTCTATTTATTTTTATTCACCTCTTAACTTTTTTATTGAAACCAAAAAAAATAGTGAAATTTATATATATTTCTTTTCTTTTTTTTTCTTACCCTCAATTATACTCAAACAAAATAGTTCATATAATAATAATAATAATAATAATAATAATAATAATAATAATAATAATAATAATAATAATAATAATAATAATAATATTTATTTAAAAAAAAGGAAAAGGAAATGTCAAGGAAAAAGGAGCGCTCGGACTCCTCAGTAGCAATTCATCAATTAAAAATGTAATCTATTTGATTTTAACTTTGTACTTTTTATGTGTAAACATTTTAATTTATAATTTATTAATTCATGTAATTTATTACAAAATCATTGTTTTCGTAGAAAAAAAAAGAGAAAAAAAGAGTTTGGCAAAAGTTTCTAAGAAAATTTAAAAGTCATAAATTCTTCCATTTCCTTATTCTTTTTTTTAACGGCATGATGTTGTTGAGTCTGATTTTTAGATAATTCGGCTAGAATTTAAAAAACAATTGGTGGAATTTGAAAGAATCATAAAATTAGGGTTTGATAGAGAAAATTAGATAAAAATTGAAAATGAGTAGAATGAGATTTGAGAATGATGGATATGATGGAAAATTGATAAGAATAATTTTTAGTAATTTTTATGGAATTATTGGGAATTTTCCATAATTATGGCCAAATTTTTGAAAAAATTATTTTGAATAATTTTGTGCCTTAAAATGATGATAATGGAGATATATGGAGTGTTTGGAAGTGAAAATTAATTTTTGGAATGAGAGAAAATTTTAATAGAAAATTTGGTGAATTTTTGGCATAATTATTGAAAAATTTATTGGAAATTATTGAATATAATTTTGATAAAATTGGTGAAGGAAAATGGAAGATAATGAGTCATAGTAATTATAGAAATTTAGTTGAAATTTTTAGAGCATTTATTGAATTAATAAAAAATTTTGAGTTGGAATTATATTTTTGGAGGAAAAATGGAAAATAAAAATATGAAGGAAAAATTAAATAAATTGAAAAAAATGTTAGAAGAGAAGAGAAAATTTTAATTAATTTGGAAATTTTCTTGTTAATAGTGTATAGCGTGAAATATGACCGGTAGAAAAATATCTGTAGATGTGAGAACCGGAAAAATTAAATGAGTAGTTTAATTTTCATTTAAATTTAGTAATTTGTATTAGTTCGGTAACTAATTAAAAATTTAATGGTTATTCAGGTGCATCATTAAAGCATGTACTAAGAATTGAAAGAGGAAATGAGCCGATAATCTCCGGTAAGTTACCATAAACATCTGTGTATTAACTTATAATATAAGTCAATTGCAATTTAAATTGATTTTTATATGTTTTTTTGACATGAAATTGATTTATATTTTAGAAAAATATTTATATATAATATTTATGAGAATATTAAATAAAAATAAATATAACATTTGGCAATATATTTTATGATAAAAATAAAATATTTTGGTAAATAAAGTGTATTGGTATGAAATAAATACGTTGATATAAATTTTAATGAAATAAATTTATTTTTCCATGTGGTGAATTTTTATGCTATTAAAGAATTGTATAAGAAATTGATAACAATTATATTTATAAAAATTTTGGTAATACAAATGCTTTAATATTTTACATATGTCGATAATCTCATAAATTAGCCTAGACAATAAGTTAGAAAATTGTTGGTATACCAATAAAATAAAAACTTCATAGTCTATGAATATATTAGTTATGAGAGGTATTGTATGACTTATATGGTTATTTTGATATATACATATTATATAATGACCGATTATGTAATTATTTTGGATCGAGACTAGTCATATGGTTATTTTGAATTATATGATATTATTTGGGATTATATGATTATTTTTAACTCTCATAATGTGGTTATCTTAGATTTCGAGATTTTCGTCATTTGACGATAACATTTGTTTTTTTCTAGAGGTAGATCTATGATCTATTAATATATGAGTTGCATAAAATTTTTATTTTAATAAATGATTAAAATTTTTATTGTATTTATTATATACTTATGGTATTAATAGCAATGACTTTGATTTCGGTAAATTTTATTTAATAATTTATATATATATTTTTATGTATAAGTAAATAATTTATTAACAGTTTTGATACATGATTTTTTTTTTCAGAATTTTGTTGATTTAGTATATATTTTCATTAAAAGTGACTTTTATTATGAGTTTTCCTAGAGGTAGGTCTATGGTCTATTAATGTATGAGTTGGATAAAATTTATATTTTAGTAAATTATTAAAATTTTTGTTGCATTTATTATACACTTGTGGTATTAATACCAATGACTTTGATTTCGGTAAATTTTATTTAATAATTTATATATATATATTTATGTATAAGCAAATAATTTATTAATAGTTTTGATACATAAAAATATTTTTCAGAATTTTGTTGATTTAGTTTATATTTTTATTCAAAATGATTTTTATTATAAATTTTTGCACAACTGAGTTTATACTTAGCATAAAAGTTTATTTTCTCTTTCATATCTTTTAATAAAGCTAAGCAGCGACAGATGTATACATAAACTTCGTTACTAGTATCAATGAACCCACTTATAGAGCCAAAAAGTAGTGTCTGTCACCCCGTAAAAATCGGTTTTTGCTATATATGTATTTTATATATTTCACTTGATATATATATATATATATATATATATATATATATATATATATAAGTTATTTGCATAAGCATATAAATAAAAACCATAATATATGAATAGTGAAAGAACGAAATTTTATCTTATTTTGTTAATTTAATATATTATTTTATTAATTTATATATATATATATAAGTTTTAATAATATATTATTTTAAATAAATATATCTTGTAGTATTTTTTATTTAACAATATATGATAGTTTATACGGTAGATAAGAGGTCTTACAATATCAATTATATATATATATATATTATAGTGTGCACATTAATTTTAAAAAATATATAAATATATAAGTTTATTAAATATATAATCAGTTATATTTATGACTATTTAATTTTAAAATATATATAATTATAATATTTTCACTAATTTTAAAGGATATAAACTTATAAATTTATTAAGTATATCAATTATATATATTATTTATTAATATAATTTAGATTAGTATATAAGTTTAATATAATATAATTGTTTTGATAAAAAATATAAAAAAATAAAATATATATAGTAATATTTAAAATTTAAAATTTAAATTATTAGATATAAAAACTCAAAATATAAATATAAATATATAACTATAAGTATATAATATAATGTATACAATTGATTAATTAATTCAATATGCTGCTTAGTAAATAATAAGTTAAATTTGGTACAAATTTCTCGTGTTACCGATCTAGTGTGGAACCAACACTTTCGAACCCACCAAATATGAAAAGAAAATTTCTACCCAAACAAAAATTAAAATAAAAAATTTCAAAAAAAATCTTTATATTTGAAATTAAAATTATATTTTTTATTTGCAATTTAAATAATGATTTTTGTAGTTATTTATTTTCAATTCAACTTTTCATTTAGATTGTCATTCATATTTGAATATAAATCTAATATGGTATATATACTCTTAGATTTTTATCTAAATTATAAGCAGAAATCGAAGTATCTAATAGTAAAGTTGAATTAAAAATGAATTATGAAAATCATGGTTAAAAAGAATTTTAATAAAAAAAACACTCAAACGCTTTTTTTTTAATTTTTCCTTTTTTTTAATGTGATTCCTATAAAATGTGCCACACTTCTCGTAAATAATTATTTTTTTTTTCAAAATTATTATAATTTAGAGCAGTTTTAAACATTAAATTTGCCAGGAAAAAAATATGTAAGTGAAGTAAAAGTAAATAATCAATAGAGTTGTAATTGTTCTCCTAAAAATATAAGAGTTAATTACCTTTTACGCTCGAAATTTATAAGTATTCATCTGACATTTTAAAATTTTATCTCAATAGGTTATTCCATTATATTTTCTGTTAGAAAAATTTTTTGTAAAATGATTAAAAAAAACTTTTTATAATAATTTTTTCTAATAAAGAAAAAATATTATTTACTCCATGAAATTTGATATATTATACTAATATACATATTTTATAATAATTTGAAATATTTGACATATTAAAATTTATACTATTTGTCTCATAGGGTTAAGACTTAAGAGTAGTTTTGATATTTTTTTTTAATTATCTAGCTCTTCCATTAATAGTAAAACCATTAAAATTAAAGCAGAAGAGAATCTTACAATTACAGGATTCACTGCCCAAAAAAAACCGATTTATTCTATGTACCAAGAAAAACACAAGATACTTGATATAGATTATGACTGTGATAGCTGTATTTTCTTTTCTGAAATCATCACTTCATGTTCTGCTGTCAAGTCTGCAAAACAATTTAATAATTCTGTGGCTATCTTCACTTTTAGAAAAAAGTAAGATGTCATCAATGCAGACTAATGATGAAGATAAGATTGAGTCATATATTCTTGTCATTATTTTTGAAAAAATGATGGTGCGACTTTAACACCGAAAGACACTATCTACCATTGATAGTGATGATTTGGAATATAAAAGGTTGTTTTATGTCTGTCATCTAGATATATTTCCAATTGCCAAAATTCTGATTTGAGATCAAATTTTTGAAAATATTAAAACTTCAGAATTACTAGTGTATTATGTTAAATGTTAGGAAGTAAATAGTAATCAATCTAAAATATAATTATTAACAATATGCATAATGAATTGATTTACAGAAAATAAAAGAGCAACTTGAGGACAAGCAATTTATTAATCAATCATATGGTAAATACAAGAGCCATTGAATTTTACCAGTAGCAACAATCACTGAATTACTTATTATTACACACTCATACTCAATTATCTAACATATACATTAAGCATCGGACTGAAATGGCCCGATTTATCAATCACATTCACCAAAGTTGCAGGAATTGTCATCAATCTTCCAGGAATCGCAGAATCTACATTGATATAATCTTTATCTAGGAGTTGCATTAGCATTGAGTAGGAACATCCTCCTCAGCTTCTTCATTTTCTCAATATTCAATTGTTTTGGTAATTATCAGCTTGCTGCTCCTCTGCTTCTTCTTCCTTCTCATTGCCTTGATCTTCTTCCTCTCGTTTACTCTCCAAATCTCCATCATTCACTTTTCTTGATTCAAGAATATTTCTGATTTGGTCCTTGTAGAATTGCTCTTGAAATTCCATCTAAGCCAAAAAGATTTTATACAAACTAGACTTAATTCAGCTTTCTTAATACTAATTCATTATTAGTAGCAATATATATTTGAAAGGAATTAATTCTACCTCTTCCATGTGTTGCTGATGCTGCTCTGTGACCTTACGTCTCATAACCTCCGTTTCTTTCTTTGCCATTTGAAGCTTCTCCTTCAATGTATTGTAAGATTCTTCAAAATTTATGGCCTGTACTCTATTCTGTTGATGGTTGTCATCTCTCATTTGCCTGATTTGGTTCACCACCATTTCTTGGTACCATCTCATCTCATATTTAATCTTAGCCTTTCCTGATTAATAACAGTTATGCAGCAGCTCAGATCATATACTAATAAAAAAGAATACATATTTATGAATTGAAATTACCCAAATGACAAGTATGTCTAACTTGAAATGCTGTTGAAGTGATCCACATCTTCTTTCAATGCCAAGTAACCATAGAGTTGACGCTCTCCGGTTGGTAGGATGTAGATTGGCCGACAGTTCCAAGCATTTCTATCAGTGCCTTCCTCTGTAAAATGCTTATGCAGGCGCTCTGCCTCTAAATAACCCCTCGCTGAGCTCTCGAAAATCAGCATACTCATCCCGCAGTGTCCCCCGTAATTATAAGATTGTTGAGCCTTGACAATGGCATCATATGAGCTGAACATGTCCTTCAGTTGTTTATTTGTTATTCCGATCCACTGAAATTCACAATTCCATATTAGTTTCATAATTCAACTCGAGAAAATCTATCGAAAAAGTATAAAAATCTCACCTTATTGTTCTCATCCCTTTTGTAGATCGTGTTGACAATGACAACCATAGGAGGCCAAACTATCTCTTGATCTTTGTTATCTTCTTTAAGCCCTTTCCATTTTGCAGAAGAAATAGCAGAAGCAGCTTTACTTCGTAACTTTTTTTCAGGCAGTTGCGCGAGGTCTGGATGAAGCTCATCTTCTGGGAGGTTAAAGGCTGGTGTAATTGCCATATTGCAAAATCTTGATGGACTGTTGGTCTCTCTTCAAATCAATTGTATTTAACTAAGTAACAACTTCACTTGGAAGATGACCTAACTGAGTTGCAACTTCACTTGGAGGTTGATGGATTAGTGAAACCTGAATACTTGTGTGTAGAGCTGGGCAACTTCTTTGAGGAGCGAATCTAAATGATTGACCTGCTTTTGTTGTGGGACTGTGGAGATCTTGTGTATGTCCGTTCTTAGGTTCCTTTCTTTTGGCGCAATGAAACCAAAAAAGGAGAAAAACAAATAACTTATAAAACTAAGATTCTTAACTACTTACACGATTGCACTAATTTTTAGTTCAATAACTTAATACACAAGTAATTATTTATATTATTCCACTTCTTCCAAAAGTAGATCACATTGACAAGTACTCTACAAGTCAAAAAATGAGAAGGTATAAAATATATAGTAGGGAAGATGGAATATGAATGCTAGTTTTTGAGTCTGTTAACATGTAAAATAAGAGAATTTTAATTTTAATTAATAAAAATCTTTTTGAAATTAGTTTTTTTAATGAATAAAAATTGATTTTTTTAAAAGAAATTGACTTTAGGCGTTAATTCGCAACTACAAAACAATGCATATAACAGACTATATGTGTTAGTTCTTTAATATAGCCAATTACTATTGCCTATTTTAAAAAAACTGAAGACTATATGTATCGATCATTTTAATCGATATATAAAATCCAACTTATATTTTTTTTTCGAAGTTTTAAACGATATATAAAATCCAACTTATATTTTTTTTTTCGAAGACATCTGCTATTTAACTGACACATAATATATAAAACAACCTATGCATATAACTCTTTCATGTATTACTAAATGTTGGGTATTACTAATACATGATGACAGTAGTGGCACTCAATACTCAATAGTAGTGTAGTCAGTGACTCACAACAATGCTTATAGAATTACATCTTTGGCTTGCTGTATGATGGTATATAATGAGTTATTGGAAATAGATTTTGAGATTTCACAAAAATTAAAAAAAAACGATGAAAATATTTATATTTTTATCATCATAAAAATAAGTCAAATTATAATACGAATAAATATAAATATTAATAACCAAATAGTAATTAATATAGTTCCTAAGCTGTAATTTGGAGGTAAAAATTTAACTTTCCTTAAAGGAAATGAAAAGAAAATTTTAAATTTCTATTAATTGTTTAGTTTTTTGAAAAACACAAAGTCCGTTAAATTTCTATCCTACAAATTATAGTTATTTCTCACTTTACAACATAAGTGATTTTCTATTTACTTTCAAATCCTATCAATTTGGAAAGAAATAATTGTGACACACCAGAGTAATTTGGGAAATTTAATTTTCCATCATTTATTTTTATTCACCTCTTAACTTTTTATTGAAACCAAAAAAAGAGTGAATTTTTTTTTCTTTTTTTTCTTACCCTCAGTTATAGTCAAACAAAATTGTCCATATAATTACCTCAACATAATAATAATAATAATAATAATAATAATAATAATAATAATAATAATAATAATAATAATAATAATAATAATAATAATAATAATTCTTAAAAAAAAAAAAAAAGGAAATGTGAAGGCAAAAGGAGCGCTCTGACTCCTCGCTGAAGGAGTAGTTTCCATCTCCAAAGACACCAATGAAAATAGACTTCTTCTAAGAGAAGTTGCTTCTCAGGCAAATCGCTTCTTCATTTACTTAATACGAAAACTATTACTCGCTCGCTTCACTCAGCACTCATTATTCTCTGAATCATTTTACCAAATGGAAAAACAGCAAGTCTCTCATCTTGATTCTGTCAATGATCTATACTTCTCTGGCATTCTCGACGATGAAGAAAACGACCAAGAACAACAACAGCAACAACAAGAACAAAACGTGGAAGTGGCGTTCCAAGTCTCGGACGCCCAATACGCCGAGGGATTACAGTTTCAGGAGGCTCTAATGGGTTCTGTAATCATTTCTCAGTCGAAGAAAAACCACGACCCATCTTCCATTTTGATTATAGAACCACCTCCAAATCCCAAGTCCATATATATTGAACCTGGTGAATCCTCAAAAGCTTTCTGCGAAATTTGTGCCGAACGAAAAGAAACCCACGAAATGTTCCCAACCGATAGCTGCATCCACTCATTTTGCTCGGACTGTATAAGTAAACATGTGGCAGTCAAAATTCAAGACAGCGTCAGTATCATCACTTGCCCTGGATTGAATTGCAGGGCGGTTCTCGAATTGGATTCTTGCAGGCCGAAGCTAACTAAAGCAGTGATTGATCTGTGGGAGGAAGCGCTGTGCGAGGAGATGATAAGCAGAGAGCAGAGATTTTACTGCCCATTCAAGGACTGTTCAGCTATGTTGGTAGATGATAATGAAGGAGGAGAAGTTATCAGGGAATCTGAATGCCCATTTTTCCATAGATTGTTCTGTGCTCAATGTTATGTCCCTTGGCATTCTGGGACTGACTGTGAGGCATTTCAGAGGCTGAATGAGGATGAAAGAGGAAAAGAAGACTTGTTGGTCATGGAACTTTCTAGGCTTAACAAATGGGTTAGATGTCCACGCTGTAAATTCTATGTTGAAAGAACTGTAGGTTGCCCACATATGACTTGCAGGTTAGTATCTATATTCTCATATTATTTCTATTAATATAAAAATTATATAGTTCCATTGTAATTGATTAAAAAAAAACCTATATAACAAAAAAGAGTTCTCTTCACAACTTTTATATTTTAATAATTAATAAATTATAATAAGTTACTAATTTTATGTCAAAATTAATATATTCAGTATTTCATTTTCGATTTTTGTTATTATTATTATTATTATCGAATCAACTTTTATTTTTTATTTATATTTTCAGAAGGAAACAAAGTTGTGACAAGAGGTAAGATGGAAAGGGCAGCAACTGGGAAGTGACCCCACGTTCACTATCCGTGAGTTGGCTTCTAAGCCCACGAAAGAGAACAGACGCACACTTCACTCTGTGGCGCCAAACAACCTCACCCGTTAGACTAACATCTATAGCAGCAGCCAGCAGACAGTAACAGTTCGTCTCCCTTGAAATGGCTCTATTCAACATTCCCTCTTCCTCTCTCTTCGCACCCCAAACTCTCCTCCCAAGTATCCCGTCAAATTCTTCTTCCTACAGACGAATTTCGACTCCTCTTTTCTCTGTTTTCTGTTTACAGTCTAAATCTTCATCATCTAATGGTGATGATCAGAATTGCAGCGAGGACAGGCCGATTAAGAGATTGTCAGAGCAGTCATCTTGGGAAGCCACGGACTCGGAGGGGAGGGACTATCTCTACAGACTCGGGAAAGAGGCTGATAACGTGAATATCACCGTCGGAGCCAGGGATGGCGTCATCGATCCTCTTTTCGCTGGCAATTTTCTGGGCAGAGACTGTAATTTTGCTTTCCCTTTTTTTTTTTGTAATTCCCCTAGTTCGTTTTACTTGTAGCAATTTGGCAATTCTGGAGTTCGATATCCTTAATTTTTTTTAATTAATTTCAGCGGACATCGTGTTTGATTACCGTCAGAAAGTGACAAGGTCATTTGAGTACCTTCAAGGCGATTATTATATCTCTCCCGTGTTCTTGGTAAAATTTCTGCTTACTTGCTGATGCTTAATCACCTGTGAAATGTGAAATATTTTTCATCTTTGTATAATTTCTTCATACATATGATATGTTCATTCAAACAGTGGAATCATTTTCTTCCACTTTATGAGCTATAATTGCTTTTCTTTTTTTTTTAGATTTTTTTCCTACTTCTTTGTTAATATTTGTATGCAACACGAAACTTAAATATTTACTGTGTTCAAATTTTGGTTCCTTTTGTTTTTGACAGGATAAAGTTGGTAAGTTGTATGTATGCACAAATGGAGAAGAAACTATGATGAATTACGTTGGTGTAAGAAAAGTTGGTAGAAATGAAGTTGCTATCCGGTCACTTCAATATCTTATATGCAATTTTAAATTTGATTATGATATTTATAATCTATTATGTTAATAAGAATGCGAAAATTAATTATATTTTTGGTGTTGAAATATATTTGAGATACTAGGATGATCCATGATGTTTCTTGCATGTGAAGCATTTCCCCCTATCGATCCATGATTTGCCTTTTTCTGTAATTAGAATGAGGAGTAGAATGACTTCTGTTGTTAAACTTGTCAATTGGATAGTGATTAGCTGTTTCCCACCTGAAAGTTTTAGCTCGCTGGTATCAGCTGACATTTGACAGGATGATACTTGTCAATACTTAAGCTGTATTTTGTTTCATCATTTCTTTCCAAAAACTAAATAGTGTCCAATTTAATATTAATCTTGGCATGATGCAGTTTCCTCCACATTAATCTTAGCTTTCTTTTTCATTTAATATAGCCATTTAATCTGTTAAGACTTAAGAGGTCACACTTCATGTTTATCATTTGTCACGAAGTGGTAGATGAACAAATTGTCCTATGTTAGGAGCTTCTATTATGCTCTACTTTGTTTTAATTGCTGTAAAAACTACATGGATTGCTGCTTACATTTTCTGCCTGTGTCTTAATGCAGTGTGCCACATTGTGAAGAACTACATAGCTCATCTTCTCAATGCTAAAGTTCCTTTGATCCTAGGTATTGATTCACAATCATTTGCTCTTGTCAATATTGACACAATCTGGTAAGAGTTGGTCCAGATTAACAGTCCACTTTCTTTATCATTTAGTCCTGGTTTATAACTCTGTGTCCTATAATTTTATCCATGGAGACATATTTAAATTGTGGACACAGGGTATTTTCCAGCATAAATTTCCAAGCAAATTAAATTCTGAGTATCACTTGCATATATGTTGACTGGGGTTGCTAAAAAAAGCAGTTATTATCTAAGGTGTGTGGCTTTGCATCCATCCACATGAATATCCTGACAATTTAATTCCATGTGAGTATAACATTAATGTTTTCTCTAACAGGTATTTGGGGGGGAAAGGGACAAGGGAAATCATTTCAAACAGAGCTTATTTTTCAAGCCATGGGAATTGAACCAGTAATTATGTCTGCAGGAGAACTAGAATCAGAAAGAGCTGGTCAGATGGGTTACTAGCATGCCTTTTACAGATAAAATAAGATACAAGAATATTCTTCTTTTATTTGTACCTTGTTTAATATTTTTTATTTCTCTACAGGAGAACCAGGAAAATTGATTCGGGAACGCTATAGAACAGCTTCCCAAGTGGTCCAGAACCAAGTTAGAAGCTTAACCACTCTCATTCTTGGTATATGTATGTCTAGGGTCATGAAGTTAATAGTGTTATTGCATGTGATTTATTCTGTGATATTTGTTGTTTATTGTTTTTACGCCTTAGATAGGTGGTCCTGTGAATCTATAATCTAGACATAAAGAGTCAGAGCATGACCACAACTAGCAACTTAATACCTATCCATGCATTTTAGATTGGAAAGAAACTACCGTCAAACCTAGAAACTCCAGAAAAGAAACAACAATATGCTTAAAAAAATTTGGTCTTCAATACATGTACGTTCATAATGATCTACTTAGATTATTTGTTCCTATTTTTTTCTTTTTAAGTCATTAATTCAATATAGCAAATTCTCGTTGTTAATGCAGGGCAAGATGAGCTGTTTGATGATCAATGATATTGATGCTGGCCTTGGGAGATTTGGTGAGCTATAGCAACTTTAGATTTAGACTGGGCAATTATTTTCAGCCATTTATTTGCCATGTTCGGTTGTGTTTCACATTTTGCAGTAACATGATGTTTAGTTTATCTTACCATTTTCCTTTTTTTTTTAATTTTATAGGAAACACTCAAATGACAGTGAATAATCAAATAGTTGTTGGGACTCTAATGAATTTGGCAGACAATCCTACAAGAGTGAGTATTGGACAAGACTGGCGAGAATCAGATGTCACAAACAGAATTCCTATCATTGTGACAGGAAATGACTTTTCAACGATTTATGCTCCCTTAATTCGCGATGGAAGAATGGAAAAATTCTTTTGGTATATGCTTTTATTGAAGAATTTAAATTGCATGAGTTCTAGTTGTTTTTTCATTTTTTTTTTCTCTCTACATTGTGTCACATGTGCACAATTAATAATTTGCTATTTAGCCAGCTCTTAATTCAATATTCCAAAATAATTTAAATAATTTTAAGCAATGTTATGTGTTTGAATAATTTGTTCAATTCTTTTAGGTGTTTCTAAGAGTCTTAGAATTCATTTCTTGACATAGTTAGTCTTAGAATTATTTCTTAATTTCTAGGTTAGTCTTAACTTACTAGAAAAAATTATTATAGCATTAAAGGGTGTATAAGTGTCACTAACTCATATGCAAAAAATGGAAATATTTCACTGTGCAAAAATCCAGCAAAATGTGAACAAATATATACTAAAATAACTTAATAGAATGTGAACAAGGCTGTCCTATGTCAGTTGGTGCCATGCTTGTTTTGGTTAATTTGTAACTTTTCAATCAGGAGAATGTTAAAAAACGTCTACTTAAATAACTTTGACCAAAAATTTCTTATAAGATCAACTACAATGTTTACTGTTTGGATATAGATGTTACATGAATAATTTTATATTATCCAAATACCTTTCTCTGTGTTATTGAGCATTATAACGTTTAATATATATGCTTGACCATATATTAGGATTTTTTTTTCCAACTGACTCTATAACCTCCTAAAATCTGTTAATTTTTTTGGGTAAATTTGATTGGGCTATATTGACAGGCAACCAACCCATGAAGATGTAGTGAACATTGTTTACAAAATGTATGAGAATGATGGCATATCTAGAGATGAGGTTGTAAGCATTGTAAACATGTTTCCTAATCAAGGTATGTGTACTTCATGTCACTTCTCAAATGTTCCATTTATTTTTTGTTTCATGAGGCATTATGTGATGGAATATAACATACTAACATTGACTTGACAGTTACAATGGTGTTTTACCTGCTTATGAAATGTGTTTGATTGTCCTTTTGATAATGCATGTAGTTGGCATTGGAATTATTTTATTTTCTAATTATATAAATGAATCTAGGCTATCAGATCCTTGATAAATGATATTATGTTTTGGAGCAATATGCACCCCAGATCTATTCCTATGGCTTCTCAACATATGCATGAGATGTCAGATTGACATGCATCTTCATACTATGGTGCACATAAATCCATTTAGGGTAGTCGACAATATTAAAGAAGCTAATTTCTTTCAATGTACTCTACCTATAAATTATTCTTATCCGTAATTGCTTCAATATGGTGGTGTTTTCAATTGTTATGTAGTCCATTAACTTTTGTTTATATTTTTGCTGTTAAGTTGCAATCCTTTGTGATTTTTGCATCGACTTTTACCAAACTAAGATGTAAGACATATGGAGACATCAATTTTTGTATTATGTATTTACATTTTTGGGGGATGATTGGGCAGCTTTGGATTTCTATGGAGCTCTCCGATCCCGAACTTATGACAGGTCAATTTCTAAGGTATGTGAAATGATCCAATCTGTGTGCATGTTCTTTTCCTTTTCTTTGGCTTTTTTTTTTCTTTTTTCTGGGACTGGTGAGTGCTACCACCTTTAAATAGGCAAATGCTTGGTCCATATAATACGTTGCATTTGTCGTTGTTATTTAGCTGATGATATTAGTGTCTTGTTAATCGCGAGATTTAGGATCACATATTGTCTTCATCATTAAAAAAAAAACAGAGATGCTTATATTTTGGGTTTTTTTATCGCTAACAAAAAGGGGAAATGGAAAATCATCGAGGAAAAGAAATTTGTTCCTTTTTGTTTCATTTCCTTCCATATAGCCCTCAATCGATGTAAGTTTTTCTTCTCTTTCCCTTGTCCTGTATCCTCTTTCCATCTGGCAATCTGACCAATAATGGTACTAAAAACCTCAAATATGTTGAAACTTTTTGGAGGATCATTTACTATTTCAGTGTTCTGTCTATTGTTCGCAGTGACCTACTTTAACTGAATTTTACCTTATTTAATTGTAGATAGCAATTATTTACAGCCATATGTATAGAGTTACTCTAAGATGCAGAAAATGTGCACCAATGCAGTTGACTGGACGTCGAAGCCTTTTAATATGGCCTATTGATTTTGTCACTGTAATTACTCTATATGCAGAATAGACTTTAAGATTTTGATTGGCTAGCAGGTTTCCTAGCCTCTGGAATGGTTGCTTATCTGGTGAAATGAATAATTGATTATGGATTAGATGGCCAATTATAGCTTTGAATTGAAGCTTCCTTCCCTAGACAAAAGCCAAAAGTCTGAAGAAAAGGGTTAGAGATCCCTTTGAACTGAAAAAGCAGTTCCCAAATTCCTCTAAATTGTTTGCGAGATGAGCTCAATTGCATGCGGCAGGTCTTCCTGAATAATTTATTAGTAGAAAATATTAGTTTTGAAATAAGAAAAAGGGTCTGCTGTTTGTCATGTAAATGTAACAGTATTTATGAACTGGTTCATGACCTAATATTTCTGTCATAGTGGATTGATGACATTGGAGGGTTTGAAAATCTTGGTGACAAACTTCTTAAACGAAGAAAGAAGGAGAAACTTCCTGTTTTTACTCCACCAAAGGTGAGAACCTTTTGTCCTTTCTCTTTTTTTTTTTTTCTTTTTTTTTTCAGATATATCTTTTGATCAAGTTTATTTTTGTGAGGTACTTTGTTGGTCTGAAAATCTTTCTTTGATGAAGAATGATAAATGTGGAGCGATTATCCTTGGAACAATTTATGTTCCTTTTCCACATTGAATTGATTGGATTAACTGGTTTTTCATTCCGTTTGAGCAGCAAACATTGGAGGCCTTAATTGAATCAGGCTATTCTCTGCTCAGAGAACAGCAGTTGATAATGAAGACTAGACTTTCAAAGGAATACATGAAGAACATTGACGACTAGAAAAGAGTATGACGTTGTAATGTCTCAATTTTGCACGCTACCCATCAATTTTTTATTGCCCGATGTCCATGAAAATGAAAGAATATGTCACTTTGTGATGATTTTGATGTCCACGAGGCTTTATTTTATATATTTATTGATTTGTTGCTGTCATTTGAGGGATTGGTCGATTAAAATTAGCAAGCATCAATTTCCAACAGCTCCCTTTAGCACACATATATATATATATGCTGAAGGTAGTTGTTCAAAAAATGAACTCTGTTATTACGATTTCAGATTTTTTATCAGAAAGTAGATAGCACAGATTTTATTTTAATCCCCATCAGACTAAGGAAATTTTTTACTGTTCAATTGTAGCTTAAAATTGACATTTGTATGCAAAATAGGCCAGAAGCACCTACCATAGATCATGGAGATTAGGCGGGATCCTCACAAGTTCATTTCGTGCATTATTGCAACAGTTGTGCTGTCAGTTGCAGCGGCTAATAAAAATATGATTTCAAAAAAATGTATGATCTGTATCAGCATAAGAGATTCTCATTTAAATAACCTCTATCTAATAATGCCCAAATGAATATGTTTACAAAATTTTAAAGAAGTGTTATTTTTTTTATTTATTATTTTTTCTTGTACTTTAATTTTTAAATGATATGTACTCTTTAATTGTTTTGTGTAAATTTTTTAACATTAGAAATAAGAATACATATTATTCAAAAAATTAAAAAAATATATAAGAGAAAAATACAAAAAAATGGTATGTCATTGGACTATTTTTCAATTTTTTTGGGACAAAAAGGGAACTTGTAGTTTATTTAGTAAACGAAAATCAGTACTTTTCCATTCGTAACAAACAAATACCAATTTTCCTTAACGGAAAATTACAAACTTTTTTTTTTTATCACAAATAACCAATTTTCGTTAATGGAAAATTACAAACTTTTTTTATCACAAAAAAATATTACGTAACCACAATTAAAAAAGGATCAAATCACAAGTTTTTTTTTTCCCAAAATATAATATAGAGAAAATATCTAAAACCCCTTCCCAAATTTAAGCTTCCTCAATTTCTTACTTGAAAGTCTCTTTCAACAAAGAGCAGATAATCATAAACTAATTACACTGAGAACAAGGATAAAATCAAAAGTCAATCATCATTGTCGAATAAGGCAGTAAGATTCTGTAACTACGCAGAAATAGACGAAGCATTGTGGAAAGAAGAGGAGCTCATTACTCCCAATTTTTATGGACATCATAAATTTTGGAAACATAATCTGATATAAGAATTATTTTTATTTATCCCTATCAATAATTGAATTTTTTTATCTATCCCTTACATTAATTACAGATATATTAAAAAAACTAATAAATGATGATTTTTATTTATTGATGATGAAAAAAACATATTAAATATGAGCATATTAGAAAATAAACTAACCAATTATATGAATATAAAAAGAAAATAAATCTATGCATTTGGAATGAGGGAATGTTATGTAACCAAGTTACATCGAAAATAGATAGACAGGACAAGCATGTATCATTTACCTAACACCAACTTGTATTGAAAATACATAGAGAAACATCTTTTCTATTCTTTATTTATTTATTTTATATTGAATATTCCATTATGAATGAAGATAACACATAGGAGAGGAAAAATAAAAGGCTTACAAATCAAATCACATATTCCTTCTTATCCATCCTTTTATTTTATTTTTTTAATAAGAAAAAAAAAACTTTCCTATCCACTCTTTTTTTCATTACTGTTACCAATTTACAGAGGCTTAAGAAAAAGCACAACCTTTGCTTTGCATAAAGCTAAGGTTATCTCTTTAAAAGTCTTCCTTAAGGCACAAGAATCTGATTTTACAAAAGGGTGTAATCTAGTAAAAGACATTCAATTCAACATTCCAAGAATATAATTTTGTTCTTAGTGGTGGTAATTAAGCCGATCTCTTGAGATATTTTTGCTTTATTGAAGTCATTTGTTCATTATTTACAAGATATCATATCCCAAACTAACAATTTACGGGCTATGTTTCCAAAACTCTAATTGTTGAGCATGAAATTTTCAGGCTAGGGTGATTATTTAATTCTATCATTAATTTTTTATTTCACAGTTAACTGCCCGTTTAATTTGTGGATTGCTTAAACAATAGAATTAGTATTAATACCGAGTTTAATTAAATTATAAAATTAGTTAAACTAACCCTTATTTGGTATAAATATTTTAATCATAGTATTAATTAATCTAAATTTATAATCTCATGTTTGTTATAAAAATTTAAGTAATTGGATAAATTAGTAAAATAAGTAAATTACTTAAATATCTTTGTCTTATATTAAAATAAGGTTATTTTTGGAAGAAAAAATAAAATAGTAAGGCTAGTTTAGGATTTTCAATTTTATAAACATAGACATTTATAATTTCATTAGAAAGATATTATTAAAAACATGGAAAGTTGATATTAGTTAAGACTTGATTTAATAAGTCATTGGAATTACTAAACTATATTTAATTTTTTGAAATAAATATGAGATTAATGACTATTTCTATGGTTAATTAAATAATCCTATGTAGCAAAGGGATTAGTATATTAATTAAGCTAGTCATAAAGTAAATAATTAAATTGGATCAACGAATTCAAGTCGAGTTGTTAATTTTTATTGTTCAAATTATCGAATCAATCACAAAATGATATAGCTTATCGTACGAGTGATTTGAGTCCTCAATTCTCACGTATTCTAACCATGCTTATGTCAACAATGATGTAAAAGTTAGAATTTTTCTCAGTTTATGAATTTTTATTTATAAATTAATTTAATGGTAAATTATTATATATAAAATTATAATTATTATTATTATTATTATTAGTATGCATAAATTCATAGATTTTATTTCCCAAAAATATTTTTCATGAAGAAAATTGAAAAATGGAATTATCTATTTAGTAGTAGATTTTTTTATTTAAAAAATTAGGAAAATATTTTCAAAAAATTTCAAATTACAAACAATATCTAGAAAACAAAAAAAAATATATATATATATTTTATTTTCCTCATATGGAAAACTCCGAGTTTTCCATACTTTAACTACCATTATTTACAACTATAGGCCACAACACAACCCAGCAGACTTTTTAATTTTTTATGTTACATAAAGTACAATTTTTTTAATGTTGTTTGTAATTGAGAGAATGAACACATATCTCATTTTATTTTTTATTTTTTATTTTTTTATTTTTATTTTTTAAACTTACATTTCATTAATGTAAAAATTTTTAAAAATAGAATTATTTATATTTTATTTTATTATTATTGAAATTTTCATGTATTTTGCAACATACTTCATGACTATAAACCATTGTTAAAAAATTGCCAAAATCTGATGTTATATAATAATAATAATAATAATAATAATAATAATAATAATAAATAAATAAATAAATAAATAAATAAATAAATAAATTAGATGAGTGAGTGTTACTGGTAAATGAGATTCTGTTCCAATCTAATAATGATGGCAAAAATAATAGTGGCGATAACAAATCAAACATAGAATCCAATGCTACAAAGAGAGGAAGAAGAAAAAGAAAAGAATCATAGACTTGTTGCAGTCTCCTCAACACAAAGAATTGCCTCACAAAGCAATAAAAAGTTGGAAATCAAAGGCCATAATCAACTATGGGAATTCCACTTGTTGATCAATCATTAATTAAATAAATATTGGGTTGGAGTGTGGAAGAATGTATAAATAGATTTAAGAAGAGAGCACTAAATGTCCCTATTTCTTCTTATCCACTCTTTTTGGCTTTGAAATTGGAAGAAAATGCCCCCACTTCCCTGATTCAAATTCATGCTTTGTGATTTGGTAATTAAAATGAAAAAAAAATAGTAATAATTTATGAGAATCAGTGTTATTGTTCATGGAAGTCTCTCTTTCTCTCCAATAATTTATGCACATTTATTGTGTGGACCCTCATCATGTGATTCAGGTTCATCATTTGTTTTCTGATGTTATTGGAAGTGTTTGGGATTAAAAAAAAATAGGTGTAATTTTTTTTAATTTAATTGATTAATTTTTTTTATAAATTGATTTTATCAAACTTTCATTTAAAAAAATATCTATTTATCTATTTTTTTAAAAATAATTTTTAAAATTTAAAAGAATTAGAAATACTTTTTTAAAAAAAAATGCTTTTTTCCATATATATAATATGGATCATAATATAATAGAAAAAATTGCACAGTTTATCTATTTAAATTTTCAGTTTTATTTCTTGGAGCTTTAATAAAGTTATTGGAGCTTTATTAAATTACGAAAAACCCTCTTGAAATCTTAATAAATTATAATAAAAAATTAAATTTTAAAAAATTAATAGATTATCATTTTATCTTTTGATAAAAATATAGTTTGAAATAACAGTTAGAAAGACTGAGTCTTTAATATACTGGTTGTCCTGCAGTCACAGTCGTTGATAATGAACATAAATCCTAAATTTTTATAAAATATAATTAGAATATACATAAAATTTTAAAAACATTCACACAAAAATATCTCAAACATAGAAAAAATCATATAGTACATTATACCGCAATACTTAAAATTCGTATAGTATCAAATGAATGAGCATTTATCTCAAACAACAAAAAAATAAACTATTAATTTTTTAAAAATTTATATCTGACTCTAATTTAAAAAGCCTTATAGAATTTTTTCTGTAATTTGTTCATTAAAATTTAGATTAACTTTCAATTTTTAATTTTATACTCTTCCACTTTAATTTATTTTCAATCATCTATATATAACATAAAAAAAACTTAATATATATAGACAAATAAACTAAACAATTATTATTCAAACTTAGAAACAATATGGTTGGTTGGAATGGCATCTATTCACCGCTAATATTATAAACCAGAAAGAAAGGCAGAAACAAACTTAGAAACAAATGATATTTCATTTTCTAAATACTTACGTTGAAAACTAATATTATAAACCAGAAAAACTAATTCAATAATAGAATCCAAACGATGAAAGAAATTCCCTCTTTATGAAAAAATATTGAACTTGAAGTAGAGATTTCCATCAATAAATCAACTGTGCACGATCTGCTTAGCAGCAATAATAAAACAGGGCTTGTAAGCTCTGACGAATGCGCATGGTTTCTAAATTAGAAAAGTCAGGAAAATCAACCTCTCATCAATTTATATATAAAGATTTTTTCAATTAAATTTTTCTACTCATAATTATTATAGAATTAATTAAGACTATTAAATTTTTTATTTAATAATTAAAAAAATAGTACGTATAGAAATAATAACTATTAAAATATTATATATATATATATATATATATATATATATATATATATATATATATATATAACCTTTTGTAGCCAACAAAACAAAAAGGTTAGCTTTTAATCAACAAAGCAATTCAACAATAAAGGAGAAAACGATACACAAAAATTCATGTGTCACTATCTTTTTCTAAAGAGAATATATTTATAGGAATTCTGAATTTTGAATTCAAAATTTAACAATTCTTTAAATAAATTCAACATAACTGAATCAAAATTCATTCAGATCATCTCTTTTTCTGTGAAGTTTGTACTCTCTTTACTCATCATTATCCACTTATTGATTTGAAATTGAAAAGGAGGGAAACAGCGAACGTATACAATGATTAATTTAATTATCTACTAATCCCATATGTAATTAATTTGGCAATTTATCAAACAAAGCCTTACAGAATTAACAATAAGAACAGTCTCTAAAGATAATCATATTATTGTTGGGTTTAATTTGGTGATGGAAAGACTCTTCCAGATGTGTATTTTTACAAAACAAAACACTATTTACTTGTTTTTTTTTAATTATTTAACACTGTCGTTTAATTAATATGTATCCAATTTTAAAATTTTTAATCCTATTCTTTTGCTAAATTACTATTTATTTTAAAATTTAATTTTTATGGAAAAATAATTTTTTTTTCTTCTTTATACGTATCAGAACACATATAAATAAAAGCTTTATATATGCGCATATTTTTATCATATTAGAATGAATACTATATTTAGACAGTTTTATTATTATTATTATTATTATTATTATTATTATTATTATTATTATTATTATTATTTTAATATATGTTTGCTATTGAAATTGAAAATTCAGCATAATATAATTAATAACTTATAAGAATACAAGCAAATGAGAGCTCCAAAATCCAATAAATATTTGATTTTCTTTTTTTTTCTTAAGAAAAAAAATTTGGAAATGGAAAGAAAGGGATGTGGTCAAAATATTTATCTAAAAAAGAAATCCTATGAAAATAATTACATGTCAAAATTTGATTGGCTGGAATATAAATTAAGCTTAAGGCGAACAATCTTTTTCACACCATATATATCCGTTCCTTTGTTAACCACATTGGCAGAAACGTTGCCGACACCGCCCCTTTTGATGGCCAAAAATTTTGTGTTAATTTTCTTTTTATAAAAAAAAAATTGTTTCTTTTATTTAATTATTTAATTCCTCTCTTTCATATTCAATTTCTTCTACTATACTTAACAAACTAAATTCAAATTATCATAACGCCCATCACTCACAGTGTATATATAGTTATTGGACACTTCTTCAAAGTCTTTTTTAAGTCAATTGCTTAACCAATAAATTAAAGACAATATAAAATGCAAAATTATAAAAATTAATCCATATCAATTTGAACCATGTTTTCCTTTTTTTTTTTTCTTTCTTTCTTTTCATAAATATTTTTATATATGAAGAATTACTTTTCTTAACATATTAATATGAAAAAGCATTGGCTGCTTATTGGTACTGAGAATTAATTCTTTCTTCAAGAGAAAGTATAAGAACTAAATTTCTTAAACACACACTTTCATAGAAATTGAAATTTGAATATTATAATGCAAATTAAATGGAAGATACGTACCATGATGAGCTCAAAAATTTCTTAAACACACACTTTACCTTTTAGATATTCAATAAAATAAATCTTTTATTTTTCAATTTTTTAATAACATATAGATTGAAAAAAAGGTGGAAATGTATAGTTTAATAATTTAGAAGAAAAATTTATTGCATATCAACATAAAATTGAAAGTAAATATTTAAAAAAAACTTTAATATATATTATGATTTTAAAGTTGGCTCAATAATTAAAAAATAAATTATGAACTAATTATAACCCATCTATGGGAATTTGGAATATCATATGCTAAAAATATATATACTAAATGAAATGCATAGATTTCATAAAATATTATTTCAATTATAGTACTCATAAATAAAATGATTTTATTTTTACACTAAAATGAGGTACCGACTATTTTTAATTTTTTTTTACAATACAATTAAATAGAAAAATATTTTAGAATATTTCTTATGTATATAGAAAAAAGAGAAGATAAAAAGAAGTGAATAAATAAAATGTAGAAATAATAATAACAATAATAATAAATAATAAGGTTAAATTAATTAAATATATTAATTTTTCTATCCAATTTTTGAAATATATTATGAAATCTTTCGGGTTTTCTTCTACTAACTAAAAAAATTTGATTAGTTTTAAATAGAATATTTCGTTAGTCAACTAAAATTTTGCTGAAATAGTCAAAATTAATTTTAAAAATATTAAAAAAAAACTCTTATTTATTTTTTGACATTTTGTTAACGTAAAAAAATACATTAAAATGGATAAATTTGACATTTTGTTATTATATTAAAAAAATTTGGTATACTTTGGTAATTTTTAAGATAAAAAAGAAAAAAATTAACATTTTATTCGGAATGAATAAATAATATAGTAAATCAAAATCTAAGACTTAATAATTTATGAATTAATGTAATTTACCCTAATAATAATAATAATAAGGTCACGTGTCGGTGGGATGATTAAGTTATTTATAACAGAGAGGAGGGAGGAGAAAAGAAGCAGCTTATGCTTGTATTTTTTATTGATAATGGTGGAGAAGAATCAGCCTTTTTCTCTCTAGATTTCGAAGAAAATAAAATCCTTTCTCTCTGTGAATAGAAATAGAAGAGAGAAAGTGGAAGGGAAAGGTCTGGCCGGGTTAAAGAGCGTAGCAGTGAGGCTAGTGGGATGTGGGCATCGGAGAAAGAGATTGAAGAAGAGAATTAAATTTATGGATTTCTGCCACAAGATGTTATTTCCTGTTCGCAGAGTTTGGTTTGCTGTTTCTTCTCGTTTTAAGCCTCGTAAAAATGGTTAGTTCTTCTTCTTCTTCTTCTTCTTCATTATTTTCCATTTTTTTGGGCCTGGCAAAGATTTTTTCTTTTTCCATTTATTGGGTTTTTAGAAACTTATTTTTAAATTTCGAGATACAATTTAATTACTGATTAAGTCATTATGCCTTATTTCATCTCTTTGAAACAATTCTGAAATCTTTTTTTTTAAGTTAACAATATTTAGATTTACTTGATTAAGTGTTGGAATTATTACAGTCGTTTTTCTTAAACCTGCTATTTTTCTTTTCTTTTTAATTTTGGTTTCAAATAAATCATAATATTAAATATTAAAATTTTTTCTTGAGCTTTTTTGCATTTCCTTTTCATGTGAATATAAGCCAAAAATGGGAAAAACTCTTAATCCAGAAAGAGGAGACTTTTACATAATTATTGTTTACATGTTAAAATTCTAAAGCAATAATCATGGATAAGAAGTACTTAGAGATTTTATATATATATATATATATATATATATATCTTGAAACCTTTTCTTTCCTATGGGCCACCCAGGGTTTAAATTAGTTAGTGCTTCTTCAATAATTACGTCAGAGAAAAACAATAACTTATCCCTAAAATTATTTAATATTTCAGTATATTTATTTTTCTCTTTAACTACTAAATGAAGAAAACATTGCTAGAACAAAATTACCTGAAAGAGTACAATAATAATGGATCCATCCACTAAGCTATATTCACCTGAAGACAAATTGAAAGTGTTTCAAATTTCACATTTGTCAAATCAAATATCTATAATAATAATAATGATGATAATAATAATTGATGATGATGCTAATTCTCACCTAACAATCTAAAGAATAAAGCCAATGTGAAAAGTTTGAAATCCCACTAATCTGTATTTCCTTTCCACATGAATAAAGTTATAGTTTCTATGAGTTAATTGCAGATTTTCTTCTCTCTCTAAATTTATGAATATCATACTTTCATCTATATATTTAATGTTTTTATCTCAGAAATATTATGGCTTTAAACTTATCCGTAGAAAATGAGTGGCTACATCCACTGCACTAAATCCACTAAAACCAATTATACACAAAGAAAAAATAAAATAAAAAAATAAATCATATATAATTGTTTAATTATCTAAAAAAGAACACGAGTGCCTTGTTTATAAATGTTTTATTGTACTTGCAAGCTAGTATAAGTTTTTTTTTTTATGGATCCAATGGTCAGTTGGAACTTGGAAGGGGAAAAAATAAATAGACCAAAAGCATATTGCGCCGAAAGATGAGGCCAAACAACGGGATCAACATCAATTTCAGTGTTAAAACTTTATGCCTTCTAGGCCATTTCTTCACTTTTACGGAAAAAAAAAAGAAAAAATTAATTAATGTCTAATAATATTCGGTGGACACGTATGCTCCTCCCACACATCCACATGGGGTCTTAATTAAATGCTGAATACAACAAAATAACCTTTGTTTCCCAGCCATTTGGAGCATCACATGATTAATGCCAGTCAAGTTCTTCCATTTATAAGGTCAATATTTAATGCCATAGAATTTTTTTTTTAAATTAGAAAAAAAGGAATTATTCAGTAATGTGCCTTTACTGTTGTGGGTTTAAGCAGGTGGGGGACTGTTGAAACTTCATAATGATGTACAGAGCTGCGGATACGAGGATGTTCAAGTGATGTGGGAAATGTTGAGAAGAACAGAATCTGAGCAGATTGCTAACCCTCCTAAGCGTAAACAACGACCCTTTTGGAGAGTTTTTCTATGGTCTAACCAAAATGCAGCATCTTCTTTTTATGCAAATCATGCCTAAGGGCTAATACGAAGACTCCATCTTTCATACTTTTCTTTCTTTCCCCCTTCTATGCTCAGAATAATGCTCTCTGCTTGTGTCCTGCAAACTTGACATTGTAAATTTTGCTATCCAACGGCCGACATTGCACTAGGCATTGTACAGAGCTGTTGCTGAGTTTTATTTTTGTTGTGAGAAAGAAAACAAGTTCCTGTCAAATGACAGTCATTTGTAAATACATATAATGTTTTTGTCATAACCCATGAGCTTAATTAACTGATGCCTAACTGGTAACATCCACATACGATGTTTATAAAACCACATCCATTAAACAAATAATGCGGTAGATGTCAGAAGTCAGAACATTTCTTTCATCATGTTCATTGAATTAATGCACTTCAATCCGTGCTAATAATTTCCATCACATACCATATAAAATGACACACCAAGGCATGGACAAATAATTCAGTCAACAGGATTTGATTTAACCTTCCATACAAGAAAATGTTTCTGTTTTGATTTTTCCCACTGTTACATCCAAAATGAGGGAAAGCCAAGAGGAAACTCATTAAGATGCTCAAGGAAGATATCGATCAATTTGATGGTAAGCTAAGGGTATTAGGAATTAGATCACAAGCATAAGAGGAGAGGATTTGGTAGATATATGTTCAAGCTATAGTACTCGCCTTTCAGAAAGTGGGAAGGAGGGGGAAAAGGGAAGAAGAGCACTAGAAACAGATTTGTATATCATAATAAAAAACTCAAACACAATAGATTACCTGTATTTACCATCTCAATAGGTTCTTCTCGTTTCTACACATCAATAACAAATTATGCGCCAAAAATTTAGCACAAGCAAAAAAAGGTTTAATATGAATTGGCTACGGCATATCCATATTATCATCTCATCTAAGAACTGAATTCATCTTTACTTTTACCCATGGAACCCTCATGGAATTTTCTGGAGTGGCAATGGTGGTCTCCATATTCTGGCAATAACTGTGATCATGCCAGATGCAGAGTAACAAATGTTTTAAGTAAAATCCTAAAACACATGCTGTTTAGTGTTTGATTAAGAACTCATACTGTTACAGACAGGAAGATGCAAGAATTCACAGGACTGATGCAATTAAAATAAAGAGAATTAAGACGTCACTACAAATATTTAGGATGATACTACTACCACCACCAATTAATACAAATTAGTCACTTCACAACATGCAACTGTTGCTCCTTTTTTCACATAACTAAGCATATAGAGAAGCGCACAAACCCCTTTCCACTCCTTTGCACTCCACACCCTCACCCTCCCCCTCCCCCTCCCCCTCCCCCTCCCCCCTCCCAAAGTGATACAGGGGCATCCAAATTAAATTAGGATCTCATTTTTTTTAATTTTCTTTCTTTATTTAGTATTTCTATTCAGTAAAATATTTACTTATTAATTACTAATTTTCTTTAGTTTTCCTTCTTTATTTAGGATTTCTAATTTGTAAAATATCTTAGTTCTTAATCTAGATTCTAGAATTAAGATTTATCCGAACTGGTATAAATAGGACAACAATAGTCAAACTATGTAGTATATTTTATCTCTTAATTCAAAATATTAATTCGGAGTTTTTTCCCACAAAAAAAAAATTAATTAGCTTTTATTATTCACAATCATTTTGTTCTAGCCTTAATTGTTGAAGTCTAATTATCCTAAACTCTTCTGTTATGTCAAGTGTTGTCACTAAACTATGGACTATGGTTGGTAAGGCAGGAATCGAGGTATAGACAATATGCTGCAACACTTGTTGGTTGAGATGCAGAGAATGATTAAGGACCTAACCCCAGAGCCTTGCAGCATCAGGTACATATGGAAGCCCAAATAGAGATTCCAAACAGTGACCACAAAGAACTCGAGATTCAGGAAGATCTTGAGGCTCAAAAGGAAATCTAGGATGTGAATTATTTTCATCAACAAATCGAGCAGCACTAAGTGGACTGGAAAAGCGGTTAATACATGTTCTTGATTTGAATGATCAATAAGTGAAGGAGCCGATTTTCATGGAAAGTTACACGTAGAGGATTATTTGGATTGGAAGCTAGTTTGGAGAATGACACAGAATGAAAACCCACGGCTGAAAATTAAAAGGTGCAAGTTTTAAAGCTTAAGTTGAAGGGTACTCTACTTCAATGGTGGAAGAGACTTGAAGAGCAACACACATGACAAGGCAAACTTAGAATCAGCAATTGAAAGCACATGAAAACTAAGCTGAAATAATTTTTGCTTGCTGATTATACGATGGAATTGTATAAGTTGTTCCAATGTTTAAAGCAAAACGTGTTCATTCAAGGAATATATTGCATGGTTTAATAACTTATCTATTCAAGCTGATTAATCTCAAAATAACGAACAGATTACTTCTTCATACCTTATCAATTTAAATCAGTTACTCAAGACAGGATGGGAGTAGTTAGTTAACACAGTACTAATATGCTAATCAATATGCTTTAGTGGCTGAAAATTAAGTTTCGCATAATGATGCTAGAAAAACAGTATACAGAACCAATTAGTAAAACAATTTAAGTGCTGGATGTGGGTATCAAACAGGAAAATGGAATCGGAAAGAGGCAGCTACAACTAACGAAACCAACAGGGATGCAACCAATGCTGAAAGGAGCATTAAAGGGGAAAAGTATAATACCTTATAGTAAAGCAGTAACAAGCATTGATGGTTCAGTTGTGGCCGGCGCTGAAGCACCAAATGCTCAACAATAGCTTTAGAGGATAAACTCAAGTGAGATACCTTTGCAAAATGTTGTGCAAGTGAAAAATCTGCTTCTTTAGCTGAAGCATCAGAAAGCAATAAAGCCAATGTTATTATCTCTTTGGCTGGTACCAATTTGAAGGAGCGTGGAAGACAATGTCTCAAACACTTAATTGTTGCTAAAGACAACGTGAAAAGAAAAGAGGAGGTAAACACCGAGAAAAAATGCAAAGACAAATATCTCAATAAAAATCACATACATTTGGTAATTCTTTGAACACGGAACCTGGAGCTAAAAATAAAGAGATATAAGCATAAATATCAGCTACCTAAGGGGAGAAAATAATTTATGCAACAATTTTACATTATGATGTACAAATTACTTTCTACTATAGATATTGCCATGAATTCCAAGCACCTAATGATCTTTATGCTCGGTCTGTTCTCATCTCTCTCCTCTCTATGCAACACAACTAAGTCTTAATCCTTATCTAATTGAGATATAATCAATTTCTTCCTTTCACTTGGTTTATAATATATAAAGAGGTCAAGATAGGGCATGCGTGGTTGGTTCAGACAGATTCTCAATGAATTACAAACTGAATGGATGTGGTCAGTTTAAGCATTGTTAAAACTAAATCTAAACAAAGATCACAAAAAAATGGGCATCTCATGTTAAACAGTTTGGCTATTATTCAGGTTGGGACGGTTAGGCAAAGAAGGAAAGGTCAGTAACCATTATTCAATTAAATACAAGTGAATAAATATAAGCATAACTGACTGAACTTTTTCCCCTCAAGTATTAAAGAAATTTAACATTTTTTCAGAACATTAGCATAACTCCAAAAGTTACAAAAGAAATAACTCCAACATTTAAGGAGAGATTATCACAATACTATTAAATTTCTCAATTGCTCTTTAGTGTATATGCATTTGGCCTTTAAACAATGGCCAAGGAAACAAACTGATAAGATCAAATAACTCTGATTCAAGTTTCTCGAAGAAAGTGGAGGTTTAGAGCTGCTGATTTTCGAGACTCAGCAAAGTGTCCCCTAGCCGAGGCTTTACACACAATTTTCCATCCCCATTTACCCCCTTGATTATTCTATTATATTTGTTCTATCACTACCGCAGAATACACAACCAGAAAAATGAAAATATTGTGATGTCAACAGTTGTCACTAGGACAAAATCTGTAATTTGTCAAAATATAAAAGTTATAGAATTATGTTTTAGATAAATTTTGGCAAAAATTTCATCTTAATATGTTATGTATAAAGTGATATATAGCCTTCACGAGTCATATTGAGTTATAGAATTATGTCTTAGATAAATTTTAGTAAAAATTTCACCTTAATATCTTATATATAGAGTGATATATAACCTTTACGAGTCATACTGGTCTAGAAGTCAACTCTATTCTGGACCAGTAAAATATTTTTTATAATTTGAGGACCTTAGAGATAGAATTGACAAAAGTTGTAAATATGAAAAATGTTTCATATTTACCTATCTAAGTTTCTGTAAATTTTCACTATAATATGACTTATGTATTGTAAGATATGAATTATCCAAATTGGTACCTAAAACTGCCTATAGAAAAAACAGGTCAGAAAACAGAACACAATTAGAAATTTCACCATAAATTGTACAATGCTCCAATTGCTCTGAAATTTTAATATGTTATGTAATTATATGTTATTTAATTAGAATCAGAAATTAGATTAATTGGTCAAGTATAGAAAAAGTTATAGACTAATCATTTTCATAAAGTCACACTGTCTCATAAGAAAAAAAATACTAACTAATGATATGAACTAGACATATTAATTTATTTAAGGCACATTAAGTTTATCTAGTCATGAGTTAATCAATTATATTTCCATATTAAACTCACAACAAATTAGAGATCTACAAGGAGAGGTTAGACAATAAGTTAAGGGTTGGAATCAAAAGAAAAAAAAAAGTGAGTTTAATTATCAAGTGATTTTTTTGGTACACATAAACATTGTTTGCTATTTGATATGTGAAGTGATCTTTAATTATGTGATCCATATGATTACCCTGATTTGACATTTATGATGAGATTATGGATATTCGTGACATACATGGTATATATAGGTGGTATATGCACACTAACCCAATAACCACCTGGTCATTTAGAAGAAATATTCCTCTGTGTGTGACGCTTAAAATATTTAAGGAGAATTGGTGGTTTATCAATACCCTCTCCTATAGCTTTCACCTTGTCCTCAAGGGGAAACTCAAGAAATTGTTGTTGGAGAAGGTCATATGGTTCCCAAGTTGCCTCAAAGGATGGTTAGCCTTTCCAAGCCACTAAAACCTCAATTCCAGTAGCTTCTCGTACTGGTCTGACCCTTAAAATCTCCGCTGGTTCCACATTCCAAGTCATGTCTGCAATAAGGAGAGGAGGAAGAGGCTGCACCTTATCTGTCACGCCCTTTGCTTTTTTTAGTTGAGAAACATGGAACCGGGTGAATATTGGCAGTAGAGGGCAAGTCCAACCTGTATGCAGCAGCACCAATTTGCTCAAGAATAACATAAGGACCGAAATATCGTGGTGACAGCTTCCTGTTCTGCCTCGTAGCCAATGATTTCTGTCTATAAGGCCTGAGTTTCAAATAAACTTTTTCCCCTTTTTGGAATGTGACATCCCTCCTCTTCCCATCAGCTATTTTCTTCATTTGTTGCTAGGCTTTTTGGAGATGAACCTTCAATTCCTCTATAATACCATCTCTTGTAATTAACATCTCTTCTAATGAAGCATTACAGGTGCTGGCTCTCTCAAAGCGAAGTAAGGTAGGTGGATCTCGGCCATATAACGCTTTGAAAGGCGTCATCTTGATAGCCGAATGATAGGAAATGTTGTACCAATACTCTGCCCAACCCAACCACTTCGCCCATAGTTTCGGCTTATCACAAGTAAAGCATCGCAGGTAGGTTTCTAAGCAACGATTAACCACCTCTAATTGCCCATCCGTTTAGGGATGATAGGCAGAACTTTTCTTTAACCGAGTTCCTTGCGACGCAAATAGTGTAGTCCATAAATTACTCAAAAAATCTTATCCCGATCTGAAACAACTGATTCTGGAAACCCATGGAGCCTAACAACCTTTCTAAGGAACAAGTTTGCAATGCCTTTAGCTGTAAATGGGTGTTTCACTCCTAGAAAGTGAGAATATTTACTCAAACGGTCCACAACAACCAGTATTGTATCATCCCCCTCAGATCGAGGCAGCCCCTCTATAAAGTCCATACTGATGTCTGACCATACTTGTTGAGGAATAGGAAGTGGTTGTAGAAGACCGTTGGGAGTCCAGGTGGAATATTTCTGTTGCTGGCAAATGGTACAGCTGGAAATAAATTCAGCAACATCTCGTTTCATCCCAATCCAATATACCTCTTAGGCTAAGCGTTGGTAAGTTTTCAACACCCCGCCATGACCACCAATAGCGCTAGTATGGAATTCCTCCAAAAGTTTTGGAATGAAGGGAGATCTTCTCGAAAGCACTATTTTTCCCTTGTAGAAGAGCTGTCCATTCTTTATATTGTAATGAGAAATGGAATCAGAATTTTGAAGTAAAGTTTTTTTAATTTGTACCAGCTCCGCATCTTGGTCAATTTCAGCCTCAACTTCCGCCGAATTGAGGATGCTTGAAGTGGTGAGAATCAAGGAAGTCAGTTGTTCATTGCTAACACAGCAAGATAATGCATCCACCACTCTGTTTCCATGTCCCGGCTTGTACTAAATCCCGAAATCAAACCCAATTAGCTTTGCAACCCACTTTTGTTGTTCCATAGAGAGAATTCGTTGTTCCAATAGGTGCTTAAGGCTCTTATGGTCCGTGCACATAAGGAATTTCCACCCCATAAATAATTCCGCCATTTCTAGACTACCAAAACAATGGCAAGAAGCTCTTTCTCGTATACCAACTTAAGCCTAGCTTGAGATGATAGAGTTTGGCTAAGGAAAACTAATAGGCATCCTTATTGCATGAGAACACCACCTATTCCAAAGCCTAAAGCATCTGTTTCCACCACAAAAAGCTTGGAGAAGTCCGAAAGGGCTAGCACGAGGACTGTGGTCATTGCTTTCTTTAACGATTTGAATGCCTCGGCTGCTTCAAATGTCCAACGGAAATTATCTCTCTTGAGCAACTGAGTTAAAGGCCAAGCTATACTACCATAACTCCTAACAAATAGTCGACAATACCCGGTCAAACCCAGAAATCCCCCAAGTTCTGTGACACTCTTCGGTTCTAGCCAGAACACCATTGCCTCTACCTTCCCGGGATCCACTACCACTCCCTCAGCCGATATAACATGACCAAGATACTCAATTTGCAGCTGACCAAAATTACATTTCTTTCGATTGGCATAAAACTGATGTTGTTGGAGCAATTGTAAAACCAGTTGCAAGTGCACCTCCATAGAACGGTTGTAAATGAGGATATCGTCGAAAAATACCAACACAAACTTTTGCAAATAGTTGCAGAACAAATCATTCATAACTAACTGGAAAGTAGCTGGTGCATTAGTGAGGCCAAAAGGCATCACTAGGAACTCATAGTGTCCTTCGTGAGTCCTGAAGGCGATCTTGGGAACATCTTCAATTTGAACTCTAATTTGATGATATCCAGACTTCAAATCCAGTTTAGAGAAGATGGTAGCACCCTGCAATTCATCTAGCAACTCATCGATAACAGGTATGGGAAATCTATCCGGCACAGTGGCTTTGTTCAATGCACGATAATCCACACAAAATCTCCAGCTTCCATCTTTCTTACGTACCAACAACACGGGGCTAAAGAAAGGACTTACACTAGGTCTAATAATTCCAGCTTGTAACATCTCCCTGACTATCTTCTCAATCTCATTCTTTTGCACATATGGATATTTGAAAGGCCTGACATTGATAGTAGAAGTTCCTTCCTGGAGCACAATTGCATGTTCTTGGTCCCTTTAAGGAGGAAGCCCTACTGGCATGTGGAAAACCCCATTAAATTCCTGTAAAAGGTTGTATAACTGTGGGTCTACATCATCACTCTTCTTGACAGGAGCCACTATTAGGCTAGCTAATTCAATCATCACTCCATGGCCGGTTTTAGCAATGGACTTGATCATAAAATTGAGGGAAATTTGAGACTTCATTAGGCCAAGATCCCCTTTTAAGGTTACCCAATGTTTCCCAACTTTGAACTGCAGAGTGTGCAATTTCCAATTGATTCTAATCTCCCCTAAGGACTCCAACCACTTATAACCCAATACTACATCTAAGCTACCCAAATCAAATAGTAAGAAATCATCCACAATTTGCACAACTTGTATGTCCAGCATCAACCCTTTGCATTTTCCACTGCTTGAAATTACTTGCCCATTTCCTACCAAAACACCAAACCATAGATTTAAATCGCGGTAACGGCCGTGATCAGGGACGCAGTCGTGTGTAACGAAAACGGGTGCATAACGGTGTAATGTAACTGTAACGGACTACTGTGGCACAAATTTTTTTATAAAAATTGCAAAACTCATGAAATTAATGTATTTTAAAGGAATTCACTAAAATTAAGAAATGTAACTATCTAATTAGCATAAATTCAAAAGGAAAACACATTTAGTTCATATATTTAAGTCATTATTACATTAAATATTAAAACTAGTACAAAACACTGTTCGGAATATTACATTATCTAACATGCTACTACCACCAAAATGAGTGGTATACCAACAAACAAACCATTGTAAATAAGAATTAAGAACTATTAATGCAATTAAATTTCACTAAAAATAAAACAAAATGCAAAAACAAACATTGATTTCTAATTCCCTTAACGAATTCGACTTGGGTGTTACTGTTAAGAATTGTTAATTGGGTTTGGGCAATATAGAGCTTGACTTAGGGTTAGAGTTTAGTTTAGACAACCACTGGAATGGAGAATTTCAAAATATAGACTATCATGAAAATCAATCTAATAATTGACTATGTAACAGCTGTTCGCGGTTACATAACGGTGTTACCCGTTACATAACGCCGTAACGGCCGTTTTCATTGCAAAAAATAAATAACATGGTATAACAGTAACGGGAGGTTCATTTTCCGTTAAATAACGGCCGTTATGTAACGTAACGGCCGTTATTTAAAACCATGCACCAAACCCACGAGTTGCCACAATAGATAACCCAAGCCGCTTCACCAATCGTTCAAAGATTAAATTGTTGGTTACACCGCAATCCACCGAGCCTATTACCTCTTGCCCCACTATTTCGCCCCTCATCTGCATTGTTCTTTTTGCTGTCAGTCCCACCATTGAGTTTAAAGATAACTCAAGCAACTCCTTTCCCTCCTCTAAAAGCTCTGAATTCCCTTCCTCAACTTTGGTTTCCTCTTCTGGTTCAAATTCATCATCATGCATTATGAACGTCTGCAACTCCTTCAGTTTGCAATGATGTCCCACAGTGTATTTCTCATTGCACCGAAAGCAGAGTCCCTTTGCCTTTTTCTCTTGAATCTCAACAGTTGTCATCTTCTTAAATGGTGGAGCTTCTAGTTTTGGTGTGGTTCATGGGATTGTTGGGGCATAAGTCATTTTAGAAGTAGGAGAGTTCACAGGTATAAAAGTAGTAGAAATGGTTCTGGTGAAATTTTCGCTGTTTGCATGTATTGTTTGAGCCTTAGTATTATCCCTGTCTTCCACCATTTGGGCCGCTTCCATCATGCGTAGTAATCCACCCGATCTTGGCAACCTCACTTAAGAACAAATATTAGGCTTGAGACCATTCATGAAAGCACTCTCCAAAGTTGTGTTTGGTAAGTCACGAATTGGGGCTGATAAGATTTCGAACTACTGCCGGAAATCAACCACTGAACCCACCTGCCAAAGAGCCATAAGTTGTTCATGCACTATTCTCTCCTGACTATTTCGGAATCTTTGAATGGTCTCACCTTCAACTCTTCCCAGCTCATTAATGGTTGACATGACTTAAGCCATTGGACCCATGACAAAGCATCTCCCTCCATACTAACAATGGCTAACTCGAGCTTCTCTGCCTCGGATGTGTGTTGAACAGAAAAAAAATCTCTCCATCTGAAACATCCACCCATCGGGGTTGTCCCCGTTTAAAAGAGGCATCTCCACTCTTCGCGGAATCATCTCCGATTGGCTTCCTGAGTTCAAAGAAGACCATGGATATGCGTCACTCCTCCTGCACTCCCCCGTTCTTCCACTTCAACTCCGATAGCAATGGCCTTCCATCCAGCAACGCCATTCTTCTTGAACTCAGCCCACTCCGTCAACAACTAAGCGATGTTCTAGGTAAGGCTTGTGACACTCGATTTGAGGTCATCCTCTCTTTGCTCCATCGATTCCGCTGGAACTTCAGTAACATTGATTGTAGCAGCCGATTTCCTTCTTCTCGCCAGACTTCGTCCTGCTCTGATACCACTTTGATTAGATCAAATAACTCTAATTCAAGTTTCTCAAAGAAAGTGGAGGTTTACAACTGCTGATTTTCGAGACATAGCAAAGTCTCCCCTAGCCAAGGCTTTACACACAATTTCCATCCCCACTCACCCCCTTCATTATTCTATTATATTTGTTATATCACTTCCGCAAAATACACAACCAGAAAAATGAAAATATTGTGATGTCAACAGTTGTCCCTAGGACCACTCACCCAATAACCACCAAGTCATTTAGAGGAAATATTCCTCCGTGTATGATGCCTAGAATATTTAAGGAGAATTGGTGGTTTATCACAAACATGCAACCATTAGCTGTAGCCGCACAGAAAAGATTGAGAACAAGGAATTTTGCCTTTCCCCCATGTGATCTAGGTCTACCCCCATCTTTTTCTCTCCTACAACTCCAATATACACAAGCTGCAAAATATTTCTAGTATACATTGGACATGCCAAAACCATCTTAGGTGCCTACAATCACATCTTCATCTCTCATCTCTCTTCATAATTGAAAATGACCACCAAAACACCACCCTACTAACTCTCACACCACCACATTAAAAGGACAGATTTCTGCATCTCACAAGGCCTAAAGGTAAATAAGTTCACAATAGATCATAATATAGAAATCATAACTCAAATTGCCCTTGCTGTCTATAAACCTCAGTCCTCATATATAAGCTGTCAATTACAGGCACACATTAGCCAATATCAAGCTCTCTACAGTGTGTGCATGTAGACCCTACCTAATTAAATTCCAAATAAGGATTGAGTTCCTTAACAATACAAGCAAAGGTCCTCAGGAAATATTAAAACCTCCAACAAATTTAAGCAGGACTCTAGCATTATTTGACTTAAAGAATTCGCCAACAAGACAACTCTTACAAGTCTTTTAAGTAATAGAAAGATGGCCTTTTCATCTTTCCAATGAAAATTCTACAGTGAAAAAATTCTCAATATCATAACAGGTAATTATAAATTTATAATGAAATCAACCCTGCAGCAAAATTCAATTCCATGCAGCTCTGTCCAATAATTAACAGAGGTTGTACTTTTTTAAGTATCACATAAACAGAAATAAACTGATGACACAAGACACACCTACCTACATTTATAGAAATTTGAACAGGAAGACATACATGAATCAAGCATAAAGTGAAAGGTGATTCATAATGCTTTTGCAGGGTTATCTGGTTATAAAGGCGGTCAATATCTGTTCCACAATAAGCCAAAACTACGTATCCTTTAATGTTAGAAAATGTATACCATTCAGCATGACAAACAGTTATTAAATGATATAAAGAGACATGATGCCTATATTTAATACTGAAACTTTTTTTCTTTTCAGGAATAAATATGGAAAGTTATTAAATGATAAATGAGAGATGGATGGATATACTGGCTATATTTTATCCTGAAGTTTTCCTCCCAGTTGGAATGACCATAAACTCTGGTCATGATCCATTAAATCTTGGTTCCAACCAATTTCTAAGAGGACATACAAAATGCAACATTTTCTCCTTTTTTATGAAGTAGAGCTTATCATCAAGATTCAAATATATTTGGGGTTCTTACAACCAAATACGTTGGGTAATTGCCAGTGCTGGTCTGTATCCTTGTAGGAGTCATTATATCGATTCTATGCTTCAGCATGTCTCTCTCTCAAGACTCAACTCCATGCACTAGCAAATCGATATCTAAATCTGGAAAACCTTAACAATGAATCGAAAGGGAAATATCCTCAAAGATATATCCACCAAAAAAAAATTCACTGTTCAGATCTACAGGGATAATAAAGCCAACATTAAAGGAACTTCAAAATATAGTAAATGAAGGACGCAAGTTCATATGTATGTCTGCCAGCGCATATTCAAGAATATCACCAATTTATAATGGAAAATGCCAAACAAAAGAGAAATATTATGTGATATTAGTGATGTTTGAAACAAGCAATTAGTTTCCTAGTCCAATTAGCAAGAATAATCAGCATTTGATAACTTGTTAATAGTGAGATCCCAGCAGTTCCAAGTGTAGAAAATAAATATACAGGAACTTTTACAATGTGCACTTTTTTTTACCTTCCTAACAAGCTAGACAAATTATTCCTGCAAAACTGTTTCTAAAAATTTCTCGTCATCAACTATAAATTACAGAGAAAGCTGAAAACTATTCTAAAAAAAATACAACAGGACAACCAAACACGGGCATTTCTTTGTGTACCTTTAGATTGGTTGCTTTGAAATGAGGTACACCAGACCAACATTCAACAAAAAGCTCAAAAACATGAGAATCTCCTGCTCTGTTTCACCTATATATTGTACGGGCCAGAGTTTGATCTGAAAGCTGCAAACTGATTCATGAAGGCAAAGAAAAGCTTTTGACCAAGTCACCAGAAACCAAGCATAAATGTATATCTTCTTGGACACTGAACCAGCAATAACCAGATTAATCACTTATAAAAGACATAATTTTCTACAGAAGCTCTATTCTTCAAATGAATGTGTAATTTTCTCTAGTAGCAATGGCCAATCTTCTCCAAGCTGCTGTGGGTTAAGCTCCATGGCAGCTTTGAAATCCAGCAAAGATACCGAGAAATGGGATCTCCGTCCTTGCATTCCATCTAAGAGTCTACTGCCGCTTTGCACTGGCATATTGTGGCCGGGTAAAAACCCATTAACAAGCTTCCCTTCAGAATTGTGCTTGTGGCTATCTTTTGTCATCAAATCACATCTATGACTCATACCCACAAGTTGAACGCAAGATTTGATTAACCCTTTTAAGAAAACATCCAAGCCACGGTTCAGCAAATTAGCAGAGTTCATTGACACCCCATCAAGGCCATGTGCTGCAGCAATTTGCTGCATGCGTTCTTTCAGAGAATACAAATCCAGCAATGCACCACTATCATATGAGCTAGCACATCTACCAATACTGGCTAAGGCCAAAGGCTTGCAGGCACCACCCACACTCGCATTGCAAAAAGGGATTCCAAGTGGAGCCACAAGTGAGCTTGTAGCAGATATCCGCTTTCTGTTTTCAATTACAGATACTTCACTCTGTTCTTTTCCCTGTATGGATACCAAACCATCTGTTGACTGTTTGACTAGCGGTAATTTGGAAGGGTGGTGGATCGAAACCTCTACTTCTCTTACTGCTTTTTCAAAAAGTACTTGATCATGCTGCACCTGCTCCTGTATGTCATCTTCTGAAGCTATTGTATCACCGGTGATGGCTGACCGATGAGAAGCAAAATCCACCTTCCCATTTGAAAAAGTGTGGGACCCATCACTAGTAGTTGTTGGAAGCTCCTTATTATGACCCGATGGCGGTGAGGTTTTGGCATTTGAAGCATTTCTTAAAATTGAACTTATAAATTGATTATGTAGTGGAATATTCTCTCTTCCAAGTACTCGAAAACATAGCTTATTGAACTCAACCTTGCTCAGCTTCAAATTCAAGAATTTATTCAAATAATAGAAGTACAATTTTGACCTCTCCGCCCCAATTTTTTTAACTATCTGAGTTTTCAACTCCGCAAGATTTACCCGCGAATGCTGATTCCACCGTTGCATTTCTCACAACATAGTCAACAACAGTAAACGAACTAGCAAAATTAGCAGCCTTACAACCAACACAACAACTAAATTAGGGATATTTCACTTTGTTTCATAAATCCCATTTTCCAAAACCCTAAAAATATCATCTCTGTAAATTCAAGAAAACACATCAATGCCGATGCAGAGCACATCTTGCAAACAAGTCTGGAGTGAGACGAACTCTATATATTACAGATTCCCCTCCCCATAATTCAATTTCATAAAATTGAGAAAGACCCTAATCATATTCATAGCTCGAGTCTGTAACAACAGAACCCCCTTTATTCCTCCAACTACAACTAGCGAAGTTCCCAAAGATAACCTTAATGTAATTGTACCAGAAACCCTACTTTTATTCAACTCGGAAAGAGGCAAATAGCAGAGTATATAGTCCCTGACTAGTTAGAGATCAGCAAGCAAAGAGCTAAAAGCTCTTAACTTTAATGGGTTTTGAAAACGAAAAAATTGATGCAACAGAGAAAGACTACAGAGACACGAGAGATTAGCGAGAGAGAGAGAGAGAGAGAGAGGAGAAAAAGTTGGTAGTCTGACCTGCTTGGAACTGGTGAAAGTAGAAGAAGTAAATTTTGAGATTCAATGAGAAAATTGATACGACGTAGCTTCCTCTTCTTCTTTCTCTTTCTCTCTCGCATTCAACTAAACTTCGTTCTTCTCTTCTTAGCTTTCCCTTCTCTCTCTCTCTCTCCCCCTCCCCTTTTTTCCCTTCTCCTCTTCTTCCCTCTCTCAATAGAATTCCCCTTTTCTGCAATTTCAATTCATTTTTTTTTCTCTCAATCTGTAAAATTGTTAATTCTTTCTTATTTTTGGGTTTTGACATTTTATTACTAATTTTCCAAATAAAACCTCCCTTCGATGGATCCCTAATTTTTTTTTTTGGAAAAAAATACTAGACTCTCAAAATTTTACCACAGAAATACAACATAATTGATATGAATTAATAAATATATTTGATGTGCGTTAAATTTTTGATAGGAAATTATATGTATAATATTTAAAATGATATTTTAATAATTTTTTGAATAATAATATTAATATAAAATATATTTTTATTATATTTTATTAAATAATATATATTTTAATTTAAAAATATAAAAATAATAAATAATTTATAATATTATTATTTTATACAATTTAATATATTTTTCACTAATTCATCTACAATAAGATAATAAATAAATTATATATAAATTCAAAAAAAACAATACTAATATTAATTAGAAATATATATACGAATTGACTGTTCTATCAAATACACTGTTGTCTTGTCTCTCTTCTCTTTGGAAATTTTTTTCTTCTTTTTTATCCGGTTTTGTTTCGAAGCTTCGAAATTTACATCGGAACATATAAGTCACGCAATAATAGGAGTGTACATTAGACTTTCCATTTCATTTACTAGTTCTCTGATACTATTAGATGGTGTTTTACACGCGCTTTTTGGGGGTTGTAGTTAGGGATGAAAAGAAATTAAAATTCCAAAATCGAATAATTAAAACCAAAATAAATTAATTGAAACTTTAATTTTTTCGATTTTCTTATTTCAACTTAAACTTTTTTTATATTTATTTATTTATCCCTTTTACTTTATATTAATTTTAAAAAATTGAATGTGCATTGACGTGTAATTTGTTATATGTACTTTTTTATATTTTTATTTTGCATTATATATATAAGTGTGCTCGTTTGTGTGTATGAAAAATAAAATATTTTGATAGAAAAGTTATAATTTAAAAAAATGACCCATTTATATTTTAGTAATGATTAAAAATTAATATTGTTAGCAACTGATCAATTTTCATGACTGTTTTATATTATTATTTTTGAAAAATCAAATTTAATGTACTGAAATTTAAAAAAAAACATATGAACCAATTAATCAATCCATGCTTAGCTAAGAACATTAAAAAAAAAAAAAGGAAGTAAAATCGATTTATAGGACTTTAATGAACAACCATAAGGTAGATATAGAAGCAGTTGCATTCACATTGAACTGTTGATAATAAAAAAGAAAATCCCCAACTTTTTTTTTAACTCAAGGAACAATGGAGTAGATTTTGATTTTGATTCCATGTAGAAGTTTTTCTATAGACTGCTGTGATTCTCTTATAATATTAATAATGCAATAATCTAAATTATCAATAAATACATATGTATTTTCAAATTTAACAATATTCTTGAATTTGATTTAATCATAAAAATTATGAGAATTGGCTTAAAATTTGATAGTTGGACTAAACATCTTAGAATGTTGTGATCAATTGGCTATTTCATTGAAGATAATCAGAAAGAATAAACTTTCATCTCTAAATTCTATTTAGTCATTTAATCACTTCAACAAATTTTATGGAATAAATTGATTTTTAGTGTTTTTAATAGTTTCATTGACTTTTAATTAAACTTTAAAAGTGAATATGTCAAATTTTAAGTGGATCAAGAATGTTAAAAATATCTGAAATTTCAAATTTTTTTTCTAGAATGTATAATTGCAATTAAAAGAATTATAGTCATTTAAAAAAATTACAAACATAAGAAGAAATTTCAATATGGACAGAATATAAGAATAAACTTAAGATAAATGGCCTATATGGCACCTGTACCACTCTTATAACGAGGAGGATAGGAAGTACAAGTCCTCATCTATAGATTCTATACAAAACAAAATAATGATAATAAAACAAAGAAAGAAAGAAGCAAAAGAATTAGAAGAAATTTGAGATAGAAACAATAAAAGGAAAATAATAATAATAAAAGAAATATATTGTAGATGCTTTTGATAAATGCCAAATTAATCTCTTTACATTGCATCTTCTCTTAGCTTTCCCCTTGAAGCTTGCCTTAGAAAAATTTTGGCAAGAATCATCTCACAGCATCAAAGCGCATTGCCAAATGAGCACCTGCAACAATTTGTTCACAGTCATCATATTGGAAGTTGCTGCACAAAAATAATCAGAACCAGCTTAGATTTTTTAGGTATTAAAATTTATAGGGTAAAATTCAGTAAGGTAAATAATCCGCTTTGGACCCACACATAAAACATTTTGCATATTCACAGAATGCTCTTAAAACTTGCACATTATCTCTGTTTCATCATTCCTACCTGCTCCAGCAATAATACCAATAACTGCACATATTTCAATTCAAATGTTTTGCTCCAGTGGATTACCTGTAAAAAAGATGCACCAGAATGACCCAATCTTCTAATCTCCTAGTGCTCTTCATGGATCAAGTTGTCCACTGCAGTAACTGGAGGGAACAACAGACAACTCCTGCCTTCCTCTCCACTCTTCACCGGGTTTCAAAGTAATGGGCTTCTCTACACAAGCAGCCTCTACACAAAGCATATGCTTGTAGTCATCATCACCAAAATCGGCCATTGCCCTTGCTTTCTTATCCCACGGATTCCAGACCACTGCAGATGAAAATAACTACACTAATGATCATCAAGTGCAATAAAGTTTCATAGAGAAACCTGCGTCCCATGTTCAAATGATGGTTCATGTTCAGCCATAGCTGACCTAAAGGGAGACCATTAAAAACTAAGACATGGTAAAACAACATGAAACAGAACATTGGTTTTGCCGTTGCAAAGGCCTGACATGCAGCATTGACTGTGAGATATTCAAGATGATAACAACTGGAGCATTTCTTCGCTTCCACTCTCAGATCACATCTTAATAAAAGTTGAAACTGTACACTCTACTGATAGCTGCGAGAACATTTCCTGGCATCTAAACCAACAAAATCAGATTTAGACGCATGATAAAGAGTGGTATGGCATCTACTCATACGAAAAAAACAAGCTCATGCTCCAAGTGAAAAATCAATTGTTGCTCTCCCATATTTGTCGTAACTGTGGGTAGAAACATGGGATCCATTATTTGAGTGGTCCACAAATCTCTTTAGCGAGATTAGAACTGTTACCATAAATATGCAAACTAGTTGTTTTATACAGGGGATAATAAGAAACTGTATTAACATTCAGCTATAGAGTTGAAAAGTGGATAATGGTTTGATAAGACACAGTAGAATCTTTTTTCTTCACTCCAAGCAGCAAGTCATTTGACTTCCCTAGTAGCCTTCCAACTAATTTGAACATGATTACTCCTAACTTGTGATGATGTTAACTGACGGGTATTTGTATTTCCCTCCTATGTTGTGCTTAGAATTGCAGAACACATTGCTCAGGGGCACAAAGCATGGAAATCATTAGTCAAAAAAATCGCATGCATCCTCACATTATCATACTCTTTTTGCATGAAGACATGAATGGCAAATTAAATAAGGCATCACTCACTGACCAGCATCAGGAAGTCCATCTTTCCGCAACACAAATGTTCTTTTCCTTTCATGGTCCAGTATAGCAATTTTAGTAGGTGTACTGAGATATATTTTATCTACCTTCATGTTAAAAAAAATAAGGAACATTAATAGAGAATATTTGCAAGAACAAAAACAGAAATAGCAGTGATGAAAAATTGACAAACATAAGCTGCTCTGTGAATACAGATATTAACTTCTGATTCAAATGTTAATGCATCCCCCTGTTCAGTGAATCGCTCTCGATCCCTCAAGTTATCCAGATAATCCAGTGTTTCAAGCCCTTCTACACGTACTTCGCTAGACACAAGAAATGTGAGAATAAATGATGCCGAGCAAATTTTAGGAAGAACAAAATTAAAATTACAATCCACACAATGTTTTTCTTTTTATGCTACCGCAGCAGTTTCAAAAGTGGGGTCAGCCACATCTTTTCTCAGTCTATAAATAATGTTAATTCTTATGGCTAAGAATTGTTTCAAAGACTAGGATTAAATAGTACTGTAAATGAACCAAGCAGCTCGTGAGCTATTTAGATCTCGGTTCGGAAAAAACTCGTTTAAAATCGTTTATTACTGTTAACAGGTCGAATTCAAACTTAAACCGGAGCTCGAAAACCTTTTTGACCCCACGCTTGAGTTTAATATTGTTTGATTCGTTAGCTCGCGAACATGTTTGTTTATGAGCTCACGAACACGTTCGCAAACATATTCATTTAAAAGTTCGTAAACGTTTTTGTTTACAAGCTTGCTAACACATTTGCGAACATATTCGTTTAAAAGCTCGCAAACATATTTATTTAAAAGCCCTGCGAATGTGTTCATTTAAAAAACCGCGAACGTGTTCATTTAAAATACTGCGAACGTGTTCATTTAAAATACCGCGAACGTGTTCATTTAAAAGACCACGAACGTGTTCATTTAAAAGTTAAACGTATTTGTTTAAAAACTCGCGAACAAGTTTATTTAAGGTTCATTTATATTATATTTTGTTATCGAACTTGATTTTTTATCATTATTAGTTAACGAGTCGAACTTAAAATTTTTGTCATAATTAGTTAACGAGACGAACTCGAACTAAACTCGTTAAGCATAATAAATAAGTTTTTTACAAGTCAAGCTCGAGTCGTTCACGAACTTAATAATTTTCAAATGAGCCGAGTTTAAGCTCAAGTATAAAAGCTCAAATTGAACTCGAGCTTGTGATAAACTTAAACGAGTCAAGCTCGAACTCGAACTCACTAATATTTCGGCTCAGTTCATTTACAACCCTAGGATGAAACCACCATCCTAGCATTTTCTCTTGGTTGTGTAACACGAGAATCAATGTGTTGGCTGAGCATTTGACCTCTTTGTTACCTAAGCAGAGTTATGGAGAGTTAGCTACATCACTAATCTAGTGTTGAGCTAGCTACATCACTAATCCAGTAAAGATCACAGATGATATAGTTTCAACTAATCTATTGTACTATATCATATGGTCTAATTTAACATGTCCAATTTAAATATTGAAACATAGACTAATCGTATGATGTTTAAGATGATGTTAAATATGAAGCAGCATGCATACTGAAAAAACAAAAAAGCTCAGCTTCATATTTCTCTATAATTAAAGATTCAGCAGCTATTGTACATATCAACTTCTTCATTGCCTTTTATCCCTCTAATCATTCTATTAAATTCACTTCTCAATCTAGTCCCTTGCCCATCTCACAAGGATATCATAAATAAACGATTGCCAATGTTTCTGTCATAAGGACCACAAATTTAAAGAGTTCATTAACAATGAAGAAGATAACCAATTAATTACCACTTAACATATATTCACTTTATGGAGTGAAAATTACCAAGCTACATGCCAATCTAACATCTACTATATATTAATATTGTCAACCAATACATTCATAAGAGAAGAAATGGAAAGAACTTCTTAAATTATGCCATTATTTATCACCATGAAGTTTCTTCTTGAACTTTGCATTCTGCTTCTTAACAAATGCTTCATAGTTACCCACATCCTAAAGATGCTAAATCAAATGAAGGGGACTATTGATCCTCTGCTAACTTAAATAGACTGATGCTACTCCCTTGTCTTTTTTAGACAACTCAATGAAACTTGAAGCATCTAAAACTCTCATTGAAGACTTTAGGTTGACAAGTCTACGTTTGTCTAAATATGTAAAGGTGTTAATGTTCAATATGATGCAATGAATCATTTGATTAAATCCTATAAACAAACTTTTAGTTCGTGAACCCCAATAACAAAGTAGCCAGCTATTGAATTTGAAACCTAACAATGAGGTTGAGCTTTTCCAATCTCAACTCATTATCTTCCAGAACATATACATCTAAATGTACAAATATATGTTCCACCAAGACCAATAACATTACATAACAAAGAAACAAAATTGCTCTGATCAAAGAACCTGATATCAGTAACATAAAAATAGGTGTTGTAGGCAAACGTAAATGTGAATGACTTCCCATCAGTATTTGTATTTCGAATGCGTGAGGTCAACATCAAATCTCCCCCTGGCCCTAGAATGATCCTTAGACGAAACTCATATCTGCAAAAAATAATTGCGAGCTTCTGGTCGATCAATTGATTTGGTGAAACAGTGTAACTGAACATACTACAAGAGTGAGTGTGTTTGTTGTTAGGTAAACAAATAGACTAAAGAACAAAAGAGAGAAAAAAAATGTTCCTCGAAATAACTTGTCCTGCTCTTTGGCTAATGAAATACCATTAAAGAAATGCATGATGAATTGAGCTATATTAAAATTCAGTCTCAAATGTGAGTCATGCACCTGTGAGGCCAAGTCTTTACTTCTTCTTCAGCCTGCTTAAGTATTAAGTCAATGAATGCCTTGCTGGAAGTGCTTGTCGGAAAAGGAGGGGGATCTTTATCAATGGTCCAAAATCTGTTCCTAGCAAATCCATGCCGATCAAGAGCACCGCTACCAAACTGCATATAGCAAACAGTTTACATTGAAAAGGTAATTTAAAGGCAGAGAATTATATGTTCAAAAAAGTAAAGCACATACTTGGGGAAAGCATATCGGAATACCTCCACAGATAGCCTTCGGAGGCCTAAATATAGCCTGCACAAAGCACTGACTTAGTTTAGAATAAGTGCAATCAAAATCCAGGTAAAGGGAACTTGTCAGGTATAATGGTTTTGCCAGCTTTTTTTGAGTAGACACGTCTCAAATCCAAGAATAAATAAAGCTGCACTATATTAAAGAAGCTGTGAAAGTGGCTTCACCATAGCTTACATTAGAACACATATATGGTGATAATAATTTAAATTGTTTGAAATTGCTCATCTATACAGCTTCTTAAATCAATTACAATTAAACTACTTACCTTGCTACTGACAAAAAGCAATTCTTCTCTATGTTCATTCTTCCAAGATGTAACTTGACCTCCAAATAAATAGACCTGTTTAGGAACAAAAATACACAAAAAGAAAAAAAAAATCAATTTCAACCTTCTTTCCTGTTAAAAATATTAAGAAAGGATCAGAACATTGGAACATACTTAGTCAATTCAGGATTCTTACCATTCCCTTAGCAATAGAAAAATCAAATATTAGCATATATTTATGCATGTGTGTATGTGTGTATGTGTTCATGGCAATCATCAAAGATCAAGATGGGCAAACGAAATGGTTTGCACTTATCTGTCCTGCATCATGGAGCACGTCTAAAATACAAGAGTGAAGACCAAGGATAATAGGGGGGTGAAGCCGAAGTGGTCAATAAATCTCAAGTAAATCTGTAAACATTGTGCTCGATTGAGCAGAATAAAGAGAAATGAAACCACAAAGCCCATTATGGCCACCAAAGCACGCTGGTGATACCACTCCTCCCTTTTCAAAGAAAGGTAATCAAAGGAATAAATGACAAGAAGTACTAAAGATAAATGAACTTCATGCCAATTTAACTGCCAAAGATATCGTTTGATGCTGTAATTACCAGTAGATAGTATTTACAATCAAGACACATGAGTTAAAAGACAACTGGGAAACCCAAACTAGAAAAATAAGGCTGAAAGACACGGTCCAGATTTCCAATTCACTACACTCAAAACCCATAAAGAGATCCCAATTATTACCCAAATTTCCTGTTCTCAGATATATCATGATATTCCAGTAAAAACGTAATTTTCAAATAAACAATTTTATAAAACAAGATAAGATGGAAAGAAAGAAAGAAATACTCCTCGGTTGGATTCATTTATCATCTTATATAATCCAATATAAACGGAATAGTTAACACGCCAAACAAAAATCTTAATCCTAATCAAACTGGAATAGATCTAAGAGAGACGCCAAATTTCCTCATTCAACCAGCATGAGTTGTATAATAACATCAATGTTGTTCATAGAAACAATAACATCAAAGAAAAAGAGGAAATGGGTTATCATAAAAAAATGAAATCAAAGGAGAAAAATACCTCAGCAGAGCAACCGCGAGCCTCACGCAAGATGATCATATCAAGGCCATTAACGCCCTTACAGTGCTCTACGAACTTGGTGGCGTCAGACATTTCTTCTTTACGCACGGGGATAGAGGAATGAGGAATGAGGAGTGAGTGAGGTGATCGCACTTCTTCGATTTCATATATTTATACTCTCATTCTCTGTTGTATCTAAACGAGTGAACTGTTACAATTTAGAAGCCTAATGTTGTAGGAATCATTGGAGAAATTATTAGAAATAATAATATTACTGTATAATTAGATTTATATAATTAAATTAATTTATAAATAACGGTGATAAATTAAATTTGACTTAAATTTTTTTCTAAATTATGAAGTCCATTCCCTTCCCTCGCCACGCTGTCATGCCGTCCTAATATTTTGCTTTTCAAGGGAAAAAATATTATTTGGCATCTGCATTTTGTGATTTTTTTGTTTGGTCCTTGCAATATTTATTCTATACATTCAGCTCCAAAATTTTATTTCACTTATATATAATTCTTACGTCAATGTTACTAAAAAAATTAATAAAAAAACATTTATTGTCATCGTAAAAAACAATGTCATGAAATTTAATTATAAAAATACGAGTTTAGAAAGTGAAATATACAAAATAAAAATTTCAAGGATCCAATGACGAAAAATCACTAAGTATATACGCTAATTATATATATATTATTCATGGGTTGAGCCGTTGAGGGACTAAAAATTAATTGGCCAACGTACTGCAAAAAAAAAAAACATCTCACACCTTATGTTTTTAAAAATAATGTTTTTTTTCCTAATAGTCCACCTGTTAGGACATCAATGTTAATAGGTTAAATTGAAATTAGCAATATCAATTAAGTTTTAATGACAAAACAAATTGACATAATTGTCATTTTAATTCAACTTTATCACTACAATAAATTTTAAATGGAATCATGAACTCAATTGCAGCAGTAGTTATTATCATTCCTTGAATTATAATTAAATACTCCCGCAAGCAAATTCTATTGACAAATTAGAGGGTTTTTTTTTGTGAATATTGGGATAGGGATTTTTTACATTAATTAGATTGCAAAATTATAAATTCAATGTTAATGAAAACTAATCCTAACTCAACTATTTATCCAACATGAGACTTTTAGAAAAAAACAGGTAAAACTGACTGATAATCCAGTTGTTATCTGATAATTTAATAGTTGAATATTTGGTAATTGATTCAATTAAAAGTATTTGATAAAATTTGTTAAAATGGTAATTAAAAAATATAAAATAACATAAAAAGAATATGTATATATTATTAAAAAATATTATATAAAATTTATTTAAATGTATAATACAAACGAATTATATAATATATATGCATATTAAATAATATAAAAATATATTAAATACCATATTCTAATATAATAAATATATCTATCTTTTTCATCTAACATTCTATTATTATTATTATTAGTAGTATATGTACATATTAAATAATATAATTGTTATTATTATAAAATGATAAAAAAAAAACAATGGTATGTATAAAAGAAAAGAAAATTCAAATTTACTGAGTTATAAAAAAAACTAGTTTTACTAACTTTTTATTTTAAAAATTCTAATAGAGTTTTTTTTTCAAATAAATTATTTTACTAAATATAAATTATTTTTATGGTTTACGAAACAGTACATTTATCTAATTAGAAGAGAAATTAATTATACAATGCTTTGGATTAAGGAAAAAAGAGAGAAAGGTTGTGTGTGATAATTAATGATTTATGAATACTAAAAAAAACTTAGATTATGTTTGTTTTATGAAATAGATAAGAAGTAAAATAGTTATTCCATAAGATTTAACATTTCTTAATTTGGTTCAAATTAATGGCATGAAATTCTTATTCTAAGAATAATAATTATAAATTTTTGTTGAACAAAAATTCCTCCAAAAATTAAAAAATTTGAATTTTTCAGTACGTGTGGAATTGAATATTTTCTCTTTTATCCCTCACAAAAAACATGTGATAATATTGACTACCTTCCATACTATATTTGTCTTTAATTTTCTCTGAATAAAATTTATTTATTTATTTATTTTTATTGTATTAAAGTTCTGAATATTTATTATTTCTTATATTAAATTATTATTGAATGGTAGGAACAAAATTAAAAGTCAAAGGTTGCTTATTGTTAGACTGTGATTCTTGTTTGGAATTTGAATTTATTCTATTTTTAGTTTTTGGTGGGCAGGTCTGCACTAAAACATTAAAATGAGTAGATAGAATTTTTAAAAAAATTTAATTCATGTAACATATAAAATTTTTATACAAAAAAGATTTTTCTTTTTTTTATTATTTTCTATCATATAACTCATATATTTTTATTTGCATTATTGACGAATAAGGCTCGTAAAAATATTATAATTGTTGAATAGTTTGATATAATCAGATAAAATTAGATTTTAATTTCAAATTTTAGAATAATTTAATTCAAAATTTTCAAAAATTTTCTTTTAATTTAGTTTAATTTAGATTTGGCAACCATAAATTATATATATGGAATTGATTTATTTTATATGTTTGTATTTTTATTTATTGTTTAATTGGTACATTTAAAAAAAATTAAAGTTATTTATTGTGAATTAAAATTAGTTTAGAGGAATAAAATATATATGCTATTTTTATATATTATATGTTTATTTTTTAAGTAAAATATGCTAAAATTGTATGACAATTTAATTTTGATACTAATAAAATTTATTATAAAGGTATGAACGTATAATCATGCTAATGAACCATACAATTAGAAAATGAATAGGATAATATAGAAAATGAATAGGATAATAATTATAGATCATGAACAAAAATCGTGGAATAAATATAACAATTATATTTATAGCCTATTCTATTCATTAGGAATAACTATATTTATTTATTGTAGAAAAAATTACAAAAAATTTACTGATATTTTTTAAATTTTAATTAAAAATAAATTTTTAGAAAATTAACAGTTAATTTTTCTATTATTTGCTATAATATTATATTAGATAAAATTTAAATATTACAATATAATATATCATACAGTTTTTTATATTTGAGATATTTATGTATAAATTTTTTAAAATTTTATTTATAATCTAATAACATTTTATAAAAGTTTAGAATTTCTATCGATTACTAACGTTTGTAACTATAAAATAAAATTCAATTTTTTTAATTGCTACCTCAAATATTATTTTTATCAAATAATAAAAATATAAACTGCTAATTTTTTAAAAAATTATAGTTAAAATTCCATATAAATTTTTTGTAATTGATTCATTCTTTTATGTATTCTATATCATGAACCAAATATAATTTAAATATAAATATTTAATTATTTTATTTATATTATTTGGTATAAATAATTAATAAATCTAAGTGAATTATTCTAATTTATCTAAAAATTTCACATTCCAACAATGATCATATGAATCAAAAACTCATCTTTTATTCCATTCATTCATTTCTATTGAAAGCCTAAAATTAAACTACACACTATTAATGAATGATTAATCTTTCTACTATCTTTCGCCATATCATCCTCGCCACACTCCAGGCCGAGGAAACTATTCACAAGAACCGCAGTGAGCCCAGTTCCTTTTCCAGCAATTGCCGCCGCACCACCACCCTCTCTGGGAAAGTCGGCCACCGGAGCATCTGCTGCCGTCGGATCAACAACCATTCCCGGAGGAGATGCAGCCGGTGAAAGAGTCCTGACGGAGTATGAGCCGGAGATCCTGAGGGCGAGTCATCGCTGGCCGGTGCACTGGTATTGGATGGTGCAGGAGGAGGAGCCGTATTTTTCGACAGCGAAGGTGCCTTACCGGGTGTCGCAGCCGGTGGTGGCGAACTTTTGGTGGGAGACAACGGCAATAGACGTGGGGTGGGAGATGAAGACGGAGGAGATGTTGGAGTAGCAGAGTTTGAAGAAGAATTGGCGGCCGGCATGATAGGAGAGCTGATCTGCAACACAGAAATATTATAGGGTTGTGCGTAGACAGATTGAACCAAATTGGCAGTAAGAGGCGAGCCTTTAACAGCCGAACCTGACCATCTTTATGGGCAGCATTAAGGAACCCTTCTTGACTAATGGCTTGTCCAGTGGATTGGTAAAGTGAGGTGAGAGTGGTAGTATTGTTTGGTAATTTCTGCAGCTTGGCTAATCCAAAATCACATGCAAACTTAAAATCTTCTTCACCGTATCCAATGGCTGACCGGAAGGAGATGATAATTGGTCGTTAGCAACCACAAGAACAGTGATGGTTTGGGGGCTATTAATCGTACCTGCTAACTGGGTTTTGGTTAAGGCATCGTTGAAGGTGCTGAAATCCGACTGATTACTTGAGATTTTGGTGATGTTAAAAGCAGTAACAGTGGAGAAAAGAAGAAAGAATGACAAACACAGAACTTAAACTGAACAAGAAGACATAATTAATTCTTACAGAGACACAAGATTATGAATTAGATGATTGGAAAAACAAACGAGGAAAATTTTTATAATTAGTTTTAAATGCAAATGAGTGGACAAGAAAAGAGGTGTGATATATTATATTTGTCAACAAGAGCTGAATCTACTCCGCCGAGTTTGTGAGAGGTAAGCTTGGTTTTGGTTTTGGTCTTTTGGTACTAAAAATAGAGTATTTAGGACTTAACTAATTGCTTTCCATGTGTTTTCAGTTGAAAGGGTTTCTTTCTTTTTTAGTGTTTGATAAAAGTTCAAGACTTCTTAAGGAAACAGTTCCCTTAGACCATAATTTTCAACTTGTTTTTATAAAATTTATGTCCACATCTATTAATCTCCATATGCTTAAAGATCCAAAATCAATACCATGTATTAAATTTTGTTTCTTAATTAAATATATACGTTCAAGAATCGAGAGTGTGAAATATGATTAATGGATATTGTAATTATATCACAAGTTGATTGGACGAGGGAAAAAAAAAATGTTAGGAGTTAGTATAGCTTAAACCAACTAAAAATAAGCCAAAAGATCCAAATTAAGGTAAAAAACATGTATTTATAGGTTTAAGAAACCTTCTGACCTTTCTCCAATTAAACTCGACAATTTAAAATAAATAAATAAATAAATTCGATTTGATTGAGTTTTCAATTTGGGCCTCCACTTGGGCTTTCTTTTAAGAGGCTAAACACTTAGATTTTATTGAATTGACTCATAAGATAAGCCCAGCAAGGTGGGTTGTCTGTTAGACCATCCATAACTTTGGCATGCGGTTAATTTTGAACTAGATTGTACAGTGTAGAATATTTCACTACTTTTAAAACGTTGCCGTATAGAACAATGAGTAATCCTTACTCTTCTTCTTCATTTTAAGACTAACATTATGTTTGGATGGAGTTTTACGGGTTAAGTTACGTAAAAGAAAGTAAAAAAGAGTGTAAGATTTTTTAGGGTAATAGTAAATAAATAAAGATGTTAAAATCGTTGAATTTTCTCAAAAATTTTGACATTCCAAATTGGGTTTTTAAAATTTAATTTAATTTTTTTAAAATTTAATTTAATTGCAAAACGATCATTTTTCTTTCCTTTCATAATTTTATTATATTTTTTCTTCATTATTTAACGTACCTTTTAAAATAGCAATACAAAATTATAAAATTCCCTATTATCCTAACTTCCTTCTAAACATGGTAAATAAATATCATACAATCATATTATTTTATTCCGGCTTAGTTTATCTTACCTTACTGTATATTAATAACCGGAAATTTATAAACTCTAATTAATTCAGTTCTAACTAACTATTGAGTTATTATAAAATAGGCGGCTCCATGTACACGAGACTAATTCATCCATTCAAGGCGTGAGATAATGGAACAGCACTATACAATCGAGGATCAACTGGCTTAAGACACCATTAGCAGAATGGACTAATTGCACACTAGACTCTTCTGCAGTTCAAAATGAACACCAACTTAAAAGGAAAATCATAAGAGTCGAAAAATAACGAGTAAAAAAGAAATCAGTAATTCAACGATAAGTAATTTAACAAATCGGTGCTCTAAAATATTCAAAGAACCTTGAATTCTTGATTACTTATAATTACTATGATTACTTATCTTAACTGCTTCTTCTTTTTCCCTGATGAAATTTCAAATGTGATATTGGAAGAAATTCTTGATTTAGCTGTCTTGAATTTCTATTTAGATTTATAAAGTCCTACAGTAATATTGCTATTTGACCCAGCACCAGCATATAATGAAGGCATTAATTCCTTAAGGATAGTGAATACACTGTCAAAGCCTAGATCTAATTTTTTTGTTCACCAAACTATTTTCCTAACTATCAATAGTAATGTTCAGTCTCTCAACAAAGTTCAACTTCCTCGATCCATCTTTACCATCAGTATCCAGATGCAGCCACTTGTCTAAACTCCCATTGGCCATGAATTGGAAAATTAGAACCTTGAATTCATTACCTTTGCGATCCAAACTAGAGCAATATGTTATCATCTTAACCAGATTTCGGTGCCTTATGTTTCTTAAAGTGTTGAGTTCAGCTGTCAAACTTTTTGAAGCTCCCTTGTCTTGAAGATTGAGGATTTTAATAGCCACTGGTCCTTTTACTTGATCAAGAAATCCTCTATACACTGTGCTGAAGCTGCCAGATCCAACCAAATTGCTGGGAGAGAATCCTGCAGTTGCCTTACAAAGATCTTGGTAAGATACATTAAAAGGCAAGCCATATAGGGTGGAGAAGATGACTTCTTTTTTTATTTTTTCATCCAAGAAACAAGTAGAAATGCTAATAATAAAAGGGAACAAAGTAATGAGGAAATGATTATGATGGTTTGCTTTAAAGCGACTTATGGTTCTTGGTAGATTTCTTTATGCATTTGGCATTTGGGCAAATGATATTCTGGAGCACCACCACAAAGCTTAGTATTACCGATTAGTGATATGACACTTACATTTCTGAAAACTCCTCCAGTTGACAACTCACCCTCAAGATAATCGAAAGAAATATTTAAATATTGTAAAAATGGAAAGTACTGCAATTCTTGAGGTGCTATTCCTGTCACTTTGTTCCGTGAAAAGATCTAAAAGCTGAAGGGCTTTCAAGGAAGCAAAAGATGTTAGGATGGTTCCTTGGAAGGAATTTCCTTGCGGGTATAGGTACTCCAAGCTCTCACAACCTTCAATTGTGGTAGGAATTTCACCTGAAAGACTATTTTCTGAGACATCCAATTTATTCATGTTTCCCAGCTTGGACCGGTAGATTGCCGGTTAATGAGTTATGCGATAAGTTGAGCAGCTTTGATAAGGAAGACATTGCTAAGATTTCCTCAAGTGTGATTCCCGTGAGCTTATTTTGTGAGGTATCGAGAGAATACAAATTTTTGCATTCACCAATTCTCGAAAGAATGTTTTCTTCCAATTTGTTGTTGGATAAGTTGAGTTCAACCAATGGAGTAAGATTGCATATGTCGGATGGGGTCTTACCTGACAACCTGTTCCCATTCAAATACAAACCTTGCAGCTTTTGAAGCTTTCCAAAATAACAAGGGATGACAACTGCCGAAAGATTGTTCTTCATGTTCAGCACAAATAAGTTGAAAAACTTCTCCAATGCTGGAGGGATGATTCCGGTTATATGATTGTCTCCAAAATATAAGGTACTGAGTTGAGTTGACAAATTGGCTATGTTGTTGGGTAGAACTCCACCAAAATGGTTGGCATCAAATTCCAAGAATTCTAGATTGCTGCAGTTTGTCAAAGATCCCAGAAAAGACAAAATTACTTGCTGAATTATTTCCTAAATTATTTCTGCCCAGGCCTAACCATATCAGAGTTTTCAGATTCCCTAGAGTGATTGAAACTTGACCGAGAAAATTATTCTCTTTAAGGTAAAAAATTTCAAGTTGAGAAGCATTGTATATTGCAGTTGGAATTGGCCTAAAAAATTGATTATCACTAATGCCGAACTCTACTAAACTTTGAAGAGTGATGCGTATGTCATCAGGCGAAGTCCCACTGAATTGGTTTTGTGCCAAGTAGAAGCCAGTGATAGATGATATATTAAAGAGGGATGGAGGGATAATACCAGACAATTGATTGGCTCCAGCATTGAAGAACGTTACGCTTGTTAATAGGCCTATATTGTCGCGAATATTTCCTGTTAGATGATTACAAGGAAGGGAAAATCTATCAAGCGATGAAAGGTCGGCAAGAGAGGATGGAATTTTTCCTGTTAGACTGTTTACACCAAGCTGAAGCTTCTCAAGCTTGGCTAGAAAACCGAGCTTTTGAGGAATTTTTCCAATAACATTGTTCCATGACAGATAGATTATCCTGAGTTGGGAGCACTGGCTCAAGTTTGCAGGAATTTCAACCTCCAATGAGTTGCTGCAGTCGAAATAAACGGCCAAATTGTGCTGGAATTTCACCATGCGAACCGTTGTTTCCAAGGTCAAGAATCCTAAGAAAGTTAGGTGGCCAAATGTATGGTGATGTGATCCAGACAAATTCTTGCCTTGTAAGACCAAGGATACTACTCGTTGATGGCGGGGACTGCATTTGATCCCATCCAGTTGCAAAAATGAAGAGAATCATTCCACGGATTGAAGACTCTGTGGATCATTAGTAATCAATTGTTTGAATTTGAACAAAGCGAGCCGATCAGTCTCATTTCCTGAAGCATTTGCTTGCATCCAGTATAAATTCATAGAGAAGACGAGAATGAGTTGAAGACGAAAAAACTTCATTTTGGTGATAAAAAAATATGTAATAATCATGAGAAATATGGGTTTTAGAAGCCTTTTGCTTTTCTACATCAATGTTGCATTGTTTAAGATGAGGGACCAAACTTTGCACTTAATATTCTACCACCATTATCTACAAGGTTAGATGGACTTTTATGATGCCGGGGCAAAGGCCACCACTTAAAAGATCATCTATCGTGACACAAAAGCTTGACTTGCAATCTGTGGTTCTGGCTTAAAGAGTGACCAAGCCACCAAGGACTAACAGCTTCTACATCAAAATATGAAAAACTAAAATAATATACTCCACTTGATTTCCGCACACAAGTTATTTAACAATATGTCATTTTATTTTTAGTCAAATGAAAGAGAGAGAGAGAAAGAGAGAGAGAATAAAAACTAATATTTGCTGTGATAATGCCAAAATTGAAAATATTAAGCTGGATTATTCATCTGTGTTGATTGTTAAAGGCCTCTAGTCTAAAGCATAATATTGTTTCAGGTTCAACTTTCTATAGATTACGCACATCACTGCTGGACTTTGGTTGCAACAAACAGTGCTCAAAAAGATCAAGAATCAAGATAAAGCAGACGAAATTTCAAATTAAAAACTTAGATAAACGAGTTGATTTGGAAATAAGATAGGTTCAAAATGGCCACTGGAGTATCTAAGACTAAGAGTCTAAAAAAGATCCAGGCTCAACCATATAAGCAGTTATAACACAAAAGCCCACAGATCATTTGCATCAACTCTGTTAAATGAAGATTGAAGAAACCCACATCTAGTTACAAGTGGAGAATCTGCCTAATTTTGAATTTGCGGTATATTTACAGCTCCATCGTTGACTTGCAATTAATAAAATTAATCATATAAATTTATTATACCATCGGTGAATCTGCATAAGTTGAGTAATTCTCCTGCCTGCAACACACCAAAACCAACCTATGCTACAAATAAAAATCGGCTCCGACATTTAATCATGCCTCTCTTAACATTCTCTATATTTTTCCATGTCTTTCTTAGCTTCATTTACGTAGAGTGGTTTGAAATTTTTATCAATTTATCCAGCTGCAATTCAATGTTGAAATCACACCTGAAACTCCTGTATCAGACAATAATCCATGGAAAAGTCCCAGACAAGTGAGCTAAGTATATTAAAAATTAACCTGAGCATTTTCCGTTTTATATTTTTGCAGTTCCTCTTGGCCACGTATAAGCCTGCATATATTAAAATATGACAATTTTAGACTTGATAAAACGATGATAAAAAATTGTTGTGCATATAAGTAGATGCATATACAAATACCTCCACTGCAGCTCGGTTATTTCATGAAGCAACTCTTTCTCCCTATCATTAGCCGCTTCTAGCTGCAAATTTCACACAAAATACGTCACTTAAAATTAAATTGCAACTTTGTCAAGATTTTTCATTTAAGCTGAAAGTTGCAGGCACTGTTTGGAAATTAACATCATTAAATCTGGATGTAAATTCAAGTTGCAACTATGCAACTTGATAACCAAAAAATTTATCAGAACCCAAGTTTGACTGTTGAAGGGGTACTGATGATAAATGCAGAGAGCAACTGAACACAAATCATCAATGAGTAAAGGTGGAAAGCTGTTGCCTTAGAGATGACCAATGCCAAAGAGTAGTCAGAAGCCTATGAAAAAGAACTAACACACATTTATCAAATGGAGACAAAAAAGAAATTACCTTTTGCTAAAGCAGAGTTTAGAATTTATATGCCATATAAGCCTAAGAAATCAATGAGAGCTCCAGGTTAAACCTTCAAATGAAATTAAAGAACACACTTCCATCCATAAAGAGTTCTCTGAAGTTGAAAAGCTAAAAATTTTTTAACAAACTATAAAGCTTCTGACATTCATAGGCATCCGTTAAGCAGTAGCTAATTTTTTTTCAAAAAGTTTTTTAAAGAAAATCCAGGCCTTAAATGGTAAATGCGTGCAGAAGTTTTCACAAGATCATCAAGGTAGTTTTGTTTTTTTCTTCCTAATATGACTAACACAGAATTATAATACTATTGTTATTGATGCAAGAAACAAGAAATTGTAAAAGCCAACGTGTATTGCCTTCGAAATGAGGTAAAAGAAAAGAAAAGTGGCAAAACCAATTTAACCAATTTGAGAAAAGAGATATAAAAAGAAAAAAAAATAAGTAAAATCGATTGAAAAGGCTGCTACGAACTTAACCATGTAGTCCCAGCCACGGTTCAGAACTGGCCAGTTCTGCGGTCCCAGAAAACTAGGACCAGACAAGAAACAGGGAGGGACCGGTTTGGAACTGGCCAACTGCCGGTTCCAACAATTTTTTTTAATTATAATTAATACAATAAATAAATATAATTAAAATTATTAAACTTTAAAGTTTAGAAATTAAACTTAATTGTTGGATGAATTTGAAACAAAAAATATAATTTAACTTATCAATTGAAGTAAAAAAAATTAAGTTAGAAATAAGTGAAAAAATTTGGGGAATAAATTAGTTAGAAAAAATGAAAATTTTGAGAAAAAAATATTAACTTATGAAATATTAATCTGTGTAAATTATAAAATTGTACAACTAATAAGTTATAAAAAATGAAAATTTTGAGAAAAAAATAACTTATTGAATATTAATTTGTGAAGATTATTTGATAAATTAATAAATTATAACTAGGCTAAAAAATTAATCAATTTAATTCTTTTATTTTAAATTACATTAAATTAATAATTTTTTTTTTAAAAATTCCGGGTCGGAACCAGGAACCGCCGGTTCCGGTCAGGCCACAGTCTAGGCTGGACCCGGAATTGGCTTAGTCTGGTCTAGTCCAAGTTGGACCAGGCCGGTTATGCGGGCCCAACCGGCCCGTGGCCATGCCTTTAATCATGTAGCTTCTGCAGCAAAATAATTTCAATTTTGGCTAATTCTGTTTTTTTTTTATATGAAACTTCAGAAAGATAAATAAATGCATTAACAAAATAAAGGATGCAGAAGTTTTGCCATCACAAATCAAAGCATTATAATGTGCAGGCATCATATTACCTCCACCTGCTTTATGTGTTTAGTACATATACTAGTAGTATCTATTTTCTCACTCATTACCTAGTTCTAAAATTCCACTGATCATAAAACTGAATTATGATCATTCAAGCTAATTATGATTACCACATGTATATCACGTCTTTCTTTAAATTAATAAAACACTCTTTTTATTAATGCTTGAATACTTAAAATTCATTTGTAGAAAGCATACTCTATAACTTCTTAAAAGAACAATACGAAGAGCTATTATTACATACCAAAGATCTCTCTGCGGAACCCAATTGTGCCTGTGTATTTCCTCCATCAATACCACGACTTGCTGGATTGACAAGGAAAAAAAAAGGTGGTTTTTCAAAGATCCCTATATAACCCAAAATATTCTTTCTTTCTTTTTCTTTCTTTTTTTTTTAAAAAAAAAGGAGCAAAAATCTTTAAATTTTACCCGAAGTGTCACAACCGCATAGCTGTCTCATTAGATTAAAGATATTATCCTGTTGAAGGTAGGAAGACCAAGTAGCAGAACCAGCAAATCCAAAAACAGAGGAAAATCAACTATTACATAGAGAAAAAGCAATAGATAAAACTTCATTGGAGGATACCTACCCTTTGAACAATATTTGCCTGCAAAAGAGAATTCAACTGTGGATACAGAGAATGAACTGTAAGAGTTGATGATGTGGTATCAGGTGTCGGTGCTCCAGGTGATGATGGTACAGAATGCCCAGGATATTGCTGAAGCACCTACATAATCAAAGCATGAGCATAAGAGAATGACAAATTAAGGTTTGGATTGCAGGTTCAAGCACGTACATATGTGTGTGTTTTGAACAAAGGAAAGTTTTGCTTTATAAATTAATATTTCCAAAATTTTAAACAGCATTCTTTAGCAAACTCTAATGTAAACATCTAAAGTGCAAACCTCAGAAAACCTTAATTGAAATACTCGCCATCTTCATCCTCTGCTAGCATCTAATATACTTTACTTGAAATTTAAACAGATCATATCCTTTCAAACGATGTTTCCCTCATATTTATGGTTTCCAACTACTAATGATAGATTAATCCCTTTCCTTCCCCCTCTGTTCAAAACAAGGATCCTTAATTAATAAAGACATTCAACTAAGCACGAAATGTGATCATAGATGAAGTGGAACTAAAAGTTCCAATATCGGAATTCAAAATAGATAACTAAGCCAGAAGACATTATCAACTACAAAAAATTTGTAAAGATCTTGAATCCCCTTATGCCCAACAATTTCATGGCAGACACCCAAAGAAATTGCGGAAAAGAAAAGCAATGTCACATAATGCTCTAAGCATCAACTTCCTAAGTGCCTGAAGCTTAGGTGGTAGCTATCTAACATTCAGACTGGCATTTTAAAGTTCAATAGAGAAATTCAATCTCACATCAAAAACTTCAAGAGTTAGAATTAAAGTCGTAGGCAATCAGTCTACAGCATCTGACATGAGAAATAGAAAACCACCAGAAGTGTTCAGACTTTCTGAATCTACAACATTAAAAATCAAGCTTTGTTTGAGGGATACCAAATTTTACTCATTATTACATGTTATATATTCAACTCACGAACACATTTTCAAGAAATTTTTATACCATTAAGAGGTTATAATTATTAGTTATGCACTTGCTCATTTACTCTATGAAACTGCAGTTATTCCTTGGTTTCAGTTCGGTGCTAGAAACTAATTTGAATAATAAAGTGCATTGAACATAAACAGATGATACATGCTCATCAATTAAGTATACAAATTACAAAAGCAACAAAGGGTCACCGTTTCATGTTGCAGAATAAGGCATTGGGTTCTGCTGTTGTTGTGGAAAAAGCATTTGCAATTCAGAACCTTAGGTTCTCACCCAAAATACTTCAATTCAACCAAAAACCAAATAGAACTGTACATATCTTTATATGGAGAAATAAAATAGAAAAATTGCTAAATGGAACAACAAAAAATTATATTAGGTTTTGACTACTATAATTGTTAAAAGGATGAATACAGTTGCACAGGTATCCTTTTCTTCAAGATAAGCTTGGATCATGATTAGGACTTAGGCAACACCAACGGGGAGCAAAATAAACAGCATCAATTGGGCTCACAATTCAGAGGGTGAAGGTTTAAGTCTGGATGTAGCCACTTCAATACAACATACTGAGGGTAGGATTATTTCCAAACACTTCCCCTTTCAGGTCAAACATAACATGAGATGGCCATTTCACTAAAGAAAAGACTCTGAGATACAGAATTCCCTGTTACATATGAGCTTATTTGAGGCATTGTTGGAAAATTGCATGTTGTTCCAAGGCATTGTGATAAATTTTCCCAAGTGCATGCGGAATCCAAACTCCACTCAAAGATATAAAAGCAAGAAGAAAACAGGCCAGTGGGCTTAAATGGCAGAAACAGACATAGGATATTAGCTGTTGGGATACTAGGGAATGCTGTAGGAGTGTGCGTGTCATACTGCTACTCCTTTTGGTGAAAACAAGTTATCTCCAATTTTGTTCCCTCCCAGAACTCCGTTCTTGTGAAATCATAATAGATGTGTTTTTCATATTTAAAAGAAGAAAATTTGAATTGAAGAGAACTGGAGGGGAAGAAGACGCCCTAAATTTGATTTTTTTTTTTAATTAGACAAATATGAACTTCTCACAAAGAAACATGATACGCAATCAACTAGGATTTGAGGACAGAAATTGAAGATATTGGAATTTTTTTGGTCAAGATAGCAGACATAAGCACGTGTGAACATGATAAGAAAGAGAGAAAGGTAAAAGCAAAGTGTTATAATTACTTTAGCAGAAGAACAAGAAAGATTAACATGCAATCAGTTATTCTAGGTTTCAAAAAAATAGGAGCTCATATAAAATATTCTCAGAATCGTTTATTTAGGAAGCTTATCATAGATGCAAGGCCTCAGAAAATAGAAACACTGACAACTTGGCACAAATATGCTGACCTCACTACTACCAACCTGCATGCTGTGACTCTTTTGCAGTATAGGCAGTGAAGCCACCTGAAAAGGAAAGGTGAGTTATATTCTGTCTAGACAAAAGAATGAACATGAAGGCCAGAATCCTTCAAGTCACCTTTTCTATACCAACATTCTCTGAAGTAACTTTAAAACGTCCTCTTTGCTGGACTATTGGTGGTTTTGCTTTCTCATCAACCTCGTCATTGTTTAATGCTGCAATAATACTTTGATTAAATGGGAAAAATGGAGAATTGCCTTCTCAGATTTGGAAAGTAAAACTATGGAATTCATATCAGCGAAAACCTGATAATTATTTGCACATTAAAGAAATCATAAGAAGAATAAAGAGAGTTAATGTACTTGCCTAATAATTTAGATGCTCTAGGATGAATTTCAGAAAGAATATCATCATCTTCTGGACTTGAATCAATTTGTGGTTGGTTTTGAAACTTATCACTGTAAATCCCAGATATCTTGGTAAGTAAAGTGAAGAAGCATATGTATCAAATGTGAAAATAAGAAGATTTAGTGGCATAATATTGAGTAGAGATTTCTCTCTCACCCTCCCTCCCTTCCACTCTTCAAAATTCATCCTTGATTAGATTGATCTTCTCTATTACTTCACCCTCCCCCTCCCCCCAAAAAGTTGGATTTCACGAACTTTTTCCCCTGTTTTTAACCCCAATGTTATGCTGAACATTTAAACTGGTAGTACATGAAATCCAACCACAACCACAAAATCCAAGCTCCCTTTCATCTAATAATAGGATTAAATATACTTCATATTAGACATGGTTCTTCCACTTCCACCTCATTTAACATCTTGTAAGAATAAAGCAAGTCATCATTTTCATGATAATCATTAATCACCATTTTTACATGTCAATATCCCATTGATTGCAGAACTCCAATTGATTTTCCTCAACCACCAAGCTCAACTATCCCATTCTTAGATGCAGGAAACAACTCATGAAAGATCCATTGCACCATAAAATAGACAAGAGATGCCAGTATTCAATCACTAAATAAACATGTGACTGGAAAGTACTTTATATATGCAAAGCACAGTACACAAAATTTCCATTATCTTATAAGATTCAGTGTCTTACCATTCTCCTTTATTAGAAGGAACTACATTCTCTGGTAAATTAGAGCCTCCTGATTGATCTCCTGTTTGCTGTTGACAATCAATGTTATCCCCTGCTTTACCATTGATCTCGAAAATAGGCATTTCAGTCGCATTGTTGTCCATGCTATCATCATGACAAGGTGAAGAATTATGTGAAATATAGTGTTCATAGCATGGACTTGCAAGGCTGGAGTCATCATCAGATTTTTCACCTCTAAATCTGGAAAGCGAAACATGATAGTACTAAGACAATAATGAAAAACACTTCCCTATACCAATTGATCAAAAATAAAATGATACTAAATTCACATTCAACTCTGAGCATTATTTTTTTCCTTGCTGAAACCATAATATTCTATATTCTGATTGCTTCTATGACTGAAACAACAAAGAACTAAAGATTAAAGATTGGTTTGAACATACTTTGCAATATTTACAGATGAGTTGACAATTGGAAGTGGAGCAGGTCGATTTTGCATCATATCCTTACCAACCTGTTAAATTTATGAGAACAAGGAAACCAAGAAACCCATTAAATGAAATAAAGATTGTAATTCAATTATCTTACAAGATTCCAAAATGCAAATGTTAAAATACCATTTCTGCAACTTGTACCACTGATTGAAACTCAAATTGCTTTTCAAGAGAATCAAGTGTAGACAATATACTTGAGCTTCCTCCCAGGTTATTATCAGATGTAGGATCCTCAACATCTTGAATCTGATGAGGAAAATAAATTTTGATAAAGGAAAGTCTACTTGTTGTTTGAACTTAGTGATTGAAGAGAGGAAAATAGTCTACATACCAGAGAAGCTTGAGCCTTCATATCTTCAAGATTAAAGTTCCAACCACTAATTCCTCGCTTATATTCATTCTACACATGTTCACTGAGTAAATATTAAGAGCTAGGTAGGAGATATAAGGGAAAGACAGAAGATGTAGTACAATAAGATACAAAGAGCAAACTTATGGACTGAAACATTATTCTACTTGGAAATAAATAAGGTTATCCATAAGAAAAACTACAACAGTGAATTGGAATGAGCATTTAGCTACAGTGCTCAAACAATTAACAGCAATATACACATACCTTAAACAAACTCTTAATTCAATCACGAGAATCAAACAAGAAGTACCTACTATCACTTGTTTGGAAAGACCAAATTTCTAGATTCACTTGTATATCTGAATTTAAATTTTAAATTTTTACAGGAATGCCACAATAAATTCAAAATATTGGGAGGAAAACTTAAACTACATTTTTCCCTTTTTTTCCTGCTCCTTTTATGTGTGTTTCAAGATTAAATGTCTTCTAAGAATAGCAACATTTCACGTTTCATTTTATACAACATAACTTATAATAATGACAAATCATAAGCACTTTTAAGGAAAAAAGGAAAGAGAGAGAATAGCTCTATCTAAATTTGATACCTAAGAAATGTGATAAAACAATGTCAAAGACAAATTAGAACCAAACTTATACAACTTAAAGAAAAAAGATTGACTTTCAAAAATTTTTATTTTTTCAACTATCAAATTAAGGGGAAAATAAATAAAACAAAACAATTTTAATTTATAGCTCTTCTTTAAAGAGTGAAAGTTTCCAACCTGTGATATTTCCTCCTTTTGCCCATCTGGCATCTTCTTTTGTGCAAGCATATCCTCCTCCTTTATCTACATTTCAAATGACAAAAAAAATTTAAGTTTACAACGCAATTGAAATAGCATGTAAAAGGCATTTTTACTTGGAGTTATATGCCCCAAAACAAACTTAGCAACCTTCAATGCCTTGATGCGATCACCAAGAGCAGGCAATCCCTCCAAAATTGTCCTTGCTATGTAGTCATTTGACCTTGCTTGCTTAAAAAAGGAATGCTTTAACAATTTCTTTGCAGAAGGCCTTTTCGAAGGATCTTTTACCAAGCAACTAGCTATCATCTGCTTAAAAGACTGAAGAAGAAAAGAAAAGGAGAACATCATGTAACACAAATACAACAAAAGAATATTAACTTTACTTGTTTATTAAAAGCACACCTTAGAGAACTTCTTGTCCCTTTCATAATCCAAGCTAGGGGGTGCATTTTGCAAAGTCATAAGCAACACCTTTCAAGAGAAATTTTACGTTAGATTGTAATAAGACTAAGAGAGGCTTACCAAAGAAAAGGCTAACAACATGCAAATTTTATATATTTATGTATAAACCTTCATTGGAGGATATTTTGAGAATGGAGCATGTCCATGAGCAAGTTCCAGAGCAGTTATCCCAAAGGACCAAATATCAGCCCTGCAGGAAAATTTCCATCCAGAACATCAAGATCATGCTACTGAATCAATATGAGATGGAAAAACTCTAGATAGAAAAAAAATGAACTAACTTGAAATCATATCCATGCAACTGCTCCATGACCTCAGGTGCCATCCTGCAAAACAAAGACGTAAGGTATCTATTCTGAACAGATCTATCAATACAGTGCTCTTTGGTGCAACTTTCTCACACTTCAAAATTTAACATTATCCATTCTGAACAGATCTCCAATAAGGTATCTATTATAATTATTTTAATGGTTGTTATTAATAAAAATGATTTCCTGAAATATACATATTTGTTACAAAAGAAACTTGAAGACAGATGTTCAAATATTAAGTTATCAAAATAAAAAATAAAAAATTTTAAAAATGATACATGATTTAGCTTTTAAGAATTATCCTGATATCTTCTGCACAGAATAAGTCTGAGTTTGTTACACATTTTAGTGTTATATCAATCAACTGATTATGTTTTGCATCATTGGCAATATATTTGATGCAAAAAAAAAAATATATATAATTATTCCAAGTAGCACCATAGGTTTACTTTTATAATTAAAACGAAAGGAAACTGTATAAACAGGAAAAACTCTAATTCTAAACATTTGTATTTCTAAAACAATGAAATGATAAAATCAGACTCCTAAATTGGATGTCAATGCATAGTTTCTACATCTCTTGCTTATATTAAACTGCCTCTCTTGTAAGATTTCTAGATTTTGGTGACAAATCTTCTGGCTTATACATTTTTCTAAACTTCATCATAAACTAAATTAACTTTAAAAATTTGTGATTTTTTCTTAATGACATCTTGAAAGTCACCAACTTCAACTCTTCTTGCTTTATGTTTTCAGACTGCTACTATAGATAGCTCCAACTACACTATAGTAGAATGTAAAGATGATCATATAATTTTCATAATTTAGATGCTCTATAAGAGTCAATTTTACAAGCGACAAGCATCAATTAAAAAGAATAAAAAAAAATAAGGAAAATGTTTCTAAGAACAAAACTATTATTGAACCTGTTAAAAGTGCTTGTGAATTCTAAAAGCAGAATCATACCAACAAGGGGTCCCCACAAATGTATTCCTCATACGTTGTCTATCACCCGAATCAAAGAGGCAAGCAGAAACACCAAAATCTCCCAACTTGACCGTACCACGTGCACCAATGAGAATGTTTCCCGCCTTTGAAAACCAAAAAACGACCATAGTAAAAGATAATAAATAAATTAGTAAATGTTTTTGCAAAGACATTAATAGTTAGCAATCTCCTAATGCAATTACTACAACCTTCAAATCAGTATTTAGGCTTTCTGATAAATTCCAAGGCAAGTAAACCATTGATCCAGCAGTAGAATTAACAGAACAAATTTTCTAACTCTAAACAACTCTTTTACGTAGTTGTTTTGTTTCCAAAATTTATACCGCCAATCCTAATCCCAGTAATTGGTGTAAATCCAATCAGTTTGCATATATGTATGTGTAGAAATATGTGATTCTATCTGGAATAGAAGGATTAATAATAGTATCACCACCCCCCCCCCCCTCTTCACCACCAGATAATAAACCTTCCTTCACCACTGTCCATTCGAAATAGCCAATTAAATTTGAAATTCAGAAAAAAATGACCAACTAGTGCATGCCTTAAGTTACATGATAGAAATAAAATAACGAATAAATTTTATAGTATGAAGTAAAGAGCATAATGTGGAGTGATAATTAAAGTAACTTATGGTCAATTAGGGATCAGTCACTCACCTTAACATCTCGATGTATTTGCCCATGATGATGAAGATACTCTATGCCCTTTAGTACCTCTCGGAGCATTGTTGCTATCACTGTCTCCTCAAATCCATCTGGATAAGCAGCCTTCAATATGTGAAGACAGGAACCCCCAGCCATGAATGGCATAACAACCCACAGAATATGATCAGTAACAAAGGAGCAGTGTGATTTGAGAACATTTGGATGATCAACCAAGATCATTGTTTGTACTTCACGAGAAATGTTGCTCTGTGGACACAGCACATTTTGGAAAAAAAAGAAAGGAGCATCAGAAACAGATTTGTGAAGTCAACTGTGAAGAATAGGCAAAATGAAACATTATAACAGCAAAACTATCATCTTAGATGCAAAACAATCCATCAGCCATGGCATACAAGCTTTTCTCAATCTCAGAGAATTCTCCATAAATCAAGAATAAGTTGGTAACTGCAGCAGAATGCATCACCAATTCTCTTATGATATCTATATCATGCAATTTAGATCTAATAATCGTATGCAACACTTATTCAGAAAAAAAAAAATTTCAAATTACAATAAGATCCCAGAATGAAGGAAAATACTACCAACATGCTTGAAAAACGTATGAAAATTGAGAAGCCCCATTATCGTGTCAATGGTTTCATGTATTGCTTCTCAATGCAAATAGTAGTTCAAATTTGAAATGCAGCATGTACTTATAATTCCATAAATTTAGGTTTACTAGTAGCTCCAGCAAATCTTTAAATTTTGATCTCTGTGTATGACAAATGCTTAGTAGGTCTATCTAACCATTGCGTCCACATAAATTTCATTTGAGCAGCTTTCAAGCACTGCTTCAATATTTTTCTTTACAATTCTATCTAATGCAATCCAAATTACTCGGAGGCTAAAACGTGCTGACTGATACCTTCTCTTTTGTACGCTAGAGCACTTTCAAATAAAACAAAAATAACTTTTTCATCTATTACTTTCACTAGGTGCCCTATTAAAATTAGAAATGGAATCCGTACTATGCTGTCTCTTTAGCGCTCTTACTCTCAGTCTTCACAAAATTCCATTGTTTCTCTTTTCCCCAATTTTGGTACAATATCCTTGCATGACACTTCCTAATTAACATTTTTTGTACCTTTTAAGTAAGGAAAAAAAAATGAAACTTCAAAAAATATTCAATGCATAAAGCCGGGTAAGAAAAATGAGAACCGCCATTATGTGAAGCAATGGAAGCCGAACCAATTTTTTTTTTTTTTATAAAAATGACACGAAGTAACAATTAAAGAATAAAGAGGATTACCAGATCAATATTATCGCGTTCAAAGTCAAGAATCTTGATAGCAACAATCTCATCGAAAGGAATACACAGCGCGCGATGAACAGCAGCGCTAACGCCCTGTCCAACTTCTTCGTACAGAACGTAAAACTCCGCTCCAATCGGATACTTCTTCTTCTCCATTGCTCACTACAAAATCACAGATTCTCTATGCAACAACCTCAAAATCTCCAGCTGGCAGACGAAACACAAATCGCAAACTCAACCAAATTTCTCTGTTGAAAACCACAGGATTTAAGTAGCAAGTCGAAAACCAAATTCGAAAGGAAAAAAAAAAAAGGAAGGAACAACAGAGAAATCAAATCCGTTATTATTATTATTATTATTATTATTATTATTATTATTATTATTTACATGGAATGAAATGAAATGAAATGATTATTGTATTCGTTGGTGTCGTTGCTAATATATCCATTGACTGAATTGAAAAGAATATAAAAATGGAAGGTATCACATGAGAAAGAGAGAGCGAGAAATGAAAAAAATAAAAATAAAAACCAGAGAGAATAAAAGAGGCGCATTGATAACAACCCTGATGTTGGTGTTCCCCGTGAAATTATGAGAAAAAGCGAGGATTTCGGATAGCCGCTCAAACTTTTGCGCCATGTTTGTGTATCGTTAAATTATTTTCTCTTTCTTTCTTATATATTATTTATGTCATGGATCCCGCCACCTTTATGTCCATGATTCTCTCTTTTCTTTTCTTTTTATACATTTTGGTCCTCAAAATTGGAAGATTATCTGAGATTAGTCCCAAAAGTTTCTTAACTTTTCTTTTGTTGTTATCTTTTTTTACCTGTAATTTTTTGTATTTTAAAAATATATTGTTAAATATAATAAAACCAAAGGAAATTTATGATCTTGACCCTGAATATTCAAATTTCAAATATGATTTTATATTCCAAAAGAAAAATAGAAAAGATAATTGAAATATTAATTAATCAAAATATATTTTAAAATATATTTTTTTGCCTAAATTATATCTATAAATGAAGAACAAATTTATATATGATTTTATAATTATATAAATTTATAAATTTATCTGGTAAGTTTTGTCTTTTAGAAATATAGATCACACTAGAATAATGTTCATACTTGTGTATCGGGAAAACATATTTTTATTTCCCTAGTATAGTATAGCTAGTCCCAATGTAAGTTTCTAGTATTAATTATTTTAGTTGGTTTTGAGTTCCAAAAATATGATTTCATGAGAAATAGAATACTATTTTTCTTTTTGATTTGTTCATGTAATACGAATTTGAATTCTATTTTCATATTTAGTTTAATTTTGTTGAAAATATTTTTGGAAATGTAAAATATTTTATTTAAAAATATATAGAAAAATTTCAAATACCAACAAATTTGAGATATTAAAAATTCATATATATGAATCAAAATCTTATTTTCAAATATTTTAGTTACCAAACTCGAATTTACAATGAAAATTTTATTTATATTCTAAAATTTAATATACCAAACATGTATTTATAGTAATCGAAGGTTGATGGCAAACTTGAAGCAAATGAGTCTCTTCTCTTCTATACCTTTAAGATGAGAGATTCAAAGTTGTGAGAATGCTTGGATGTCAACAAAACAAATTATATTTTTTTTATTTAACTGTTTTTTTTATATATTTTTTTTAAAACAGTTTTTAAAACTCAAAAAAATAAAATAAATTATTTCTTCTAAAAAAAATTCAAACGTAATACCAAAACAGCCATACAAAAATATGATTCTCCCAATTTTTGGCAACAAGTTGAATGTCTGGGAATATCGACTCTGTTGGGCTTGGAGTCTTTGTAATAGGATGAGTTAATCTATGCTAATCTCCTTGGTAATATCCTAGGCTTCTTTCTAGGCTTTTTTTATGGCCCATCAGTGTAATGGAAATCTTTAGTTGGGGAAAAAAAAATTACATTACTTATCCTTTTTAAACAATTTTATTAAAAATATTTTATTGATTAAAAATTTCATTTCTATACTCTTTATCTTTTAAAAATATATTTTTTAAATTTTCTTTCAAAAAATGAAACTTTTCGAGGTAATGAAGATAATTCTTGAAGATAAGTATCTCAGTTTTATTTGGTGTATCATTTTCTCTAAGAATCTTCAATTGCTTGACCCGATCATCCATCATTCGAAGCTACCTCAAATAGATCGTTTTGACTCGTTGATTAGCTATTGAGGGTATAACGACTGCTGCTGGTAAAAACTGAATTTGGGATTCGGGTTTTTCATGGGAACAAACATCGTACAGGGTTTTAATGATAGATCCAAAAGATTCATCTATTATGCAATTTCTTGAAGATGCACTAAAGAGCTTCGGAATCAATTCAAGAGCAACGACTCAAACTCAGTTTATGGGCGAGATATTTAGAGTTCGATTACACAAAATACATTTTTAAAGAAAGAATAAATAATTTTAACCATAACTATGCTAATAACAAAATTAATTAAATCGGATGAGAATATATATAGTATAAATATAATAACAAAAAAGAGCTTCAGTACCAAATATATCTCTTGTTGATCAAGCCACAAACACAACTACCGTAAAATTCCTTCGATTTCCCCTTTTCTTCTTCCATATGCAACCATATATCAACAATGTCCCAAAAAAGAATAATAATTAGAATTAAATTCTAACAATTTCTCATATACACAAATAATAGCTTGAGAGAACTGTTATTATCACACGACTCAAGGAGGCAGACAATGGGTAGAGTTTATACATTCCAGATTTCAATTTGGTGCGGTGCAGATTCCAGTAAAAAAATTTTAATCGCAGTTTTTCTTTCAGAAAAATTCATTTCAATTATCATGCTTCAAAATTTGTCAAAATTTAGAAATTAATGTATACTTTTAAATAGCTAGGTCTCCAAGTTTCCTCGCCCCATGTGTTCATAAACCAGAAGCCTATACTCGTCCTCGCAGCTGGAGCCGTTAAAGTTCACAAGAAGGAGATTCTTTAGTTGAACAAGAATATCCGCAACCTTTCTATCATCAGATCAATGAGTTCGTGCATGCGGTTTCAGTTCAACATGAGGGAACGCAAATTGCAAATTTTGGGGGGACTGGGCACCGACGCTATTCCACCAGCAGAGCGCCTATCCGATATCCGGAAATGTGTTGGTGCCGCCCGAGATTGATCCAGCAGTGGCTGCGGCAATCACGACGCTTGAGTGGGGATGCCCTTATAGGCTTTGGCCAATTGCAGATGGGTCGGGAAAGAAGTACAATGGGAAAAAGAAGCCACCAGAACAAATAAAAGCCCCAGTGAGGGAAAAAGGTCCGTTGAAGAAAATAGGTTTCCCATGCTGGAAGACAGTTGATCAGGGGCACTGAGAGAGCATAAGAAAAGAAGAGAGGAACCTTTCACCAAAGAAGAAAAAGGGTCAAAAGGCAGAATATAGGCTTCGATGGCTGAAGAATAAGATGAAGCTGAGAAAGGAAACTATAGGAGTCAACGGGGCACAACCGTCAGAAGATAACATAAATCCCTAAAGCAGCAACAGTGGGAGATGGGCTGAGGAGTAGAATCAATGATAATTTAGGAAAACTTATTCCACTTATTCAATTATATATATTAATAAATCGTATGTAAATTTATTAATTATTAATTAATATAAATAAAATAATTAAATATATATTATTTTGTGATTAGATTTATTAATAATTTTTTTTAAAAATAAATATAAAATTAGCATTGGAATGATGGGCAATTGGAGAGGGCTATGGCCGGTGGGTGTCAGAGAATTAGTTTATTTAATTAATATATTCAATATTTATTATTATAAAAATGTATTTTTAAAAAAGAATATATATATATATATATATATATATATAGCAAAGAGAAAATTCAAGATTTGCAAATTTAGAGATATTTTGACAACTTCAATCCGGGTCCAATTGTTTGATAGCTCTCAGTCTATTATAGTTATTTTGTTTGTAATAAAATAATTGACACTTTGTCAGTGGTTGTCTTTCAATGATTGGATCAGCTTCCATTATTCCATGTTAGTAAGGATACAATGCACTAAGAATAATATAAAAAAATATAATAGGATTAAATAAAGTGAGGATCATATACTGCAGTAATAATAATATAATAAAATATATAACAAGAAAAGAATAAATATGGCATTAGACTAGTAAGAATACCAAATATTAATTTTACAGAAAATTTGTAGATTTTAATTTATAGGTATAGGAGAGGAAGGAATAAGGAGATGTCTCGACAACAAAAATGGAAAGTTTGTTGACAAGTCACGTGTCCCAACTCTGCATATATAAAACTGAAACTCCAGCTCTATGGTTATTGGTGCTTTGCTTTGTGCCCCCTTCTTTTTCTTTTCAGCCGCACCGTTTTCTCCTCTCGATTTCCAGATAGCAACATTTCTAGGGTTTCTCCTCCTTCAACAAAAGCTCTATTCTCTCGTTCCCCTCCGCCGAAATGAAGCTCACCGTTAAGACTCTCAAAGGCCGCCATTTTGAAATTAGGGTTCAGTCCACCGATTCAGTGAGTTGCTCTCCTACATTTCGTTGTCTATGTTGGAGAACTGAATAGCTCCAGCTTATTATTTGCAATGGCTAGGCTGATTTGATCTCTTTTTTTCCCGTTAAATATTATGAAGCTCAAGAAACGAAGTGTGAAGCGATTTTTGTGTGTGTTCGTTTCATTAATTTCTGGTGTTTTAGCAATTATTTTGTTAATATTTTAGGTTAACATTCTTTTTTATTGAGCTTTCGTGGTGTTTAATTTTGAACTGTTTTGTTTTAAGGTAATGGCTATCAAGAAGAATATTGAAGATCTGCAAGGAAAGGATAATTACCCGTGCGGGCAGCAGCTATTGATTCACAATGGGAAAGTATTGAAAGACGATACCACATTATCAGAAAACAGTGTCTCTGAAGATGGTTTTCTTGTTGTAATGCTTAGCAAGGTATTCTTTCTATACTGGCTTTGATGTCACTGCGTTGTGCTTATCAATTTTATTTATTTGAAAAATTGTGGTGGCAGTGTAAAATATTGATTTGGCACATATGAATTATTGTACTGTTAAATTTAATGATGAAATGGTTTGGTTAGACATCATATATTTGACTGGTTGATGTTAGCGAATTCTGATGGTTATAGTGTCATAAGCCCTTCTAGTTTTTTCAATTTGAGGATGAAATAGACCTGCAGATTTTTAATTTCCAGTTTGTTTCTGGTTTTGAATAAGCACTTGCTTTTTTCTAATGCTATTTAACTGTATATTGTGATACACTTGCAAATATGAAAGATTTAAAAAAAAAAAAAGAGATGCCTAGTTTTTTTTGGATGTCATCATATCTCTTCCCACTGCTTCCGTATCCTTACCTTGTTCTTTCAATTATTTTTCTATCTTGACAGAGTAAAGCTTCTGCTTCATCTGGGACCTCATCCACCCAAGTAAACTCTTTTATTGTATTTGTTATTGGACAGAATTTCTCCTCTTCTCTCTCTCAGGTCATCTATTTTTAATTTTCCTATGAGTATGACAGCCTGCTGTTGCAACTTCACCCACAACTGCACCGCTATCAAATCCAACTCCACCAGTTGAAGTTCAAGCGCTGTGAGTTCCAATGACCAGTGTTTTGCTTTAGTATTTTAACATCAACTATATTTTTGTCATATATTGTTGAATCTGTTATTGCAGGACCTCAAAGACTGTGATATCTGCTCCCAACACAGCAATAGCTATGTATGGGCTCTATCTTCTAGCATTATATTTGTACATGATTTAATATTAACACAGATTGTAGCCACGTGTATTCTTGATCAAGCATTCAATATATATTTCCTGCACTTATAGTCTACTCCCTGAGACTGGATTCTGGATTAGTTTGTTGGCACTGTTATAAATGGGAAGATTGATAGAATTAAGTCCAAGCTCGCTGAAAATAGGATGTTACTGGTTGCGTATTAATTGTGCATTTTATTTAGTATATAAGAAAAATCTTATTCTTTTCTTTCTGACAGATCTGCTTTTTTTTTTTTTCATCAGGCAATAGCCTTGTCTAGTTTAAAGCTTTCAAATTGCATTTTTTTCCATGCACTTCCATATCAAGTCTAGTCTAGAATGCAACCTTATGAAAATTGCTAAAATTATATGAGAGGCATATTAGCTAGCCTCTAAAAATGAAAATCTCTAAATTCTATTTGATATTCTCATGTTTGAATCTTGATTTAGTTGTGAAACCTAAACTAATGTGTGTGTGTGTTTGTATATATATATTGATTCTGGTAGATCTGCTATCTGACCAAATTATTTTAGGATTTTGCATGAATCCGGTCATTTGTGTAAGAATTGGCAGTATCAACTTTTTATAAATAAGAATCACGTTTAAAGCATCATACCTCTATAAAAAGAGGTTCATTTGATCTAAATAATATGATTCAACTTCAAAAAGTATCCACAATGTATATATTCAATTGCAAAAATCAGTTTAATTGATTTCCATCTTATGTTTCTTCTTAATGGAATGGATCAGAATCTTAGTAAGATTTGATCAATTGGAGTATCTGGGATGGTAGCTGCTGTTCTGGTCTTATGCTCCTGCCATGTGGATTTTGTTAATTGTTAGTACTAGAATTAAGTTTTTTGTCAAGTTCCTTAGATATTGCTTATAGAATTATTATATAATTTTGCATTTGTTGGTTTATGTTTTGTTAAGCAATTTTCTCATCTCAAACTTTCAAATGATAGCCATTAAGGATTCCTTGAAATTCTATTCAGGTGCTAGAATGAGCTTCTTTATTATTAGTGATAGCATCAGTCATGAGCATTGGATGGAATCTCAGGCATTTTTTTAGGACTATCAGTGTTCTCGTTTATTCAGGGTCAGTATCTCTTTTGTGGAATCTCACATTGAGGTGATTCAGTTCTGAATAAGGAGCTTTTAGGTATATGCCGTGGAATCTCACATTGAGGTGATTCAATTCTGAAATAAGGAGCTCTTAGTTATAGTGATTTGGTCTGTGTATGTGCATGTGAAAAACCATATTAGGTCATGTGGCATATGTGATTTTCTTCATGCCTGAGTAAAATGGAGGCATCCTTTTGTGAACCTTGTTATATCACATTTCTTCAAGAATGCTTCTATAGATGAGAGATTTTCTCAGTGTTGCTTCGATTGTCTCGACTCCCGTAAAATATAAAAATAAATATATAAAAATAAACCAACATGAGAAGGTTACCTACGATGTCTGCATTTCTTAGGAACTTTCATGGAAAATTGTTCATTCTTGTAATGTGGAAATAATCATATCCCCTAAAACGTCTGTCTTGGCTTTTTCTGCTGAGGCCTAAATTTTGCTCCTTCATTTGTTACATTGGAACTACATGGGCCGCATTGGTTATATTAATCTTCACATGTTCTGGGTTTATGCTAGCCAACAATGTGAGATATTGTTGATGATGATTTCGTAACTATATTATTCTTTTGTGCTTTTTTAGCTTCGAATATATGCAGTGTAGTAATGTATAGAAGTAGTGTAACTGGATTATATAATTACTTAATCTTTGTTGTAGTGCACAGACTGATACCTATGATGAGGTTGCTTCGACTTTAGTTGCTGGTAATGATCTTGAGCAGACTATTCAACAAATAATGGATATGGGAGGTGGCAGCTGGGACAAAGAAACAGTTACTCGGGCACTTCGAGCTGCCTATAACAATCCAGAAAGAGCAGTTGAATACTTGTACTCTGTACGTCCACATTCTGAATATCTTCTGATGCAATCTGTGTATATATTATGGACTTATGTTGTTTGGTCTTCAGGGTATTCCAGAAACTGCAGAAATTGCTGTCCCTGTCGCACATTTACCTGCTGGTCAGGTAACTGAAACTGGTGCAGGTCCTGCTGCACCCCCTTCTGGAGCACCAAATATATCTCCATTGAATATGTTTCCTCAGGTATTACTTCAGATGTAAGAGGATTTGCATCATGTGTTGCATGTATGCAATTTCTTATTTAATTATTTGCAACTTTGCCAGGAGACACTTTCTGCTGCTGCTGGTGGCGGTGAAGTTGGAAGCCTCGATTTTCTTAGAGGCAATCCAAAGGTGTGGTTCTTATCAACTTTTGTGACTGTTTAAAATATGAACGACCTTAAATCTTCTTCCATGTGGGATTCACATCACTATTTGCCCAATGGCTCATGTGCATATTTTCTTACGATGCCTATGTCTGTCAAGGTAATAGCTTAGGTGATGTTAAAATAATCGTGAATATTGTTGAGGCACATGAGTGGAGGTAGGAACGGTACATATGAATTTCACTTGGGTAAATATTTTGCTTTTACAGAATTTTTTTGCATGTTCGATTTAAAGGGAAGTACATAAAACGACCTTGTATTTAGGCCTCCAACACTTCAAGGCTTGTGGTTATAATTATATCATACCAGTACCCTGTATTTTCATTTAGTGACATGAGCTCATTTTTCTTTTATCAAATTGTTACTTTGCCCCATGAGTTGTGAGAAAAGAAATAACTATTATATTATGTCAAATATTTCAGATGAAATTCATAACTTATGCCAGATGAGCAAAAGTCAGTTTTTGTGGAGAAAAATGAGTTACTGTCATAAAACGGAAATACATGGATATATTTTATACAAATCAAACCACAGCCCTCGAAGTATCAGATATTAGACCATATAATTTAATTTAATGCCAATTGCTCAGTATCTCATTGTAATTAATCCATTATATAGAAGTTGTATGGTGGCCTTACAATTATTACTTTTTTGGTTTCAATTTTTAGTTCCATGTATTGCGTCAATTGGTGCAAGAAAATCCTGAAATTTTACAGGTTTGTTTCTTTTTTCATTATTATTTTATATCATAATCACTGTCATTTAATTTTTCTCTGTCTATCCTAGAGCTCAATTCACTGCTTTATTACAGCCCATTCTTCATGAACTTGGAAGGCAAAGCCCCCACCTGTTAAGAAGGGTTCAAGAAAGTCAGTCAGAATTTCTTCGTTTATTAAGTGAACCTACTGAAGGTTTTGAAGGGTGAGTGCTATTTGGGCCCATGTGCTTTATAATAAAAAGACTGTTGAACCTATAGTTTTTGATCCATGTGATCAACGTCTCAACCATGATCTGCGTCTAGCAAATAGTTAGCGAAGGGTTTGCCTTCTGTAGTTTAAAATGGACTGCATTCGTTATCTCCCTACGTGCTAGTTTAGAACTTTGACAATGACCTAATTGTTAGTTTACAGGGATAACTTTGATCAGGGTGACCAAGACATGCCTCATGCTATTAACGTGACCCAAGATGAACAGGAGGCTATTGATCGGGTATTATGCTGACATTGTTGTAGCATCATTGGCTTTTATCTGTGTTTTTTTATTGTAAACATTATTATCATTTTTTCCAATCTAAATTTACTGATATAAGTTTATATATTCATATTTATAGCTTCAGGCAATGGGATTTGATAGAGCCCTTGTCATTGAGGCATTTTTGGCTTGTGATCGTAATGAGGAATTGGCAGCTAACTACCTTTTGGAACATGGTGGAGATTTTGAGGATTGAGCTGATAACCAACCATACATGGTTGGATTCATAGTTTTTTTTTTTGGTCTCCTTTTTTGTTCAACAAAATCATTCTATAGATGAATCTGTCTCTATCAGCATCCTTGTAGTGTTCTGATTACATTGCATTGTAAACCCTAATCACGAATCCTTGGAAAAGTAATATGGAGACCGTGTTATCATGTTATTGTACAAAAAAGAAGGAAAACGTTGTGTCATGTTTGATATAGGTGCTAAATGTTTGCAAGTTATATTTCCTATAGGCGTGTTAACAACTAACAAGGCTGCGTGCACCATATATTCTCATTAAGATTCTGCTTCACGATGGTTTTGCTATTAACTGTTGCACTCTCTCGTGGATGATAAAAACTATTTTGGAATTTGTCGGGGTAAATGCCTTCAGTCAAAAATTTTCAAAGGAATTATTGATCTTGTATTATTAAGTTGCCGCATCTTAAATGGATTTAGTAGTATTGGATTGGGATTCTCTCTTTATTTATTTATTTATTTATTTTTATTATGAGGTCTTGAAACCAGAACCTAGGGGAGGAGAGAGGGGGGCTGCTGGGGTACATTGATGCGTAGGTAAATCAACCTATATATTTGTCGAGGTTAACTCTTTGAGATGGAGTTTAAGGGTTAAATATTGAAGATTTAATTTCCCCCCCCCCCCCCCTTAAATTATAGTTTTATTTTTGGCAAATTTTTGTCCCAAAAGAAGTTCCGTCGTGAGATCTATAATTATTTTTAACTTCTTTAATGAGACCGATAAGTTTTAGCTCCATGTTATTAGTTTATTTTTTAAACAAAATTAATAAGTTTTGTTAACTGTAATTAGTTTGGGATATAAAGTTTTGTGTTGGTATTTTAGGAGTAAAATTAGTTGATAATTTAGCTATACCTAATAATCTAATATTAGATAATTTAGCTGATTCAATTAAAAATATTTGGTAAAATTAGTTAAAAAATATAAAATGACATAAAATAATATGTTTTTATTATTTAAAAATATTATATAAAATCTATCTAAATACATAATATAAAAGAATTATATAATACATATGTATGTTAAATAATATAAAAATTATGTTAAATATCTCATTCCAATATAATAAATATATTTATTTTTATCATATAACATTCCATTATTATTATTATTATTATTATAAAATGATAAAAAAAGTAAAGCTAAAAAAAGAAAGAAAAATTATAATATACTAGCTTATAAAAAAATGGTAATTCTACTAGATTTTTATTTTGAAGATTATAATTTAGTTTTTTTTTTCCAAATATAGATTATTAATCAAACTAAATTATAATTTATATTATAATCTAATTTGGTATTACCAAACAATATCTTAATAGAATATATTATAATAATAAAGAAAAATCTTGTTTGATAAGTGTAAATTCATATTAAGGTACTGTTTGATAATATTAAAGTATATTATAATTTAATTTGACCAATAAGCTGTGATTGGTAAAATGAATTATTTGAAAAAAAAATAGATTATAATCTAAAATAAAAGCTAGTAGAATTAGTGTTAAAAAAACTAGTAGATTATAAATTTTTTCTCTTTATACTTTTATTTTTTTTGTTAAATAACACGTTATATCATTTAATCCCAAATTTGAATTTTTATTTTTGACACTGAATATGCAATTTTTTTTATTATTTTGGATTGATATATATATATTAGTTTTGTATTATATATTTAAATATATTTTATTTTTATTAATATAAACATGTATTTTATATTATTTTACATTATTCTAATAATTTTGCCAATTTCAATCAGCTAGATTATTAACTTGGTTAGTAGGTTAACAGGTACAACTAGGTTATTAGGTAATAGATAAATTATTGCTAGTTTTACAAAATATAATCTAAATTTATTTTTCATTATATATTTATATTTGTGGGAAAAAAGGCCACCAATGCCATCCATTTAACGGGGTGGAATATAAGAGGATTAATCACTTTAGATTATGTATCTTTGAAGCTTGATTATTATCATTAGCATAGCGTATTTATATTTTTAAAATTGAACCACAATATATTTTAGTTTTTAATTTGACATTTAATAACTGAATTGGTTTAGAAAATTAAGCAAAGAAAGAGCTCAATTAAACTCTGATATTTTTAATTATTGTAACTATTACTGATTTCTGCAGTTTTTAAAATCAAACTATTACATTATTAAGAATCGATTTTGAATAATAAAAAAAGAAAATGAATTCCAATGAAACGACTAAATAATAAAAACAAATAATTTTGATTAGCATTATAGTTTGAGAGTAAAAATTGCAGAAATTAACTAACAATTATAGTCAGAACCGGAGGTGCATCCGGTACACTAATTAGCCTACTAGTATTCAATAATGAATTGAAATGTGCCCAAATAGGCAAATAATAACTAAACGGAATAATCTCTCACGAATTTCTTTGGATGTTGGCATTAATTTCTTCTATGGGATGTTGAGCTTTGATAGTTTGGAAACAGCCAACTGGTGCTTCGATCACATAGTATATGCTGTTTGCAGACTATGCTTATTGAAGGGCGCATAACTGTGATCAGCTCTCTATTGTTTTAAGAAGAAAGAAAATCACATGATATCAATGCTACCAATAAATCTCCCACCTCACCGGAGCCTTACGCTGATCAAAAGCTGCTTGAATTCCGGTGACTTACGACGTGCACGCTACTTGTTCGATAAAGTTCCTGAACCAGACCTGCGTTCGTGGACCATTTTAATTTCTGGTCACATTCAACATGGTTCCCCTAAGGAAGCCATAGAAATTTACAGAACATTGCTGGCGCGCAATATAAATCCGGATAAATTGGTATTACTGTCAGTAGCTAAGGCATGTGCTGCTTCTGGTGATCTTGGTCAGGCCAAGGACGTACATGGTGATGCAATTCGGTTTGGATTTAATAAAGATCTTGTATTGGACAATGCTTTGATTGATATGTATGGGAAATGTAAGTTTATTGATGGAGCAAGACGGGTTTTTGATGATATGGTGGTTAAAGATGTGATTTCTTGGACTTCAATGGCTTCTTGTTTTGTCAACTGTGACATGTCTAGACAAGGTCTATTGGTTGTCAGGAAGATGGGGTCGAATGGAGTGAGACCTAACTCATTGACAGTGTCATCGATCTTACCCGCTTGTGCAGATCTGAAGGATTTGAAGCGTGGAAGAGAGATTCATGGGTTAATTTTGAGGAATGCAATGGAAGGGAATGTTTTTGTGCATAGTGCACTTGTGAATATGTATGCTAGTTGCTTGAGCCTTAAACAAGCCAGGTTGGTATTTGATAGCATGCCTCAGCGAGATGTTGTATCATGGAATGTAATATTAACGGCGTACTTCTTGAATAAGGAATTTGAGAAAGGTCTTGCTTTGTTTTATCAAATGAGGAAGGAAGGTGTCAAGTTAAATCATGCTTCATGGAATGCTGTAATCAGTGGTTGTGTGCAGAATGGCAAAAATGAACTGGCATTGGATATATTTTATAACATGAAGAATTCAGGATTCAAACCTAATCAAATCACTATTGTTAGCACCTTACCTGCGTGTACAAATCTGGAAAGCTTAGCTTCTGGCAAACAGATTCATGGCTATGTCTTTAGGCATTGGTTTGTTGAGGACATGACGATAACAACAGCTCTTATTTTGCTGTATGCCAAGTGTGGTGACTTGGATCTTTCGAGAAAAGTCTTCAATATAATGCCAAGGAGAGATATTATCTCTTGGAACACGATGATTATTGCTAATTCTATGCATGGGAATGGAGAAGAATCATTGATGCTTTTCCACAAAATGTTAGACCTAGGGGTTAAACCCAATTCAGTTACATTTATAGGTGTTTTATCCGGCTGTAGCCATTCTCAGCTAGCAGATGAAGGTATTCTCCTTTTTAATTCAATGAGTTCTGAATATTCAATTAAACCTGGTGGAGATCATTACTCATGCATGGTTGATGTACTAAGCCGTGCTGGTCGCCTGACTGAGGCATATGAGTTCATCCAAAAAATTCCTGTAGAACCAACAGCTGCTGCCTGGGGTTCATTACTTGGTGCTTGTAGAGTCTACAAGAATGTGGAGTTAGGGAAAATAGCAGCAAGTCGGCTGTTTGAGATTGAACCAGACAACTCTGGAAATTACGCATTACTTTTCAACATTTTAGTTAGTGCAAAAATGTGGGATGAAGCTTCTGAAATTAGAAAAAAAATGAGAGACAAAGGAATTGCAAAGACACCAGCTCGTAGTTGGGTTCAAGTGAAAAATAGAATATATTCATTTGTTGTCGGAGATAAGAGTAATAAACTGAGTGATGAGATCTATAGGTTTTTGGATGATATAGGTGAGAAGATGAGATTTGCTGGATATCAGCCCAACACTGATTTTGTTCTGCAGAATGTAGACCAAGAGGAAAGGGAAGAATCTCTCTGCAGCCATAGCGAAAGGCTGGCAGTTGCTTTTGGAATACTGAATTCAACCAGGAAATCATCAATTCGAGTGTTCAAGAATTTGAGAATATGTGGGGACTGCCATAATGTCATCAAGTTCATGGCCAAAATTGTTGATATGCAGATAATTGTCCGAGATTGCCAGAGATTTCACCATTTCAAGGACGGATATTGCTCCTGTCAAGATTTTTGGTGACTTTCCCATGATGTGTTGAATGTAATCTATAAAGACTAACTAAATATAGTTGAGATTTGTTTAAAGCATCAAACGACCTTGTGTGAATACAGAGAACCATAACCAGTTGTATGCTGCATCACGAGTGTGTAACAACCATGTGTGAGAAAAAAAAACAACTAGAAAATTGCAGCAGTACCAGCATCAAACAACCATGTACGAATGCCAGCCGACTTGGTTTGGCAAGGGCTTTATAACAGCCATGATAATCCAGAACATTCAAAAGGTCAGTTCTTCTTGCATAATCAATTGGACCTTTCCTTTTTCTTACTAGATTGCTTTATGGAGATAGCAAAGTGGTCAATTTATTTTGTTTCACCCTCTCGAGAAATTGTTGAGTGTAAAACTCAACTCATTTGCAACAATATTAAGCTAGTGGTAGCAGTTTATTTATTTCGGTTCCCAAATGCCATATAACTCCCCAAGCTATGGCCCTCCCTAGCTCATTCCTCTTTTTTCCTTTAAGAATGTGATTGTCACATATATTTTATGCACCAGTACCTTTCATTTGACACTAGTAGGGAATTTTTAATTTCTCATAGCAGCAATGCCTAGGATTAAAATTTGTTGTGATGTAAATAGGTCTAACAAGATGATGAATGGAATAATTCAATATAGAAAGAGACGCACATTCTTCATCACTCCAATTCGCTAGTGCAAACTAAGACAAGAATTGCAAATGCAGTATCGAGCATCATAGAGAACTCGTTTGACAAACACGCAATGAAAAGTTGCCATTGCATCACATATACACAAGAAGTTAAACAGCCGATGATGTCTCATCATCACAGGGGAACTTAGAATTCCCGATCTGGGAACAGAATAGGAGCAACCAGAGACCAAAGGTATAGAGCTGCAGTTGCCCACCCAGTAACAATCCGAACCCATACGGATGGCCATCCCACATCAACCAACTTTCCACTCTCTCCAACCGAGGTTGACCACCCAGTCAAAAGCATTGCTGAATACATACTAGCAAGAGAGAAGATTATGTGGAAGAAGGCATAAGAATATGTGACTGGCTTAGCTTTCTCCTCTTCATGGTCTCCCTCTGGCTTGTTTTCCAATGGCAGTAAAGGTTTTCCTGCACATCCACCATTAAATTAAAGCATTAGATCTAGTAAAAAATCTCATACAATATTACTAAATAAAATGGGGAAACTAATAAGCTAGGGGAAAAAAATAAATTCACATTGTGAGGAACACTTAATAATCTGTCACTTTAGCAGACAAGATGGAAAACTGCTAGTCTTCAATTTCCTCTTCTTGTTAGCAGATATCGTGAACAATGCTCAGAAAATTTCAGGGGCAAAGAGATTTTGAATGAAACGAGTTCCAGATGTATTTTTGCAGTTTCATGCAAACGAATTGTATTTATAAAATTGGATAAAAATTTATACATGTTTTCCCAAGATATACCTGCACGGGGTGAGCTTGGTGGGGACAAAAGAGTTGTAGAGGAACCAGCACGGACAGCAGAATAGACAACTGATAGAACAGTTGTAAGCAGGCCAATGGAAAGGGTGCCAGTGGAAACAGCTTGTGAATGTTTGTGCAGACCATTGCACTCATGTTCCCTTGGTTCACTGGCAAGTCCACTGTAACATAGGTACATACAGTACAAGGATATGATTGATGCTGGCAGAATGCTTCCACTTACCTGTTTGCCACCAAAAAGAATGATCATGAGATGAGACAGCAAATCGCACAATTTCTTATAGACAGAATGAAATGAGGTATCATAGTGCACATTCTTTTTGGTAGAAATGATGAGCACTATGGCGCCAACCTAGAAACCACTAAAAACTTCTAATACAAGGATGACTATATGTGCGTTATAAGCTTAACAGTGAAAATTAATGCTATTAACAATGATAAATTCAAATTTACTCGAATTCAGAAGTAAAAATTGGTAAGAGAGAGATATTATACAACTCTTGGCAGCACTTCCCACTAAGAACACAAGATCTTGTAAGAAAATTTAAATAACGGAATCATATTTCCAATCAATCCACACTGGCCATTGTGAGGACCATGATGGATAGAGTTGAGTCCTAGCAATCATTATCTGGTCCAGTATCATATTGTCATTTAGTAAAAGGCATCAAATACATCATTGCTCTTACTAACAATCAATGAAATGTACCTTAAACGACTCTTATTTTGCAGACAATGAGGAAGTGTCTTTGGACAAAATAAAATGCTTCAGGCCATGAAGGCATGAACAATTCCATGGTTGTAAATATCATCAAATTGTCTAAAAACAAGGAAGCAAGAGAGAAAACTAATCAATGCATCCCCAATCTAATTGATAAACCATTCTCCACCTCTGGATAAACATATGGACTATATATATTGTCAACATTTCTCAATCAGTTACATAATTTACATCAGTAACTTGGCTTTTATTGAAATGCATCTGTTGCAATTAGCATCTTTGTTTCATGCGCACATGTCAGAGGTAGTCAAAATGATCAAGAGTAACAATTAGTAGGTACACTGGAATGCAAAAGTATAAACTTACAGCAGGATGCAGTGCCACAATAGCAAAAACAAACACAAAAATCAGTGTCATGACAATAAAGAATGTGTTTAACCCACAGTCTTGTCCAGAAGGTGTGAACCAATGGAAGAGAAATCCCGAAAAGACAAATGTTGCCAGATAACAAATGAGGGAAATGACAAAAAGGGCAATGTACCTGTATGAATAAAATTGTAACACTTGTACGGGTTACATCTCATAAAAGAATAAGAAAATGCTTCAATAAAATGGAAAAATACCAAGGTACATTGAATACTAACTAACCAGAATTGTTCGTCATATCCAACCCATTTGTCATTCCATCCATGAACAAAATCCAACAAAAGCACAACTTGAACAAGAAGAAACAATCCTGAGCCGAATTTGGATACAGACTCTGTATGTGCAAAAATTAACCGTTAGCTTAAGTTATCCAATTAGGATTGTTAATCAACAAACGAACAGATAGAAAATTTGAAATCATAACAGTCCATGTAGATGGCATCAGGATGGAAAAAACTAAATACCGTAGAAGCTAACAATCTCATTTGGAAGAAAGAACATAAAGATCACCAAAATGAACCAGCAGATAATTTTCATCATCCATCCACCATGGTGCAAACCATCACGAGGGTCCTTCTGATTTTTTACTCCAACCATTAAAATTGCTAAAATGGCGAAGAACAGAAAATTCCCCAAGCTAACACGCAGTACTGCATCTGTTTCAAACCACTCCCTATCAGGTGTTCTATGAAAGTGATTGATCCCTGCATTGAAATTCAATAAAGTAAATTATAATCATCTATCAAAACTATCTAAAAGTGTGCATAACACATTGACTATTTTGACTTCATCTAACTCTCAATCTAATGCCATTAGAATTAATCAATTGTTTTCAGAAATGCTGTCACAGGTAAATAAGTGAACTTCAAGTAAACTTCCAACATCATCAATGCATTAATTAAACAATCCATTCAAAGCAATAGAACATACATACACAAACCATTGTTAATGATAAAAAAAAACTTACAAGGGAGCTTCTCCATGAGAGGAGCAGCAACCTCACGAAGAATCCAGGAAACAATTAGTGACAGAGCAAAGAGACCACAGTAAGCAATCCTGGCAGACCGCCTGCTTATCCCTGACACCGCAGTGCGACACGCGTCACAGGCGCATGCTGCGCAGCAAGACGCAAGGCAAGAAGCCGCCCACATCTTCTTTGACAATCAATCAAACAAATCTCCAATCTAAAACACAAAAGACATCATCATCATCATCATCGCCGTCGTTATCGTCATTTAATTAGAATCAAAACCCTAATTGAATTTCAAAGCTCAAGCTAATAAAAGGAATATAGCAAAACATCAAATATAAACGGTTCATGAATTGATCATACAACTAACCCTAAATGGTCGATGATCAATTCGAAATTCTGTTTATTTAATCAAATAATTGCGAATTGAGAACGAACACGAAAACCTAATTAACGTAATCTTTCAAGAAAAAATATTAATTAACGTAATCTTTCAAGAAAAAATATTGCAAAGAAAAAAAAACTGGAAACAGAAAAAGAGAAATTAAATAGAACATACCTAAGCGATTAGAGAGCGAAGAAAAGAATAAAATGTTTGATCAAAGAAAATGGAGAAAATTCAAGAAGAGGAATTTGCTTTGTCAGTCAAGAAAGACTCCTTTTGCCTTCTCCAACCATTGCTGCTTATGCATTTTCTTGCCATTCATCAATGACCGCCGTTGATTTTACGCGTGGGGCCTGTTTGACGTCCGATCAGGATTAAGCTAGAGATTTATTTTTGAAAAGGAAAAAGCTAGAGATTTTATATTGCATATTAATTATAATATTTATATAAAAATTGTCATCTTTAGTCCTCCTTGAAATTTTTTTGTGAGATAAATAAATAAATAAAATTATAATTTCTAAAGAATTTTTTTCTTTTATATATATATATATATATATATGAAAGTTATCAACGATCTAAGAATTACATGAGATTAAAAGTTTAAAATTTCACTGGAATTAAACCGTTTTATGTAAAAAATTTTAAAAATATAATATTTAATATGCCTTATATATAATAAAATATAAAAATAACTTATATAAAATATGTTTCATATATAGTAATATATTTAAAAACGTAATGTGCAATATAACTATTCATATAATTTTATTTTTTAATTAAAATAAATATTTATAGAAATAAAAAATTATATAAATTTTTTAATAATAATGAATGATATTAATAATAAAAATGTAAATAAAGTGATTTAAATTATATTAATTATAAAAAAAAAAGTTGTAATAAAAGAGTAAAATCAGCCGCTTGGTTTAGTGGCAAAATGCATGTGAATGAGATTTTAAGTCCGAATCTCAGCACTTGCATCTTCTCACCAAAAAAAATTCCATTTTTTAACCTAGTTTTATAGTCGGTCTATAACTCTCTGAGTTCAATGTTCAAAACCGCCCGATCTAGTGTTTAGTTTCCAATAAAACCGGTTGAACCAGCCAGAGTGGACCGGTTTTTGCAATATATATATATATATATATATACTTAACCAATTCTATGTAATTTTAATATTAAAAAATGCTCTAAATTCTCATAATGGAGCAATAATAGTCAATAATATTTTATAAACCACAATTCACATGAATCAAAGAGAGAGAATTTGCAGCAATAGTAAATTATATTGACTAAAATCATTCAATGAAAACAGAATTATAACATGTCTAATAAAGATTTTTAATAATAACTTTTAAAATATAACTCCCACATTTTCAATACCATATAATAAAAATGTAAATAAATTTTTTTTTATCACACTTCAATGCTTTATCATGTATAAATCTTATATATATAATTATTATTTTCCCTTAAATCATCAAAATTAATTGAATTACTATATAAAATTAAATTTATATAAAGAAAAATGTTTAAGATCATATCCAATAAGCTAGCTATTTAAATTGAACTCTTTATTTTAAAAAATCATATATTAAAAAAATGACTCAAATAAACTATTTATCAGATTATCTCTAAGTTATGGAGTGGATAGTAAATTTAACTTTTTATATTTAGAGAGTCAAAATTTACTTTATGTTTTAATTGCAATTAATGTATTTATATATTTTTATGTATGTTTTATATTTTTATTAGTATATTTTTTTTTTAAAATATTTTTATATTTTCTTATAATAAAATACATTTACTTAAATATTAATTTGTATAGGAAAAAATAAAATGAAAAACAAGAATATAAATAATTTATTAGACTTATAAAATAATATGCTTTTCATCATGCTAATTTTTTTAAAATAAAAATGTTATTGAATAGTGCAATATAGTATTATTAAAACCAATTTGACCAATTCAACTAGAAAATGGGCTGGTTTAAGGGTTTAAACTGGAAGTGCATTTGTTCGATGTAAAAAAGTCATTCAATCGGTTCGATTAGAACCTATTTGAACCGATAACAGGTTGATCGGTTCAGTTAGTTGAAAATTTATTGAAAAACACCATAAAATGATATTGCTAATAGTTGAACTCCTAGCACTATTAAGAGTATTTTTCACACACTCTTATCACTAGGTCACACCCTCCTCTTAGTTTATAAATGCCACTTTTAATTTTTATTATATTAATAATTAATTAGCTATTCATAAAACTAACCTACATTGAAACTAGCCTATTAATTTAACATTATATATATAATTTATACAGATTACAGAGCTCAAACAACCTACAAACTATAATATAATTATGGAAAATTATAATTGATTATAATTAATTTGATTATTGTAATATTATTATTTATACTATGTATATAATTAATAAGTTTAGTAATAATATATTTTATTAATTATAATATTATTCATACTATTCAAAAGATATATATAATTAATTAAGTATAGTTTATAAACCATAATATGTAACTTTTAAATAGTTGATAATTATTCATACTATTCAAAATGTATATATAATTAATAAAGTAAAATTTAACTATTTATATTTATATTATACATCACGATAAATTTTTTAAATAAATAGTTTTTAAAATAAATTTTATTTTATTAAAAAATAAATATATACTATATTGTATTTTTGTATAAAGTATTATCTATTTTGATTTTAAAAATTAAAAAATATATTAATTAATTAATTAATTAATTATATTTTTTATAACTAATAATTATAAATATAAACATTATAGTATATTTGAGAATATTTGAATATGTTGTATATTAATTTGAATTATAAATATTTATTATCAATACATGACTAAGTATTAATTTTAATTTTTCATATTATTCAAGAAATATGTATAATTCATTAATTTGAATTTAAATATTTATATTTTTATTATTAATATACAATATGAGAAAATTTTTATATATATATTTTTAAATTATTTTATTTCTATCAAAATAATATTTTACTTAAAAAATAAATACATGTTGAATATTATTTTTTTAAAACTATTATTTATTATAATTTTTAAAAATTAAAAAATATTCAAATAAATGAACTCTATTATTTTTAAAATAAATATATATGTAAATATAAATATTATTATAGTTGAAAATATCTGTGTATTAATTTAAATATAAAAATTTAACGTATTAAATATATTATTATACATGAAATATATATAATATAAATATTTTTATAATTTTATTATGCAATAAATATATTGAATATTATATTTTATAAAAATTTTATTTTAATTAGTTATTCAATATTTAATTCTTGATTATTTATCTTGATTCAGGAGATTGGGTCTGACAACCTTGATAGTACCAAACAGTCAAAATGGATAATTAATAATTAATTAAGCGTGGCAAACAAATGTTCTACAGCATTTGAGGTGAAATAAAACTCCAATTATCTCCTCCAATGCCGTATAAAGTTATAGACTTCGCCAATTCACCATCGCACCCAAAAGTTTTCTTTTTTCTTTCTTTAATACTCTAGTGTTTTGCTAATCTCAATCAAATCCATAACCTGTTTTCCGTTTGCCTAATCGTGGGGGGTAATAGGCTGATAGCGCAGATGATTTCCCCCGCCAACTTCTTCATTTCAAAGCCGAGACATACGGACTAATCTCCATAAGATAGGAATTTTATTATTCAAGAAATCATCTTCTTCCTTTCTTTCGCTGTAAGTATCTCTTTCTTTCTATATTTCCTTTCTTCAGATCTGAGATATTTTAGTCTGATTATCTTTTGTCTTGATGTTGATGTACAAATGATGGTTTTTGTTTATCTGGATTTCGATTATGCGAGTGTTTGGTGTTTTCTTGTGAGGAATGAATAGAATTTATTGCCTGCACTTGGGAGAGAGAGAGATCTAAAATCAGGAAATGGGCAAGGTGGTGTAGCTGGAAGGTTAAAATCTTTGTTTTTTAGTATATTAAAATATGGGGCATACTTAGCTAGCTACCTTTATTATTTATGAACCCAGGATGGTTGATTATTTTTGCTTTGTTTTGGCCTGGTGGGTAGATTGTTTAGTCCAGTGGGTTTCAGGCCATAGATAAATGTGTGTTTTTTTTTTTTAAAAAAAGTGGTTGGATTTCATAGATTTCACAATTATCATATGCTGCAGAGGGAAATAATGGGAACTACTTTTCCCGGTTTAAGAATTGATCCATGTACTTTTATGTGATTTTGTGTGGTAAAATTACCTAAGTATTGCTTATTTCCATTGTACAGCTGGAATTCTTTGAAGTGCTAATTCTGTACCATTTGCTAGTAAAGTGGGATTAAATTTATTCTATTTTGCTTTTGTTTGTTCCAGTGTAATTCATGCGTTCATCATTCTTCTGATTTTGTTGAACCTTAATTTATATTTGATCTTTTCATGCTTCTTCCTCTAGAGATGCATTACCTCAATCCTTTTAAATTCAAGTAAATCGTTGTTTCCTGCGCCATAAGCTGTCTCAAATTCTTCATGTCCTAGTTACCTCGAAGTAATTCATATTCTCCGTTTTTTTTTTCTGTTCATAAACTTGGATTATATTTCTATAAGAGATTCTTAGACATTGATTGGATTGATATAAAAAATTGGAATCGATTTACTACTATGAGTTTTATGCTCTTTCCAACACTTCCCCTTTTCATTCCCTTTTATAACACTTGTCAGTGGGAGATTACTTCGGAATAAGTCAGAGGTTATTATTTGATATGTGGCCTGCATATCTGGTCCTCATTAATCTTTTTGCTATTATTTGCATAGGTTATGCCTTCTACACTTTGATATGTCATTGATCAATGATGAAATTGATTTTGATTGGCTTTATCTTCACTGTGAACCTTAGTAGTTTAGTAGTATAGTTCATTTTTAGCTGAAGATTGCCCAAACAGTCCCTGCTTAAGCCCCTTGTTTAAGTTGAAGCACTTAAGAAGAATGTCTTGACGAAATGCTCTTACTTTCTTGTCATTGTAATCAGAGTGTAAGAGACCACCGCTAAACTACAACATCCAAAGATGATATTTCCCACTGTTTCCTTGCTTTAAACGTAGGAAATTGTTACTTTTTTATGTGGCATCTCATAATTATGAGCATGTTGATGCCAACGATCTTTTCACTTCTATAGGCTATGAAGAACAGTTGCTCTACTCTTCTAGTGATACAATTTCATTGACAATCAGTTATATGGATTATGCCTTCATAAATTGTGTGTTTTCACTTCTGTCTTTGTTACCCTGGTTTTGGGAGCAAGTGTTTGGTTTGCTAGTGCTTTTGAATGAAAATCACTTTTAGATATAGAGATAAAGCTTGAAGTACTTTGAATGAAATAAAATGCTTTTCTCACTTACATTTAACTGATTATTATAACACTTTTAATGATTTTGCCTTATTTTTTGGTACCTTTTTATGCAAAAATCTGTTTTGAGCGTCTTTTTACTAATAATCGTGAACACAAATTATTTTGACTTTTCAGGTTGGCCAAAGAGGTTCAGTTTAGCACTTATGGTTCTTGACAACATTTTATCTTCTCCTAATCGGAGGTCACCATCCTACCGGAAACAATTCCCTCGGGATGAGTTGGGTAGTTGGCCAACACTTGTTCAGAGGCATCGTTTCCTCTTAACAGCTTTGGTTCTTTTGGCTTTCCTATGCACTGTCTATCTTTACTTCGCCATTACCTTAGGGGCCAGTAGATCATGTTCTGGATTGGAGGGGAAACAGAAAGCAATCTGTCGCTTAGAGCAGGCAAAGTCTTCAGTCCAAAGAAAAATGAAATTTTTCTAGCACATAGGCAACAAGTTAATTGGTAGTGTTTTCCTTATCCTTTTCATTTCAAAATGGTTTTGCTTCTTATCGGCTGCTGCAATTGTACTGGAAAAGTTTAATTACATAAATCATTATTCTTAGTGTTAAGATCATTTTGAAGGTGCACCTTCTCCTTGTTGGTTTTTATTTTTTTTATTTTTTTTGTGTCTTTTTCTATGACCTGGTGGAATATTTTTATTTTATATAGCACAGATTCTGTACGTTTCTTTTTGATAAATGATATTAATTTTTCTTTCTTTTTTTTTGCCCAAGTTATTTTGCATCACCACCTCTATGCAAAAAGTAAGGCTGATGGTATGAATTGGATGTATTATTATATACGAACTACTGAAAGTTGATAATGGCAACAGAACAGGGGAAACCAACTCAGTCTCTGTTGTTTTGTTATGAAATAAAAAACCTTCATTGCATATCCAAAGATAATAATTCCATAAGTCTAGAGGGTGGATTACTCTGTCACTGTTGTTACAGATTAATAGTTAACCATCACATATTGATAAATGTTGAAGGAGATGAAGCATCCAAGGGTTTGCATTCAGTTTCATTCGCATTTTGCTTTATACTGTAACATTTCTGAGACAATCGAGTTCCTTGCAGCTCTAGTGTTACTACTTTCATTGTTGGTTGTGAATTGCATAAATGCAAATAGGCCTTGAGGTTCCAAAATCAGATATATTTGATTTTCATCAAAGAGTTTGTTTTTGAGGCTTTAATATTTGGGACGCTGCTGAATGTTTTTGAGGGAAATCAAATTCATAATAATATATCAATAATAATCACTGGAAAATATATAAATAATTATCTGAAATATATAAGTAAACCATGTACTTGTTCCATAAAAAAGAACAAAACCATCTACTTACATAATCAAATTGAATCATCCTTCTAAATAATTGTCTATCTTAACAATTGTTATTGGTATAGAAATACTGTCTTAATTACACCATATAGTTTCCTATTCCTTTCAAAACTATTATATACATTTCGTCACTAATATTAAATCTCCTTCCCCTAATTAGACAAATTCCAACTCTGAAAATAATAGAAATTGATCTAAAAATGATGTATTATTGATCACCAATTTTTTCGGAAGCCAACAATGGTTCAATATCTACAGATGAATCATCATCAATATTATCAGAATTTTCGAAATACATGGAGATAAATTTGGCATAAAAAAAAATGGATTTGATTTTTTTTTTCCTTAGAATATTCCAACTTTTATTCGACAATCGAAGCCCCTCCAACTCCATGGTCACTTGTGTCATAGTTGGTCTTTTCTTTCCATCCAAGTTCAAGCATCTTCTTGCAACTACCTTAACTTCTCCTTTATGACAATGTTCGATTATCCGAGGATCGAGAATGTCCAAGAGTTTGTCCTCCCGTTCCATGTAAACCATGAAATTTGCTGCTAAACCAGTACATCTTCCCGATTTCGAGCAAGAAACAGATTTTTGTCCTGTCAAAAGCTCGACAAGCACAACTCCAAAGCTATAAACATCGCTTTTATCGGTAAATTTGTGAGATTGAAAGTATTCAGTATCTAAGTATCCCGCATTCCAACTAGCGATTTTTGCTTTCATTCTGTCAACAACATAACCAAATTTTTTTTTTTGTAATTCTGGAATGAAGGAGAGGTGCTCCCAGATACTTTTCAAGATCATCCATTTCTTTAAAACCAAGATTAGTACAAGAAAACCCTCCTTTTCCTAGAAGTACCATTTCGCGTAAAGGAAACCTTTTTTTTTTTTTTTATAAGGATTCACCCTTTGACCAGAACATTCTCAAAAATCATTGAGCACTCCTTTAATAATTTTTGCTGGAGAATTATCAGCTTTCGCAAAGAGGATCCGGTCATCAGCAAAGAATAGCTGAGAAATTGGAAGCCCATCCCTAGAGAGAGAAATCGAATGCTAGAACCCCTCATCTATCGCCTTCTGGATACCATGAGCCAGACACTCCATGCATAAAACAAAAAGATAGGGCGAGAGAGAACATCCTTCTCTCAAACCTCTAGAGGGATTAAAATACTCAGTCAAATCCCTATTTCAGAGAAGATGCATTTGAGTACTAGTGACACGTTGCATTATAAAGAGAGAAAATCCTCAGGGATACCAACATCATGTCAAAAAGAAAATCCCACGTGATGCAGTCATATAGGGTCTTTTCAAGCTTGATTGCCATAAATCTTGGGTCATTTCCTGTTCAGAAATAAGGGGAAAAAACAGCAAGAAAAGTGAAGAAAAAACAGAAAAAACACAAATTTAAAGAATTTCGATAATATATCTATTGGAAGCAAAATTCTTGGATTTTCTTATTAGATATGTCAAAATTTAGAGTTACAATATATGTTATATACACATTCTTATTACATTTGTCAAAACTTAAAATTACAATACATGTTATATATATATATAAGTTGTAAGATAATATTTTACAAAATTACTCTGTAAACAACATTTCATATCATATAAATTATATGCTCCACTGTATTTTAGTATCCGTATGCTAACGGTGTATATAAAAGTCATATACAACATTTCTTTTTTGCAATATTGAGACATTTGGAACTTTTAGGAAGAGTTAAAGCTTCTAATGGTATAAGCACTGGACTCTTGGGTCATTTCTTTAATTTTTTTTTGTGTTATTAAAGGGTCATTTCTTTTGTTGAGCATATAATGATTAACTTTTTGAGCGATGATAAAACCATATGTCTACCCACCAAAAAGTTAGTCTGAGTAGGACCCACAATCGAAGGCATAATATTTTTTAGTCTATTAGCAATAGATTTAGTGATTACTTTATAGGCCACATTACCGAGATAGATAAAGCGATACTGGTGATATATTAAGGTGTTTCCATCTTGGGAATAAGACAAATCATAATCTTATTCATAGATGGATTCAGCACCGCTTTCAAGAACTCTGCGAACTTCCTTGCAGAGATCCTTACCGACAATATTCCATTGGGTATGAAAAAAATCAGTTTGCAAACCATCACTGCCAGGAGGGTTTTCAAGGCTTCATTTGAAGGAGAGCCTCTAATTTCCAGATCAGAAAAGGGAACATTATGATTGTTCATTAAAGCCCTGTCACAAACTAGAAAGGTTTCACGAATTGGTTAACCAGGACGAGGCCGATCATCCTCTTGATAGATGCTTTTAAAAAAAGGCTATGGCAATTCATTTGATATCATGTTGATTATGAAACCAATTCCCATTGCAAAACTTCAATACGATTCCTTTCTCCTTTTGATTGTCCTAAGATGAAAAAGAGAGAGGTGTTTTTATCTCCCCATGCAATCCAATCACTCCCAGATTTTGAAACCAAATGAGTTCTTCTCCTAGAAGAATGTCATCAAGCTCATTTTTAAGTAATTTTGCAGGTCAATAAAACGCGGATAGCAGCTATATTAGACGAAAAATAGTTTGAGATAAATATATTACACAAAAAATAGAAACTGAATCCTGTAATATCTAGTTGTCAGCCTGGTATTAATATTGCTTCCTGAGAAGTTTCAGTCAAATTAATCATTTATTGCTTGCCCATTAATTGTCTCTCTCTATTTATTCTTCATTTCTCCTTTTTTAATTGTTTCATCCCAATATTGAACTAACACAACCTATCAAAATATCAAAATTGTGATTAATGGTATGCATGATGAACCAAGGTGTGATAAAAGATGTTGTCATTGCCATCATAATCTTTTTTCTCCTATTACTACAACCCTCTATATCAGGTAAAAGAACTACCCGCATCAAATTTTCTACTTTATGATTCCAAACATATCGTCATTTTTTTTTTCAAATTCCTACTGTATGCTAAACTAACCATAAATCTTAATTTTGCTTATAGTTTCTATTTATTTAATTTGTGCATTTTAATAGTAATTGGCTCACAGTTTTGGAGGTACGAGTATCAGAATGAGAAGGAAAGGCTAATAGGTTCATCTCCTCCAGACTGTGAGCATGAGTGCGGAAATTGCAAACCATGCACAAGAACTACACTGCCTACTCCACCATCTCTTCACTATAGACCAAGTGAATACTATCCTGTTACATGGAAGTGTACTTGTGGAGGAAAGCTGTATAATCCTCCAACGCCATTAGGTGAAGCTTTGGTTGTGTAGATTGAATTTATAAATAAATTCATCAGCACATTCAATTACAATCTATTATGTATGTGAAATAATTATTATTTGTATACATATGCTCTGTTTGTCATTTGGTATAGGCTTTGTTTGTCGTTGCCATGGGGACAAACACTTTTAGAAAAAAAAATTATTTTTAATTTTTCTGAAATTTAAAACTGTTTTTGTAGATAAACAAAATATTATTTCTATATTTAAGAAAAATCATTTATAAAAAATTAAAAAAATTAGACAATAAAATTGTAAAAATTCTAAATTTATTTTTTTATACTCAGGTTGAGGAATTACTCTGAATGCTTCCTTCCAAGATATAAGTGCTTTGGTTTCATATTTAGGAGTATAATAAGTGAATTTATAATCTTTAACACTAATCTTGACTCCAACACTTGCTTTAGTCTCTGTTTGTAATCCCGAATTCCTCCATAATTGAGTGTCTGGCCTATAAATTTATTTATGAATTCGATTAAATAAGTATTATCCTGACCATGAGTTGAATAAAATGGAACTGGATTTGTTACCGTTCCTAAATTTAGTTCCAATCACATCCATATTTAAAAAATAATATCGAGAAAGACGGCGAGCTCCAATGGGGAATCTTTGGATAAATGAAATTGAAAGTAGCTTAGCTTTTTATTAGTATTAAATTGAGGAGTGGTTTTTTCAGCCTTAGGTTTTAATGAATGAGTTTAATGGTACCAAATCAATTTGAAAGATTTTTATTGGCGTCCAGAAAAAATAAAAGTAACTGACCAATTAACAAATTAAACGGCTCCAATGTCAATGGCTGGATTAGCATCAGCAAATATTCAACAAAGTACAGATCCCACCAAGAAATACTAAATAATACTTCAAAAGAAAAGGAAAAAAGGAAAAGCGTGTGATCATAAATAAATATTTGACTTATGAAAAATAATAATAATTATTTCAAAGTCCAATACCGACACTCCGGTCCACTGATTAAACGGCCATATGTATCTCTCTTTCAGAGATGCAATCATTCAGCTTTGTTCTCTCTGATTTCCTCGTATTCTCTCTGATTCCCTCTCTCTATACAGAGAGTTCAACAAACTCAATCCATGACCACCTATACTGCCTGCTAAGATTACTTCCATGTTAGCTTACTTTTCAGCAGGTGAATATTGAACTTTCCTCCTATTTTTTTGCATTTTACAGTACTAGATTTGGTAACATGAAGCTTATTTTTCTACTCCTTTTGTTGCTTCATTTGTCCATGCTTCCTGCAATTTATGCTTTAAACTCTGATGGGTTGGCTTTATTTTCGCTCATGGGAAAATGGGAATCTGTGCCTTCTTCCATAACTTTAAGCTGGAATCGTTCTGATTCTACTCCTTGTTCGTGGGTAGGAATTGAATGTAACAGTAGTACCCGCAATGTCATCTCCTTGAACCTTACTGCTTATGCTATTTCTGGTCAATTGGGACCAGAAATTGCATATTTGGTTCATTTGCAGAATCTTATTTTGAGCAATAATGACTTCTCAGGTGTGATCCCATCACAGCTTGGCAATTGTACTCAGCTCCAAAACTTGGATCTTTCTCAAAATAACTTTACCGGAGAAATCCCTTCTGGCCTGAAAAACCTGCAAAATTTGGAGTTGTTTAGTCTTTACGAGAATTCTTTGAGTGGAACAATACCTGACTGGGTTTTTCAAATTCCCCATTTAAACACAATATACATGGACCACAACGAATTTAATGGTTCAATTCCTAATACTGTAGGGAACTTGAGTGAGGTTATGATTTTATGGCTGGACGCCAACCATTTATCAGGTACAATTCCTGATTTTATAGGGAACTGCAGTAAATTGGAAGAACTGGGTTTGAGTGAGAATCAGTTTGTCGGTAATTTGCCGGAGAGTCTAAATTTTCTTGATAATCTTGTCTCGTTAGATGTCAGTAGTAATAAACTCGAAGGTAATATCAATTTTGGTGTAAGCAATTGCAAGAATATAGAAGATCTAATTTTGTCATTCAATGGCTTTACTGGGGTCCTTCCACCAGGTCTGGGCAACTGTAGTAGCTTGGTTCAGTTAGCCATTGTGCGTAACAAATTAATAACAGGTAATATCCCTTCTTCCTTTGGCCTGTTAGCTAACCTTCAACTTCTTTACCTTAGTGAAAATAGATTGTCTGGAAGAATTCCCCCTGAACTTGGGAATTGTGCGTCATTGAATGAATTAACGTTGTACAGAAACCAACTTGAGGGGGAAATTCCAAGTGAATTGGGAAAGCTGAGTGAATTGCAGAACCTTGAATTGTATGAGAATAATTTGACTGGCGAGTTTCCAATTAGCATTTGGAGAATTCCGAGTCTTCAACATGTTCTTTTGTATAGTAATAGTCTTTCAGGTGAACTACCTTTGGAATTGACACACCTCAAGAATTTGGAGAGCATCATGCTGTATAATAACCAATTCTTTGGAGTCATACCTCAAAGTTTAGGAGTTAACAGCAGCTTAGTGATAATAGAATTGATGAATAACAAGTTTATCGGTCAAATCCCACCTAATCTATGTTTTAGAAAGCGTTTGAGAGTTCTGAATTTAGGTGAAAACAATTTGCAAGGTAGCATACCATCTGATGTAGGGAACTGTCCAACTTTGTGGAGACTGATCCTTACACATAATAATCTTTCTGGAGTTCTTCCAGAATTTCCAGCAAATCCAAACCTTGCACACTTGAACATCGCTTACAATAACATCACTGGAAACATTCCGTCAAGCTTGGGGAACTGCACCAATCTCACTTCCATTGATTTGTCCATGAATAAGCTTACAGGTTTTATACCTCCAGAGCTTGGAAATCTTGGAAATCTTACAGAAGCGCTTCTAGCACATAACCAATTGCAAGGTTGTCTGCCACCGCAGTTATCAAGCTGCGATAAATTAGAGATCTTTGATGTCGGGTACAATTCATTAAACTGTTCATTTCCATCAAGTTTTGGAAATTTGACTAGTTTAACTACTTTAATTTTAGAAGAAAATCATTTCACGGGAGGCATTCCTTCATTTCTGTCGGAACTCGGAAAGCTCAATCTTTTGCAAATGGGAGGAAACATGCTGGAAGGAGAGATTCCATCATCAATGGGTAAATTGGAGAATCTTCAATATGGATTAAGCCTCAGAAATAATGGATTGATGGGTAATATTTCTGAACTGGGGAACTTGGCCAAGCTACAGAGTCTGGATATCTCTGGCAACAATCTGACAGGAAGTTTAGATGTTCTTGATGAAATGCAGTCCCTGTTGGCAGTTAATATATCACACAACCATTTCACTGCTCCAATACCAGAAAAATTGATGAAACTGTTGAACGAATCTCCATCATCATTCATTGGCAATCCTGGACTCTGTGTGAATTGTCCTATATCAAGCGGCTCAAAATGCACAACATACACAAACTTCAGAGCTTGTGACTTCAATTCGAACAATGGGAAAGTGTTTAGTAAGACAGAAATTGCAATAATTGCTCTTGGATCCTCGTTAGCTGTCTGTCTGCTTTTGGGATTAGCTTACATGTTTCTATTTTGCAAAAAAAGAAGGCACAATTCTGCCCAAGAGGAGGATGATCCCTTGCTCAAACAAATAATGGAGGCTACTGAGAATCTAAATGAGAGGTATATTGTCAGAAGAGGAGCCCATGGAACTGTTTTTAGGGCTGAACTGGGTCCAGCCAATGTTTTTGCAGTGAAGAAATTTGTATTTGCAGAGCAGAAAGACGGAAATGGAAGTATGGTAAGAGAAATTCAAACCATCGAGAAGATAAGGCATCGCAATCTGGTCAAAGTGGAAAAGTATTGGTTCAGAAAGAATTATGGATTAATCTTATACAAGTACATGGAAAATGGAAGTCTTCATGATGTTCTTCATGCAATAAATCCACCAAGAAATCTGGAATGGGAAGTGAGGTATAAGATAGCATTGGGAACTGCCCATGGATTGGCATATCTCCACTATGATTGTGATCCCCCCATAGTGCACAGAGACATCAAGCCACAAAACATACTCTTGGACTCTGATATGGAGCCTCACATCTCTGATTTCGGTATTGCCAAGTTTCTTGATCAATCATCTCCATCCATTTCGATTGTTGGAACGCTTGGTTATATTGCCCCAGGTAATTATTTTTTCTCATTTTATAATTTCTTGTTCCTTCTTGTTAATATATATATATATATATAGCTTCTAATATCAAATCTACTTTGGCCTTGACAGAACATGCATTTACGACAGCGAGGAGTAAAGAATCTGATGTATATAGTTACGGGGTTGTTTTGCTGGGACTGAACCAAAAAAAATCCTTTGGATTCATCGTTGATGAAGGAAATGGATATTGTTGGATGGGTTAGGTCCGTGTGGAGAGAGACCCAAGAAATTGCCAAAATTGTAGATTTTAGCCTAATGGAGGAAACTGTAGATTCAGAGATTGCAGAACAAATGACTGGCCTGTTTCTAATTGCACTGAAATGTACCGATAAGGAGCCGCACAATAGACCCACCATGAGAGAAGTTGTTAACCAATTGCTAGACTCGAAGTCATGGGCCTAATTGTTTATCAATCTTTTTTTTTTTTAGTTAATGGGGATAGCACACTCAGTGATCTGTTTGCATACATACCCTGTTATCCATTTTTGATGTATAGTGCCAGTTTTCTTTCTGTCTTGGCAGTACTAAAACCCTCCTTAGCACTTGTCATAAAATATGCTATAAAGATGAGTTCAGACCAAACTAATAAAATAATGTAATGTTAATTATTTCGTTTACATAACATTATCTCATTTGCTTTGTCTACATAGACCTAATTTAGGTAAATATTTCTCTTTTTTATATTATATTCATGAATAAATTTATAAGCCACTTTAATTATAATTTGTGTCAAATTGTAAAAATAAATACGCACGAGAATTAATAGCATGGGTTTTATATTTTTGAGAAATAATTTTATTTAGTAATTATATTGTAGCTACTAGATAGCTCAATAGTCAATAGGCAGAATATTTTTCTCCCACCTAAAAAAAGTGTGGTTGACTTATAATCTAATCCGAAAATGATGATATAGAAATGAATTTTTATGACATGATAAATGGTGTAAGTTTACAAACTATCAAAATATTCATATTGAATTAATTACGATGACATTAATTACACTTACAGTCACTTGATTTATGCCACCAAAAAGAATCCTTTGGATTCATCGTGGATGGAGGAAATGGATAATGTTGGATGGGTTAGGTCGGTGTGGAGGGAGACCCAAGAAATTGCCAAAATAGTAGATTTCAGCCGAATGGAGGATACTGTAGATTCAGAGATTGCATAACAAGTGAGGGGCCTGCTTCTAATTGCATCCCCACCATGAGAGTGGTTGTCCAATTGCTAGACTCGAACTACAGAAAGGTTACACTTTATAGGCCTAATTGTTTATCAATCAATTTTTTTTTCCACATTTTCTGTGACAGGGAGCCTAGCCTCAGTTAGTTTTCCATTTCTTTTTCCTGTGCAATGTATTAAAGATTACTATTACAATCACTAGTCTTGTAGGATTATGAGATATAATACAATAACATTTTCATATATACGATTTCTATTTCGTAAATATATTTATATTTGCTATCCAATGAAAGTGCGTATATTTTTATACACCCTTTTCACTTTCTATTTAACCTTAATAATATACGTATATGAGAAAATGAAATTAATAAAATCAGTATTGCACATCTGCTGGAATTGCATTTTGAAAATTATGTTCTTTATATTTGCGTATATAAGAAACTTCAATCAAAATCCCCCTTTTTTGAAATCAATATCATCACAATGTGTTTAGTTCATTTTCATTAAACCATGGATTTCACAAATCTCCTTTTCGCGCATTATCCTGTCAGATTATAAAAGGGGAAAAAAAGAGAAAAAAAGTGGAGAAAAAATATTTAAATTCAAATTTTATATTTAATTGAGTGAATTTTGTTACACTCAATTTAAAATATAATAGTAAATTAACATAATATTTTCCTCGGAAAAAAGACGTAACAAGATCAAAAAGGAATGTGTGCCCTTGTTCATCTTCTATCCATAAAGAAAAAGCAAAATAGTTCCGATCACATCAATTCAAAAGTAATTGTCTAATTAACAAATTAAATATATTTATTGTAAATGAGGGCTTGAATTCTTGATTAGTGCCAGCCAGGGCCCAAGATTCAACTAAGTATAGGCCCAAGAAGTACTAAATAATAGTGAAGGAAAAAAGGAAAACAAGAAAAATAGAAATAGTAATAGAATGGGTTCTAGGTAAAATTTTCTATTTCTAAAATTCAGTCCCATTTTCTGAACTCCTCCGTACTCCATTGAGAAATTTTTTTGAATCCCAATCTTTACACCACATGGAGACAAGTATTTCCGACTCCGTCCATTCTCCAATTTTTATTTTATTTTAATATTAAAAATATTTTTTACATAAAAAAATATTTTTTTCATTTTAAATAAATATTATATTTTTATTTTATATATAAATATAATATTTGAAGCGGACCGTTCGGACGGGTCGGAGCAGAGCACTAAAGGCGTCCATTATCATCTCTTAAGAAAAACGTGCTGTAAAATAAAAATAAATATTTGAAAGTCCAATATTGGCACCTCTATGGCTCCATCCTCTCTCTCTCACATACACAGTTGCGGGTCATTCAACTCTGCTTCCTATTTATGTCCTTTACAGAGAGAGTTTCAACAAACTCAATACACGACTATCAGCACTACCTGCTAAGATTGCTTGCATTTTAGCTTCGTTCTCAGCAGCTAAGTATCGATTTCCCTCCATTTTTTTTGGGCATTTTACAGTATTAGATTTATGAAGCTTATTTTTATACTCCTTTTGTTCCTATATTTGTCCATGCTTCCTGCAATTTATGCTCTAAACTCTGATGGGTTGGCACTGTTGTCACTCATGAGGAAATGGGAATCTGTGCCTTCCTTTATAACTTTGGGCTGGAATAGTTCTGATTCTACTCCTTGTTCTTGGGTGGGAATTGGATGTAGCAGTAGTACCCACAATGTCATATCCTTGAATCTCAGTACTTATGCTATTTCTGGTCAATTGGGACCAGAAGTTGCAAATTTGGCTCATTTGCAGACTCTTGATTTGCGCAACAATAATTTCTTTGGTGTTATTCCATCACAGCTTAGCAATTTTACTCAGCTCAAAAATTTAGATCTTTCTGGAAATCTCTTTACTGGAGAGTTACCTTCTAGCTTGAGAAACCTCCAAAACTTAAACCGGTTGAGCCTTTTCGAGAATTCTCTGAATGGAGAAATACCTTACTGGCTTTTTCAATTTCCTCTTTTAGAGACAATATACTTGGACCATAACCATTTCACCGGTTCAATTCCAAGAAATATTGGGAACTTGAGTGAGGTTTTGCATTTATGGCTGGATACCAATCAATTATCCGGAGCAATTCCTGATTCTATAGGGAATTGCAGTAAATTGCAACAACTGACTTTGAATGACAACCAATTTGCTGGGCAACTGCCTGAGAGTCTAAATATGCTTGATAATCTTGTTCTATTGGATATAAAAAACAACAGTCTTGTGGGTAATATTCATTTTGGTTTGGGCAATTGCAAGAACTTAGAAATTCTATTTTTGTCATTCAATGGCTTTACTGGGGACCTTCCGTCAGGTCTGGGTAACTGTAGTAGCTTGATTAGGTTAGCCATTGTGCATAACTATTTAACAAGTAATATCCCTTCTTCCTTTGGCCTGCTAGCTAACCTTCAATTTCTTTACCTTACTGAAAATGGATTATCTGGAAGAATTCCCCCTGAACTGGGGAATTGTAAGTCATTGAAAAAATTAAAGATGTTCAGAAACCACCTTGAGGGGGAAATTCCAAGTGAACTGGGAAGGCTGAGTGAATTGCAGAACCTTGAATTGTTTGAGAATAACTTGACTGGTAAAATTCCAATTGGCATTTGGAAAATTCCAAGTCTTCGACATGTTCTATTGTATAATAATAGTCTTTCAGGTGAACTCCCTTTGGAGGTGGGACACCTCAAGAATTTGGAGAGCATCATGCTGTACAATAACAAGTTCTTTGGAGTCATACCTCAAAGTTTAGGAGTCAACAGCAGCTTAGAGATAGTGGAATTCATGAATAACAAGTTTATCGGTCAAATTCCCCCTAATTTATGTTTTAGAAAGCGTTTGAGAGTTCTGAATTTAGGTGAAAACAATTTGCAAGGTAGCATACTATCTGATGTAGGAAACTGCCCAACTTTGTGGAGACTCATCCTTATACATAACAATCTTTCTGGAGTTCTTCCAGAATTTCCAGCAAATCCAAACCTTGCTTACATGAACATCACTTACAATAACATCAATGGAATCATTCCATCAAGCTTGGGGAACTGCACCAATCTCACTTCCATTGATTTGTCCATGAATAAGTTTATGGGTTTTATACCTCCAGAGCTTGGAAATCTTGGAAATCTTACAGAAGCGGTTCTAGCACATAACCAATTGCAAGGTTGTCTGCCACCGCAGTTATCAACCTGCAAGAAATTAGAGATCTTTGATGTTGGTTTCAATTCATTAAACTGTTCAATTCCATCAAGTATTAGGAATTGGACTGGTTTAACTACATTGATTTTAGAAGAAAATCATTTCACGGGGGGTATTCCATCATTTCTGTCTGAACTTGAAAAGCTTAATCTTTTGCAAATGGGTGGAAACATGCTGGAAGGGGAGATTCCATCTTCAATTGGTAAACTGAGGAATCTACAATTTGGGTTAAGCCTCAGGAATAATAGATTGATTGGTAATATTTCTGAACTGGGGAACTTGGCCAAGCTACAGAGTGGATATCTCTGCCAACAATCTGACAGGAAGTTTAGATGCTCTTGATGAAATGGAATCACTGTTGGAAGTTAATATTTCATACAACCATTTCACTGGTCCAATACCAGAAAAATTGATGAAATTGTTGAACGAATTTCCATCGTCTTTCTTTGGCAATTCTGGACTCTGTGTAAATTGTCCTATATCAAGCGGCTCCAATTGCACTGCAGACAGGAATTTCAGAGCTTGTGACCTCAATTCCTACAACGGGAAAGTGCTTAGTAAGACAGAAATTGCGATGATTGCCCTTGGATCCACATTAGGTGTCTGTCTGCTTTTGGGATTAGCTTGCATGTTTTTATTTTGCCAAAAAAGAAGGCAGCAGGAAGTGGACAATTCTGCCCAAGTGGAGGATGATCCCTTACTCAGCCAAATTATGGAAGCTACCAAGAATCTAAATGACAGGTATATTGTCGGAGGAGGAGCCCATGGAGCTGTTTTTAAGGCTGAACTGGGTCCAGCCAATTGTTTTGCAGTGAAGAAATTTGTATTTGCGGAGCAGAAAGATGGAAATGGAAGTATGGCAAGAGAAATTCAAACCATCGAGAACATAAGGCATCGCAATCTGGTCAAAGTGGAAAAGTATTGGTTCAGAAAGAATTATGGATTAATCTTATACAAGTACATGGAAAATGGAAGTCTTCATGATGTTCTTCATGCAATAAATCCACCAAGAAATCTGGAATGGGAAGTGAGGTATAAGATAGCATTGGGAATTGCCCATGGATTGACATATCTCCACTATTATTGGGATCCCCTCATAGTGCACAGAGACATCAAGCCACAAAACATACTTTTGGACTCTGATATGGAGCCTCACATTTCTGACTTTGGTATTGCCAAGTTTCTTGATCAGTCATCTGCTTCAACAACATCCTTTTCGATTGCTGGTACAGTTGGCTATATTGCCCCAGGTGATTATCTTTTTTCATGTTATAATTTCTAGTTCCTTCTTGTCAATACAAGCAGCCTTCTAATATCAAATCTACTTTGGCCTTGACAGAACATTCATTTACAACAGCAACGTGTAAAGAATCCGATGTGTATAGTTACGGGGTTGTTTTGCTGGAACTAATGACCAAAAAGAATCCTTTGGATTCATCGTTGATGAAGGAAATGGATATTGTTGGATGGGTTAGGTCTGTGTGGAGCGAGACCCAAGAAATTGCCAAAATTGTAGATTTCAGCCTAATGGAGGAAACTGTAGATTCAGAAATTGCGGAACAAGTGACTGGCCTGCTTCTAATTGCACTGAAATGTGCTGATAAGGAACCACACAACAGACCCACCATGAGAGAAGTTGTTAATCAATTGCTAGACTTGAAGTCATGAATTCTCCAATAAGCAGATATAGAAAGGTTTCACTATATAGGCCTAATTGTTTATCCATCTTAATTTTTTTTTCCTAGTTTTCAGGAGAGCACACTTTAATGATCTATGATCTGTTTGCATACCTGCTATCCATTTTTAATGTACAGTGCTAGTTTTCTTTCCGCCTTTGCGGTTGAATCCGTTTTTTTTTCTTTCTCCGTGGCCCCGAATCTTTTTTATTATTTGTACATGATATGTGCTCTGATGAAATAAACAGCTGAAACCTGCTATATTGCTGCTTATCATGTGAATACGATGGAAGCGAAAGCATCATATGAAGCTTGGATTTAACTGTAGAATAAGGGTTATTCATGCAAATGGAAACATTAATCATACTAGACAACTAAATATATGGTGGATCTCTGTCCCTAAATCCTACGTTCATCTTCGAGTGCAAGAATATTCTTACTAACACTAAGATTACAGCTTATTATTCAACAAGCTTCGTAGAGGAAATAAAAAACTGTTAGCTTCAGATGGTCGAGTGTCTACTGATAGAGCTCTTGCATAATCAAAATCACAGGAAATTGAAGTAAAAATATCGTTACACATGGTTACTTCAGTTAGGCTAATCTCTCAATCTAATCATTCGAATTTGTAACTGGGAAAGTTTCAAAATTAAGTTTATATCTCAAAAACACCCCCACATACACTGCCTACTGGACATGAAGATTGAATAAGCACAAGTCTGTATCTATCTTTGTCTGAAAATATAATTAACAAATATTCGAACTCTGGATCTTTTGATATGGGAAACTCTAATACTATCTCAATTAACTATTTAACCAAGAGCTCAATTATGTATAATCTGGTATAGATCATATAGCGCAATTTGATTAAATACTTTTATCCTTAAACGACAATGTAAATGTTACTTTTGGACTTTTTAATCCTAATGCTTTGAAATTTTCTTTGACATTTTAGTCTAGAGCTTATTACCCGAATGATACTTTAATTATTTTTTTGGGGGTCAAATGGGTCAAAAGTATGCTAAAAAACAGGTTTGATGGTTAAATTGGTTAAAAATGTCAAATTTTGAATTATTGATCCAAACCTAACTTAAGTTCTGAGTAATTTTTTTTATTGGTTTATTAAAAAATTTCTTTTTCTTTTGAATTATTTTTTTCGAGAGTAAAAAAAAAATACCTCTCTAAATGTCATACCTTCTTTTTTTTTTTTTTATGGATAATTAACTTTTATAGGTTTTTTTGTTCTTAAAGCTCTCTTATAGAACGTACAAGCAGATGAACGAACAGAAGAAATATTCTTCTTAAAATTAATTATGGCTTGCATTAGAGTATTTGAATTATGACCAGACCTAAAATTTCTGCTATCTAATTTTCGATATATACAAAAGGGTGGCTAGGATTTATTGGTGATCATACTCGTCTCTTTTTCATAGCAATTTTTTTTCTCTCTATCTTGTCCATCCGTGAATATAAGTTACAATGCTGAACCAAATAAAATTATTGTATTCTATCTTTGCTTTTTCTCTTATATTTGCGTGAATTATATTGTGTGATCCTGTCATTACATTTGTTAAAAAAACATTCACTAACTTCTTTTGGATAATTAGTTCTTTCTTCATAAAATTTTTTTATATGATTCCAGTGGAAGGATACAATTACTAGAACTATTTTCCAGAGAAACTATCAAAATATGTTATTCGTAAAAAATGAAAAATGAAAAATTTTACAGAACTGAAAATTATTAAAATAGTAATTTTTTTCATATCATATTTAAGTTAGGCAGTAATAAAAGATAGCAAAAATATGATAATCCATTTTTTTATGATTCCAGTTGAAGGATACAATTGCTAGAATTATTTTCCAGAGAAACTATCAACATATGTTTTTCGTAAAAAATGAAAATTGAAAAATTCTACAGAACTGAAAATTATTATAAGGGTAAATTTTTCACATCATATTTAAGTTAGACAGTAATAGATGATAGCAAAAATATGATAATCCACTTAACAGATGAATTTTTGACTTATTTTTCCTAGCAAGTATATCAAAATTTCATTATTGCCCTCAAGCTGACACAAAGGAAAATAGATATATAGGGACACGTCATATTTAAATTCCAAGTGCTGACCAAACCTTTCTTAGGCGTTTCTGTATTTGCATTTAAATTTTAAACACAACAAAAAGGTGGCTATGACCCTTCTAAAATAATTCAGAATATTAAACTGAGGCATGTCTTAATCAAGTCTTCTCAAATCAAAGCTAAGCCCTCCTTTTCTCCAGCTCATTTTCTTCCATCTACTTCATTCACTTTCTTAACAGCCTAAATGGCAAGAATTCTGGTTGACAAGATGCAGTATCTCAGTGTCTCAATAGTACTTCTTCATGACATGATTATTCAAGAAATTTATTTTGCAAATCCTAAAACTTTTTCATTCTCTCCTTTCTCTTTAGGAAACTCCACTATAAATTAGCTCTTAATCAATCTCATTATGAATAAATAATATTATTTTCCAAAAGGAAATTAACACAATGAAGTTTCTCATATAGGTCGGTTACTTAATCAATTAATAGTAAAATATTAAAACTCAACTGAACAGCCTAAATGATTTCAATGCCAACAGAAAGAAAGGCAAAGTCTAGAATACAATCTCTAACTTCTTATGGTCTTCAATGCCAATCTTGGAAAGTTAATCTACCATGAAAATCCAAAGTATTATAAAGGAAGCGAAAGATTGATAAATGGAAATCAATGTAGTTTGGATAGGTTATTTATTTCATAGGTCAAAGTGATAAATAAGATAGAGCCAATCAGACATTAATGAGCATTATGAACAACTAAAGCTGAATCATCTAGTGAATCTAGTATAAAGATCATCAATATCAATATGCTATTTACCTTTCTAAGCATAAGAGAAGCAGCGGAAGCAATTAAAGTAGTGATATTAATAGCCTAATTATCTTGAGTTCAAAATTCTCTTCATCAGTTTTAGCTTTTCTTTGAAATAAAAAAGATTATTTAATGAAAACAATATGATGGCAGTAAATAATTATTTTACCTTCAAATCTTAAATATGTATTCTGAGAGACCCTGTTATGCAATTGCTAATTAATTGAAATAGTAACAAAATCAGGAAATCAGTGAAGATAATACATTCACATACATAAAATGGAGCTAAAGAAATGAAATTTTGCACAAATAGTAACCTATGAATCACCTTAAACATGAGTAAGATAATCAAAATTCTCGGACCTTTAGAACTCAAAAGCAATGCCGTCCTACAACAACATATTTAAAAATAGAAAATTAAAATTAGTCTTCCTTCTAAATCTGAACTAAATAATAAATAAAATAAAATAATTCAGTTCAATCTCATTTTAACATCTCTATAATAAAGTAACTAGCTTCTTTTGATGCCATAATCAGGTAAAGGAACGGGTTTTTATTAAACTTTAGATCATTTATCATCAAATTACACAACAACAAAATGATCCTGTATAAAAATAATATCGAGATTCTAAGCTGCAATTAAGAAGGGAAATGAGAAATCCTAATCCTGCAACCCCACTTCTGAACAAAGTCTTCCCAAAACAGGGAAAAAAAAGAAAGGAAAAAAGGAAAAGGTTATTAGCAGAAGATTGGATTTATTTTTTTATTTAGATTATTGAACCAATAGAAAACAATCTACAATCACAGTGGAATTAGAATAATTTTAGCTAAAATAGATGGCAAGAATTACCTGAAGCTCAATTCAAATGCTCAAAATAATGCCATTGCCTGGATTTCCTCGTCAAAGCTTCATCCTGCTCCTCCACGGTGCAAGGATACCCATCAGCTTGATTGAACCAAATTCAGATATCCTTAACATATATGAGTTAAAAGAATTATTCAACCCAAAAATTCAAATAAAGTAGTTATTTTTACGTTTAATAAGCCTTTCTATATCAAATCTCACTTTCTTGATTAACAAAGCAATTCTCATTCTATTTGTAACACAACCGCTTCCACATTCCTATATGGTTTGACTCAGGGGAAGAGAATGAAAACCAATAAAAATAGAGGATATATTCGCAGTATTAAAACTAATATGAGATTAAAACTAATAATAAAATAAATAAATAAACTTCTCCCCTTTCCATTTAAATACTTTATTGAAAACCACTTCCTTATAGCCTTTTACTTCAGTTGTATGCAAATGACCACAAATCAAAACACTAAAAACACTTTTATTTTCTTATCTCCACAGAGCAGTTAGAAAAAAACTTATTGAAAATAACTCATCTCTCCGCCGTTGAAACAATCACAAATTATAGAGTCTGTCGATAGAATTTTACTGCGAAAATATAGCATACAACACATAACGGAACTAATTTTATGCAATTATACAAAATAAAAATCAGAACTTGTCTAATAGTTCTTTAATATATTGAAATTAAGGGAGAAAAGGGGGAAAAAAGCATAGACCACTAACTTGGTTCTCAGCCTCGGCCACCTTAACAGCTAAGATATCGCTGGCCTAAACAATGGCACCTACTTTTGCCAAGAGAATCGCGAGACATACGGTGCCGCAACCGCATCACAAATAGTGACACTTCGTCTTTCAACATTTTCAATACATTCTCCAGAGTCTTCGAGTGGCTCAGCCATATGTCTCGCTGCACCTAATTAACATCATCCGTCTCTCCATAAATTTTCTTACATCGCTGAAACCCAAAATTGTTGAAGTACTCTTTCACTAACTCCTCGTCATCGCCCCAAACCTCCTCGGCCTGTTGCCTCCGCCAACGCTCGGGGTCAGTAAGGGAGAGAGCGGCGACTAAAGATCCACGGAGCCTCTACCGATGACGGGAGGATTATTGTTTGGGAACTTTCCCCTAGCGTAGGGTAGGGAAAATTCCTCCGCTATCTTTATTTTATTTTTTTTATAAAATATAAGATTTATTTATTTTTATTTGGTAATTTTATTTTAAAAAAATTACATTATTACATATTTATTATTTTACATTATTAAAAATATAATTTTATTAGTAATAATAATATTTTTTATTTAATTTTTCGTATTTTTTTTCTAAAATAAAAAAAATATAAGGAGTAAAGAATAAATATTATTATTTTTTTCATTCTCAAATGAGGTAAAATGAAAATATTTTTTTATTTTATTTTTTTAATTTCATTTTTTCTATATTTTTTTATTCCAAAAAATAAAAATTATTTTTCATTCTCATTTTATTTTTTTCATTTCTAAATAGGATAAAGTAAAAATAACTCCTTATTTTATTTTCCTCCATATTTTATCTCCTCCCAAATATAAACAAAAATTCAAATAAAAAAAATAGTAAAAAGAGATGAGATCAAAAGAGAAAAATAAAAACTAAAATAAAAACAATAAATGAGGTATCACATAAAATAATATTATTAAATAAAATATATAGAGGTTTGTTATAGGTATATTATTACTATTAAATTAAAATTTATTAATAATTTTTTTTAAAATAATGAGACAAATGAAAGAAAATTTATATGAAAAACAGTGACCATATTTATATCTATATTAATTATATATTAAAAACATGAATAATAACGATTAAAAGAAATCCACTACTATAAAAACTAACCAATAAAAATTGATAAAAAATCCCATGCCACTTCTAGAGGCTTTCGATTAGAATAAGATTCTAATTGCATTAGGAAAATATTAACAATACCTTTTCAATATTTTTTTAGCACTTTATTTTATAATTAATTTATATTTTCAAATTTAATTTGATAAATTAAATAATAAATTTGATAAATTAAAATTTTAATAACATAAATTTATTATAAAATAAGTGTAAAAAAATATTAAAAATAATATTACTAGCATTTCCCTGCCAATTAAACCAGTGGAACCATCTTATCCGAACACATTGCCGCCTTATCTAATAACAATGCTCAGTCTAGCTGTTTCCGACTTATCTTACGTGGGAAAAAAAAATTATATATTCTATTATAGTCCTAAACCCTACGCTAAGTATATATCTCGATACATAAAGATTGAACTGACGCGGTGACGTTTGGCTTTACTTTTTCCTGGCTTGCCTTTGTCTAGCCACCATATTATAAAATTCCATTATTGCCTCTCCATATATACATGGAAACATGCCTAAGTCTGACACTGTGCTTCAATTCTCCAAATAATAGAAGAGACGGCAATCATGGCGACCGCTCCTTCGGTACAGGGAGAACGACTCGACGTTCTTACTAAATCCGGTGAAAAGACTGGCATTTCCAAGCCCAGGCAAGCTTTAACATCCCCCTCTCTCTAATCTTCTTCAAATCTCGTACTAAACGACTTTGTTTCAAATGATTTGGCATCAAAATTTGGATTTGATTATTTTCAATATCTCATGGATTAATAATAATAAACTTGCTGTAGTGATGGTTTATTTTACCTGTGTTACTATTATAAAAGCAATCCATCTCAATACTGATGTACTGAATTCTTATCAGAATAGTGTAAATTGACTTTCTGCTGTCCATCGAGACGGTACTAGATTCTTATCAGATTAGGATAAAATGACTTTTGCTCCAATGTAGGGGAGAGGTTCATCGAGACGGAGATTATCACAGAGCTGTTCACGTTTGGATTTATGCTGAGAGTACGCAAGAGCTGCTTCTTCAACGGCGTGCCGATTCCAAGGATTCGTGGCCAGGACAGTGGGATATCTCCAGTGCTGGCCATATTTCTGCTGGTGACTCATCACTTGTGACTGCCAGGTGTGAAGTCTGAATACAATTTTTGCTTATTCTAATTCTGCAGGAGCTTTCTATGCTTTTACAAAATATTGTTTTAATCATTTTTGGTGGTTATGATACAAAATTAACTGTTTGATGTAATTATGGTTATTGTTGAGACTTTTTATTAATTGGCTTCAGGAGAGAGCTTCATGAAGAGCTAGGCATTATCCTTCCACAGGATGCATTTGAGTTGATATTCTTTTTTCTTCAAGAGTGGTTAGTGAACCAAATGCTCTTCTTTTCCCTTACAGCGAGCTATGGTTTACTATGTGATTATTTTTATTAATTATTTATTGTGAAAAATGACTGTTATCTTTTTATTTTCATTTTCTTTTCCATATATTTTTCACTCTCTTTTTTAGTATATGACGTCATAAACTTGGTTTCTTATTTTTTTTCCTTTCAATCAATGCCAGAAATTTTACTTTGACAGTGTTGGCTGCTGATGTGCTGTTTCTTTGCCCACAGCCTGGTGCAAGTGTGTACATTTCACAAAATAAACATGGGAGTTTCAAATTTTTTGTCGTCTTTTAATATCTTGCTTTTTCTTACTTGCATAAAATTGATCTAAAATGATGCAGGGTCTAAAATCTTTGATTATGGGAATATCAAGTTCATATCCAAAGTATTGTCTTTGAAACCGTTAACATCAAATATTCACCTTATGAAATTTTTGGGCTTCGGTATGCATTGTTTGTGTACCTAACATCATATATCTATGGATATCGACCAAACTTATCAGATTGGACAACAACTTCCATGCCTATCTAGATTCTTTGTGAAGCCCAATCTTTGCTTTGGTTAATTGCTTATTTTATGGAGCCTAATACTGATTTTTAACAGCACCTTAACTAATCCTCCTCCCTTGTGACATCGTATTAATTACCATTAACTTTACATTTCATGCAGTGTCATAAATGATGGCAAATATATCAATAATGAATACAATGATGTATATCTTGTAACAACTGTAGATCCAATTCCCCTAGAGGCATTTACTCTTCAGGTCAGTAGGTTCATGATTATCTTTAATGAAAATGTTCACCTATTTGGTGATATACATTGAATTCGGTCCATTTATTAGCAAAATAACCAAATTTTCTGTTCATAGATTTTGCTTTGACTTTATAAAGGATAAGATTTTCTGCACTTGTTAATTTAAGTTTAGTTTATAATGCTCTAACATGATGATAAGTCAGACTCTTGCAAATTTTTGGGTTGTTCCCTGCCTTCATATTGTAGAGCTGCTTTTGTTGGTATGGTTTTATTTGAGCCTGAACTTGAAATGTTCTTATACCAACTTAAAAATCAAAGGCAAAGTTTGGGGAAGTAACATTTTAAATCTGTAAGTTGATGTACTTAAAATGTGCTTTTCTGAGCTAAAGCAGTAGGAACTTTTTTTTTGTTGTGCCCCTGCTGCTAACAATAACCTCTGCATTTCTTGTGGTTTTTCTTTTTTTATGATTTTTTGAATGTTTGGTCTGTTGAAATCGATATTTTTTCTCAGAAACTTTAAAACATTGTCCTCTGCTTGTTATTTGTGTTTGCTACACTTCATATGGAAATTTTGAACCTTAATAGCTATTCAACTCTGTTTTCTTTGACATTGAACAGTTGTAATGAACTATAAAATGAATGGTTCTACTATTAGACTATAAGAATCTGAATGCATGTCTATTCTCTATCTTATGCTAGGAAACGGAAGTATCTGCTGTCAAATATATTTCCTATGAGGAGTATAGAAGCTTACTTGCCAAAGAGCATCCTGATTATGTCCCTTATGATGTAAACGGACAATATGGTCAACTCTTTGACATAATTAAGCATAGGTATGTTGAAGAGTAATTGTGTGGTCAAATTTCACATTTTTTTATCAGTGCAGTTAACAAATCAAGTCGTCCAAGAATTAATGCGTCGGGTAATAATTTATTTATTTTATTAGGTGGCATTTGATTACTTCCTTAAAATTTGTAGCATGCAAAAACATTGTAAGATCAAATCAATAAATAAATCTTTGCATAAGCAAAAAGATTTTCATTGGTGAAACTAACATATTCCTCTTATCTTTCACCTTAGTGAAAATTGAAAAATATGTCCTGTTCTTGGGCTGCCATAGCAAAATTATCCACTTCTTTTTCTAGCACAGACAAAAATTTGATTTGAAATATATTAAGAAAGTTATTAAAAGACAAATATCACCATCTTGCCAACTTATATTCGTTAGTTTCTGTTAATTCTTTTTCTAGCTTTGCCACATATTCCATTTGATTTGCCACAGGTACAATGAGAACAATGTAGCACGCTGTTTGACTCTACAAAAGCAGCTCAGTCGATATGCTCCTGTTTCTCTCAATGTGGAGGTTGTCACCTTTCTATTGTTGTTTACCTTACATTTCTCAGATGCTTTAATTTCTGTAGAATCTACTTGATTGATATTCAAAGCTTAATGTCAGTGAAATCTGAGATAACATTCTCCTAGAGATATATTACCTATTCACTAATTATTTGCCCATTTTTTTCTTCATTTGAGTGATTGTTGTTAGCAAGACTTGCTGAATATATGTTAATGTGACTTGTTAACCTGATCAGTGTTGACTTTCTTTCCACTTTTTAACGGGTGGAAATCCAATAATCAACACTAGCTAGTGCCATCAACAGAGAAAGATGCTTGATGATATCTGATTCCTTGAAAGTCATTGAATGCTAAAATGAAATGATTGAAAAGCCTTCATTGCTTATTTTTCATTTATGGAAAAGTTATTGATCATGGATTACAGTAGGATTTTAATTTTATTATTGGGAGAAATTATTTTGTGAAGAAAAACAAACTAGTCAGTACCAGAGATTTCACTCATTTGCAAGCTCCTAAGAGTTTTATTTAACTACATCCATTTGGAACTGGTACCGATTAAATCAAGACCAAAGATGAATATTCAACAATCAGAACATCTTCAAAAGGTCTATGTACAAACATGATAATATCAAGGTTGTAAGTATGTATATATGATGGATCTAAACATTTCTTCTATAGTTGTAGTGAATTAATTTACAGCTGGATGTGAGCATCAGAAGTATCTTGTGTCTTGTATCTCACGTGAATGTTAGTTCATTGCACTTGTGCTTATCAGATTGATATTAAATGCTTTTGGGTGTTCTAGATTTAAGTTGAATATTTTGATGATTTATTCTATCTATAAAATTTTACAATTTTGTAATCATGCTACTCACAATTATTGACTCTAAAATACTCTGTTCTTATTTTCCTTTGGTTGTGGGGTTCCAAATATAAGTATTAATTAAAATTGATTTTTTCTCTCCTTTCTGTAGTTGACAGGCGTATCAGATGGAGACAGGAAAGCATTGGATTTACTTCTTAAAGCTGCAAAAGTTGTGGATGAAATCTTTTACTTGCAGGTTGTTTAATCTATTTGATTTTTGTTTGTGGATAAACATGTGCACAAAAGTGGGTTGATAGGCATGCATTTTTATATGTTGTTATTTATATTTTAATATTAATCAGGTTTGGTATAGCAACCCGGCTTTAAGGGATTGGTTGAAGGAGCATGCTGATGCATCAGAATTAGACAAGCTCAAATGGATGTATTATTTAATTAATAAAAGCCCGTGGTAAGTCTTCTTGGGCTTCATATACATGTGCCTGTGTCTGTTTTCATAATTCAGAAGCAAGGAAAGCATCATTCCCCAATGTGTAAAGCCTTGATTTATTCGTTACATTAAGCATTGACTGCATTAGTTATATTATTATTATTGTTATCATATTATTATTATTATCGTTGTTGTTGTACATGTATCAACATGCTACAGTGACAAGAATTCAGGAACAGAGAGGAGTGTTTATAGAAATGGATGACCTATTTGGAGAAATTAGGGTCCATCTGGATGGACAATATCCACATTAGCTTTGCAAAGGGCTAGAGATGTTGATAAAACTTTCATCATTTCTTGCCTCACATTCTCATTCTTATTTTCCACTTCCTTCCATTCTCCTAGTGAGACCTAACATTATTCCGTAATGGTGCTGTTATTGTTGATCCCCGTATTTATTCATGTGACCCCTAAAACTAGATGACATGATATAATATTGTTTCAGATCTACCCCTCTTAAATAAATAAATAAATAGATTGGAGTGATGAGCTCATAAAAAGAATTGGATCAACTAGTGCCTTAGCCTAGTAGAAAAGGTGAGGCTAACCAAAGGAGCGGGCACTAGGTTCAAGTTCCACCAACAAAAGTCCCCCTTCCCCAGTCCTTCAAATTTTTTGTAAAATGTAGAAATAGGATAATATTATTTCAAAAGTTGCTGTTTAAAGACAAAACATGACTATTCTCTTGGATGTTTTTGATCTTTTTCATGTTCTTTTGTTATTGGCTCACTTTAATCTAATCATTGATGGCAGAGAATAACTGGTTTCTCACCATTCTGACTCTTGAACCAAGCATCCCAACTTAGTTGACAGATGTCACATCACATCTTTTCTTTCTATTTGATGAATGGCCAGTAGAACATTTGAAAGGAAATGTATCTCAACTATAATTCATTCTCCATGAACAGGTCTTCCCTTGATGAAAATAAGGCATTTTTAACAACAGCAGATTCAGCCATAAAGTTGTGTCCTAATGCTACGAAGCTAGTTAATGGATGGAAGGGTGTGGAATACAAAGCAGCATTTCCCATGCCAAAACCTCCTGGAGCAAATTTTTATCCACCAGACATGGATAAAAAGGTATGGTATGGCCGTATGGGAAGTTCATTACAATATTCTCTTAAGATAAAAAAAGTGATCATGCCACTAGTTTCTCCCCTTGTCATGAATATTAATCGCTTCTTTTTACATCCAATACTAAGTCTTGTATGTTTCTTTTGTTGCATAGGAATTCAACTTATGGAAGGATACTCTGTCAGAGGTTCAACAACATGATGCAACGGGTTTTTTTACTGTTATCAGAAGGCACAGTGAATTTGAATTGGACTCTTCTCTATCAAGTCATACAGCTGAGGGTACAGATCAATTGGCAGATATTCATGATCTCTTTATTGCACCTTACTCTAGAGAGTATATTTCTTTTCTCAAAAAAGCCACTGATCTATTGCATAAAGCTGGAGACTTGGCTAGCACACCTAGGTATATTGTTTGCTAATTTTTTTTTTCTTTTTACAGTTCATGTATCGCACAGCTTGTAGAAATCTGTCCCACTTTTTTCTTTGTGTAGCTTGAAGAGGTTACTACATAGCAAAGCTGACGCTTTTCTTTCTAATGACTACTATGAGTCAGATATAGCCTGGATGGAATTGGTTAGTACTCAGAATGCATTTTTCTCATTTGGGAAAATATTCACAGTTGTATATAGTTTCAGCCTTTCAGGTACATGGGTGACATTCCCCACCAATGGATGCTAGTCACCATATCGTTTCGCCCATGGGAACTCTGATATAGCCTGAGCACATTTATGCTTAAAAAGCTACACTAGTATCATGATTTATAATACCCAAAAGCTAGGCTACGATTTTGACATGAAACCCTTCTATGAAAATTAAATACATCGAACCATGACACACTCACACAGTTTCCAGACTGTAGATATATACTAGCAAATCTAAAGCAATTTTTCATTCACGATTATACCTGTGACTGAAATTTCAAAACAAACTTGTTATTTTGTCTTTCAAGTTTGACAAGAGATCACTAGAAAAAATGTGTTTAGGTAAGGGGTTAAAAATGTCTAAACAACGGGCAGAAAATCTTGTTAATCCAATAATTGTCTTGTTACTTTGGTAGCTTAAGTAGGCAGTTCAGTGGAATTTCCAGAGTTTTTTCTTTCTCTTTTTTCCAAAAAGCATTATAGGGGGATTTATATCACGTCACCAGATAAATTTTGTCCCTAACATGTAGCCAACTGCAAAAAGTTTGGGATTAAAAAAAAACTTAGTAATCTTAGTTAATCATTTCTTGGGACTAAAAACTTATCATGATTTATTTTGAAATCTCTAATGGCATTTTCAAAAAAGGGAAAACATTCCAATCATCCACTTACACTAATTTGTAATATATTAACCTTGCTTATTTATGAATTTTTTCCATCTATTAAAAGTCTTCAAAGAAAAATTGTAAATGAGTAAACAGTAATAAGATCAAAAAGTGTTTTTTTTTCCTTTTCAATATAAAACCTACTGGGTTTACCTTCTTGTGTTGCGCCACCAGGTGCTTTAGCTTTTAGCAGTCCCATCAAAGTCTGACAAGCATTTGTTCATTTGGTTCTCATCATGGTGCAGGACTCTATGCTGGATGTAACTATAGGTCCATATGAGACATATGAAGATGCCCTTTTTGGATACAAGGTAAAATTTGGTTAAGCATATGTATACTCTCTTCCACTTTAATGTCACCAGACATCAATGCTGAGGTTGTAAATGCACTGGAGTTATGCTATGCGTAGTAGATAATAATTTTGGTCTTCAATTGCTTCCAGTTAGGAATATATGTTCTATTTATCCCACATATCTCAATATGTTCAAGATCTTCTAAGTTCTAAGTTCTAAATGCAAACTCTAATTGGTATTGGATTTTTACCATATTGCTCATGGAGCATCAAATTTGAGACAAAATTTAGTTTTTTTTTTCTTTTAGTTGGTTGAATTATTATAGACATAGGTATCAATTAGTCTAATGCCTTTAAACTCCATAATTTTATTTTAGTAAAAGAAATGAAACCTCAAGGCCAAGAAAACTTGCATTTTTTTTTAAATACAGGGTGTTTTAGATAAAACACACTTCCAAATTACAGTCCCAAAAAGTTGAAGGATAAGAACAATGCTTGAACATTTGTCATCTCTTATTTATAGATATATTTAGTTTAGTTTTGTAGCATTCTTCATCTCTTAGTATTCAGCATTTATATGCACAGTTTGGCCTGCCTACTTTGCATGGTTGTATAATTTATGGCTGTGATGCATAATTTGTGGAGTTATTTCTTTTCTTTTTGAGTACTATGTTCATAGTTTTTAATTGCTCAATTTACAAATCTATTTCACCCCTGTAGATTATGAAAGCCTTCAACACAATTTTCAAAAGATACATTAGATCACAAAACTTCAATAATTTGTTGTTTCAGCTCTATCAAATAATGTAAAGTTGTCCATGAGTCTTTCTAAAGCTTGAAGATGTGGACCAAACTTAATTACTGGAACACATACACGTGATTTAACCTTAATTGTGGTCTTTAGCTGAAACCCAACCGGATTACTGAAATTTGATGAATGTGGACCATAGTTCAAACTTAAGTTTCACAAAAATCAAGATCATGCCCTCCCCACCAACTCTTGCATCCATGTGCTTTGTTAGCTATGTAGAAGATTGCTTGTACGTACCCATGTATGTATGCACACATTTGTTTCCTTAAGATTCTTTGGTAGTATGAAATTTGCCGCGTCTATATGTTAATAGGAATAATATGTAACTGAATGCCTTTTTCTTTTCACTTTTTGTAATCTTCCTTGTTTTCATTAAAATAGCTCATAAGTTGCATTGTATTTATCTTAGGCTACGTTTGAAGCATTCATTGGAGTCCGGGATGACACAGCAACATCTCAACTTAAACTCTTTGGTGATAATCTGCAGGTTCTGGGAATTATCTAGTTGCTCATATTTATTTCCTTCTATTTCTTCATCTTCTGATATGCACTTTTTCGCTATTTTATATGTCATGATTTTTTATGAAAGAGTGTACCTGTAGGTTTTGGAACAAAATCTTCCAATGGACGATGCTTACAAATCAACCAATGTTAGTGCTGCTCCTATTCGCGTCATCCAACTTCTCTATAATTCAGGGGTGAGTTTCTGGAATTATATGTCTTCTGTTGAGTAAGAAACTGAGTCTAACAGGTTTCATTTTGCATCAGGATGTCAAGGGTCCTCAGACTGTTGCTTTCAATTTGCCCAATGACGAGCGTATAGTAAAAGATAGAGGAACTTCAATGGTCATGCTTAAGAATATTTCTGAGGCCAAGTACAAGTTCTTTCCTCAAAGTTTATGTTGTCATTATCATTTGCTTTTTTGTTGCTTTTTCTGAATGATGACACTAGGGTAGGAACTTTTTAAATGTTGGACTTCGCCATCCTAACCAGGTTCAAGCATATTCTGAAGCCTATAGCTGATGTCTGTATAACTAAGGAACAAAGGAAGCTTGTGGATTTTGATTCTTTCTTTACACACACCATCTGCCATGAATGCTGCCATGGTATTGGTCCCCATACTATAATACTTCCAAATGGTCAAAAGTCTACAGTGAGAAAGGTTCGTTGCATGACTTTATGCCACCTTTCTATCATTTTCAGATTTCGTGGGGTTTTTAGATCTTGGCACATTCATTCATAAAATCACTCAATTATAAGCGGCAAAGAAAACTTGTTTTTTGACTTAGTAAATTTACCATCTGGCTATTCATTTAATTTTTATGGCTAGCATATTATTGAATTGTTTAGACTTAGTACCTATTAATTAAAAGGCAAGGAAACAATGCTTCAATTTGAGAGTCATAATTTTGTTTGAGATATTGTTTACAGTCTGAAGCTAGAATCATCTTTAGTTTGCTGTGTTTTCCTCTCTATAATTTGAAACAGGAGCTGCAAGAACTCCACTCATCTCTGGAGGAAGGAAAAGCTGATATAGTTGGAATTTGGGCACTCAAATTTTTGATCGACCAGGTCAGTTAGTTACTATTCATGAGCATTACTGCATCTAGAGCACATATATATTACATGTTCCTCGAGGATGCTGAATTCACATGCATTCCAATGACACATCTGTGAAGGTGCATGGTGTAATCAGGTTTTATGGCAAGTGGCCAATCAATTAGAGTGAACATATTAGGTCATCCCCATGTAGTTTAATGCTGTTCTGTCACGGGTTTATCTGAGTTCTATTTAACTGTATGTTCCATAAGTTCTGGAAATATAATGGCATCTTTATTCTTTCAAGAAGACAGGAAATGCAAGTTCCGATTTCAACCAAAGTTTGAAAAAATAATTGCACTAATTTTATGTCAAAGTAATTGGGAAGTGTGTAATTGTTAGTAGATCATCTCAAAATGCAATGTTTTCAGGTGGGATGGGTGTGTTCATGTTATCCAGCGGGTAGGATTTTTTGTCAAATTTAGTTACCCATTGGATTTTCAAGTTCAAGACAAGTCATTCTTTAAATTGAATTGCACAAAAAAGAAGTTCAACAAAAATTAAAATAGCAAAATGAAAAAGTTTAGACACCATTAGTGAAATATCAGACAGAAGTGAAAATAAGTATACTTGCATAATAAACTCTCATTGTTAACTCATAAATCAAAATTAAAACAATGAAAAAATAATATGATATTTTTGTAAATTTGTTCATTAACTCATAATAAACTCTAATTGTTAACCCAATAATTTTATACTTTTTTTTATAATCTGTGTATATATATATATATATCAGTTTTCCTTTAAAGGAATATTCCAGTGACCTATTTTCACCTTTTCTTATAAAAAAGTCTTAAGTGACCCATTCAGGTTATTTGGATTAGGTCAACCCAAATGGATAAAGTTGAGCAGGTTACTCTGAGAAATTTGAGTCTTTTTTGAGTTTGGGTTATTTCAGATTTTATACGGATTAAGTGTAGGTCAAAAATTTACATCTGTAATTGTTATAGATGCTAATTTTTGTGGTCTAGCAATTGCAATATTGTAAACTTGGTAACTTTGGATTCTGTCTCACTTTTCTTTCCTGTCTATTTTGTGCATGTGAATCTGAGGGCTGCAGGGTTTGCTCCCAGAGAGTTTGGTAAAGTCTATCTATGTTTCTTTTCTTGCGGGATGCTTTCGCTCTGTTCGGTTTGGTTTGGAGGAAGCTCATGGGTAAGCCAACTATTGATTTCCTTTAGTGCATTGGTGTCAGCTTTGCTGATCATTCTATATCCACTGAACAATGTCAGAAAAGGCCAAGCGGTGCAGTTCAACTGGTTATTTGAGAAAGAAGCCTTCATTTTGCATCCTGATGAGACATTCTCGGTTGATTTTGCAAAGGTATAGCTATGCCAACTTTCCTTGTTGATATTTTTCTCCCAAATAACAGCGTCTTGAATGTTGTTTTCACTTGAAAGGTTGAAGAGGCTGTTGAAAGCCTTAGTACGGAGATACTAACTATACAGGCAAAAGGAGACAAAAAGGCTGCAAGTTTGCTGCTTGAGAAATATTGTAGAATGACAGAGCCATTGAATATCGCATTGTGCAAACTAGAGACCATTCAGGTATGAGCTACGAAATCTGAGACATACTAATGCATGTGTTTATCTAATTCTACCATTGTAGCATGTTTCTAGTGACAAATAAGATGCATTTAAGTTTTCTAATGTCGACAAGTGCAGGAGAGTGAGCAATGATAACACTAGTCATTTAGCTACGTAGTGACTTTCAATCTGTTTAGTTTATAATTTTATGTAGAGTATGTCTGTAATTTCTAGTTCTGGTTGAGAACTAATGAAATTGATGGTAATTTCTTCCTGATAAATTATAGTGTAGTATTACTTATTCCTTGATGCTTATGGTTTCTTTAACCTTGTGTCGTGCGTTTCAGGTGCCTGTGGATATAGCTCCCACATTTCCCATAGTCGATGAAATAGCAGAGTAATTCTTGTACGTGGATATATATTCTAGACTTGTCCTCCGGATTTAAGATTAAACAAAGGGCAATTATTGGCAATTTCTGCTTCCCTACCCAATTTTTAATAAATGGCAATAATCGGACAATGCTTTGCTGCGACGTCTTCACTGTTATACACATCATTGGTGTATATTAATTGAGTAATGATCGTTTGGTCTTCCCCATTGAGTGAATTTTCCTTGTATTTTTTTTTCTCATTTAGTAATATATTCCTAGTTATTAAGATGCAAATTATTTTAAGTTGTTAATTGGCTTAGATTGAATACAAAGAGTAAAGACACCTATGTAGTCCATGGTGCTTCTGTATGAACTGTTGCTTTTGCTTTCTTTTAAGTGAAATCGAGTTCCATGATCATCCGCATTCTAGCAAAAATATATATGCTAATCAGCTTGGTTGGTAACGGAGAGGATAATGTGCAATGACATAGTTTTTAGGGCTGAGGGCAAGGACAATACTCATCAAAAACCGAATAATTGATAGGATGCCAGAGAAGGAAAAAATAAAAAAAGTTTTTACCTTGATGTTTTTATGACATTTTAACATCTTCTAGATGCATAAGTTTTTGGCAATAAATTTCCTTCCAACAATATGACAAATCTCCGCTTGAGTTTAAGCTTATAATTACTCAAGACTACTCCAGTATCAATTTCTAAAATGAAAACTCAATGGTAGAGGCACCTCGATAAAGAAACTTGCAGGGGATCTAAATGTAATTTGCGTAAAACTTCTGATTGTTCACAAAATTAATCTGATTTGATAATTTCAGAGATAGCAACCTCTAATGTGTTTTTTAATTTTCTCCTCTACTTGGAGACGCGCAGATATTCAAATATTTAATAGATGTCAGGGGCAAATAGATACTGAATACAGACTCAGGCGATCTTTACAGCTCCTCCTTAAAAGTATGTATTCCAATTCATAAATATAATGTCGACAATCTAGATAACTTTCAACTCCTTAAGCCAGGCTGTATGTAGGGGACAAGGATCAGGTTTCCCTTCAGCAATAGCTTTCTGAGAAAGACTATAGAACCACCCATTCCTCCATTTAAACTGCAAAACAAAATTTAAAAAAAAAAATCTAAAACGAGATTTTTGATTATTTGATAGCTAACAAGCAAGGAGGAGCTGGAGTCTCCATAAATTCATATATAGCTTGAACAACTTCACCTCTTTAACAGCTGTTGGGAAGTGGGCAACTGATCTTGAGTAAGCACATAATCTTTTTTCAACACCTTTTTCAAATACAAATGCTTTTTCTGCAGCCGCTGCGGATGCCAGTTCTTTTATAAGGCTAGACACCTGAAAACGAGAAACTCCCCATCAAAATGTTATGCATCATTGCTCAAATATACGATATTTATAAAATAGAATGATGGAACAAGAAAAATACATCTAGTTGGCAACTGGATTTAATTAGATGATGAATATACCAGCTAAACCCAAACATGCACGAGTAGAACTATAATGCACTAGAAAGTTATGTAAATGAATTAGAGACAACATAATACTGATATGAGGCCGTAGTTTAGCCTGTAAGGTCCATGACTTAAGAGGAAGTCAAAAATCTCTCTACCGGCAAAAGTCAACAGACGTGCTGGTAATGAAAACTCAGCACAGAAAAGAAAGCCACCAGGGTATCTATATAAGGGAGTATCTATATGAACAGACAGTTGGTTATCAGTTGTTGGGCTGTACCGCTGTACATATGACTATCACAATTCTCACAAATCTTGCAAACAAATGAAGTGTCGCTACAAGATTTATTGTGATGCATACTAATAATCAACTTTAATGTTCTAGAGAGGAAAAAAATGGCCATGGTATTATGCAATAATAAGTCCATGAAAGACTTCCATAACATAATCTTATCACTATTTGGAATTCTATGATATCATTGACTAGATGGAGCATGATATGATATCTTCTTTTACTAAATCAATGTCATTACCTATGTACCAAAACATCAGTAACACACCGACATAAGCTCATATAAGGGAAAAAACAAATAAACATGTAGAATGAAACACAGGAACACATTGTAAGTTGTAAAACAAACTCATCATCTAAATGGAGTAATGCCTAAAAGGAATATACTACAAATAAGAATCACTCTATAGCAGATAGAGTTTAAAACATATTTGCAACATCATAATGAAGGCATTGAAATCATATATTAACTATTTGCAGTTGTATTTAGAGCAACTCCAACCAGCACCAAATTAGTGCAAAAATTAAAAAAAAAAACAAAAATGGTGTAAAAAATTTCATCTCCAACCGAACACCAAAATAGTGTAAAAAATAGTGCTAGCTACAATACCGCGCCATATTGGCATTGCACTATAGCAACGCCATTTCAGATTAAAAAAAAAAAGTTTACAGCAGAAGAAAGAAGGAAGAGGAGGAAGAATAATAAGAAATAGAAAGGGAAAGGGAAAGGGAAAGGGAAAGGGAGAGAGAGAGAGTTGACACGATTATTTATGTGGGTTTTTTTTTAAGTTAAATAATTTTATTTATATTTAAAAATAAAATTTTTAATTTTTAATTACCAAATTTTATATTTTTTTTATAAATAATTTGATTATATTTAAATAAATAAAATTTTAATTAGTAAATATATTTTAATTAATATTAAAATATATTTAATTGAAAAATTAAATAAAAATAATGTTAGTAAATTGAAAATTAATTAATAATAAGTTGATGTTTAATTAATAGTAATATTTAATATTTGATGAATATATTAAAAAAATAATTATTTTGTAAAATAATTATGTAGTCTAAAATTAATAAAAAATAAAGTATAAAAAAGAATATACATAGAATATTTTTTTTGATGTAAAAAATGGTATAATGGGTTGGAGATAAATTTATTGTAGTAGGTTGAATATGGCTTTAATATAGCAGAATGCAAATCTGTTGCTTTGGAAAATATAGGTAACATTACCTCAGAGCGGTATTCCTTCTCTACAACACCGACAGTTGCCCCTGGATGACGAGCACCAACAAGCATGAATGCTGAAATCCATATCAGCTTCTCCAACATTTGCTTCTGAAAAGCTTCTTTGTCAAGGACCTGATATACATTGAGAAGACAAAAATATGATTGACCAAATATCATGGATTTCAACTTCAAGAACTGCGAGACAACATATCGAGATTCACATGGTTAATTCAAAGGCAAAATCATTAATACTTTAGAACTTCCAAATCCAAATACAAAGTCTAAGTTCCACTGCAACTAAATTTCAGCTCATACTTGAAAGCTATAATACCAGCCTCCCGTAACCATATAAACCAAATCAAACCTCAATCACAAAATGAAATCCATCGAACTAGTTTAAATACAATGAGTATAAAAGAATTCCCTTTTCACCTTGCAAGATAGGCCACCAGCATGTAACCTCGCAGCCACAGTAGAAGCCCATTTTCCATATGCTGCGGTCAGTCCTTCAGGATTTGTATCAGTCTTTCCATCAATAGGAGGTTCTCCAAGCTTTGCAACAGCAAAATATGCAAGCACTTGGTCTGCATCTCCAAGTCCTTTACTTTCAAGCCATGGCTCCAGCATCCCATTCTGGAAGAAGACCAAATCTGCCAGATTGTCAACAACAACTAAAGCAGGCATAGAAACCATTTCCAAATTCTCAAGAATCATTCGAAAGGAGGAAATCCAAACTATCAGATCAAATAATTCTATTACTCATGCAATACAACAAAAAAATGATCATGATAGCTATTAAATTACGAGGCGGTTGTACCGTTCCATCTGGATTTAGGAGTAGCTTCAAGAACAGCCTCAAGATCATCATTTCTGGTACAAACCAGAATAGGACCCTCGAAATCAAGTGGAACAGGCTCCCCTCTCTTCACAAGCAAATCCTGACCGTTACCCATTCCTTGCAAGGCCCTTCCAACCCTTCCACCGCCGACAATCACAGCAGGGGCCACCTTGGCAGCAGTAGCAGTGGAACCAGGAGCTGCAGACATAGCGAAAATTGACGTCTTTTGAGTTCTGGCAACGAATTTGGTAGTATTAAAGGTGAAATTGGAAGTGGGTTTAATGAGAGAGGAGGTAGAGAGAGTAAGGGCGAGAGTGGCCATGGATTGTGGTGATAATGGGTGGGGTAGTGAAGAGGGATGGCATGGTAGAAGTGAATCGCTGCGTTTTGGTAATATAGTAGAGACGCAGAGAATACAAAAGAAGGCGACGGCCACTCAATTTTTAGCTATTTATCCAAAAAAATGAGATTGGTCTATTCTAGTGGATGCACAAGTGTGCTTTTCTCTCCATTTTTGGATTCCAAGTCCAAGTTTGCCCCTTGTATGCATATTCACCCTCAATTCAAGTTTATATTTGATATTCTTGAACCATTATGATTTACTGATTATTATACTCACCAAACTTAATTTTTACATTTCATTATTATTATAAAATATTTGTATAGTTGTTGTTATGTTTTTTTCTTTTTTGTAATTATGTGAAGTTTTCATTCAATATATATAATTTAGTATTATACATATATTCTTGTAAGTTGATAGACTTGATCCTCAAGTGTCAAGCTAAATATACATTTACCGTGAGAAGATAAGTGAAATGAAAATATAGAAAAATAGAAAATGTGAACGTGACGGTTATTTTTGACAATTTCTCAAATATCTTAAAATGAAGCATTATTTTAATTTTTAAAACGTGTTCCCGCTCATAACCCTTCCCCCTTTTGAGTTTTGAGTTTTGAGTCAAACGAACAACAAGAAGCAAACAACACGACAACATTTTCCAACAGTAGTTACCGTTAGTCCCCAAAAATTAAAAAAAAAAACTCTGCAGTGCACATTTCTCTAACACTTTCAAATTCAAATCTATGGGACCCATCTCCACCATTAATCTTTCCCAAAGCAATACCACCCGCTATCACAAATCATCTTAGAAATTTAACCTTCTCATCTGGTCCCACAGCATATTGATGACGTGTCAAAATCAGGACTATTAACTTCTTCTTGGGAATTTGAAAGAGTGCATTTAATGGATTAATATATCAACAAGATTTAAAAAAGCTTGCACCTTTCAATAGCAAAACAAAGCCAGTCTCTCATTATTGAACTTCCTTCATTCTAGAAAAGCCAATCTCTTCTTTAAGGATGACTGTTTAGGAACTTTCCCTAGACAAAAACCAAAACAGAACCAAAAATCTCTATCTTTTCTTTCTACCAAGAAATGGCAGGATTGAAGAAACCTACAGCTCTAAGCCAATCCTCGTACAATTCCCTCTATGTTAATCCTCTTACTGAATCCAAACACCATAAGAGCTGCAGTGAAGGTGACCTCACATCAGCTTTCACTGACAACAAAGAGAACAATCCTATTGTTGGAAATTGTAAAGAGAATGCAATCCCCACAAACACTAATCCCTTATCCACAAATGGGTCTGATCCAGTTATGCCGAAGAAGTTTTCAAATATCAAATCCTTATCCACTCGTAGAGTCCTAAAGCCATCTTCGCTTCAGTTTTGTATGCAGATGAATGAGCCCGAAAAGGCTTTAAAGTCCATATTCGGGGACTTTGAATCTGAAAACTCAGCTTCTTTGAAAATATGGGATTATTCTGATTCTGAGGCTGCTCCTGCTTCTTCTTGGTCTACATTACCTAATAGGTATACCCTTTAATTGTCGAGACTAGTGGAATTATTTTCTTGCCTAATTATCGATATGCTAAACAAATTTCTTTTTCTTTTCAGGGCTTTGTTGTGTAGGCCGTTGCCACTGGATATAGGGAGATGTACTTGTATTATTATGAAGGAAAAATCACCGCGAGAGTTAAGTGGGGGTACTATATACTCACTTTACACCAATGTGAGATCTCTGAAACAGTAATTTCTTCTTTTTTTATCTATGATTTATGAACTCTTGATGAGGCTTTGATCTTATAATAAAGCCATGATCCGTCCATCTCTTCCTTAATTCATTTGGTAGAATCCTTGTAATTACTAATAATTTTATCTTCTTACCAAGCCCACAGAGGTGTGAAAAACAAAGTTTTACAATTTCCACTTACTGCTGGAGGCAAAAAGGCTTTTTGAAATTTAAACTTCAGAAAATGGTATTGAAAAAATTAAAAAAAAAATGGCACTTAAATTTGATCACTGTTGCTACTGTCACCATCAGTGTCACTACTATTACAGTGTCTTTCAATATGGTGAGCCTTAAACCCAAATGTTACTTTCTAAAATTAGTATTTATGAACTATTTACTATATTATCTCATATATGAGTTTTATTCTGTTGCTATGCAAGTAGTGTTCATAATGCATATAGGAAGATAATGAACTGTGTTTCTGCACATAATTCATCTCTTTTGCTGTCAAGCTTGAATCGTTTCTTATTCAGTTGGAGTGGAATTAAGGCTAATGATTAATTCTGGCAATGAAGATTTATGAAATTCAGTAGCAGGATTAAAATTTGGTATTGCATATATGTCAACATTACAGGAAGGACAGGGAAGACAGGATCGGAAACTAGCAATAGCTCATCATAAGTGGCGAAATGGGAAGTCAGTATTCAGCATAGCTCAGAATGTGAAGGGAGTTGTGAGTAGTTCAGATGATAGCTTTGTTGGGAGTATTACGGCTAATTTCATGGGTACCAAGTACCATGTTTGGGATCAGGTTTGCAACCTGAAAAGCATACAACTTCACATGAATAAATAAGCTCACATATATAAGTTCCAAGTAAACTGGAAATTAAAAAACGGTGTTCAATTGCAGGTTGGCCTTGTAAATTCCTCGTCTAAGCAGCGTAATCCACTCCTGGCTGTTGTTACGTAAGGCAGAATCCTCCTCCTCCTCCTCCTCCTCCCCCTTTTTCTATCTCACTATTATCAATTTCGTTTTCTTTTTCCTTTACAGATTTGTGCCAACGGTAGCCACCTGTACAGGGAGTTACAGAAGCATGAGGGTGTTCATACCAAAGCACCAATCTATGCAGATAAAGAATACTGCACAGGTGAATCCTCATTTTTACTTATAAAGACAGTGATTCATACTTGATTTCGATATGGAATTCTGTTGTTCAGTGTCTTGCTATTTTTTTCTGTGGAGTAGATGCAACACATTAATGGTCTGTCCATGGATTGGGAGGCAAGAATGGAGAAAGTACATAAGTTATATTCAAGAACTCCGCATTATAATAATGTAAGATCAAAGAGGGTATTACTCTTCTGATTTTGCAAGAAGTAATTTATTAGTTCTAACTTGGTGGCATTGATTTCTTTTGGTTGTAAGTTTTCAAGGCAATATGAATTAGACTACAGAGAAAGGGGCAGAGCTGGTCTTCCAATCCAACCATCGGTGAAGAATTTCCAGCTGAAATCGGAGGTACTTAAGGAATTCTCAACTCTTCGTAATACACTACTATATGAATAAAATCAGTCCAGAAATTTATGGTAGCTGATTGTTGATTTCTTGAGCAGGAGAACGGAAAGCAATCAATTTTGCAGCTTGGAAGAGTGGGAAAATCAAAGTTTGTGATGGATTTCAGGTGCATATTATTTTCTTTCTTTCATGGGAGCAAACTTTTCTTTTTCATGATAAGATTTTTGGATGTCAAACTTTGCATCATATCCCTGGTCACCAACTAGTACAGCTAAATTAATTTTATTGGCAAAAAGGTTTGGCATTGAGTGATGAAGGAAATGGAAGAAAATCTTACACAAGCTTGTAATTTGTTTTGCAGATATCCTATGACTGGTTATCAGGCATTTTGCTTATGTTTGGCTTCGATTGATTCAAAACTTTGTTGTACGGTTTAATTAGAAGCTGCCACCTTCATTTTGCAGTTCAATCTCTGAACACAACCTTTTCCTTGTATTATTAGGTTCTTGCCTGTGCTTCTCAATTCAAAAGAATCACAATTTGGATAAGGGTAGAAAAGAATCAGTTGCATGAACATTTTGATAATTGAATCCTCAATTTTTTTTCAATAACGTAAATGTCATTTTAATTTATATCTGACTTTCAGCATTCTTTTATCTCATAAATAAAGGATATAAACAAAATTTTTACAAGTTCAGTTCGTGAAATTTTAAACTAACTAGCTTGTTTTAATTTTTAAAAAATATTTAATTTTATCCATTCATTTATAAATGGATGACTAAAATTATTCTAACATAATCTATTATATTTAAGTAGATATGTAAGAATCCAAATGTGAACTTCTAGTATTGTATTTTTCTGGATCAATCGGGATGTACCTTAATTTGAAGTAAAATCTTTCATCCTTTGACTCCTTCCACACAAATATTAGTAAATAAGAGATACCCATCAAACATTAATTTGAAGTGTGTAAGATGATCAGTGATGCCACTGCTATCACTATATAAAAACTAGATATCAGAATTTGCCACTACATATGAGAACGGAATGACAATGATATATATAAATATTAGATTGCACTGTTTATTACATTGCATTATGTCCTACCAAATAGTTTAAGGCATGAATCAGGTGCTGCTTAAGTAAGAAATCAGATCACAGAGAGCAAATCAGAAGGTAGTAGAGAAGGTAGACCATGATTTCAAGTGTAGCAATTGATCGACCACATCTTTCATTGTGGGGCTGTTGTTTGGTTTCTTGTCAGTACATTTCAGTGCAATTAGAAGAGCACCCACTGTTTGTCCTGCAATCTTTTAAATTCTCAGTAGCCTCCGTGATTTGATTAAGTAGGGATCATCCTCCCCTTCACCAAATTCATCCACTTGCTTCTGCTTTCTTTTTATGCAAAACAGAAACATACCACAAAATGACATATCAATTTCATTATGAAGTAATGTACCAAAAAAACAAAAATCTTTTTCCATCTCTAAATTTATATCTTTGACCTTTCGAGGAAGAGTACTCCCCAACTACTGATTATGTATCTGATTCATGAATTTTTTCATAGATTAAATTAATCATTTGTCATACATGTAAAATAATAACTATTATAATTACGAGATTAGTTAATTTACATATATACTAAACAAATTATAATTGAGAGCAAGAATGAATAAATTAGTCTCAATTTGTACAAATCATTGACTAGTCTCAATTGCAGAAGAAATTACCATAATTAAGTTCCAAGATAGAGATATTTGTTGCCAAAAACTCTGCCAATTCGAGCCTCCCATCTTCCATTATGATGGTGCCTGCAGAAATTTAGGATTACAGTAATTGTAGTAATCTTATACGTAGCATCACTTGAGGAGCAGAAGAAAAAAAAAAAGCATAACCTCTACCCTACCATGGATTGTGACTAATTATTCGAAACAACTCTCTCCTAATTTTGATAACCTTAATCAATATTATTTAATTTTTATGTTATTCAAATTAGATGACTTTGAAGTGCTATTTATTAAAAAAAAAAAAAAAGGAAAATTATCCTCATGTCCTTTAAAGACTAACTGTCTCATTAGAGAAGAATATATTTGTATATTTTTATTACTAATATAAATTATTTTTTTTTTTTCGATATGAGAGGTCGGACTCTGATAATTACAAATACGTAATGGAATAGTAATAATCTATTTTCATATTGCAAGACAATCACAATTAGTTTATTGAATTAAATTTAAATAATTTCAAACATAATTTGCATATACAAGCCATATTTTTAGTAAAAAATATATGTTGTATGAAGGTGAACTAAGTACAATACCTTGCCACACCTCTATAGTTGGAAACCTCGCGAGAAAATCCACTGCTCTTCCTGTAAACCCAATTCATATCAAGTGGGAATTCAAATCCAATTCTCAGTATTACTTTAAATGCCTAAAATGTAAATTTATAATTAAAATAATTAAAATTTTGATAATTACCTCCTCAAGGATTCAATATACTCTTCTTTTGATTGACCCTCCATTTCGTTGAGCTCTTCTTGATAACTTGACAACTGAAATATTAAACAATGTAAATTAATATAATTATGAACAAATTTATAAAAAAAATTTAACTTTGAGATAATTAATAATTAAAAATTAATGACCATAACGAAGAAAAAAACATTAAGGCAATAAATGCAAAGGTACTTTATAAGTAAGAAGATTTACTGGGAAATTAAGGACAGTATCTTGTCCCCAGTATTTTAATGCAGCCAAGTCATATGCATGTGCAGCAGCTTCTTCTTCTTCTTCTTCTTCATCATCATATGCCCCTAACAAACCCAATATCAGAAATTCAATAGTGTTTGATTTTGCTTTGAGATTTACCAAATATTCAAAATTAATTTTAAAAAAATTCAAATTCTAGATTATCTTCCGAATCCAAATAAATAAAATTTTTGCATAAACTAATCTATGTAGACCAAACCAATACCAATGAGAGAGTATTTTGTTTTCTCTTTCATTGGTTTGTTCTAAATAGACTTGATCTATACAAAAATTTATCATCCAAATAGATAATGAAGTAAGAATTTATAGTAAAAGAATATTTGAATTTTGAGAAAAGAAATATCAAAGTATACCTAGATATGTTTAATTCGAGCCGGATTTCAGCACAAACCAGAGAACAGCATCAGATAAAACAATCAAATAACAAAATTAATCAATAATAAAAGAAATTAAACGAGAAATGATTGGATGTATCTCGAGGAGATGTCCTTATCCAAAGTATTGGATCCGTGAATTATTGAAAATACTTGTAAATTTTGGTTTTTAACTTAGTTTGTTCAAGAAAAAAAAAAACAATTTTTACAATTAATTTTATAATTTTTTATGAAAATTTTATTATATATATATATATATTGCCAATAGTGATTTATAGTTTATCTCCGTATTTACATTCCATTTTTGGTACACATTAAATCATTTTTTGCTAAAATAGATGGGATGTTATGAGTTTTTCTCTGTTAATCAGCGATTTTAAATGCAAGTTTTAGTACTTAGAAGATAACACTTTAATCCTTTATAAACCTGCTCAGTGCAAAGTTATATATTAATTTGCAATTGAATATATAGTACGTAAAAAAAACTAAGATGGGTTGAATTGGCTCGGAGGCATTGATATATAATTAATAGAATTATTTTTCTGTTTTTTTTTTCATTTGTTAGTGCGGTTAAAAATATATGAATGATTTATGATGATATTAATCATATATATATGTATTAATCTGAAAACATTAAGGTATTAATGGTCCATTAAAAAAATAATGATGATATTTACACTTGTAAATAAAACAATATATTATTATTTGTGAAGATAAAGATCCAAATAAATAAATAAATTATGACTATATTAAGTAAAAAATGCCTTCTATTATTTATTTATAGCTTATTATAAGTTGCAATAAAATGATGAGATATAACTAGGGCTATAAACAAGGCAAAACTAAATATTAGTGAATTTAAATTTGACTTTTGCTCGTTTAAATTTATTACAGGTTCAAATTCAATTCAAATTTTTATACTTAAATTCGAATTTGATTCGTAAAAAACTCATTTATTATATTTAACAAGCTTAATTTGAATTCAATTCGTTAACTAATAGTAATAAAAGTTCAAATTTAGCTTGTTAACTAATAATAACAAAAGTTAGAATTCGATAACAAAATATAATATAAAATGAGTTCTAAACGAACATATTTACGAACTTTTAAACAAATGTATTTGTAACTTTTTAAATGAATACGTTCGCGAATTTTTAAACGAATATATTCACAAATTCGTAAACAAACATATTTGCAAACTAATAAACTAAATAGTATTGAACTCAGGTTTGAGCTCGAAAAAGTTTTCGAACTCTGCTTATTAATAATAATAAATGATTTCAAATAAATTTTTTTTAAATACAGAGCTAAATAGTTCGCGAATGACTTAATTTATTTACAATCGTAAATATAACTTCTAAAAAATTTATTTGTTTTGATTATATTTCACTAATTATAAAACAAAATATAGCGATGATATTGTGGGAATCTACAAAACAATATATTATTGAAAATAAAATTTCTCTGTTTTTTTTTTGTTTCTTTCTTTGACAATGTTTAAGAATTGAATAAACAATGGTAGAGATGTATATATATATGCACAGCGTGGGTGAGCCATCAAACTTTGACAAAACCAATGAATGGGAAGGAGCTTTCAAGTGCCACCAAATTCTGGAAGGCTATATATTTTGCGGAGTGTGCCTGGATTTGCAATACTCGTGCATTAAAACTTCAATTAGATCATATTTAAATATAAAGAATAATTTATTTTTACAAATCTAATTCATTTTTTATATTTTTACTCTTTATTTTATTTTATTACATACAAATTAATATTTATAAAAAAAAGTAAATAATTTTTATTATAAGAAAAAAGAAAAATATTTTTTAAAATATATACCAATAAAAAGATAGAATATATATAAAAAGTAGATATATATTAATTATAATTATAATATAGAATAAAATTTAGCTATCTAGATATAAAGAGTGATATAAAATCTATTGGAGAAATAAAGAGTACAACTTAAATAAATAGATTGTTATTATTTTGAATTTTTAATGCCCAACTTATGGTTTTCTAACTTGATGTAATTTTTTTTTCTTTTTTAATTTCAATATTAATTTTTTTATTAAGATTTGACATTTACTGTGAGTTTTTTTAATTATTATAATTGTAAATTATTTTTCTAATTGAAATAATTTTTGTGATGGTAAGATTCCATAAGTTCATTTTATTATGATTTTAGAGTTATTAATTTATAATAATATATTTTTAAGAGATGAAATGAAATAATATAGGGTGATTTTCCTTTAATTATAACTTTTAAGTGCAAGATGTATTTTTAAAATTCGAAACTTTTAATCTTTTTTGGGTTTGTCCATTCTATATCAATTTAGAATAATTCAGTAGGTTGTACTACATTAAATTATTTAAAAAAAAAAAAACCTACTTATACATCCTCATATCTATTTTTTCAACCCTTAAATTAATTTTTGGATGAATTAAATCCAACACTCCATTTCAACGATTTTAACAAACTCTTTTAAAGGGTTTTTGTGCATATATAACTCTTAAAAGTAGGATGAATGGCAAGTTCAGAATTGGGTAGCCTGCTTTTGGTTGATTTCTGCAGATAAGAAATTAACACCAAATCGACAACACACACACACACATATATATATATTGACCATTCACAATATGTATTCGGATCATGTGGAGCAAGGCATGAATTGGTTCCTTCAAGTATTATCAGGCTTTTGGGTAATGCTGTTTACACTAATTAGGAGTACTGATAAAGGAACAATAACTAATAAAACATCACATGATCAAGGAAACAACTGATTCAGAGATTTCAAATTTAAAGAACTAACGGCAGAGTGAAAGAAGATGAAGAAGAAAGATTTCATGGACCCACTTTTGTATTTTGTTTTTTTAATTTAAAATGGGATTCAACAAAAAAAAAAAACTTTAAAAAAGTGGTTAAATATCTAACTGATTCTTGTTTCAATTAACCGATTCTATATTTATATAGATAAAATCTATATAAATTAAATTAATGAAAGAATATAAATAAAATAATTTATATAACACTTTTTTATTAGTTTATTCCATCATAAATTAGACAAGAAAAATCTTTAAAAATAAGCTCTTAATTTGTAAAGAGCAAAGCTAAATTTTGATTTTTTACAAAGTATGTGGTTGTTTTAAAATACTCAAATCTCAATTTTGATAAATTAATTTATAAAAAATGCTAAATATTTTTTTATTATTTATGGTTTACACTTTGTACATCCTAATTGATCAAAAAATTAAAAAAAAAAATAAGAGGGCTAGAAGACTAATCAAAATTGAACGGAAATTTATAAAGAAATGCTAAATATATATATTTTTTATTTAAGGCTTAAACTTTGTACATCCTAATTCATCAAAAAGTCAATAAAATTAAAAAAATTAAAGGCCAGAAGAGTAATCAAAATTGAACGGAAATCCAACTAGTTGAAAGAAAAATAAATGTATTAGACTATATAAATACCTAATAAAATCAAATATTTAAGTTTAAGTTATTAAATATAAAATTACAAATCACAAAACCGTTTGCCGTTAAATTTGAAAAAAAAACGTTTTTTAGAAAAAAAATTATTTTTTATTTTTTTGAATTTTAAAAACTGTTTTTAGAAAAAAAAACAAAAAAATACATATTTTTTAAAAATATATTTAAAAAAACAGTTTATATAAATTTTAAAAAATCTATCAATTAAATTAAAAAAATTTAAAATTTACTTTTTAAATATTCAATACTCCTATAATCTTATAATATTATTTAAATATTTTAAATAATTGAGATTGCGAAAGCCGAGGGTCCATCTTCTTCATTCTCGGTCTCGACACTCCTACGATTCCGATAAATGTTATTTATTTTTTTCGTCAAATAAATTTTCAATAAATTACAATTTAAAAATTTAATTGAGAGTTTAATAAATTAACTTCGGAAAATTAGAAGCAAAATTTATTATTATTATTATTATTATTATTATTATTATTATTATTATTTTAAAGAGATATGCTGACAAATGGAGTCGTGAGTGGGACCATGTGATTAGTTTATCTTTAGTCTCACATAGTTAAATGACATCATCGGTCAATGGGAACTTTGTCTAAAACTAACACTATGTTTGGTAGGAGAGATAAAATAAGGTGGAGAAATAAATTTATTATATTTTTTTATTTCTAATTATGTTTAGTAATTTTTTATTGAAAAAATACCAAAGAAAAATAAATTTTATTTTATTTTATTTATTATATTTTAAATTAAAATAATATAAATAAAATAATAAAAATTATGAAAAAATAAGATATTATTTATTATTTTGTACATTATTTTATAAAATAATAAATAATTTTATTAATAATAGTGATATTTTTTTATCTGAATTCTTTTAATTTTTTTTAAAATAAAAAATAAAAAATATTTTTATTTTTATTTTTATTTTTCTTTTATTCTTAATAAAATAAAATAAAAATTCTTTCTTATTATATCAAAAATTTTATAAAAAAGTTAGATTTACTTACCAATCGAGCATTTCTCCTTTAAGAAATATTTTTTTGATGGTTTTAATTTTTTTTTTTATCATTATAACTTATTTTATTATTACTTGAGGGTGGAAAAGAGTTTTTATTTCCTCTCCCCTTCTTATTTTCTTGCTCCCAGCCTAAAAGTCACCAAATTGGACTTGGGGGAGAGATGACCAATTTGGGCGAGATGAGTCATCTCTCCCCGTCTCTCTCGCTTTTTCAAACAAGAATGGCTACCAAGAACATACCTTGAATCGGATATCGATTAACTTTGATAAAACCCAGTTCGCTAAGTGCACCAAAAAAGAAATCCATGGAGGATTCCCAGATAGAAAAGACCAAAAACGAGGGGTTCTTGGATTTCGTATTAAGGCCTGTGCAATGGTTCAAAATGCTCGGTCAAGAGCTGCATTGGAGCTTCGTCTTGGGAGTTGTGATCGTGTACGGGATCAGCCAAGGCTTTGGCATCGGTTTGAGCAAAGTTAGTACTCAATACTACATGAAGGATGAGCAGAAGGTACAGCCCTCTGAAGCGCAGCTCTACCTTGGGTTGCTTCAAATTCCTTGGATTGTTAAGCCTCTATGGGGTCTCTTCACTGATACTCTTCCTATTCTTGGATACCGCAGGCGTCCTTATTTCGTTTTTGCTGGTAAATTGTTTTTTCTTTTACTTTTTCATTTAATTTTATTATATATGGTTGCTAAGATTGCTTATACGTGAATTAGGATTAAGTTTTTGAGACTGGTAGCTGTTTTGCATGCAATTAATGTGTTGTTAGCTCTGATTTAGAGCTGTAAAACTACATTCTTAATAGTTTTTCTATCTTGATGATGGAATGAAAATGTCAGTTATGTTTTTCTTTTTCTTTTTGTCTTGTCTTCCATTTTGTGGGTGCTTTTTGTCCAAAATGCAAAAAGGCATTTCTTCCTCGATTTGCAGTGTCCTTTTTTCATACTAATTATTTGAAAATTCTTCTGTAAAAGCCTTGGTAGATGATAATGCTTTGGCATTTGTTGGGATTGACTTCAAGTTAAGCAATTTCTCTAGGTGTTAGATTACAGGATCACTAATATTTTTTCATTGAGAGAGGCTGAAATGTTCCTCAAAAATACGGTAGAGACTAAAACCTGCTATGTGTCTCGCTTCAGATTTATTAAGAAATTTATAATCGAATGACTAAAAATCCAGATTACTAGCACAATGTATGTATTAGGAAGTAGCAGAACATATCAGACAAGCTAACTGCTTGCATATATTATGCTGTGTAACATGTGAAATGCTGGGGGTGAAGTTTGATAAAGCGTAAGCGTCAACTATGAAAAGGTTCAGAACACTATACCTCAATCAATTGGAGTAAGAAGTACTATATTAAGGGGATAAATAGACTGCTGAAGTTAATTATTTTTTTTATGGTCCAATCATATTATTCCCCTGAAAACACTAGAAAAGAGACTGGGAACAGAGAGAAAAGTGCTATGCAATATTGTCTCTCTAATTCTGTTTTAGCCGCTGAAGCTGTTACTGGATCAAATAAGAGACCTACTATAGAAGCATGCTGACCAAATAATCAGGCCATATAATGTGAAAAGGTATGTTAAAATTCACCAATACCATGGTTTGAATAGTTAAAAAGCAAGTTAGAATTTGTATTAAAGTCAAAGAATTGATAGAAGTGACTAAGTTTCAGGATTCAATTTTTGTAAGTTTCAGGATTCAAATTTTGTATTTATTTTCTTTATTTACTTTTATACTATCAGATTTAAAAAGATATATTTTATAAGAAGAAAATTAAGAATCAATATTGATATAAGTGAAATACACATATAGTAATTTGAAAATTCTATATTTACAGTGACAATTTTATTCATAATTTTATATATACTCTTTCTTATAATTAATTATTAGTTAGAAAATATTATTCTATTCATGTCTAATTAATTATTTTTATTTTTATATAGTGCGATTAATGATAAATAAAAAATTAATGTTTATGTAACATATAGAGTAAAATATAAATGTTCTTATTTGTTGTTTTATAATTTATTTATAATATTCAATGGTAAACTATTAGACGTTTCACAATCAATTATAATGCTGATCACAAACAATTGGCTGCTGCTGCCAGTAACTAGCGTGATTGTCGAACCAAAAAGGCCTTAACACTTTTTCAAGATTAATTGGATTCTTCCGAAAATAGTGTTATTGTTCTGAATTAAAGAAATATAATGAAGCATGTTCTCTATGTCTTTGCAATAGTGTTTTTAATTTTTGCGTTCCATTTTCTAGGATTATTGAAATTATACTAGTGAGATAAAATGAGATTTATTTCTTATTGTTGCTCCCTTTTTTTAAAAATATTATTGGATGGAAGAGAATAAATGGTAATCCAAATTCAGTTGTTTAACCAATATGGCTCCTTCCATTGCAGGTTTTCTTAGTATGACTGCAATGCTTGTGCTGTCACTACAGAAGAACTTACAACTTGCATTAGCTCTGTTATTTCTAATGATTGGAAGTTGTGGTATAGCTATAGCAGATGTAACCATTGATGCCTGTGTGACACAAAACAGCATAACTCATCCTTCTCTAGCTGGTGATATGCAAAGCTTGTGTGGGATCAGCTCATCCATTGGGGCACTTGTGGGGTTCACACTTGGTGGCTTTCTGGTTCACATTATTGGCCCTAAGGTTAGTTTTTGTTCATATTATGATTGATTACATTCAATAACCAGCATAGTCTAATTACTTGCCTTTTACACCTGTTAATATCCAATTATTTTAGCCAGACATGAAGGCCTATAACATTACTTCCCCAGCAGCCCATTGGTCTGTTTCAATTTGTTAGCTCCAATCATTAGTAAAAGAAGAAAGGAATGAATCAGATATGCATTGCAGTCGGAAGAAATTTCTGATCCCATTATACGATGATTACATGGTGATATCCATATCTGCAATTATTGGTAGATAAAATATTTCATAGCATTTTGCAATATTCTGTCATAAATTCAACCAATCAACAGGATAAATGAATTTGCCCAACTTATGTTTTCATGTTCAGTCAAGGTTTGTAAGACTGGGGATGTTACAGTTTAGACTTCGAGAAGAAAGGGTCTAAGCCTCTATTGTCAATAGAAGATTGAGGCTAGAATTGGCTGCTTTTATGGCTAGAATATGAAAATTAGATCTCTGGAATTTTCTGGCAGCAGCAATTTATCAATGCTTTGGTTTCAATTTAAGTTGGCTAATCAATTGGAAGTTGGTGAAATCATGCTAGTTTTTAGGTTTTGTAGCAGTGGCAGGTAATAGTTGGTGGTGAATATAATGGGATGTGAAGAAGTGACCATTAGATTGGCTGGTTGTTCTGAACAGTTCCCAGTTGAAATGTTAGAGAAAGAAATAAATAGTATGAGTTTTCAAATGTGTACATGGAATGGAAGCAAAAAGAGAAAACGAGAAATATTACACTAGGAATACATATTTCCAAAATGGAAATAAAAAATTTCAATATCCATATACAAGAAAGAGTGATGAAATTAAAAAAAAAAAAAATTGATCTTGATGGAGAACTTTAATTCTCTAAATAGCAAAAAACTGAAATATTGGAAAAGGGGCTTGGATCGTATATATAAATTAACTTTTAGACTTCTAGAATTTAAAGAAACTCAGCTAGTTGAGAACAGCTCCTATATTATTTCCTTCCCATTGACTGCATCAATTTGAGTTCCATTTGTAAAACCTAACATGTTCTAATAATTCAGTCATGGTAAGATAGATCTGGTTCAAAATGTAAAATTCTGTTTGCTGAAGGTGCCAGATTACTTTCTTCATTTTTCTTTGTTTACCTGTTATGATGCCACTATTACCTGGCAGGGTGTCTTTGGTTTGCTCAGTATCCCAGCTGGCCTTGTCATTTTGGTCGGAGTGATGCTGGGAGAATCCCGTAGGCATAGATTTTCTTATAGACGAGTAAGGTTATTTTTATTTGACTTGGAATATTTGATTTGCATCTTGCTTCTAGGCTTATATGAAGCCTTTAATTTTAGGTAAATGAGAAGTTGCTGGATGCTGGTAAGGCTATGTGGACAACTCTTAAATGTCGTGATGTATGGAAGCCATGTTTGTACATGTACATATCTCTTGCTTTGAGCTTGAATGTCCATGAAGGAATGTTCTATTGGTTTACAGATGCAAAGGAAGGTCCATCTTTCTCACAGGTACCTCTTCTTTTACCTATTATCCATAATACTTGGACTCCGGTACCCCAGCAAAAAATTTGCTTAAATCTTAAGTCCATGAACTTTTAATTTTTGTTGGTTAAAATTAGAACTATTTGGATCTATGGTTCATTTGATGCAATTTTATTGAATCTATTCCAGCCAATACATGGTATTGGGTGCATCTCCACTGCACAATTCCCATTCTATTGTTGGGAGTTTTTATTTACAACATAATGCACTCTTGATATTTTTTTACGCAGGAGGTTGTTGGGTCCATATTCTCAGTAGGTGCAGTTGGGTCTCTCTGTGGTGTGCTTATCTATCAAAATTTGTTGAAGAATCACCCTTTTCGAGATATACTTTTCTGGTCTCAGTTGCTGTATGCCACATCAGGATTGCTAGATTTGATACTGGTCTTGCGTATTAACTTGCAAATTGGTTTACCTGATTATTTCTTTGTTGTGATTGATGAAGCCATCCATAGAATGATTGGACGCATTAAATGGATGCCTCTTCTGGTGCTTAGTTCCAAGCTTTGCCCTGCTGGCATAGAGGGTACTTTCTTCGCTTTGCTCATGTCAATTGATCATGTTGGTATGCTTTCATCCACTTGGGCTGGAGGTCTCGTACTCCATGTCTTGAATGTTACACGATCACAATTTGACAACCTTTGGATGGTCATTTTGATACGGAGCATTTTGAGAACGGTTCCAATTAGCCTACTGTTTCTGATACCCAGAAGTGATCCCAACTTATCCATCCTTCCAGCAGAGATGTTGAAGAGCGAAAAAGGTGAAACTGAAAACCTTGAAATGTCATCCCTTGTTGATAGTTCTTGATTTGAATGAAAGAAAAATGACTTGTAGGAAATTGCTAGTTTCTGCTTGATTACTAGTTATCAATTCCTCCAGCCATCATGGGTTAGTTAAATATTGCTGTTGATGCAGTCACTTGAGTGGCAGGATCACTCTGCTAGTAGCTGAAAAGGGGTCATTTTTTGGGTTGAAAAACCACACAACAGAGTTCTAACTTAAAAGAATGTATGTTTAGACAGTGATTAGTTTCTACTCCGTATAGTCAACAGAATAGAATGCCTGGCATTTCTTTCAATCTGAGCATCAAGCAAACATGCATACTGTACTAATATTTCCGGTAGGCAATACTTTTAGCTTACGTCAAGGTCAAGATAAACCAGAGCATTCAATTTGCAACAGAAGCACGTATACTTTTGGATGCTGCAAAAAAGAGAGAGCTAGGGGGGATATTTAAACAAGGCCCATTTATGTTTTTGTGGGTAAACATTAAAGATTTTAATACGACATATTTATGTTTTTTTTTTTTACTCGAAACCATTAATTCTGCTGGGAAAGGTGTGACCTTCAATTTGTCCTGAACGCTGCTGAATAATTTTGCTTATCTTCTTCAGCATGCTTATTACTTAGATTCCTTGTACAACTGAGGCTTGAAACTTTTGTTCTAATTTTATGTTATTAAGTAGAAAGAAATGAAATTTACTGTACTTTATGTGAAAGACTGATATTTCAGGAACTCGTATGATTATCTGCGGAAGGGTGCAAGGCATAATGGATTGCGATTGTTTTATCTTAAATTTACACTTTCTATGGATGATATTTTAATGGTTACTACATTGTTTATCCATCCATAGTATTATTTTTTAACTGTTAGATAAAAAATTAATGGTTTTAATTAATTCTACAATAATTATGGTAATTTAATATTATTACATTTAATGTTATTTAACATGATTATTCAGTGTAATCATTGAAAACTCATATATATATAATTCTTTCAAGGAAAATATAATACTTGCAAACTTTGCTGTGTTAGGAAATAGTATACCTATACTGTTTAGAATCACTCAAAAAGAAGGAAATTACAATTACAAAATCTATACCTCACCCCAACAAATAACCATAGCTGTTATATGTGATTGGAAACAAGGAAAATTACGAGTCAATCATATGTTTGCCAACAGAAGAAATTGGCAAGTGCATACAAGCACACTTAATACTTTTGGAATCATTTGCTGATCAGTTGAAACTGCAAGCTTCTGCAGCAAATCCCAACTTGGATTCCTTAGTATAATATATCACCCTTTGGTTTCTCTGCTGATAATTTGCTAGAATAGGGATCTCATCTTCGAAGGAGAGGCTAGCAAGAGCCAAACATACCTGAGATGCATCAGTCTTGACAAAGTAGAAAATCCCAGTTACATCTACATTTAGCTCGGCATCTCCCTCAAAATGCATAGTGATTGTAGGAATATCAACTTCTTGATATCCACTAAGGTTAAAGCAAGTATCCAAGATAGAAAAAGGCGGTGCAGAAGGAAACCCGGAAAATTGTTTCAGAAACTCTGCTTTCAGAACCCTGTAAATTGAAGGAGGAAGCCTGGTAATTACTGTCCCCGAGTCGATCAATATTCGGCCTTGACCAAAGCCTGGAGCTTGCAAAGCCATCCCACCGACGCTAATACCGGTGAGGTTGAGAAAGTAGAAGGTGGGTAACTGTGGATTGGAAATCATTTTTGTGTAAGAAATAGGAGTTGTGTTCTTGTAAACTGAAGAATTACCACCCAGAACTAAAGAACCTGAAGCCTCAGCTGCTGTATTTGGTAAACAATACGCAAAAACTCCTTGAAAAATCGCAGAAGTTTGTGAAACCAATGACAGATCACTCCTTCCTAATCCCATAAGACCTGAAGCCCCTCCAAAGAGACCTTCATTATTCCTACCACAGCCAAAAATGAAATTGCTGATAGGAGTAGCTCCTAAATTAAGCTGCTCTCTGCCTAATTCGCCGCGAGTATAAGACCCATCGCCATAGTTAACAACATAGTTACAGGCTGGTGAATCACTCCCACAGACACCTGAATTCCCAGTTGCATATTGGAGAGATTGGCAAGTTGATGAGTTGCACAAAATTCTTTGGTACGAATGAGATTCTGATGGGTCGAAAAGAGGATCCTGTTGATTGTAACATAGTCTGCAAGGTTGGCATTGGACCCATGTTAAATCACTTCCTGTATCCACAATCACTGTCAGATTTCGACCCCCTAATTCAACTCTAACTATGTAATTTAATGTGTCAAGTCTTACACCAGAAACTAATGGGATTTCAGTATCCAGAGCATCCAAATTATTTCCAGAAATTATCTTTTTGATTCGAGATTGAAGTGACCTTACACGAAGATTGTCAAGAATCAATCTTTCTCTTAGGTTCTTGTTCCAATCACTAATCTGTCCTGAACAAAAATCACTGTGCTTCATTTCCAATATGGTTGCACCTTTCTCCCATTCTAAAATTCGAAACAAAATAAAAAAAAAATTTAATCACGAAAGCAATTTTTTTTTTTTTTCATAATTGATTTGATGCAGAAAAAGAATTAAAGTCTGCATGCAAGTCTTATATGTATGGCTAAGAGTATTAATTAATTTTGATGTTCAGTACCTAACCAAAAACAGTTAATTAATTACAAAAAGGAAATTATTTGAACGATAGTGAAGTACATAATTCAATAATAGCCTAAATATTGCAACCAAAAAAAGTAATAGCCTAAATATTGCAGTAAAAAGAAAAGTGAAGTCAAGGGCAGGCTTTTGTAAATAATATTCAATTTCAACCAAAAACAAAGCTAAAGGGAAAGTGAGGGAGACCAATGATGGTTTGTTTCCTTTAAAGGACGAAAGCAGTTGTTATGGATCCTAGCTAGAAAAAAACCGAAAAAAGAAAAGAAAAAGGAAACAAGTAGTAGATTAGAGATCCCAAAATGGAGAATAAAATAAAGAAGCAAAAAGGGAAGAAGAGACTTTGTATATATATATATATATATATATATATATTATCTTCTTTACTTTTTTTTTACCCTATTGTAGTACTCACTTGATTGCTGGGAAAGACAACTTGAATTATCACTGTTCCTCTGTTTCCATTGAAATTTTTGCAGGCTGAGGACTTTCTTCTGTAGAAAACTTTGAACACCAGTGGTAACAGTAAGAAGAATAACAATAAGAAAAAGAAGAGAGTGTTTTGCTTCCACCATTGTTGAGGACAATGAAGAGAGATAAGAAATGGTTTGTTAAAAAAAGCGAGAAGAAGAATAAAAAAAATAAAAATCTGGGTATGTATGTGGGCAGAGAAAGAGAGGGAGAGGGAGATTCTTGGGAGTTGGAGTTTGGCAAGAGAACAAAAGAGGAAGGGCTGGCTTAAGGACCCACCGGTGCATTACAAATTATTGGGGATTCACGTGCACATACTTGAGCAGAGAAGTAGAAAAGAAAAAAAAAATGAAAAAGAAGATAACAGAGAGTTCGTACTTATTTTGTAGGTATTAGAAATAGGAGGGGTGGGGGGTGGGCTGCCCTATTCAACTCCTTGATAGACATTATCATTATCAATTCACATACATATGGAGCTTGAATAATTTGTCGAAAAAATATCATCCAAAAATATGTTCATGGTATGTATATATATACATATAAAGTAGTATTAATGCATATGTTTAATTTGTGGGTTTAGGAAATGACTCATCCCAAAAAAAAATTATAATAAATATTCTATTAGCTCTAGAGTTTATACTCTTTATCGTAAATCAAAGATGATACTATAATTAAAGTTCATTGATTCACTTGGGAATAGTGGGAGGTGTTGATATATATATATATATATATATATATATATATATATATATATATATATATATATATATATATATATATATATATATATATGAAAATGAAGTAGTGTTTTACAATGATTTCATTGGTTTTTATAAGGGATTCGTCGCAACTTTTATATATATATATATGAAAGAGTTTTCAATAATTACAATTTATGGTGTGAGAATGGTAGAGGAACATATTAAGGCATGATGTGTATTTGATATTGTCCCTTTCTATAATGAGACTTTTGCATATATGTCATTTATATTCCACATATTTTTCATTATATATATATTCCAATGTTAATGCTACTTATAACAAGATAACTATCAGGCTTTCTTTTCTTTTCTTTTTTTTCTCTAAAGCTTTTTTTAGCTATTTGATTGATATTTCTTCAAAATTGTCATAATTCATCTCAAACCAACTCTTAATAACCTTGCCATTATTGGATGTGTATGTATATTTTAGACATACAAGCTAATTTTTATATATATTGAAATTATACTTGATTATTAAAAGCGTGATCTTATCTAATATCCATTTTTTCTTTCGTCATATTTTTTACTTAGAGATCCAATTTATGACTAATCAAATCAATAAGAGATTGTTATATAGATTATTTATTTAAAATTAGATATTAAAAAAAAAAAGAAAAATACCAAATGACCTAAAAAATATTGTGATAGGGCTAGGTTAGAAGCCCATAAATGATGATCCTTTGCCAAAAGAGCAGAAACATTCGATGAGCCAATTACCGGAAAAGTGAAATATTGGGTTAATATCCTCACTATGCTGGCCCATAAATTCCAATTGCAGCCCATTGAGGCCATTATATTTGCCCACTGCTCAGGTGGGCATTGCAATTCGCATCCATCATTTAGTAATGTAATATCTATCATCGCGCTATTCCTTCAACAATCAAATAAGTTATATAAATAGTGAGAATTATTTTATTTATAATTTTGTTTAAAAATTTTGTATATATACTCTTGTTTACCCTACATTAAAAAAATAGTTACTAAAATAGATCGTGACAGATTATTGTAAAGTAAAAATTAAAATTCTCGATCGACTTGAATTTTTAGCCAGTAATTTTTTTATCGATAAAATCAATTACAAAAAATACTAATTACTAATTAATTATTTTTATATAAACGACATTGTATAATTGCATTATTCCAATTTCATGAACCATAAAATCTACGTGATTTTTATCATTTATGACATGTTTAGCATGCTAAAAAAATAAGATTTCACGAAATCTCATCTATTTATATATTGATATTTTGGAATTCTAATATTTCTATTTGTTTGGTATGTTCATGTAATAAAAACTAAAATTTTATTTTATATTCGGTTTAATTTTATTGAGAATGTTTTTGAGAATATAAAATATTTTATTTAAAAAAATATAAAAAATTCAAATGTCAAACAAATTTGAGATATTTTAAATATTTATACAGAAATTAGAATCTTATTTTTTAATATTTTAGCTATTAAACTTAAATTTAGAATAAGAATCTCATTTTTATTCCATATTTTAGGATATATATTAAGCTAAGTATTCATTTAATGGGAATAATATGTCAATTTTTTTCTGGTCCTTATTCACAAAATTATACAAAATGTTTTCTTATTCAGATTAATTTTCCAATTCACTTTCAATTTTTTCCTGTTTAAATTATAATCGACAAAGGAAGGAGATTATAATTTTGATTTTATTTGGCTGAACTTATTTTCTTATTTAGATTAAGATTCTAATTATTAGTCATATTTTCTATGTAAACGCTTAGCTGTGTAATTCTATATCAATATCTTTTACAAATTAATCAATAATTTTATTTTTATTTATCTTTTCTCTTATATTATTCCTTTTCTATTCCAATTTTGTAATTTATTTTTATTTTTATTACTGCAATACTAAAAAAAAATATAACAATATATTAATTAGAAATATATCAAAATGTAGAAAAAGAAAAGAGGAGAGAGCAGCTCTTTCTCCAAAAAGACAGAGTGTAGAGGCGAGGGAAAGCAAAGCCGTGCCTGCCTTAGTAGTTAGTGCCATGTTTGAACAGTCAGAAAAAAAAAAAAGCAAACAAAAGCCAAGTCGGAAACTTTATCCACAACCGCATCTCAATTTTAGCATCCTATTTTTTCTCAATAAAATAAATTGCATACGTGTCGACTCCACACCATCTGTGATTCTTCCACGTTTCATCTCCGTCCAATCACAGCCGCTTCCTTTTTAAGGTATACATCCAAAATGCCGACAACGACATCTCCTCCCATATGCCGAAGTTTCACGAACTAGGTCCCACTTTTTTATCCAAATGTATCCATCACCTCTGGCACGTGTCTTCTTAATATTTTGACACGATGCACAAAATGCCATTATAGCTTAAGTCACCTCGGCCCCATCAATCTGAAATGACAAAAATACCACTTCGGTGACTTGACGTCGTTCACGATATTAAGGGTCTTTTAGTAACTATGGTTCTCGCTGGCTGAGGTCATGAACACGTAATCAGTCACGTGACAGCCGCCTTTGCATAATTTGTATACAAAAATAAGAAAATATTAAAAAAATGGGAAAATAAAATAGAGTAGCGTCCAGGAGAAGGCCATTGTAATCACGCAGAGTGGAGAGGGAAAGTGGTGCGATATTTTTCTGAGATTCTGGAATCGAAGATTTTGACTGAGTTAACTCACCCGAGTTCAACTGAGAAGAAGTTAGTTAACAATGGTTCAGCTAATGAGCAAGTCTTCTAGCTCCAAGAAATCTGTGGTAAAACTTGAAGATGAGGATTCTTTGGAGGATCAGCTCTGTCCGCCTCACAAACGCTGCAAAATGTTAGAGGTATCGATTTTCTTATTGTCCAAACAGAAACCAGTTTCTTTTACTTTATTCCTTAATCATTAGTAGTTTTTTTTTTTTTTTACCATGATTAACTTCTGTTGCAGATGATCCCCACCGCTTCTTTGCTTTCTAATCCACTGGATGAGCCAAGCCCTCTCGGTTTGCGTCTCAAGAAGAGTCCGTCGTTTTTGGATTTAATTCAAATGAAGCTTTCTCAAGGAAACAATACGAAGAAGGATCGAAAGGGTACTGGTAGTAATAATCCTGCTGCCGCTGTTACTTCTACTCCTGATAAGCTAAAGGCTTCGAATTTTCCTGCTTCGCTTCTAAAAATTGGGAACTGGGAGGTATTTGCGCAATAACTTAATCTATATGATAGGTTTTTTTTTCCGTCTTTCTTGCATAAGTTTGACTAAAGTTTTACTTTGGGTTTGCAGTATAAATCGAGATACGAGGGGGTCTTGGTGGCAAAATGTTATTTTGCGAAGCATAAGCTAGTATGGGAGGTGCTTGATGGTGGTCTTAAGAACAAGATAGAAATTCAGTGGTCGGATATTGTAGCTATCAAGGCTAATTTCCCTGATGATGGACCCGAAGCCTTGGACGTTTTGGTATATATTTTTCTCTCTTAATTGAGTTGCCTAAATTGATGGTTGTGATGATGGAGGGATTCTTGTGTTTGGTGCAGCTGGCTAGACAACCCCTTTTCTTTAGGGAAACCAATCCACAACCTAGGAAGCATACTCTGTGGCAGGCAACTTCAGATTTTACTGGTGGAGAAGCCAGCATACACAGGTAGTTTTTATTTGTATGAATTTCTAATTCTTTTTTTAACTTTTCCCTCCCTTTTTCTCCTTTTGAGAGGTTGAAAATAAGGGAATGAATGGACCTTTCCTCTTGCTAAGCCATTTAGTATTAGTTTTGACTTGAGCACGGGCATTTCCTTTAATTTTTCCTTATTGTTGCTGTTGGAGTATGACAGCTCTAGTCTCAATTGAATTGGAGAAGTGAATATCAAATTAAGAAACAGAACTTGTTTCTAAAATGACTTTGGGTCATTTTGTTTATTTATCTCGCTTATAAGTTCCACTTTATCTCACCGATATGAGATTGATTTTTTCAACACCCCTCCAATTGAGAAATGGATTTGCATTGGAGGAATTGTTTCTAAAATGACTTTTCATGGGCCGTAAAGTCATTGGACTTTGATACCACTTGGACAATGACGGACCCAATTGAATTGGAGGAGTGAATATTAAATTGAGAAATGAAATTTCATTGAGAACTTATTTCTAAAATGGTTTGCAATTTTAGTTATTTGTCTCAGCTTATAAGTTGCTTCACTTTTTATTATTCCATCGAGGTGGGATTGATTTTCTTCAACAGTTACCTCATTGGTTTTACTCAAGAGTAAATTGAACTAGTTCAATTTAGATAGAGAGCAAAGAAAATATATGATAAATCCCATATCTAAATAGTAATTAATACCATTAAACTTCAGTCAAGGATAAACCCTTATCTAAATGCTTTTATCGTCTGAATTTGAATATTGTGCTGATGGTGTTACTTTTGCCATAGGCGACATCTTCTGCAATGCCAACAGGGCTTCTTAGGCAAGCATTTTGAAAAACTTATTCACTGTGATCCCCGTCTCAACTTTCTTAGTCAGCAGCCGGAAATTTTGATGGAATCCCCATATTTTGAGCAAAGGTTTAATCAATTTAGTGACTTAAATGAACCAACGGAGGTGCCTATTCCTAAGGTTGAGGAGAGAACTGTTTTCTTTGCTTTAGATGATGCAGCATCACCATCTGGAGTCCTTTCATCTTCGATGAATGGTGAACACCAAGTTTTCCTTGGCAGGACTGCAGAAAGTGTTTCTCAGGAAACTCCATCTAGCTCAGGTAAAATAGTCCTAAAACTGATAACACTGTTGATGATGATGGTTATTAGTAATTCTGCATTAGTTTCTTTATTTTACCCAAAAACTACTCTTGCTTGAACTGGAAACTGCATGAAAAGGACATCCCCTTTCAGTGCAAGTGCCTACCCATTCGGTTTGAATTTTCTTCCTTGTAAAAAAGGGAAAAATATCAGCTTTATGAATTTGCAGTTTGTCAAGGACAAAGAACTTCGAGTTTATTGGTTACTAGGCCACACACCATCTGTGCAGGGGTGGTGGAAAGGGGACATATTTCACTTACCTAGTTTCAAACATGTTTATCTCAGCCCAACATACTGGAAATAATCATTTGTTCGTATTTCAGTTTATTATTGCAAAGGTAGAAGCCGTTAAATTTCATGTCTATGATAATCAAAATGATCATGGCTTTGAAGACTGGTGAAACTCTGTTGTTGTTTTTCCTGCAATAGCGATGTTATTCTTTGAAGTCAACCTAAAGCAGGGCATGATTTCTTATTTTGCTCATGGAATTATTTCTACATGGTAAATGCCACCTTACCTGTATTAATGCATTTCTCATTTTGTATTGATAGATACCTATGCAATTGAAGAAATCAAGAGCTTGAAAGCACATGGGTTGAAGATGCCATGCTATTGGGATCAAATTAAGGTGCCTGGATTTCATCCATCCATGTCGATGAGGGACCTCGTGAACCACATTGGACAATGCATTTCAGAACAGATGACCTCAGGAGATCCTACTATTTCTGATGGCAACCCAAAGAACATTGACATTCTGGAAGAGATTACTCAGTACTTGCTTAGTGACTCCCAACTTACATTGGCATCGGATGAGCAGTCCCTCATGTCAAGGATCGATTCTCTTTGCTGCGTACTACAGAAGGATCCAGGATCAGTAAGAAACTTGCAGGCTAAAGAGCAGCATTGATCTCGAAGTAGATGGTGATGGGAGAATAGGTGAAACTAAACCCATCAATGCAGCAGATCCCTGCCAGAATCCATTTCTAGAGGGAAAACGGGAGCCTGAGGATCAATCTGTAATGGGAGAACAGGTGAAAAACTAAACCCATCAATGCAGCAGATCCTTGCCACTGTAGAGGGAAATCGGGAGCCTGAGGATCAATCCAATAATGTTTCCAGCTTCAAGCAGGCACCAGTTATGTCAAGGAAGGATTCAGTTGGGGAGCTGCTGCTAAATCTTCCAAGGATTGCTTCTCTTCTACAATTTTTGTTCAACATGTAGTGAGATTTTGATCATGATGGGAAAAGAATGCCTCTGCCTCTTTCAACTTATCTTTGATGGGAATTCTCTCCTTGATATGTAAATATTGTGCTTCTCAGTTTAGTTTTTGTAAATAATAGAAGCTTGGGGAGAATGATCCTTGTATGTTCATACCTGCAAGTTGATATTGAGCGTTAAGGTATTAAACTGCATGTAGCATATCCCTCTATATAATGGTTTACTAGTTTCTGCCCTTTGCTCTGACATGTAGATGGGAAGTAAAAGGAATGACATACGATAAAAAAAAGAGAATTATTGGATATTGTTAGCCAAGTGGCATTATAAGAGAAATAAAATAGGTTTTGTTCAAAAATAAATAAAAGAACTTAACACGGTTATGTACCTCTTAATACAATACGAATTCCGAGATTCAATTACAAACAACAGCAATCAAGCAGGAACTACTACCATCTTCAACAAACTACCATATAAAAAGACTAGTGTATATATTCACGTATGACTTCTTTTTTCCTTCCAACTTTTCAAGCAAACCTTCAAATACTACTTTATGGTTCCTCAGGGCCTTCATCCCCAGCACCTTCGTCTCCCAGTTGTTCATTTTCCTGTAGCATGTTCATCAGCATAGATATTTGGTCTTGCAGCATAGCATTTTCTCTCTCTACCTCAGCACGTTTACTTCGTTCTTGCAGAAGTTGGAGTTGCAGGTGCTCCAAACACCTCGCATCCTCTTCCAACTGCTCATTTAGGCCACCAATTTCTCGGTCCTGCAAGAGAAATACTCAATGGAAGTCGTGCATTCCATGCGTATAACCATAAAATCTGTGCGTAGGAGAGAGAAGGTTAGAACAGATACCTTTCTGTTCATTTCCTGAACAGCGATCCTTCTCATACTTTCGACAACGTCTACATTAACAAGCTTGCGCTTTTTTCCTATCAGCCAACCCTTGGGATAGCTGGCTGCATCGAAGTCTGGCGGAGGGAGTAGAGATTCAGCTGATGTTCGTCGGCCATTGATATTTTTTACAGGTTCCAATGGTTGAAAGAGAGCCTTTCGCCTCTCGGAAAACTCCAGGATTGCATCCGGCTCTTGCAGCATCTTTTCATCATTGGGAGATTCTTCCTGTTCGTTGGGTGTTTTATTAGCAGTTTCGTTTGTTACCTTGTCTAAATTCCTCCCGCTAGCTGTTGGAAAGAAGTTATCATTCTTGTTCCAACAATTTTAGCGTCAAAAGGCAAATTGACACACATGATAGCATAACAAACATACATCCTATGGAGAAATCCAAACACATCCAACCCAAGAACTTATAATTTTTCCAAATGACATGCCAGATTGTTTGAATCACATACATGATATAAATTAGGGAGCACAGAGTTCAACAGTGGAGTGCTAAGGCCTACTGTGCAAACTTGCATGTTAAAATTGAAAGCAGAGGAAAAAGGTCAAAAGAGCAATCTAGGATAAACAGTTGAGGACCAAGTATGAAAATACGAACAGCCATTATTAATTTTGGCTAGCAGTTGGCCAGGCCACTAACAGACCATTTGAGGCCATAGACCGTTTCATGACTTTTTTTCATGCACCAGACTAATGATAGACTACCACTTAACCAAAACGGTTATTGATTTATATATGTGATATTTTATCACTGGTTTGATCTATAAAAAAAAAAGAAAATTTATGGACTAGATCTAGATCTAGACAAGTAATTTCCTTTTATTTTAGCCTCAAAATTTTGCCAAATCCATTAAATATTGATTACATTCCATGCCCCTTGAAAAGAGTTAATTAGAATTCTTAAAAATGATTAGCCTAAATAAGTTTATAACAGATTTATTTTGATGGTCACTGTTGAGTCAACATATGCCAAACCGAAGCCCATAATGGCTATTTTTAAGTATTTAGAGGAGAGGGATTTTGAACTCCTGATACTTGAATATTAAACTTAGTTCTGCTTTGAGTGGAGCCATGGACACTGCCCAAAGGGTACCCATATATATCATATATTAAAAAAAAAAAAACTTTTCTCCATATGATTGAAATAGATATCAACTTATGATGGAGAGAGCATGCCTACCACACAATAATTCATTTCAAATACATGTAAAAGAAACGAAAACAAGAAACACGCAAAAATATTAAATGAGAAAAAAAAGAAATGAAATATAGAAATAAGAAATAATAATAATAATAATAAAAAAGGAAGTTAAAATGATGGCAATTATAACAAGAAAGAGGGAGTGACTGCTAAGCTAGCCTAACTGCCTAACCACAAAATTAACGTAGCAGCTAAGTAACAGGCTAACGGCAAGTCATAACACTGTTAACAGGCTAACCGTAAGTCCTACCTCAGTAACTCCTAAGTCATAATGCTGCTTTCTCTCTAACCAAACAAACGTCAAAGCTATGTATTTATCCTAAATTTTGTTGAGACAGAGAAATCACAAATTAGAAAAATGTTCCAATTATTTTTTTAAAAAAATAGTATTACTTTTATTTCCAGTTAGACTCCACAAAAGAACCAAGAAATGGGTAAAATTGAGCTATTTTAACAGAGATCTTTGGCAGCTACACCGTAGACATTAAAGAAGTTGAGTAATATCAATATCCCAGATATGGGTTTGCAAGATATAGTCTTATAACAAGCAAATATCACAAAAACCAGACACAATCCAACACTTTCTTTCCATTTTTCTCTGCTGTAATGTTTCTTATTAGGCAAACAAAGTTGAAAAAAAAAATAATTATTATAAGGAGTACTACCTGATCTCCTTCGAGATTTCCAAAAGATCTTGGGTGTAGAGACTGGAGAGAACCCATCCAAAAACCCATCCTTTTTATGCTCTTTTTCTTTTTCCATTCGAGAGAAATTTAACTTGAAATTTCAAGAATTGAACACATAGAAAAAGGGTCTCCCCTTTCTTGTGGAGAGGGAAAGAAATTAAGAAAGGAAAAAAAATTAAAAATCTAGAAGAAGAATGTGTTTCTTGCAGCCTTTTTTCCTTTTCTTGTATTTTTGGGTTTTTTATTTGAACTGAAAGGAAAGAAAGGATAATTCTTTATTTGTTGGTGTTATTTGTTATCGGTGATATTTGTTGGTAACTGGGGGTCTCAAGAACAAGAACAACTAATGACGGGACCATCAAGGTTGTTCTTGATTTCAACGGTTGGGATTTAGCGTTTGGGTGAGAGATTTTAAACAAGCAGTTGTCTATGTGGGTCCCTGAACCCTGTGGCTTTTCACGTCAACTTCTTTTATTTCATTCTTTTAATAGTCCTTTATTTGCTTGTAATTTTTTTTTTTGATTGCTTGTAATTTTGTTTGTATGGCTCTCTGTTTTTCACTGCTGAAATAAGCATTATAGATGTTTACAAATTTATTGAATTGACCACAACGTCTGCATGAGATGATATATATCACTTACAGCTTAACTTAATTATAGATATGGAAATATTTTAAAATTTAATTATAGGTATCAAATTTAATTATTGAGTATATGATTATTTTAAAATTTATGAAAAATTATTTTGTTACTTTTGAGATTTATTTAATACAAATATAATTAGTTTTAGTTTATAATCTTAATTTACTCACTGAAAATACATATTTTCTAATTAAAAAAATATATTGAATTGCACACAAACTAGAAAGTGAAGAAAAAAAAAAGATAAATATTTATGTGGTTGGAGTGATAATATCTACTATCATTAGCTACATGAATCAAATATAATTCACCTTCAAAACTAATAAAAATTAAAAAATTTATTATTTTTAAAATGAATCAAAATCACATAATTTAATTAGTTAAATAAATAAATAAAAAAAATAGGCCAATGCAACCCACATAAGGTTAGTGTTGGATTCCGGCATCAACACAAATCTTTTTTTTTTTTCTCACTTTTAGGTTGAATCGAGTTGCAATTTGAATCTACATCAACAATATATAATTTTGTGCAACTCATTTTTTAATGCCATAAATAGGCTATAGAGCAGAAAATAATTTTTTTTTTTTTAATTTTTGAAAGGAGCAAACTTTCTTGGGTCAAAAAAAAAAAACCTTTATTGGGGTTGAGATTCTCTCTCAAGTTTTCAATGCCTCGAACATCATTGGGCTGGCCGGGGACTTTTAGTATGCATAGTTTGCTTTCAGGATCATTATGTTTGAGCACTTTATCATTGGAAGCAAACTCCTATTGCTAAAAATTATACATAAATTTAAATTATATAGATATCTCTTTGTAAGAATCAAAAATATATTTATAAAAAAATTTTAAAAATAAAAAAATTTAAATTATAAAGATATCTCTTTGTATTAACTTTTTCTTCAATAATAAGTGAACAGCTTATATAACAATAAAATAGAAAATGCTGTCGAACTATATAAATAAAGTAGAAATAAAGTTTATTTAATTTTTATGTTAAATATTTTTTGTATGAAGAAAACTTTTAATCTGAATTTTTTCGTTGCTTTGATTAAAGTTTACGCTCACATTTTTTACAAATTTCAAAATAATTTTGACATCACCGAATCAAAATTTACCAATAATCCTCGAGGTCAATCTCCATTGGAGCGTGTTATCATAGCTCAAACCTCCAAGAGGAATTTTTTTTTTCCTGTGTCTTCTATATCTTTCTTTCTAGTTGGAAATTCTTCTTCTTCTCCTTCTTCATCTTCTTCTTCTTCCCCTGAGTTGGCTGGATAAATTGGAAATGGAGAAGGAGATTAGGCCAGTCTGGCATGACAATTAGCTGATCAATACTTATGTCCAACTTAAGGAGTCAAAGTTGTACAGACAAGTGAGCAATCCTTTGTTTCCTATTTAAAATCGATTTGATCCGTAAATTCATAGGCTGATCTCATCTTTTATTTTTTATTTTTATTGTATGTTCTCCTTCATCTTTCAACATTCCAAATTCAAATTCCATTTCTCCCTAACATATTTCAATTTTTTATTTTTTAAGGTCTTATCTGATCTTCAATCTCCTATATATGATCATTAAATTATTCAATGTACTATGAGGTTTTTTGTTTTCTAATTTTTTTTAAAAAAAATGCTAAACTGCAATTATTATTATTATTATTATTATTTTGTTCTTATGAGGTAAAGGAGAGAGAAGCAAAGTCCCTAATGCCGCTCTCGCTTTTATTAATTTATTTGCTGCATTGTTGGGTAGGCCATAAGTCAATGGCATGTTAAGAACATGCTTAAAATTATTATGTTGTAGGTATGTAGATTAAACACAAAGTTATAGTTTTAAATTATGGCAGTTGCCTTCATTTACTAGTTCTTCTTCTAAGTTATTTAGATAGAGCTACAACATCTGTTAAATTAAATCAATTTTGCCTTAAGGAAGAAAAGAAAATGAAAAATTATTATAATCATTTTTGCTTTAGAGTTTTAATTAGTGTAAGTGCAATGGATTCTAGGAAATGAATTTTGATCGAGCAATTTGAATAAAATAATATTAAGATATATGATTTAAACAACTTTGAAAATTACTGAAATTACTATGTTAATATTTAAAAATAACCTAGATGATATTCAGTCTAATATTTCTCATACAATTTTTTTGTTATATAGACACTTGAATTTGATTAATACATGTACTTATTTATTTTTATAAGGAATAGAGATAGGCATAGCCCTTAATTGGGGGATATTTAGGGATTGCTCCATTACTCTGATAGCAGTCCCTCATCCAAATTCTGTTCAGAGTCAACATAGGAAACACATGAAAAGAATTCAATCCCATAATTGATAAAAAAAAAATCCTTAATATAGCATTAGTGGCTTTAGAATTAACATCCAATTGAAAATGGGATGTATCATATTTGTGTAGTTGTATCAACTACTCTTCTATACACCTTACAATGGCAAATCTGTTAACTGGACTGCTAATACTATATACAGTTGGTATTTAGCTGTACTTGATTTAGTCAATCTATAAGATTTTCATTTTCCCCCTCCTATCCTGATTTATAAGTACAAAAAAAAAAGGGAGAACAACAAAGCTAGATCTTTCCATCCAAGGAACAAGGGATACATGGAGGATTTCCAGCTCGATCATCAGGAGCGATGCGCAGCAAACAAGAAGAATGAAAGTAGTGCCCACATGGCAAGACAGAAGAAGTAGGTAATAGATTCTCTGCCTGGTGCACAGGCCCTTCTGGTGTATATGAGAGATCCCTCTTGCATATAGGACACTGAAATCCACTTGGAGTTATAACCTCGTCTGCAAGGGAAAAAAGTTTACCATTACCACTTGTTTTCTGGATATTTTAATCCACCATGTAATTGTTGATATCACTAATGGCCATGCGCCTTATCAACAAGTCTGATATAATTTTAATGTAAGAAAGAAAATAGAGGGAAAAAAAAAAGGAAAAAAAAGGGGAAAACACAAGAATGCCTCTGTAGTCATTTTGCCTATCGTCCACATTCGGTTAAATGCGCTCCAAGCAAAATCATGCTGAAGCAGTCCCACATTTGCCGGGAGCTGGCCCAGCCAAATGACAACATATTTTTCCAATAAAACCAGGGTATACAGGGCACAGAAATTTTTTTTGCTAGTGGCCCAGAGAGGCTTGAGTGAATTTACCACTAAAACATGTATCAGTGCAAAGGAAATTATATTTTGACTAGGCATGTGTGCTAGCAATTTATTGATTTGGCAGAACGGAAAGCACATAGAACAACTCACATCGTACTGCCACAAAGGATGAGAAAATTTAATGAACAAGTACTTTGAATGTCTCAAGAAAATAACATATATTTGAAGGAAGAAACATTGTAAACATCATTAGGTAGTCTAAGCTAAAAGCAAGTTCCAGTAGGTGTCAGCTAAATGGATCTTAGACATTCAAAAAATTTTGTCACAAACAACATTTGATGAAGGAAGCTTTTAGTTACCTTGCCACTTTATATGGTGAGATGGAGAATCTCTGGGCAAAGATGGAAGACGAACTGAAGTCTGGGCTATGGGTCGGTGAGAACGGACATTCTGCGGTACTTGTGGGCTTGAAGAATCAATTTTAGTTGGAGGTGCATGAGGTAGTGTAATTCTGTTCAATGTTGGAGTAGACAGACTGAAAGGTATAATTGATCTGGTCTTTCTCCGAACAGTTGCATGAGCATTGGGTGGAGATATGGTAGCACCCCTTTTAAGAGATGGTCCAGAAAGAACACTGGATGACTGAGATGGAAAATTTACTTCTGCAGTCTCTTGATCTGTAAGTAGAAAAATTGAAACTAATAATCGAATATAAACAATGCACTAAAACTAACATTTGAATGCAGCAATAGTGTTGTAGGTACCAGTAGTATGAGCCAGTGCAAGCATACTTTTTGAAGGTTTTCCAGCTATTGAGGCTTGAGATTGATCATGAATACCTGCCAGCAATCATCAATAGACATTACCATTGAAACCAGATAATGAACTGTAGGCAACCAAAGCCAAATTTATGTCCTGAACTTGACACTGCAGTCATGATTGAGATGGGGAGTTTTGCAGTGTTATTCATATATTTGCTTTCTTGGTTATAAAGTTCCACTACTACTGCATTCCAGCTATTATGATTGAGGTTTCAATAAGACTAAAACATTCTGAGTTGGTGACTCCAATTGCAGCCTTACATAATCAATTAATAATTATCCCAGAGGAGACTTGAATCTAGTAAAATTAGAAATAAGTTTTCTGATAGAGACAAGAGTCGAAAATGCAATGCAGTTGCAACATACGAGGGATACCCTTGCTAGCTGGCTGAACTCTAACATTGTTGGAAAATGGACTACCTTCAGTAGCTTGAGCAGCAGAAACTGTATTAGCTTGGACAGGCTGACCTGCTAAAGACATTTAAACGCAACTAAGTTAACAAGGAATTATCAAACTTTAAAAATGGATTGGTTTGGATCCCATGGATGCCAACATTGAAACAATAGCTCAAAAAAATCCTTCACAAAGAAAAAAGAAAGAGAACACATTAACTAATACTTCCTTTAAGAAATAACAAACAAGCACTATTGCATTATCTTTCAACCAACATGTTAATCTTATTAGTACTCTTTAAGAAAGTCATCTAATGATTCATAATTTCTTAACTTATATTATAGATAGGAACACCCAATTTTATTTTCTCAAAAACCCATTAACTTGTTTCCACCATGTGTATATTAAAAATATTTATAGTTCCTTCTTTTCAATTCTGCTAAAGAATGATTTGAATGATTTGTATTAAAGTACAACACAAAATAAATGGCTACTAAAAGTCTGCCACAAAACAGAGTTGAATGGAAGAAAATGGATCATTATGACCAATTACAAATAATTTTGGATTTGAGGATGAGTTCAGCTCAGTTAAAAGTATCAGTTTCACAAAGAACATAGTTGAATGCAAGGGACAAACGAGTTCTTAAAATTTTATGCAAAATAATTTCCACTGAATTAAGATCATCAAAAAATTCAGATCATTGCTATTTCTAGTCCTAGTTGGACTTGGATTCTTAAATAAGACTGCTAATAGATTCTCAAATAGTATGAAATTGTACTTTTTCCTAGACAGATCGCTAAATATAAGACCCAAGTTTAAAATGTTCACCAAGATCATAATTAATGAGAACTAAAGATTAATAATAACACTAGAACATCCTTTATCCTTCTCCACATCAGAATATTCGGCACACTACAAATAATACATGAAATACAACACCTCAAGCAAGGAGACACAAGCTCTACCATACCCTTTCCGCAGAGAACCATACAAATATAAAATAAAATGTAATATTGCTTCTGATTTCTAAAGAATAGATATGTAGGTGTTCACTTGTATCCTTTCTTAACCATGATTTGGACTCATCCACTCTTAGCTAAATATTGTTTACCCTAAAATAGAATGTTAAACTGAGACACTCTTTCTCTGGTATATTATAATTACCTAAAAATAAGAATGTTGCGCAACACTAAATAAAATGAAATAAATTTCAGATTTATACCAATATTAGCACTCTTGGACAGATATCAAATGGCATCTTAGGGAACATTGAACCACTATTTGCTTCTGCTGTTCAATGTGCATCAAACAACAAAGTTAAAGAAAAGATTGCTGATTGGTAAGAGATTATATAAAAGCTTAATTTTGTAGTCAACTTATATCTCAGTGTGTTATTTACTTATTTCATGATCTTATAACTTTGAATTTCCAACTTGTAGGCTCCTGTTCAACTTGCAACAGTATAGTGATTTTGGGGGATTGGCGCTTACTGTCGAAATCCTTTTTCTTTCTTACCATCTCTAATTCAATATTGACTTTGTTGCTTTGGGATGTTATTGTTATTCATACACAGGGGAAGAATGTGTTGAAAATATCAGCTTCTAAATTAATTTTTAATTGAACTTAATTCCGAATTAATTGGATTTCAATTGATTTCCAAGTTTTAAATTCAAAATTTTCCATTGAAACACTATGATTTATAGAAATAAAAGTAGGTTAAGAAATGAGAAGTTTATTTGAAAAAATAATGCAGGGGCCAAACACTTATTCTATTGTGGGTCTCTAAGTATGATGCTTGAGGTAGAATACCTTTTTCATTATAAAATTGTGGCATATTAAGCTCATTAGGAATACACTTGATTTTCTTACAAAATTTATTAGAAATAAAAGGACAAAATATTTTGTTATTAGAAATAAAAGGAAAAAATGTCTTGTGACGAAATTCTAATTATTTTATATTATCAAAAGTTAAATGATCATGTACCTATCTCAACTCTAATTAATAATTACTCATACACTGCCAGTAGTCGTACAATTACCCATTTAATACTTTTTTTATTATTATCTCAAACTATATATAAACAAAAATATGAAATAATGAATAGATTACTAATCTAAACCCTCGTAATTAGATAACCAAATTAAATCCATTTATATTTTTTTACTATATAATGTAAGATACAGCACATAATTTCTTAATTATATCATAAGAAGGTAATCGTACATAAATAGAAAAAAAATTTAATATTAAGTTTAATTACAATGTAGGAAACTAAACAAATGTAATCTGATTTGAGTAATGAATACCTATAAACCTAAATCCGTACCATACCAAAACCAATCATGGATAATAAAACGAACTATTCATATCCATTCTATATATCATTAGCTAAACCGATTGAAAATTTGAATCGAGCATTTGATACCCATTTTCATCCACACGAAAAGATGAAGAGGGGTTACATAAGTTAAATGCGGGATGATATAAACAAAGACAAGTATAGCTCTGTAAATGAATCAAACCACTCGAAATCTATTCAGATCTCAATTTGGAAAAGAATTTGTTTGAAATTGTTTATTATTGTTAACAAATTGAACATGAATTTAGATCTAAATTCTAACTTAATATTTTTGGTTTATTAAGTCGCGAACACATTCATTTAAGAGTTTATTAACATATTTGTTTAAAAACTCACAAATGTATTTATTTACAAGTTCATAAATATGTTCGTTTAAAATTCATCTATATTATATTTTATTATCGAGCTCAAATTAGGCATTTTGTCATTATTAGTTAACAAGTCGAACTCAAACGAACCGAACTTAAGTTAAACTCGTTAAACATAATGAACGAATTTTTTACGAAATGAGCTTAAACTATTCTCAAGCTTAATAATTTTAAAACAAGATAAATTCAAGTATATAACAAATTTAAACGAGTCAAATTTGAACTTAGTTATGGTGGTTGATAACCCTAAACAAGTATTCATCAAGTTGGGGTAAAAATACCGTTAAATAAGAAACAAAAACAATTCTCATTTTCAATTCCATTTATGCAGATAGTGACTACTCCAGAGGCTTGGGGGAAATAAACAGAATATTTCTTAATTTATGGTAGTTAGAAAAATTATTTCCGTAGTTTTTGACATAATTTCATGTTTTGGATAATTTGGAAAAGTATTTTTTTAATTTAGAGCAATTTTATTGATGTGTCAGATGCGCTAATTAAAATTTAATTATTGAAGTGGGCATAACAATTTTTTTTAATTATTTTATATTGCAAGTAAAAATATCTTTTACCCATAAGTTAGTGCTATTAAGCCAAGCGTAATCATTTGTACGAGTATTGGTGTTTCTCAAGTGCATAAATGTCTGTAACATTCTACTAATTAATATTTTGTTGTGCTCTATTTTCATCTCTGTACAAGAACAATATCGAATGTCACGTTTTATACAAAAAAAAAAAATCACAAAATTTATTGCACCAGTTTAACTCACGCATAGAGCTAGTATACTTATTGAATTAATGCACTGAGCTTTGAATTGAACATTTGACCAAAAAACAACTCTAAATTCGGAATTTTATTCAAAACTTCTAAACTGGTAATTTTTTTCCCACACCACTAAACCGAGAAATATCCTGAAATAAATGAATTGTGTAATAGCTTCCACAGATGTAGCAGTAGCACTTCACAAATAAAATCTGCCCAACAATAGCCAATTGGTAGCCAAGAGATTATGCATCAATTTCCCATGGCCAAATCAGCTTACACGATTCTGAGAAGAAAACCAAATTTATATCATCCCAAAGAGAAATTACTAGCACCCACCACTGATAAAATATGACAAATAAGACGGAACAATTGAGGTAGTATCAAAATGTTAGGATGCGTACCTGTAATCTAGTCCAGCCCAATAGGCCAATGGTCACCATACCAAAAATAAAAAATAAAAAAAATGATACCCATTTGGTGCCTCCTCAAGTTGAGATGAGATCAAGAATGGCATCTTGTCTCAAATAAATTTCCCATATAATTCTCTTCAAGGGCGCCTACCTGATTCTCTTGGTGATCTAAAGAACCTCGAGTCCTTTGATGTTTCAGGAAATCATCTCTCCACAACGATCGCAGGAAGCCTCAATGAAATTCCCACCCTCACTTATTTGAATCGTTCTTTCAACAACTTTGAAGGACCAATTTCTTTCCAGTCAAAATATGTCATTTGTAGGCAACTTAGATCTTTGCAGTGCAATTTCTGCCATGCCCATTTGCTCTCTGAAAAGTCACTGGCAATTTTCACGTATGTTCTTGATTATTTTTGTCATAGTCATATTTGTATCAGCATTTTTATCAACAATATGTTATGTGATTGGAATCCGCCACCTCAAGCTAATGGTTTCCTCTCGACAATCACTTAAAACGAGAAAACTATATATGAACCTAGCAACTCTAGAATTGATCCACACCATTCCAAGAATCGCATATCGAGAACTTTCAGAAGCCACTGAAGGATTTGATGAACAGAGACTAATTGGTACACGTAGTTATGGACGTGTTTGCAAGGGAATTCTTCCAGATTGGACTCCCATAGCTATAAAGGTACTACAACTGCAAACTGGAAATTCTACGAAGAAATTTAACAGAAAATGACAAGTGTTGAAGAGAATTCGACCCAGAAACTAGATAAGGATTATAACAACATGTAGTCTGCCTGATTTTAAGGCTCTCGTTCTTCCTTATATTGCAAATGGAAGCTTGGATAGCCATCTCTATTCTCTACCCAAATACACGACTAGGTTTAGCTTTTGGCTCTCCAGATGGTGAACATTTACAGTGATGTAGCTGAAGGGATGGCCTATCTACATCACCATTCCATTGTTAAAGTCATACATTGTGATCTAAAACCAAGCAACATTCTTCCCAATAATGCCATGACAGCTCTGGCTTCTGACTTTGGTATTGCCAGGTTGATTTTGACAGTTGGGGGTGGAAATGGTGGGGTGGTTGAGAATATGGGGAACTCTACTGCAAAGTTGTTATGTGGATCTATTGGATACATCTCACCACATACCAATTCCTCGTTTGCTTTTGCATCTGTTGACGAGTAAAACACCAAATTAAAAAGCGCATACATTAAGACTGCAATTAATACTCATTTGGACAAATACTTGAAGGAAACACCATTATCTTTTCTATAAGAGAAAACAACTACCTTGATTTTTTCTCTTTTTTTTTCCTTAATTTATTGGCCTAATTACACTCATTTTGCATGAAAGATGATAAAACTTAAAAGAGCAAAGCCAATAAAATTCTAACCAATACAATAAGAAACATATTTCATCTCATCCAAGCTTTAATCCATGTACATGATGAGGTCTATTAAAATGGTTCCTTAATCACATTAGCATCTCAATATTTCCATGAAAAATATCAATTAATCTGATCAATTAGTATCTACATTTATTTGATTTCGTAATGAATCACAAAAGCTTGTGAGCTACCAATTGATACCAAACAATACCCGAATAATTTCCAATTCTATAATGTAGAGTATGGATTTGGATCAAGCACATCTACGAAAGAAGATGTTTACAGTTTTGGCATTGTGGTTCTCGAGATGGTGACTAGAAAAAGACCAGCATATGACATGTTTGTTGGTGGGCTAAACCTGCACAGTTGGGTGAAGAGTCACTACCATGGTAGAGTTGAACAAGTGATAGACTCCTCATTGGTTAGAGCTTCAAGAGATCAATCCTCTGAAGTAAAGATGATGTGGGAAGTTGCAATAGGAGAATTGATTGAGTTAGGTATTCTTTGCACTCAAGAGTCCCCATATACCAGGCCTACAATGTTTGATGCTGCTGGTGACCTGGATAGATTGAAGAGGTATCTCAGAGGGATGCAAGTACGACATTTGCATCTTTTCTAGGAATCTCATCATCCACCGTAGGTGATGACTAACACCTTGCCTATCTGTTATTTTGTTGTGCATATATTATGATGCCATTACTTCTCTGATTCAGGTTTTTTTTTCTTTTATTCAAGAAATATTTTTTTTGAACTCCCACCTTTTTAAATAGCCAAGATCGTTTATGTTTCATTTATTCAACCCACTCCAAACAATATGCATATGGAATATGCCTGTTTAATCGAGGTGAAATAGAAATGCATGAGAGAAATGAATATGCAATCACAAGAAAAATTCTTCTGCTTATTCCATGAACAGTGCGCAATAACGATTCTAGACTGACCACCGTCAACTGTAGTACATCAATTCAGTTTGTTTATTTAGTTTGGTTTTTGAAAATCTCAGTTTCCTTTAAAATTGACAAATCTAAATTTTGCAGCTTAATTTGGAGTTTTCTCCGCACCGAACTCTTACTATGTTTCTTTCTTGGCATATAGACCAAGAACTATGTGGATTGATGATGTTGTCTCTCAATCTATTCTAATATAAACAAGCAACTCACTGATTAAAGAAGACAGGTGCTTGACTATCTAATCGAATATGGGATGCTCTCAATGAGTTAGTAGCATACATCTGGAGCATTCCTGAATAAAACTCTCTACTCTTGCATTAAACATTAACTACAAACATATCTTACCATCTACACCGCAATTTTTCAGTCTATGTATCTCAGCGAATTTAGGAACCAAAATTACTTCTAAGGGAGAATATAAGAGTTACAAAACTCATCCATGGATTAAACCCTATAATCATTAGCAAACAAACAACTAGCATAAGAAAAAGTTGGACCACATAACCCGTCAATTTTGATTTCTAAGTCAAGCACAAGAACACCTGGCAAAAAAATTCAGTTAAATTCAACAGAAGATTGTCAATCAATAAAAGGTTTTAGCACACATTGCTTAGTGAAGAAAATAAATTTTTGAGGAAGCAATATATAGCGACAGGCAAGGGTTCATCGCTGAGGAATAAAGTGAGATAAATAAAAGTAGTAAAGTAATTCTTCGAACCCAATTCAGCCCGTAAAATTATTACCAACGAACAAATAGAAGTACTCGAACCATTCTAAACTGCTAATGTTAGCATAAATTTACAGAATAAAGAATATTAAATAGAATACCATTGTTTCTTTCCGATGAAGACAAGAATGAATAGGAGAAGAAGATACAATTCCTTTGAGCAAGAAAATAATTAATAGGCTTGGAATCAGCCTCCACTTTTGGGAATACGTAAGAATTGTACAGAAGCAGTGGTTCAAGCTTGAGAGTTAGCATGAGGCATCGAGTAGTTCCATATGAGAGGGCTAAAGATAAACTGTTATAAGGCCCGATTATGCTATACTTGAACAACTGTCCAATATCTATAGCCACCTTTAGCCCTATGGGCCATGGTCCATGCCTTCAATTTTTTTCTTGTTTAATCAGCTAATTGGAATTCCGCAAATTCATGATATATAGAATATTATTTGTTTAAATGTCGAAAAATTTTACTTTTTAAAATATATAAAAAATTAAATAAATGCACTCTTGTGAATGAAATTATATTTATAATTCAATACGAATTTATATCTATCATATAAAAATTAGCGAAAATTGTTAATATGCTTATCACTCATTACTCAGGCAATTGGTTAATCTCCCTGGGAGTGGCATCTTTAGTGCGTTTAGGTTATGTAACATTTTCAAATAATAAAATCTAAATTTTTTTAAATAAATTCAGTACGGGGATTGACTTCATATATTTCGAAAGTTGATTGTAGATTATTTTATTAATAAGTTTGGAATTGATACTTCTGATAGATCAGTTAATAAAGACGTAAATTAATCCAATCACACAAATATATATATATATATATAAATTCATTAATTATCAATAAAATAATTAAATACACATTAGATTTATAAACTAATTTAATCACGATAAAACATGAATAAAATAAAATGTGCACCAAATGTTCTTCTTTAAGCCTCCAGTCCTGATTAATAGAAGTCAAGGTCACATTTCCAGCCAAAAAAAAATCCCTATACGAAACAATATTTTGCAAAATTATTCTGTAATAGGCACGGGTAATAAAGGAAGAACATAATAAACTCTTTTATTCATTCACATACAATAAAATAATATACTTTACATAAAGTTCTAACATAAGTAAATTCCTCAAAGCTCGAACCCCTGGTTCAAAAGCTTCTTACTTTAAATATGAACAGAAATAAAAGGCAACACATTCATATTCTTGTAGGAATTCATGCGCCTGCGAACCAAAACAGAGCCCGTAAAGACGACACTTTTAACTCCTAATATTCATGGCTTAATCAACTTCTTCAATTTTGGGTCCCGCGCCGGCACCTGCTCCGCCAGAGCTGCCCGTGCCATATGATCCATTAGGCATTTCAGCGCTACCCATTGGCACATCACCACCTGCAGCACCGCCCTGATACATCTTCGCTATAATTGGATTACATATGCCCTCTAGCTCCCTCAATTTGTCTTCAAACTCCTCCACCTCTGCCAACTGGTTCCCGTCCAACCACTCAATAGCGTCATCAATTGCTTTCTCAATCTTCTGCTTGTCGGCCGGGTCCAATTTCCCGGCGAACTTCTCATCTCTCACTGTATTTCTCATGTTATATGCGAAGTTCTCTAACGAATTCTTGGCCTCCACCTTCTTCTTCACCTCTTCATCCTCTGCTTTGTACCTCTCTGCCTCTTGCACCATTCTTTCTATGTCCTCCTTACTCAATCTTCCCTTGTCGTTGGTGATTGTTATCTTGTTCTTCACTCCGGCAGTCTTATCCTCCGCCGACACATTCAAGATACCATTTGCATCGATGTCGAAGCATACATTGATCTGAGGAACGCCTCTGGGTGCTGGTGGGATTCCGGTGAGCTCGAATTTTCCCAGAAGATTGTTGTCCTTGGTTCTAGCTCTCTCTCCTTCATAAACCTGAATTAATACTCCTGGCTGGTTATCAGAATATGTAGAGAATATTTGCTCTTTCTTTGTAGGAATTGTGGTGTTTCTTGGAATCAACACCGTCATTACGCCGCCAGCAGTCTCAATTCCGAGGCTGAGAGGAGTTACATCAAGAAGAAGCAAATCTTGAACCTTTTGATCACCTTCACCACTAAGAATAGCAGCTTGGACTGCAGCTCCATAGGCGACTGCCTCATCTGGGTTTATGCTCTTGCAGAGCTCTTTGCCATTGAAGAAATCTTGCAGAAGTTGCTGAACTTTTGGAATTCTTGTTGACCCACCAACAAGAACAATATCATGAACTTGACTCTTGTCAATCTTCGAATCCCGAAAACATTTCTCCACTGGCTCCATGCATTTTCTGAACAAATCCATGTTCAGTTCTTCGAATCTTGCTCTCGTGATTGTAGCATAGAAATCGATACCTTCATAAAGGGAATCGATTTCAATAGTGGTCTGCGAGGTTGAAGACAGAGTCCTTTTCGCTCTTTCGCAGGCAGTTCTCAACCTTCTTAAAGCTCTGGCATTAGTGCTGATATCCTTCTTATGCTTCCTCTTGAACTCAGCAACAAAATGATTAACAAGCCTGTTATCAAAATCCTCACCTCCAAGATGGGTGTCACCAGCAGTAGCTTTCACTTCAAAAATCCCTTCTTCAATTGTCAAGAGAGAAACATCAAATGTTCCTCCACCGAGATCGAAAATCAGCACATTCTTCTCACCGGCCCTGGACCCTTTCTTGTCCAAACCATAAGCAATGGCAGCAGCAGTAGGCTCATTAATAATTCTCATAACATTCAAGCCAGCAATAGCACCAGCATCCTTGGTGGCCTGCCTCTGGGAGTCATTGAAATAGGCAGGAACAGTGATCACCGTGTTCTTCACTGCGTGACCCAGATAAGCTTCAGCAATCTCCTTCATCTTAGTGAGAACCATAGAAGAAATCTCCTCAGGGGCAAACTGTTTCTCTTCTCCCTTATACTGCACAACGATCATAGGTTTGTCGCCGGGTCCAGAAACCACCCTGAAAGGCCAGTGCTTCATATCGCTCTGAACAGACGGATCAGAGAAACGCCTGCCGATGAGACGTTTAGCATCGAAGACGGTGTTTTGAGGATTCATAGCAACTTGATTCTTGGCGGCATCGCCAATAAGACGCTCTGTGTCGGTAAAGGCAACATAAGAAGGAGTAGTTCTGTTGCCTTGGTCATTGGCTATAATCTCAACACGGTCATTCTGCCATACGCCGACGCAGCTGTAAGTGGTGCCAAGATCAATGCCGATAGCCTTGCCTTCAGTTTTAGGTGCCATGGAAGAAAATATTCAACAATCCCAAGAAAGAACAATAATTGCTTATTTGGGGTGAAAGCCGGTTAGCTAGCTTTTGAGATTGATTTCGGTGTTCGAGTTTAAGTTGAAGGTGAGATATGAAGTTATATATATATATATAGGGAAAAGGTAAGAGGGAATGGAGAATTTTCGAGAGAAAAGTAGAAGGGTTATTTTGATAAAGTTTTTTTTTTTTTTTGACGGCGGACTACTAGAGAATTCTGGTCCTGTGTAGACATTAGCTGAGCTGGTGTCTCCTCCTTGGATGTACAGAAAGAAGCATGGTAGAATGAGAATCAACTTGGATGTTATATAGTCGGTTTGTTTGGATTGAATTCAATTCTTTTAATTTGGATTTAATAATTAAAATCATTTTTTTATCACTTATTGTTTAAAATTTTTAACTATTATAATGAAATATCATCGATTTTTATAATTATCATCGCTCTCAACACACATTATTTTATTTCAAAATAATCGTATTTTCTTTGCTTACTTGCTTCAAGTGTTCACCTTTATTTATTTTATTTCAAAATATTTTAAGCCAATAAAAATATTTTATAAAGAAATTGATATTACTAATTAACAAATATACTTTTTGCTATCTAATGGTTTTCACCAGCTCAAAATATTAAGGGCCCAGCAGGCGTAGTGAAAGTCCAACTAAAAATTATCCAAAGATGATTAAATGGTCAAATGGCCTAGAAAGTAGAAACCTTCGTGATCGGCTGAAAGGAAGAGAGGGAAGTTTAAGGTTCCGACCGTTTATGAAAAACAATTTATCGTTACAAAATATTTTTTAAATATAATATTTTTTTACGCAATATTAAAAAAATAAAAACAAATTTTATAATCCGAGAGCTTTTGCCCTCGCTTATTGAAATCTAAAGATTGTAATTAAGATTGTTAAAAGTTAAAAAGTCGGAACCACCCTCCAGAACTCTCTGGCTTTTCCTGACTTTAGACGAAGTCTCTCCAATTTTCTTTGCTGAGCGTGGCCTTTTCTACCCCTCTCTTTAATAATTTCTACATCCATATATAAATATATAAACGCCGCATCCTCTATTCTCATTCTCGACAGAAATTCGTAAAGCCTTACATCCAAAAGCTAATCCTAAAACCAAACTCAAACTCAATTTAATTCTTGATTTTTCAAACACTATTCTTCAATGGCATCAACTCAAGGCAAGGCTATCGGCATTGATTTTCTTTCGATTTAACCGAAATATTTTGGTTCAATTTAATTGATTTTTTTAATTAATTATTTAAATTTATATAAATTATTATTATTATTATTATTATTATTATTATTATTATATTTTATCAATTACAATACCATAAATTTATAAATTAAAATAATATAATATAAATTATGATAAATTAACATAATAATTACTTTATCAGCTACCGTAAATTATTGTAAATTAAATTTTATTACCTTAATTTTATAAATTATCATAAATTAAAATCAATTATCACACTTAGTTAATATAAATTAGAATAAATTTTTATAATTCATGACTTTATCCTACTATAAATTATTATAAACCATATTTTTTTATCTAAAAATTAGAATAAATCATTAAAAAATATAACATATTCGGTTCGGTTTTATACACCATAAAAAAATATTGGATGGTTCTCGAGTATTTTGTATGCTTTTTGGCTAGTGTTTACTTACTCTTAACTCTTCACATGATTAATTCAAGAAACTTCGCAGCATAAGCATTATTGTACTATTTGGAATATAAAATTTTGAGCCATCTCGAATTCTTTCATACCAGTAAGGAAATTTAATTAATTCCATAAAGTATTGTCAATTAGATTTTTATTTGAGGTCAATTAAGTTTCTTTTAAATATTCAACGAGGTCAAGTTTTTTTTTCTCCTTTTGATACATAAATCTGTTTTTCCCCTATAATATATATCTATGACTTTCTTTGCTTCCATTTCAATTAAATTTTGGTAATAAAATTTTCTAATTATATATACCATTACCAAAGGTACAACATGTATAGGTTTATTAATTATTAGCATGCCACAATTAATAAAATGTAACTTTTATAACAAAAGGCAGGCATCCAATTCTCCTGCACAGAGGCTTAAAAAGCACTAAACTTATATTCCATATTTCCCAAAGTATTTTTACTGCTAAAATGTAACACCACCATAATCAGCCTTTATTCTACCACTTCGGCAGGGTATTTGGCCTTTTATCTTGCCGTTATTCAAATTTGAAGCCTGACCAAATTTATTAATTATCTTGTTATGCATTTTGATTTAATTTTACCCTAGAATTCTTACGCTCATGTGCATTTTTTTTGCTATGTTATCAAACAACTATTGGTCGTTGATATAACCAACTAGACCATTTATTATAAATTAATTTTATTAATTTATTTCTTATCGTCAGTTATGTTTTACTTTAATGATAAGTTCTCTTAAATAGTTAGGAGAGGTCTTGAAAAGGAAAAAAAAATTGATTTGTTATAAAATTAGTAACCTTGAAAATGTAGCATGCGGAAATTTCATAAAAGATAATATAGAATTTAAAATATAAATGTAAAAAAAATATTTTTTACTTTTTTGGCTTTTTTTTAGTATTAGAAAAGGAAAATTCTTGCCTAGTTATATCAATTATATTAAAAAAAATTCAATTACATGCATAATTTAATACATAATTTTTTTGGGGATAAATTGCATACATAATAAATTTATAATTAATCCAGTACATTAATATTTTATATATTTAATCTAGGTACGTCTGGTCATAACTTAATCTTGAATTTCTTTTATATAAACCTCTTAATCTTGGTGAATGGTCTATTAAATAAACTAAAAAAGGGATCATAAGTTGTGGTAATATGGCACCAATGCACTAATATATATATATATATATATATATATATATATATATATATATATATATATATATATATATATATATATATCAAACAGTTATTACTTGGCTTTTGCAGATTCCACCGGAACTTAGTCATCTTATTCTTGTCGCAGAATGAAATGAATTGGCAGTATATGAATAATAATCTGGTAAAGAAATTTGATTCCGACGCTACTCTAATCCTTTCACAGTCTGTGCTCCTCTTTAATAACCCTACCACTTTGTCAGAATCCTTCTTTTTACATTATCTTTGTATACAACACACTTCCATTAACGAACCACTCTTTCTTATTCTGTTACAAATCTGTAACACCCCCTTAACATATATACTTACCAGAAGAGGCCAATCCTAGTTTACAATATCTCTTCCTCTTTTCAGACAAACCTACCCCCTTCATTGCGGAAATGAAGCTTATGCTTCTTGCTTGTTTTTTCATCATATGCGGTCATGCCATATCAAACATGGCATTTCAAGGAAAACCCACATCAAAAGATGAAGATTTTACCCACTCAGATACTGTTAAACATGGAAAAGTTAACGGTAGGTGAACTGGTTTTTTTTTTCTTTCTATAACTTGATATCTTTCTTAATAGGGCAAGTTGCTACTAAGTTTTCTGGCCTTCAGGATTAAATGGCTATGGAAAAGATAAATGCAAGGGTGATCGTTTTCGCTCAATCAAGGCACAGAGAGGAGCACATGGAAGTTCAAACATTGTTCACCGCCCTGGCCCCAAAGCTGAAAGAAGTGCTGCATCATTAACCGTTAAAAAGCCTGCCTTCAGTCCCTTGTTTTTGTCAGCCACCATGGGATATGTGAGTTTGGCTCTGTGTCTCATTTTTTCGCTCTAGGAGGATCAAGTTATGAACCGAATCCATAATGGATGTAAGATTTCAGCTAGCTTTGATCAAGTATTGGAAAATTTTGCTACTGTTGGACAGTTGATTTTATTCATGAGTGTTCCCAGCTCTCTGTGTCTGTGTGTATTTTTTTTCCTTGTAACTTACAGACGGTGTGTTGTCAATGAATGTATTCAGTATTTCCCTTCTGATATTATTATCTTTGGTGATCACTTAAGTTTATGGTTTTGGTAAACTAAATGGTTCATCTTCACCTTCATCTTTAAAAACTGTGTCGGTAACTTAGCACTTGACCATTCAAACAAGGCCACACTTAAGCATGGAGCAAAGCAGAAAGAGCTCGAGAGCCACAATTTTGGTTGTTTTCTAATATCTAAACATTGAGCAGAGGCACACCATTAACAATTATCTCTACCAGACTACCACATATTGCAATGTAAATCTAGGCTCAAAGACGGGCTCAGCACAGAATCATTACAAGGTACGTATTGATTATTGCACTAGATAAGACATACATTTCTTTCCTCAAAAGTCCAAATATGTTCAAAAGGTGTAAAACAAGAGCCTCCTTAAGGGGTGTTTCTTCTCAAATGTCTTCCCCACATTGATTGCGCTTGACAAAGATTGAACAAGTCACAACCATCATGGCAATGAAGATTCGGAAGAAAAAATTTTCTGGTATGTGATATTGCGGCTTGATTTATTACCAGCACTTCAATTTCTTAAATGTCATAGATGAATTTCTCAAACAGTTTCATGTGTTCAGATTGCAAAGCAATTGCTACTGATAAGCTTCCATCATTTGTTGGGCTGGGCAAGATGAATGATAGACCCTCGTATGGAATCCCACCAGGCCCCATAAATATGGGTCTGCCCCATCCAAAATCAGCATCGTGGATGGGCAGCCGAACCCAGCTAGTAATCCCAAGATTTGGGCACTTAAAAGTATGTGGCCCGCGAACAAGGGCTGATAAATCGGGCTGAAGTTCAAGGTAATCAAGGGCTGACCTTAAGTAATCATTGTCCATGCGAACCAATGCATCATGAATCCTTCCTGCAGCGTACCATGTTGCCTTTGACTGCAGATCACCTGCTACTGCAATTGGTGTTGCCGTAAAGATGACATTACCAAAGTAACCAGGTGGAAGTGGAGGTCCCAATCTGGACCTTCCATCAGTTGCAATATATAATTTGGTTTCTTGATCGTCAGCAAGACCACGAGCTTTGCAAGCAGATCTCCATACATGACCTGCCAACATCTCATATGAGCTGTAACTTACAGTGTTTCCATCTTCCTTTGCCTTCGCTTTAAGTATGTTAAGATGCTCTCTTGATAACTTGAAAATGGAGACTGTCGTGCTATCTGGTTTCAAGGTTTCTGCAGAAGCCTTTAGAGCTGGAGGAGGTTGATACTCAATGTGGTGGAAAACAGGCTGAGGTGGGTCTCTAGCACGGAGGAGTGTGCGATCTATGAATGGAGGAACAGAAAGGTCAAGACCGTGAGCCATATCTGACCATGTATTCACGAAGTGGAGACCGGAAAACCCGTCAGCCACATGGTGTTGCATACCAACACCAAGTGAAACTCCACCACATTTGAAGTATGTCACCTGCAAAGAAGCAAACCAAAATCATGGTTAGGAACCTCATACATACCATAATTCAAATGCAAGCCAAAAAGTGATTGATGACACCGAATTTTTAACTGAAGTAAGGTTGATACAAACAGTCTTTCCTTGTAGATTTAGAAGTACAAAGGGCACAAGGGAACATTAGAAGAATATGGAAACACAGTCAACACAGAACAAACCATCTAGAAGTTTAACAAACCTCATAGGTAGCGAGAGTGAATAAATGGTTAGGTTCTAAGGATATTTTCTTTAATATGCACCGAAAGGAAAACAAATAAGCCAGCTCATTATTATGGTTAATTATTAATATTAAATACCTACTCATCTTCCCTTTCTTTATATTTAAGATATCATTAGTGCAGAAAAATTAGGTCCATTCCAAAGTAAGCCATTGTCCTTGTATCCCTTAACCGATCGAGAGAGAATTAGAGTATATGTGCTTTGTTCTTAAATTAATGCAGGCCACAGATCGCTCAATGATCTCAGCCGCTAAAGCATAACAAAATAAGCCATAGCTTAAGTTATACCATACCCTCAGAAGCATTGTAAAGGAGATAATAATAATGCTTAAGAATACAGTCTCTCCTCAATAAGGAAACAAACCCACCTTGGCAAAGATGAGCTTCCACCAAACTGATAAAAGAACTTAATATGAATGCTCACATCAGGCTTGTTAGGAGGCATCTTTTCAAATTAATGGAGCACTCTTAAGCTCACTCCCCTAGCTTTAGTCTATTGGTCAGTGTCAGCCTTAAAGAACAAGTATAATGCTTCTTAAGAACACATGATGTTGCATAGTGATTGCAGCAGCTAAAATTTTACGTAAGCAAACTGCCAAAATTCCAAATGTCTTTCCACCAACAAAATATGAAATTAGAAGTCACTCACAGTTTAAAGGAGTCTTAGTTTATCCTCAAACCAAATTTTAAATAATGAGAACAAAAGATTTCAATTCTATAATTTCAACACAGAAAAACATATCAAATCTGGCTCCTTTAAGCAATAATTATTCATCTGAACCAGCTACATTCTAAGAATTTTAATCAACAAAGTCATGAATATGCTTTTAAGAAGATGGTTCTTGATCTATCTTAGAGTAGAGCATGAAAAATACGCAATTATAATGATAACTTCAAGATCCAAATCAATGGTTGAAATAGTAAGTGATAAATCACTACCAAACTTTTATGGATGCTTAAATTTAAAGCAATTTAAGACCTCAGAAAATAAAGTCAAGAAACATTTTAGGTAATTTGATAATGAAGTCTAAACAGAATGTCCTATGGTCTACAGTTAAACTGGCCTTCTGTTCCAACTGTGACAACTAGCAAGGTACACATACAATGCCCTAAAATCTTAAAACCAAGTTATCTCTAGTCCATGTTAGGCTCCTTTTTAGATAGTGAGCTATAATAAATTCTGAAAATTATTGAAGATTGCTTTAAGAGAAGTAATTGTTAAGTAACCAAGTAAAGCTCACATCTAGCTGAGAAAAGAGCTGCACAACTACTATAAGACGCACTAATTATATATGATCCTACTTTACTTTAATGATCCATTCGTTACACACATCATATAGCACCTTCAATAGAATGAAATGGAATGCACAAATATCAGCACTATTTCGTCACAGAGAAATATTGTCTGAAACTTGAAAGTCTATAGATCTAGTTTTACAAGCTCCTATTGCGGTATAAAAATACGGCTTTTTCACAATTACAATGTCATTTCCATTGCAAGAAATTTCAATTTATGAATACTATTAATCACAAAAGCCACAATACTTTTCCATAATGCAAAGCTTGGCCTCAAAAAATTACTTCTGGAACGATCATCCTATTTATATTTTATATTCGCCTTCACAAGAGTGCCTTCTCATGTGAAATTCACTTTTTCAGGGGATTGGAATCTCATGCAAAAACTACCCCTACTTAAAACAAAAGAATAATTAAATTCATATTTATGCCCAAGCCCAACTCTTCTCATACACAAATCCAAAAATATACTTAGCTCAGGTCCCACTGCCAATAATGAGACAAAAGACCTTTCAGACGCAACTAATGAAGCCATATACATATTACATAATGTAAAAGAAAGTCAACGAAGTAAATACCCCATGCAATAACTCATATAGCAACTTGCAGCTGAATATTTTTCTTTTTTTTCCCCTTCAAAGGTAGAGAGTACAATGAATAAATTGCAACCAGACAACAGAATAGTCAGTATCAGATTTAAACAAGCCAAAATAACCTATAGGCTACCAGGTATAATTGGAATAGCAAGGCATATCATTCTTAAATAACAAATAATTTTCGAGAAATGGTAAATTTTTCAACACTCACCACTTTATTAATTGATGAGTAAAGAAAAAACTTCAAATCCTTTCTTTCTCCGTCACCCAAATACTGGATTTTATATAATTTTTATATATTTCACTTTCAGTAAACATAATAATGTAAGACATTATTAACAGTTAAAGGGTATTTCTAAATCTATTAAAAGGTGTCAAATAAGAAGAATTAAAACTTGCATTTGAAATACAAAACAGAAATAAAATGCACATACCTGCAAGACCAAGAGAGGATAAGTAGATATTCCGCCAGAGTAATCCACGGTAGGAACAAGCTTCTTGAGCTCCAAAGTGGGAGCGAAATCCCCAAAGTCATCAACGACAGAGCTTGTATCTGCCAAAACAAGTAATACGCCCTCAGCATTACAATCAATCTCGATTCGACCATCCTCGTCCCTTCGCAGTCGTCCAGCCATCGGATAGAAAGGCACAAGGGCCTTACTGAGCGCCGCCTTGATGACATTAGGATCGAAGAAATTTGGTGCACCAGTCGGCCTGTAGAAGTAGACGCTCGGGGTGTGGAACCTCGGCACCACTAGGTCGACGTTCGAATTCCACAGCCCTACGCGAGGCGTCTCCTCCGCCGGCTGCACCAGCGTCGATTCTTTGACGTTGATTATCATTCTTTGAAAAATATAAAAAGTCTTAAGGTCGATGATGCCCACCTGCCGCCCTTTGACTGCAGCTTCTGCATTTTCAGAGAAGCAAATAAATTAGCAGTCAACCAAAAGAACGCAAAACTGTCGCCGTTTCGGCGTTTTAGGGCCCAAGTTGGTGGGCCAAACTCTGACGTAGTTCAATTGACGGCTGGCTGGTTAAATTTAACAACGTAAAAGGAAATTGAGGTCCATAACTCCAATCTCTTAACACAATCTTTGAACACGAAGACTGTATCTACTAATATAATTTCCATACAAGCATTTTTTTAGAAAAAAAAAACATTGATACAATTTCATTTGCTGCCAAATTTCTAGCATAAGTGATCCTTAGAACTTGAGCAAAGAATAGAGAGGAAGAACGAAGAAAATGAAAAAAAAAAAAGAAAGAAAGATAAAATTACCTGTGGGATTGGAAATGGAAGAGAAGGGAAGGCAGTCAAATTAAGAGAGATGTGTATAGAAGAAAAAGAAAAACAACAAAAACAGGGGAAATGGAGTTGGTGAGCGGAGGTTGCGAACTCGAACTTATAGGAAGCAATGTAAAGAGTTACAAATCCGCTCTATCACTCACCTACCCCGCCTACTGACATTGACCATTCATCAACTGCCACGTTCATTTCCTCCCCACTCCTCTTCACCCGTTTGGACCGCACCCAAGGCTTTTTTATTACTTTATATCTTTTTTTTTTTAATGATTATTGGCAACTTTGAAACTTGAATTCGTGGAGAGGGTTGACAAAGGTTGGTGAGCCCATTATTGGTAAGATCAAACTTGAAAATAATTTTATTTTAGCATTTTTTTATTTTAATTTTTTGATAATGAAATTTTTGACTTATTACATATTTGATTTATTATGTTATGGGCAAGTTTTTTTTTTATTTTAATTTTTTTGATAATGAAAATTTGACTGATTACATATTGGATTACGTGTATGTTTTAGGTAAAATTAGCACTTTTAACAAAAAATAATAATAATAAAATCGAAATCCACGCATTAATTCTTTCTAGTATTCGCAACTTCTACTGGACGTAGTAGCTAGAGATGAACATTTTGTCTTCCTATATGTGTGGATAGAAAGAAAATATTAGGAAAGGAAAATTAAGACTATAAAATTAAAAAAAATATATACTTTATTTTGTTTTGAAAGGGAGAAAATAAAAAGATCACGTAATTATCGTTTTCTTTCAAAAATAAACCATTATTATGATGGAAAAAACATGAGGAAAGGAAAATAAAAAATAATTTTCACTTTACTCTATTAGATAGAAAGGAAAATAAAGAGGGATGATAAAATAATTTTTATTTTTTATTATTTATTTTCTCTCGGAAGATAAAACATGAAAAATTAGAAGAAAAATATCACTATTATTTATATAAATATTTTTTTATTCTTGATCATTATAATAAGATATTTATTATTCTACAAAATGATAGATACAATAGTAAATATATAATATTATAATTCTATTTTCTTTCACAATAAATTATCCAAATAAAAAAATAATAATTTTATTTTTTTACCCCCTTTATTATTTTACTTCAATCTAAAACATGATTATAAAAATGAAAAATACAATTTATTCTCTCTCCATATTTTTCGTCCCCTGAGAAAATTCTCAAACATGGTGACAAGGAAGAAAAATAAAAAGGAAAAATAAATTTATTTTCCTTCCCCTCGTGAAAAAAAATTGTCAAATATAGGGTAGAAAATAAGCTTTATTGTCCCTTCTCAACTTATTTACGTTCATTTCCCGAACAAAGTAAATACACTTTTATTTTTCTCGTTCTATGTTTTCCTTTTCATTTTATCTAAACATAGGGTAAAATGCTAAATGACTAAGGATATACAAATCTCTAAATAAAGAATTTAAACATTAAAAAAATGGAAACAATAATTAAACCCAAACCTCATAAATACTCTAATTATAATAAATAATTATATCATCATCATCATCAAATATTTTCATCGTAGAAATGATATTTTGCTAGGAAAAAAAATAAACAAATATATATATATATATATATATATATATATATATAATTGTAAGTATTGTCGTGATTTGGTTTTTTCATAAATATGGCATCACATTCGTTAGAATATTGGTATTCCAGAATTTAAATTCGGATGCAAAAAGTCGATTTCTACTATTTGCGTAGGAGTTATAGGAATGTATATGGATCATACAATATAATTAAATAACTAAATAAACACAGTAATAGCGTTATAGTTTAATAATTGCAGGTTTTGATGTGATGTGGTTTTTTCATAATTATAGCATCACAGTTGTTAGAAAATTGTTATACCACATTTAATTTCAATTATCCATTAAGACTGAACTAAATTAGGATAATAAGTCAAATTTTCTACTCTATGCGCATGAGTCATGAAAATGCATATAGACGAGCCCTTTATCCAAATATAGAGGTGGGTATTCGGTCAGTTCAAGAACCGAATTAAATTTATAAAAATTGAATATAATTGATATTTATTTATAAAAATCAAACCGATCTAAATACTATTTAGATTTGAACCGAAATAATTTGATTTTATTAGGTTTGGTTTTATTGGTTTTATTAATTAATTAAATTTATACAGATTATTATTATTATTATTATATTTTATCAATTATAATAGATTAGAACCAAACATCATAATTTTATTACTTATAATAAATTAAAACCAATTATCATAACTTTATCAATTACAATATATAAGTTATAATCAAGTAATATAACGTTATAAAATTACTATAAATTAAGATAAAATTGCATAAATTATGATAAATTGACATAACCATTATTTCATCAACTATCATAACTATCATAAATTAAAATAAACTACCACAGCTTTATAAATTAATATAATTAAAATAAATTATCATAATTTTATTAACTACTATAAATTAAAATTAGTTAACATAAATTAGAATATTTTTTTTAATTCATAACTTTATTCTACTATAAATCAAAATAAATTTTTATAGACTATAAATTTTTATCTAAAAATTAGAATAAATTAATAAAAATAATATATATATATATATAAATTTCGGTCGATTCGGTTTTTTAACATTCAAAATATAGTCGAACCAAATAAACTAAAATTTCAATTGGCAACAGAACCGAACAATTAAAACTAAATTGGATTTAGTTCGGTTTGATTTTAGATACCCCTATCCAAATATATATAATGTGCGAAGAAAAATTATTAATGTCATAAATCTAGCGAAGTTACATCATTAATTATAGCTTAAGAAATAAAAATGGGACTCCCAAACAAAATGAACCCTATGGTAAAGTAAGTGGTTAAATGTAAGGCAATAAACAAATGGAACCGAGTTAAATAGTAAGAATATAGATTTTGCTTGTCATTTTTTTTAATAAGCTTGAGCTCAACTTAAATTCAATTTGAACTTTAATATCTATGCTCAAGCTCAATTTGTATCAAATTATGAGATTTGCTAGTAGCTCGAGCACGATTCTTTAAATACTCATTTAATATATTTGACGATTTTAATTTGAAATAAAACTCGATAATTATACAAGTGAGCTAGAACTTGTTAATTAATATTATTTTTTAAAATAATATTAATTGATTTAATGAATTTTTTGAATATATAAATTATGAAATATAAATATATAATAAAATATTAGTAATATTAATATAATAATAAATTAGTTTTAAACGAACATATAAGTGAATTTTTAAACGAACGTATTAGAAGTATATATATGAATATATTCACAAATTAATAAAACAAATAGTATTAAATCCGAATTCAAATTCGATTCATTAAAATTGACGAACGACATTGAATGAATTTTTTTTCAAACCAATACTCAAATAACTCTTAGTGCTTGATTCATTTACAATACTATGCTAAAACATTAATAATAATGTTATGACATATGCCGAGAATGTTAATTGTTTGTTAATACAATATAATTAAATAACCAAATAAACACATTTAAAGATTATAGGTATTGATGTGATGTGGGTTTCTCATAAATATAGCATCACATTTGTTAGAAATTTAGTATACCACGATTAATCTCAATTATAAATTAAACCCGAACTAAATTCAGATGATAAGTCAATTTTCTACTATTTGCTCATGAGTCATAAAAATGTATATGAGCTATACAATATAATTAAATAACCAAACAAACACACTAATAATGTTATAGTTTAATAATTGTAGGTTATTGTTGTGATGTGGTTTTTTCATAAATATAACAACACAGTTTGTTAGAAATTTGGTACACCACAATTAATTTCAATTATATATTAAAACCGAATTAAATTCAGATTCTAAGTCAATTTTCTAGTATTTGCGCATGAGTGGGTGGGACTCATTCCTCAAATATATATATATATATATATATATATATATATATATATATATATATATATATATATATATATATATATATATATATATATATATACTTGTGAAGAAAAATTCTTAATGTAACCCAGCGAAATTACCTCATTAGTTGTTACTTAAAAAATAAAAATATGGGCCTTCCAAGCAGAATGAACGCTATGATAAAGTAAGTGACTAAAGGCTAAAACACTAATAATGTTAGAGTAATGTTAAAGAAATTTTTTATTTTTCAATATTTTTTCATATTTATTTTTTTGATTGGTTTTTAAAAAAAGAAAAAAATTTAAAAATAATTTTTTTCTTTTTCTTTTATTTTTTTTGTGACAACCAATAAAAAAATGAATATTGGAAAATGTTAAAAATAGAGAATATTTTTTAATAAATATAATTAAATAACCAAACTAACACTAACAAGAATAAGTTATAGAAAATTCATTTGAAATTTAATAAATTACAAATATAAATAAATTTTTAAAAAATTAATAGTTTACTCTCATGTCATTTGATAAATATATTATTTAAAATAATAATTAGGAAGACTGTAACTTAAATTTATTAATTATTTTACAATTATATTCGTTGATAACTGACATAAACTCTAAATTATTATAAAATGTCATTAGAATATACATAAAATTATAAAGAATTAATACAAAATATCTCAAATATAGAAAAATTATATAGTATATTATATTATAATGTTTAAAATTTATGACAGAAAAATAAATTGTTAAATTTTTTAAAATTTATTTTTAACTGTAATTTATTAAAATTTCAATAGAATTTTCTATGATTTGTTTCACTAACAAATTTGAATTAATATTTATATATAAATTTTATTTTTATTTTTATATATAATAAAATAACCAGTGAAAAAAATTAAATACGAAAATGTTTCGTCTTTTCTTGAATGATTAGTAATTAAATGATGGATTGGATGTGGGAGTCTGTGACAAATTCAACGTATTTGGAGTTTAATATATGTCTTAATTTAAAATTACTAAATTAGTTCTAAATAGAAACGACACGAGAAGTTGGTCAGAAGGCCACCCAAACAGATCAAATCACAAAACCGAATCCTCATACACCAGTTCCTGACCATAAGGCCCACTCAGGCAGATAAGGTTTGGTGAAGGTTTTTACGTTGGACTCACCTACAATAAATTAAAAACGATCGTTTCTTACTCGTTACATCAACGTGCGGAAGTGGGACATACTTAAAGTTGCTTGAGAAACCTCACTTGCGTCTTGCCTGTCCGTGATGAACATGTTGACGTCAGTCTGCAATATATTATTATTGACTGCGCCTCTGGCCTTGTTTGAGACATTCACCTGCTCCATCTCACATTATCATTTATTGGCATTGCTTTGTTAATCTCACGAAGAAAAGGTACATTTTCTTTTCTTCGAAAATTTTCTCATTTATTCTATTAAATTCTTATTTCAAAAAATAATTTATTGATTCTCTCTCTATCTATATATTATGACTAATAATTAAAGAAAGGAAATGTATAATAATTGAACAGCAATCCATAAATTAATAGATTGGTACAAAGTAGTATTTGTTTTTCTCCAAATTTTATTCAATATTATTCAAATATATACATTTTCATAATTTCAATAAAAATCAAGATTAGTCGGAACAAAGTGTAGTGCTATTTTCATTTATTTTGAGACAATAAAGTCTAGTTTTAGTTTTAAAATTAATATAGTATTCATTTAATTCAACAATGAGCGGTGGCATCAGTGTCAACAATCAACTATTAACTTTTAGTTTTAGCCTTTTTTTGAAAAATTATTTGCCAAACGTTCATTTAAATTTTTGATTTGCTAGATAACTTGACTGTCACTGCTCAATTAAACGAGGCATATAATATAATAACTTATAGAAATAGAAAGTATAATAAAAGTTAAGATAACCACAATTATAAATATGCAATTCCCTAATCACAAATGCTATAAAAGCTCTGAGAGATGATAGTGGCAACTAGGTTCGTGACAGTGAAGGTATTTGTGCACTAGTTCTGGGTTACTTTCTGTCTATCTTCACTAGTAGGCCTTGTAGAATGGATGGAGTTTTAGCTATAATAGATAATTGGGTAACTACAAGGGACAACGGCTTGTTGGTGGCCCCTTTTACAAAGGAAGAGTTTAAGAAGCTTGTCTTCCAGATGCACAGATAATGCTCCTGGTTCTGATGGCTTAAATCCTACTTTGTTCCTAAAATTGATAATCCCTTTGTTCAAAAAGATTTAATATCTTTATACAATGTTTTATATAAGATTATTGCACAAATTTTGGCAAATTGTTTGAAGCTTTTACTGTCTAAAATTATTTGAGAGTATCAGTATGCATTGTGCCTAGTCGTCTTACAACGTACTTATTGCTTTTGAGCCGATTCACTGTATAAAGTGTAATATGATTTGGAAATGAAAAATACTATTTGGGTCTTCCTTGGGTCTTCCTTCTCTGACTGGAAGAAGTAAGAAGTAGGTTTTTAGTTTTTTGAAAGACAAATTATGGCAGAGGCTCTTTGGATGGAACAAAAAAATTCGTATCTCAAGTGAGCAAAGAGATTCTAATAAAATCAGTTGCCCAGGCTATTCCAGCTTATACTATGGGTGCCTTCTTTATTTTTGTATCTTCATGTGCGGAGCTGGAATGTATGATGAACTCCTTTTGGTGTGGCTCAAAATCAAATGAAAATAAAAAGATTCACTAGCTGTCGTAAGATAGATTATTTGATAGAAAAGATGAGAGAGGTATGGGTTTCCGAAAGCTTTATTGTTTCAACGTAGCAGTGTTGGGAAAGCTGGGTTGGCAAGTCTTAACCAATTCCAATGCTCTTCTAGCTCGTATTTTCAAAGCTAGATATTACCATCATGAGGATTTTAAATCCGCTCGGTTGGGTCACAATCCGAGTTATACTTAGAAGAGCCTATTGCATTTTCAGGACCTGTTCCACAGAGTGAGGTGGAGTAATGGCATAAAGATTTGGTTGATAAGGATCCTGGGTTACCTCGTATTGGGAGTTTCCATGTGACTAGTGCAATAGAGAAAGAAGTTGAGTTATGGTCGGTTAGAAATTTATTTAACAGTCAAGGTGATAGGTGGAATGAGATTTTGATATGTGAGTAGTTCAATGACGAGGAAACTGTTGTTATCAAGTCTATCCTATTGAGTAATCGCGATGTGGAGGACAAATATTTATGGCATCATTCAAAGAAAGGAAGTTCCTTGGTCAAATCGGGTTATCACATTACTTGTGAGATACACTTAGAGGGAAAGAAGGAAGTTGTTTCTAATGATTGGGACAAATTATAGAAATTGGCTATCCCTCCGAAGATTAAAAGTTGTATTTGGAAAATTGTGAGGGATTTTTTGCCAACTCAAACCCTATAGCCTCCTTTTCTTTTTTCCTTACTGTTTTTTATTTGTGAAAAGCTTACGATATTGTTTGTTTTCATTATAATGAAGATTTATTCTTAATAAACTCATATATGATATTGTTTGTTTCGACTCTATTGTTATTTATATGTTTTTGATTAATTTTAAAGATGAATCTTTTTTTTTCATAATGAAAATTTATATTCTCCTCATGAAAGTTTGTTATTATGTCATCCTCACATCTGTTGTGAGGTTTTTATCCTCATCTATTGTAAGTATTTGTCTTCATCTATTATGAAGTTTGGTTGCCCCTCTATAGATGTCTTAGTACTGATTTATGTCTAAATAAATATATTTTTGCTGATAATTATCAAGCTAAACACATTTGAAAAGAAAATAGCTTCACAACTCAATCCGTCATAAATGTTAGAATTTAGTGATTATGGTTTTCTTTATTCTATCAATGCTAAATCTTTATTATTACTATTGTTATTATTGAAAAAGTTTGTCAAAGCCAAATTATTTTAAGGATGGCGACTTGATAAGTGATTGTAGTTCTGTATTATTATTTTATTATGAATAATATCGTCATATTTTTCATACAAAAAAAAATTGGGTTGGGCCCTCTTGATTCATCACTTGTTAATCTCGTTTGTTAAATAAACTAGAAGTTAAATATAATTTGTTTGTAACATTTTAGTTAAATTAGTTTTATGCTCACTTGCATTTTATTTTTGCACTTTTAATGTATTATATTATGTGTATATATAATTGTTACGTACATTGTGTATTTGCATTCAGTAACAACTAAAATTTTTATATTATTAACATCTTATAAAATTCAATTAAAAAAACCCAATGTTCATTATGACATAATTAAAATAATAGAAACAAAATACCCTAATTAATAAGCTAAACTTGCATATTATAATAATTTTCAAAGTATAATTTTTTAAATATAAAAAAAGCAAAAAAAATGGAAAAAACACTAATACTAATTGCAGTGTTACAGGACTCACACCTAGAGTTGATAATTTTAAACACAATATAATTAAAGGATATAAAATATACAAATTTAAACATATATGAGTTTGAATTAAGCAAATATATGTTATATATGTGTCAACATATTTATGACATAGAAAATTATATCATAAAATGGTGTTACTTACTTAAGATATGATTAGACACATTTAAAAATATGTAAAACTTTTAATAATTTTAATGTTAATCAAACTATATAAAATATTTAAATATATATTATAATATTTTTAAATATATATAATAAAACTAATTATATTAGTATATATTAATGAATTAATGATTATTTATTAAATTAAATTAATATTATATTAATATACTTAGTAACTTTATTTTTAGATGAATTAATATATAATAATTTTATAGGTAAGATTTTTTTTTGTAAATTTTATTTTTTAATATAATTTTGCTTATTTTTGTATATAATTGTCTTGTGTTATGTAATTTATATATATTTAGACACATTAAATTAATTGTATCGTGTCATATAATTTATAAATATTTAGATACGTTAAATTAATTATATTTTATTGTGTCATATCAATACAAATTATAATCTATCATATACTTATTTTAAATTTAAATATAATTAATTAATTGCATCATATTAATATTTAGGATAATTAATGATAGGATATGAAGGAATTGCGAGGTTAGCTTTATCCACACCGCAACATCCCCAGCTAAGTGCGAAGAGACGGTAGAAGGCACATTATCATGCCATTTGAATAATTTTCAAAGTGTAATTAGTGCTCTGATCCTAATATATTAAAAATATAAATAAAATTTTGATAGTTTGTATATTCTTCCTTTTGCGCACTTCTACATTGGTGCTTAGTGATTTTTGTTTTTGCTTTTAAGTTCTATAATAATAATGAATGTTACGAGACATGTGATGGAACCTTTTATTAAGTAATTAATTTTTGAAATCTTAGGACCTCAAGGAGTCAAGGTCAAACCATTTCCCCCTTGTAATTTGTTTTTTTTTTAATTAAAATCAAATAACATAAATGTTGGATTTTATGGATTTTCACCGTTTATATGGTCTTAACTCAATCCAAATTCATTTAATTAAATATAAACAGTTTTTATTTTAAATAAAATTGTTCTCTCCTTAATTCTGGTGGTTACTAGAATGTAAAAACAATTTTCCTTCTCTGAAAAACTAACTGCAATTTTTCTTTGGAAAAAATTATCTTTATCCTATCTCATTCAATTAGATCAAGGTATTCGTACTATGATTTGACGTCAAATTCTAGTAATTTGGTCTATTTGAAATATTGAATATATATATTTTTAATTCAACAAATAAGTATCTATTGCCCCTAATATTTTTGCAATAAGAAAAAATATTTACGAGTAATTTGGTATATTGATAAGTAGTTTTAGTCCTTTAGATATATAAAAGAAAATACTGAAACCCAAAAGGAGCTGTTCAGGCCCAACTCTAACAGAGACAACTCGAGTTCGAGGAGGAGAAGGGAGTAAGGAACAAACATGCGACCCAATGTTTATTTGAACAAGGCTACCATGCGGCAGGCTGTTAGAGGCGTTGACAGGCTTGGAATCCGCCGGTCCAACCTAATCTGGTCCGCAAATAATATGGAGGAACTTTCACGCTTTACCCTTTTTTAACTTTTTATATCAAAAATACTTATAATTTTTTTTTATCACTTTTACCAAATTTTATTTTAATTTTTACCGTTTTCATGATTTTTAAATTTCAAAATACTGTTTTATCTTTTTCTTTGATATCGTGGCGTGATGGTTTTTTTTTTTAATAACTTTCCACTTAATGTTTCTGCTTTTTTAACTTTTTTTTTCTAGTTTCTTCATATTTTCATTTTTTTTGTCATTTCATTTTCATATTGATTTATTGTTTTTTGTCTTCGTTTGCTTTCTTGTATTTCTATATTTTCTTTTTGTATATTTTTTCTGAATTTTACTTGAAATTTATTACCTTTCATCATTTTTTTAAAATGTAATATGTATTTTTTTCAAATAGAATATAAATATTATTCACTCAATATTTATTTGAATTTTTTGTGATTTATTACCTTTTATTTTTTTAGAGATATAATATAAACGTTGGATAAATATTGTGTAAATATATTATTTATTAAAAATACAAAAGTATATCATATATAAAAAAATAACAAGTAAACGTGTAAACTTTAGGTAAATATTTGATATATATTGGATAAATATTTGATATCTGTAAATATGAGTTAATATTAAGTAAGCATTGGATAAACGTTGGGTAGAGATTAGATAGATGTTGGGTAGACATTGTATAAATGTCATATAAATATTAGGTAATTTGTGAGTAAATATTTTAGTATTTATAAGTGTAGGTTAATATTAGATAAATATTGTATAAATATATTATTTATTGAAAAAATCAAAAGTATAACATAAGTCAATAAACATAAATGTTGGATAAATATTAAGTAAATTTTTGATAAATATTAGATAATAAATTTATTATTTCATTCAAAAGATCCAGAAAAAAATAAATATATGATATTTCAATTTGATAAATTTAAAATTTAAAAAGTTTATTTTAATTTATTTTAATTTTTTTAAATATCGATAAATCTGAAAATATTTTATCATTTTTTCTATTTATGTAAAATTCTCACTAATATGCCTCAATTCAATTACAAAGGAAACCATTTTGTCAATTTGAAAGCAAAACAGAAACACTAAATCAACTGTCCAAGACAGTCAAATTAACCAAAACCAAAATGTGCTAATTCTATAAGAACTTTTTATTAAGTAATATATAAGTATTGGTTTTTTTGAAAATTTTTAATCACAAATTTAACTGTTAACTAGTTTATTGAACTCAATTTTGATAATTTCAATTTTAACATTTAACCAAAAATTAAAAAAAAAGTCATTAGTGCAAAGTATCAAATATAATAAACTATAGCTAATTATTCAAAATAAAAATATAACAAACTATAACTAATTGTTCAAACTTTAATTATCTTGGTGACTTTGCTTTTTTAGATCTGATGGTATGATTAATTATTATATATCTCCAAATTCATGGAGAAAATAAAAATAATGAGAGATAGGGGTTGTCTAATTTGTGTATTTAAGTGCTAAAAATATGCATTTTTTCTAAAAAAAATAGAGCAAAGTTCTATAATTTTTTTTATATATATCTTTAAATTTTTTTGAGCTATATTTACCATCAACATCACGAATTAAGGCTCATTCTTACCCTTATTTAGCTGGTTGATTTTTGAAAAATCTGATTTTTCTAAAAACTAAATTGAGATAGATATAAAAAAACTATTTAAATATGTTGGTTGCATTAAAAAAAACTTAATCTTTGAATAGTTAATATTACAAGAGTTTTGTTAATTTTTTTTCTGGAAAAAAGTACTGCCCATAGGAAATATTTTTATTTTAAATTTTGTGTTCACATAATATACTATGAGGAATATTTTTTTTATGTCCATATAGATTTAATTTTTGAAAATTTAGTAGTTAAAATGTCAAATTATTAAATAGAGTAAATATCGCTGAAAAAGACTTTAGGAGTAAATATTTGAATTATGTAAAATTTCAAGGGAATTTTGCACCTTATCAGAAAAATTTTACGCACATGCAGGGCACGTGGCGTCCTCTGGTAAAACTGAACAGGCTACTTGCTAAGTGCTAATCTTTTCATTGCTTGGTCGTTGGTCCCTGTAATGAGGATTAGCCACACGTATCTCACTGGTCGCTGCTTTCTTGTCTACTTTCTTCTTCCTGTTTGATCATACGGATTCTGCAACTGACAAGTGTGTGCAGTTACGTTTCTAAACCCCAAACGCATTTATGCGTTCTTCGTTTTACATTGATCGTATTACTTTTGTTTGTAAGAAGATCTCTAATCATCAATAATTTTTTTTTTAATCTTTTGTTATATTTGGCTTTTAGTTCTTAATGTGTTCCTACGATCTGTTTGGTTCGCGTGAAAACAAGAAACCGAAGCAAATTGAAAGTTTCTGATTATATCTCTATGTCCAAATCGTTATCAACGAAAGGACTTCGCTCACTTTTAATTTTTCTTATAGCATGACCTTTAGTTTTCATATCTGTTTTTTTTTATGTCGGAAGGGTTGATGAATTTCTAAAGGCCGTTCAGTGCGATGGATTCTTAGATTTGTTTCTATCATTGACTGAAATCGCATTGGTTTGGAATTTGAATTTTTATAAGCTGATTTGGTTTGATTTCTCTTTTGTTTGAGCTTGATTTTAATTGATCTGATATTACTTCCTCTGTATGCTCTCACTTACAAGTAATTTTTGTGAATAAATTCTATTGTCTCGTTAATTTGATGGATTCTCCTTGTGTATGAAAAAGAATACTATTAAAACATCAATCTGAAATTTCTTTTTATGTGCATGTTAAATGCGCAATAAAATTGCACATACTGGAGCATGTCTGTATCTATGCCCCTATTTTTGCATGCTTGTGAATTTGAGCTTTGAAGTGGAGAGAATGGTTGATACGTCATGTACAATCTATATACATATCCATATTTGTTATGCGTGTATATGTGCATGCTTGCATTATTTTGTTAAACCTGGTAAATTTATTGTCCATAGTTTTTGGTTTGGTTTCAACAGGAAATGGGGGTATATCTCAGCTCCCCTAAAACTGATAAGTCCTCAGATGATGGTGAGAATCATAGACTTCGATATGGGTTGTCCTCAATGCAAGGATGGCGTGCAACCATGGAAGATGCTGTTAGTACACTTTGTTATCTGTTTACTTAATCTGGGTTTATATGTGATCTTTATGAAGACTGTATGATACATGTTTAAGTTGAAAGAATGGCCTTCCTATATTGGCATAATCACTGGTATTGTTTTCCCATTTCTGTTTGCTGTTTTTCTCGTGGCATTTGTTGCTAAAGTTTGAACTTGTAGTGAGCTATTAATTCTACATTATATATGCCACATGGTCTGCCTTACTGCAACAATCTAAACACACAATGGATACACAAAATAACATAAATGCTTCTGATCTTTCACAAGCATTCATAACCTGGTTAATTGTTTGCAGATAAATCACAAAAAGTGATATATGGATTTTCTGTATAAGGTCCGGTGATAAGATCCATTTCCTGTGTCATCTTTTGGACCAACGCAGGGTAGACCTGAGTTTGGAACTGATATAATTCATTCTTGAAAATGTATGTGCAGCATAGGACAGAGATGTTGCAGTTCCAAATGGGGAACTTGTAAATTTGTGATTTTCCATAAATTCTGTTATCTTACCTGTTGAATTTATATAAGGTGTTAAACAGCATGCGGCTTATCCAGATTTGGACAGTTCCACATCTTTCTTTGGTGTTTATGATGGCCATGGAGGTCAGCATTTATTTCAGTGCTGTTAATTTATGGATATATTTTTATTTTATTAGTTTGTTTTGTTTTCAGTTAGAATCGTTAACTTGTTTTGTATTTTTTAATAATAAATTTTACACTTTATTTCTGCTATATATATCATTCCAATTTTTAGAAATAGTTGATTTCGCAGTAGATATTAACATTTTCTATTCCCATTAGTGCTGGAGACCTAGTTATGCTCAAAACTTATATACAAAAATATCTGCCTAAGACATTTGTTGTGGTGAACTAGGGCTTGAGGAACTAGGATTTAAACTTTTGGGTGAACTGCAAAGAGTTTGGGCGTAGTGGATTGATTATTAAATTAGAAATCTGCCAAGTTTGATCCTTAGACTAATTTTTGTCAATGTGTTTGCTGAAAATTTCATTTCCGTGGTCAAGCGGCACATCTTTCTATCTTTTTCAATATACCTTTTGCCTCTAATGCTATCAAAATGATCTGGCTTTCTTTAATTTATGAAGTCCTTCTATCTAATGTCGTTAAGCTAATGCGGCACTTCTAGATTTTTCCAAATAGCCAAATATTGGTTTCAACTAATGAAAGGTGAAGATATAATTAATGAAGAACTTTCTAAAAGACAGCTGAATATTGAAGGATTTTGATTATATTTTTAGGACTATATTGAAAAAAAATCTACATGATTGAAGGTTTAACTTAAAAATATTTCATTAAACTTTGAGCAAGAAGTTGATAACAAATTAAAATATAGTTTGCTGTAACTGAAAGCTGCATATAAACACGTGAATGGTAAAAATCTATTTGTTTCATATAGCAGAATGATAAAAGGAGGAAGATTTTAAACTTGAGAAAAATTTGAAATTTAAGGATGTTGGTTAAAGTGATAAATCCTCAGTGTTCTTTTAATGAAAGGTCTCATGTGCTATTGGCTCTTTAAGCCCATATCTAATTGCCCCTCCTACTAGGAATGATGTCAATCTTTTATTAGTCATCGCATAGTTCATTCTAGCAGTGGTAGTGGATCAATTTATTTGCAGTTATAATTTATGATAATCAATTTAATGTACACGCATTTGCAGGAAAAGCAGTGGCTAAGTTTTGTGCTAAGTATCTTCACCAGCAAGTGCTCAAGCATGTTGATTATTCGGCTGGAGATTTGGGCTCTTCTTTACAGAAATCTTTTCTCAGGTTATTTCGTTGGTTGCACTAGTATTTCTGTTCAACATGTTCCATGAATATATTCTACAAACAGTTTTGAGTGTGTCCTCAGTGGTTAAATGTCCTGAATAGGTTGGAAATTGGAAGGTTTTCTGGATTGTGTTACAGTTTATGTTGATATTTTAGTGACATGTTGACAGTGGTGCTATAAGTAATGAAACAATATTCTAATGCAAAAACTAATAATTATTATATTGGCATAACCACCATATTGATGGTTACCATAGTTCATTAGTAAATTTTTCCTACTTCCAATCATGGATGACTTGAGTTTCTAACTTTTCTGGGACCTTTACATGGCAAGCGATTCAAAACAAAATTTTGTTGATGCAACTGATTGTTTTTCTGCATCAAATATTTTTTTTTCACTTGATTTATTCTCTGTAACAATGTTGATACAGAATGGATGAAATGATGCGTGGACAAAGAGGATGGAGAGAATTGGCTGTCTTGGGCGATAAGATAGAAAAGGTTTCCGGTATGATAGAAGGGCTTATATGGTCACCTAGGAATGGTGAAGTCAATGGTCATATTGATGATTGGTCTTCTGAGGAGGTACTCTACCATATATGTTAGAAGAAACCTTTTTTTGTTGTCCGTTTGCTATGGGATGTATGTTGCTTCCTGCTATGTTGATTGCCATCACACATATGCACGAGAGCGCAGATCTCTTTTGGGGACAGAGACTCTTTGGACTTTCATTTTAATGGAGTTGCTTTGTTTGCATGTGAATGGTTGTTCTAACGCATTTGCTGATATCTCAAGTATCAAATATATGGGTTTTAAATTCTACAATGAATTTAAATATCAATATCTTAACTATCTCAATGTATCTCTTTTATAATGTTTTGACTAAGGAAAATCATGTAAGATCCTTAAAAAAAGTGAAATAAATTATTTATCTATTCATAACTGTTTTTGAAAATGATTATTGTTCTCCTTGATTATTCCTATGAAGGTCCCACCAAAAATATTTTAGCCTTTAAGGTCAATGCAGATTTATTAACAAATCTAGGATTTTTTTTTGAAGAACAAAAGAAAGAAAAAGGAAAACAAACTATGCAGTAGTACTGGGTTGTTGTGTATTGTGTTCATTTATTATTGTGGGTCAATAATTTGATTGATCCGAATGTGATAAGGAAATTTTATTTGGCAAAACCAGGGACCGCATTCTGATTTTTATGGACCAAATTGTGGAAGCACAGCATGTGTTGCAATTATTCGAAATAACCAACTTGTTGTTGCCAATGCTGGTGATTCTCGTTGTGTTATATCCAGGAAGGGTCAGGTATTCATTGTCAACCCCTTTTTCTTAGCTTTCAGCTTATATTCCTTTGTTTCGAGTGTAAAGGATCAATTTTACTTGCATCTTAGATTTTGTAACCTTTGAACTGAGAAATTCAGCTGCCCGGGCAGATGCCCAGAGGTGTATACACATATGTTATCTACAAACAACTTTATAGCTGTTTAACATTTTATATTGCCGACTAGTAATAAAATCAATGACCATTAGATCATAATGCTTTCTACCATAAAGCTGATTGTAGGAAAAATTATGAACAACGTTCTCTACTCTTGTCTCCAATTATATACTGGTATTTATCTTTTAAAACATTATTATGAAAGTCAATATTCATTAAGGAGATGGATCATAGTTGGGATTTAGGATTCCCATTTAGTGAAGAATTAAAAAATTTGTTTGGTAGTGATGAAAGTAAAAAAAGAAAATAAGTGCATTGATTATTTCAACTAGTGCAAAACCATCAAGAAATCTGGTCACAGATTGCTCTGTATTTTACTCAGCAGGGATGCTATTTCATTTTTAGTTCTATATTTTTTACTTGCTAGGTCCAAGAAATATGGATTAAGAAGAGCATGACACAGACCGTTAATTTTTTACAAAATTAGATCCTATTTTACTTTCTGTTTCTATTTTGCATTTTTTTAAAGTTTTGCTTGCATTTTTTGATCCCAAACTCAATTACCATTAGGTTTTTCCTTGGGATGGAAGAGGAAAATAATTAAATCAAACTAGGCTTGTACAAACTGGAACTAATCCAAACTCTTACTGTTGTTTTCTTCTCCATGAGAGAAGGAGCTTAGTTAGTGTACTCTACCGAGGCAGGTAGGATGCTGCTAACATCCTCCAACCGGGTGGACAGCAGATTTATTTTACCTTTGGTTTCTGACAAGAGATATCAGGGACCTAGATGTTATGTTTCCAGGATCGTGCCATCAGATGATGGATAGGGAAATCTAACTTAGTTCCCTTTCCTTTATTCTAATACCTGGAATGACCTATTTTGAAATAATAATTCAAAATCAACAAAGGGAGCTTGTCACCTTTGGATATCATTAAGAGAGAGCTCCAGATCTCTGTAACCTTAGAACAAAATACGGCTTAGGGTTTTATTATTTCATTTGGTACCTTAAATAGGACTAGTCTTGTTACAAGAATAGGAAAACTATATTTTAGGCTTTCTCATAATTTACGTAATAATTCTAAGGAAACTTGAGCAAATAAACCAATAATTAGGAGTGCTGCTAGAAATAAAATACTTGTCTAAGTAGATTGATATGACCTAAACCTAGAACGTAACACTAGATATGTATGCTCCATTTGCTATTATATCCACACTTCCCAGGACATAGCCTAAGATATTCAGCTAACTGACCATTCTTCATCAATGCCTATTTCTATATTAGCATATTTTTCCCTTTCAGGAGTTTGAATTTTCGTTCTCAATGCTTTTTTTTTCTTTTCTAATTCAGGCATACAATTTATCTAAAGACCACAAGCCTGACCTAGAGGTTGAGAGAGATAGGATTCTGAAAGCTGGTGGTTTCATACAAGTTGGGCGTGTCAATGGAAGCTTGAACTTGGCTCGTGCAATTGGTAACTAAAATTATTCCAATTTATTCCAAGAGAAGGAAGGAGAGGGAAAATCTGGTCTGTCCCAAATCCTAATTCTTGTGGTAACTTTATTTATTGTAGGGGATGCGGAGTTCAAGCAGAACAGATCACTCCCAGCTGAGAAGCAAATTGTGACTGCCAATCCAGACATAAATACTGTATGTATCATTCTTGCTTCCACATTTTTCATTTTGTTTAGGTGGTTGTCTCTTCCCCTTTTTCTCTTAAAATGTTTATCACCCTTTTGTGGTTAACAACTATGGAGCCTTACCTAGTCAACTTACTGTTGTGATAAATATTTTTTTAATTAATCTCTCTCTCCTTCTCTGGGTTTTAAAGAATACTGGATCATTTTTGGCTGGATCATATATTATGTTATTCTATTATTGCTTTATTCTTACTTTTTTAAGTTAAATCCAACTTCTATAGGTTGAGCTCTGTGATGATGATGAATTTCTTGTTCTTGCCTGCGATGGCATTTGGTAAGCGACTTCCTGTCCTAAAAAGTCTGTTTCTGTTACCATTAAGAGAATTGCTCACACTTTACTATTTTTTTCCCCTTTTATTTTCATTTTGGAGTGAGCTTGAGAGAGGAAAAAATTTGTGAGAAAGAGAAGAGAGTGAGTGGTGGCATTTTAGGGAGATGTTGAGAAAAGAAAAGGCGGTTTCTGCTGAGAGTGAGAGAGGAACAATATGGGGAAAAAAACAGGAGGAAAAGAAAACAAGGTATGGGGAATACTGCTGCAAGAAAAGAGATAAATAGGAAGTAAAAACAAAAAATCCATAAAGAAAGGCCACAGTAACATCCTTGGGTTAATTGTTTACGTGTTTAGCATTTTAGCAAGGTTTAATATAAGAACAGCCATTGAGTGCCTTTAAGAGCATTAAAGTTTGATTTTTCTGCGTGGAGACTCAAGTTTTGTTCAAAACCATGCTTTTTGTTATGTCGTCGGAAATTTTGGATTTAATTGTCTATATAATCATTTAATTACAATTTTATTCCATGATAAATTTAAGGGTTTATATCAATATCTATAAATCGTGAAATAAGAAGGCTGATCTTCTCTAATCCATGATTGCTTTAAATTTGATTCTGCACTTCAAAAACTGAGTTGAGATTGGAAAATTTCATTAGGTGTTTACTAGCTGTATACTACTGCTAACTCCAAGATGCAAGTATAATGTGAGGCATAAATCTTGTTGCAAGCTGAAAGCAAACCTCAAATGACTATATTTGATTTTGCCTTGCCACGTTGATTTGAGATTACATTAGAGGAAACATTTTAATCTCTAAGATGCTGCAGATATTGAATGTTCTATCTCTCTCAGCTGTATTTACCTTTTCCTTGTTGACCTTTTTTCCACCTTTGCATTGTGGACTTTTTATCAAACCCTTTGGTCTTTAATCCAAGTTCTTAGAGTTGCTATATTGATAAAGTCTACACTGTGCACCAGGGATTGCATGTCGAGTCAACAGCTGGTGGATTATGTCCGTGATCAGTTAAACTGTGTAAGTTGAGTTAAACCTGCTTAGTAGTATGCATACACGGAAAAAATAAGTGACATATCATTCTTTTCCATTCTATGCAGGAAACTAAGCTTTCAGCTATTTGTGAGAAAGTTTTTGACAGGTGTTTGGCACCTACTGCTGGCGGTGAGGGATGTGATAACATGACCATGATCATTGTACAATTCAAGAAACCTATCAATTTAGGTGCTTCTGCAGAGCAGCAGCCATATTTCTCAGATCAACTGTCTGAGACCACAAAAAATGCAGGAGAGATTGTCGAATCATCGGAGACTAACTAAAGTGCAGCCAATATTGATGAAGATCAGATGGTGGCTATGCAAGAGAAGTATCAGTGCCCAATGTTCTAACGAGGTGGCTTCTTTTTCTGCTTGTTGAAGTTTGACGAGGACAAGAATGATGGATTTACAATTTCGCAGTTAGGAACTGAGTTCTTGTGGTTGTCAGTGATGAGGTGTTTTTCTATTAATTCACGTCTTTTGAGTTATGTAAATTTGGTTTCTTTGGGTTTCTTTGGAATATTAAGTTGGCCAATTGACGAGTCTAATGTCTAGATTGCGTTTTATCAATTTCCAAGACAATGACCAGAGATTATAGGGAGACCCATTAAAATGTATACTGACTGCTCAATATAGTTCTCTACCCTTTTTGTTTTCTTAAATATTCCCTTAGATTTCTTCTGCTGTAGAGCCATGTTTACAGCCGAGATGCCTTGTCTTTAAGAGGCAATGCTTTCGTATCAAAATTTTTAGGCCTTTTTTTTAAGAACTAAATTCGAATAAGGAAACTCTACTTTCGTAGGAAAGAGTAGCACCAAATTGTTTTATTTGGTTATTTCAAAAGAGTTTTTATTTATATAAGGCGCTAGGTCTGCGCCCAACTTTTCTCTTATTCCCGTTACTTGTTTTGTCTAAATCAATTCTGTTGTAAAGCGCATTTCATCACATAATATGGAACTAAAAGTGTATTTCTATAGCTAATCACAATTTCTAGCAAATTACTCATAAAGTCATAATTGATCGTTGATTGTTTCTTGCAATTTACCCTAACCGTGGAACCAATATAATTAAACATAATTTAAGTTTAGGCAACCCAATTTTTGTGTTCCATTTTATGACTATTTTATTTTTTCATTTTCTTACTCATTGTCTTTACTATCAATGATCGTTGATTGTTTCTTGCAATTTACCCTAACCGTGGAACCAATATAATTAAACATAATTTAAGTTTAGGCAACCCAATTTTTGTGTTCCATTTTATGACTATTTTATTTTTTCATTTTCTTACTCCTCATTGTCTTTACTATCAACTAATATCATTCAAAAGTATATCCTGACTTCCTCTTGCTTCTTTACCATGCAATGAGGTTTGAACAATTATCAGTGGTACCCAAATAGATTTATTTGTGTTCTCTCTTTTTTTTCCTTGACTTCGAATCAGTCAAATCTTTTGAATGTTAAGGTTATTAATTAATATTGGCAGTATTTTTTTGAACAGTTGGTGTGGATGTTGACAAATCACTGGTCCTTATGATTGAAACATTTATCATTTATTTCACTAGAAAAATAAAAACAAAATAGCTACCTCCTGAAAGTTACCATGACAAAGACAATTACCAAAAGAGACTTAATTAAAAAATTTCCTAATTTTTTAATTTATTATTATTGTAGCCTTCCAAAGGTGTATAATTTCATTCAAGTGATTTAATTAACTTTTAATAGTTGTGATGGTGATATAATTTATATATATGCATATTTATACACTCTTCAATAGGATTTCTTTTTCTTTCAAATATCTGGAGATATGTTGTAGCAACTTGGATCAGCTAGTGAATCATGTTTATTTTGATTGAAACTTTTCTTTGAATTTTTATATATGTGACAAAAGAGGGTATCAAATCAGACGAGTTTTGCTGGCTATTTCACTCTTTAGTCCAACTATCCAGCCATCCATTTATCATTTTGTTTTTCTAATTTCAAATTAATTGATATTATGACACTAAATTAGAAATATATTATAATACCATTTCTGTTAAGAACTTATTTTTCTGCAGATTAAGCCACATAATTATAGAACTAATGAGATTGCATTGATTGTGCATAATTAATTTTTTTTAATTTTCCTCATTAACTGGATTAATGGATGCAGTTAGGTCAACTTAATAAATTATAAACTGGATTAAATACTTCTTTGAGTGGGAAATTTGATATTTTTCTCATCCATCTTTAAAAAAAAATTCCTTACTTTAGGAGACATATTGCATTTTCTAATTTCCTTACATAATTTCCTTTATATTTGTAATTGACACTTAGCATTTTTACATGCCTTAATTGTAAGTTATTTTTCATGATGGATGAAAAAAATATAATATAAATAATAAAATAAGATAATAAAGAAATAACATAGTGTTCTTTATTTAAAAAAAATCATGTTTTGAAAAAAAAAAATCAAAATTACATATGAAACAAAAGGTGAGATTTTTAACCATTAGTTAGCTGTTAGCCCCTAAATCATCTTGTATGTTGATGATTGATATTAACCTAATCCTCTTTTTGCATGTTTATCCAACAATTTCCAGGCAATTTAACCAATGCCCTTTGAGTTTCTAACATCATCCCCCACATTTGAAGGATATCGCAGATTTATATTCTGGATCTATGCATGAATGCCACGTGTAACTTATCCACTAGTTTATTTCTTTTTCTATTTTATATAAAAAAAATAACTGAAAAAATATCACAGAAAAAAAGAGAAAAAGTTAAGACCGTGTCTAACGAGGTAACGGCGACATTATCCACTTTGGCACTTCCAGTTGTTTATAACTTATCAATCCTTTTTATAATTCTGTTCCCTAATTTCCGTACATATTTTTATCCATAAAAGATCCGCCGTGTCATCATGACACGTCATCATTATTTCTTGCATTTTGCTCCTTGAATTTATACTTTTTTTTTTTTGCTTCAGGATCGGTTTCTTTTGGTGCATCCACCCCCACATTCTTCTTCTTCTTCTTCTTCTTCTTTTTTTTTTCTAAAAAAAATGTATTTTTGGTCTCTAAATAAAAAGTTCAGGAGTTTTAATAGAATAAAATTAGAATATTAAAAGCTCAATATAATAAAAATTCAATTAATAAATTTAATAGAATCATTTTGACAGCTTTAATTTGTTATTTGGAAATTGGGTTAATTCATAAGACGTATATATATCCATATTTCCTTTTATCAAAGAAGGATTTATATATGACAAAAAGTAAGTTAAATATTCTAATTTTCAAATAATTAAGTAAAAAAAAATAAATATGACCTATGTTATCATCTTTAAATAAAACTTCCTGATTTTGTTTTGATAGTAAACCTTTTTATTATATTTAATTATTATTATTATAAAGATTATAAGCATGCAGGAAAATCTCTCTCTCTATTCAGATATGGCACAAAAGTAATAATCAATAATGTGAAACAAATATGTAATTGACTCAGTTACACCTAAACACTAAACAGAGATGCCTTAACATTACGTACGATGTTAGAGTAATAAAATATTAATAATTTTTAATTATAATGCATTAATTTTATAATAAGTATTGTGTACCCAGATTAACATTTTTTAAAAAAAAAATGTAAAAGTAAAATATAGATTTTTAATTACATTAATTATATTTTTAATATGTTTGAAAAAATCAATATAAGTCATCAACCTACCCTATGGTAAACAATAAAAAATCAATTTTACTTTACTTAATAAATGTCAAATAAGATAAATTTTAATTTTTGAATAGTTACATTCATATTATTTAATAGAATTATGAATGAAACATTATACTGATTATGCAGCCCATAATTGAAAACTTCTCTTAAATTGGTGGGCTGGGCCAGCAAGATAAAATATGAAGTTCAAAGGAAAAATTTGCAAAAACAAAAAGATATGTGGCAAAAGTATAAAATTCCCAATGAAAAATGATATATATTCTCAAAATAAACCCTCAACAATTTTTTATTTTATGGATTTAATAATTAATTGGGAAAAAGAAAATCCAAAAGAAAAGTGGTTTTGGCTAAATCTGACTAGGACCAACCAGGATAAGCACAGCAACTCTCTCTCGTGATCTCTCTCAAAATGACACGCGGACACGTCACCTCCATCACCGAAGAAAACGGACGGACTCTTTTGGATAAGGACTGGTCCTACGGCTACATCTGACCTCACAATATAAAAAACCTTTTCCTTTTTCTTCTTCCCTATCTATAAATATTTTCAACTCTTCGCCATATTCCCAATTATTTAACAACTCTCTTCCTCTTCTCTTTCTGCCTTCGCCCACTGTTTATTTTCTCACGCCATAAATCAGATTGCTTATAAGAATTAGATTTTGTTTGTGGGTTATTCTTCGATTGGGTTGTTATGGCGACTGCTTCTGTTGGTATGATTGGAGGCAATGGTTGTGCTGGTTCTGCTTCTTCTTGGTTCCAGATCAAGAACAGGAAAAAAAAGAATAATATGGTGAAAGATAGAGTCAAGTTTTTCTGTGCTTCTTCTTCTTCTCCATCTTCTTATGTGATGGATCCTTATAAGACCCTCAAGATCCAGCCCGGGGCCTCTGAATCTGAGGTCAAGAAAGCCTTTAGGCATCTCGCTTTGCAGGTTCGTTGTTCTTTCCCTTTGCTGTTTGCTATTTTTTTTCTTTTTTTTTTAAAAAAAAAAAACTGGTCTGATTTTTTCCTTTTTCTTTATTTTTATCTTTTTTTTTTGGGGGGAAGGGGGGGGGGGTGGTGTTCTGTTTTTTAATGGCTGATTTTTTTTTTTTTGGGGGGGTTTTTGCAGTATCATCCTGATGTATGCAGAGGAAGCAATTGCGGAGTCCAATTTAGTCTGATTAATGAAGCCTATGATGTAAGTAGCAATCCTCCCCCTCACTTTCTACTTTCATTTTTTAGGTATAATTTTTGTTTTTATCCCTAAGATTGCTTTTTTATTTTTTAAATTTATGCTGTCTATTCTTTTCTGGCCAAGAAATTCGAAATTTAACATTTATTTTTATCATAGTACTAAGTGTATAACACGAAGAGGAACCCCACCAATTAAAAAGTAAAACACATTGTGTTTGATCAATTAATTTTGATGATAGAATTCAATTATTGATGGATTTGAATTTGATAGCATGTAACTTCAATATGGGACATTAGTTCTTGTTTGATGACATATGGTATATAGCAAGGAGAAGTGTATAGTGAGAAAAGTGAACCAGATTAGAAAGAAAGTTTAGAATATGAACGATAAGTTTTCTGATAACCTCATCTAATTCAGCAGTTTCATCAGCAATTTTGAGCACAACAATTTTGTATATTGTTTTTGCAAAAGATGAAGACCAATCATTTTGATGGGGACCCCACACTCTATCATGGAGTTCTTCACATGAAGAGGGAAAAAAAAATTGATCTTGGATTCTTTATCACTATATGACATGGGCGTCAAGATTGCCCGAGTTTTCTTATATATCTATCAATTGTTGCCTCAATGATTTTGCTGTTGCATCTGTTATATATCACATGGCCCCTATGGTCTAGAACCTGTCACCTCTAGTCATTAAACACCCAATTAATTCTAATTATGCATTTATTCCTATCACAAAATATAAATTTTGTATCGAAGTTTTTTAGTTGAATCATGAATGGAAGGTGTAAGGCAAGAGTTACATCTTGGTTTACTGGTTTAACCTTTATAATCCAATAAATGATATTGGTTTTGTTCCATGGGGGTTGCAAATGCAGGTTGTGATGAGTAGTTTGAGAGGAGATTCAGATGAATCACAAATGTTCAAGTCATATGAGCCGTGTGATGAAGGGATAGATGAGCCGATGAGAGGAATGGATGACCCGGATTGGGACATGTGGGAGGAGTGGATGGGATGGGAAGGAGCTGGAATTCGTGACTATTCATCCCATATTAATCCATACATTTGAGATAACAAAATAATTGTAAATAAATGGACAATGTAATGTAAATTAATTGTAGAGTTTAACCCACCCACATTAAAAAGAAAAAAAGGGTTGTGGTTCTTCACTTTTTCTTTGTATACGACCAATGTGGGGTTAAAGCGGTTTTTCTCTGTATAGTGTGGAGCCTATATGTCTTATCTGCTAATGAAAAAGTACCATCAATAAGTTTTTTTCTACTCAATATAACTTATCTTCAAAGAACTCCAGGAATATTTTGGTTACTAGAATTTTTACTTTTATTTCTGAAAATATTTTTTAATATTCGACCCAGAAGTAGAATTTTTATAAATTTACGAAAATGCATATATTTTTATGAAGGGCAAATTTAAAACATGTGGGTGTATTAACACCTAAGGTGGGGGACCGACCCAACAATCGAACTCGTCTCCAAATTGATAATTCAAAGGTTCTTTCGAGCTTCTGTGATGGACCAACTTTTCAGATTCGGCTTGCACGGTCAAGAATTTTACTTTCATAAGGGAAGTTCTTATCCAATATTAGCAAATAACTTTTGCGTTACATCGGAAAAAAAATGTATAACAAATAGAACAAATAATATAAAAATGTAATATAAAGTAGCATATAGATAATCGCAATAGTTTTTAACATAAATAAATATTATAAAAATATTTAAATAACATAATAAATAAATTACATAATAAATAAATATTGATAAAATTTTGAAAAAAATATAAATAAATGCTCCATGAGAAATATATTTAGTAGTCAAGTAGCAACAAACTTCGAAAATTGTGCGAAGTATTATATATCAGAATAAAAAAACAAAATTTAAACTAAATTAAAAGTGTATTAATAGACAACAGAGATGCATAAGGTGCAGCTAATATCATAAAAAAAATTAAAAAGATAATGCAATAACATTATTATACAATAACATTGTGGGTTCAAGACTAAACGTGCTAGACTGAGCAATATTTAAATTCGGACCGAAAAATTAGAAAATAAAAAAGAAAATTTAATTTGAATTGATTAAGAGAAATCAGAAGATTGAACTCAATAGGAGAAAAATGAAATTTAATTTGGAGCCAAATTGAAGTAATTAAATTAGTTAACTTATAAGTATTTAATGGAAAAAATTAATGGGGCATGTAGTTGGTAGGAATTTGAATTTGCCAAAATAAATTTAATAAAATTTTGGTGCCGCCCACTTTGGCATCTTGCATATTGATATTAAAATTTTATAATAATAATAATAATTTTTTTTTTTTTAAAAAAAGGAAAAACTAATAGCCTTCATTGGAATCCTTGCCGCCCAATCCACTAAGAAAAGGAGGAGTTTTCCATAGCTGAGGGCAACGGCGACGTTTAGAACCATAACTGAGGGCAAAAATGGTACGCCACTGTATTTACTACAGCTTTTCCTTGTCTCAGTTTTATTATATAGATAGATAATTGAATACTGAATTGAAAAGCAAAGTGTAAATTATAATTTTTGAAATATAAACTTTAATTTAGATAGATACAGTTATTATTCAATATGGAATGCAAATTTTTGGGGTTAATAACAGTATTTGAACTTCAATTGAAATAAAAGAATTCCTTTTAAATTAATTTTGTAAAACTGAAATCAATGTGATAAGTTCAAGCTATCGTATTTTAATTAAAAAAAATTCAATTTCTTACTTTAATTTTGTTAATAACTTTTTATCAATAACTAATTATTCAACCATCAATCTTTTAACTTTTTAATATTCGAACTAAACAGACTTAATTTTCTCAATGTCTAGCTTAAATTATTAAATTAAACCTTTTCTTAATTAGGCACAAGCATAAATATAGAAGAAAGTTAGCATATATATATAAAGTTTTGTATGCAACTTCGAGTATAACTTCTCTAATAATTGGTTTTACTTTTCTCTCACTAGATCTTTTTCTCCATTTTGCTCTTTTTACAAAATGTTAACATTTATTATGACAATAATTTATATTCGAACAAATCACAGTTTACTCTATGAAATTTAATAAATTATAACTAGAAATATATTTTTTAAAATCTAACAATTTGTCTCTCTATCATTTAATAAAAATATTATTTGAAATAATAATTAGAAAAACTGATATTTAAATTTACTGGTTGTTTTACAATTATAATTGTTGGTAACGAGTAAAAACTCTAAATTATTATAAAAGGTTGTTAGACTACACATAAAATACTAAATAATTTATATAAAAATATCTCTAATATAGAAAAATCATGTAGTATATTGTATTGTAATGTTTGAATTTATATCAAATGAATGAGCATTTTATGAAAGAACATAAGGATAAACTGTTAGTTTTTTAAAAATTTATTTTGTGATGTAATTTGTTAAAATCTAAAGTAGGGAAATTGAAATTTGTTTTTTAAATTTAGGATAAATTAGAAATTTATACAAATAATATGAATTGAAGGCTAGAATTAATTGTGAAACTTGTATCACTAATTAAAAGGGAGCTGTTAAACGGCCAAACTAGTCTTGGACAAAATAAACAGGGGTTTAAATTTTGCAGAGTTCTTAGGTTTAAAGTTAGAAAATTTCTTGGTTCTTAAACTCTGCTTCTTTATATTTAAAAAAAAAAAAGAAAGAAAGAAAGAAAGAAAGAAAGAAACGCTGCTTTTGCATTGGCCAACTTTGTCAACTTTCAATCTTTCCAAAACAGATGGACCACTAACATTGGGTTAATGTCATTGGTTATTGTTTATCGCACTCAAACAACACAAAATTAGTTCTGATATAACAGCTGTATCAGCATTCAATTTAGTAATGGGAAATTAAACTTACAGGTTACTCTTTTTGTTATTATTCATTCTTTAACCAGTACTTTGTTATTAGGATCTCTTCAACTAATAAGACTAACAAGAATGAATTGCTTCAAGGAGAAAAGCAAAACAAAGTTTTATGTCAATTTCTGTGGCAAACATCCTGGTATATATCATTCATGGAAAGCTTGTGCACCTATGATTATTGGAGCTAAAGGAAATTTGTATAAGTCGTTTAATTCAGAGAAGGAAGCAATAGATGCCTTCAACAATTTCCAGAGGTGCGGCAAAGATAAAATTCCACCAATTAGTGGAGTTAGAGGAGAAGAAAGTCCAAACACTTCCGACGCAGGAAATGAAGATAACTGTGTTTGGAAATATGCTATCTGTTCTGATAGCTGGAATAACTGTTGGTTCTAAAATTTTGTAAGACATTTGATTCCAATGCAAAACATATACACCTGCTGTTAATGTAGGATCCTTTTTTCAACCATATGCTGTTGTAGCAAAACATCAACTCCATATCGTAAACCAGCCCTATCATTAATCTCAAAATCCCTCTTCAGAGATTGACCAACACTCATATAATCAGACATGATGGGCCTAGACATGAATGGTTTAAGTTTATCATTCTTCAGTTTCAACTTCACTGATTATATTATCTACTGTGTTTCCACCCTAATCGTCGTCCACCTCAGCATTCCATAGCTTCTCCATCAAAAACTTCCATCAAACTCAACATTTTCATTACACAGATCGTTTGATAAATCAGCACTAACCTCATCTCCACTATCATTCTTTGAAAAATCGAATGCATCACGTAATGTTTGTCTGACATCGCCATATGAATTTTGAGTTTCCAGAGTTATGTAAACCTCTTCTCTTCCACTATATATCAACCATAATCTCGTTATTTTTTAAGAGTGAGCATAAAGGATTATTGAATGAATTAACTATCAACCTCATTAAATTTACATGTTCCCTTACTCTATTGGAAAACGCCATTGCTAGCTAGCTAGCATACACAATAGTCAATGGGAGGATTTTGGAGGAAAAGAAGATAGGAGGGAAAACGGGATATCCTCCTGTAATTGTCGGAGCCAAAGTGTCATTTCAGCTAGTTTGGCCAAAGTTTAGCCACATTGGTTTGGCTGTTTACCTTTTTCCTAATTAAAATTGATAATGATATTGCTTTTAACAGCTAATCAACTAATAATTTATCGGTTGAGTAATAGTTTTGTTAATTTTTATGAAAATGGTAGTTGTATATATATTTATTATTAATCTAAAAATTATTTTCTCTCATTTTAAATATACTTTATGATAATTGTATATAATGAATCCATCATAAAACGAGATATTTAAATTTGGAAAAAGAGTTGAATGCTTTTTATTTTTAACAAGATATTTAAAGTAAAATAAAAATTTTCAAATAAAAATTTAAAATAGAATGGAGAGAATAATATATAATCGATCTAATTAATCAGCTTTCACATAAAAATTCTAGGACATGTGTTATCAGATTTTACTTTCTTGAAAATGCATAAGGTAAATATTTTATTATTTTTCATTCATTCCACAAATTTACTTTTTATTTATAAGAGTTATTTGTATTTTATAAAAATAACAATTGTATATTTATAATAACAATAAACTAACTTTGAAATTTTCCTTTCTCAATGTTTAAAATTTTAAAAACTTACTTTAGAAAATTCTTCATTTCTTATAGAAATTTAATTGATATTATGATAAATAAATATATAAAAACGCGGGTTCTATCTTACAACTTAGCTGCCAAGTAGTTTCGTTTAGGTCTCGAGGGGCGTCAAAGTATTCTTTTCCGTGCACAGTTTGTAAACCAAACATGCTTCAGAAGAGAAAGTATAGAAATTTCATAAAACCCTTATGCATTTTTGCGGCATTGATTCTTCTAACCTTAGATTTTAGCTTCTTTAGATCACAAATTCTAAGAGATGAAGCGAAAGTTTGATTCTGAGCAATTAAATGAAGGAGGAGGAGAAGAGGGCTTGCATAATCATGGAGTAGCGTGGAGGAGAGGGCCTTTGATTGGAAAAGGAGGATTCGGGTCTGTTTATATGGCGAATTTGAAGAATCCCAAATCAAAAAACAGAATTTTTCCTCAGGTTATGGCAATCAAATCGGCGGAGGTTTCTGCATCAAGTTCACTTCAGAAGGAGAAGGAGGTACTGGACCATCTTCATGGCTGTCGTTATATTCTTGAGTGTTATGGTGAAGAAACTACTACCAAGAAGAATGGGGAGATGGTTTACAATGTGTTATTGGAATATGCTTCTGGAGGAACCCTAGCCGGTCTAATCAAGCAATCGGGTGGTTGTGGATTGCCTGAATCGGATGTGAGGAGATATGCAAGATGTATTCTTGAAGGAATTGATCATATTCATAGGCATGGTTATGTGCATTGTGATTTGAAGCCTGAGAATGTTTTACTTGTGGCTGCTAAGAATGGGGCTTCTCTCTGTAACTTCGTGCCCAAGATAGGGGATTTTGGGTTGGCCAAGAAATATGTGAAGAGCAAGAAGATGAAGTTCGATCCTTATTATTTTGGAGGGACTGCTCTGTATATGGCACCAGAGACTGTAATCGATCATATTCAAGAACCTCCCTGTGATATTTGGGCACTTGGATGCATTGTTTTCGAGATGTTGACGGGGAAGAAGGTTTGGGACACGAAACCTGATATAGAGACTGATGAAATTTTCAAGAAGATTGTTAATGAATTGCCTAAAATTCCTGGTGATATTTCAAAGGATGGGAAGGATTTTTTGAAAGGGTGTTTAGCGAGAAAGCCTATGTTTAGATTCACTGCTGAAATGCTACTGATTCACCCTTTTCTATCAGGATTAGAGGATGCAAACACCAGTGAAACTGGGGAGATCTTGGATGAAGGGTGGTTGAATTCGTGTGCTATATTGTCCAATATCGATGATGAGATTTGTGATTCAAGCTCTTCTGAAGATTGGAGCTATACATCTGAAGAGGGTTATCCTTCCTCTTGTAGGTCAGATGATATTGAAAAGAGTAATAGTGGGATGTTCAATGATTTTCTCGACTTTGCAAAACCAGGAGTCAAAGTAGTATAGCGAAAATGGTGATTTCTAGCCAAAATTTGATGGACGTGGCTGGTAAAATCTGCAGTAAGAATGAAGAAAACTAAATTTGTAGCTTTGAATTTGTGAATTGAAGAGATGCAGATGGTCAGCTTCATGCAGCAAAGTTGTGCCTACCCTGAAATTTGTAAGTAAGAATTAATTGACCATTTCTCTCCATTCTTTGGGAAAATCATTTTTGTACGGAAATTACTGTTTATGTAAATGATAATGGCAACAAAGACCAAAGAAAGAATTGATTATTAGGTTATTGTTTTTGCACAGGCAACTCATAATCCATTATTATTATTATTATTATATATATATTCAGCAATCTTGCTTAATGTATGTCGAATCAGAAGTTCACCAGGATTGCCTGGTTGTGATTTGGGACATATGTATGTGGCGCAACTATGAAATCTTGTTGTTTTGCTAGTTCAGCAAATTGAATATTGGCTATTGGGAAAGACAAGGCAGATGCAATCTTTTGAGCCTCTGGTATGACTTTCCCCATTAATCAATCACTTCATTGGATTAATACTAACAAGGAGGAATGTCAAAATAATTGAGTCATTTTTTCTGTATATACTTCCAAATTTCTTTACATTAACTAATGTGCCTGTCTACCATTAGTACTGCTATTGAGGGAACAAAATTTCAGATTTTAGGGATATGACTTGAAGAATAAAATTAAATAACATGGGTATGTATGTTTGGCCGCAGAAAATATTTATTTAAAGCTGAACTGCAGAAGAGTGGCTTTTAGCAGAGTATATTAAAAGAATACCAATTCTTCTGGTTGTTCTTCAGGCACAACATTATTTAGTTGAATCTTGACTTCGTCATCGATAAAGCCAAGTCTAAGCTCACTAAAACTTGGTGTTTTTCCTTACCAAAAATGAAACTTGCATGTTTTTGAAGCTTCTGCTAGTAACTTCAGGCATAATTCCTTTTATAAATTGAAACGCTTCTTGCCTATCCTCTAATTCCAGCTACCTTTATGTCTTTAAAGATATAGGCCTTTTCTATTGGTTTATATACCACGTTTTCACATTATCATGCTCTTAAATTTGAATTGTAGAATTAAATATTGAATGGTTTTTACAGTTAGATACTTAATATCATGATTATAAGACACTTAATCTCATTGCCCCCCCCCCCCCCCTCCCAAAAATATAAAAAATAGATTCACTTATATTTTTACACAAATTAAAGGTATTAAGAAATGCTAATAACAAATAGGAAAATAATTAAAAAATAACAAATAATTGTATTTCGATGATGGGCAAATTTTAATGAAATGCGATGTATTAAACAATTAGGTTCTATTCTTAACATTTATGTTTAAAGTAATTCATTATATTTATTTCTTATAATTTTCTTTTATTACCTTAAAAATAGAAGAATTCCAATTCATAATTTTCTTTTTTTTAAAAAAAAGACAAAAAAAAGAGAAAGTATAAAAAGCTAGAGTGTGTATAAATTATAATCAGTTAATGACAATCACTAAACACAGCATTACACTATTTCCGCAAATTAATCCAAGGATATGTGAACCACATATTTGAAAACCATAAGCTGTGTTTGGTTCTGACTCTGACATCTTCCTGTTTCAAGAATCCGTACTTCTTGTTTCCATTTTGATGTATAAACAACAAAATCCATGCGCATAAGCGAACACAAGATTATTATTATTTTTTTTTTAAAAAAGAACTCTTAATTTCTACTGCTTATTTTTCTCTTAATTTTTAATTAAACATTATTCGAATAATTGAATAATCTTTGTTCTGATTGATTCTTCAATAATATTATTCTTGTTTTAGCCAATGACATAAAGGATTTCTATGCGTCAATTCTCTTCTTCTGATTGCATCTGTCTGAATCATTCCCAGAGAGTTTTTCTGATTCTCTCAAACCTAGGGTTTTTTTTCCTTTTAAATTCCTTTTGACTAATGGTTTTTCATTAATTACTTTGAAAAAAAATCTCTGTTAGCCACTGGTTGTAGCTGTTATTCAATTCTCCTTTTCCTCTTCATATAGGAAGGACCCCGCCCCTGATTTCGTCGTTGCTGCAATTGGAGGTAAACTATATCTAATTTTCTTTATTGGGTTTTTTGCTTTGGCCTAATGTAAATTATGAAGCTTTGTAGTGTGCTATTTTACATCTTCTGCTGCGAAGTTGATATTCAATTCGGGGTCTTTTGATTTTTGCGAATTGGAAAATCATCTTTTTTGCTTAATTTGGGACGATTTTATGTCACTCTGTATTCCAATAATGTTAAGGTTGGACAAGCAGTACGTATGCTTCACTGCTTGCGAATTACTAGTGTTCTCTGATCTTCTGTACATTAGGACGTGGAGGGCCTTAATGGATGAATTATTTTTGCACCCTATAGTTTAAAAAATGAGAATCAAAAGAAATTCTTAATTGCATTATTTTTGCCAGCAACTAGGGCTTCTTATTTATGGCGGATCTCAAAGAGCGCCTGCTTCCACCAAAACCATCGTCAGCTATAAATATTAGAGATGCTTCTTATAGAGCATCTGCATCTGGGCGGCAACCTTTTCAAGGCGTGGATGTTTCAGGTTTGAAGAAGCGTGGCCAAGGACTACGGTCTTGGATTCGTGTTGATTTGTCTGGGAACTCCCAGGTTATTGAGGTTGACAAGTTCACAATGATGCGGCGTTGTGATCTGCCTGCTCGTGATTTACGCTTGCTTGATCCTCTATTTGTTTACCCCTCAACGATTCTTGGTAGAGAGAAGGCTATAGTTGTAAATTTGGAGCAGATTCGATGCATAATTACAGCTGATGAGGTTCTGCTCTTAAATTCTCTCGACAGCTATGTGTTACAGTATGTGGTGGAACTACAACGGCGGTTGACAACAACTGGAGTAAACGACGTTTGGCAGTCTGAAGGTGCTGACTTCAATAAAAGGAGAAGTAGAAATTTTGATAATGTATTTGGGAACCAATCCCCTGATTATTTGCCCTTTGAGTTTAGGGCTCTCGAAGTTGCTCTGGAAGCTGCCTGTACATTTCTTGATTCACAGGTGAATAAATTCTCAACCTATGGATGCTTAATTTGGATGGGTGGTCTTAGACTTGGTTTATATTTGAATTTCGAGAACCAAAAGATATGGTGCAACCCTCGTGAAACTTGTGTATTGATGATAACTTTTTTCTTAATTTGTTTGTTATTAGCCTAGCTAAAGATGCAACCATGATTAGTATGAATTTAAAAGTGGCTGCATATAGACACCAGTGGGTTTGTCTTGCTTGTCTTTCTAGCCTTTTTGAACCTCATTGATGCTTGGGCTATATGTACATCTCTTAGGCTAACAGAGTCAGTGACTCAGTGCACATCTAGGGACACAAGGACATGGCTATATCTTCGAGTGGTGCACCTACCTAGACCTTTTAGTCTGGTAATTTTTTGGATTAAATATTAATTTGCCCCTAAATGTATTGGTGAACTCTAATTTATAACACAATTAATGACCATAATATGGCTACAGTTGAGTTTTGTTTCTTTTATATGTCTATTGAATATTTCTAGAGTTAGTGTTTAATAGTACTGTTAGTTTCATAACCATTTTCGATTATTGGACTTCAACATATCCTGTTGAACAAATAAAAAGTTTATGCAATTAGAATTTGCTTTCATAATCATGCATTGCATCTTCGTTTATTTTAAATGAATATACCTCTGGATGGCTTTTTCAACAGTTTTTCTTGTTTCATCTGTAATTGTTGGATGATCAATTATTTTTAGCTCTATCTATATTGATCTATCATGGGATGTTTCTATAACAATTTTTTCTGGTTAAATTTGTAACTTGAGCAAGTTTGTGGTCATTGAAATATGGCAATTTCCAAAGGCAGCAGAATTAGAAATTGAGGCATACCCATTACTGGATGAACTGACCTCAAAAATCAGTACATTGAACTTGGAACGAGTGCGCCGATTGAAAAGCAGACTTGTTGCTTTGACTCGTAGAGTTCAGAAGGTGTATTTTACAATTTTTTTTGGTTCTCTTTACCTGCTACTAATTTTAAGTTAATACCTTTTGCACCCACTCTTATGCCTATTTAAACTTGTATTATCTAGGTTAGGGATGAGATAGAGCAGCTCATGGATGACGATGGAGATATGGCTGAAATGTATCTGACTGAAAAGAAAAGGCGGATGGAGTCATCATTCTACGGTGAACCGTCTTTGATGGGATTTAGATCAAATGATGGTGGGATCTCTGTTTCTGCTCCAGTTTCTCCTGTTTCTTCACCCCCAGAATCCCGGAGGCTTGATAAAAGCTTGAGTATTGCAAGGAGTAGGCATGAGAGCATGAGGAGTTCAGAAAGTGCTACTGAGAGCGTAGAGCAGTTGGAAATGTTGCTGGAAGCATATTTTGTTGTCATAGATAGCACCCTAAACAAGTTGACATCGGTAAAGCAACAGCTATTAGCATTTAACTCCAATTTGTCATTTTTTATGTGGGATGGAAGCAATTAATTTATCTCTTATGTACTTGGTTCAGTTGAAGGAGTACATCGATGACACAGAAGATTTCATCAATATTCAGTTGGTATGTTTCCCTTTTCCTCCTTCATGTCTCCTTAATATGTAGGTCATGTTTGTATCTCAGTTAATAGGAACTTACATTTCCACTTGAGTTTGTGAAAAGGCCAAAAAGTGTATCTTCTAAATTATCTCGATTTAGCAGTATGCGCCATTAGTAACATTGTTGAGCAGAAGGAATGACAAAAAATAGCAAATGCTTGGTTACTTCTTAACATACCAATGTAAGATAGCTATAAATTCGCCACTTGAAGTTGAATAGTTAGCTCTGTTGCTTTCTAATGATTGATCCTATGGATGAATCATTATTCTCTGCGCTTGATCACCTAATTCTTCAATATAAAAACAGGTTGAGTTGATACTTATTTTACCATATGTTGATTTTTTGTCCTCGTATTGTAGGATAATGTTCGAAACCAACTTATCCAATTTGAGCTTCTACTCACGACAGCAACATTTGTTGTTGCTATCTTTGGAGTGGGTGCAGGTATCTTTGGCATGAACTTTGCAATACCATTGTTTGATGACCCAAGTGCATTTAAGTGGGTCCTGATTTTTACAGGAGTAACTGGAGTCACCATATTTTTTGCATTTGTATGGTTCTTCAAGTACAGAAGGCTTATGCCGTTGTAGATCTAAGTAGGAAATTGCTAGTGTTTGTTATATACTACTCCAGTTGCTTATATTTAATTACTTGTTATTCTGTATATGAAATCAAGGATATATACATATATACATATAGGGGAAGATGGCTCTTAATCAGGGCAATTCTTTAAACTTTCTTTAGTTTATATTTTCAGTAGCAATCAGCATATGTTGGGAAGGAAAATGGATTTCAAGGTGCAACTTCCATCTTATGATTATTATTATTATTATTATTATTTGATTTTTTAATTTTTGGTTTCTATTAAGTGAGAAATTATAAAATTGTGTGATACATATGCCCACCTAAATGTTAATTTTTCCTTCTTTTTCAATGGAGTTGGTGATGTATATTTAACTTGGTTTGATATATATATATATATATATATATATTTATAATCGTCAATCACAAGCCGATATTGTAAAAAATAAAAGTTGCTCATGGCGTGGTCTCTGTCTCTCCAAACCAGGATTCAAAAATCAGTATTGCAGGCTCAGGCTGCATTTGTAGTCCACCGGGATTAACTGAATTTTAGTCCCAGCTTCCTCCTCTTTATAATTAATCCTTCATTTTAAAAAGACAAATTCACTTTTAATTTTATCTGTTCCAAAAAAATATACATTTTTTTTCTTCTTAATTTTCATGTTTAATGTGTCTGGTTAACATTTAACAATAGGAGTTATCAATTCTTAGTTATCTAATAATGTCCATAATTAGTGTAAAAAATAGACAAAATGTATATTTCTAATCAAATTGATTAAAATTTCTTAATGTGGGAAAATAAAAATCAACATGTTAAAATAGAAATGAGTATGAGACTAAAGAAGTAAGATGAGGTAGGCAACTTTTCCTCGTTTTCCTTCTTTGACATTTTTCAGTACCTATATTATTATCAGATTAAATTAGACATTACAATCTTCTCCATTTTCCTTTATGCTAAAGGCAAATAGTTTAAGAGTTCAAACTCTCCCATTTCCTTTTAACCCGAAAAAATGGCAAGATTATGGATACAGTACAAGGATATCCATTCGAAATCGAGAGAATCCAGTGTGATAGTTAGATCATCAAGATAAATGAAGTACAAGCAAACTTATTTCCATCCAGCTAATGTATATTTGTATACAATAAGATTGTCAGAACAAAAATATTCCGATGGTAGGATTTCTGTCTAGAATTCCACTCTCTCCCAAATATCTCAAGTTTTGACCTTATTATCAAATTCAAAATGTATCTAAATAAAATGGAACTGGACTTGTAAAAACGTACTGACAATCAAAAGGTGAGGAGGAGTGTACATGATGCATGATAACCAAGAGCTTTTATACCTTTCAACTGTCAAAATGCTCCCTCGAAACTGGTCTATTCAAGTTTGTAAGCATCACCTAGCAGAGATAGAACCTGAGGAGAGTCTTTCACTCCGTGCTTTATCAGCTTTCTCCAAATAATCTTGATGGGACCGATGCTTTGCTCCTACAAGGGGAAAGTTGTTAGATACAGATGCTTAAGTGAAATAGAAGTACACTTTTAAACACCGGCAAAACAATACACCCAAAGGGTAACTGACATGCAGATGTATAACCCAAGTTTCCCAATGATCATGGACTAATAATGTCCAATTGTCCACTCAAGGCTATCCTATGTCAAGCAGAGAAATACTAACGCAACAACAATCTTTAAGTGTTTTCTTTAAAGAAGTCAAGTCAAATTCTTCTTAAGCGGACAGCAAAACCCACAAAACCAACATATAGTATTTTTGTTACAGTATGTCCATGACACAAGATGGAACCACTTGCAAGTACAATTTTTTTCTCCCAACTATCACGGGTTCTACTCTCACCCCAATTTTGAGACTCCCACCAACTATATCTCTTTGCTACAGCAGACAAGGAATGCTAACAGCAGGCATGGTTAGTTATGCTCTTATGTTTGAGTACGAACATAGAATAATTGATCCAAACAAAAAAAGCAACATCAGACTTCCCCATGATTTAAGAAAAATGTATCAATACTAAGGCTCATGCAAGGGTACTGCCATTTTTTTCCTAGATACATAAAATGATTTATCCAAACTAAATTAGTCAAAGGAAATCACAGGTAGGTGCAAAAGAGAAAAAAAGGCCCATTAATGCTGTTGAGCAGTAAATTCAAAATTACCAGTAAAAAAAGTGTAAAACCGTTCATTAAAAAAATTAATGTCATGATATGTTTGACATCATAACTACAACTTCACCATGGCTACATGTTGCTCGAAATTTAATAAATCTGAAACCAAATTTAGACATTTACAGAAATCCGTTCCGAGTCGATGATTATGATAGAAACAAAAAACATAAGCATATAAGTTTTAAAAACTAGATTCCCATCAGGTGACCTTTCGAGATTACCAAATTTCTGATACAATTAAAGCTTCTTAACAAGGGAATCTTTAGTCGAACTTTGTAAAATTGCTACTTAACTTAATCATCAAGGGCAGCATTAAGAATTTTTTCAAGTGTACTTGCACATCGCGTCTATCTAAAAATGCTACAACACAGTTGTCCAATCATTTCGAGATTACCAAATGCTCATCCATTTCCCGTTTCCCATGCACATAAAAGGAGTTCAATTGATACGCTATTCTCTACAATGGAACTCATTAGTTAAAAACTTATCAAAATAGATATCCTTAATTGTCAACGACAAGTACTGCTTCCAAACATTTCTATAACCAGCTATGTCATTTTGTGCTTATTCAAGCTGTAGCTAACTCTCCTCCCTTCTCTCTAAAGTGGATTAACCCATATACCAAATTATCCTGCACAATTTCACACAAGAATGCTTTCAGGATCAACATTTCACATTGTAATCACACATTTCTTTATGTTTCTCCCCATAAAATCAAACCTCACTTCGACAGTAGAAAAAAACAAAGGAAAATCCAAAAAGAAAAACCAGCTCAAAGTTGTTCAAATCTTTCCTACCACTTTAAGCACAGTTCACCAGGGGTTCTACACCCTCAAGTTCCAAGAGAAGGAAAGGTTTAAACTTTTCTTCTATTTGACAACGTTTTCTTAACAGCCAAACAAGCTAATAAGAACAGCAGTAATCGATGAACTCATATAACCTGAAAACATAAAATCAAATAGGCTTAATAGAAAATATAGTAGTGTAAGCAGAAAAAGAACCTCTGTTCATAAGGAACCATGGGACACCAAAGATCACGCTGATGACAGCGATGCCAGCCATAACATGCTTCTTCTCTCCACTATAAAAAAAGTGCTCCACCTTTGACTTGAATCCTCCTCCTCCGCCATTGCTATTGCCTTCGCTACCCATGTTTTTTATTTTCCTTCCACACTTCTCCAATTATTCTTCACTCCTCTCGAAGTCCTTGCCTAACTAGCTAGGTTTCGTTGCTCCGGCAGTGTATTGAGGCGGTGCTGAAATTGGGCTACTACTGTTTGCTGGCCTATGAATTTTGGGCCTGTTTTCTACAAGACCAGGCCCAGGACCAAATCTGACAGACAGAAAAGAAATTCATTTGCAAAACGACCGAATTCTATTGTTGAAGTCGTTTCGGTTGCAGAGTGGAGGAGGCTGCGAGCAACCAAGCCATCTGCATCATTGAGGTATTTCTTGCTTTAATTTTGTTATCTTTTCTCCATTTTCCCCGATGTGTATTGAAATTTAAATTGTATCTTTCTTAGTCCAAGAATGGCAACGACTGCATGTTTTATCATTGTTAGCAGGAATGACATTCCTATATATGAAGCTGAAGTTGGATCTGCTAATAAAGTACGTTAATTTTTGTAATTTTTTCTAATATCTACTGTTAAATTTCCCCTTTGATTAGAAATTCGAATTCCGAAGTTGTTATAGAGTTTTGTGGTCTTCAAAATGATGGATTTCATGTTTGTGAATTGGGGAAGAAAATGGTATTTATTCATTTAGTTCTGATTGCTAATGGTCAAATGATATCTGGGAAATGGTGTTTGTAACTGTAAAGCAGCAGATGAGATTGACTGGGATGTTAATTGATGAAATCTCAAGCATTTTACTAATTTGCAATCCAGAAAAAGTCATCCTTTTTAGCATTCTCTATAGGTAGTTTAACAGTTTGATCTGCATTTCACTTAGATTTACTGAGCAATCTAAATCAAGTCACTAATGCAACTGTGAATTCTTTCGCCTAGAAACCTAGGTAATGAGGCTCATATGGTTGCATCAGGACTGGACGTTCAGAGGTTCATTTAGTTGTTAGTTTTGTTTTGAAATCAGTTGTACTGTGGAACTTGAAACATTTTTGCATCTATTGTTCAAAACATTAGTGGTCCGATCTTAGACATTTTGCAGTGTTCTGCATCAGTTCTAATTTGCAAACAAGCTATTAAAGCTTATCGTTGCCTTGAAAGTGCCTTGCCAATGCAACATAAGGAGTATCTAGTGGAAAAGCTATAAAAGAAATTGCAAAGAAATTGCCATTTATATGTGCTTTACGTTTGAATATTATACATATGAGACTATTTGTCTTTGCTTATATCTATCCATGATTGGGCAGTTATCTTCTCATTTGCATCCTGTATTCACTTTTGTGTTTTTCTTCCAGTTCTTTATATTGTGCCGTGTAATAATACTTTTTTGGTCTTGAATAACACTCACATATCACCTCATTACCTGGTAACAGAGAGAAGATGCTACTCAGCTGCATCAATTCATATTACATGCGGCTTTGGATATTGTTCAGGATCTGGCATGGACCACTAGTGCCATGTAAGCTCTATAGAATAAAATGCATTAAATTACAGCTATGCTTTAATGCTTATATGATCACTCCCTGTGTGCATTGTAACACCTCCTTACAATTTTATCTATCATGTCTTCATCACAGGTTCTTGAAAGGAATAGACAAGTTTAATGATCTGGTGGTATCAGTTTATGTTACAGCTGGTCATATCCTTTGGACTTATGTTCTCTAAATAAAGCAATTCCAGCAATTGACTTGAGATGTTTTTGATTCCTCTCGTTTCTTTTTTGACAAAAAAGCGCACCATTCAATACTTTTTCCTTTTAATCACTTTTGTCAATAACAGCATGCTGCATTACAAAGATACCAACAAATCATATATTCTTCTCCAGGTTGAATATGTCATTCCCATACATTCTCCTCCATTAAACAGTATTATTTTGCAATTTTGTGTCTTACACATGCTGAGCTCAGCTGACAGAATAAATTGAAAAATTGTAAATGGGAGATAAAATATGTGTTTCCTCCCTTATATCTTTTTTCAAGATTGAAGTTTCAAGTTTAGCATGATTGTCGTCAGTGTTTTGGCAGTGAGTACCACTTTCATCATAAAGGAGTCATTAGATACCATGATAATGAAGTCATATGATTTATCATGTTGCAATACTATCTTGTCCCTGAGCTGTTCAAAGCATGCAACTGTCTTAGTTATGGTTTTCTATCCACAAAAATAGTCTTCTTTGATTTTTTCTTTGACTTCTCATACATACAAGATTTATGCTTCTTCACAACCCTCACAATGATGACGGAATCAAGAGCTTTTTTCAGGAGGTTCATGAGCTTTATATAAAGGTAATTTCCTTTCTCCTTTCCCTTGACCTGCCAAGAAAGAAGGCAAAATTGATATGAACATTTACATGCAACCTGTTCATGTGAGTGTATATATTGACTGTTCTGTGTCAAACTCATTGTCTCAAAGCTTTCAATAATCATGGGTTCTTTGTGATTCTTCTTTCCCCTTTCATGCATTTTATGTTTTCTTAACTCAAAAAGTGTGAGTGGCAAATTTGATGTCCTGTGCTTGCATGTGTGTTTCTGGTAGGAATATTTTTCGCATTTGCTTGATGTTTTTTTTTGCATATTTGCTATTAGATTAAGCTAGATATTCTGCAGTCAGGAAATGTCATTGCCTACTACTTCTGTTCTTTCTTGAATCAACTCAGATTCGAGTCATTTTAACTTCAAAAGTGATCCTACAAACTGTAACTTGTCAAAATTGATTTGAATAGAATAGTTTCCACCTGTCTTATGCATTTGTGCCTAATATGCTGTGATTTATGAGACTGGTTTAAGTTACCCTGCAATTTTCAGATTGTTTTACGTTTTAAATGCAACATAGTCATCCTTCTTTGCAGTGAATTTTTGAGGACTTTTCCATTTGGGGTTCTAATTGCTTGGTATTAGAATCTCGATACTGCTTGCTCTCTTTTTCTCTTTTTTTCTTCTTGTCTAATATCATGAAGCAGCAATTCCAAACTCTCAGTAATGTGAAACCTACATTAGTTATCCTGCTGATCTTCCTCCCGTGTGTTTATGAAATTCTTGGGCTTTGTGTTGCCTTGGTACTCATTAATAAAACAATTTTCAATTGGAAGTTTTTTGTTGTTGTAAGAATGTTGATTTATAATTTATATTGGTCAATCTGCAGATTATTCTCAATCCCCTCTACTTGCCGGGTTCTCGCATTACATCGTCACATTTTGACACTAAAGTTCGTGCGCTTGCAAGAAAATATCTCTAGACGCTGTTCATGCATTTGGATATGATCGCTGGCTGATGGAGATGAATGTAAACCAGGTCTGAAATATTAATTCTAGTTTTCGGTGATTTGTAAATCATTTGGAGTATTTTCATAGGCTCCCAAAATGAGTAATACTGTTATGATGATAAAGACTTGTCAATTTGGTCTTTGTATATGAGATAAATTGATTGCCATGCTCTCATAATGAGCAGGAATTGAGGATGGTGAGCTAATATTATCCTTTCCTATTAAGCATCGCCATTTTTCCATGCTTGGATTAGCAAGTGCTGTGGGCTGCAATTTTAGACTATGGTTCCTTGATTAGGTCTTCGGAGTTACAAGTATTGTTTAATTTCAACTTCTCAATCTCAAGTGTTGCATCAATACAAGACAATGTTTAATTGGTCTTGCTAATTATTGATGAAAAATTGATATTCGTATTTTTAAAAAGGTGCTTCATACTTAAAGGCTAGACACTTGGTTAAAGGAATCTTAACGAAGAATTCCTTTTAATATTGATATCCGTATATACTATTATTATTATATTAGATCTTAAGGAAGAATTCCTTTTAATCCTGTATCTAAAGAAATTTAAGTTGGTTAGTGTTAAAAATTTAAAATAAATTTATATTGTTACCATTTGTACTTTTTTTGTACGTTTAACATTTTTTTAGGAGTAAAATTTATAGTTTTAATCATTTTAATAAAATATTATGCATAAATAAAAATAGGAAAAGCCTGATAAGATCTAAAGGAGTTTTTTTGAAAAAAAAAACTCTTAATATTTTAACTGATGCTAAATTTTAAGGCTGAAGAACATTTTAATCATCTCGTAAGATATGGAAGGCTGTATATATACACGTGGTTTCAAATTTTCGCCCCCAAAAACTACAAGGTTCCATTTTTGGTTGACTCTGATGTCAGTCAGCACCATTGCAAAAAGGCTGCCTCATTCTGGTCTTCCTCTTCTCTGTTACATTACTTCCTCATTTTCCCCGTCTCCCTATACGAATACAATCTTTATTTTTTTCTCTGCGGCATTTCATCGACCACTAACAGTACCCTGGAAAAACCCCTTCCAGTCCTTTACTTTCCAATCCTTCCCCACCCAAAACATCAACGATCCATTTGAGCTCATTCACCAGAGAGTAAAATTTCATGACCCTCTCAAAACAGGCCTTCTTGATTCGCTCAAACGAGCTGCCTATTTTCCTGCCGAAACAGAAGCTCTGGCGTCTATCGACGGGTCAGGCATTGAAGCCAATAAGAATTTGGTCTATTCGGTGATTTGGGAACTAAGGCAAGAGTGGAAACTGGCCTTTTGGGTCTTCAAATGGGGAGAAAAATGGGGCTGTATTGATGAAAAAACTTGCGAGCTACTAGTATGGGTTTTAGGTAATCATAAAAAGTTCAACGTTGCTTGGACTTTGTTTCGAGATTTGCACCGATCTTCGATGAACATTCGGCAGGCAATGCTTATTATGATTGATAGGTGAGATTGGGTTATTCATTTGCATTTTGATGTTTTATTAAATTCAATATTATTTTTATCAATTAATGTAGAAATTACGAAGTAAAGTGCTTGTTAATCTGAAACATCTAGACTTCTGATCTTTGAAATTGCTCTAGCTCATGCGTCTCATTTCTCTATATACATGTTGGCTGATAAAACATATGGATTTTTTATTTTTTATTTTTTAATTTGGTGTTTGTTTGCAAATTATGCGGTAGAAAGAGGTTCTTATAATCTGAGTGTGAGACAGACTCATTAGAGCTCCAAAAACGGTTCTTAATCTCTTCTTTTTCCATTTTCGCTCATCAGACATGCAGCAGCAAATAATCCAGGCAAAGCTATTCAGGCGTTCCATATTATGGAGTTGTTTAGAATTACACCTGATCAAGAAGCATTCTACTCCCTCCTGAATCTTCTCTGCAAACATGGAAACATTGAAGAGGCTGAGGAAGTTATGCTTGCCAATAAGAATCTTTTTCCACTGCAGACTGAGGGATTTAACATTATTCTAAATGGATGGAGTAATATAAGTGTTGATGTGCTTGAAGCAAAGCGTGTTTGGAGGGAAATGTCAAAATGCTGCATTACACCCGATGCAACTTCTTATAAGCACATGATATCCTGCTTCTCAAAGGTTGGGAATCTTTTTGACTCGATAAGGCTCTATGATGAAATGAAGAAAAGGGGTTGGGTCCCAGGCATTGAGGTTTACAATTCTTTGATTTATGTTCTAACTTGTAATAATTGCTTTAAAAAAGCCCTCAAAGTCCTCGACAAAACGAAAGAGATAGGGTTACAGCCTGATTCTACCACTTACAACTCAATGATATGTCCCTTATGTAAAGTAAATAATCTAGCGGAGGCAAGAAACGTGTTGGCCATTATGATAGAGGATAATGTCAGCCCAACAACTGAAACCTACCATGCACTTCTTCTGGGTACTGGTTTTGAAGCGACCTTGGAAGTTCTTAACCGAATGAGAGTAGCTGGTTGAGCTCCCACTGAGGACACCTTTGCCTTAATTCTTGCCAAGTTCTTCAAACTAGAGCAACCTGAAAATGCATTAAAAGTTTGGGTAGAAATGAAGCAATATGAAGTGATGCCTAATTTGACACATTATACAATTTTGGTGGAAGGGTTAGCAAGATGTGGGCTGTTAACTGAGGCCCGAGATTATTATGCTGATATGATATCAGATGGATTTTCAGATGATCCAAAGCTTCAGAAAATCTTGAAAGAACCTGTTCGGGACCAGAATATAAAAGAAAAGCAGCAGTTCACACAAGTTAAGAGTGATCGGCGTGCAAGTCACAAGAGGAGAAACAGGGTTCGGAAAAGAAAGAAAGTGTAGTCTTATTTGGAACTTTGCTCAAAACACAAAATCTGGGGGTCTTTATTTTCACCAGATTGCAATATCTCATTTTACTAATTCCATAGGAGCAACTAGCGCGCATGCTTGGTTTTGAATGAACGGGTAGAGGATCTCCTTTCAGCATCAGCTGGCTTGTTCCCAACTGGTTGCTTGCAAGCCTTTCAGGGAATGGGTCTGACTCTTATGTTGCCAAATTCTAATTTTGCTCCTGTTACCAATATGCATAGATCTTTAGTAGTGATTGATTATTAGAATTACGTGGAGAAAATGAACTTCTTCATGTCATTCATGGAAATAGTGTATGCTTTGGTCAGGCAAATTTATTTTTTCATGTTCTTGGTTTTTTATTTTCATCCCTATGATCGAAGATTTCAATTAGCTCAAAGTTGGCATTTACTTTAAATATATAGTTGACTGCATATGTCTGCATGCTGGTAGACAGTCGGGGGAATTTTATGATTTTGGAAAACTTTGGGCTATTCCTTATTGGCAGTGATCCTCAATTTATACACAAGTTGTAGATTCTTCTGTTTCTTCTGATTGATTGGCAACAAAATGGTCCCCTATTCAACCCATCAGCTTGGCAAGTTCTTCTCTCTGGCTCAAGTTCCCAACTTGAAGTGTGCATTTCAAGGAGACTGATTTTAATTTTTTAGAGAGAGCAATACTGACCCTTTTCTTCTTCTTTGTGATGAATAATGATATTTTGAATCTCAAAAATATAACATGGCTGTATTAGATACATATTCATTGTCAGTATATGCACTGATATTTATATTCATCTTTAGTTCTTTACCTGCCGGTATATAAATGGAGTTCATAGTTGGAGATACATTCTTTGCCCATATTAGTTCTTGTGCTCCAGTTTTCCTTGTTTGTTTAGATGCATTATTGTGCTCGAAAGACTTTTTATTTGTTAAACCAAACTTATTCTGGCAGTGAATCTTTTTTTTTTTTCTCCCTTTGAACAGAATCGTTTTTATCATAGAGTAAATCATTCTAGTCTGTGGACATCTGCAAATATCTATTGCAACAAAAGTTCACGATTTCTGAATATTTAGTGATGCCGTTTGTCGGACTACTCAAGTCTGTACATTATCATATTGAATCACGTGTAATTTTTTAAGTTGTGGAGTTGTTGGCATGAAATTTAAAATCAATTTCTTAGCATTAAATGACTGGATTGTTCGTACTTGACGTACATTGATCAGGTGATCCCCCGCTTTTACACAGTTGGGTAAGTATAATTGGTGGAAGGGGGGGAAATTGGAAAAATAAATTATTTGGAATAGTTTGGAGTCAAAACATATATTCAATCATCTTAATTTGTAAAGGCTATTCGCAGAATAATAATGGAGTATTTTAACAATTGATGTCATAATAAAGATGTTCAAATTGCTAATTTTGTATAGTAAAATTGATATAGCTATGGAAGAGTGGAGATTCTGATTAGGATTTAGCAGTGAAGAGATGAATTGGCCTGTGATGTGGGGACTACAGTGTCTCAAATGTTCTTGGATCTTCATCCATTTATAAAACATTTCTCCTTGTGTTTCTCAGTCTAATATAGTCAAAAAGTTGGGTTACTTCCACTTGTTTCCAACTCTTTCCCTCTCTTACTAACAAGAAAAAAAGGAGAAGGAAACAAGCAACAGCAAATTTTCTCCCAACCACCACCCACTATGGTGCTCACCGCCTCGCCTCGCCTCATCTTCTACTCCTCCTTCATCCTCTTCGCTGCCACTTCCATCCCCGCCACTGACCACATTGTCGGTGCTAACAAAGGTTGGAATCCCGGCATCAACTACACTCTCTGGGCTAACAACCAAACCTTCTATGTTGGCGACCTTTTATGTATATCTACCCTCTCTCTTATTCTCTTTATTATATGTTTCTACTTTTGGGTTTTGGCTATACCTTATTTTCCTGTCCAGAAAATGAAAACCTAGTGCCATTTTTGGTTTCTTCAGCAAAATGTGGTCACTTTTTTTTTTGGCTATGCAGCATTCCGGTACCAAAAGACACAGTTCAACGTGTTTGAAGTAAACCAGACTGGGTATGACAACTGCACAACAGAGGGAGCAGTAGGCAATTGGAGTAGTGGTAAAGATTTCATTCCTCTTAACAAGTCTGAAAGGTACTACTTTATTTGTGGAAATGGACAGTGCTTTAATGGCATGAAGGTTTCTGTTCTTGTTCATCCTCTGCCTCCACCACCATCTGCTAGCGTTTCTACTGTAGCTAACCAGACTTCACCAAATTCTGCTGCTTCTCTGCTTTTTCATAAAGGGTTTTTGGGCTTCAGGGTTTTGGTTATGGCATTTGCTTTCATTTGGTTTGGATCTGGTTGGATCTAGCACTTGTGTGTGTGTGTGTGTTTTTTTTTTTTTTTTAACCTTTAGCTTGGTTGTTGAGTACCAGTAAATTTACCACTTCTGTTTTCACATTTCTCTTCTTTCTCCTATTTTTTTGTTTTATCGTCTCTTCTATTAGATGCCATTTTGATTGTTTCTTTGATTTATCTGGGAATTCTTAATGGGTAATTTAGCTGAAATGTTAGTAAAATCTTCTGTGTTTTTATCGCATTGACATCAATTTTGACTCTGTAATTGACAACATAATCTGAAAGGAAAATGATGAATCAAAATGGCAAGTTTTGATATTTATCTTGTTGCATTTTAGGTTAGTATTGACACTTTGACAGTACTAAAAGGAGCTCGCATATTTTGTATATGAACGAGGTATTTTTGCTGTCTGAAACTTAGCAAGATCACATTGAAGATAAAATAACTATCTAATAGTAATACTAAATTGTAAACAAAACGCCGTTGGTAATTAAAGAACTTGATTGAGAGGGAAAAGTTAAGTGCAAAGAGCGTTGCAAAGTCAACAGCAGCAGCTGCAATTGCTCCCAGAAGCTCTTGTTTGAAATCAAAGTAACCACACACAAAATCTTCCACCGGCTCACCCGACTCAAAGAGTGTGCTTTATATCTCCAAACTGCGATGAAACTAATCCATACAATGCTTATGGTACCTGACATGCCCATGCATACCATCTCCACCACACAGGGATCCTCTGCGTAGCCGTGAAAGAGGTTAATTGGCCCTTAATTAGATCTTAGGGGCTTAATTGGTTGAAATTTATATGGTAGGGATAAACGTGTTATTTAGTCCTAATGTTACGGAGTGATTTGTACTTTTTTATAATAATGTGTTAATGGTCAATTATGGTTTGCCACGTGTCATATTATGCTTGAGGATTAAACTATGTCAGCTTAGCTGTTTATTAAGTAATGGAAGATTAACAGTTGTGGATTTATTTGGTCATAAATTCGAGTTTAGGAACATAGATGTAGCGTAGGGGCTAAGTGATATTTGATCTTAACTTCAGAGGCCGATTTAAACCTTTTCCTTGTAAATTTTGGGATGATATAATTACATTTATCATCACAGCAGTTTTTTTTTTTTTTTTTTTTGTTGGTAGCCCCTCTTAATCTTATAATTCCTGTAATATTTTTTTCCTGAGAATGATATAATAAAGCTGTAAGTTTTTATATTTAGTATGGAGAACCGAGAACGTGCATAGTTTTAAATTGGGCCTAACCCATTACTATATCAAACAAGAGAAAGCAAATTTCTATTGTATATTATTGATGACATTGCATTTATCGTGATTTTAAAGAAAAAATTTTATTTTTAAATTTTTTAAGTTTTGAAAACTGTTTTTAGAGAGAAGCAGTTAGATAAATATTTTTTTTAAAAGTATATTTGAAAAGATCAGTTTATAAAAAATTAAAAAAAATCAGTTAATTAAATCAAAAAAATTTTAAATCTGCTTTTTGGACACCGAACGGCAATTCCAAATGCTATCCCATCATCTCCATCTGTAGACTGTAAAGTAGGATTAAAGGTTGGAATTAAAACTTAAAAGGTCCATTGGTCGAAATTCCCTAAAACAAATTTAAATTTAATCTGTATATTTTTGTGACCTAACATGCCTTGGGAGTTGCTATATTTAATCCTCAATTTAATTTAAGATTCTGAGGATGGTCACACTTGTCTTGAGAGGCACCACAGTAATTGAGAATGAGATGGTTTTCCACAGCGTTTTGTATATAATATGTTATTATATTTTCCTTTGTGAGGGAAAATTCAATTCAATAATTTTGGGGCAGTGGCTTATTCAATGACAAAGCCTTACTGCTCCAATTAAATAAGATTATTTGCCCAACGAACCAACATTAATGGACAACATTACTTGCCCTACGGGCTGTGGTATATTTGAGGCTACCCATTAAATTATTAGATATTGACAACACTGAGAGATCACTGCATAATTCAGTGGCCCATGAAATCATCTAGGCCATAAATGTATGTTTTATTAATAAGCCGATTAAGAACCTTGATTAACTTTTTGATGCCTTCTCTATTTTAAATATAGAATATAAAACATTCATACTTTAATTAGTGGCTACTAATAACTTTTGCCCACAGTGACTTGACAATGCGCATGGGCTTCAGTCTGATTGAGGCATGTCTTGTGTAGCACTTCCCTCAAGTATATTACCAGCCAACCAAAACCAACCCCAAATTTGATGAGCAATCATTCCAGGGATTTTCATAAATTTTGTTTTTTTTTTTACTTGAACTATACTTGTATTCTCACAAATGGATTAAATTAGTGATTTTAATATTACAGTATTTTAAGCTTTTTGAAAATATTTATATTTAAAATGGTGCAAGTTGAAATATAAAAATTCAAAATATTACTATTTCATAATTCATTAATTCGGTGGAGATAATAATAATAATAATAATAATAATAAGTAAATTAGATTCATCACGAATAAATCTAGGAATATTCTATCGTATATATTAAAATAAGGCCAAATTGACTAATAAAAATCCGATTCAGGCAAGAAAAATTTGCCCCAAAAATTGACAAGAATTGCTGGTAGCAGGGTCTTGGATGTAGACCATTGCCTTCAAATTGGGTATTTTAAAAGCATCTTCAATATTCTATCTTATATTCAGTGGCAATATTTGTTGCCTTTGCTGCTTACTGCATTTTGCCTTATAATATGCATGGATCCCCAGCTGAGACAAAACCAAGAAAAACAAGCATTATTCTATCTGAACTTAACTTCTTCCTTGTTAAGAAAGCAAAATCAAAGTGAAGTGAAGGTACCGTTCTACTAATTTGCTTTGGGAAGCTGAACTAGCAGAGAAAGCATATTAGCAGTATCTTACCTTTATGTACTCTTCTGTCCATAATATACCAATAAAATTAACTGATGCTGAGACATTCATATTTGCATCTAATTACAGATAAAGAAAGAGAAATCATTGGTTCCATTTACATAACAGCAACATTAATCTGAGACATACTACACAACACCTTCTTCCCATCATATTGAGCTTATCAGATTACATCTTTCCTATAAATCACTCGGTGAAAATTTTCAAAATATATGATTCAAAAAGAAGAAAATGAAAGAATATGTTCCAAAACTTAGCTAATCTGCATTGAACTTCTGTCTTCTCCGCGACCTGCTAAATAATTTAGAGGGCGGAGAGGGAGAAAACTCGAAGGGCAGAGACAGTACATCAGTTTCTCCTTTCAAAATCCTTACAATCTCTCCGATATCAGGTCTCAATTCTGGCATCTTCTGCAAGCAATTTAGTGCCAAGTTGATACACAAGCTTGCTTGTTCTTTATTGTAATCATCCTTCAATCTCTCATCTACAAGTTCTAAGATATTCCCAGCTTGAGCTAGCTGCCTACACCAACTTATCAAATTCGCTTTCTCGAGCTTCATTGGTGAAGCAAGCACATGCAATGGCCTTCGACCGGACACAATCACAAGGATAAGAACTCCTAAACTGTATATATCAGCCTTCTCCATCAAGTACCCACAACCACCATATTCAGGGGCAACATAACACAGAGTGCCTCTCATGCTCGTTGTGCTGCTTAATTCGCGACTAAAAAGATCGCCACTCCACATATCACTTCCTGAAGAATGGTTCTTTTTTCTCCATCCTCTTCTGAAACTAAATTCCCCATTTTGATCAGAGTCGTTTTGATTCTGCTCACCAGCTTTCTTTCGCCTATGGAAATGAAACCGGCGACTAAGATGAAAATGTGAACTTTTAAAACTTTTCTTCCACTTAGTTTCAAGATTCTTCAGCTTACTATTTTTCTTGGTAATCTCATCCAAGTGCTCTTCTTTCCACCACTCTTGCATCTTCCTGTTTTTTCTCCTGCGGTTCTTCCTGCCTCTTGATTCTTTCTTGTCAATCCCAAATTCCGGTAAATGGGATTCACTTGCATCTTCTACTTTATCTAATGGGGTTGAGCTATGCAATTCAGTTCTCTCAGGAGTACTTTTCTTCTCTTCATCCCAATCAGGATTCATCGACGGGCAAATCTGGCTTCCTATCCATTCCATAACATAATCTTTGCTACATAATTCACCACTTCCATCCTGTCTCCACCACCAATCTTTTCCCCACTGCTTGGTACCACTAGAATCATCAACAACAGAAGAACTAGTTAAGTTGAACTCTTTACTATGATCAATACTACAAGGCTCATCATCATAAGGCACAAACTTACAATTCCAATCATCCCCATTAACATCCACACCAGAAACCTCCTTCCCCTTCCCATTCCCAACTAACTTAACATCACTTTCACTCACAATGTTAGCATTATAGTTCAAAGAATTCAAGTTCAAAGCCCTAACATTATAACATGTTCTACTATTTTTGGACGAAGACGACGCTTGTAAAGCAAGAGCAAAATCTACCTCATGACAGCCATCCACAGGAGTACCAATTGCCGGAGTCTCTGATGTCAAGTTTCCAGAAAGTTCTTGACTTCTCCATAAATCTTGACTCTTGCCCAAATCTTGGCTAAAAAAATCAACCCCAAACTCACCCTCCACCTTAATTCTTGATAATCCAAAATCTGAAATCTTGGCTCTAAGATCAAAATCAAGCAGAACATTACTAGGCTTGATATCGCCATGAATCACAGGCGGATCACAGCCAATGTGCAAATATTCAAGAGCTTTAGCAACATCATGAATGATACTGAACCTTCTATCCCAACTCAAACTCAAATGCCCATCACCAAAAAGCAATTCTTGCAAACTTTTATTAGGCATATACTGATAGATAAGCAAACGCTTATTCTTTTCAACACAATATCCCAATAAAGTAACCAAGAAAGGTGATCTCAACCCACCAAGAATCTGCAACTCATTTTGGAATTCTCTTTCCGATTGCAGAGAAAGAGCATCAAGCCTTTTGATAGCATACAACTTGCCATCCCTAGCAATGCCTCTAAATACAGTACCAGACCCACCTTTACCTATAATATTCCCGTCATCAAAATCATTGGTGGCAATCTTTAGCTCTTTGTATGAAAAACTTTGGAGCTTAAGAGGAGTTGTGGTATCAAAAGGGAGAGTTCTGGAGCGGTTCACAAGAGAGTACCAAAGATGGTAAATAAAGTAAAGAATTGCGAAGATAATCACAACAGAGGCAGAGATTGTAAGAGTCAAGAACAAGATTCTAGTTTTAGTGATAAAACTAGGTCTAGGATGGTAAAAAGTTGGAGATAAGGGTCTTGAAGGCATGATTCTGTTGTTTATGCTTCTGGGTATCTGGGTTTTTCTGGTTTGGACGCACAAAATAAGTTGATCTTAAGGTTTAGAAGGTTCATTCATGTCTTAGCTCTTCAATTGCAGTATCTGTATGTATCCAATGTTGAAGCTTTGATTGCTTTACAGTTGGATAATTGTAGTTTAGGACACTTAACTAGTTATTATTGACATTTGTTATTATAAAAATGATGGGATTTTTGAAACAGTTAGTTCTGTGATTAGGAAATGAAAATTGGAGATAGTGGGGGTGGAGGGTCCCAAGGTGCTTTTGACTAAAGATTATTTTTTTAATTTATTTATTTTTTACAAAGTTGTAAACTGAAGAAGAAAAAAAATTTTTAAAAAAAAAAAGTAAGAAGAAAATGGAGGGAACATAGATTACTGTGATAGTGGGGGAGTAATTCCAAAATTCTTTTTGAACAGAAAATCATTTACACGCGCCACGTGAGGTGCGTTGGGACACGTGATGTTGTTTGGACGTTTCTATACCAAGATATATTGTAGAGTTGGGTGGTTTGAAATGTCAAAGTTTTTAATTAATTAGGCGATCGGTAATTTCCATATATATATATATAAAACATACGAATGTGGTATTCATTATTCAATAATCATTTAATTTAGAGAAAAAAATACTTGAATCTTTTCGACCAAAATATATATTAAAAATATCTAACTATTTAATTAATATTTTAATTATTAATATCAAATTAATTTAATTATTTAATTTGTAAATTATTTCAATTAATTATTATCCATTTATGTTATTTTATGAATAAAGACTAATTAAAATTTTATTGTATTGACTATTTATATATGATGTGTAAGACATGGAAGGAAACCTAGTAGAAATGGAGTGGCAGGACCACTATACCATTATTTTTGCAAGATATTTTTATATAAATTGAGCTTATCACCTCATTTGTAAATAGTTACAAAGATATATTCATTTGAAATTGGATAATTACACCTCTTTAACTTTTTAAAATATATGTAATAGTATGTAAATTTGTGCAATTTTTAACATTTGCTCCCTTTTAAAAAAAATTGAGAACAATTAAGTGATACTTAAAAAAATTGATTTAGATGAGTTCAAATTAGTTAATTGAAGGTGTATATACTTAAAGAATAAATAAATATATACTATAAGTGTTTAGCCAAAATATATATACTTTCTTTAAAAACAAATATTTTATTTAATAATAATTAATATACTTTCAAAGAATATGTATATTTAAGGACTATAAATAAATTTATTTCAAAATTTATTTCTATATTACTATTTAATTGAATCATACATTATATTGTAAAAAAATTAGTATATAAATTTTTGTACCCCAAACTTAAGGTGTTGGCTCTATTTGTAAAAACCATACAATAATACACATTTAATAATTTTATTCATATTGGTTAATATAAATATAATAATTAATATATATATATATATATATATATTACTGTATGATTTGATTAATTCACATATAATATAGTAAGCTGATTCTACCTAAAAATTTATCTATATTAAAACTGTAAAATTGAAGTGAATAACATGTGGCCCAATTAACTTAGGGAAAAAAAATTGGGGAAACATATAGAGTAATATACTTTCTCCATATCCAACTCTATCCAATATTTAGCAATTTTTACTGTTGGTTTAGTTCGTAGATTGCTTAAATTATAGGATTAGTGTTATTACTGAATTTATTTAAGTTATAGAATTAGTTAAGTTAATCCTTATTTAGTAGAAAATTGTTGATTATAGTATTAACTACTCCAAATTTGTCGTAAAATAAATAAATTACTTAAATGTTATTTACCTTGTATTTAAAAACTGTTAAATTTCTATTTTCTTATTTATCATTCTCATTGTGTATTTTTTATTTGGTTGGTATTCTTTTAGAGGATGTATTTACTATTCCATCACATTTATAGAAATTTATCTATAATTTTTTTTAACAAAGTACTATATATTATTCTTCACCATACTTCTTTTGCCATTATATGATTTTTGTTTCTTCAAACTATCACCATTCTTTTTCTATTTCGTATGTAATTTTAATTGGTTCATTATTGTATATTTTCTGTATACTAGGTTTGAATATTTTTATTAAGTTGGCATGTTCAATTTTTGAGCTTTAATTAATATTTTTATTAATTAATTAGTTTAAAGATAATTAATTAAATAAATTTCATTAATAATTAAAGAAGTCATCTAAATAAATTTAAAACTAAAAAAATTAATTTTATAAATTATAAAATTTAGAAATAATTTTCGTTTCCAATTTTAATAAAAAAAAACTCATGTGAAGCAAATGGATTAATTATGATAAAGAGAGTGAAGAAAATAAAAAAGAAGTCATACCTGTCATTGATTTTACTTTTGAAAGTTATATATTCAAAATTAAAATAAGACTATTTTTGGAAAAAAATAAAATAGTAAAATTAGTTTAGAGTTTCTAATTTTAAAAATATATGAATTATTTATACTATTAGAAAATAATTAGTAAAGACATCGAGAGAAATCGATATTAATTAAAAATTATTCTATGAGATTAGTAAGCCCTTAGAATTACTATATAAGACATATTTAATTTTTTGAACCAAATATAACATAAAATTAATGATTAATTCTATGGTTTAACTAAGTAATCTGGGTAACAATCGGACTCTTAATTAGTAAGTAGTGTAAAGCTTCACATATCAATTCCTCCCTTTCTATCACCTTCTCAACTTCAAAGTGTTGAATGAACTAATTACCAAAGTTTTAATTCGGTTCCTACTACAGTAATTAAACGATATATTACATATAGTTTATACCTTACCCAAAAAAAAAAATTGATAATAAAATCAGGGGAAGCTTCGCCAGAGCATGAGAGGGTTATAACCTTCTCAAAATTTTGTAACTTTCTTATTTATATAATATAATTAAAAATTATGAAAAATATTTTTCGTATATTTTTAATATTTGACCCTCTAGATTAGATAATTTTATTTGCCAATTTATAAGTTATCAATTTTTTTTGAATTTAGTTAATGACAGATAAAGATGATATTGATTTGTTTAGTGATAATTTTTAATTTAGAATTATTATTGTTCGGATGCTTTAAATTTGATCCCCAAAAACTTGGAGTCAAGCTTCACCATTGAATATAGCATATATTTTTATTTAAAAGATCATTTATTGCTTTTATGAATTTTCTCAATTGATGATATTAAGTATTTCATAAATAATAATTAACTGACTAAAAATTTGTCTAATTGACTTTCCAAATTATTTTTAGTTAAATGCTAAATATTTGAAGATAAACAACTACTTTAAAATGAATAATAAAGAGAATCAAAAGACTAAATTTGATAATTAAAACCATTGATAACAAATTTAATAAATAAAAAATTAATCAAATACAATTGATATTGAAAAATTAATTAAATAAATTTTATTTAAAAATATAATTACATAAATTCGTAAAATTTGAAAATTGAAGCAAGTTTCTTTAATTGAAATTAAAAAAGTCAGAAGCCGTAAATTCAATTTGATTTGGCTTCACATCCACACAATGCGTTATGTGTAATTGGATTGAGACAGAAAGGTTTAAGATGATTGATATAATTATTTGACTTAAGTGCAATGGAGTAATTAACACTCCATCTATGTCAATAAGTTTCTCCAATTTTTTTATGAAAGAAAAATTGTCTATTTTATTAAATAATGTAATTTCTTTATTTTTTTTCTAATTTTACTTTTAACTTTAATAAATATTTCATAATTTTCAAATAGTTCTATTAATTTTATATGGTGTTATATATAATCAATTATTTAAATTATTAATAATTACTTAATTATTATGAAACGCAAATATGGATTAACTCATTAGAGTATATATTACTAGCCCAATTCAAATGTTTAAAGCGTCAATTAATTTTTTTTATTTTTTTATAATCATATATCTCATATAAACTGTTATATGATTCACATTTTTTTGCCCATAAATTATTAGCTCTTCTAATTTTATAATTTAAAATTTGAAATTGAATTTTTTTTATATAAAAAAAAAGTGAGCAAAGCTCATGAAAAGCTAATTAAAATTGTTAATATAATATTAAAATGAAGTATATGTTATTGAACTCATAAATTTAATTGTATGGGGTAATTTTTAGTCAAAACTCATAAAGTTTATATTGTCTATCAGTAAAGTCCAAATTTCATTTATAATTTATTGATCCTTTTTAATGTTAATATTGAGATTTTTGAGGGTAATTCCTAATCAATAATTAGCAATTATGATCACATGCATTAATTGTATGTACAATCACGAATAGTATATTCTCATCCAATATTAATATGATCCCTTTGTCCTCTAGTTGTGTTTAATTCTTCTTTCCAACTGTGGGGAGGGCCTCTCATTTCGGCAATGAGTATTTGCTTAAAAGTTATGAAGAATAATAATAATAAAAAAAAACATTCACGTGATATATTAGGGGGATTAATTAATATGTAAACTTTTTTTTCACTTTATTCATTTTTTTCCTACTAATAATAACCTACAAATTTTAAGATAGCATTAGCCAATTATAGCCTAATATTTAGTTGTATTTATAGCCGATATATTATTACTTTTAAATATTTAATTAGCAAAAAATGAAATTTAATACTAAAATTTGGTATACTTATTTAGTTTAAATAATGACAAGAATGATATAAAATTTGGGACTTTGTAGGATCAGAAACAATGAAATTACTTCAAAATTCAAAGAGAAATAAATGTGTGATTATCAACTAATATAAAATTACTTGCCTCATATATTTTTGATATAGGAATTTTTTTTGCCTCATTATTATATTATAATTTCGTACACACTATATATAACTTTTTTTTAGTGACTTGGGATTATTCAATAAGAAAAATATACACAACTGCTTTGATTTTTCCTTCATCACTATATATATATATATATATATTGAAATGACATTTTCAAAAGCAAAAAAATGTCATACTAAAGGCAATTTTTTTCATTCTTTTAGTTAAAAAATATTAATTAATTGTCGTTTAGTTGAGTGATAATTAATAGTGATGTTTTTAATGGTGTAATAAATTAAAAGATTAATTGAACATTTGATAAATTTTTTTTTTCAATTTAATTTCTAAAAAAAAAAATTAAAGTTATAAGCCGAGGAACCAAACCATGAGTGATCACATGCAATGCAAATCTCATTAGTTTTAATCTTTAGAGATATCAAATGATGGGTTATTCTGTGTACACTTTACCCATTTAGGCCTTCAATTTCATCCCAATTAATTTCTTTGCCATCCCAAATAATTATTTTATATTCCTCATTTCTTCTACAAATTAAATAAAAAAAGAAAATAAACTTCATCAATTCAAAAGTGCAACTGTAAAATGTCCATTTATTCTATAAACAATATCCTAGGCTCCTATAGCCTTTCTAGCATGCATTACAAAAATCTATAATTAATTTAGGATTGAAATTATAACTTGCAGTTCTCTGAATTAATATTAAAATCGACAATATATATAATTAGTACATGCAATTTAGACTATATATATATTTCATCTCAAATATTGAAACCTGAAGTGAAAGTAACAGAAGGACAATCTCATTATGGTAATCTAACTTAATTAATCTGAATTTGGTCATGAAATGTCTCATTCATGTGGTTTTATTTTTAACTTTTCAGTTGCCCTTTTGTTCCATCTCCATACATTTCTAATTATGCTCTATCTTTAAATTTCTTCATAGTTGGTGAAGAGTCTTTCATTCCACAACTATTTGATTCTACCTACCTAATTCCTTCTTCTTTCTTTTTTTTTTTTTTTTGGCATAAGGGAAATAGATTTTGAAAGATAATAACAAAAGGGTAATTGCCAACCTTTACGTAAAACAATGCAAAGATAAAAAAAAAATGAAAAAGAGTATTTAGATAACAAAGAGAGAGAGAGAGATGAAAGGAGTAATTTCATAATTGAAAAATTAGAGTAAATTTAGAATAAAATACGATCATTTTAAATTAAAAATTGTGAACTAATTTAATTTAAAATTAATGTTAAAATAAATTGATTATTGTATTAACTGTCGAAGTATATGGAAACTCAATATAAACCAGATTCAAAAATTTTCAACCAAAATTTAACATATCCAATCTCAAAAGAAGTGCTAACTATCTAGTAATTGTTGTTGTTGTTATTATTATTATTAATTACAATTTTTGATGAAGGACCCACATAAAAAAAATGCTCATCTCATGAAAATACAAAAATACTAAAAGAAAAGGTAGTTTGGATTTGTTCTCATAATCAAATGTGTTTTCTTTTAATAGAAAAATAAATAAATAAAACAAATTGTAAATAGGCAGTTAATCAATTTGAGTAAGAATTGAATATATGGATCATTTTCTTTTATAAGAAAATTAAAAAAAAATCATCTTATATAAATGCGTAGATCAATTATGATAGCACATATGAATTACATGATTGTGTTTCTGTATGTGTATAGTTTTCTTCTTTTTATCTCTTAGAACTATATATATATATATATAATTTTATTTTTACAGCTTCAACAGAATATTACAATTTACAAATACTAATCACACGTTCTCTAACTGGTGTTTCATGCTTTTCCAAAGTAATTAGTAAAATAAATATTCACAGTATTATTGTCTATTATGGTTGCCTAAAAAAATTATATATGTAATATAACAAATATATTTTTATTAAACTTTAATTTAGTAGTATTGATTCACTAATTAAGAATTATGAAGATTGAATTTCAGTTTTTTATAATTAAAAAAATATAAAAAACGAATTTAATCATTATGCTACTAGTGAGATTCCGACGATTCGTTGCTATTTTACACGAAAATCAAAGGTGTTTATTATTATTATTATTTAAAATATTGGGTTGTCATGTTTTTTTTCCTTCTTTATTTAGTAAGTAATTAATTAGAAAGGAGAAAATAAGGTTATGGTTGGAAGGTTGCAATTGTGAATTTGTGATAACGGTGTGTCTATATATGGCTAGGCCTGTAGTGAACAAAGGAAGATGGAAAGTAGTGGGTAGTGGCCAGTGGGGTCTGCCCACCAACAAGGAGTTGAGATTTCATGTTGAGGCTTTGGATTCTTTCTTTTTTTCTTTTTTCTTAAAAAAATTATTTTGGGTTTTCCTTAAATCCATTGATGTCTCTGTCTCTGTCTGAACTTCTGGCTTTATTATGCACATATATTGTCATGCATGTGCTTTGATTATCTATAGGGCCCTTCAATCATCATGCAAAGGGACAATAATAGTAATTTCACCCTGACCATAGTAATAGTATTTATAAGAAATTTTTTGAATAAGTTAATCATGAGTTTTAATCTCATTGATAAAATTTCATTTCCTTTGCTCATATTAGCAGGTCTTCTAACTGGGTAGCTCATGAACTGTCTCAACGGGCTCTGTTATTTTCTGGTGAGGAATTCCTGGTTGAGCAAGTTCCCCAAACTATTGTCCCTTTTGTTGCTGAGGATTTGGCTCCTCTTTTTTAATGCAAGCAACCTTTTATCCCAATATCTATATATATATATATTTTTTTTTACTCCTTAAATTCACATAAGATATTATGTTGTAACAATTATTAATAAAAAATATCTCATATATGTCCATTAAAAGAATATTTAAAGTTAATATGAATTTTATTTAAAATAAAATAAAATAATCTAATCAATTTATGCTAGCTACCTTTTCCCCTCCAGTGTACTAGATATTTGCCTATAATAATTAATCACAGAATTTTCTTTTTGGCAAATTTCTAATTGAAAGTGAGTTAAAAAATATTTTGTCCAAACCCCCAAACGAATCATAATCTGTTATTAAACAAACTTTGTTTATTTAGACTAATACCACTTATTATTGTTTGAAATACCCAAAAAGCTGTCTATCTCAGCTATCACTAATAGGCTTTGTACAATAACTACATGACAAAAATGGTATGTTCTTTTATACGACATAATGCAATCCATTGGAGATAAGTTTGTCTAGTTAAATATTTCTATAAATGTTACTGTTTCAAATTCTATTAAAATAAGCGCTCCACGTCCTACTAAAAAGAAAAACACACTTTCTGCTTTACTAGCAATGCATGCTCAACTTTTGGGAGACTGTTTATTTTTTTTCTTTTTTCTATTTTAGTTTATTTTTATGTATTAGGAAAAGGAAAAAAATTCAATAGTATGGAGGCATGCATCTAGAAAATTTTTCTTTGATGAATGATGACTCTATAAGCTTTTTCTGACTAAAGGAATTTAAGAAAAAAAGGTATTTGATCTTATCACAAAACCAAAGAAAATAAATAAATAAATAAAAATTTCTGAGCAAATGAATTACATATAAAGAAATGAGAATAGAAGTCCCATGGGACAATTTTCACCTGTTGATTCAAACTTGTGGTGTTTCAAAGTTTAAAAAACATATACGTACCAACATGGTATATAAATTAATGATAGAGCTAGTTCATCAATTTCTCCTTTAAAATCTTTCTGAAAAACAGAAACATTCATAAATTACAAAAACTTATACATATATATATATATATATATATATACATACATATATATATATATAACTTCATAATACTTCACATATACTACTTTGACGAGTAGCACAGTAAGCCAGTGTGCAGAAGCTCACACCTGCAATTGTTAGTTTGATCAGAAAAGCCGAAGTTATTTTCTTAAATTTATGAAATATGAAAATTTAAATTTTTTTTTCTTTTCTTGATATTTTGAGGTTAGATGGAGATCAGAAAAAGGAAAATTGATATGAAATTGTGAAAAATAAGATAAATGTTACCTGGAAGCGTGAAATAATCCGATGAAGTCTGGCTAGAACTCTAACGTAAAACCAATCTCCAATCGTGTCCAAGAACCGAAAGTAGGCATGTCTCCCTGGCCTGTAAAGCAACAAAGACCCACAAACTGCCCAAAATCCTGTAGCAAAACCTGCTCCCATGCTCAGGTAAAACCCTGAGCTTATAATCTCATCCTTGCCTTGTTGTTTATCAACATTTTTGCTGCCTCCATCTACGAAGGGATGATCTTCAGCTTCATCTTCTTCTCCAGGGCAACTGTTTGGGAGTGGTTTGCCACAAAGTCCTGCATTCCCTTGGAATGAAGTAATACTGAAGCTCAGAAGTTGAGTGCTGGTTGGAATTTTTCCTTAAAACTTGTTATCTGACAAGTTCAGGTAACTCAAAGTCCCTAAGCCCCTCAGGAAGCCCGCCAGAAAGATGATTTGCAGAGAGATAAAGAGATTCTAATGACTTCATGTGATTGATTCTGCCTGGAATAACTCCAGTCAATTGGTTGTGTGACAAATTTAGCGAAATCAAGGCTACAAGGCTTGTTATTTCGCTAGGGATTTCTCCACTGAAGTTATTCCATGAAAGATCAATGCACTTAACAAGGCTGAGGGTTTTCCCATACTCCTGCTCTACTCCTTTCCATGCAATCTTTACGATTCCGACATACGGTACCGTATAGAACCAACCCGATGTTGGAAGGGTTGGATCTAAACGATAATACACACTTGAGAAGATGGGAACTGAACCGTCCTTTTTTACCATGGCAGTAAAATTACTAAGACGCCATGGTATGCTTCCTGAGAAGAAGTTATGAGAGAGATCCAATATTTGAATAGAAGATAGATTGCATAGTTGCTTAGGTATCCTTCCATGAAAGCGATTTGATCTGAGTCTAAGAACAATCAGATTCGAAAGATTTTCCCCTATCCATGCTGGTGTTCTACCAGATAATCTATTTTCCCCTAAGTTGCAGATTTATGCAATTAGCTAAGGATGGTGGCAATTCTCCAGAGAAACTGTTGTTTCTTAATTGCAATGATGCCAATGGCATTTGCCCAAAGGAAGCGTGGATAGTTCCGGAAAAATTATTATTGGCCAAATTGATGATTTCCATGCCAGGAAAGTGCATCCAACAATCAGGAAGTTCTCCTGATAGAAAATTATTAGAAAGGTCAAGATACATCAAATTTTCACTTGATGATGAACACAAATTGGATATAGTCCCAGAAAATCTGTTTCTGGAGAGATTCAATACTGTTATATTTCGGGGAAGCTGTGGTATTGCACCATGAAAGCCGTTCGAACTCAAGTCGATTGTAGGAAAAACATTATCGGGTACTAGTAATGATGGTAATTTTGACACTTCACCGGTGATTAAGTTGGAGGCAGATTTAAGTACCTGAGTTTAGGAGGAAGTTCCCAAAACGAGTCACGAATATCATCCGAAATTCCGTTATCAGAAATATCAAGATAAGTGATTCTGTTTTGTGTCTGTATCCATTGTGGAAAATGAGGCCCCATTTTGCAAGATCTCATAATCAAGACTTTGAGCTGAAAAGGAGGGACCCAATTCGAGCTCACTTCCGAAGTGAACGAATTATAAGAAACCTCCAAGAACCACAATTTTGAGAGAGTCAAGAAGTGTATATCAGAGATAACACCACTCATGGAATTTGAGGAGAGATCAAGAACCTCAAGCTTTGAAAGTAATCCTATACTCTGGGTTAAACTAGTCCCATTCAGTTTATTCTTTTCAAGACGCAGCTCTCTGATGGATGACAAGTTTTGCATATTTGGTACTTCCCCGCTTAAATTGTTGTTAGACAAATCCAGTGTTTCCAGACTAGAAAGATTGGCCAAGGATCTTGGAATATCACCACCTAGGTTATTATATGCAAGATTAAGATGTTTAAGAGCAACGAGTCTATTGTTGAAGCTAAACAACCAAGGGAAGATTGAAGATGTGATGCTGTTGGAACTGAAGTCAAAGAATGAAAGAAAATTGGAAGAATTGGCAGGAGAAGGTGGCAGAGGATTCATCACAGAGAGACCACAATGACTCAAATCCAAGTATATCAGAGAAGGAATCATAGTAATTGCTTGCAACCAATCAGTTGCTTGACTAAGGTTGTTGCCACTCATATCAAGATATTTCAAATCAGGAAGACGAGAAAGAAACATAACGCTTTGAATATTTTCGAAATAATTGACACTGAGATCAAGAGTAACCAACCTCGAAAGGTTTCCGAGATGATCTGAAGTTCCTACTTGAAAATAACACGAAGACAAATTCAAATATTTCAAGTTTTTCAATGAACCGATGAATTTGGGGATGGGGGTCCAATTTCCTTCGAAATAACTCAGGTCCAAGTATGTTAAATGTTGCAGCTCAAGCAATGAAGAACTTATCTCCCCTTCAAACGGCATAAAAGAAATCCATGCCCCATCATAACGGATTGTAGGGCGAAGGTCGAGCGCATAGACATGGCCGGATGTTTTGTTGCACCGAATCCCTCTCCATTTAGAGCAATCCTCTTCTTTGTTCTCCCAGGAAGAAAGTTGATTACCCCTATCCCCAATATGAGATTTGAACTTGAGAAGGGCTTCTTTCTCCCTCTGTATGCACCGAATGTTGATGTCCCTTCCAGTAGAAACTATATTATTTCCACCTGTACTTGTCATGCATAGAATCCCAAACACAAGAAACGCAACAAATTGAAGATAAATGCCTTCCATGGTTATTGTGATTGAATGCTTTCAACGACAACAAGGATATCAAATAAATTGCACAGCGTAAATGTTCTTTCATCTTGTATTTTTCAATTTTCTTTAATGATTGGAATTTTGTGGGCATAGCGGATGATAAAAGTCTTTACTAAGTTGACTTGACATCAAAGTAAACGCTGTACAGATGGGACAGAAGAAAATTCTGATAGCGGAACTATATTCAATCAGTGGTTAATTTTGGAAAAGTTGGCATTGCAGAAAGAGCTGTAACAGAAGGATGAAATAAGATTTTGCAAAGGAAATCCTCCATTACCATAAGCCGCTAGCCAATTTCTGACCCTTTGAGTCCCTATCTTTTAATCCTTTTTATAGTTTCTGTTTCAGAGGGAAACTGTTGGTGTTTTGGCAGCTGGAGGTGTCAACGGGCCCTGTCCATCACAACTGGGGAGTGCTGGTCTATTGTTGCTTGGTAGATAGGTATAGGATCTCAATGTAAGTGGGCTTAGGCCATGATGGTTTCTAGTCTCAAAGTCTTGCATTTCCCTTGAAAGAACTATCGTCAAAGCTCTCCAATCGACTGCCCTTGGAATTTTGCCCGAGAAGTAATGGTATTGAGCCATGAAAACGGTTGTAACTGAGACGGGTTTGTTGTACTATGAATCTATATTATATTATAAATCTTCATTCTTTATATACGTAAAATAGTATATAAAATAAGAATAAAGTATATATTTTTTTCAAAATTGAATTATGATAAACTAATAAATAAAAAATATATTTGTCAGTTATAATTTATAAGTTTATTTTTTTAAAATTTATATATTCACCTGTTATAATTTATAAATTTAAATTTATCGTTTTGAATTTAAATTTTATTATTTAAAAGTTACAGGTTTATCATTTATAAATTACATTCTTATTATTTTGAACTTATAGATTCATCGTTTAGAAGCTAATAGTTCATTATTTTAAAGCTACAAATTCATCATTTTAAATTTATATATTTATCGTTTAAATTTTACAGATTCATCATTTACAGGTTTATCATTTAAAACTTATAGATTCGTTATTTTGAATTTACAAAATTAAATTATAAAAACTACAAATTTATTATTTAAAACTTGCATTTTCATAACTTACAAGTTTATCGTTTATAATTTATAAATTTATTATTTGTACTAAATAAATCGTTTTCAATATCAAGCAACACATTTTTATCTCTCTATATTTTTCATTTTTAATTCAAATATCTTTATTTTCAACTATTTTATTCTACAAATATATCAAAATTAATATTTTTCATTACAAAAACAAAAACAATAATAACAATAATTAAAATATTCAAAAATACTAAAAATAAAATTAAATATATAAATTAAAAGGTTTTCTCTCTCTAAAATAGATTTATAATATATATAATTTTTTTCTTTCAATGAATAAGAAAAAAAGAAAATAATAATAAAATATGCTAATAATAAAAATATTGTGTTATAAATAAACATAATAAGTATGAAATATTAATATACTAATTAAAAATTTTTTTTATTCAAATTAATAATACACAAAGTATAACGTAATTGGGTGCATGATGTAATTTACCAACGAAGACCTATCGCCGAAAATTTACCAAATATTGCTGATAATTTCTGCACCTCCCCACTGATTTGGTTGGAGGAGAGATTCAAGTAAGCCAAGTTTGATCGTAGAAGATCCCTTCTCATTAAAGTAACCTAATAATTATGTATATAAAAAAAGTAACCTAATAATTGATTCTCATTAAAGTATTTTTTCCCCTAAACAAAAAACCTAATAATTGAGCAATATAATAAGCTTATTTATTTGATTCAATCGAACATTTCAAGAACTTATTTCTCAAAAAAAAAAAAAAAAAAGCACTTGGATTTCCTTCCAAAACATGTTTTTTTTTTTCATTCCTACAAAAAAATCATCAGTTTTACGAGTGGCATAAATAATTAAATTTTTAATTAAGATACACTTTGTAGCTTAATTAAGTAAAATATTAAATTTTAGTTATATTAGCTGCACAAAATTTTGATTAATATATGAATGGTAAAATCAGCCATTTATATTGGTCGAAAATAATGATTTATGAAAACAAAAGTAGTCCAGTAATCTGAAAATTTTCTACTAATTAAAAAAGTAAAAAAATATATTTTTGAAGAGAAAATCCATCAAATGTAGCATGACCGTTATAACGGTTTAGCTTTCCCATCTTTCAAAAACAAAACCTTTCTTTGTCTCTTCCCCATCTCTTTCATTGCGATATTATCTCTCTCTTCTCAAACTCAAAATTTAATCTTAAGGCATTGAAGCTAAATCATTACTACTGTAAGTTCGTTAATCTTTTTGCATTATATATGCTTTTTTATTAAATTGTAGCCGTGTTTCAATATCCCCTCCTTTTTTTAATTTTGTTTTTTGAAGTTTTTCCTTACATAATTTTTTCATATGTTATAATCCTTTTTTCATATATATTTGATGTTTCTTTATGTGAATATTTTCATTGCAAATGCCATTGGTGAAGAAATATCTTGGGTTTAGGATTTTATTAATTAAAAGAACAAAAAAAATAGAAGAAATATAGATGGTGAAAACTGTTATAATGGCCACCAGTTATTGGTCAAAGATATTGTTCTTGTTTTGGAATTCTTCGACAGGGATAATAGATTGAGGATTTCTTTGTTTTATTATTATTATTTGAGCATGGTAATAGATTGAGATTAGTAATTCTGGGATTAATATTTTCTTTATGCAGTTTTTAATGAAAGTTTGAAGCTTTTCTGCAGTTAGTTATATGCATAGAAGAAGGATTTTCTATTGCAATATCTTTTACTCTTTCTCTTTCTGGTTTTATAACAGTTGGTGCTGGTTAATATCACCACATGCTAATTGGTAATGCAACCTGTTCGAAAAAATGTTTGATTATACTTACAAGTCACAATACATAGGTGGCCAGAGGGAGAAATTTGTGAGGTATTGTTGCAGATTCAATCTAATTATACTAGGAATGTTAGTTGCTTTTTAGCATTTTAAATTTTATTATTGAACCTGTTTTTTCTGCTTATATTGGCACTGATAGATTGGATGATTTGGATTCTACATTGTCACTCAACACTAACAAGAGTGGGATGAAGAAATGCCGGTTTAATTTGGAAGGATTCTTCCTTAAAAGCAATGCAAAGAAAAATCCATCACAATCTTTCAAGTATGGAATGAAAAAGGGATCAGAAGGGTTGATAACATTCGGCCAAGCACTACGAACTGGAGTCTCCCGTGCTGTATTTCCCGAGGATCTTAAAGTTTCTGAGAAAAAGATATTTGATCCTCAGGACAAATCTCTCCTGCTATGGAACAGGCTTTTTGTCATTTCCTGCATTCTTGCAGTATCTGTTGATCCTCTGTTCTTTTATCTTCCTGTCTTTAACTATAAAATGGTGTGCCTGGGCATGGATACAAGTTTAGCAGCAACAATTACAGCTGTGCGAACGATTCTTGATGTTTTCTATTTGCTTCGTATGGCTCTTCAGTTCCGAACAGCCTTCGTTGCACCATCTTCACGAGTCTTCGGTCGAGGTGAACTTGTCATTAATTCTGCACAGATAGCTGCTCGATACTTGCGTCGTTATTTCATTGTTGATCTTCTTTCTGTGCTACCCTTACCACAGGTTTTTGAAACCATACTCTTTTGCTTTCGTAGTCTTAAGGCCTTTCCTAAAATTAATGCATTTATTCAAAAAATTTTGTGCAGATTGTGGTGTGGAAATATCTTACCAACAAGAAAAAAGGTTCAGAAGTATTGGCTACTAAACAAGCATTGTTAATCATTGTCTTTCTTCAATACATTCCAAGGTTTCTCCGCTTTCTTCCTTTAACTTCAGATCTAAAGAAAACTGCGGGTGCTTTTGCAGAAAGTGCCTGGGCTGGAGCTGCATACTATCTGCTTTGGTATTTGCTTGCAAGTCATGTGAGTATTTGTTGTACCTTCTATAATCAAGCTTGGTATTTCATCACTTCAGGTCTTGAACACGTTTATTGATTGGAATAAAATCGACAAACAAGACTTTCATGGAATGCCTCGAAATGATTCTCGAATATTTCAATATCTTCTGTTACCACTTTCTTAATCATGATGTAACCAATAGATGGTAAAGATTTTATAGAACAAATCTCGAAATTATCTGATAAATCCTGTATGCAATTTTACAGATTGCTGGGGCTTTTTGGTACTTACTGGCTATTGAACGCAAAGACACATGTTGGCAGAAAGTCTGTATTCAAAGCCGGAAATGTGACAAAAGCTTTTTGTATTGTGGCAACAGGGTGTTGCCGGGTTTCCATGAGTGGCGAAGAATCAGTGACGGTGTCCTTAAAGACAACTGTAGTGTTGATGATGATGGCAATTCACCATTTAATTACGGAATTTACACACAGGCTATGTCAAAAGATATTGTTGCATCCAGGATATTTGTCTCTAAATTCTTTTACTGCTTATGGTGGGGGTTGCAAAATTTGAGGTATGTATTTACTGCTAGATTTTTTGTTTTTGTTTTTGAACAACACCTGAAGATGATCACTGTAGCTGCTCCGGTCCCTATTGAACATTTTTGGTGTGAAATGGATTGTACAAGAAGTGACTACAGTTTGAATTATTTAAGCTTATTGATGTTTTATTTTTGTACAGTACACTTGGTCAGGGTCTTGAAACCAGCACTTATCCTTTAGAGGTTCTCTTCTCCATTGCAATAGCAATTTCTGGACTTATCCTCTTTGCACTTCTGATTGGAAACATGCAGGTTGGTTGATTGTCAAGTTTGATTTTGATTTTATTCTTTTATTTAATAGATGTTAATGTCAAGTATGATTGGAAAGATTATAGATCTTTACATTTTAAAACAGACACAATGGTAACATTGATTTATGATAATGAGGTTTGATGTGTCTTTTTTGCAACAGACCTATCTTCAGTCTATAACAATTCGACTAGAGGAAATGAGGATCAAAAGGCGTGATTCAGAGCAATGGATGCATCATCGGTTGCTTCCGCAGGAACTTAGGGAGCGAGTGAGGCGCTATGATCAATACAAGTGGTTGGAAACTCGGGGAGTAGATGAAGAGAGCATAGTGAAGAGTCTACCAAAAGATCTAAGAAGGGATATCAAGAGGCATTTGTGTTTAAATTTGGTCAGAAGGGTAAGTAAATACAACTTTCCTTTCTATTGGTTTTTTTTTTCCCTGTAAACATCATACTATGATGGTTTTGTAGGTTCCTCTATTTGCCAACATGGATGACAGATTGCTAGATGCCATTTGTGAGCGGTTAAAGCCAAGTCTATACACAGAAAAAACATGCGTAGTCCGGGAAGGAGACCCTGTAGATGAAATGCTATTCATAATTCGCGGCAGACTAGAGAGTGTGACTACAGATGGTGGAAGAAGTGGATTTTTCAACAGAGGGTTCTTGAAAGAATCGGACTTTTGTGGAGAAGAACTTCTAACTTGGGCACTAGACCCAAAAGCTGGTGGCAGCTTACCATCGTCTACTAGGACAGTGTGGGCCTTAACAGAGGTAGAGGCTTTTGCCTTGGAAGCTGAGGAGTTAAAGTTTGTTGCAGGTCAATTTAGGCGTCTTCATAGCAGGCAGCTGCAGCACACTTTCCGTTTCTACTCACAGCAATGGAGGACTTGGGCTGCCTGCTTAATCCAAGCTTCTTGGAGACGGTATACCAGGAGGAAAGCAGTGGAACTTCGAATTAAAGAAGAAGAAGAAGAAGAAGAAGCAGACTATAACGATGAAAGGGCATTGGTTTCCAAAACTGATAGCTGTTCCAGGCTGGGGCCAACACTGCTAGCGTCTCGCTTTGCAGCCAATGCCCTTCGTGCACACAGGCTTCGCAGCAATAGTCCGCGAACCTTGTTGCCACTGCAGAAGCCCCCTGAACCTGATTTTAGTGCAGAGTAAGTAGTGAGTGTTCACGAGTGAGATCAATTTGATGATTTTGCTTGTATGCTTAACCTCTTATGCAATCTATGTTTTCAAAAATGTAAAAAAAATGTTTTAAATTCTTAATCCATTTTTTGATAAGACGAGCATATTTCTGTGATGCTTTGGAGAAGGTGTAGTCCGTAATGATTAATGAACATTAAATTCAAATCGAAGTTCAAACTATTTGTCTTTAGTCTTTCCTCCGTCCTCGACACAGGATATTGAGAAATAACTTTACTAGAAGCAGAGATCATCGCAGGAAAAAGGCCCATTCTTTTGGCTTTCGACAATCACTACCCACCCAGCAAGTAATCAGTCATCAATTTCTCTCTGGCGGATCGTGTCGGGTTGGTAACAATTTTGGACCAACCCGGCCGAAGACAGCGCTAATTACAAAAATTACCACCGCGAGTTGATCACAGCACAAGTGCTGCTCTACATCTTATTCAGTTCCTCTGCATCTATACATAACGTTCCCCCTTCCATTAGCAAGTAAATAAATGAAGTAATTGAAAAATGGAACAGGAAAAAGAAATCATTACATTCATTGGCAATTCAATTTTTCTGAAGGGAAAAAGATAAAATGAAGGAATATATAAATCTTCAATTATTCATTCTTCACTATTTCTACACAATTTTTTTCCCTCTTTTTTCCAAAAACTTACATAATGGTGATTTTCTGGTTGCTGCTGCTGATTTCAACTACGGCATTCTGAAGATGCTTCCAATTCAACATCTTCTTCCCACCACGTTGCAGCCTGTACAATCAATCATCTAGTTTAAATAATTTTGTTTCCAAGTTTCTCTTCTTCATCATAGACATTTATGGATAATTAGATGCAGGGACGTGACATGCTTTCAACTTGTGAGCCCAAGCCAGGGTATAGATAAAAGAATAGAATGAGGTTGCAAGTCAGAATACAGGCAATGTATGCATGCTGCCATAGTTACCATCAAGAAACAACCTTAAATGCCAAGGTAAAAGTTTAATAAAAATTAATATGTAGGTGGCCCTATAGGAGATACAGCCCATCACATGCAATTCGAAATTCTCAGAGAACGTAAATGATGAATACTGATATTGGGTTAAGGTAAGAAGAGAAGTTAGGGGCGGGTCAGGGCCAGGAGAGGGGTACAGCAATTGCTTTTTAAATTACTTGTAGAGGTATGTGAATTACGACAAATGATAGGAAGAAACTTCAGATATTGATAATTACCTTGTATCCCCTGCGAAGAAATTCTAGTGAGCTTCCTTCTTCCTCTTGCAATCCAAGGACCCTTAATAGTTCTTCTTTGGTCTGGTGCACACAAAAGAACATCATGGGACATTGCAACTGGAAAGAAGTGAATGGAGCTTGTTGTGTAACACAAATATATACCAGGATATCCAAGAGTGAAGCGTGTTGCAGTTTCTGCCACGCAGGAATAAGAGCCATCAGCTTGTTTAAGCATCACCTGCCAAGGATTTGCACATGTTACAAGTTGGATGAGGGGCATAGGAAAAGATATCAGACCCAAGTCAGGAAATTAGGATTTAGAAACATATCAATTGATGAAAAAAAGTACCAAACATAGAAGTGAAGAACAAACCCACAGTTGCTAGTAGGACGACAAAGATGAAAAACCTTTGTACAATCAAAGGGATCCTTCTTGGTCAGCAAAATTACAAGGGCTAGCCTATGAGTTGAAATAAAAATTATGGTATCAGTATGTTTGAAACTAATTTTTAAATCCAGTGCCGTATCACAGAGGTGAGAGGTCTGCAACCTATTCCAAATAAAATTACACTGAGTTTGAGCTACAAAAAATTCTTTCCTTTTCTTTTTTGTCATAAAATCAAATGCTCAATCACTGTGAGAGGCTGGCACCAGGTATATTAACTTACTCAGTTACCCCATTCGTCTAAATTCTCTCAAATTCTCAACTACATTTACCATCTATAATAGATTCTTCCACGCTATCACAACCCAAAAGAAACAGTTTATTCAATTAAGAAAGCTGTTTTAACTTGATGAATATAATTTTATACCTGGGTATTGGTGGAACGATGCCCCACTTTAGTTTACGATGTAAGGTGCTACTGCTACTGTCTTACATCATTTAAGAACAAACAGTTATTCAAGGCCTCAGGAAAATAAGAAAAGGAGCGGAACAGGAGATTAAGATTAACTGAAAGGTTGAGACCTTTGAGTACTCTCCGTTTCGAATATAAAATACTGGGATAAACTGAGATAGAAAATGATAGTGCAAATCTTTGGTTGGAAATCCCAGGAGACCTAAGTCAGCACTGAAAAGGAAGTAGTTACTTAACAAAGGGGACTAACTCCATTTAAAATAGAACAAAATTAAGCCAGAAAAAAAGCATGCCGTAATGTGTAAGTTCAAGATTGAACAGAAGGGTTGGGGTTGAAATGGCAAATTTTTCCTGTATGTTCCAAGATTAAGATGAGCACAACCTGCTCAGTAGGTGTCCAATGTTCTTAACACAATTAATCAGTGGGGAGGATTAGAGTTTGTCAAACAACAATTGCAATAATCATTAAACAATAAACTAAAACAAAAATAATAATAAGAAGAAACCACTGAGAAGTATTGAAAAGAATGCAGGCAAGCTAATCATAAGGTGATACTGAGATCAAAATAAAATCTACAGACAAAACCTAGAACAGCTTCTTTATATTACCACATAATACACTATAATTGCAACTGGAACTGGAACTATATTCCCATCTCATCCTAATACAAAACCTAGAACAGCTTTTCATGTCAACTATTGGCTGCCAAAGCAAACAAAATAATCTAGTTATTCTTAGAAAAGAACTCATATATGTTAAATTGGTTTATGTCTTTTCTTGTCTTTCTTTTTATGTAAAAGTTATATGATTAAAATCACAAAAATCCAACCCCAAATAGACCAGAAAATTCAACAGCAGAGCATACTCCTCTGCTGTAATGCCTGTAAATCAACTGATGACATTCAAGAATTTTTATGATCCACCTCAATGACATTCCTCTAAATCAAAGAGATCTTAAAATATCACTGCATAAGAACCAAGCAACCTACCACATTTCTTTTCCTACTTGCTATCCTTCAAATATATGATGCAAACCAACCCTTTAATGATTTGTGACTTGACCTAATGCTCAGGCAAAACATAAATATACTGTTTTTTCCAACCCATAGATTCCATAGCATTTCCATATAGATGCCCATAACAGGCACACCAGTAATTTATTAATTAACAAATAACTGAACCTAAGATGAATACAAGAAGCTGATGCAGATTTCTACAGTTAGTTTTGACTTTATATAACTACCTTCATTATCATCTTCAAAATCAAAGTCTAAGGTGCTCCTTACAGACTTGAAAATGTGGTGATAGGATCACTGGGGACATCATCAAGCGATCCTATAGTTATGCCATCAATCTGTGAGCCAAAAACAGGAGATTTCATGTAAGAGTTCATGTACACTACTTCGCTCTCTCTCATCAAAAGGTTTAAAATACTTGGTAGGAAAATAAATTAGATTTTAGTTGAAGGAAGGAACACAAAGCAAAAGTTTAGCGTCACATCAGTACATGAATCTGAATATACAGTACTTATCCCCTGCCCTTTTATGTATTTTCCTACCAAAACCTCTGCACACCAATCCCTATAGCAAGCAATAACTACAGGCTCTGGAGGTCTTAACTTGAGAAGGTAAATAATATCGTAACATAACACTAATAAGAACAGTAGTCAAACCATACACACCCCTCCTCTGGCTCAGATTAAAGATAAGAGTAGCTTGACTTAGAATGTTACTGAGTTCAGAGCTGCTCAGAAGCCCTGTGCTTCTCTGGCTTATCAGGAAACACCTGAAATCAAACATTAGATTCTCATATCAATGTTAAACAGTCAAGATAATAATATACGAAAGTCATATCTTACAATGCAAGCTCTGGTTTCCCTTTTCTCTGGAGCTTCCTGATAATAGCCAAGGCAAGTTGAATGTTGGCATCAATAAATTCATCTGAAGATCCCTTCACATAATCCAGGAATTTGAAATTACAAATCTATCCATTCTTCATTATTTTTGTCTTTTCTATGAGATCCACCAGACCATCACCGATGACAAAGCTGAACAAAGTCACAGTAACAATGTTTGATGGCGAATATCATGAAGCATACAACAATCCATAAGATTTTTCAATACCAAGCTTAGATTCCAGTACAAAAATAATTGCCAGGCGATGAAAAGCAATTAAAATCACAACTTGAGAACATAAGGAACTACCTTGTAAGAAGAAATGTTACTAGGCAGGGGCCTGAGACCCAAACCAAATAACAAATACACAGAATGAGTATGTGTTTGCAGCAAACTAGGTATGAAAAAAAAAAAATTGAAACAATTAACTGAACAAAAGCAGAGAAAAATATTAATTATGATTGTATAAGCTCTTTCCATTTAAGATTTTCTAACCTAATTGATGAATCACAAATGAATTTCATAAATGACAAACAGCCTAGTAGTGAAAATTTTTCTTTGGATTTTTAATTTTAAATTAAATTCAGACTAACATGAGAGCGGTCATACTTTGGTTTTATATCCTTTTTTTTTGTGCAAAACATTCCTAAATCCTTTTTCACTTGTGCATTGTGACTACACACCCCCTCCTTTTTTTTTCTTATTGAATAAATACTTGAATGTCCAATTATAAAACAAACAAATTGTCAATTTCAAAACTCTTCAACCACAGAAAGATGAGCTACAAGGTTGAGTAATAGCAAAAATAACCTGAAAGGACGAAATTACCAAGCAAAAGGTTAAACAGTTCTTCTTACCATTTTATAACAGCTTAACACAAATAAGTTCTGTTCCCACTACATCACTAAAGCAACATCATAAAAATCCACACTCAAAACAACCAAAAGTGTATTAGCCAAATAATTAGGTAGAGTTCAGTAAACAAAAAAAACACTAGCCAACAACTCTCTCCTCTTCTTATTTCTTTCAATTTTAATTCTGTTTAAGGCTGCCGTCAGCGTTGAATTCTTCTTTTGGGCTCTCGCCAACCCTATGATATTATCTTTTTCAATGAAAAGAGTGGGCTATGTTTCTTGATTATTAATGAAAATTCAACTAAAAGTGTATGATTGATTTAGAGGTTAATTAACATATTCAGACTACAACTATTCAACTGAAAAGGTATGATTGAGTCAGGCCCAAAATCCAATTTGAAAATCTTTGTTTGAAGGTTTTGCAAACTTATTCTCGATGCTAGATAATTGCAATTCAAATTGCCACAAAACCGCACCCAAAGTCGACTGCTTCAAGCATAAATGCTTTTACTGTTATAAAGTGAAAATTAATAAATGGGTATTACTACTAACAAAAACAGCAACTACGATAAGCAAATGGACATCTCTGAAAAACGAGAGAATCAAACTTGCAAACATGAAAATTCAAAAACAGTGAGAGGAAATGGAAGTTACGGGAAATCGATTTCCAATCGGGTTTTGTCGTCCTCAAGAGCGTAATCTAGAGAATTAGCAGAAACAGCGAGAAGAAGTTCATAGGACTTGGGCTTGTAAACCGCGACTCCTCTTTTGGGGTCGAAGCTTGAGGTCGCTTGAGACAGCGATACTTGCTGCTGTTATTCCTTGTTAGCATTAGCGCATTGAATTATGGTGGTATGAGGAAGTTTTGGTACAGAAGGGGAAAGTGAAAAGGACTGAGCAGAGCGACGAAAGGAGTAAAAGAGGAAGAGAAGACTGAGAGGAGGAGAGGGAGGGAAGAGAGGTGGCCAGGAGTCGCACGGCCATTGACGGTTAGCCATAAAGGAAATAAAATATTACTATAAGATTTATCAATTTATTATTAAATATTTCCTGAAATAAAGTTATGAATCATTATATGGGCCTCAGTCCAAGTACTGCTACTTTAACCTAAAGCCCAAAACAAGCAGGCCTTTATTTTTTTATAAAAAAAAACAAAATTTGCATATAATTAATTATTTTTTAATCAGAATTGCATATAGTCAAGTATATTTTATTATCAAAATAAATAATAAAACCCAGTAGCTGAGGACTTGACACATATAAGGTTGAACCCATTATTAAAATAAAAATAAAAATAAAAACAAAGGGGGAGGAGTGACTGCTAGTGCTAGTGGGGCTTGAAGGTTCAAAGCTTAATGCTGATAAGTGATGCCTGACACTTTTGGTTAATCACTCTTTATTATTATTATTATTATTATTATTATTATTATTATTATTATTATTATTATTATTATTATTATTATTATTATTATTATTATCAATTTTGCAGGTCATTTATCTTATTGCTAATTAATAGTTATGGTTGGTGGAGTTTGTGTTAGTAGCCGAATGAAAGAAAGAAAGAAAGAAAGGAAAAGGGCAATCAGCTATTGAGTGTGTAGTGTAGGGGGCCAGAATTAGCTTAATTATATATATTTATTACCACTTAACTAAGGCTTTAATTATAATAACATAATCTTGATTTCTATATATCAAAAGAACAAATAATATATCGATTTTAAAATAAAAACAAAAACCGGTAATATTTAATGTGCAGATGATTCTGGTGCTTTAATTTGTATTTCAGTGAGTTGCGGCTTATTTGCTTCTTCGTTATAATTTTTTTTCCCTAAATCCAAAAATCTTTTTTGGTTTATAAAAATAAAATTGTTATGACTATGATTAAAATTTTAGCGTTTCTCCTTCAATTTGGAAGTTGATATTTTGAAAATGTGATAAATTGGTTTTCTAATATGTGAACAAAAAAATAAATAAATGATAAGTTATAATCACTTTTTTAAGTAATTATCTAATATTTGTTATCTAATTAATTTAGTTGTCGAGCTAATGGTGCAAGTTTATTAAGAGATAAAAAAAATTAATTAGTTATTTTTAATACTTTTTCTTTTTTTAATAAATACTCAAAATATTGGCTAATTTCAATTTGTTTTTAGTTATTTGAGAAACTTTTGTTTAATTTTTTCACTTTTATTAATGTTTGCCATCTCTCAATTTGAATATTTCCCTAAAATAATCTTATTTTATTGCCTCATTTTTTATCTTTTTTTTTTCGTTTTATGAGTTTACTATTTGTTCAAATAAAAGGAATGTTTGGATTGCTGTTAGGAGTAAAAAAAATATATTTAGAATTTTTTTAATTTAATTGACTGATTTTTTTAATTTTTTATAAACTGTTTTTCTTAAATCTGTTTCTGGGAATATATCTATTTACTTGTTTCTCTCCAAAAACAGTTTTCAAAACTCAAAAAATTTAAAAATAAAATTTTTTTCTCAAAAAACGTTTTTAGCAAACGCAATGACAAACGGACAAAGTCTTATATAGGAACGAAAAATAAATTCGGAAGAAATTGTTTTAAATGACTATTAACAAAAAAAAAATTCTGAAGTATGAGTAGCATCACATAAACATGGTCAAAAATCACGCGGGTCAACAAAAATAACGGACGAAGATGGTCGAGATTTCATCCAATCCGACTGCCCACAACTTTCATCAGTTAGCCTCTTGATGCACCAGAGATCTTCAGCCCAAGAGAACCTCCTCCAATGAGGGATGACATTCCTGACAGGGTCCATGTGGCCCACTTCAGCAACGACGGCCCCACATCCATCATCATCTCTACCCATATTATGAGCGAAGGAGCATAGAGCCTTCATGAGGCGCGATGCGTGTTTACCTTCCATGTGCAACGCATGCAACACATAAACACCAAATTGTCTAAACACATCAGGAAAAGATGGCAACCGTAAGCATGGGAGCCATGAATCCAACAACCTCGAGCCCTTACAACATGCGTACGTTAATTTAGACACTCCCTTCACTTGCAGTTTGAACACTTCCTTAGTGTTCCACACACTCAGTATTGCAAAACTTGATGGAAGAATTCCTGTTTTTGGATCCCATTTTGGAAGGGATTTTTGGGGCATGGCAATAAAAGTTCCCAAATTGAGTTTACTAGACAAAATCGAATCAATGTCCTTAGGAAAAAATTCCGCATTGGCAAAAATTCGTCGGTAAATGGATTTGGCGACTTTAGGACCAAGGCGAACGACGGCGATACTGTGACCTAATGGCTTGTAATGGGCGTGAATCGGTTGGACCAGCATTGAAAGTGTGCGAAATTTTGTGTAACGACATTTTCTAGTGAAGAGATTGATGGAAGGTTGATTGGTGCAATTGGTGGCCATGTATGCATATTCTGCTCCATTTTGCTTGCACCATTCTTCTGCTTCTTGAACCAGTTTGGTGCCAATGCCAAGCCTCCTGCATTTAATTGAAGATATTTGTATTAATTAATTATGTGACAATTAAAGTGGTTAATTAACAATTAATAAATAACTAAGAAATACAAATTGTTGGGTTTGGTCTGATGCATGGTGGGGTATGAAGTACAAGAGGTACTTAATATATATATATGGCGGTTATCGTGTATAAGAAAAGTAACGAACATTTTCAAAGATAATATAAGGATTATTCTTGGAATTTAAAATGCAAATTCTTTGATCAAGGTCACACTGGGAAAGGCTTTTGCCTGGTTTGACATTATAATTAATATAACATATGCTTATGCTTGTTAATGATTTTAATTAGTGGGTTTTTTTTTTTCTAAAGAAGATCTGAGGAAGAATAGATAATTATTTAAAATATTTTTTTTGCTAAATAAAGATGAACCAAGTTACAACAACATGATAACTATTTTTAAAATATTAACTATATGAAACCATGTTGAATGACTATATAATATATAGTTTTACAAAAGGTTGAAACTTCACATATTCAGTTTTACCTAAAGTGAAATGTTTGTAAGTAAAATCAGACAACATGCATATAACATAAGGAGATACTATATATAAATATATTTAAGAGATTAGAATTTAAAAAATTCGAAGAATATTTCAAATATTTTGAATATAAAATTAGGAAAGAAAGAGGAAATAGGCATGTAAGCTTTAAGCAAAGAAAGGGAAGGCAATGTGTCAAATGACAGGCTAGCTTGTTTCCTCCTCTCTTTCCATGATATGAGGAACAACTAGTTTCTCTTTGTCTTCGAATCTAATCGTGTGTTTTGTGCTTCATTCATTAGAATCTCACAAAGCACACACATGAAAAAAGAATTCATTAATTTTCACAATTACCCAAAAATTAAAAATAGAAAAATAAAAGAGAAAAGAGAAAAGGGACCACCCACTGCCCAGCTCAAAGAAAAGAAATAAGAAATTGATTAAGCAAAGAAATTCATAGGCCAGTTTCAGAAATTAAGAGGTAACTGCAAATATTTAATCTCCGTTATGCAACTGAAACATTTTGTGAACGTTAATTCTGTCTTATGAAAGTAACGTTTTCTAAAGGTCCATCACTGTCTTAATTAATTAGTAACCGTAATTAGCAAATGATTAGAAAACTAAACACAGAATTAAGCACATTAAACAACCAGCAAGAAAATAAAAATAATAAAAAAAACCTGTGAGTAAGAGAAACCCTGAGTCCCAGAATGTAAGCCAGCTTTACATAAGTTGACGAATTTCCACTTGTCACAGTTTTTACACTTGCTCTTATTAACCCTACTATTTCTCCTTCTTCCCCATGTTCCGCCACCTGCAATATAATAATTTAAAATTAATCATTACTAATTACTAATTAGCTTAATTAATACAATTTAACGACGAGATAATAGAGAAATAATCATAATTACCAGCATAACATGAGATGAAGAATGGCGAACCCGACAAATCGGGTCACCAAGAAGATCAGTGACAAGTTGACCAACTTCGCACCGCCTCTCCATCTCCTCCACCGCCGCCTTATCTCTCTCTTCATCATATTCTCTCACCACCAACACCTTATCCGCCGCATCTCCGTCCACCGGAGATATTGGAAAATTATCAGCTGCTACTTTAAGTGACATAATTAATACACCAGTGAGTATATAGCAATCACTAAGGTAGCTTAATTACGAAAATATGTTTATGATTTTATATTCCTCAAGTCTCTGTCTCTATCTCCTCTGCATACCCATCAATCAATATATATATATAAATATATAGTAGTGGGAAGGCTGAGGTGGCAGCTTCGCCGGTTTTTGTGCACTTCTTTCGGAGCTTTAGATTTATATCCAATCACATTCCCTCCATGAGACTCTCTGTGTCTGCATAACCGCATTATAAGTGCTTAATTATCTTTTTCTTAATTGTGATTATAGTATATTAGATATGGTTACAATTATTGATTCATATAAGGTACTCGGCCTTTATCATTCATGTGCAATATCATTAGCTCATGTTGAATTAATGATGATAATTATAATTATATCATACAATTATTTATTATATTATTCTTGACACTACTTCTTTCATATGTACTATCAGTATTTGGTATTATATATATATATACACAATCCAACTTAAGAAATTCATGGCATTTAAGAATTGATTTCAGAAAAGAAACCTTATCATTTAATTATTAGTTGACTTCACATTATCCAATTAGTTAGGTCTAATTAGTTTACCTAACCTTGCATATTATTTACCATAAAGTTTGACATAATATACCAGTAACCTTTCAAGTTTTAAAAATATATTATTTAACCTTTCTATTTTATCATATTATATTAATATATCATTTTATTAGATTTTCTATTAAAAAAAATTCATTTATAATAATTTTTTCTAATGAGGAAAATTTGCTATTTATCTCCTGAAATTTAATATATTACATTAATATCTCCTTGAAATTTTAAAATTTATATTACTTGTCTCTTGAGATTAAAGATAGTATGAAATTTTTTAATTATCTAACTCTCTCGTTAACGGTAAAACTATTAAAATTGACAGAAGAATTATATAATTTGACAGAAATAAAAATGAGATGACAAATAATATAATTTTAAAATCTTGAAAGAGTATTAATATATTATGTCAAATCTTAGAGAATAAATGGTAATTTTTTCTTAAAAAATATTAATCAATGTAGCTGTTATTTTATTTTTTTCTTACATATCATGTGGTATTTCAAGATATAGTTATCTTCATTATAAATATATTAAATAATTATATATGTGGACTCAGTGGATGAATGTATAAGTGCAACTATCATAAATTTATAAAAAAGAATGAAAAAGAAGAAGGAAATATCTTCTTTTTCGTAATAAGACAATTAACATACTATGAACTATCAATTCAAATTAGTCGAGTAAAGCTTGAAAGAGACATGACCACTTGTACTATTGAAATTCAATCGTTGCTAAATTTTCTTGCAGAGCAAAGTTAGGTTTTTGGACCAATAAATTAAATCCTACTAATAATCTTGATAATTATCAATAATGTTTGTTTATTTTAGTAATTAAAGGGGATGAATGTGTTTTAAATATAATATAATATAATATAGAGAAAATTGTTAATCCAGTATAAGAAATTGAGAAGAAATAAGAAGGGGTAATTTGAAATTTGCGTTCGATACAGTGTCTTTAAAATAAATTTGTTCTCTACCACTAGTTTTTAGGTTCACTAGCATTTGTTCTGAGGATACAATAAATTAAGGCAGAAGTTGAACACCCCAACTTTGTCCACGACGAACTGAATAATAGTAGTCATTATATTACGAGTTAGAAAGAAAAGAGGAGGAGAGGAATAATATTTTTTTCAAAAGTATTTCTTCAAGAATAGATACATATAAAATGTAAAAGTTGATTTGGGTTTATATCACGGTATTTCAGCTTGACATTCATAAATGCAGGTCACGCGCCCAGCCGCCCACACATTGTTCTTAGTTCAATTATGCGCCTATGCGCGTGGAAAATAGTTTTCTACTTTATTCACTTAACATCATAAGAATGAATCTTTCTTTATAAATTACTTTTCAAACTTTCCATTTTTCTTATGTGGAATTTTCCACAATTGAGTTATTTTCTCCTTAGCAAGAAGCTTATTTTGAGATTCTAAGTTTTTATTCATACATTTATTATTTTGAGCATATTGATATCATAATTCATAATACTCATATCAAAAAATATATATCCGAATTATACTTTCAAAATTAAATTATGAGACTCATTCGAATATCACTCTTAAAATAGTCAATTAACCACAATTTTTCAACTGAATGAAAAAATACTTACCATCTAGTTAGTTAAAAATTTTAAAACTTCTCAAATAATTCAGATTCCATTCTTACTCTACCCTTCTGACATGGAATTAATTAAAAAAAATGAAATTTTTTTGCCATGAGAAGCAAAATCTTTAGCCGTTGTAGTAATTAATATTACTTTAAATTACTTTCGCCAATAATTGGTGAAGATGGTGAGAATCATGCCTCAACACCACGTTTGTGGTGAACATGCGGATGCATATTGTGCGTGTGATGATAGCTATCGCCATTTACAGAAACTATTGCCTATTTTTTATTTAAAATAATAATAAAATAATTAATATTTATTTTTTTTTTAAAAGGGCAAATAGTGCTTATAATGTTCTGGAACATCATGAACATGCTTATGTGTTAGATAGCTATGAGATGGGAAGGTTCTTGTTGCTTCAAATTAATTATCTTATTGAATACGTGTCTGGTTCTCCTATTTTTTTCATAGGAGTAAAGTTTGCCTTGTATGCTTTTAACATGATGATGCAAAGATTGGTCAATTGCTTTGCTAGATATTACTGTTCTCCCAATTCTAGGAACCTCCACCATTCTAATTCAGAAAATGATGTGACGTAACACAACTGTCTCCCACAAATCTTCAAGGAATAGACTTGACAATATTTCATTGAAAATTCATAGAATTAATTTTATAAGTTACAAAAAAAACAAATATTTAGAAAATACATTGTCAGATTTGTAAGTAAATGTTTTAATTGTTTTAATACTCTCATAAGAATATATTAAAATAAAAACGTGATTTATCTTGCGTTGAATAAAAAATGAAAAAAAAAATTTTAACAAAAAACACGTGCATGATTAATATATTTTTTATCTGATTTTTAGATTGGATGAAATGGGTATATATTGGCACTAACAGTTAGGCTAATGCAAAGTTTGAAACTAAAAAGAATAGGTGACTTGAGATATCTAATTTAGTTTTGTAAGTTGAAATATAAATAAAATTTACCTTAAGTATTTCAAAATGGGTTTTTACTTTTTTTTTTGGGTTTATGTAGAAAAAAGTTTGCTAATCAATATATATAAATATAATTCCAAAAAAAAAGTATAATTACTCAATATATATAAATATAAGTTAGAAGGGATTCTCATCTCATGAACATATACTGAACAGAAAATGTAATAATATGTGGCTGGGATCTTGATAAATATATATGTATATGTGGATAGGATTGCTGGACAAAAGATGATCGAGGGTTAATTCATCCAATGGCTGGGAGATGTGGACGTGAAATTTGAGAAGGAAAAAATAAAAATTGGAAGATGAAAACAATAATTGTAAGGCCGAAACATAAATCAGTAGATGATGGTAATAAGGAGGACAGAATATTGTACAGTAATAATGAAAAAACGTACATGTACCCCAAAAAAAAATAGAAGAAGAAGAAAATTGTACAATAATAATACAAAGGTGACGTCATATATATACATGTGTTTGTTTTTACAAGTTACGATTTTATTTAGTGGTTATCTTGTCGGGTTTTATTATTCATAGTCCACGCGAAGTCTTCATATCTTGTCTCCATAGATTCAGAAATTAACACTCACCATTTCAATAATTTTCGCTTTTCTTTTTCGGAAAAATAAAATATTCTCCTTTTAACTGATCTCGCTTTTATAATAAAAATTTAACTTCCATTTAGTTAACCAGTTGCAGTTGTAGTTGCACACTCTTACTGATAACAGTGTCTCATATGTATAATAAGCTAAATTTTCAATAATTTTTCCAACCGTAGATCTTCAAATGATCTAGAAACCTAGTTAACCACTTGTTACTTCATATTCCTATTAAATGTCTCTACTACATTACATAAGGAAAAAAAAGATACGATGCCATTAATTATTTCCAAGAGAATGTCACTCAATTTTTCGCATTTATGTATTAATTAGTTGGTAAAGAGACGGAATAAAAAAGATAAATAAAAATTGTTTTTAAAAATTTATCTTTACTTACCTATTGAGAGTGTTGTAAAGTAAGTGTTAAAAAATAAATAATGTGTTTATCATTACTCTTAACAAATACCACTTACAGTAGCTGATTATTAATTAATTAAGTAGTATGGACCAATATTTAGAAAGGTTAGTGAAGCCATCAAAACTAGCAGTTGCCCTCAAATCTGCCATTTGCAAATCGACTCATTTTTTTTTAAATTATGAAATTATTACAAATAAAATTAGAAAGGGATAATAATAAGAAGTACAACCATATTCTTATTTTTGTGTAATAAAAAAATAAACGAAAGCATATAATTACTGTTCAAATTCAACTTTTTGAAGTAGAAATGCAAAGAGTATGATATTTGAAGAAATCTGATGCCATTATCTTTCTTGGCATCTTAATGTTGGGTACAACAGTTAAAAATAACACAAATAAATGTGAATAAAATAATCAGCAAAAATAACATCGACAATTTAACGTGATTCACCTTTTAATTTGGGCTACGTCCATGAACAATACTCCAAATATTTTTTTTTCAACTAATAAAAATTAATGAGTACAAAAAGAGAGTTTTCCCTAGACACATGTTAGAGATAATACAATAATTTGAAAATAAACCCAAAAATAGCGGCATATAAGTATTTACCAAAAACACTCCCAAAATATTTTTCTTACTATTTTTGTCACTCTCTGATTTTTGAAAATATTCCAAAAATCTAACTCTCTCTCAAATTATCTCAAATGAATTGAGATTGTTGTAATTCAAATGAAAGAAGATTTGTCTATTTATAGGTATAATATTTAGTGTAAATACAAATAAAAAAAGTCAAAAATATTGGCTGAAAGAATTCAATTCGAAATTGAATTACCGCAACTTGTGTCTTTTTATTTTATTTTATATGCGGTGGAATCCATACGTGGAATGACCCACACTAAAATTTTTAAAACTTTCTAGTGCCTACCAACACTTAACAATAACTTTTTTAAATTTCTTCTGATTGTCATTTAACCTTTAGATTCTCACTACAACTAAACATTAATTTCATAGTAAAATCTTACTTAGTTAGGTTCATTAATATTCTTGTCCCTGTTCATTAAAATCTCCAATGAATCTAAATCAAATATAGGAAGGGAAAAAAAACCCTTCATTTTGCAAAAAATATTATATTTTCTTAGCATAATAAAAGGTATTTAATAACTAAATTAACAAAAATTAATGAAGTTGAAACTTTGAAACTGCATTGAAATTTTATCTGTTGCTCATCAGCTATGTATCAACAACGAACCGAATCAATTAAAAAAAAGAAGCTAAATTAATAAAGATCGTGAAAGGAACTAAACGAATGGATCGATTTATAGCTTAAACAGATCATAAAACTAAATTAGAGTTGAGTTAATTGATCGAGCTAATAAAGACCAAACGAGCTAATTGGGTTGATCAGAGAGCTAGAAATCAAGCTAACCAAAATCAATTCATGGCCTACGACTGCTAATAACTTACGTATAGATCATAGTTTTGGAAGTTGGTTGTTGTGGTCAATGGTTAATTCCAAAATAATTAAAAAATTTAGCATTCAAATTGCCTTGACAGAATTGATTAGCACCGTCATGGTTTCTTTATGACCATATAATTACAAAATTTTTGATAATTACATATTCTCAAAAAAAATTGAATAAAATAAAATAAAAAGGTGTACTTTAGACATACCTAAATAGATATTAGATAACCTTCAAATTGCATTACTAAGTAAATAAAATCAGATGACAGAATTTCCATTTTTTAATTCTCTTTTCTTGTTGTTAATTTACATTTTAATTAATCTATTTTTTAATTCTCTTTTCTTGTTGTTAATTTACAGTTATAGACGCACTTAAACAACAATTTTGATAATGAACAAATAAACATAAATTGACATTATTATTTAGGTAACAAAAAAGTTTCCTAGCTAATTAATTTCCAAAAAAAAAGAAAGAAAAAAAGAAGAAAAATAATCAAGCTTTCCTAATTAGATGCTTCTTTACAGGATAATAAAAAAAAGTTTTAGCTAATTAAGAAAAGGTAGGATCCATAATATTTACAATCAAATAATATTAGTTGATTTTTTTTGTATAAATAGATTTTTACGAATTAATATAATCATATAAAATATCATGTAATTATATATTATTATATTTTATTATAATTGTCACGTAATATATATATGACTGCTTAAATTAACAATTATTTAATTTTTAATTTTCATTTTTGTTGGTGATACTAATGTTACTTCACTTGTTTGACATCACCATTCAGAACAATGATCAAAGAAATAAATAAATATTATAAAACTAATTGCCACTCAAAAACCAATTAGTAGTGGGTTAATGATAGTTATAAACTTCTTTACCCAAAACAAAAAAGAAAAGAAAAAGTTGTAAACTTGAAATCCGTTGGCTATCTATCAATATTAACCCATCATTGCAACTTACAAAATTTATATACAATATTGGTGGAATTAATAAACTTGTCTTCTTCTTCCTCTCTTCCCTTAATGGCTTCTTTGTGTTTTTTTTTTACCTAACCTCACCCCATCACGATGAGCTAAAGAAAAGTCATTTTCTCAAACAAATTTTTGAGGAAATCATTACAGAGAAACTTCTGCACATTGTTGAATGTTAAGTAAACAAATAAAAGAACTGAATGGGCTATTTTTAATCAATCCATTCTTTTTTTTTTAAATTTTTTTTAAATAATCTATTAAATTAATCAATAGTTAGCTATTAGAAATGTCCTATTTTAATGGCATGACTCGTGAGATCTCGAGTTTGAATTTAAATTAAATTCCTTGTGACTAGAAAAAGGAGAGAATTCAGCCCATTCATTTATTTCTTACTGAATCAACTTAATTATATAGTTTATGCAAATCATAATAAACAAATTAACTAATATAATTTTCTATTTTAAATAGCTATGGAGGAATTACTCAATCATGGGCTCTATGTGAATGTGAGATTAATTGCCTGGCCCATTAGCAGAAAGATGACCCAATAGTGGGCTAATAATTGATAACTTGACATTTCTGATCCAGCCATAAGCGTGTTGGCCCAGCCCACCATTCGGTACTCTCGCTTGCCTCAGGAAATGGCGACTCTTCCGCCCGCCCGCCCGCCCGCCGCAACCCACGAATATTCCCGTGATCTGGAGCAAGGGAGTGTTAAATTTTCCAAGAAAATTGGGTGGGAAAGCGGGGAAGAAAAATAAAGAATGGGTGTGTTCGCAGCAATAGGAGTGCTGCTTCCGTTCCCATACTACTACTGGCTGTGGACAAACCCGCAATCATGGGTGAACTTGTGCGGGAGAGGACGAGACCAATGTAAGGTGATGGCCTATGTCTCCCATTTCCTCAAGCTGCTTCAGTTTATTTCTATTTATTCCGTCTCTTCTTTGCCCTGGCCTCTTCCTTTCTACTTCTGGCCCCTCTTTGCCTTTGGCCAGTTCCTTAAGGTTAGTCGCTTAATAACACTTAATACACTTCCACTGTTCCAATGGTATTCAATTTTTTTTTTTTTTTCTGTTTAGAGTTGTTTTAACTTTGAAATTGTGATGGTTAATCTTTTGTATTTCAAAATGAACTGCCAAAAATTTGTCCTAGGTTGCATTATTCATATCAATCTTTTGATAAAGCGATCAATTTGGCTGTCGTGCAATCTTCTTCATCTTTTTGGGTTTATGGAGACTCAAATTCCTAGCATTTTGAGTCAGGGAGAAGTTATCACTTCTCGCCTTTTAATTTGTGACTTGTAGATTGGTTTAATTGTGCTTTAAGTTGTTTGATTTTCACTTTATATGTCAAATGTGGAGTGGCTACCACAATATTGCGAATCTTGCATCCGTTTAAAAGATTTGTAAATTTTTTGATGTCCCAGTTAATTATGTGAGGGTATACCTGATAATACTGAAATAATGAAGAAAATATTTTTGGAAGATCTACAGTTCTTATGCTAAAGCTGTTTCAATAACTATTTTCTTAACTGTAAAATGGGGATTTCTAAAGACAAAAAGGAACATGGGTAGACTACGCATACATGTGAGAAAAGCTCATTGATAACTTAAAAATTGAATTTCTTTGTTCTCTACTTGATACAAGATACATCTACTAAAATGTGATTGATAATTTTGGAAACTGAAATTTCTTTGTTCCCCTATTATATTTATCCCCACTGTTTGAAATATGTGCAAAAGAATGAAGATGCAAACTAAATTTAGGAAAGGGGTCAAGACGGAGGAAGAAGTGTGTGCCAAACTTGGTTGTGTTGTGCGGATATTAGAATATAAAATGAATAGTTAGATCTAGTTCACTGAAAACGAACTAACTGGATCTAACAACTCCTTGTTAGGTTCATCTTCTCTGAAGGTTTTGTTCAATGCTACTTTTCATAAATCTGTGCAATGAAGATTTAATGTTATGCTATGTACTTCCTGATGGTAACGGTGTTGCTTTTTTCAAGTGAGAGAATTGCATTTTTGCCATTTTGTGGAGTTACTGAATCTATTATTGGGGGTATTAATTTCTTGTGGTCCGAGCATGAACTGTTTTTAGATTAGGTCATTTTTTAGGCTTTTCTTAAATGCTTGAGCTGCTTTTGTTCCAAATGAATATTTGTTCCATAGTGTGAATATATCTGTATTTGATGGCTGTACTAAAGCTTTCTGTACAGGGTATACCAATTGCTTGGTGAGTCGGGTACTTACTATGGTGTACGCTTTGGAAAAAACATCCCCTGGGTAACTGAATTTCCATTTGGGGTTATCAAGGATCCTCAATATGTTGGAAGTATTTTGACTCTTGCATTTCTATCCCGGGTCCCCTTCCAATACATTCTCTTGTGGTCTCTCGGATATGTGTTCATGATTCACGTGGAATCAAAAGAGGATCCAGCTACTCGTGTAAAATTACCTTTTTGATTACAGTAGTTGCTGTTCACTAACCAATGATCTTGAGGGAGCTAGTGTTGTAGACAACATGAAGGTGATTCATCGTTTTTATCTCAAAAAGTGACATCTTTTTAGCATTTTTTTGTTGTTGTAAATGCCTATTTTGATGTTTGCTTAAAATGCTAGCAGCTTAATGCTGCCATGAGAATTTATGCATAAGGTTGTTTATTGTTTTCCAATGATTTTTTTTGTTAGCAACAATTGTCAATAACACAAAAAGTACAAGCAATGTCCATTTAGAAGGGTCATTATGTGCTATACAGTACTATTAGCTGTATTAAAATTAAGGTGTATTTTAGTATCAAGATATTTGACATGTGATGGCAATTATATCTAATAAACCAGTTAGATTAGAACTAGAAGGATCAGAATGCTCCTTTACTTTATTTAAAATCTTAATCTCTGAACTCTACTTTACAGATTGACATGATCACATCTATCTCTCCATGTGATTTTGGGAAGCTGGGACTTCCATGTACAAATGGGAATTAATGATTGAGAGAGAAGAGGGAGAAAAAGAAAATTGAAATGGAAATAAAAGAAAGAAACAGAGAGAGGGAAAAATAATAAGCTGTGATTTAGAAAATTATCTTTTTTTCCCTTCTATGCCAGAGCTAGGGACAAATCTAGAATCTGCATTGCCTGTTTGACATCTTCAACATCAATGTCTTTCAGTTTCCCAGTCTTTGATGAGACAATACTGCATTTCTTCTCTGCTGCATTTGGTACAAATAATTTACCTTTATCTCCAGAGCAGAACAGGGCAATGCTGCAAAAGTGTCACCACAAACACTAATTAGACTCGCTTCTTCATATTATATGCATTACCCTCAGATAGTGTTCTGGGTATGGAGAGGATGCACCTATGAATAAATTAAGGTAGAATATTTTTTTGAGCAAGAAAATAACCTAGGTTTCTCGCGTGCATTTGCAAGTTGGATTGCTGCTGTGTTTGTGGCTATTACCCCTGCTGAGTCATTGATCAGAGCTGCCAACTGAAATAGAAGGAATTATAAAGTAATGGTGTTACCGTAAGGTATGGTCTTACTGCTGATAACAAGTATTTTTGCACAAGTGTGCTTATTCGGAGAGATATTATCAAATAATAGAATATTTATTGACATTATGTTGGTAGTTATTTCAGTAAAATTGGTAGAATTTACAAATCGATGCAACTTCATATGTGTTCTATATAACACATAGTATTTCACTGCCTACTCCAAGATAACTCATATTCTATGCCAATAAGGCGTGTACAGAAGCTGCTTAGAAATGAGGGCAAGAAGAAGACACATACCTGTCCTGGAGTGGTAATGAAGACAATACTTGTGTCCTCGCCAACTATTTCCTCAATGTTTTCCCTCTCTTTCTCATGTGGAATGACGAAAACCGGCTTGTACCCCCTGCTTGCATGATCAGCTAACCATCAAATTAGTATCAAGAAACGCTAAATCAATATTTTAAAACCATGAAAAGCTTGATAGGTCACACACATTGATAAGAGGAAGTTCCTTGATAGTAGACTATACCTTATAGCATCAGCTATTTGAGCCCACACATTGAGTGGCAGCAAGCTATCAGTATCCCCCCTAGACTGCATTGAAGCCTTAGAATCTGATTCTATCCCATGAATTACAATATATTTCCCTTTCTCAGCACCTGCAGCTCTATATTTTGCCTCAACAAACTCCTTGAGCTTCCTTGAAATTGAAACTCGTAGCGGACCCACGGGATGCCTAGGCACACTCCGAAAAGGTTTTCCCAACCAATCAACCATCTGATTATACCTAACCAAGTGAAAATTTGTATAATATAATTAACAGAACACCCTCACAAGTACTATAAGTAGAGCAAATTATGGGGCAGTGCTAGAAACTCACATGTGGTATCCACCTTCTGAAAGATTCATACTATCTGGAGTAAATGTTTCTGATAGAAGCAATCCAGCTCCTGCTGCATTTACATTTGGGTAAATGTAGCTTACTCTATCCCGAGCTGATGTCATAAACACGAAAGCTGCATGCCCTATCCCTGCCAATTTGGTTGATAATACCATGTCATAGTATCTATTCTGCAAACACAAAGGCAAACCTTCTTTAATTGATAATTCCTGCAATTTTTTTTCCTTAATTGGAACATAGGATTTGAAACCTTAAGAACTCCGAGCATGTCAATATACTCAGCAGGTTCAGGGAAATCATCATCAGGATCATAAGCATTAGCCCATCTGACATTCTTGTTGAGCTCGTAAATCTGTTTCCCTCTAGGTGATGCTATCACGTCTATTTGAACACCAGGGTACCTTAAAGGAAATAGTCCATGATAAGAAGTCAAAATTTTTTCATGATTGAGCTGAATCTCAATACCTTAATCTTATATATGGATATTTACCTGTCCTTGATCAACTGAATGGCAGGGAAAAAGAGCAAGTTCTCATAAACGCCACCAGAAATGATACAGCAGCATCTCCTAACATCACCTCTAATTTTCAAAGCCAAAGGAGCAATCTCGATATTGAAACCCATGGGGAACTTCAAGAATCCATAAGGGTTGTTTGGGTTATCAGGTGGCCTGGGGTCTTCCTCTTGCTTGCCATCTACAAACAAGGAGCCATATTCCATCTCAGGATCCTCTCCATCGTCGAAAGGGTCAAGCCACGGGTTCTTCTTCTTTGCATAAGTTAGAGTGGTGCATGGAGGATGGTGGGGTAATGGGTTCTTCAAGAATGATGGCTTGGTGAAGTGAGGTGAAGGTGGGTTTGTGAGGAAAGAAGAGATGGGTTTGGGTAGTAAAAAAGAAGTTGAAGCCATTTCTTTGTATTTTCATTTCTTCTGCTTCTAAAATTGGGTTTTGTTGGGGGATGTTTTGGATTTGAATGGATGGAATGCCGCTTGGATAAGTGGGTCCCTACTCCACACTTTTTTTTCTTTTTCTTTTTCCTTTCTGCACACATTTCTTCCTTTTTTTTTATTTTATATATTTATTTATTTTTAAATCAACTCGCTGTTTGGATAAATGGTGAAAATTAAAACGTTTTAAGCCTCAATTTGTTTCTTCTTTTCTTATTTAGGATTGAATCAAAGAGAGTACAATTTGGAAAATAAAGTATTAAAATATACTTTATAAAAAAAAATAAAAAGAAAGGACATAAAATCCTTTTCATGTCCCACTGGACTTGGCAACTGAGCGAAAGACTAATTTTCATTTTTGTTTCCAGCAATAATTTTTTTAATTTAAAAAATGATATTTAAAAAATAATTAAAATAATTAATCGGTAAAAAAATAGAATCTGATCGATTTATTTATTAGCCAAATAATTTTTAAATATATTAATATGATTAAATATAATTAATTATATAATTAATCTAACAAATATATTTGTCAAACAGTAAAATTATTTTTAATTAATTAATTGAAAAATTATTAATCAATTTAACCTATTTATTATTAAATTAATTAATCAGTTACAATTTAATTTTATTAAATTAATTAATTTTACATAAAAACTTTTAGATAATTAAATTTTAACAAAAAAATTATTCACATATTTAAAATATATAAACTTATATTATATATATATATATATATATATATATATATTTACCACTACGGGGGAAATTTTTTTCCATCCCCATTTCTATTGAAAAATTTCTGCTTCATTCAAGCAAAATCTCCGCAGGAAACGGGAATTTCCCACCAAGCCTATGTTCCGCTGGATTCTCGGATCTCGGAATCGGATTCGAACATTCTCCGGACAGAACTCCCTTTTAGCACAAGCTAGCTCTAACCTGACGTGGCATGCTTTCACTGGTGGTTTTATTTCTCTCTCTTATTCTGATTCGTTGCTTTCTTAATGAAAAAAGTCCACTTATAAATTTTCCTACCAACATCGCTCCCGACTTTCCCTAACTTTCTCACTCCCCAAACACAATATTACTCACTCGCTCTTTCTGCTCGAAGCTCAATCCTGTTGGAGTCTCTCGTGAGTGCAAAAATCTGAAGTATTATCGAGGGAATTTCCAGGAAGAAACATACTATAGCAGACAATGTCCGGCCCACCGCGAATCCGGTCTACAAACATCGCCGAACCGGAAAACAAAGGGCCGCAAAAGCAGTTGAAGAAAGCTGAGAAACAGCGGCAGGAGCAACTAACCGAATCCAAGGACAAGAAACTTGGGAAAGTGGCGTCGGTTGTTTTGCGACAAAAGTCGATGAATGGTTCTTGCTCATCGGACGTCTCGTCGGACTCGTCGCACAGCCGTGTTTCGTCGTCTTCCTCGTTATCATCGACATCGTGGTCCAGTGGGAAAATCAATGTGGCGGCGCGGAGGAATGGAGTTGTTAGGAGAAAGCATTGTGAGGTGAAAATTGATGAGGAACAAACCGGGGGAGGTGATGGCAGTGTAGCGGTGGAGAGTGGTAATGGAGTTGGTGGAAGCAATGGATTGATGGATACAGCTGCTTGCGTAGAAATTAAGAAAAGGTGCGCTTGGGTTACACCCAGTTCTGGTAAGTTCTATTTTTTCTCTCTTTATTTTTCTTGTGATTTAAGAAAGTAAAAGAATTGGGAAATTGTAATGGTGAAGAATTTTTTTTATTTATTTTGATTTTAGCAAGAACTAAGTAAAAAAGGGTGCCATTTGTCTTCTATCTTTTATGTGGAGTTGGAAGCTTTTGCTACATTGGGAAAAAAATGGAAGAAATGGGAATCGAAGTTTATGTTGAAATGTCTGTAAGATGATTAAAATTTAATCTTTGTTTTAATCGATCTAAGTAAATTGCAGGCTACTCATTATGATATGTATTAGATGGGATCAACTTCTGTCCACTAGTAAAGTTGCTTAATTTTTTCCTTTGTTCTTCCCCCTCTTTGGTAATAGAATCTTCTCTTCCTTGAATGGCTGTAGATTCTGAAACTGTATTAGGTTCTTTTTATGCCTCTACAGTAACCTGATTTTTCACTTATAAATTCCTTTTTATTAGTATTACATAATAGCAATATACAACTAAGTTAATAAATTGTTTTCTGAATTAGTTGGTTGAGAGAAATATTGCTACTTTAATCTATCGCATGGGATCAGTACTATTGAAACTAAATAATGTCCTTAAAACCAACAAGCAGGATATAATTTGGGCGTTTGGTCATGCATTTCTTTTGTTGGAAAGAAAAAAGAAAAATTCCCCCTGCCTTTTTGTATTGGTAGTTTCAATTAGATGCATATAGTTAGGACATAATGATTAGAAACATCAGCCTCCTCAGCCTAGTTATATCCAAGGTATACATTAAAGGGAAAGTCTTTCTTGCGGAGGTTCTATTTACGATGGTGTACAAAAATGGATATAATTTATGGTGAAGAAGTTTCTTTCCATGTGAACTGATTTACAAAGATCTTGCATGATTCTTTTCATTCTGCCTATCAAGCAACGAACCAGATGGAGTGCTTTTCCTTGGAGTAAACTGATAAAACTCCCTTCTGTGGTTAGTTAGCTTGTCCTATAAGGGGTCGACATCAGTGTTGAATAGGCTTCATGAAAGAAATTTCTGTTGAAAAATATTTGAAGCTTCATGAAACATGCCAGTCACTTTTCTGTCCTGAAACCTTAAGCAAGGAGGATAACTCATCAGACATGGCAAGTCTTTCCTGAAGAAACTGATGGCTAGCATAATGATTAATTGCATGTTTTCTTCAAGTTTAATTATATCTGTCTGAAATTATTTTGACAATGGTTTGTGGCATGAATTCTGAATGATCTATTTAGTTACTCCCCAATTATGCTGCTATTTTTTTCAGGGCACATGATCTAAACTCGAGATATCTAAAATGTAACCACCCTGGTGTATTACATGGTGTGAAGCTTACCTAGGGATGCTTAATGAATTTTCTTGAGAGGAGAAGATATAATAATCTCTTTTGAATTACCCAAATTAATTGGCCTTATATTACAGGCTGAATTGATAATAAGCAAGCCATTTTGGTAAGTAAAAAGAGATGTGTAGAAAATGAACAACCAAAAATCTCCTATTATTCTTGAATTGATATTACCATGAGTAAAAGTTGGGTAGAGCTGGTTTGATGTTTTTATTTTTTGGACTTGGTAAGGTTCTGAAATAAGAGCTGGTTTTTGAAGGAGAAGACAAGTTCATCTATATTGTATTTCACATTAACAACTTGTGTAAATCTCTTCCCTTAAACTAATGAGAGCAAATTGCATTTTACCTATATATAATATGAGGCATCTGAGAAAAAGTAAGAAGACGATGAGGACCTGTGTGTGTGATCAATGCATTTTAAAATTAATTTCGCATAAAACTTAATAAGAATTGGATTCATATTGCAATTGGAGTCTTATGGCTAGATGACCATATGCCATGTGCACTGGGGTTGTCGAATCAGCTCTCAACAACTGTTTTGTGAAACCTTTGTATGTGCATATGCCATTATATTTACTCTATGCCCGCTTATTGGATTAGTTACCTCCAAAGCTGGAGATACTTGCACGAATTTAGAGCATTCTTCCACAGTCATCTATAGTGATGCTCCAAGGACATTGTTAGAAGGTCTGAATATACCTCGAAACCCTTAATAATATTCATATCAGCGTCTCATTTGGGTGAATTATGGTTGGGGTTGGAACAAGGGGGTGGTCTGCTTCCAGCAGCAAAATTTCACCTATATATTATCCAATAGTTGCACATTCAGTTACTGGGCTCTTTGTCAATGATACCTTGGTCAGTGGTAAAACGATTCATGGCTTAGGCATTAGGAAAAAAGAAGTTCTAGGTTTTGTTTCTACTAATCTTGAGTTTTTATTTTGATATTCTTTTAGTGTTTGTTTGGTTACTCTGCATTGTGTAGATATACTTCGGTTTTTTCCAGTCATTATAATAATTGATTATGATGCATCTGCTGTTTCTGTACTTGAACCTTGCTCTTCTTTTATAAAACAATAAAAAAGTTGGGGAGTTGCTTTCCCTCTGTTATTCTTTACGTGTAATTTTTCTTGGTGTTTTGTATTTTACCTGATACCTCACAAGTCAGTTTAATTGTTATTTTGAGCTCACACTTTTCTTTTTCAACCTCCTGGCACAGATCCATGCTATACAACTTTTCATGATGAAGAATGGGGAGTCCCTGTGCATGATGACAAGTATGTAATCTCTGGACAATGTTAGGTTAATCTTCTTCTAGCATATATTTCTAGACTGTAACTATCTGGTAGCTTTTTCAATCTGATTATTCATTTTAACATGCAGGAAACTGTTTGAGTTGCTATGCCTATCAGGTGCTTTGGCAGAACTGACTTGGTCTGTGATTCTTAACAAAAGAAATTTATTTAGGTATTGGCTTTTTTCAAAATAATATAATATGTTCTGAGACAATGATATACATTTGTATGTTCAATTTTTAACAATTCAATGCATAAAGCACATTGTCAACTCTCAAACTTTGATTAATGATTTAGCTTTGATTAACTTGGAGAGAGGTTTATCTGTATGCAGGGAAGTGTTTTTTGATTTTGACCCAATTGCTGTTTCAAAATTAAATGAAAAAAAGATAGCTCAGCCAGGAAGTCCTGCCATCTTTCTATTGTCAGAACTGAAGCTAAGATCCATTATTGAAAATTCTCGCCAAATGTGCGAGGTAGAGACTTCGATCTCTTCCATAAATACATGTATACATATTCTGTCCCACTATTTATATAAAAAACTTCCATTCAAATTTGTTTATGATGCAGGTTATAGATGAGTTTGGTTCATTTGATAAATATATCTGGGACTTTGTAAACCATAAGCCCATGGTTAACCAATTCCGATATTCCCGCCAAGTTCCAGTCAAGACCTCAAAAGCAGAGGTCATAAGCAAAGATCTGGTAAAACGAGGTTTTCGCAGTGTGGGGCCAACAGTGGTATATTCTTTCATGCAAGTGGCTGGATTGACAAATGATCATCTCATTAGTTGCTTCAGATACCAGGAGTGTTTTACTGGTACAGAAGTAAGGGACAATGATGCTTGTCTTAAATCCTAGGCTGAATATAAAAATCTTGAGCCTCCAATTGCTATGGGATTACGGAGAATTGAGAATGAGTATGGTTCCTCAAAATAACCAGAACTTGGCTGTGTGATTTATGTACAGATGAGGTAGCTGCAAGCTCTATGTTTTGCATTTGGTTTCTGATCACTCAGTTGAAATCAAATTGCTGTTATTTGCAGATATTATTTTCTTTATTGAAGTAAATATGTTGAATAATCCTTCAAGAAAATTTGTCTATATTAAGGTACCCCTTCCATGGTGACCTTTAATATCTAAGACATCTAACTTAAAAAAAGAAGATTGCTTCTTTAGTGAAAGCCATCAAGGGGAAACTATATTTTATTGGTGGTTGAGGAAAATCTGTAAACTGAAAAAACTGTATATTTAGAGGTGTGTTTGAGATTTTTGTTCGACATAAAAAAAAAAACAGATTAAAATTTTTTTTATTTAATTAATTTTTGGGGAAATTTATATTTATCTATTTTTATTCGAACACGGTTCTAATAATTCAAAAAAATTAAAAATATATTTTTTTTTTCCAAAAAATATTTTTTTCAAAAGCAATGCTGAACAGGCCCAGAAAATCTCTAGCTTCCTGGAAAATAGAAAATTCTTTTTCCCAAGGTGATAGCCATCTTGGTTCAACTTATTCTCTACATTGCACTGAACCAAATGCACTTTCTAGAAAGCCTACTAGCCAGCCAGCAACTGAACAGGACAAAGTTTCACTATCAGTCACATGAATCGTGCGTTTGAATGTTTCTCTGTATTTGTTTGCTTTTATATGTTGTGTATTCATGCATCGATTCTGAACCTTAAACTAGTGAAAAATGAGAACATGAAAGCATTTGACTTCTTTAGTTATATTTTTAATATTTTAAATACTTTTCCTATTGGAGTACGGCAAAAATATTCTACCAGATACGGTTGCTACTTGCAGGGCACTGAATTGGTATCTCTCTTTCAGGGAATAGCCCATCTGTAGCATTGCATCCCAAAATTATTGGGACTTAGTAGTGAATCTGTTCTTAGTACAAGAATTGAAGCAGGGAAAAATGAGGAGATAAATCTTTTTTACCTGAAAATATCTCCAAAAAGACTTAAACGGTCTAATCTTGATTGCAAAAACATAAGGTACTTTTTAACAGGTGTTTAGAAGAGAACAAAATCCTCTTAACTTTAAAATATTGCAACTTACCTAGATCTTAGTTTAGTAATATCTTAGTTCTTACAGTACCCAAATCCAAAATTGTCTAACCTTCTAGGTTGCTGACCCAATGAACCCTATGAAATAATCTTTTGATAAGTCAAGATAGCAGGTTATATTTGACTATAGATGCATAATAAATCCAGTTATAAATTCTTCGTAATCCAACCACTTTCTTGGCAGCCGTATGAAAAGAATATTTTACTTTCCACATGGGTAGCTGCGTTGATCAGATGCTCCTTTAGCTTTGAAAATTTTTATAAATTTAAGATAACTTTGGATTGGTACATTACATAATACAATGTCAGATAAACTTCAACAGCCCACAAAGGTCAATCTAGTGGTCTGTGTAATTTACCTAAGTAGTTATTCGGCCTATTCAACTCCTTGTGGTCAATTTTGGACAGCTATTTGTTGAACAAATTGCACCACTTCTAAGTTGCATCAACTTGTGCCTCGCTGTTCTTTCAAACCCATAAAAAAATATATCGACTCTTTGTCTTGCAAGTTTTATTTTTTTAATATTACATACACAATATATATATATATATATATATGAGAAAACTCAAAATTGAAACCTCCCACTTGCGCTCAGAAAAATTTATTATCATGTCAAAAGTCTGATTGACGTCTTGCAAGAGATAGAGATGGGCATCTTGCATATAATTTTTGGATTTGATACAATATTGGAAAATCGTGATTGTTTATGTCCATTAAATTTCAGTTATAAATTATTTTAATCTCTTTCTTTGAATTAGTTAATTAGTGATGGACACGATTAAAAGGAGTTTAACAATAAAATTTGATGAAAAAAAATTGTAAAAATGTCACAAGGATTCATCAAATTGGAAACGCTCCAATCCCAAGAACGCCATAAGAAACTAAGAATGAGAAATTTTATCTAATCATATCCAATGACAATATATATATTTGTTCCCTATGTAGCTGATTCAAATCAAATCTCTGAAATTCTTTTTCCTTTTCCATCTTTCTGATACTGTATTTACATCTCAATTCCAAATTTCAAAATGGCCTAGGGAGGTTACAAGATTCATGAAACCCAATTATAATCCAACCAAATAAATATTCACCACTTTTCTGTGTGATTCTGCTGCAGCATTCTTCCTGAAATAGCTGCTGCTAATGCTGCTGTGAAATTGGGATCTTTGGTCAACGAAGAAGCCATTTGTTCCACCAAGAACTGCCTTACTTCAGATCCTTCCATTCTTGGTTTTGAACTCCTGGCGTCGTTGTTGGACTTAGATTTTGTGAGGTCAAGAGTAATGGTTGGTCCTGATGTACCAAGGGAGGCTGAGCAGGGTACTGAACCAAGAGTCAGGCTTCTGGTTGCCCCTGATGTTGCCTCCATTTGTGAAGGATGTGGATGATTGTGTTCACCTTCGTAAGTTGCCACTAGTACTGATTGGTCTTCAATGCTTCTTTGAACCTGAAGAAGATCAACACATAGGAAAAGAATTACTTTAGGAACCAATAACTCTATGCCAATGCATTTGGAAACTCTAATCTCATTGAAATTTATCTTATAGTAACACTCAGTGGAGTTATTTTATGTGTGCCCTTTTGTCTAATGTCTAGGTTCAAATTGGCAATCACTTATTGATTCAACTGCAGTCAAATTCAACAAATCCATTTGCATTTGAGCAAGAAATAGAAATGTTAATTGTATGTGGCTTATTACCTTCTTTTTGACAGGGCAGCCAGGAGCAAATGAGCACTTGAAATAAGCTCTTGGTGAAGGGTTATCTCTTGTGACCTTTTGGCCATATTTCCTCCATTGATATCCATCCTTAACAGCCTGGAATCAAGTAATATGTAATTAATGAGTAATTAGCTCATGACACAATATTCATTAGCAATTAATGTAAAATTACAAAAGAGGTGATGATTAAGGGCTTACAGGGCTTGTATCGGATGCTTCAGTCTTAACATAAACTCTTGAAATCTTAGCTTTGATCACTTCTTGTCTTGGTTTCTTGCAAGATTCTTCATCAGTTGAACTGCTTTCAGAATTCCCATTCATGGCAATTGTTTTATCATTATTAGTATTAGTATTATTATTGTTACTGCTCTCAGATTTTCTTTTCCTTGATGGGCTAAGCTGCTTATCAGGATTCTTGCCCATGTAATCCACCAACCGGCTTCTCACATCATTATAGTTTTCACACATCACAGTTAGCATTTCGGTCAGCTTCTTGTTTTCTGCACTAACTCTGTTCAATTCCTCCATCAAAGCTCCAGTCTGAAAGTAATTAATTAATCAATACCCAAATAAGATTAATTAGCAACCATTTGAATCATTATTAAGGTATAATTAATTACCAAGTAATCAAGCAAACAAACCTCTTCTTTCACGGAAAGCTTCTTCCCCAAATCCATAGAATTGATTTCAACTTGTTTCTTGGTACCAAACCTTTCATGAACTGGAGAATTATTATCTCTAACACGTCGAGGATTAACGTTAAGATCCAAAGAAGTGTCCACCCACGAGGAAGAATAATCCATAGCAGGAGCTTGTTAAAAATACCCAAGAAAAACAAAGACCAAAAAGAGATGCTTCTTTTATCTTTGAAAAAGCTGCTAAAAAAATCGACCAATTAAACTGAAGAAGAATAAGAAGAAGAAGAAACTATGCAGCAGTTGTTGATGAACCCAGATGGAAGAAAGCTATATAGAGCTAAAGGCAAGATTTGTTTACTCGTTTGTGAAGAAGAAACAAAGTGGAAAGTGAAGAGAAAGAGAGAAAGATAAGATTTATGGTTGCAACCACACAGCTAGCTGGCCGGGCATGAATTTATAAAATTGGTAAGGGAGATGGATATTAATATAGAGCAGAGAGTAAGGAATAAAGATATAAATTATATAATAAACAATAAATAAATGAAAAGAAAGGAAGAAAGAGAGAGAAGAAGACAATGAATGGGGGTTGTGACTTGGGAAGAACAAGATTGTCAAAGTCAAGAGTGAAGCGCCCACCAAAAGAGCTATAAACAATGGATGTAAAATGTGCCCAATCTATTTTTATTGTTTTCAATTCCATTTTGAAATTTTAGAAGTTTAATGTTGACCAAATGCCTGTTTTTTGTTTATATATTTTTATTTATTTTGTATCTTTTATAAATAAATATATATATATATATATATATATATATGAGAAATGGGGTCTACATATAGTACAATGTAAGCCCTCGTGTACATAGAAATTTCTTTCATTTTTTATTTTTATTTATTCTAGTCACGTTTTGTTTTGAAGGCATTTTCCACGTTATGTTACTGTGATTTCTTTTTCGTTTTTAACGGTTTAAAAAGAATTGGGCAAATTAAAGAAAGGGTTTTTCTTTTCTAATTGCACATGCACTGAAATAGGCCAATTGTACCTGCAAAAAGAAATATGGGAAAAGAGAAAACAACAGAACATATAAATTTACGCCCATGAATGTTTATTTTATTTTTTATAATAAAAATTATTTTATTTTATTTTTATCATAAATGCTATAGAAAGAAAAATTGTTTTCAAACAGTCAATTGTGATTATTATTCCAACCATAAGCCTTTCTTTTAAATGTATATCTCTTTGGTCAAATGGCAAACAAAAAATAATAATAATTGAAATTTTTTTCCCATTTGCAACGCCCTGATTATTTTTTATTGAACAAATTAATAACTTAATATTTTCTTTCAAATCTATCATCTGGTCATATTATGGTCAAAATCAAACAAAAAAGAAAGAGACACTTATATTATTTATTTATTAAAGAGAAGATACTTCATAGTTCATACTTCATAGGTATTTGTTTTTTTTTTTTTAATTCAGCCATACTTCATTTTTTTAATTTGTTTTAAAAATGTTATCATTATAATAAATAAAAAATGTCACTTGAGTTTTTTTTTTCTATATTCACGCATATATTTTCATTATGCCTCTCATGGAAGGAAGGAAGGAAGGAAATGAGCTTATTTCTAAATTTAACTAAGTGGTTATTCTCGAAGTCTCATTAGTACTACCTAATTAATTATTTCACGTCCAACTTGCAGCAAGTACGGTGACACAGAGAGAGAGAGAGAGAGAGAGGATAATGAAACACATTACTCTGTATTGAATTTCAATACTAATTAAATAATTAATTAAGGTCTTAGTTTGTTTTCCTTTGCCCAAAAGCATGACTTGATTGGTACTGCCTTTTTCTTAATTTTTCTTTTTGAAATTTCTAGTTTGATCAAATCAGTTTATAATTATTAATATATAGTTGAATATGGGACATATTTTTTTCCAATCAAGTGTAAATAATTAATTTAGCACATACGATTTAAAATCAATTGAAAAATATCCATCTTTTTGACTTCAAAGAAAAAAAAAATTGAGAAGGAATTGGAGAATGAATCATTTTGAGTTGTCACAACACAGCTTGAATTCTATACTAGTCTACGCTCATACCATGCATTCATCTTTTAAATAATCACTTGACATTAACATACTAATAATTTATATTTAATTATATACCACGAAGTCTATATATATATTTAGAATAAAATTACGGTTCAGCTTAATTACATGTAATTAACATTAATTAATCGTTCAAATTCGTTTTTAATTGTTGCAAAATAATTACAATAAAAAGACTGAGCTCATCTTATTTGTCAATTTCAATATTTCTCTTCCCAAATTTGATGGATTGACCGTATATTTTGAATTTGATTTTGTTATTTGCATATGAAAATTTAAAATATAAGTTATAAATATAATATATTTTAAAAAAATACTAATTAGATTCGTTTAGTGAGATAAAACTAATGAAAATAACTTGTTAATTTTCTCTTTCTTTAATTTTTTACTTTTAATTATCTTTATTTATTAATAGAGCGATCAATATTGAATAGCCAGTAGAAAAAAAGTGATTATGCTATAATATTTTAAACTGAATATATTGGTTATAAAAACTTTTTGAAACTTTAATTTATTGAAACTCTTGAGAATTAATTAAGATCAATACTTGCCCGACAAGTTGAAACAAGAAGTCAAAAAGTTAGTTGGTTCCATAATATTAAATGAATCCAGAGCTGAAAGAGGATTTATTGTCACTCAAGTTGTTGATTTTCTGTATACACGTTTTTTACATGATAGAAAAATTAATTTACACATGGTATTTTTTTTAAAAAAAAGTGAAATCCAAAAAATAAAATTCTTAAATTAGCAGTATTGCAATTTTTATTTTTATTTAAATATATATAATATTGCTGAGATATGCATATTATCTTTTATTTTATTAAATAAATTAAATTTAATAGTATCGATCAATTATAGTGTAAATGTCCAACAAAATATTTCTGTTGGCATAAATAATAACTAAGCAATAATAATATTTAAGGGACTTTAGATTAGAAAAGTAAATTGCTTAATCTTATATCTCGACCTTAATTTGAAGCTGGCAAATTTTTTCTAAAGTAATAATTAATTTCAAGAGTTTAATATTGCATGCTGAATCTTGTCAAATCCTGTGGATTTTCAATAAAAATGAGAGAGTATTTTAAGTGTTTGTAATAATAATAATAATAATATATAGCATTCCTATCATCTATCAGTATGCATATACAATATTAATATTATAAAAATTAAATAATATATGTGAATCATTTAGCAATAGGTATTGAATGAATATTTTTTAAGATCATTTTGGATTTTGAATTAAAATAATTGTTAAGAATTATTAAATAAGTCAATTTTTATAGCTAAAATTTGATAATGTTTTATTATGGAAATAAATCTAGCAAATTTGACATGTCTTATCATAGCAATAAATATGCCAAGAAAATTAATTATACTGTAAATCATTAACATTAAATAATTCTCATTAAAAAAATCGGCACCGGAAAATTAATTAATTAATGGTGAAGGAAAAAAAAGCGTGAGAAAATATATAAACAACGGGGGCGGTGAGTGGGGTCTGTATGTCACAGCAGTGACGCCATGGCCTTGCTGACACCCAAACTTTAAAAAGTCGGTCGTCTAATAATCCTTTGTCAAGGCGCAACCCCGGATGGTGACCCGAACACATAATAATTATTAATTAATAATAATAATAATAATAATAATAATAATTAATAATAAGAGAAAATATAAATTTGAATACACAATTTGGTGGGTCAGTCCATTGAACCTGAAACACACAATTTGATCTCATTCATGTATGGTTTGGCTTTATATTTAATTAATTTGCTGTTATTAATAATGTGTTTCGTGTCTAATATGTTTCAAAAAGTCTAATATATTTCTTTTTGGAAAAAAGTTTCATCATGTCTAATTAATAAAAATTGCCTTAAATTTGATTGTCCAAATGCTTATTTGAGTCACATGGAATGATTTTCTAATGGACTCAATTCAAATTAACTAAGATTCTAATATTAATCATATTATATCTTTTTTATTTTTATTTTTGCATTTATTAAAATAATAAATTCATTATACTAATTAATTAATGATATAGGAATTATTCAATCTATACTTCCAACTTCTTTAACTTGTATTAGAAATCATAGAGTCAAATTTTTTTATTATTTAAATTGGGTTAGAATTGATTTACAAATTAATCTTTATTTGACATAAAAAAAAAATTCAATTTTAATTATTATTACAGATATTTTTTATTCAAATTATTTTTCTAATAAATTCGGTTTAAAATCATAAACTCAAGATAAGGCAAGGTTATATATATATATATATATATAAACAGAAACAAAAAATTCAAATTCTGTGGTCTTACTTCCAAAGCACATGTTTATGACTAATTGCCTAAAAGTTCAACCATTTCCTTTCCAATTCCAAGACTTCAAGCTTCAAGTCAGGCCGACATTAGAAGGTGGCCCCATTTTCTTCTATTTTCATCATTTACTTCCTTTTATTTTCTTAAAAAAAATGTGATTAAGCCTTAAGTAATTGATTAATTAAGTCTATGAAAAAGAATTTATTATACGTAGATAAAGGAAAGAACTAAGGGATAAAAAGACAAACATAGTACACACTTTTGTCGATATCATATGTCGGCCCAATGAATTTTCAAAGAAGATATGAGACTATACGGCCTTGTTTGGAAATTTTCCTCTAAAGGAGGAAATATATATAAAAAAAATTACTTTCCTATATTCTATATTATATTTGAATTTTTTTTAAGGTGGAAAAATGTAAAAGAAAAATAAATTTTATTTTTTCTCTTTATTTTTTATCATATTTTTTATTGAAATAATATAAGTAAAATAACAAGAGATATAAAACAATAAGATTTATTTTTCTTTATTTGGATAATTTTATTTTGAAAAGAAAAAAATAATATTACATATTTACTATTTTTTATATTATTTTATAAAATAATAAATACTTTATTATAATGATCAATGATTAAAAAATAATTTTATTAATAATAGTGACATTTTTTTAATTTCTCACGTTTTCTCTCCAAAATAAAGAGAAAATGATAAGTGAAAAATATATATTATTTTACATTATTTCCTTATTTTCCTTCATTTCTAAATAAAGTAAAGTGAAAATATTTTCATATTTTACCCCTTTATTTTTCTTTATTCTATATTTTCTTTCTATCTAATCACTTGAGGGTATAAAATAAAAATTATTTTCTCTTTCTACCTTAATTTTTTTCTTTCCAAACAGAGTAAAATGAAAATACATTCTTATTTTCCTTCCCCTCATATTTTACCTTTTTCCAAACATAGGCTTAAGGAAACTCTCTTTTCTTTTAAATATTTTTCAACATTTATCTTTTATTTAATTGATAAAAAAAGATAAAAAGAGAAAAATAAAAAAAAGAGAAAAAATTATTTCTATCACCAACTAATTAAAAAGTAAGTGTTGGAAAGTGATTTTAGCATTCCTCTACCCTTTGTGATAAGAACATATTCAATTTCTCAATATTCTGTAATATTTATTTTTTGATTGGTTGATAAGAAAAGATAAATTTTTAAAAATAAAATTTTTATTTTCTCTATTTTTATTCTTTTTTTATCAACTAATCAGAAAAATGAGGGTTAGAAATTATAAAAAAAATAGAAAATGTTGAACAATTGAAAATAATTTTAGAATTCCTTCTATATATATATATATATATATATATATATAACTGTAGAATATTAAAATTAACCTAGAAATATGTGAAAGTGGAAGAGAAATTTGTAAAAAGCAAGAAATTGATTTTAGTTAAGATGTTTTTAAAATAGTAATTTCAGCAAGTCAAATCGGTAGTTACTAGCTGTTTACTTGCAGTTGGTTATTTTACAACTTCAAAAGGCAGCAGTTTTTTTTTTTATCCCAGCGGATGCAACTATACACCAAATACATATTGAAACCGCTTGGCCTTTCCTTTTTTTTTTTTTAATTTTATTTTACATAAAGGTGAGTATTTAAGCTCACAAAAGCAAACAACTAGCAGGCAGGTATATGAAATGCCGCAAATATCATGAAAAAACTAATGATTCAAACCCAGAGAAACTCCAAGAGAACATGACTTCTAACCATATTGAAAAAACTAATGATTCAAACCCAGAGAAACTCCAAGAGAACATGACTTCTAACCATATAGTTGGGTGCTCAGGAAGTAATAAAATCCGCAGGAAATTTTGCTGCCCTATAAATGTGAGAAAAAATAACAATGTGAAATTGCTTTCTTATATACTTAATGGTTTTAATAAGAGAGTGGCCACTTTGATTTCATCTTATATATATATATATATATATATATATATATATATATATATAAGATACATTACTGACTAAGTTATGTATCTACCCTAACTCAAATCAACAAATATTTGTCCCCTATATACTTACCAGAGAAAAAAAGAAGTTTTAGCTAAATAAATTTTTTGTCCTAATGCTCTTGTTATTAACCAAAAAAATTAACTATTTAGATACTAAATCTATTATTTAATGTTTCAATTTCACTTTAGTTGTTCTAGATACCAAAATTACTATAATAATAATAATAATAATAATAATAATAATAATAATAATAATAATAATAATAATAATAATAATAATAATAATAATAATAATAATAATAATAATAATAATAATAATAATAATAATAATAATAATAATAATAATAATTATTATTATTATTATTATTATTATTATTATTATTATTATTATTATTATTATTATTATTATTATTATTATTATTATTATTATTATTATTTTCTATAATGACTATATATCTTAGGAAAAAAAAAGGGAATTATCATTGATATAAAATCAACATCCAGATCACATACTAATTAAAAGCAAATAAAATTAAGCAAAACTACGACATAAAATATTCGCTAGTGAATATTTATAATCGATCGCTGACATATAAATTAACGTTTTCATCTTTTTTTTTTTGAATAATATAATTCCTATGGATATATATGTTTTGCAATTGCATGCTTAAATGTTAATTGCATCAAGGGGATGATATAATCAGTGAAGAATATATAGACTTCAAAAACTAGTAGTAGTTTTGGTATCAAATGGTAAAAAAGCTTATCAATAAACTTCTACAACAACTTTTCTCACTCTTCTCACCTACCTATTGATGTAATTATAGAAGATAATATTGGAACCAAAATGAATTGAAATAAATTTAAAACATAAATATTTTTTATACATCTAGACTATTTTTCTAATAATATTTCCATAATTCCCATGATAGTCAAATAGACCTACCCATTTATTAGTCTAAATTGCTTGAAATAACTAGAAGTTAGGCAAACTTGGAAGGAAAAGACCACAACTTTGACACGTTCCTTTTCTTTGTTATTTTTTTAAAAATAATATATATAATAACACAAAAATTTGTATGCAAAGTCATTTTCTTGTATATCAATTTTTTTTTACCTGAAAGGTTCTTGTAAGTCAAATTTAATTTCTCCCTGTTTATATATATATATATATATATATATATATATAGAAAGAGTGTTGTCATAGAAACTTGCTTTAGTAAACAATTTGGTGGTTTGGTTTGCTCCCAATACATACAAAATTATTGTTTTATTAAAATTTTTCTCATATGTATTTTATTTTGTATTTTTCCTTTATTTTGATATAAATTGACGGAGCAAAAATGGAGCAGTGAATGAAGTTTATTTCAATTAAATAGTTACTGATATTCAAATAAATTTTAAATGAATCATAAATATATTGGATCATATAGTAGAAGAAAATAATAAATATAACACAGATTCCACTAAATAGTATCTCATTCTGTCTTGTATGCGCAAGTAGGTGCGTGTGTGGTCCTATTTTGGCATAAATAATCTTCTTCTAGAAAAATTAATATTGACAATTTGCAATGCTACTTTTGGCTTATTTTTAGATCCTGTTGGCTCTTTGTGTAATCATGAACAGAAAAAAAGAAAGAAAGAAAGTGGGTCCAATTTTTTTGTTCATAAGCAATTAAGGTCGTAATTATAAGACACGTTAGCATTTAATCAATTAGTGGAGCATATAAACACTTCACTGATAATTTTAGGAGGCAGATGTTGATGTTGTTATCTTGTTTAATCTTTATATAAGGACTTGTTAAAGTGGAAATAAATTGGGGATTCTCTGATAAATGGATCTCTACAATCATGCATTTCGTCACTGTATATATGTCATTCGGTGCTGCTTAGTGGAGAACCGATTGACAATTTTTCTCCCTTTCGAGGTACTAGACAGGGTGACTCACTCTCTCTCTCTCTATACTTTATTCTGAAGGACTATCAGGTTTGATAAATGGTGTAGTGAGTAGAAAGGAGTTGCATGAGATTAGGGTTTGTAACTGCGCTCTCCTTACATCTCTCATCTTTTATTGTTAGCGAACGACTCTGGAAGAAAATTCAGGAGTGAAAGAGAGGATGCTTTCTTGGGCGGGAAAAGAATTGTTCATTATAAAGTCATCCAAGTAATTCCAACATACATTATTACCATGCAGCCTTTGTCAAGATATTAAAAGCCTGATTAGTAGGTTTTGGTGAGGTCAATTAGATGATAAAAGGAAAATGCATTTATGTAGTTGGCAGTCTTTGTGCAAACCGAAAGATCAAAGAGGAATGGGTTTTAGAGATTTTGAGGCTTTCAATAAAGCCCCATTAGCTAAGCAAGGATGGAGGTTGGCAATAAACACTACATCTCTTCCTACAAGGATGCTCAAAGGTAAGTACTATACTAATGTTGATTTTCTTGATGCTGCTTTGGATTCTAATGCTAGCTATACGTGCATGATATTTTAGCTAGCAGGGATATTATGGTTCATGGTTTTCGGTGGCAAATAGGAGATGAGAATTTTATTCAGGTATGAAATGATAAATGGATATCCCAACACACTTTTTTCAAAATTACTACACCTTGTAATCAATTGCCTTCGGATGCCAAAGTGTTTAGTCTAATTGATAAGGAGTCATACTCTTGGAGATGGGATTTGATTAATAATAAGTTGGTTTTTTTACAAGTTGACGTCGAAACTATTAAAGCAATCCCCTTAAGCTCTTTAAGTAGAAGTGATTTCCTGGTTTGGCATTATCATAAGAGTGAGGATTATGTAGTAAAAAGTGGCTACCAGCTTGCCATTCAGCTAATCCATCCAAGCGATATAGCTTATTCTTCTTAATGTTTAAATGACAGATTCTTGAAAAGGTTGTGGCTGTTGAAGTTTCCTTCTAAGTTCTGTAATTTTTAATTTGTGGCGTGCTTCACTAAATACCTTACTAGTAAAGTCAGTTTTATATGAGAGGATCCAAAATGTCTTTCCCCATTGCTGTTTTCGTAGAGATGTGGAAACAGTCGTATATCTTTTTCAGGACAGTTTGGCAGCAATCAGACCTTGATCGGATATTAGTATAAGTAGAGATAATTTTAAAGGGTGGCTGAGTAATATATTTGAATGGTGCAAAAAATCAGTTTTACAGCTTCCAGATGACATCATCGAAATAAATATATTCATGATGTTATAACTTTTGAACCCACCTAAAATTTTCACGCTTCCAGATGTTTATTAGTTGAATATGCTGATGTCCTTAAGCCTTCAGGATTGAGTACCTCTCGGCCAACCAGTATAGCTCAGGCTAAATGGTTACCTCCACCTTGTAATGTTGTTAAAATAAATTCAGATGTAGTTTTTAGAGACGAAAAAGGTTAAATTTTAGCTTGTGCTTTGAAAGTATTTATTGGTTTATGGGATCCTCCCACGAGTGAAGCCATGGCTATGGGCTTCGTTTAGCTATTGACCTTAGGTTTCAAAAGGTTGTTGTGGAGTCTAATTGCAAACTAGTTGTCAGTTGTGGATGAATTGACTGATGGGATTCACTATCGAAATGGGTTGGGTGTAGCTTTATCAGAGTGCATCCAGCTTAGTGGTAACTTCTCTTGTTGTTCTTGGAGCTTTGTGATGGAGAGATCTATAGCGGAAATCTGGCAGATCTCTCCTCCAGGATCCCATACATGCTGTTTAGAACACAAAACACATGAGTTTAATTGAGTAAGAGGAAGATGTGTACCTGATTTGGCCGAATCCATCGTCTTAGAAACGATCCGAGAAGTTTTTGCACCAAGATCTTCTCTCGTTTTCTAACCCCTGAATGATGGAATTCTTATCTTATCTTTTCCTTATCCTCTATCCACCTTTATATAGAGGAGCTTAATCATTAGGGTCAGCAACAAGAGAGACTTAGCTCACCGGTATATAATAATCATGGGCTATCCATCATACCCATATTATTATCTGAGCCCACATTAATTCTCCCACACTTAATTAATAAATGAAGTCATGCCTAAATAAAGAATTGATCAAATTCTTAAGGCCCTTTATTTGTAATTTGTCCTGATATCTCAATTAAAAGCCCATAAATATAAGATATTAAAATAAAATATCTTACATTCTCCCACTTGGGCGTATTAATTGAGAACGTATTACAAAAGACTTCACATTCCCGCTCGATTCAATAAGATTATCAACATAGGATCATGGCGGAAACCACATAATCAAGAACATGACACCTTCCATAGTCACACATGCCAATAACTCTATCAATCGTAATGAGCATCAGTGTGGTAATGTGGTAAGAATTATTCAACACTAAATTTATGATCAAAACTTTATGTGTTGATTTTCTTATCATCCAGATTTCTTATCTTTATGTAACACAGTTACTTCATAAGAAATCCTTTATTACTTCAAATTGAAGTCTGTATGTCTTAAACTTTATATCTCGAGATACTTTATGTGTCACAAGACATACACCAAGGCTATAAACAGCAATGCCCCAAGCCTTTGCTTAAGATGACACTAATCTTAAGACTTTCAAATATTTAATCTGATATATCACATAATATTTTCCAATGAAAATATAACAATGTATTGATAACCATCAGAATTACAATAATGTACATTTATACCAATGTATAAAGTACGAACAAACATTACATAAAGTAATATAAAATCCTCCCACTAATCCAAGGGATCAAAACCAGACTTTAGACCCATACTGATGACATGTCTCACATAAATAATGGGCCGAAGTCCCTTGGTAAGAGGATCTGCTATCATATCTTCTGTATTGATATGATCCACTTCAACGTCACCTTTCTTTATCAGCTCTTTCAATGTCAAATATTTGACTTCCATATGCTTAGACCCTGTGATATTCTTGTTGTTTTTAGCAAACAACACAGCTGGAAGATTATCACAATACAACTTTATGGGCCTGTTAATGGAATCAACAATTGACATTCCTGCAATGAGATTTCGTAGCCATACAGCCTGTGTGGCTGCACCATAACATGCTACAAACTCAGCCTGCATCGTGGAAGAAGAGATTAAGGACTGTTTAACACTTTTCCAAGATACAGCCCCACCAGCCAGCATAAAAACATAACCTGATGTGGATTTTCTATCATCTGAGCAACCAGCAAAATCTGAATCTGTATAGCCAGTTAACTCCAGATGCTCAACCTTTCTGTATGTTAAGATATAATCACTAGTCCCCTTAAGGTATCTCAAAACTCTTTTAGCCGCAGTCCAATGGTCCATTCCAGGATTAGATTGATATCTACCCAGAATACCAACTGCAAATGCAATGTCCGGCCTAGTGCAAACTTGAGCATACATCAAGCTTCCTACTACACTAGCATATGGCACTGCTTTCATTGATTCTCTCTCAACCTCATTCTTAGGACACTGTGCCAAGCTTAATTTATCACCTTTAGCAATTGGCACATCCCAAGATTTACATTCATGCATATTGAATTTCTTCAATATCCTCTCTATGTATGCCTTCTGAGAGAGACCTAAAAGGTTTTGAGATCTATCCCTTAAGATTTCAATTCCCAGGACAAAAGATGCTTCTCCAAGATCTTTCATATCAAAATATTTAGATAACAACTGCTTAACCTCATGCAGTGTACCTAAATCATTACATGCAAGCAAAATATCATCTACATATAATATCAGAAAGATATATTTGCTCCCACTGATCTTGAGATATATGCATCTATCAACTTTGCTTTCAACAAAGCCTAAAGAAGTGATTACATCATCAAACTTTAAGTACCACTGTCGTGAGGCTTGTTTCAAACCATAAATAGACTTTTTAAGTCTACAGACAAGATGGTCTTTACCATCTTCATGAAAACCCTTAGGTTGTTCCATATAGACCTGCTCGTTTAATTCTCCATTCAGGAATGCGGTTTTAACATCCATCTGATGTAGCTCTAAATCAAAATGAGCTACTAGTGCCATGATTACTCTAAATGTATCCTTAGAGGATACAGGAGAAAATGTTTCACTGTAATCAATTCCTCCTCTCTGAGTAAAACCTTTGGCAACTAATCTGGCTTTAAACCTCTCAATATTCCCTTTGGAGTCTTTCTTGGTCTTATAGACCCATTTACAGCCAATAGGTCTACAACCTTCAGGTAATTCAACAAGCTCCCACACGTCATTACAATCCATAGATTGCATTTCATCTCTTATTGCTTTCCACCACAGATCTGATTGGGTACTAGAAACAGCTTCCTCAAATGATATAGGATCAGAAACATGACCAATGTCATAATCACTCTCTCCTAAATAGACCACATAATCAGATGAAATAGCAGATTTTCTTTCCCTAGTAGACCTCCTGAGAGGAATCTGTGCAACTGCACCCTGTGATGATGAAGTCTCATTAAACTGTATAGGCTCATCCCTTATTACTGGATTAATCACAGGTGTAGGATCCAACATTGCAGGTTGCTTGGGAACAGGTATATGTATAACCTTAGTCTGCTGTTCCTTACTAGTGATCTCAGAGTGTTCATACTGATCAGCTATATCAAATTCTAAAAATTTAGCTGTCTGTGATTCTACAATTCTAGAACCCCCTTCTCTACAATAAAATTTGTAGCCTTTAGAATGATCTGGGTATCCTATAAAATAGCAACGAGTAGATCTAGATTGCAATTTACCTTCAGTAGGATTATAAAGGCGTACTTCTGAAGGACAACCCCAAACACGGAGGTGACTCAAGCTAGGTTTCCTATTAGTCCACAGTTCAAACGGCGTTTTAGCCACAGACTTACTGGGTACTCTATTGAGGATATATAATGCCGTTTTAATAGCCTCACCCCATAAAAAGTCTGGGAGATTAGATCTTGACATCATGCTTCTAACCATTTCATTTAAGGTGCGATTCCGCCTTTCAGCCACACCATTCTGTTCAGGACTTCCTGGCATAGTAAACTGAGCTACTATTCCACAGTCCTCCAAGTATTTGGCAAAAGGACCTTTTAATTGTCCTGCTATACCGTATTTGCCATAATACTCACCACCCCGATCAGACCTAACAATCTTGATAACTTTTCCCTGCTGTTTCTCGACTTCAGTCTTAAAAATCTTGAATTTCTCAAGAGATTCAGACTTTTCCTTAATCAAGTACAGGTAGCCATATCGGGAAAAATCATCAATAAATGTTATAAAATATTTATTATTGCATATTGTGGGTGAATAAGGTCCGCATATATCTGTATGGATTATCTCTAAGAGATCTGAACTCATGATAGATCCCTTTTTCTTAATTTTGGTTAGCTTACCCCTACAACAGTCAACACATGTTTCTAGGTCACTGAAATCAAGGGCAGGCAAAATATTGTCTTTAATTAGCCTATCTACCCTTTCCCTAGAAATGTGGCCAAGTCTTTTATGCCACAACATGGATGACTTTTCCTTTATTAAGGGTCTTTTGGCAACAATATGTTCAACATTACATGATGTAGAATATATTTCATTTGAACTTAAAGAAACTTGATACAAACCATATGACAAAATACACCGGCCAACTGCCTTTGAATTAAGAGTTATATTAACAACTCCATCTTTAAATACAAAAGCATAGCCAATTTTGTCTAATTCAGATACAGATACCAAGTTTCGTCTAAAAGTTGGTATGAACAATACATTAGATAAAAATAGTTCATAACCACTATCTAAGTTCAAACAAACATTTCCAACTAGTTGAACATCAACTGTAGTATTATTGCCAACTGTGAGCATTAACTCTTCTTTATTTGGCTTCCTCATGTTTGTGAATCCCTGTAATGTGAAGGCAACATGTTTAGTCGCTCCACTATCAAGCCACCAGGAACTGGATGTGGCATCAACCAAATTAGATTCACAAATAACAAAACCAAAAGAGTTACCTGTAGGCTCACGCTTTTCTAACCAAGCTTTATATTTAAGACAATCCGCCTTTTTATGACCTTTCTTTTTGCAAAAGAAACATTTAAATTTCTTTTTCTCTATGCCTTTAAGATCACCCACAACACTAGATCGGGAAGACTCATATCCCTGAACAGAAGAAGAAGCATTAGTCTTAGCTTTCTTACCTTTCAGTTTACCTTTATGCTGAGGTCCGGATACAAGAAGCGCGACACTGGATTGTCTCGCCTTTAGCTTATCTTCCTCAGCTACGCAAACAGCAATGAAAGCATTGACAGTCCAAGGATCCTCCCTTGAGTTGTAAGCCGTAATAAGCATCTCAAACTCAGGAGGCAGAGTATTGAGAGCTTGATGCACAATACAAGCATCAGGGAGAATAATGTCAAAACCCTTTAACTCATTCTGTATGTGGACCATCTTTAAAATGTACTCCCTAACACCTCCAAGTCCGTTATACTTCATGGAGTATAACTGTTTCAGAAGGGTACCAATCTCAGCATTGATTGACACTTTATAACGCTGAGACAAAGCTGTAAGAAACTCTTTTGCTATATGAGTTTCAGGAAGACCGCTCAACAGATGCTCTGAAATTGACCTTTTAAGGGTCAAATAGCACATGCGGTTCATCTTATACCAGGTTGAGTATAACTCTTTTTCCACATCAGTACTCTCAGGAGTCAAGTCAGCTGGTTTAGGAGTAGTCATGGCAAGATCAATATCTGCCAACTCCATAGCCATTTCAACATCTCTTTTCCACTCCTTAAAATTAGAAGCTGATAATATCTGAACTGTAACAGTGCAGTTATTGATTGAGAAGGTGACTGAAAAATCAACAATGTAATACTTTAGTTCAAGACAATAATAATACTCAAAGCCATAAAAGAGTATTAATCCGAAGAATCTCAGCACATCATTATATAATCACCTTTGGGCAGAAAATATAACATGCAATAGATAATTCTTCAATATAAGAACGATCTAGAAATTTACACAGTCTTTGTAAATTTAAACACCTTTGGGCAGAATAAATCACTCAGACCAGTTCATTCCCAATCAAATGTCTTATATTAACATCTCAAAAATTTGAATTTATAATAAACACCTTTGGGCTGAATAATTATAAACCAAATCTGAGACATCCCTAAACCATATAAGTCTGTATATTTCTTAAAATCTCAGCTAAAAAGGTCACTTTGGCAACTACATTTTAGCCAATTTTAAAAGAAATACTTATATCGGGATACACCTTATTTATTGTCTTGCAAAATATAATTTTTCATTCCTTATGGACATGGGGCTTAAATGTCTCGAAAAATTATGATCACAAAATAAAATTACATCGTCAATTTTATCCGAGAAAAATTAATTCCATATGTGACATTTTATGCCAATGCATAAATAAAACAAATAATGAGATAACCATTTATCTCCAAAAATGTCACAATTTTTCTCAATTATGGCTTTTAAAAAATAATTTAGAAAATCTAAATTAATTCCAGAAGAAATTGGGTCAAAAATAGCCTTATGGAGTAAAAAATCATGAATTAGGGACTTAATTGAAAAACTCAGAAAGTTCAGGGGTCAAATTCGGAAAACTGGAAAGAGGGAGAAGTGGCGCGCGCGTGCAGTACACGCGCCTGACGCGCCAGCGCGTGTCATACACGCGCTTGCAGCTGTCGTCTGGCGCGTGTACAACACGCGCCCGACAGCCCCCCCAATTATCTCCCCTACGCGCCAACACGCGCCTCTGGCGCGTGTGTTGAATCCTTCCCAGTCTCCACCGCGCGACACGCGCGCCTCTGGCGCGTGTAGAACACGCGCCACGTCTTCCTCCTCCCGATTCTGCAATTTTTCTTCGAAAATTTTCCCAAAAAATTCAATTTACTCCAAAACCCGAAATTTCTTCAAATTTTTGCTTTAAATCAACATGCAACAACATATTATTCTGATTTTATTAAGCAAAATTTACCGAAAAGCAATAAAATCAGAGAATCAAGCATGTGATTAACCAAATAAAAAATTCCTCAAAAACTTAATTAAACTCAGTTTTTCTCTAGATCCTGATGAGAAAAACTCAAATATGGTTCTAAAAACATGTATTTAGGCTCTGATACCACTTGATGGAGAGATCTACAGCGGAAATCTGGCAGATCTCTCCTCCAGGATCCCATACATGCTGTTTAGAACACAAAACACATGAGTTTAATTGAGTAAGAGGAAGATGTGTACCTGATTTGGCCGAATCCATCGTCTTAGAAACGATCCGAGAAGTTTTTGCACCAAGATCTTCTCTCGTTTTCTAACCCCTGAATGATGGAATTCTTATCTTATCTTTTCCTTATCCTCTATCCACCTTTATATAGAGGAGCTTAATCATTAGGGTCAGCAACAAGAGAGACTTAGCTCACCGGTATATAATAATCATGGGCTATCCATCATACCCATATTATTATCTGAGCCCACATTAATTCTCCCACACTTAATTAATAAATGAAGTCATGCCTAAATAAAGAATTGATCAAATTCTTAAGGCCCTTTATTTGTAATTTGTCCTGATATCTCAATTAAAAGCCCATAAATATAAGATATTAAAATAAAATATCTTACACTTTGTGCTTCGCAAGAAATAAGATGGCACACTTCTTGGTAAAGAACACCCCTGCTAATGCAGCTAAATGTGTTTGAAGAAGTCCTTTTTTTAGTTGAACTTATAGAGCTTGATATTTCCCATACAAATTTTTCTCCTGGAGAAGATCTTAAGTCGGTGTACGGAATGGACCTCCTGATCCGGACTTAGTTTCTATGCTACCATTTTATTTTATCAAAATCCAAAACCATGTGTTATAATTTATAAATGATGAAATAATTCAGAGCTCCTAAAAAAATAGAATTAATGTTATTAATTAAATCTATGTTTTCTATCATTGTGAGACAAACATAGATGGGTTGTTGAAAGCTGTAGATGAAATGAAAGGAAAAAAAAACATGGCACAATAAACATCCCCACGCAATCGTCAATTATTTTATTTTAAGGTACAATTTAGACCACGTTGCAATTTGAATATAAGAATTTATTTATTTTAATACAAATATGTACAACTTAAAATTAATTGGTTAAAAATTCCTCAATAAATAAATAAATTGTTAAGAAAAAAATTAGCTCATTAATATTATCACATGCATTTTATTCAGTTTCAATAGTTTTAGATATTGTTCACATTTATTCGACTTGAATAGTTTCAGATATTGTTTTTCATGCATATTTTATTTATCATTGTAGGGTCAATTCGTTTTAGATATTTCATATAATTTTGATTTTTTATTAACCATATGGGGTCAATTTATTTTGGCATTTTTCAAAAATAATCTTGTTAATAAGAACGAATGGGACATGCATGTGCAAGTTATTAATTACTTAATATCGTATGTATCAATGGTAACTCTAATAAAATATTTAAAAATAAATTTTAATTTAATATATCATTAATTAGTTAATTAATTAAAGTAATTATAAAAAGCACTTAAATTTATAACAAATGTGTATGAGATATCATAATCTATATTACCATAGATATTTATATATTACAATTTCTAATTGATAAAAAATTTCAGAATTTATACTAGCATTAGAAGTGATATTTAATTTAATACGATTATGTATACTTATTTCAGAATAGGGTTTTAGAATATTATATATATATATATAATTAAATCAGTATTGGATCACAAATTACCTATGAATTTGTGGTTACATATATTAGAAATGATATAATTAATTAGGATATGTATAAATATATTTTTACAATGTGCTACTTCTCATAATATTATATTTCTAAAAGCACTATCAGAGTGAATTTGGAACCAGTTAGGCTACAATTTCAATCGGATAAATTATAATGGAAACTACAAGTTAATTTGATGGAGCAAATATTAATTAATTTTGATATAGATAATTAATTATATATATCTAATGATGTTTATAATTAATTATAATTGGCTATGGACGTGATGCATGAAAATTAAAATAATGAAGTGGTATAATTAATTTTTGAATAAATAAGAAAATTGAAGTTCAACAACACGTGTGGCGTACTTTTGACCATTGTTCAAAGGCTGAATATAAAAATTTCTTATTCATTAATTTGGTATTTTAGATTCTGTATTAGACTGCACTAATCGTAGTTGAAAACTTAGAGACCATTTTGCCTCAAAAATTTCCCCAAATATTTACTATTTTTTCTTTTTAATTTTGATAAAATTTTACTATGTGTTTTACTCAATTTTTTTTTAATTTGTTTACGGAAATTAGAAATTCAAACTCGAGTTATAATAACCAAATTAATAAGCCAAAGATTAGTAATTGAATAGTTAATTTTATTTCTTTTATATTTGAAAAATAAAATTAAAAGGCGTAGATATGTGAGAGAATTGTATATGAAAAAAAGTCTATATGTGAAACAAAATGGACTTGTACATAAGCTTTTACTTTTAAAAATATAAGTCAAATTGGCACTAAAGGATGCGAATGCCGGTTCAAATCTAGTTGTTTTTAATTTTATTTATTTATTTTTTAACAATTTATTTTGTTAAAGAAAAGATAAAATATATATTAATTGACCAATAAAACTCAACTAAATTTCATTAATTAATTAAAAGTCAAGTAAGCACAATTAGAAATTAATTGAAGAGATTTTTGGAGCACGTGTTTGATGGTTGACCCGAAAGCAAGCAAAAGCCCATGGAAGATGATGCCATCCATGATTTCATCTCCACACCAAGTTTTTTTTTTTTTTTTTTGAAAATTCCACTCCAAAGTACTTAGTGATTCATCTACTTACATATATATATATATATATAGGCTGCGTCTTATTTTATACGTTGGTGGTCTTCCTACTTTGCCTTTTTTTTCTTTTTAGAATCTTCAATTTAATGTCCATTTTTAATTTTTTCCCCCTAATTATACATTCATAATCTAGATAGGTCTATCAACTTGTCAACGTCCCTTATAGAATCTTGAAATGTTCTTTTCTCATTGCTAATTGCATATATCCACTATCATCATAAAATGGTTAATACTGAAAATGGTAAAAAAAAAATGAAATGTATTAAAATTATTATAATTTATTTATGGCTAATGTTAATTTTCTATTATATCACTATTTAATATGACTTGTCATCAATTATTATAAATTATTATTTTAATTTTTTAATAATGCTCCAAATTAATGTAGGATTTTATATTTGTCAAAATGCATATTTCTAACCATATGAACGAGATTTCTTAATCTATATAAAAATATAAATAAATTTATTAGAATGGGTCGGAGGGAGTAATAGTTTACTCTTTTTTTTCGTAATAATTAAAATTTAAAATTATTAATATATTGTTATATATATGTCAATAGTTTTATATTAGACTGCTAATAATCTTTTGCATAAATTCCTCAATGAAAATTATAAGACTATTAGTTTAAAACTAAAAGCTACCATGATTTCATTTTTTTTAAAATTCTAAATCCAAATTTGAACAAATTATAAGTTAAATTTACCTAATACATGCATGCACACGCTTGGTTCTTTTTAAATTTACCTAATACATGCATGCACACATGCTTGTTTCTTTTACTTAATTTTGCTTGCTTTTCTCCTCTTTGAATTAATGTACTTCATTGCCCAAAAACAGAATTATTCGGTCAAAGTATTTTCAAGACATTGAATAATGCATGCAGTTTGCATTTGAAAATTGAAATGCCTAAATGAATTTGCATCGATTAAATTTAGGTGTAGAATTATTATAATAAACAAATAACGTGGCCGAAATAGGAACAGTTGTGGGGGAAGATTTGACAAGTGCTAAAGGTCTGCTTGTTGGAGTTGACTACTTCAGGTATTATAGTATTATCTTTATTTGCAATTTCCACGCCGTGAAATGCACTGCACACGTTTTCAATTTGTGAATCCAACAGTTATTTAAGTTTCCAATTTTAAAATATTATAAGTAAAATATTAAATTCTGAGTTTTTTTTTCATTAAAATTTTATTTTTTCCTACTCAGCCAAATCGAATTATGATGGTAAATTATAATTTCTTTCAATTTCAAATCCCTCGTTATAATTTTATTCATTTCTAAATGATAATATATAAGTATGTTAGTGGACTCATATTTTAGATTTTTTTTTCTTTTCAATAGACTATGAAAATATGAGTTGTAATATATGTATGTTAAAATGTTAAAATAAATATTTAGTTGTAATATATGTATATATGCATATTTAGACCTTTTCTCAAAAAATATTTGATAAACGTTTATCTTGAAAATAATGTAACGGATAAGAAAAAAATTATGGCACAAAGTATTGTAAGCAATTATTTTAATAGTAATTAAGGATGGGGCTAAAATTAATAGATTATCATTGTAGTTTCTGTCGATCATTAAAGGCGCTAGAAGAAGGCTAAGATCGGCCTCTGAGCTAATAGCCCAACTCCCCCAGCCTACTTGACCCATTGGAATTTATCATCAAATCATACTTCATGGATTCAGAGTCCAAACTCCAAACAGATTATACAATTACGAATTAATTTAGAAATTTGGCATCTTCATGAAAAAGAAAAGAAAATAGAAATAGCTCGCGAACTACCTGCTTACCTTCAATATCCTCCCATCGACCAGCAAGATATAATCCCAACTCTCAAAAACTTCATTCTAAAACCTTCCATATGGTTACAAAAGTCGAAGACGACTTAGCTTTCAAAATTAACCCAACTCGATTGCAAACTCACACAGTTATCATGCATCAATACTCCTCTCTTTGAACATCATGAATTCATCCAATTGGTGCAACTTGCAAGTTCCGAAAGTTCAGCTCTAGTTTTCATTGAATGCTTAAGTACTCGAGAAAATTATCAAGCTTTGGATATGGGTAAGGTTCCAATTCTTGGCATTGACATGAAAGAGACTTTCAAGATGGAAGATTTTGTTCCAAAGTTGTTAGACATAGCAAAATCACATAAAAAGGGTGCATCTTGATGACACTGAAGATAATTATCAATCCAAAGGTAAACTTCCATTAGATGAGAAAATTATTACACAAGCGCATGCACATGAATTTAATTTCTTTCGTTTCAGATACTTTTATGTTGATAAAATTTCTTGCAATAATTGCAAGAAAAACATCTTTGGTGCCACCTATAGATGTTTAGAATGTGAGGAGTTCATCCTTCACAAAGAGTGTTAAGATAAATTATTGGACACTGAAGGGTTGGATGGTGAATTGGTAATGCACTCAATCCATGACCAATATGAACTCGAAGTTTCCTTCGTAACTTTCAAAACTTTTTCGTAGTGTCTTCGTTTCATATCTCATTTAGTGGCTCTGCTCTTCAGGCACTTAAACCTGCTTGGATTACTTTTAGATAAATAGAAACAAGAAGACGAGTAATGACATGAAACATACGCCGCGGCAGAAAAATATAGGTACGTATCTTTTCCGACAATTGCTTGTGGTGAACGAAGTAGATTTATTGTTTTTAGAGTTGAATTGTTTGGATGATTAAATTTTTTGTGGTTTTTATATCACGTAAAAGATTATACGGCTTAATTTCATGAGTCATGCGAAAATATTTATCTTTTAATGAATTATAGAAATTGGAAGGTGAAGCATATTTTCTATGGAAATTACAGTTCAATTTGATCAGTATGTTTATGATTTTATTACAGCTTATAGAATTTGTATATATATAGCATTTTTCATGGTGTATTATCCAATTACATTTATTCCATGCTTGTGGATCATGGTGGAACTGCACCAAATTTAATGATTTAATAAATATAATGCACATCTTAACATATGTATATAATCATATACTACACTTTTTTTTATTATTTTTTAGGAAACGTTTTAAAATATCAGACAGACAATATATTCCAGTAGATATAAAACTTCATTAACTTGTTTTTTAAATTTGTCCCTAAGTTTATAACTAGTATATTATTTCTAATTTTTTTATTTTATATTTAGAGTCCATTTGATTAATTTTCAAAAAAATTAGTGAAATAGGTATTATTATTATTATTATTATTATTATTATTATTATTATAAATAATTAATTTATCCCATAAACAATTTTATGTTAACTAACACATAGAAATAGATTGACTTTATTAATTATGACAATAAGCAGTAAAATTAAACATGTATACCCTTAATTTATTTTAATTAATTAAGATACATACATATATATATATATATATATATACATATATATATATATATATATATCCTTAGTCACACTCACACCCTTAATAATAATTTCGACCAGTAATTCTTGCGGTTTGTTTGGTAACAGTAAATCCAAGTCCAAGAACATACGTGACAAATTCATCAAGCTCAGACATATCGATTTTTCCATCTCCATTGGCATCTGCTCGCCTTAACCCCTGCCGAGCTCTGATACAATGTATATACGATCCCATGTCATAGAAGGTTCACCGCAGCTCATCATAGCTTAGGCATTTGTCACCGTTTACGTCAGCGGCCATCGAAATTCTCTTTATCTGCTCTTCGCTTAGAGGCACTGCTAGTGCATCTTTCTCACATCAATGAAAAGAATCATTTTTATTACTACTAACTATATGTTTCTTAATTTCTTTGCTGCTGTACGTTTTTCAATTAGAATGGCAGTAAGGGATGTTATATATAGAGAGATTTCTTCGCATGCTTGATGTTTATTTTATTCTAACTTATCTAAGAAGAATCTTATGCATGTGAAGATGAAGGCATCCACTTATTGGAAATTAACTTTTTATTCTATGATTTAGATATATGGGCACCAATTGTATGCTAACTTTTGTTGCTTTCAATTATCTTCACAAAAAGATAGAAAATATCATTTATTCATAGAATTAAAACTGGATGGGTCTAAATCTAAATAGGCGGACTAGTCAAGTGCAACCGGCTTTAATATCATATAACTTGATAATTGTACATTTATCATTGTTTCAAAATAACTTAAAACCAATTTGAAGTTCATTTTTTTTCTTAATTTTTATCTCTTAAAACTTCTGGAGTGTGCCACTGTCTCTAATGAGAATAACAATCGCACATATCGCATTTGGAATTGCACGACACGTGCTGAAAAACATATGCAAGGTAGCACATAATCTTATTCAAATTAATCTACATAACCTTATATTCGACATTGAACCAGAGCATCCAATTATGTCATGTCTATTATTCCATCACTATTATCTCATCTCTGCTAACAGCATTGTCTTGATTGGGATGCAGTGTAGATGGCATAGGATTAACTATAAATTGTAAGAGAATGGAGGCCCATGGGTTACTAAAATCAATATGGGGATATGGAAGCAATATTCTGATTAGGAACAGCATACTGAAGGCTAAAAGCATAATTGACAAGATGTTCCAACTCAATAGAGTCGATAACTCCATCGCCGTTGGTATCGGCATAATTGATCCCTATCCAGGCTCTGTATCCGGGGAAAACTGACCCCAGATATTGGAATGCCTTCCACACCTCTTGGTTGCACAGAACACCATCCCCATTCAAATCGAATCGATTGAAAATGCCCCTTAGCTGATCTTTGTTCAGCGCAACATAAGATGAAGCATCTTTTTGATGAATTATAGGATTAATTGGATGGCAACGCATATTTTCTATGGAAATTACGGTTTGGATCTGTTTGTTTATGATTTTGTTACAGCTTATTATAGGGTATATATAGCCCTTATTCTTGGTGTAACAAGCAAGCCTCCAATTGCATTTGTTCTATCGTATCTTGCCCTGTAGATTTCTGTGTGATTGCGGATCATGAATTTTTATTTATTTATTATTTTTTCAATTTTGAATGGAAACATTTAAAAATATCCGACAATTTAATCTCGTAGATACAAAAGTTAATTAATTTATTTCTTAAAGTTTATCGGTAGTTCATGACTAATTTTGTATTACAATTAATTTTTATTTTCATATTTATAGTCAATTTGATCTTTTTAATTTTTTTTTGTGAAATATGTATTATTATTATTATTATTATTATTATTATTATTATTATTATTATTATTATAACAAGAGCCTATTTTTTACTAAGAGTGAAGATGATAGCCAAAGCCCAAAGGCGAACAAAAATTATTCCACTTGACGTGACATGGAACAATGCAAAGCAAGTGATGAAATGATTTGATTCTCTTTATCTATGTATATTTATATATCTTATATGAATTTAATGAATTGCAATGAAAGCAGAGAATCAAAGCATTGCATTACTCAAAAAAGAATCAAACCATATCGTATAAATAATTGCGAATCAAGAATTAGAATGCCTGAGCCACATGGTTCAGATTATCACAAAATTAATAATTTTAATGTATATTTTGTATGCAAGTGTTTTTTTTTATTTTTTTATTTTTCCACCAAATATAGATGCAAAGTATTTATTGCAACAAAATAATTTATATTTAATCTTGGGGGATAGGATTAAATAACTAAGAAAGCATATTATATTTAGCTCTCGATTTTTACCTATGTAATCATTTAATAATAAAAAAGAAAGAAAGGAAAATCCAATGCATCAAGCTAATCAGAGGCGCCTGAATAGATGAGTATGGCTTTAATAATTAATGCCCATTTTATCATTAGGACTATGGCTTAAATGACTAATAACTAATACTAAATTGGTATCCCTTGTGACCCAGAAGCATTTTCAGTTACTTTTTATTTCATTTATATTCTCTATTTAAAAAATTATTTTATATAAAAAAATCTCCAATACACTCTTAATTTTTAAAATTTAGAGTAGAAACCGAATTTAACTTTCTATATCTAAAGAATTAAATGTTATTTTTTTATTATAATGGTAATTTATACACTTTCACTTTTTATACATGTTTTATTTTCTTTACTATTGTATTTCTTTAAAAATAATTTTTTTTCTTTAGAATAAAAGTTATTTACTTTTTTTTTATAAATATTAATTAATATAAAATAAAAAGTAAAAATACTCCATATTTAGAAATAATATGGTTTATATCAATGTGTTTTTTTAAATAAAAAATACTATTAAAAATGCTCTAATTAATTGAAAATTTTAAGATTCTCTCAAACAATTTAAATTAGAATCCCACTCTTTTCTCTCCAATACCAAACTTCATTCAGTCATTTCAAAAAAAAAAAAAAGGAAAAGGAATAAAAAAAGAAGAGAAAGTAATACCTAACGTTTTCAACGTCATCTAACCCTATAATAATGCTCCCAAGAATCTTCAGTGTATAGTATATATTTATATATTCGATTTTATCCACCAACAAGTCAATATTTGATTATTATAACATTACATGTCAGATATAATTTTATTTTAGATAATTTAGTTAAAATAGTTGTTTCGATATTCAACATCTATTATAAATGTCGTATGATAATATTAATGAATCATATTGATTGTAGTTCTAATTAGATATTAATTCTATAACTTAATTTTAATGTTTTTTTATTTTTATTTAAATTATATTTTTTTTATAATTATAAAATATTGATATCTCTCTAAATTAACTTTGATGAGTTTTTATGAAGTTAGATTAGATTCTCACTCAAGTCTCCATGATGAGAGAAAGAGATTAAGGAAATACATAAAATAAAATAAAAAAAGACTAAACGCTGCCGTTTTTATTTTCAATAGGATTAATTATTCCAACTTTTTTGTTTTTTTTAACAAATTAATTATTCCAACTTAGTGTAAATAAATACATAAATTTTTCCGACTACAGAATTAAAAAATCACTTGATATCTCAATTAATTATGAGTTCATCAATATATCAAAATCTTATCAGAATCTCATTAGTTAGTACTAATTTGATTTTTAGTTGGACTAAAACTAAAAGAATACAAATTAATTATTCAAATATACTAATCAATTTTTTGCAGTATTATATTTAAAATTTCAAAAGGCATAATAATAATGAAGGATTGATGAGTTTCAAATGAGGAGCCCCTGTTCTAATTTACTTCATAGTTGCTTGGAGTTACCTCATCGGAATTATTGTGTAATGTTCAACATGTTTATAAAAAAGGGAATCAAACAGCTTATGTTTAAGCCAATTAGTCTTTAAAATATTATCGGAGTTGCGTCATCCTCCAGAATCCACCTGGTGAGTTAGTTATATTTTACGGCAAGACTCAATGGGTGTCTATTATATTGGACACAGCGGATAAAATAACACAAATAAATGTGAAATAAAATAATCAGCAAAAAAAATAACACTGACAATTTAACGTGGTTCACCTTTTAATTTGGGCTACGTCCAGGAACAACACTCCGAATAATTTTCTTTCACTAATAAAAATTAATGGGTACAAGAAGAGAGTCTTCCCTATACACAGACTAGAGGTAATACAATAACTTTGAGATAAACCCAAAAATAGTGGCACACAAGTGTTTTCCAAAAACACCCCAAAATATTTTCCTCACTATTTTTGTCACTCCCTAATTTTTGGAAAAATTCCAAAAAATCTAACTCTCTCTCAAATTCTCTCAAATGAATTGAGGTTGTTGTAATTCAAATGAAAGGAAATCTGTCTATTTATAGGAAAAATATTAAGTGTGAACACTTAACAAAAAAGTCAAAAATATTGGCTGAAAAAATTCAATTTGAAATTGAATTACCACAACTTTTGACTTTTTTATTTTATTTTATATGTGATGGGATCTACATGTGGAGGGACACACACCAAACTTTTCAATAATTTCGGCACCTAACAAATCTCCCCCTCCCGACAATGTGAGGGCTCCACCATTCCAGCAGCTAATCGACAGTATTCAAAATATGATCTTGGTAGAATTTTCGTTAACATGTCTGATCCATTTTCTTCTGTATGGATCTTCTCAAGCTGTAGTAGCTTCTTCTCCATCACATATCTGATCTAGTGATATCTCACATCAATATGCTTTGATCTTGAGTGAGCAGCTAATCGACGGTATTCAAAATATGATCTTGGTAGAATTTTCGTTAACATGTCCGATCCATTTTCTTCTGTATGGATCTTCTCAAGCTGTAGTAGCTTCTTCTCCATCACATCTCTGATTCAGTGATATCTCACAACAATATGCTTTGATCTTGAGTGAAATGAGGCGTTCTTTCCAATATGGATAACACTCTGACTATCACAAAATAATTGATATCTGTCTTGCTGCAATCCAAGTTCTTTCAAGAACTTCTTCATCCACAACAACTCTTTACATGCTTCTGTTGCTGCAATAAACTTTGCTTTTTGTTGTAGATAGTGCAACGCACTTCTGTAACTTTGATTGCCATGACACAGCTCCTCCTGCAAAAGTGATCAAGTAACCTGACGTTGACTTTCTGAAGTCAACATCACCAGTCATATCTACATCTGTGTATCCAACCAGCACAGGTTTGGTATCTCCAAAACATAAACATATTTTTGAAGTACCTCGAAGATACCTGAAAATCCACTTTACTGCAATCCAATGTTCCTTTCCAGGATTTGAAAGGAATCTGTTCACTACTCCAACTGCATGAGTGATATCAGGTCGTGTGCACACCATGACATACATCAAACTTCCAACTGCTGAAGCATATAGAATCTTGTTCATCTCATCATTCTCTTCGTGTGTAGAAGGACTCTGTCTGGAACTCAGCTTAAAGTGATTAGCAAAAGGACAACTAACCATTTTAGCTTGGTCCATTTGAAATCTCTGAAGTACTTTCTCAATGTACTTCTCCTGTGACAACCATAATTTCTTGGCATTCCTATCTCTGATAATCTTCATGCCAAGAATCTGCTTTGCTGGCCCCAAATATTTCATAGCAAAAGACTTGCTCAACTGCTTTTTCAAGTTGTTAATTCTGGAAACATTCCGACCAACAATCAGCATATCATCCACATAGAGCAGAAGAATAATGAAATCTTCATCAGAAAATTTCTGTACAAAATACAATGGTCTGAAATAGTCTTATGGTATCCTTGCTCCCCCATAATAGACTCAAACTTATTGTACCATTGTCTCGGTGCATGCTTCAAGCCGTAGAGGTTTTTCTTCAATTTGCAAACATATTCCTCTTTTCCCTTATGTTTGAAACCCTCTGGTTGCTCCATGTATATCTCATCTTCCAAATCATCATGTAGGAAGGCAGTTTTGACATCCATTTGCTCAACCTCCAGGTTAAGATTTGCTGCTAACCCCAGCACTGTACGAATTGATATCATTTTCACAAATGGTGAGAAAATTTCATCAAAGTCAATTCATTTTCTTTGACTGAATCATTTGACAACCAATCTGGCTTTGAATCTTGGATGGGAACTGTTCTCTTCATGCTTGATTTTGAACACGCATTTATTTTTCAAAGCTCTCTTGCCTTTTGGCAGTTTCACCAGTTCAAAAGTATTGTTCTCATGCAAGGATTTCATTTCATCTTGCTTGGCTTCAATCCATTTTTATCTGTGCTTATCAGTCATTGCTTTTTCAAAGCTTTCTGGTTCTTCCCCATCAGTGAGTAACACATACTCATTTTCTGGATATCTCGTAGACGGTTGTCTTGTTCTATTACTCATTCTCATAGGAACTGGGGAGTGCACATGTGATGGTTGATGATGAACATCATCATCTTCAGCATCATCTGGATTCTCGATGGGAGTATTATTTTCTTCAGGCATATCAACATGATCTCCATCCCCAACTTGTATTGGCACCGGTATTGGAGGAATCAATTCTAAATCTGTTGAGTCACCATTGGAATCAGGAACACATTTCTTTGTCCTGACAATATCTTAAATGGTCTCCTTCTCAACGAAAACAACACCACGGCTTCTGACAAGTTTATTTTCTATTGGATCATAAAATCTGTAGCCAAATTGATCTCTGTCATAGCCAATAAAAATACACTGTCATGTTTTGACATCGAGCTTGGACCTCTCATCTTTTGGAATATGCACAAAGGTTTTGCAACCAAATACCCGCAGATGATCATAGGAAACATCATTTCCTAACCATGCTTTCTCTGGAACATCTAGCTCTAGAGGGATACAAGGTGAAAGATTTAACACGTATACAGCCGTGAGTAAAGCTTCACCCCAAAAATTTTTAGGTAACTTTGCATGTGAGAGCAAACATCTGACTCTCTCCATCAAAGTTCTATTCATCCTCTCAGCCAGGCCATTCAACTGTGGTATTTTTGGAGGCGTTGTCTGATGCCGAATACCATGTTCTTTGCAGTAGGCATCAAACGGTCCAATGTATTCTCCACCGTTGTCTGTCCGGATGCATTTCAACTTCTTCCCAGTCTGTCTCTCAACTGAGGCATGAAATTCTTTAAAGACATTTAGCACCTGATCTTTTGTCTTTAAAGTATACACCCATGTCTTCCTCGAATGGTCATCAATAAAAGTCACAAAGTATTGAGCACCACATAGTGACTTTGGCATTGGTCCACATAAATCTGAATGAATCAGATCTAACACATTCTTCATTCTGGAAGGAGAGGAACTCTTGAAAGCAACTCTGTTTTGCTTTTTTGCTAAACAGTCAGCACATTTCTCCAAATGTACTTCATCCATTCCAGGCAACATCTTTCTTTTGACAAGGGTAGTCATCTCTTTCTCACTCATGTGGCCGAGTCGTTTGTGCCATAATTCAATAGCACTGTTTTTCTCTATAGCACTCACAGTGTCATTGGAGAGTTTTACATACATCACATACAAGGTAACATGTCTTGTGCCTCTAGCCACCACCATGAAACCTTTGGTAAGCTTCCATTGGTTATTTGAGAAAGGTACTGCAGAAACCTGCATCATCGAGTTTTCCTGCAGAGATCAAATTTAGACGAATATCTGGAATATGTCTGACATCTCTCAGAACTAATCTCGTACCATTCACAGTCTCCAGACAAACATCTCCTATGCCAACAACTTTTGACAGATTATCATTTTTCATCTTCACAGCGCCAAAATCCCCTGTTGTATAAGATGAGAAGAATTTCTTTTGAGACGTGGCATGAATGGTAGCTCCACTATCAATTACCCAACTGGTCTCATGGGATGTGAAATTGATAGTATCATCACAAACGATATTGAATTCGTTTATGGTATTTGTTATGTCATCATCACTGTTGTCATCTCGTTTTACTTCTTTGCCTTTCTGGTCCTTTTTAAACTTTCGGCAGTATTTCTTGATATGACCCTTCTTTTTGCAGTAATGACATTCAATATTGTTTGATTTGCCTCTGCTCTTTTCTCTAGACATTTGTTGTCTAGACTGGCTCCTTCCTCTGTAGTCAGTAACCAGAACATCTGATTGTGATGAAGAAGATGAGTTTTGTGATCTCCTTCTCATTTCTTCATTCAGGATACTGCTTTTTACAGACTCCATATTGATTACACCGTTAGGTGCAGTGTTGGTTATTGAAATCTTCAAAGTCTCACATGACTCTGGCAAAGAGCCCAATACTAGCAGTGCAAATACTTCATCATCCAGCTTTATGCTCATTCTGGATAGCTGGTCCATGATCCCTTGCATCTCATTCAGATGATCTGCTATGGAAGTTCCTTCCTTGTATTTCGACTGTGTCAATTTTGTCAAATAAAACAATTTATTGTTACCTGTCTTTGACGCGTAAAGTTGTTTAAGCTTGTTCCATAACGTCCGAGCATGAGTCTCATTGCAGATGTGGTTGTACATGTTGTTTTCGACAAATTGTCGGATGTAACCACATACCTTCTCGTGCTCAAACTCAGACTCCTCATCTGTCTTGCCTTCGGGTTTAGTTGTAGTAAACACCGGCAGATGCATTTTCATCACAAATAGGAGATCCTTCATTTTGCTTCTCTATATGTGGTAACTTGTGTCATTTAAGTTGATCATCTTGGTGCCCTTTGTCTCAATTTTAAAACAAAATGAGACTTCTTCAGCTGACAGTAAACTAATAAAATCTTTTATGATATGGAAGATCAGTCAATACTGCAACCACATAACATACTAAAAATTTTATAAGACTGACAGACTGACTCTGATACCATTTGTTGGGCACAACGGATAAAATAACATAAATAAATGTGAAATAAAATAATCAGCAAAAAAAATAACAATGACAATTTAACGTGGTTCATCTTTTAATTTGAGCTACGTCTACGGATAACATTTCGAATATTTTTCTTCTACTAATAAAAATTAATGAGTACAAGAAGAGAGTCTTCCCTAGACACAGACTAGAGGTAATACAACAATTTTGAGATAAACCCAAAAATAGTGGCACACAAATGTTTTCCAAAAACACCCCAAAATATTTTCCTCACTATTTTTTTCACTTCCTAATTTTTGGAAATATTCCAAAACTCTAACTCTTTCTCAGATTCTCTTAAATGAATTGAGATTGTTGTAATTCAAATGAAAGAATATCTGTCTATTTATAGGAAAAATATTAAGTGTGAACACTTAACAAAAAAGTCAAAATTATTGGCTGAAACCACAACTTTTGACTTTTTTATTTTATTTTATATGTGATGGAATCCACACCAAACTTTTCAATGATTTCGGCACCTAACATATTAGTCTAGACATATAGCTTAGTTTTGTGTGTTTTTTTTGTGGGTGTTCCCCTCCATGGTATAAAAAATAAAAATAAAATAAAGTGTCAAAAGGCATAATAAGAAATTGATTAAACATGTATTGCATTGTCAAATCAAAGATCTTAAGGATACATAATATAATCATTATAAGAGCAAAAACATTAAAATAAAATAAGCTCAGACCAGAAGCTTCATTAATCACTATTATAAGTGTATTGAGTCAAATCGATACTTAAATTCAACTCGATTAAAAAATTTAAAACTCAAATTCTATTGAATTCGATCGAACTTATTTTTAATTATTCGAAACTCGATAAAAAAATATTCGAATTACTTGAACTCAATTTGATAAAATTCAAATCAACTAAAAATTTAATAAATAGTATACTCGGCTTGAAATCAACTCAAATTAATTAAGTTCGAATATTTTAAAACACCGAGTATATAGAAATAATTTAATAAATAATAAAAAATAACTATTCCATTAAGTTCATAAATTTTACGAATCAGATATGTAATATTTGAACTCGAACTCGATAAACTATTCAAACTCGACTCGATTAACTTCGAGTAACTCATGAGTAGTTTGACTCATTTATATCCTTAATCACTACAGCTAGGCTTGGTAACGGAGCGGAGTGAGGAACTAATCCCCATCCCATTACATTAACGGAGGTAGATTTGCACCATTCCTTATGGGGATCGTTGTTCATCACAATGAATTTTTTAATTTAAAAAATAATATATAATAAATATTTAAATTAATTATATAACTAATTGGTAAAAAATAGGATATGACCGATTTATTTATCAACTAAACGATTTTTAAACGTGTTACACAATTAATTATATAATTAGTCTATTTAATTTATTTATCAACCAATCTAAATAATTTATTTATTAATTAGTCAAATTATTTACAATTCACTAATTGAAAAATTATCTATTTATTATTAAATTAGTTAATTAGTTACTATTTAATTTTATTAAATTGATTAATTAATTTTACGTAAAAATTTTGTAGATAATTTAATTTTAATAAAAAATTATTATAAAATTATTTATATATTTTAAATATATAAATTTATATTATATATATACATATATGTTATAAAATATTTTAAAATTTAAAATAATTACGGGAGCAGAGCAGGAATATCCTTTTTGTCCCTCCTTTGCTTAATAGAGAAAAAAAAATTTCATCTCTGTTTCTAGAGAGTTCAATCGGTAAATTTTTGTTTTATTCGGAACAAATTTTTAAAAAAAAAACGAAAATTTTCTGTCCCACAGGCCTACAACCTAATTATTAGGATTAAGATGACGTAAGTAGTCAATATTATCTATAAATGTCGTGTTCACATTGGTTGAAAATATATAAATAAATGAATAAAGTTATTAAATTTGTTAAAATAAAATTAAATGCCTTGATATTTCTACGCATTTCCATGTGCTGTAGCCGCTACTGATTTGCACGCCCCAAATGCCATATCCACCAATGGGTCATGGGTGGACTAACCGCTTTCTCTCAACCTCCTGATTTTCCTCCTCGCCAAACGCCGACTTTTTCCCCTTCAATTATTCCCATACAAATTTCTCTGCTTTCTTATCCTCCGCCCTGGAAGTTTTCAACTTTCCCAGCCATGCCTTAATCTATATCCCCATGAACATTTTTCATATTTATGTTCTTGATTAATTATAGAAATTGGAAAGTGAAGCATATTTTCTATGGAAATTTCGATCACAGCTTATAGAATTTGTATATATATATATGTACAGCCTATTTCATGGTGTATTATACCCACCTCCACCTCCAATTCCAATTCCAATTATCTTTTTCTGTGCTTTGTGGATCATGGTTGAACTATAATTTTATACATGACCAAACTTAATGATTTTATAAATATAATGCACATATTTTTCATGTGTATATAATCATCTTTTCATTAGGAGAATAACATTGACACATCCTCATTTGGTATTGCACAACACATGCTGAAAAGTGCATATACAAGGTGGCACATAATCTTATACAATTTAATCTATTTGACAGAATATTCAGCATTGGACCAGAGCATCCAATTGTGTCGGGTCCATAATTTCATCTCTATTATCTCATATCTGCTAACAACACTGTCTTCATTGGGATGCAGTGTAGATGACATAGGATTAACTATAAATTGTAAGAGAATGGAGACCCATGGGTTACTAAAATCAATATGGGGATATGGAAGCAATATTCTGATTAGGAACAGAATGCTGAAGGCTAAAAACATAATTAACAAGATGTTCCAACTGAAATTCAATAGAGTCCATAACTCCATCGCATTATTATTATTGTTATTGTTGTTATTATTATTTATATATCTTGTGATGAAATAATTTAATTCTCTTTATCTATATATATTTATATATCTCTTATGAATTTAATGAATTGTAATATGAAAGTAGAGAATCAAAGCATTATATTACTCAAAGAAAGAATCAAATTACACCATTGTATAAATAATTGCAAATCAAGAATTAGAATGTCTGTGCCAAATGCTTCAGACTATCACAAAATTAATAATTTTTTTCCCAAACCATAATTTTCAGTTTTTATGTCAAAAAAAAAATGTTACTAATCTTGTTCGTGTTAAATATGAGAGCGATAAAATAATTTCTCAATAGTTGCATATCTAAAAATTAAATTCAAAATTTCTGATTAAACTTAAAAAGTTCGGTCTCAATTCATCTGTATCTTTTGGATATATGCAAAGTATATATTAAGTCATTATATCTGCAATATAATATTTTATAGATAAAATATTGGGGGATAAGATTAAATAACTAAAAAAGTATAATTATATTTAGCTCTAGATTTTTATCTATATGTAGAAAATTTATTAGATAAATTTAGTGTGCCATATTATCTGGAAATTAATCCAATTATACAATAATATATATATATATATATTTATTAATTATTGTATTATATCAATTAATATAAATAAAATTATTAAATATATATTATTTTATAATTATATTAATTTATATATATATATGATATTGTAGATTAGACTAGATATATCTAATAATTTTTCTTATATGTAATCATTTAAAAGAAAACAAATCCAGCGCATCAAGCTAATGAAGGAGTATGACTTTAATAATTAATGCCCATTTTATCATTAGGATTATGACTTAAATGAGTAATTACTTAATGCCAAAGCGGAATTATCTGCACATTCCCAAAAAAAAAAAAGGAAAAAAGAAAGAAAAAGAAAGTAATGCCAAACCTTATCAACATCATCGAACTGATAATGCTTCCAAGAATCTTTAGCGAATATACTATATTTATATATTCGATTTTATCCACGAGCTGCAGCATCTTGAGTTTTTGACCCACTTCCTTGACTATAAAAATAATTTAATTTAATAAATAATTTAATTTTAATAAAATAATTTATTTTAAAAAATTATATTATAATTTTTAAAGTGCAATGCTAGGAAATCTATTTTTTTAATAAATTATTAGATTATAATTTTTTATTTTATTTTTTTATCATTTTATAATAATAATAAAATTATAAAATTATTTAATAAATACAGTATTTATTATATTAAAATGCAATATCTAACATAATATATATATATATATATTATATAAATCGTTTGTATTATATGTTTAATAAAATTTTAAATAATATAAACATATCATTTTATATTATTATATATTTTTCAGCTACATTTTTTATTAGTTTTACTAAATGCTTTTAATTAAAGCAGTTAAATTATCGGTTATCAGATTTTTACCTACAACTAAATTATTAATTAATTTTACCAAATAGAACCCTAATTATGCATTTAGAATTCCTCGTTATACCGGGCAAAAAATAGTTAAGTTTTAAGATTTGAATTTTTACTAAATTAGAAAATTATTTTGACAAGGCAATCTTTGATTACTATTACATTATTTATCAGATATATTAAAATCAAATTACGATTAGTTCATGATATATTTATTTAGAAAATTTTTAATTCATAGGTTAGAGATAGTTAAAATAGTTGTTTTGTATTCTATTATAAATGTTGATGATATGATATATGAATCTTATGGAACATAGTTCTAATTATATATTAATTCTATAACTTCATTTTAATGCTTATTTATTTTTTTATTTTTTTAAAATTTAATTAGATAATTATGATGTCTCTAAATTAATTACATACTCTAAAGCATTCAAATGCTCTTTTTTACTTCGATGGGTTTTTATGAAGTTAGATTTGATTCACACTCAAATCTCTGAGGAGATAGAAAGAGATTATGGAGATACATATTTCTTAAAAAAGCAATGCTAATTAAAAATATTATGCAACACTCATTTTCAAATTGATACTATAATAATGATAAGAGAAAATTTTTTAAAATTAATTTTTTTCTCTTTTTATTTAAAATTTTTTCTTCCTCCTCACTAATCAATTTAGATAATATCCTTAACATTCATCCTTTAAAAAAAAAAAAAGAAAAAAATGCCTGTTTTTATTTTCAACAGCATTAATTATTCCAATTTTTTCGTTTTTTTAATCAAAGTCTGAATAAATACATAAAAATTTGCAACAGCAGAGACCAAAAATTACTTGATATATCAATTAATTAGTTTATCAATATATTGTTTAAAAAAAAAGTTTATAAATATATGAAAATCTTATCGGAATCTAATTAGTTAGTACAAATTTGATTTTTAGTTGAACTAAAAGAATACAAATTAATTATTCAAATATACTAATCAATTTTTTGCAGTATATTAGGGTTGACGGATCAATTTCAGATGAGGAGCTGCTGATCTAATTTACTTCATGGTTGCTTGAAATTACTTTCTTGGAACTGGTGTGTTAATGCTCAACATGGTTATAAAGAAGAGAATGAAGCGGCTGATATTTTAGCCAATGAGTTTTTTAAACTATGATGGGGTATCATCCGACAAAATTCGTCTGTTGTGCTTAGTTCTATTTTATGGCAAGATTAGATGAGTGTTTATCACTTGAAATGGTTAGTTTTGTGTTTTTTTTTTTCAAAAAAAAATGTTTAAAATGTTAAAAAGACATAATAATAAATTGATTAAACGAGCAAAAAACATTAAAATAAAATAAGTTATGATAATTAGGATTAAGGTGACGTTAAGTAGTCAATAATATCTATAAATGTCTTGTTCATATTGGTTTAAAATATATAAATAAATGAATAAAATTAAATGCCTTGATATTTCTACACATTTCCTTGTGCTGTAGCCGCTACTGATTTGCACGCCCAAAATACCATATACACCCATGGGTGGACTACCCACTTTCTGTTAACCTCCTGATTTTCCTCCTCGCCAAACGCCCATTTTTTCCATTCAATTATTCCCATACAAATTTCTCCGTTTTTTTATCCTCCACCCTGGGAGTTTTCAACTGTCCCACCCAGCCCTTAATCTATATCCTCAGAATTCCCATCCCTGCGACCGATCCTACTAACATTTTGCCAACCCAGAATGTTTACTAAAATTTCCGGGAAATTCTCCTTCTATCCGTCAAATCAATTACTCTTCCTGGAAACCCATTTCCTATCTTTCCCTTTTTGTACTTGATTATGGTTTTTCCTGTATAGATTTGAAAAAAAAAGGCACCAGCTTTACTTGTTCTGCTATGAAGGATCAAACAGAACAAGTGGGTAGCTGTGTCAGCGGAGCAAGACATATGCTTTTTGGGAAGTACGAGATCGGGAGGCTATTAGGCCATGGTACCTTTGCCAAGGTCTATAAAGGGAAAAATCTGGTAACGCAAGAAAGTGTGGCCATTAAAGTCATCCTTAAGGATCATGTGAAGAAGAAGGGATTAATGGAGCAGATTAAGCGAGAAATTTCGGTGATGCATCTTATCAAACACCCACATGTTGTCCAGTTGAAAGAAGTTATGGCTACCAAATTGAAAGTTTATTTCGTGATGGAATATGTTAGAGGCGGCGAGTTGTTCGCCAAAGTGAAGAAGGGAAAGCTCAAGGAAGATTTGGCTAGAAAATATTTTCAACAATTAATTAGTGCTGTTGATTATTGCCATAGCCGTGGAGTTTCTCACCGTGATTTAAAGCCCGAAAATCTCCTATTGGATGAAAATGGGGACCTGAAAGTTTCCGATTTCGGCCTCTCCGCCTTGCCGGAGCAACACTGGAATGATGGGTTGCTACATACACAATGTGGAACTCCGGCGTATGTTGCCCCTGAGGTTTTAAGGAAAAGAGGGTATGATGGAGCTAAGGCTGATATTTGGTCCTGCTGTGTTATTCTATTTGTTTTGCTTGCTGGTTCTTTGCCGTTTCAAAATGAGAATTTGATGAAAATGTATTTGAAAATTTTCAAGGCGGACTATGAGTTTCCTCCCTGGATTTCGCGGGAAGCCAGGGATTTGATTTCCAAGCTTCTTGTTGTTGATCCTGATAAGAGATTTACAATCCCTGATATAAAGCAAAGTCCGTGGTTTCAACAGGGAATCATCAAACCCATTCCTTTTCCTTCTGATTCAGAAGAAACTGAGAAATGGGATGAAGCTATTGCAGAAGGGAAACTATCAGAAACAATGCATTCTCCACCTTTCTGCAACGCTTTTGAGTTCATATCAACAATGTCATCGGGATTTGATTTGTCAAGCCTGTTTGAAAGCAAGAAGAAATCAGGATCAATGTTCACTTCAAAGTGTCCTCCGCCAATGATCCTGACCAAGTTGGAATCAGCAGCAAAGGAGTTGAATTTGAATGTGGCTGCTAGTGACTCAGATTTTAAGGTGAAAATGCAGAGGAAAGTGGAAGGAAGGAAAGGGAAACTGGCGATGACAGCAAAGGTTTTCGAGGTGGCGCCGGAGGTGGCGGTGGTTGAACTCTCCAAGTCCGCCGGTGACACTCTTGAATTCACCAAGTTGTTTGAAGAGGATGTTAGGCCTGCCTTGAAAGACATAGTATGGAGTTGGCAAGGTGAAAGCAACACTCACCAACTAGAAGGCCAAGTTCCAACAAGTTAGGATGATTTGGTTAACTATAAACAAGAAAAAAAAAAGACAAGATCAAGAAACCTGAATTCTAATACGTACTATTATTAATTAATTAAGAATTGTGCTTGGTTTTACTAGTTACTGGTTTTAGGAAATAGGTTGCACTGATTTGTGATGTGGGTGTGGTTGCAAATTGGTTGTTGTGATTGTATGTAATAATGTAAATATGGGATTTGTTAAGGGGAATTAATTATGAGGGACTTCCTTTTTCTTATCCAATTTGTGTGATGCTGGTTTGCATTAGGCAATGGATGGAGGGTGAAATGGGGCCTAAAGGATGGCAATTGGCATGTGGGGATTCTTCCTTATTTCATGTCACAAGATGGATCCTGTACAGTATAATGTTATCAACAATAAGTTTAGTGTTGCACTAAAAAAACAGGAATGATAACGGAGCGGATTCAGTGGAGTTTTTTGTTTCGATTTTTGTTGTCTTTCTGATTCTATTTCGATATCTACTGAGAAACATTTTAGAAATTTTGTCCCCACATCATATGAGAACGGATATTTCTGATTCTGTTTTGTTGCTCCGATTTTTATTAAATTAAATTATTTTATTTTAATGTTAAAAATATTTTTTTTATTTTAATTAATTAGTTAAATATATAATTATTTAAGTAAAAAAAATATATTTTATTTTAAATAAGTGTTATATTTTTATTTTATTATTTTTAAAAAATATTAATTATATTAAAATATAAATAATTATTTATATATATAAATATATAAATATATAAATCGGGATGAGAATCGGACAGAAAATGTATATAATATTTCTGACAAAAAAAAAAAAAAACTGTTCCGTTACAACGGATCGGATTCAAATTTCTACTAAAAAGGAATAAAAAAATTCCATGGAGGACCTCCATTGTTCTAAACTAGATTGGAATTGGATGACATTGATAGATAATTTATAAGGAAACCTGATACTTGTATGTTTCCAACCCAAGACTCCAACTCCCAGTTAGTTGAGAGTGTGACAATTAAGATAAAGTCCAATTAATAAATTATAAAAATAAAATAAATAAGTCCAATTAATAAATTATAAAAACAAAATAAAGTAACCATGATATTTATTCTTCTACTAACTATTAAGAACTTTTATATTATATTATTAAAGTCATATATATAAATATAAGGTTAGTTTTAGATATTAAATATCTAAAACTCATTTTTATTATGAAAAGTTAAGATTTTCAGCATTTTACAAAAGATCAATTTTAACTATAAATTTTAAAGATTGGGGATCAAAATCCCATTTGGTGTTTTCTCCAATTAAAATTGCATATATATATATATATATTTATATATATATAACTGCAATTAATTTTTGTGTTTTCTCCACATTTTTTGAGATTTTCTTCCGGAACTGTCAAAAAGTAATATAGAATATGTGGTTGACCATATTCATTTAAAATCGACTACATTCGGAAATTTATTGAAAAAATAAATAAACAGTAATTATGAACTAAACAAAAAATCCAAAAAACAATCAATAAATTCAATCCAAATAATTCCAAAGTATATCGAATATATAAAAGCAATAAATTAAAATTTTCCTAAGAAAAATATATAATTTCATAGGGTACACAATCTCCCAATTGAATCAGAAATTGCAGTTGATGGAAGTTCGTTTGTTGATTAACTACATGATAACAACCCAACCGGACCGAATGTCCAATGCAAATTATATTATGGATTTGATTTGTGTGCTCTTTATGACAATATTTTTTCTGTAGTTTATTAATGTTTCACCTGTGTGTAGGAAGGATTTACCTCAGATAGATAACAAATTTAAAACAAATGGAATAAGAGATTTAAAAGACATCTCCAGTATTGTTCAATGATAATATCATATTCCCCTTTGATATTATAATTTAAAAATAAAGAAACCTGCTTTACGATTCCTTTGATTGACAAACCAATAGTGTGAAATCAACATTACTATCAAAAGGGTAGTGAGAAAAAATAAGAAACGAATGTGGGATTAAGATAAATTTGTACGAAAATCTAACCTTTGATTGATTGATAAGGAAGAACAGATCAAATGTACTTTTGCGACCTTATACATGGAAAACTCATCAATTCGTAGAGTATTGGGGGTTTGTTGTTTCTCTGGTCTGACTAGCTCTCAACTTTGATATGCTTCTACCTGGCATTCTTTTATTGATTTTATTATTATTATTATGAAATGTATGCTGTCAGAGGGTGTGACTTTGCTTTTTAATTCATTTCCTCTGCATATAATGATTTTTAAATGACAAAATACCTTCATATTTCTTTATGCAGAGGAAAAGCTGGAAAAACCTGTTGCGTATATCGGATCTGGATTCCTTGTTTCAATTGCATATATTGATCCTGGAAATTGTGAGGCCAACTTTTGTAGCTTTCTTTCTGCTTTTTATGTATCAATATTGCTGCTATTCACAGTATCCACTAAATTGTTCTGTGTTAACTCGCAGTTGAGACTGACTTGTAGTCAGGAGCACAATACAAGTATGAGGTATACTTAAGTTCCTCTTAATAGAGTTTTATCTCTTTTTACAGAATGGAGCTTTAAGTTCCTCTTAATAGAGTTGTATCTCCTTTTACAAAATGAAGCTAACAACCTGTGAAAACTAATAACCATTCCCTCATGCAGATGCTGATATTAAAATTTTCCATCATTTTAGTTCTTTCCATGATATGCATTATTACTTTTTCCTGAAGGGCTTTCACTATTGTCGCAGTTACTTTGGATCATCTTAGTGACCTCATGTGCTGTTCTTATTATTCAATCTCTAGTAGCCAATTTGGGGGTCGTCACAGGTATATAACATCTGAATCATTTGATTATTGTGTATATTCCCCTAGTATATCAATATTGGTTCCTGCTGTTTTTTCCTCTAATGTTGATTTCTGATTGTAGGAAAGCACTTAGCGGAACATTGTAGGTCTGAATATCCTAAGGTGCCAAACTTCATCCTCCGGATTCGTGCTGAAATTGCTATTGTTGCATGTGATATTCCTGACGGCAAGTGTTTTTCAATTGCTTGACTTTTTTGTTCATGTACAAGTATAATCAATGCATTGATATAAACTTCCAAACAACATCATTTTGATAATTGAAATGTATTTTTCCATATGCATGTATCTTTTCTTTTCTTTAAATTTTCCTTATTATATTCCTTTGTTTTCAGTGATTGGTACAGCCTTTGCATTGAACATGAACTTCAAAATTCTAGTTTGGATTGGTGTTCTTCTGATTGGGCTGAGTATGCTGGTTCTTATAGCACTACAATAATGTGGGGTACATTGCCTTCAGTGTTACACAATTTGGAAATTTTAAGATTGTGAAAACTTTACTCTTGCCATCCTTTTCTTTTCAATTCAGAAAACATTCCAAAATGGACGAATCAAATTTGCTTACTTGTTATTACTGTTCTCTTAGGAAGCTTGAATTCCTTATTGCTTTTCTTGTATTTACCATGGCTGCATGCTTTTTTGCGGAGCTTGGCTATGCAAGATGCTAAAGAAGTTATGAAAGGGCTTTTTGTTTCACAACTAAAAGGGAATTGTGCTACTGGTCTTGCAATCTCACTCTTTGGAGCAATGGTTATGCCGTAGGTGTTTTATGCAATTGAGTTCTCCAATTTATTAATGGTTCATTCCATTTGAAAAGCTTTCTCATCTCCAGTGGCTTTTATTGCGATGATGCAGGCACAATCTCTTCCTCCATTCAGCATTGGTGCTTTCCAGGAAAATCCCATGATCTGTTCATGGTATTAAGGTAAAGATAGAGTAGTTTTAACATAGATCATTTGAATGGATGCTTCATTAATGCAAATATATTTATGTAATCGCATGAATTAAGATGTACTCAAGGAAATTATGTCGACATGTAAGAGGGCATACTGAATATGTGGCACAAATATGCTTTTGGTATTGAAAGTGGTACTAAGTGACATTTTCTCTCTGCTTAATTTAGAAGATTATTTGTATCCAATTTTGACCTTACCATACATATGATGGATGAATTTAATAATTTGCTGATCTAAAATGCAATAAAATTAGTGAGTTTCACATTTTGAACTGTATTGCTCTTAAACTTTCTGGTCACCAGCTTTTCTTTTATCTGCTCTGTCAGTACGTATCTTGGTCCCCACGGTTCCAATAACACTTGAACATGCAGAGAACGTAATTCTAGGAAGGACTTTCCTGAGATTATAATAATAATGATTGAAGAGTAGATGTTATTCGATGGTTCTTTTTTCTAAATATTGCTACCATTTTTGGCAAGATGTAATTGTCGCTTGTTATCGTGTCTCACTAGCAGTAAGAATTTAATGCGAAAAGGATGTTTTGAGTTTGGAATATTGACCATCATGATTTTCTTTAATATGGAAATAGGTGCCAACTCAGTTATTGTTTGCAGGAAGCATGCAGATATTACATGATAGAAAGTGCCTTTACTCTCGCAGTGGCCTTTCTTATTAATGTGTCTGTTATATCCGTTAGTGGTGCCGTTTGCAATTCCTCAAATTTAAATGATGAAGATCAGTTAAAATGCAAGGATCTGAACTTGAACAATGCTTCCTTTTTGCTTAAAGTATGTGACTAGCTAGTCTGATTATATTTTCTATCTTGATATTTGGTTTTGTATCAGATAATGTGAGTCTTATGCCAAATATTACAGTTATCAGTTTTTTTTTAATGAATGTTCCTTTGAACTGGATCTGTTTCATGATGATGGCCTTTTGTTTATAGAATGTTTTAGGCAGTTGGAGCTCAAAACTTCAGGTCAGAGTTCTACCATAACAGGAACTTATGCAGGGCAATATGTCATGCAGGTAGTAGCTAATGACTTCATTTAATTTTTATTATTTAAGGTCAATGTATGTGAATATACCTGCCATAGATTTAGCTACTTTTTACAAAAGTAATAAGGCTGTGTGGTGGCATTCTTAATTTCTTTGAAAGTTTATTATTTGTTAGTTTATCTTGTCGTAAGAAAAAAAAAATGACAATATTTTCTGTTCATAAAGGCAATGATCTTTTTAAGAAACCACATTTCATGAAAGGAGAAAAAAAAAACAGGCAATTGTTTCAGAGCACTTGGAATCATATATGACTACAATGGTCTCTTCACTTGCTGAAGTTTTTCTTTTCCCTTAGCTTGCTTGTTATCATGTTATTTTTTTTGTACTTTTTAATATATTAATATATTACTTCGGCAAAATGTTGGATTATTGGAATAGGCACACTGAATAAGTATCTTTGTTTGCAGATTTCAGCAACCACCTGGATCATTGGATCCTTGATCATGTCAATAAATATATACTACCTGGCAACTGGCTTTATCAAAATTCTAACTCGTGGCCATTGAAAGCGTGGGGCTGCTGTCTTAATTGGAATTTTGGGATTTGTAGGTATGGCATTGTATTTGGCTGCCATTGCTTACTAGGTGTTTCGTAGAACCAGGGAAGCTAGACATCTTTTGGGGGCTAACAGCATCAGAAAGTCGCCAGACGGGTAACGATTATGGTGATGGATCCATGCATAATCTCCCTAGAGAAGACATAGTCAGTATGCAGTTACCTCAAAGGTCTACAGAAGAAGTTAATTCATTTGGTTAGTTCTGATCTGAATTTCTGGTTGATGTTTTAAATCTTAGAAAATTTCTCCTTCAAATTTGCTTTCGTTTGCAGACCCATCAAGTATTGCTGCTAATTTTTCTTCCCAAAAGTCATTCAGGCTTTAGTCTAATGGGAAAATCTTTTGATATATCTCTTCTTTTATAATATATATTTGTGTCAATCGATATGGAGTAGACTGCCAAGAAGTTAATCGTTGGCTTTTAAACTTTTAAAATGCGTAAATTTTTATTATCTCTTAAATTTTACTCAAACCTCAACTAGTCTTCAATCTAATCAAATTAGGGCGAACATTATTCTATTGTAATTGACAAACAAATGAAAGTGAAATGAAATTTTTGGTAAATATTTTCATAATTTCCCTGTTTCCAATTGTCAAGTAGATTACCTCAATCAATGCTTGCAAGTTACAACGGAAATAATCATTATTATCATTAGAAATAAATAGATAAATAAATAATATTTTATTATTATTTTTGCGTTAACAATGGTGAAAAATCTCATCAAATAAAGCATGAGGCAGTACATATATTGTTAGGGTTAGGAATTGTAATAAACGGATTTAGGATGAAGTTACATATTCCTATTTTTGATCTCGAAATGTATATCTATTTCCAACTTCATTTTAATTTTTTGTCGGAAAAAAATTACAAATCATACTACACCTTATCCTGATCCTGATCTGATTTTTAATTTTTATTTTAATTAATTAGTTAATTATATAATTATTTAAATAATTTTTTTAACTTTAAATGAGTAATATATTTTTATTTTATTATTTTTAAAAATTTTATTTTATTATTTTTAAAAAATATTAATGATGTTATATATATATAATATCAGGATATACTACCGTCTTTGTAAAAAAATATTTGGAGTCAGAAAGACATAAAAATTATGAGAAAATCAGTTACATTCAAAGCCGGACACAGCAGAAATTAGTCTAATTAAAATTTTAAGTTTTTAACTCCGAAATTTTATATATATATATATATATATATTTAATATTATAAATTTAATTTAAAAAATTGATTTGAACTGTTAACTGGAACGTCAGTTCATGGTTTCACGGTAGAAAGACCGATCTGGACCTATCTCCTTTCGGGCTCAAATCAGTTCAGGTCCGGAACCAACTTTGACCGATCTGGTTTTGACCAGGCCTATTTCGGTCCGATTCGACGGGCCGGGCCAGGTCTGGTAGGGAGTCTTCTTACTATTCAAAAATATTTGCTCCCTTCTTTTATGCCGTTTTCGTCTTAATTTTCCATTTCAATTCAAGAAAGAGGCACTATTTTGCCTCTTGCAAAATTGCCCTTTCTGGGTCTGTCTCTGTCATTCCTTATATGTTGTGGGTACCTTTTAGTTTCTGAGGAAGAAACCAAAAATGGCGGGAAAAGAACTTGAACTGCAGCTTATGGATGATGGGCATAAACTCCTTAATCCGCCATTTTCCATTGATGAGCTTCTCTCTATTCTTGACGTAAGCAAAACCCATTTCTTTATTTCCATTTATTATATTATGTACAGTGCAGATATATGTTATTTTTGTGCTTATTTAATTATTTTGTGGATTATATTTCTTTGGGTTGTAGTCAAACTGTCAAAGCATGGGTCGCCCTGTACACTTTTTTTTCCCCATTTATTCCCGTATTCATTTGAATTTTGCTTTAAATCAATTTTATGCAAATCACATTTTCTTGTTTTTTCTTTTTGGGCTGTAGAGGGTAGGGGCCAGCCGGCCAGGGTGTATAGATTAGACGTTAACCATTCTTTGTTCTTAACAAATTATGATATTTGCTAATTTTTAGCTTTTTAAGCTTGGTTGTCGGTGGACAAATTTTGCTAATCGGCAGTTTCTTCACTGCCTTAGCTACGAGTTTGTTTAAAGTACATGCTCATGAAATGAATCTTTACTCGGAGTGGTATGTCTATAATTGAGTTCCGATGAAGTTTCTGGTTTCTAATTGAGATTCATGTTTTGGAAATATATTTTCAGTCATTTTGTTGGAAGATTTTGCTTTTTCCCGTAGTTGTGTCTAGAATATTGAAGTGTCTTCTCTCTCTCTCTCTCTCTCTCTCTATCTATCTATCTCTGTGTGTGTATCAATTAGCGATGAAATGTAGTTGCTATTGTTCTTTGCTTGCTGAATTGCTGATGTTTGAGCAAGAGCTCTATCTCTGCCTCCTTGTACATGTAGTACCGTAATTGGCGCTTAAATATGATTGAATGGCACGAAATTATTTATTCAAAGCATTCTTGTGCATCTAGTATGTATTACATTGGAAATTAAAGTTTTTTTTTCTTCACATATATCTAATGCACAAGTCACTTATATCATGTGGTTGGATTTGCTTTGCATTTGAAGACTTTACCTAATTTTTCTTAATATTTTATATTTTTCTCTCAAGAGGTTTTAGTCCTGATAGATCTATTGTCTTCTAGAGAGTTAAGGTTTTTCTGTCAAAGGTGAATCAGTCACCACGTGGATCAATGGTTGCTGCACTTTCACCTTTGAGGAATGCATTGGTTTCTGATAAACTTTTGAAGCATTCAGATACAGATGTGAAAGTTTCTGTTGCTGTTTGCATTAGTGAGATCATGAGAATAACAGCACCAGATGCTCCTTATGATGATGAACAAATGAAGGTGATTTAAATATCTAATATCCATTTTTCGCATTTACATCTTTAAGTTATTTTGCTAAATTTTCTCCTTGTTTTGCACTACTATAAATCTTGCATGTGCTTAGTCGTATTTTTATGGGTGTGCAGGAAATATTTCATCTGATTGTAGCCATGTTTCAAAAACTCTCTCACATGTCCAGCCACTGTTACTCAAAGGTGGTATCAATCCTTGTTACTGTGGCAACGACAAGGGCTATTGTGGTGATGGTGGACCTTGACTGTCATTCTTTGATTATTGAGATGTTTCAACTTTTTCTGACGATTACTAGGTAACTGACTACTTTAAAATGGTGTGGCTCTGACTCATGTCTTGTGTTCCTTTAGCTGAGTACTTGGTCATAAATTTGCGTTGACATTTGGTTTAGTTTTGGAATTTTGCTTCCATTGTTTCTGAATCTTAAACAGATGTCAAATTAAAACCATCCTGTACATTTGACTCATTTATCTTCATAATTCATCAAATCATGGAATTTCAAGTCTCTTACATAGTTGACTGACATAATCGATCTTTTTATGCATGTATATAAAATGGGAAAGTTTTCTTCGCACATGTATACTATCTCATGAATGTCTACAGATTACAGCACCAGATGTGTTTAATACATATATGCTTTCCTTGTGCTCTCAAATTTTTCCAAATCTATGTAGCACGGACATGCACAGGACACAAAAACGGATACTAGGAAATGATATTTATAAAAAGTATAGGATACAGACACGTGAGAAAACGTATAAATATTAAAATATAAGGGTAAATTTATAAATAATTAAATTCAAAAAATATAATTGCAAGTTATTATTTTTATATAAAATTAAATAAAAATGACTTACAATCAAATATACTGAGCAATGATTGGTGTTACATATAAGTTTTTGGTTTTTTGAAAGGAAAAAATATGTTTTTAAGTTAAAGAAATGTGTTTCTAATTTTTAGAAAACAAAACACACTTTTGACATTTCATGTCGGTGTTTGACAAGTGACAATGTCGTAAAGAGGCATTTTGTGAAAGCAAGTGTTGCACAGTTGAGCAAGTTATCATTGTCAACCTTTTCAGGAATCGGAAGTGTTGTTCTTATTGAAATTAGGATGGTTTATTTCAGTTTGTTTTTGTTTTAGGCCTGATTTTTTTATTATTTATTTATTTATTGATGTTTTAGTGGCGACACTTGTTTTGTTTTTTTTTTCAAAAAATAATTTCCTAATGTGTAGAGAGTGTTCTCACTCTTCTAGCTTTCTGATTATATTGAATGGGAGATCAGTTTATGGTTTCTAATTATTTGGTATATAATAATTTTCCTTCTAAGATCAAACAACTCAGATATTGTATCAACTGCTATGGTGGCAATAATGACTATAGCCTTATTGGAAAGTGATGATATTCCTATGGAGATTGTCATACATCTTTTAACTAGTGTGAGAAACGAAAATCAGGTATATTATTTTTCCATGATCAATCCTGAACTGCATTTTAATTTTCAATGATGATCCTAATTGGAAGCATTTGTTTTCTTCCTCAGAATCTTTCACCAACTTCCTGGAAGGTGGGAAGGGAAGTTGTCAAGAACTGTGCTGCCAAGATTTCACCTTATATTTTAAAAGCATTGAACAGCTTGGGAGATTCTGTAGATAATTACGATCAACTAGTTGGTTCTATTTGCCAAAATGCGACTGATTGTATCAAGTCTTTTGATGTACGTTGTTCCGAGGAACATTTGGTATGTTCATATTCTATATGTAGATTTCTCGGGTGAAATTTAAAGGCATCTGCCTGGTACAAAGTGAAAAATATATAATCTGGATGCTCTGGTAGTATCTGATAAATCTAATGCTCCAAACCCTTTTGCTGATTCTGAATCCTGATGCTGTTCTCTTGGATGAGTTACACGAGGAGACTGGGGCTCTGGACCTTTTGTCAAGATTTGTATGGCAATCTATTGCCTTCCATGAAATGTTTCAGTTTTCCTTTGATTCATAATGAGATTTGAGAATATATGGTATTCACACCTTTCTTTTTCCTGAACTTCTTAAATTCAGAGTACATGCTTTGATATTTTGCTTATTTCATTCTGCAAAATCTCTATTATAGATGGCTGCAATATATAACATGATTAATATCTTGAGGAAAAAGGAATTCCGTTCACAAGATGGTTAGACAAATAAAATCCAGTAAGCAGATGATAGGACAGTGCATTTAAGGAAATTGGCATGCTATGATCTGTAAATGCGGGTATAAACATTGGAAGACCGTGTATAAACATTTGACTCATGTTTTGCATGGTACATTTCTTCACCTGATGCTTACTTCAACAGATTAATTATGAAAGACCAGCTATCCTGCGTGGGAAGAAAACTAGGAGCAATACTACCTTTGCAAATCCTGGAACTGAAAAGACTAATGATAAGGTACAACTGAAAGTGATTGTCTTCTTATTTAAATCAATTGTATTTGTACTACTAGATTTCTCCGTACCTTTTTTGCTGGTGAAGAAGCACTACTTTTTAGTTAACCATGCTCCAGCTAGCTGTTGAAGTCATGTCCGAAAATTTTTGTTATAATTATTTACTACTATTATGTTTGTTGAACAGCATTCTTGCTTTATTGGATGTTAATGATGGAGAAAGCCTTTTGGACATTATATTCCTTTCTTGAGATGTGTCATATCTATTATCTGATTTGGAAGTTTAGTTTAAGCAGAAAATCAACTGATCATCTTTGGAAACTATTTTTTTAATATATGGATGCATACTTGATGTGAATAAATAAATTGAAATTTTTTGTTGGTGTAATTATTTACTCCTATTATGTTTGTTGGACAGCATTCTTGCTTTCGTGGAAGTTAATAATGGAGAAAGCCTTTTGGACATTATATCCCTTCTTGAGATGTATCATATCTATTCTCTGATTTGGAAATTTAGTTTAAGCAGAAAGTCAACTAATCATCTTTGGAAACTTATTTTTTTTCAATACATAGATGCATACTTGATGTGAATAAATAAATTATCTTGGATGTTCATATGTAATTGTTAGTTTCACATTTCTTTTTATACATGATTGAGTAATTGAATCTGTCTTCTGAATTATGGCTGTTGCTGATGTAAATGCATTAATCACTGACGGCATATATTAACAGAGACAATCATTGGACTTTCTGGCTGCTGGTTCTTCACTTGAACCGTAAGTTTTGCTTTCTATATTTATTTTCACTGGCCAAAATCTATTGAAAATTTCCAAAAGAAAATTTTCATGATTTCTTTTTGACATTCCATTGCCAGCCCTGTATTTTCCTTAAATAACATCTACCTATGCCAAGTTTATTATTTTGATGTTTATTAATTAGAAACTATGTATGCATTTGCAACAATATAATATCGTGCTCAGTTTTTAAGAAAGCAAACTAGCTCCAATTAATTTTAAGTTTGTTGCTGCAGTACATTATAAGGACCAGCTGGTTGCCTGATTTTGGTCGTCATTTTAATAATGGTGTGTTTAGAGGAATCTATAGAGAGAATTTGTTGCATATATTAAGACCTTAACATGTATTGACCATCTTAAATTGTGGATAGTACCCGGGCTCAACTTAGTGTGCCGACTAGCAAGGATAGTGTATCAAGTGTCACAGATCGAAGGGGTTCCATTTTTTAAGAAAGAAATAAGAAAAGAAACATTTCGAGGCTGTTGATATGGTGAGGAACATTGTGATTATAATATATAGCAGTAATGAGTCTTTTTCACCAATCTGTCACTCTTGAAAGCATGGTGGCCTAGGGAACTAAAGATTCTGATTTTCTTGTATTTAGTAAAGTTTATCAACTTGTAGGACATGCTGTAATCCACAATGCAGAAATTGCAGATAAATTGAATTGTCAGTTACTTGAATATGTAAATCTTTTTTTTTTGTTCTTAGATGTAATTGGGTGTTATGAACAATTTTTTGCAGGTATATGCAGCAACAATCTATTTCCACTAAAACTTGTTCTGGCCAATCTGTAAACCCATTCAGTTTGCAAAATCAAAGACAGAGCCAAGAGATACAAATCCCATCTTCTATAGACGCTTTTCCAGCCAATAACGGAGGAGCTGATATATGCAATGATACAATATCAGTGCAAGGCTATGAAGTCAAGACTAGTGTTGCACCTACACTAAGAGCCATATTTGCCAAGTACGGTGATATTGCTGCTAACTGCCAGTACAAGTTACCGTCAATGAGAGCTTCTTTGCTTGAAATTGTCTGCGATGTTGTTCTCCGATTGCAAAATAGGGACACTCCTTTTACTCTCTCCGAGATTAATGTCCTCCAAAATGAAATAAAAGAGTTGGAGGGTACAAAACTTAAAATCTCATGGCTGACCCAACCACTGGAGAAAATTTCTGAAGTAAAAAAGATAGCAGAAATGCATTCGATGCTCAAGTCGATAAAAGCCAATAGCATGTTGGTAATAAAAGCAGTGACCAAAGAGCTCGAAGATTCTCTCATGGAGCTGGTAGCATTGCAGAAACGGATGGGAGAGGCCGAAAAGCGTATAAATGCAATGAAGCTGGTGGTGCAAAAGGTTGATGATGCCATTAAGGAGGCTGAGGATCAAGAATTTCTCTGGCTAAGACAGATGAATGAGCTTCCGTAGCTCAGTGCAGCAGAAACACAATTAAAGAATTTGTAGACATTGAGGTCAAGTGTTCAGCAGCTGCATTTTGGTAACCACACAATTCAACTAATATCTAGGCTTTGTATATGCCACTGTTGGTTGTTTCTGTATGGTCTTTTTTCCTTCCCTGTTGATGTTGAAAATTCATTTTTACTGTGTTAATGGGCCCTTAAATTTCGTGAAAGATCATTGATTGTGGAGGGTTCAAAGATCAATTGGCTCAAGATTCATTCATTACAAGTGCCTTTTTTTTTTTTTTGGCAAAATGCATGTTAGGCCTTTGTACTTTTCATTCTTTTGCTATTTGAAACCGTTACTGCTATATTAATCTATTATGCCTCTTTTTCCAAAGGAAAAGGAAGAAAAACTGAATCTGAATCGTGAATGTCGTTATGAACTAGTAACCAATAAGTTGGCCTACATTCTTCTTTCGATTTTTAGAAGCACATGTTGTGCTTGTCCAATTGGATTATCAAGCCACCAAAGAGATAAGGCTGACTTTATAAAACTTGCTTAAGTTTATTTCATACATTTAATGACAATAAACAAACTAATCATGTTTTTTAATATATCCCTCTAAAATATTATTTTTTGTAATATGTATATATGATGCAAATATCTAATATTTTTATGCACAAAAAATAGAAGTAAACTAATTAATGTATAAAGTTAAGAATTCAACTTTTTACATTCTTCCCATAATTATGTCTTTTTTATTAAAAAAGAAATTGATATATATGCTAAATATATTGAAAATGTATGCTTATTTGGAAAAGTCAGCTTTTCTTTCAGAAATAGGAATAAAGTCATTTCATAGTTGAAAAATCTAATTTAAAAAAAAATTATTTTTGGTAGCATTGCATTATTGTTGCGTACACAGGTAAAACACCATTCATTTGGACATCTAATTTTTCTAATTACATCAATTTCTTTCTATTTTTTATTTTCACAAATTCATTTATAATATATAAATCCTATATATAGAAAAGGATAACTCTCTCATTTTATAATTTCACCGGCGTTCAATAATTAATAATATCATTTAAATATGAGACTCTCCAATTCAAACTTTCGTATTGATATCATTGTTTAAAATAGTTTCTGCACAACTCCAAAAATGTTAATGAAAATCGATCATAGTCTCATTATCAGATATATATGTTAATTAAGAAGTTATTTTAAAAAAAAAAACAATAATAGAACATTTTCAAGAAAAATCATAACTAGAAGACAAAACAAGTGTCAATCCAATACTATACATACAATACATGTATATATAAAGAAATCGACAGCCTAACTTACTTGGAGAATTCCAATAATCTCCTTATTTTACATATTTGATTCTTTTATTATTGCAAAAAAAAAATCATCACCTTAATTATGCTTTGTCCTTCTATGGTAAAATCGAATAATTATACTATAAATTTTTTTGTTTTAGTATTGGATTATCATTGATAAATTTTCAATACAATGAATTGTGTAATAAAAGACGTTGATGCTTAAAATTTTTTGAAGGTTCTTTGCAAATGAAATCTAAATTATCTAATTCAGATTGAGATTCTCTCAAGTTGAATTGTATATATGATAGATCATATTTATTTAATTTCCATCATTAGTTATCAATAAATGATCAAGATTAAATTTTAAACCCTTATTTTTTTAAAAAAAAAATATTATTATAGCACTTGCTCTAATCATTCATTATAACAAATGGTGAAGATTAAATGATCATAATCTATTATGTTCAATCCCAATTTGAGGGGATCTCAATCCATCTAACTCCGAAGAAAATTTTAAAATTTCTTTGCTATTTTTTTATTTTAAAAATTTTAAGATTTTAAGACAGCCATGGACCAATTGAGACTGAATTTTCAAAGGTGCTTGTGGCTGTTTTTGGGTTAGGAAGGTAAGGTTACCTGATTGTTTGTTGAATTTACTAAAACTTTATCTGAAACCAATTAGAATGAATACCCATATGGATATAGGAAGAAAGTGAGTGATGAGAGCCATCAATATATTTAACATTTCTATCCGTTAGAACTTCAAACTCATTCTAAGAAAGTGACAGTGCGGAAGAGAAAACAAATTATTTGTGAGCTATTCAATCTTCTGTGATAAAAACATAATTTTGCTTAACGAGTATCCTGAAATATGGCAATACCATTTAATTCCTATTAAATATGTTACTTCAACTTGAATGGAATAGGTTTTTCAGAGCTTTTTTTTTTTTTTCAATTCTTTTGAGGTACACAGATGACTGATCCATTTCCACAAAAACAGCACAAGAACATATGGACTTCTCTATATGTTTCTTAAAGAAGAAGAGCACCTAATGATTGAGATCAAGATCTTATTTTGGAGTGATAAATGATAAGACACCCAACGCCGGACTGACTAATTCGGAATTAATCAATATTAAATATGCGATATAATTTTAAGAGATCAAACACTTAAAAATTTATTCTATGGGAATCACATCCACTGGACCTGGATGCATAGTAAAACATGCGAGTATGAGACCAATCAAAGGACGGTTTAATTTACACAGAAGTTCCCAAATGAAAACCAGTCGTATTAAGACAAACACTTTGCATGTGGAAATTTTTTTCCCTGTTTCTTATCAATAAGTAGTACTTCCATTCCCTAAGCGATGGTGGCTTCAATAATATGCAACCAAAAGGCAAGTTTAAGATTGAATCCTGAGAGAATCTTCAGGCTGTTTTGGGATAGGAAGGTGACCCATTTCCTGCAAACGCTTAACAGTGTCATACAGGCATTGCTTAACTGGAGTAAATTCCAACCCAAGGTCCTTGAGCTTCTGGTTTGAGAATTTGTATGGTTTTGCTCTTGGATTCTTCTCATCTGAGCACCTGCATTTATTTCACAAAAAAAAAAAAAACCTTTCACTCCCCATATTCCATGAATATTTTATAGAAAAATATTCCTTGACTGATATAACATGTGTCTCCTAATATAGTGATAAATATAAGACTCTTAAAAAATATGCTGCTAGATTCAAATCTCATTCTCATCTTTAATATTCCTTCCGTCTCACGAAAATAAAATTATTTCTATTTTAATATAGAAAATTTAATAAATATTGTTCTACTTACATTTTTCGTAATATACCTTAGATTAATTAGAGGCATAGTAGAAAACTAAGATATAGAAATTTATGTTTATATATTGCAGGACACATTAAATAGGAATTAAAGAACTAAGAAATAAAAAAGGTACGGAGGGAGTATCAAGCAAAATGAGTACTACTGAAAAGATGATAAAAATATGGATGTTTATGTGAAGTTTTAACCCAATTATCAAACTAATGGAATATTCTTATGACTTCTCTAACATCAAACTCTGTGTGTGTGCGTGTGTGTATATATATATATATATATATATATATATATATATAAACATATATATATATAAACGATAAATATGAGAAGTGGGACCCAAGAGTCTCCTAAATCGATCGTTCTTCAATAACTCCTTCAAGCCTCACATTTGACAAGAACATTGGAGTAGGTGGGGATCCTTTCCCTACACCAATATTTTCTTCCTTTTCCCTTATTTAATCAATTTATAAGTGATTCCTTATAATCTCGTTTCCCATCGATGTAGGTGACATAACATAACAAGTCAATATGGTTACAACAACAACTACCCCGCCACGACCATGAAAACGAAAGAGACCCGATTTACAATTTTACATGTGCTATTTTCCAATCTTAAGTATAATTCTCGACCTAGCCTCTAGCTTCCACTTATAAATAATTTTACATTTAGTAGACGTAATGGATGATGTTGGATACCCTAGGTAATATTTCTAATCTATGTTTTTTTATTTTCTTCTGCTTCTGTTGTCCCATGTACCAAAGCTTGTAGTTTAGATTACTTGAGTGGAAGCCATTTTGTAATTTTCTAATTAATTACACATTTTTATATACTAAAAAATTATTCACAATTGCATACGGTTTAAACTTTAAACCCAAACAATTTGACATAAAAAAGATTTTACTGCTTGCTGCTTCAAATAAAGAACTTAATTTACTATAATTTGACAATGATGGATGTATAAAATTAACATAAATAGGATTTTGGAGAGTTATAATCCACAAAGATTCTTTTTTTTTTCTTGAAAATCTCATGAATTCCCTTTTAATTCTTTTTTTGGTTCTTGGTATACATTTATCACATTCTGATTTGCCTAAAACTAAAGAAACTAGGTTATAATTAAACTATTCTCACCAAATAATCGATTCGTCAGAAATTCAAATCAAAGAAGTGAACGTGTCTCTCAAAAGGATGAAATGTCCGAGTGGCAAATGGAATACGTTGGCAAGCACTAATGCCACAAAATATTATACAAAATGAACATATAAAAATAAATAAAAATTACCTATTACCTAATTTCTACTCCCAGTTTATATAACAATACTCTTAATAGGTCAATTTATAGAACCAGATATATATCTTCTGTTGACCTCAGGAGGAAATCAAAAAAAATATTTCTATATATTTCTGTACAAATCAGCAGCTAAACTTTTTTCTATATTATAGTTTAACTGTAATTAGTCAAATAACTACGGGATTATGATCACATAATTTATACATATTAATTTACTAAAACCATCACTAATAGTATTATTGGTATGATAAGGTGCTGCCAATAATGTGGAATCTAAAGTTGAAAGCGGCAAAAACATAGATTTGGAATCAGGTTACATCAAATGTATGGCATTTATAGTCCTAAAAATAAGTGGACCCATTATTTTTTTTTCATAGATTTGGAATCAGGTTACATCAAATGTGTGGCATTTATAGTCCTACAAATAAATGGACCCATTATTTTTTTTCATAGATTTGGAATCAGGTTACATCAAATGTGTGGCATTTATAGTCCTACAAATTAGTGGAACCACTTTTTATTTTTTTTCCACGTAACTTGCCGAATTCCACAAGTTTGTTATTTCTTAATCTTTTATTGGAGCAGTGAAACACTCTCATTTTATAAAATTAGTAAATTAACTTTATTATTAATTATCAAGTTGAAATGTAAGGTTCCCAGAAGAGAAAAAGAACTTACTTGGTGGGGATGGGGTACTCTGGGAAGAACTTGGCTAGAATTTCCACCACCTCTCCACGGTGGAGGACACTCTCCGCACATAGGTATCGCCCAGAGGCCGAGGGTGTTTCATAGACAAGAATGTGGGCAAGTGCTACGTCCTTAACATGCACATAAGCTTGAACAGAATTGGCATAAGTCTTGGCTGAGCCAGTTAGGTACTTAAGGATGTGAATGATACTGGCATTGACAGTGGATTGCAACAGTGGTCCTAGCACCAAAACTGGGTTCACCACCACAAGGTCCACACCTTTCTCCTTAGCCACCTCCCACGCCGCCTGCTCAGCCACTGCCTTCCCATAGCAGTACCAATTCTACAATCAATTTTCATGTGAAAATAATTTTATTAGTGAATGAAATTAATGAAAACGCAATTAGAGCAATTAGATAAACTTTTAGGTACTAAAATGTGATAATGTTGGCAAGTTGGATTATGAAAATTTCATATATTTTTGAAGGTGACTTGATCAAATTTGGTTAACAACTCCTATCTTCAACTTGTCTAAGTACGTTAAGAGAAGTTCTAGGTACATCCAAAAATCTCAACCCCGGTCAATCTAGGTTGCTTTTGCTTTTATTTTTTCTTGACCTATTCAACCCAGTAGCTATGCTTTTATTTAAAAATAGGCAAGCAAATGTTAGAGATTTCTTTGATATATTTAGATACTTTTAAATAGAAAGTAAATTGCATCCTAATCTATTATAATACAAACTGGTGTTTTACCATTGAATCACTTGCTCTAAAATGTGCTATTATATATGCTAAAATACAGCTACCTGATAAAGTTATTATAATTATCGTCAAATAAAAATAACTGTGGTAAATGAGTTAACCTTAGTATTCTTGCAAAACTCAAGATCACTCCAGCAAGTTTCATCCACAACACCATCCGGATTCCTATTGGGATCCATATAAACCGCACCAATGGAAGATGTGAACACCACCCGTCGCACTTTGGCCTCCGCAGCTGCAAGTATCACATTTTTTGTCCCATTCACAGCTGGCTCCACCATTTGCTCCTACGTAATTAGAGCAAGAATATCATTAGATGGATAAATTTTGGTTAATTCTTCTCAATTAATTTTATTTCTTATCAAATGAATGACATTTTCGTCTAGAAATCTTACCTATTTTAAGCATGTTTCTATTACTGAAAGCATTTGATGCAGTTTACAAAAAAGACAAAAGAAAAAAAAAGATTATGATATTGGTTCCATCATTCATTGTGATGTAATATTAATAATATAACGGATTGAGAAGATGAAGAGTCAAATTACGAATTCAATGTCTGTGTGTGCATACGCGTCTATATACATACACCTTATTTATTTGTCCATTATCCATACATTTATCTTATTTGTTTTTACATCTGATAAAAAAAAAAATCTACTTGTTTTTACAGCTACTAATTGAAATGAAAATTTTTTAGAGTTGCGAAAAGTTTTAATTTTGAAGCAAAGTGGACCCAAGGATGCAAGACGTCAACCAATAACAATGATAATTCCTTAAAAAGGGGCCCACGTAAGCATAGTGATGGAAGTGGTTGCTGCAGGCAACAAGAAGGTAAAGTTAGTTGAGTTGTCCATCGTTTTTGTTTTTCAATTTTCCGAAAGTTTCCCGGTAATCAAACAGAAAGCTAGAGGAAAAACAAAAGAAACAGAAGAGGAAAAGAACGTACTGGATCATCAGTAACAGGAGAAGCAGTATGGAAAACGCCATCACAACCCATAATGGCATCTCGAATGCTATCAAAATCAAGAAGATCAGCTCGGCATAAAGTTAATCTCTCCTTAGCACCATCAAGAGCTCTCAAATGAGCATTCTTAGGATCATCTACAACCGAAATTAAAAAAAAAAAGAAGAAAAGAAAGGAAATCAATATAAATAAAGAAAAAAAGAATTTGTCTGTCCATATATAAAATGCATATTTTTCACGAAAACAGAAACTGACCTGGATTCCTGACGGTTCCTTTAACAGTATAGCCTCTCTCTAGAAGCAAGTTGACGATCCAGGAGGCAATAAAACCACCGGCGCCGGTGACGCAGACGGTTTCGCCGTGGCGGTGGCGTGATGAGGTGTCAGCAGGCATAGTTGCAATTTTAGCGTGAATTAAAGATGCGGTATATGGATTGAGGAGGGTGGGAGAAAAGAAGAGAAAGACAGGTGTGTTGGAAGAAAGGCACGTGTCTGGGTTTGTATTTATAAGGAAACAAAGAGTTCTCAGTTTCACCTACCCCCGCCTTTAATCGAGAGAGAAGCAAGCAAGGAGAGGAAGACGATGATCTGTCTTTATTTTATTTTATTATTATTATTATTAATTTTTTCCTTTATTTATTAATAAATTCTACTACGATACTATTTAATATTTAAAAAGTTGGTGAGTTATTTTTTCTCTCTATTTTTAGATTTTTTTCTCTCTTTTCCTTTTTTTAGGTTAAGTCCATATCGAAGAGTAGAAGGTATCTTTCGTCAATCTCACGTCATCTTTTGACATATTTTATTAAAATAATCATTCAATTTTACAAATTTAAGCAAATTAAATTGTTAATTAGAAAATTTTAACTAATAATTGATTTTTTTAGTTTTAATTATTTAATTTTGGATCATCTGAAACTTTATACAAAAAAATACATAGCATCCAACAGGCATTTAAATAAATGTCAAGTTAATTTATGAAACACTCAATATTAACATAAAAAAAGATAATTAAAATTTTTTATTTGAAATATTTAGTTATATAAATTAATAAGATAAAATAATATTTCCTTTCGTTATCTCCAAAATAATAGAAAGTACAAAGTTGAAAAAATGCGCAAAATTGAATATATATAAAATGCGAAGTTGATTTAAATCTGTTAATTATTTATTTCATTCAAAAAATTTTAATTTAAAAAATTTAGCTGCCCACTTTGAATAGGTATCGACATGGGAAATGGGAAATGCTATGGGAACAGGAGACTTAAGTGGTGGGACTGGGTGGGTGGTGGGAACAATTAAATGCCGATTTTCAGTAGGGATAGGGATGACAATTTCGACCAGGTGATCCTTTCCGAATTCGATTCGATTTATATATTTATATATATTATTTATATATATATAAATAATTATTTATATTTTAATATAATTAAGATTTTTTTTAAATAATAAAATAAAAATATAACATTCATTTAAAATAAAAAATATTTTTTTACTTAAATAATTATATATTTAACTAATTAATTATTTTTATATAAAATAAAAAAATTTAATAAAAATCGAAATAACGAAATAGGACCAGAGACTTCCATTTCTGTGTGATGCAGAAACAAAGATTTTAAAGTTTTCTCCAACTGGAATCTGGGAGACGGAGATTGGAGAATCTTGCCCCGAACCTGCACATTGTCATTCTTAATTTTCACAAATCAATTTCTTAACCTCTTATCTCTGTCTACCAAATAGTGCTTTTTTTTTTTTATCTTCTTCTATATTTTATTTAAGGATTAATTACCAAATACAGCATTTTTATACTAGATGCTGTTTTTGAAATCAAAAAATTAGTTTGTGTATTATTTTGCCAATTCTAAAGGGCATGCTAAAATTGTTAAATGGTTTAAAATTTGGGTTTTTTTTTTGATAATTAATCCTTTATTTAATCTGCATTATCTATTCTTCACAATCTTCTTTGTTATTTTTTCAATATTTTTCCGATGCATTCCAAGGAAAAAAAAAGTTTTCCAATTCACCCATTGGAACTACCTTCCAAGATCACTGAACACTACATAAAAATTGGGGTTGGTATGAAGGAACAAGTAGTCATATAGATAAAAGTAGCTTCTTTCTCATTTTACTTGCTCCATTACCTCTAACCAAATAGACAATAAACAAGAAGAACGTAAAAGGTCAATATCTCAGCAAAATCAATTGTGTTTAAAAGTAAACACAATTGATAGCGAAAGAAGATAAAAGTAAAAACATGTTGATAGCGAAAGAAAACTGTACCAGTCGTCAAATTAGCTGCGGCAATTACCCTTTTCATCTTACCAACTGTTGGAATTATAGCGTCCGACAACTCAATCCCTAACCATTTTTCCATTTTATGGTTGGGAGTCGAGTAGCTTGTGGCGACTGGCCAGTATCCGTCGGTCGCTTTTACTAACCAGCTGAGTTGAGTTTTTATATCAAACACATGTACAGAGTTAGTTACTCGTCCAAATTGAAACTGCAAGTTGCTTACCTGTTGGAGCTTATACTCTTTTCTGTCACCAACTCCCAATCAAAACTCGGAAAGTCAATTACATAATTATAGGCAATTGTAACATTAATTCCAATATTTTCAAGTATGTATCTTCAATTTTTGAATTATATAAATTTGTAATACTACATTATTGCCAATTCAAAAGTCATAGTGTTAAATGAACATCAACCTTAACAACTGTTTGAATTTTGATCTTACATTATTAGCTATACTTAACCTAACACCTGTAACCTACGATTGTTAATGAGCATAAACAGTTCATGAAGGGTTTTTTACACCAATCGGTTCATGTAACGGATCAACGCTTAAAAAATCATAATCATAAATCTAACTATTAAAACTCTGTAACCAGGCCATCAAAATTAGATTTTGAAGGTTTCACCAGAAACCAACCCAGTTATCAATTCAAAAAAGTTTCAGTTTTTAAAGAAATATATGGAAGGTACCGCGCACAAACCAATGAAATTGTCTGAAATTGAAAACAGTAGTTTTAGCATCATTTATATAAGTGAGATTTCATTGTTGATGATGGTCCACATAGATCAACAAATTTCAAGTTTAATGAAGTCATAACGTAAAACACTGGTACAAAGGGTCTTAAGAAAGCCCAAAACCAATAAGACCATCAACACATTTTAAGGATTTGAAGAGAAAAATGAACAAATTGCATATCAAAAAGGACCTTCAGATATCTCCATAGGCTTTAATTACGGCAACCCAGTGCTAGATCCATTTCATTAGCAGGCCCACATTCCATCTATTATCAAGGGCAAGCCTTTATAGGACTGAATATAATTGGTGGTCTCAAAGTATGAAGGCAAAAACTTGGATCTTTTTTAGCTCATGCATAAAGAGGCAAAAACTAACACTTACCCCTGTACCAACCCTTAACTTACAAAGCTTTTGTAGCCTCTCTGCCCTTTGTCTCTGTACACTCTTTGATTAGCTCCTAATTAGTGTCAGCCGGATCCAAAGATTCCACTTCATTCTGTTGCTCATTTCTACTGGGTTGATTAGAATACTCGCCTTTCGAACTTCCACCACTGGATGGACTTGCAGTCTCTGGTGTCATCTGCTCGCGTTTTGTACCTGCGATCTTCAACTTGCTACTAGAATTTTTACAGGCACCTTCCGAACCAGTCTCAGGCCTAGAAGAATTATCTGTGGCATTTTCAATAACAGGTTCATCAAGAGAAGTGCCACCAGCAGATTTACTGCCAGATGCTTTAGCTTTTCTCTTGGAAATGCTTGTGGATCCACTCCTAAAAACCATTATACTAGCTTGCTTCAGTTGTCCAGACTAACATAATTCAGGATTGGTGATAATATGCATACCAACCTTTTTGAAACGACTTTCAGTTGTTTGGCCAATTCAGATTTTGCCAGTAATCCCTTGCCCTTTAATGGTCTGATCATTCATTTCATAATACATTCAAAACAAAGCATTTAGTAGAAAACAAACCCATATAAAAATTATAAGGCGACCTTAATCAATTGAAATCAAAGATAATGATCACTTGCAGTTCTTTCTATAGCGTACAAGCACAGATTTTGATCATTGTTGCATCTTTAAATATTTCTCAGGGCAATCAATAGAAGAGCCACTTTTTTCTTTTAAATTATATATCAGACTCGCCGCATTAAGATGTTCTTACCACACAAAGCTGTACATCAGGATTTTTAAACAATTAGTTTATACTAACATGAACAAATAAATAAACACAATTAAAGACCCAAGAAAGCTGAGAGCCTAAGTTTACCATTTTCACAAGGAGTAAAATAAAAAATAAAGGAAGGAAAGAACCTTTCTGTGCATAAAAGCTAGATAACTGTTAGAGGACTAAAAAAACTTGAGGTTGCGATAGAGAAATGAATTGCAATATTCAGTAGCAGTACTACTTGTCGCAGAAAGATAGAACTTACTTATCAGATGAAGAATCAGCTTTTGGAATATCAGTTTCTAGCTCCTGCTAATATTATCCACGCGACAAGGCAAAGGAGTTAATTTTCAGAAAAAATGTAACTCAGCTGAAAAGTTAGTATACAAACAAAGAGGATAGACACACTTTGTTACACAAAATATTATCTTCAATTAGTTCCCACCGTTGCCTCTTGAGATTTAATATCTCTTCATCTCCATCAGCATATAATATCTAAAATAATAAGTCATCAGAAAAAGTGTGTAAGATCTATAATATGCATAAATTTTGAGGGGAAGATGCATTTATTATAATAACCAGGTTGCAGTAAGATAATTCTGAAGAATTCCATGATCACCAATTACCACGAGTATTTTGGATCAACAAGCCATGCAACTTGAACCACAAGTGGCCCAAATTTAGGTGGATTCAAGGACATGATTTATGAATATAAGAATGAAAATGATTTCTCATGATTTAAAATGAGATGTGACCTGGGTAAAGAGCCATTTATGGCAAAATGAACAGGAAGCCAACTTCAAATGCAAAGATAGTTTCTAAAAGCCAAGTCATAAGCAACCCTGATATCTACCAAAGTTAAGAAAAAACTAATAAAAAGTAAAGAAGACAAAGAACCAAGCGTGTTTGCTAGGATCATCTCACCCTGTGCCTTTTTTTGATATGGTCATAGGAATCAACAACTGCTTCATAAAACCTGCAAGACAACAAAAACATATTTAACAACACAACCATCATAAATGATATCCAGGGGAGGTTGTTAAGATTGATCTGTTATAGTGCACAAATTTCATAAAAATATTTCTAGCATAAAAAGTCCAAAACAATCAAATAGATATATAATACAAACCACTATCAAATCCTGTCCGCATTGAAGATAGAACACAGAAAAGCCAAAACTTAGATCACAGTAATGAAAAGATGAAAGATATCATTACTCTCCAACACAAAACCACAGGAAAAATAAACTATAATAAAAATATAAGTCTTAAAACATATCTCACATCTTGTCCATTGGCCACCAAACTTTTATTCTGCTACCAACCAATCCGAAACCCAGATCAGAAGCTCTAGAAGGCTAAATTGCAAACATAAAAAAAATGAAAAGAGCATAAGTGATTACAAAGTTATAAAAAAACAACACATATTTGCTGTAAATCAACAAAACAAACGTATAAAAAGAATGGTGGGAGCTCCTCAGACATGTTATAGTGAATAGATCTCCAGAACAGGTCTTAACCAAGAAGCTTTTGCACAATGATAAAAATGAAACAAGCTCAAGTCCCAGTAAAGCTCCTTAAGAACATGAGAATAATTTACTTTCTGAATTTGATATAGGAGATTATGATGTATGTTTAATGGTTTAAGCCATTTCTCTGGTTCACAAAATATGTTAGAAAAAGAATTTTCTGTCTCAAGCTGTACTAGAGCTGACCTACTGCCCTTCTCAGACATTAAAAAGCCGACCTTCATATTCTAGGCATAGAAACGGAGTCAATTATATTAGTCTTTTCTTTCTTTTTAGTTTTCCATAAATTTAGAAACATATTCTACAGAAATTAACTGAAGCTGACTAATTTTCCAATATTGTCATTATCATCATTAAAAAGAGAAAAAAGGATTATAACTCGACCAGTGTAGCAGCAGCACTGAAAAAAGCTTTCTGGAATTGTGCTTTAAAGCAATTTACTGCTTTACTCCATTTCTGTATAAAGACAATTCCTATTTTCAATAAGTTGAGTGACTGAGACAAGCACAACAGAAATTGCAAACCATAGAACAGCAAGATATTTCAGTAGTTTTAATTCATATTAAAAGCCCGACATTTTTTACTAGCAGGTCTGAAATGCTCACAAGCATGTCAACTTCAAATGATTTGAGAAATTAAGGGCACCAACTTATACTTCTTATTCCAAATCCAGCACTTTGCAGCTACCCAAATTTAAAAGCAGCCATAACTATTTTATGAGAAGCAAATGTAACTAATACTAGGAGATACATAGCAATACCAAATCAATTAACAAGGCATCGTTTACATTATTAATAAAAGCAAAGGAAAAAGAAAAAAAAAAACTCACTGAAACACATCATAATACCATTGACCAAGTAGACATTAGACTGAAAAGAAGAAATGAAAAGTTCATACCACTTCCTTCCTTGGTGTACGCTTCCTCTTGAGATTTTTCTTAGGGGTTTCTTCCTTGTAACTCCCATTTCTATGAACTGATTTTATTTTCTGTATTGTTGATTATAGGGAAAGATAAAGTAAAAGCTCTTATATGTAACAAAATTCATGTTGGTAAGATCATAAGAAAAGAACACGATCATATCTTTCTCTGTACCTTGACACTGGATGCTTCAGCAACATCAACATCTGAAATACCACGCACCAAATTTCTTTTCCCAATATCTGTTTGAACTTTGTTGATGTTCCTTAATCCTTCCTTGGTTGATTTAAGTAGTGGTTTTCCCTTTTGTCCAAGCCACTCTCCAGCTTTCTCATCTGTCGACACATGTGCAGAAGGCAGAGAAACTTCCCCAGCAGTCTTTGCAGCAAAACTAATTTTTCTTGAGTGCTTGCGTTGCTTTACTTTTTCATTACTTCTTCCTTCAGACAGCTTTCTCAAACTAACTTCATCTTCAGATAGGGTTTTCTCCTCATTTTCACCATTCAGCACTTCTTCCTTTGGTATTTTTAAGGAACTACTATCAGTAACATTTTTCTTTGGCCGGCCTCGCTTAGGATGACTTCCACCAAACGCACCACCAGTTTTTTGTGATAATTCTGCAAGTTCTGTCACATGAGCCAACGATAGAATTTCCTCTCCTGGGAGTGCATTTTCTGACTGTACATCTCTTCCCTTGTCACGAGACTTTCTCTCACGAGAAAGTTTTGTGGTTTTCTTTCCTGCAGAAATCCAACAATGATCATAACCTTCTTCCGGATTCATCAAAGAATTAGGTTTCCACCCCCTTTTCCTTGGTACAGTCCCTGAGTCCATTTCCAGGTTGATTTCAGGATCATCATTGCAAAGTGCATCAGTACTTTCACTCTGCTGAACAACAGAACATTTTTCCAGTATTTTTGAAGAATTACTCTTCATGTCATTGTCAACATTTCTAGTTGAGCCATTTCCATTACTTATAGATTTGGAAATACCATCAACAGCTTGGAAGATTTCACCAGGAGAATCAGCATTTGGCAATAGCCCTTTGGTCACCTGAAGAAGAGAAAATCAATTTTACAGCAATTATTTACTCATAAAATATGTTTAAGAATCACAATTTCATTGTAAGCCAAATTACACCCAAAGAAACTGCACCCAGATAATTCCTTCCTTTCTCCTTATACCTGAAGTCAAATACACAAGGATTATGAATACAGTTCCTTTGCAGAAGGCACACACTATTTTATGATAAATTTTATTCATTAAGTTGATACTTTTATCATATGTAGAAATAATTCATTTTTGCTAGGTCATAAGTTGATTCTTTCTCATGGGAATTTTATTTCTTTACAGTTCGGATATTGGTTTGATTTGCTGTCATCATCTAATAGGCAATATCATGCCCTGCTAGCAACCCTTTCCAAGTTTTCAGACATTGGAGATTAAAATCTCTATCAAAAACTAGGTTTCGAATTACAGATGCTAGTCAAGAATGAAGAATACACATGCAAACACATACACATAAACATGTATTCCTAGAAGAAATGTGCAGCCAAGGAAATATGGAAGTCATCAATTTAAATTAGTTGAGCACTACATATTTTACCATCTCCCTTGAAAATTGAAAGGGAGATGAACTTCACCCAAGAAAAATTAGAGAATCTGATTTATCTCAGAAAGCCTCATTACAAAAACAAAAAAAAAATAATAGAATTAAATTTTACATTCATCAAACAAAGAAATTTCTGCATAACAATTCTTAAATCCTAAGAGAATTAATTAACCAAATTAAATATTGCAATTCATACAGACAAACAGGAAAAGTAAATATACCAAATGATCCCCAGAACAATTGACATGAGCATGCTCAAAATTATGAGACTCGTCTTCACATATTGAAGCAACTATTGAAGCATAATCATCTCTAGCAATGATTTCAGATTGCAATAGTTCCTTGAGATAAGGTTTGAGTTTAGCAGCACAATTAGTGATAACTTCTTCCCCAAGCTTGCACGCAGTAGGAGAAATACTCTGGAACAACAATATAATATTATTAACAAAAATCCCGTCAAATCAATCAAAGATAATAGACAAAGGGATGTGGCTAGCAAAAGAAAATCACATACCTGATTTTCCTTTCTTACACTGGCCAAAAGGGAAGTGAGAAGACCCACTGATATATCATCACTTTCATCTATGATCAGGGTCATAATCGTTTCCATGGCTGTAAATACAGCATGTGGATGGTCGGACCTTGAATCAAATAACACATGAAGAAGCTATTATTTGAGGTTTAAATACAGAGGATAATAAGCACTTAAATGGCAATAAGAATGAGAAGAGAAACAACCGTCAAGTTCCATCAAGCTACTTCACCAAAACATGGAAAGACAACTGCAGTTATAAATACAGCATCCTACCCACCATGTTTACTGGCATTACCTAGATCCTAATTTCTCAATAAAAAGTCTACAGCTACTCTTGCAGCATGGTGCTTTGTTTTGGCAAGACATGTCACCATTTGAGACAGAGATAAGTTGACAAAATGAAAGAAAATAAAAAATGAATCTCTAAACCCATTCTCTGCAAAAATCTAGACTAGAAATTATTAGCAGACTAAAATTTTGGTATTGAACTATTTTGATGCATTCATACTATTATCTATAAATATTGAACTGAAAATTCCTGGAAACCAGTGCCCCTTAACACCTGTCATCTTTTTGAATTATCACAGTAGCACAAGAATAAAGTGAAACATTCAACACAGAGCAAAGCTTCAATATTTCCAGAACCACCACTATAAATTTAGTGATTATATAAATTTAAACCTTTTAACATTTTTTTTTCAAAAATTGAAAGAAAACTATTTGGCATACTACAATTTGTTAGTTCATCTAAATTAACTTTTGAATGTTAAAAAGCTTACAAAGTCAAGCATACAATTTAAGAAAATACACGTTTAACGTTGTAATGCTCAAAAGACAGGCTTGTGACAAGTAAATTTCAATGCATGGAATTGGAAGATGTTTCAAACATTGCTTTTGTTGGATCTCAGCTGCTATAATGTTTACCCTTTCAAGAGTTTGTGGATGTTACCAGGCATTGGAGCATAAAAACTGATATTCACTCTGGAATTGGTATTATAATGCGGGAGGCAACATTGAATGGAAAATTACATGTCTACAGTAGGAGATGATGTAATTCATGGTAAATGCTATCAAAAAGGCTCTTACCTAATGATCTTCAAGAAGTGTTCGAACATCTTTATGATTAGTTCATCCAACTCCAAGTCCAACATCACCAAGCATGACCTGACCTTTGCAATGGTGTCAAGAATTGAAACTGTTTTTGTGTAAGAATGACTTGACACATGAGACAATTTCTCAATAGCTGCCACAATCAACTGAAAAATTTCCTGCCCACCAATAGAAAAGGAACCCGCAGAAAAACAGTATGTAAGCAAATACATTGAAAATTTTCATTGTATTTGAAACCATATGCTACTTAAATGTCCATAAAGTATGAATTTAGGTTTTAGCTATCAATAATACCTTCATATGGTCATCATCGTAAGGAGCATCAGGTGCTGTTATTCTCGTAATCTCACTAATACAAGATGCAACAGAAACCTTCACATCTGCGTCTGAGTTCCTCAAAAGTGCATTAGAAATCAAGGCCTTCATTGTGGGTAGAAGTGCATCTTGCATTGATCTTGATGGTGCTTGCTCCACATTTATGAGCAAATGCTCAAGTTTCTAAAAGACAAAATAAAACAAGTCAATTGATCAATCAAGTTACATAATGATCTGGGAAATTTGATATTTGGAAAAGTATTAAAATTTTAAATTGGCACTAAATTCTCAAAATGCAACAGCAGACATACATAGGCCCTCACAAAAATCAATAAATATGATAATTACTGGTTAGAGGCTTGAAATACTGACATTCAGAATGTTTCATCGTATGAAGCCTTGGAATGGAAGTATCATATTAACAACAAGCACAAAGATGACAACTTCATATGCATCATCTTTAATGGGCAACAAAAAAGGCACTTGCATATGAACATCTGTTAAGGGAAGTATAAATCAGTATTAAACACTATTTGCAGGTGTGTGACTCTAACTTGAATGGAATGGAAGAAAAGTATCCATACAGCTAAGCCCAAATCAAATGTGATAATAGCTTTAATTGAGTTGAGATCCATCATTGCTACCAATCAGGAAACATGAAAACCACTTAGCCAGTCTACAATGAAAATCTCTACAAGCATTAAGCTCCATCTCCACATTCTCCATTATTTTAAAAAAGAACAAATGATACCAAGAGTGTTAGTTTCACCACATCCTTCATACTGCAGTCTCCCTCACAATTTATGGGAGACAAATTCCTATGTCAAGTAAAAGTTTTAGATATGTGAAATTATCCTTAAATGTATAGCAAACTCTCACGTTTTTCAGACCTGTACTGATTACAAGTTAGCTCCACCATTAGGAATTAACAAGCACGTGTGACTAAAACGAAATTCACCACCCAACAAAAACTGAATTCAAGAGCAATGTCCAACTTAAAAATAAAGCAAATACACACGTAATCAGGAAAAGAAAAGTATACATTGCTAAAAAGTTATTTGAGAAAACCGTAAGCCCACATAACATTGACAATATGTTTCATTAGCAGATATAATGATCAATAGAAAATGACAAACCCGCACCAATTCCTTCTACCTAATTCAACATTTCATTGAATAACTATTTCGTCCCCAAAAAACCAAAATATACAATGAACAAATACATGCAGAAGCATCAAAGGATCAAACCTATAAAATCGATCAATAAACAGTCAAAATCATCCTTCCAATTATCAATACAATATACTAACAAAATCCGAAAATACGTAAATACATGTAAATATGAGAAACAGAAAAGAGGGCATTACGTCAAGCATACTAAGAAGCTCATCAATGGACGATGGAGGATCTAAGAGTCTATTTCCAGCCTCCTTAAGCTGCTCCTCAAGCTCAATCTCATTAAGAACCATTTTAGCTTCTTTCAGCTAAAAAAACCAAAAAACCCCCCCAGAGAAACTAGAAACTATCACTGTCACTTTCTCACCGTCAATCTCTGGCTTTTTCAAATTTTCCACTCAAACCCACATTACGAAAAGGCTCATTTATAGCCCTAAAAGCAAAAAGAGCATTGTTTGTCCTCTTTACAACTCACCCAGCCAAGCTTTGGGGTTGTATAGCAAGATGTAGAGCGGAAACAGAGGAGGAGTAGGTATGAGATTTGTCAAATGTAAAGCATTAAGAGGCTTCGAATCCGATTTGTGCTGCGTTGGGTATTTTGGGTTTCTGCTTAGTTTGGTTCCACTCCCTTTTATGGTCCTTTTAGTGGGTTCTCTGCTTCCTCGTTCATTGGCGCTTCATTTTGCTGTTTTTTTTCTTGGAAGAGCCAAAGCATATTATACGTTGGACCAAAAAAAAAAAGAAGCTACTTGGTCTAGCCACGTAGAAGTACAACGTTGCCCTTGTGTTTCTTAATTCGTTCCAGTTAAATCATAGAATATTATGGTACCCTCCGTTTTCGGATGGAAAACCTGTGGCACGAGGATCCATAATATCAGCAGCTCAATATGTCTTGGTGTAGTTTTTACTTTTAACACGGCAAATTAAAACCTAAACCTATTTAAACAATTCCCACCCCTTTGTTTTCTTGCCCCTCTCCCCGCAGCCAACGCCATCATCTTGAATCAGCCGACCCGCTTCGCCGTCATTCACCGCTGCGATTCAGGGCACCGTCCACTCTCCTCTCTCCACCGTCGGCTCTTGTCTCTCAATCGCATTGAGGTATGTCCTGTTTCGGCTTACAACTGTTTGAAATCTGTGTTAGTTTGGGTTACTCAATGATTTGGATAAACAATGAGTGAAATCAGAGGGAAATGTCTCTTACTTTCACAAAGGAGCAACGACAAAGAAAATAAACAGAAAGAGGGATTACATGTGGTTTTTAATGGTCAGGTAATTTATTAACAACGAACGGAAGAAGAAATCTTTCTATAGTATGTATTCCAGTGAATCCATAACTGCTGAACTGAAGCCATTAATGAAATGCTTCAACAACTGCTCCTGTATTGCTTTTTGGTTATGATTTTTTTAAAAATATTTTACTTTTCTTTCCCTCAAAGAAGATAAAGTCCATTAAAAAGAGATGTTATAGTATTAAAATTCTCCGTAGCCTGGTACCCAGAAAGTCCTGAGATCCTTATTATACTTGATTTTGTTTACGTAGCTTAAGACATAACATTAGATGTTATGTAAGTTTATAATGACATTCATGCAGGGGCGAATCCTGGATATAATTGAAGTGGGGAACTTGCACATCCTGTATAACAGATATGTAAATATGTAACTTTGCAGCAAGTTAATGGAGTTAGTTGGGGCAATAACAAAAATAATACTCTCACTGAATTTTAGTGATTCGTGATAATTTTCTAAACATACATACTAATGGATGGAATAGAAAGTGTTGGAGTTTGGTGAGGTTTTTTTACCTAGATGAGTCACAATGTTAATGAGTTAGTTATTTCTGGCTAATGAGATATTTAGTTATTTTTGGTGAATAATTAGTACAATTCGCCAGGTGTTTGTTTGCATTTGGTTTGTTCTTCTTAAGATCTTGTTCAGTTCCAACATTATACGTACTTGTTTTTTGTGTTGTGCTATGTTCAGCCATGGCCGAAGAAGCAGGCATGTTTATGGTTCGCCAAACAGTTGGAAGTGTTTTATGTTGTAAGTGTGGCATTCCTATGCAACCAAATGCTGCTAATATGTGTGTCAAGTGTTTGCGCTCGGAAATTGATATAACTGAAGGTTTGAAGAAGCACGTGATCATTAGACATTGCCCCGAGTGCGATACCTACCTTCAGCCACCAAGCAGTTGGATCAAGGCCCAATTAGAGTCTAAGGAGCTGCTAGCATATTGTATAAAGATATTGCACTTGCCAAAAGTTATTAGGATAGGAAATGCAGAATTTATTTGGACTGAGCCACATTCCAAGAGGATCAAGCTGAGGCTGAGAATTCAGAAAGAGGTTCTTACTGGTGCAGTACTTGAACAAGCATATGTTGCTGAGTTTGTTCAGCAGGAATCAATGTGTGACTCTTGCACAAGGGTCCAGGCCAACCCGGATCAGTGGGTTGCTTCTGTCCAGCTCCGCCAGCATGTTTCTCACAGGCGAACTTTCTATTATTTGGAACAGTTGATTTTGAAGCATGATGCTGCTGCCCGTGCGATTAAAATCAAACAAATGGATCAAGGTATTGATTTTTTCTTTGGAAATCGAAGTCATGGTGTAAAATTTGTTGAATTTTTAAGTAAGGTTGCGCCAGTGAGGAGTCGCCATGATAAGCAACTTGTCTCCCATGATCCTAAGAGCAACAACTACAATTACAAATATACTTTCTCTGTTGAAATCTCCCCAATTTGCCGTGAAGATTTGATCTGTCTGCCTCCAAAAGTAGCAGTTAGTTTGGGGAATATTGGCCCTCTTGTTATTTGTACAAAGGTGACAAACAGCATAGCTTTACTGGATCCTCTAACTCTTCGACAGTGCTACTTGGATGCTGACCAGTATTGGAGAGCATCTTTTAAGTCTCTAGTTACTAGCAGGCAGCTTGTGGAGTATATTGTTTTAGATGTTGAAATCATTTCTCCTGAAGTTAATGTTGGGGGCTCAAGATATGCTTTAGCTGAGGTCCAAGTAGCTCGTTTATCAGATTTTGGAAAAAATGATAATATCTTCTTTATAAAAACACACTTAGGCCATATTCTGAAACCTGGTGATCAAGCCCTTGGTTACGACTTATATGGTGCTAACACTAATGATATTGAGCTAGACAAGTACAAAGGCCTTGTCCTTCCAGAAGCAATTTTGATAAAGAAGAGCTATGAGGAGAAGCGCCAGAGAAAACGTGGGAAGCCTCGTGCCTGGAAACTCAAGTCTCTTAACATGGAAGTTGATGATTCCAGGGGTAGGAATGACCAGGAAAAGATGAACACAGAATATGAAGATTTCTTGAAGGATCTGGAAGAGAACCCTGAGATGAGGTTCAATATTTCGTTGTATCGTAATAAAGAATATCAGCCTTCAGAAATGGCATCCATGACTGATGGAGAAGATGTGCCTTCTGTTCCTCTGGAAGAGTTGCTTGCTGATCTTGACATGAGTGAGATGGAAGATGATGATGACGATAGCATGAGGGAATGAATGTTGAGCAAAGTTCATTTTTTTCTAGCTTTAAAGAGTTTGAGTTATAGATTTTATAATTGTGTTGACCGTGTTTGGATAGTTTGTGCTATAAATTTGTCTCGAGTCTTGAGAATTATATAACTTCTATCTTAATTTGGTTATATATATATGTTTCCTTTATATTATTGTGCCATTTTCTTCTGGGTACTGTAATCAATAATTTTAGTCACTGATGTATGACCAGATGTGTTTTTTGCTTTCTGTGTAAAATGGGTATTCCTCTTACCTCGCTTTTTAATTTCCTGGAACTGGAACTTTATCGTTCACTAATTTTCCTCGATGAGGATAAAGTGCACTGCTAGATCGGTTCTAGGCTGTTTTACAAAGATGCTATTTTCTTCTCTGTTATCTTTGGAACATGACAGGTCCTTATCAGGGAAGTGTTTGGAGGATAAGAGTAGAACTGCCAGATGCTTACCGCTCAACTGTTACTGTTAGTTACAGCTGACAAATTTGTAATCGAGAGCAACGACTATAGCTTGTGGTATTACATGGTCCCCTGTATTAAATCCATGCGGGCAGACTACGGCCAGGAAAGGAGGTACTTGGTCTAGCCACGTAAAAGTACAACGTTGCCCTTGTGTTTCTTAATTCGTTCCAGTTAAATCATAGAATATTATGGTACCCTCCGTTTTCGGATGGAAAACCTGTGGCATGAGGATCCATAATATCAGCAGCTCAATATGTCTTGGTGTAGGCAAAGAAAACTAGCAAAGGATTTAATTTTGATTTAATAGTAAAATTAAATGCAAAACTTTAAGCATATCCACAAAATAAAATGAATGGAAGAGAAAGTCTCATAATTAAAGAATAAATCACCTAAGTGCTAATTGCTTTTATCAAAAGTTTCTGTAAATTAGTTAATACTCGTTAATTTGATGTTGCCATTATTCTTCATAGTAACGGCTAATATTTTCTTGAATCTCCACACCAAAATATGCACAAACTCCTTTAGCTTAAAACCCTGCTCCTGTAGTTCATCTTGGAAATGAATAAGGTTTCTTAATCGATTCTTGTAATTAGGATTTGCGAGTTGTGAATGGTTGCAGGCTTGACGCTTGTAAATGCTAGTAGTAACTGTACTCTCTACAATCTTTTGATATGGGGAAAAAGAAGAAAAAAAAAAGAAAGATAAATAAATAGATTAAACAAACTGTAACTGAGACCTGTCGTTGATCCTCAAATATGATGGCATTGCCTCATTTCCTTACAGAATATGTATGTGTATGTATAATATCTCAAATGGTCAGTACAGAGTACACGAAACCCACAGCGGTTAATATATTACATAAGTACATAAAAATGCAGCCTAATCCTATACATGACTTGGGGGTGAAAAATTAACAGGAAAGTAACATAAATATAACACAATGAAAGCATGAGAATTGAACTGAGGTAAGGCACACTATTGTATCAAGTGAACATTAATTTGATGTCTTCATTTACGTAGGATTCCTAAATCTTGATGAGTAGAAAGATCAAGTTCAGGCCTGGTCGCAGATATTTTCATCCAAATAGTCCAGGCAGAAGACCTTCCCCAAGAATCCTAAACCCTCTTCTTTTAGAGAATATGTTCCCCATGTTAAAATTTCTAGCACAGGCCTTATGGCGTCAGCATCATGCAACACAATTGCCCCTCTATTAGAAGACCTTTGTTGAACCAGTGTGGAAAGTGTCTGAATTGCTTCAAGAGCAGTTGCATGAACCTTTTCCTGTGTAAGTTCTACAAAGCAAGTCAAAGCATCTGCCTCCAGCAAACAAAATGTAGTTCTCACACTGCAGATGCCTGCATGCACTGGGCACAAATGAGGACGCTTTGGTTGAAAACACCAACAGCCAGTTGGGTTGGTCTCAACAACAAGCTTTAGACTGCTCATGGAGAGATCACCAATAAGTGCCGCTGCTCTTGCCTTTGCTGTCACAGAACCGGTTCTCAGTAAGTTTACAAGCGAAGGGTAAACTCCTTGTCAACTACAATCCATTGTGAATCAAGATTTGTTGGATCTGTAAATGTGAAGAGTGCACTTAGAGCATTTTCTATTGCTTCCATAGCCCCTGTTTTTATAACGTTTATCAGTGCATTCAGCCCATTCAATTCAACTAGCTTCTCAGTCGGTGTTACCTCAGACTTTGGAAGATTGGCTAATAAACCAGCAGCAGCTTTCTGTATGTCACTTTTACCATAATTCTCAAGATATCCTACCAAAGCCTGGAGTCTTTTTGGCTTAATCAGGCATTCAACTACTCCCTGCGGTTCCTGATGGGAGAAAAGGAAGAGAAGATTAAGGACAATTTCACGAATTTCTGAATCTCTGTCATCCCGAAGAGGAAGTATCAAACATGCACCATTCGCTGTGAGAACTGCAGTCTTAACCAATCCTACCTCAGACTTGCATATCCCAAGAATTCACGTAAAGCAGGCCTCCAAACATTGTAGGATGAGCTCGGGACCTGCTGCAAATCTAACAAATTGGTGCTAATTGGTTCCAACTCAATCTGGATTCCATTTTCATCAATAAGATATTTAATTCCATCATCATCAGAAGAAAGTTTTCTCAAGGATTTCAGCAAATTTAACTATGATAAATGTTCTTTTGGGAGAAAACATTAGTTTTAAAACAAGAGGGAGCCCACCAGCAGCAGTAATAAGCACTTTATTGGCATCGCAATCAGATAGCTTCACCAAGGCAGATAAAGACAACTCTTTTAATTCAATATTGCCAGATCCAGCCATTTCACGCAAAGGAGGTACTATCCCTTGTTTACCAAGCAGCTGTAAATTTGCATCAACAAATTCCATGTTAACTATAGCCCTGACCATTGGTATCCTTGAAGACTCAGCCCTGAATATTTTCAGAATGATCAAAACAACAAGGTTAATTTCTCACTCTGAGGATAATAATCAACCTGACAGCAAAAACTGAGGATAGAGTAGAACACTCCATGAAGACAGATTCAACTTTTAACCTCCTTAGTTATATCTATAACTAACCAAGTCTATCTATGTTTCAATAACTTAATGAAGTGGCTTCTTCTTAAAGAAAGAATGTGATTGACTGTTGCCAAATGAATAGTTCCTTTTCATGCCCCTTTCATTGAAAAACAATAGAGGGAATAGCATTAATTAAGCACAGGATAGCTTCATAGACCTCAGAGCTCATAGTGCATTCTTTAATAATGTCTTATGCAATAAACTAAAAGAAAAGATCACATGAGATAAAATCTCAAATTACCTTGTTATTTTTTTTCAATAACAACTTAGTTATTTTAATACATTAATTCCCCTCATGAAGGTGTGCTTTAGCATGTAAGTTTCTCCCTTCTCTCCTCTCTACCTCATATTTGCTCTATGATATCCTAATAACAAATAGGAATATTAAGCAGGAGAAGGCTACTATGTAAAGCATTTGAAAAGACCAGCACTAGTAACACATAACGTCAAACGCCATTCATCCCAATAATTCGAAGTTCAAAAGCTAAACCTTCCAACCCCTTATTTTTCTCCCCCCAAAGAGCCAATAACAACTCAATCATCTAGCCCCGGTTCATCATAATAACACAACTTTTTCCTGTATCACATATTTTCAAGATCCTACGATTTAGCAAGCATCTATATCTAACTCAGCGGCAAACAACATTAAATGGCTGCATAAATTTAGCATTAAACAATGGATGACATCTCAAAAAGTATGGATGGAAGGAGTTTTCTGACCCAGTAAAATCCAATCAACAAGTGGTTTATACCATCCTGATTTTGCAGAACGAGAAATATTCTCCTCATCAACTTCAAAAAGTTTATTCAAGATTTTTTCTGCACAAACAGCTGATTCCCTGAGTGGACTGGTCAAGAGGGTGACAAGGAAAAGAATTGCACTGCATTGTTGAGAAAGTTCCTACACATAGACACATTCCAAACAGACCTCTCTTGCAACAGCTCAAATAGCAGTTCAATTGCAGCCTTGGAGATGTTTGAGTCACGCTCCAAGCATGGAATAATGTGATCCCAACCCTCATAGTTGATCAATTTTTCCCATGACATTTTATTCATGCATTGAATTTATTAAACCAAGGTTTTTTTTTTTTATTAGCTCCATTGTCATCCAAATAAGTAGTTTGTGAGAACATTTTTGTCAAATAGAGGATATAAAACTGTATGGAGTATACTAATGCCTAGCAACTTCACATCATTCATGATTATGGTGTATAAAAGACAACAATGACTATAAATAATGTAGTTGATACATTTAAAAGAAAATAATAACATTATTTATTAATTCCTTTTCGGTCTTCACCAACTATAGCACAATCCTAACATCCTAGCATTAAAATGATAATGGAAGTTCTAATAGTGTAAGCAAAAGAAACTAAAATGATTATTATAAAAAGAATGGATGTCAAGAACTAAGTTTTCTAATAGAAATTATGTACGGCTCCAGTTTTATTAAGATGTATTGTCATAATTTCTTACCTTATTCTTTTTGTGACCTTCAACAATATGCTTCAAAGTAACTAAAATCTTCCTCTTTACATCTTCGTTGTGAGAGCTCCCAAGGATAGACATGACAATAACTGTAACCAATAGATATCCAGTCCTTGCTTATAGAATTTTCTCTCATAAGATCCTGCATTTGGCTTAGAGCATCTTCCACAGTGGAGTCCATGTCTGACAAAAACTTTACCCTAAAAGCTCTGATTCTAAGGCAATAATTTAGTTCTCTCCATTCCTCTATTGATTATCTAAGAGATAGGTCAGACCTTAAAGATGTATCTTCAAGAATCTCACCAGTTTCTAGGTCTGTTTTCTCTCCATCGTCAAACCAAGCTTCAATGGCAGCTCTCTCACATGTAGTGCCAGTACAAAGGCTAACGGGATCATTCATCACAGTCCCATTTATACAACAACGGAAAGGAGGAAGAGGAGCTATAAATTCCTCCCTCTTATCGTGTCTTTCTATAACCTGAACCCTCTGAAAATACTGCTTCTTGACTTCATCATAATCTCTGGTAGCATCAGCTCAAGAAAACAACTCAATAACCTGCTCTAAGAAGAGACTTTCAGCCATTTCCTTCCTGTTGGCAGCCTCTTCTTTTTCCTTCCTAAAGCTTGCTAGCTCTTTGCTTATCTCTGATAGTTCTACTGGTACCCCAACAGCCTGGGCTATTTCTTCAAGCATGTAATTTGCAAAACCCTGATCAAGTTTCTGACTGCGAAGACCCTGGTTTAATTTGTCAACTATTTGAGGCTGAGAACGTGATGCTTCAAGTTCTACCCTTTGCATTTCATTCTGTAGCCTATTCACCTGGTCAGATATCCCCGCTAGGACTCAGTATTTGCAAGGATAATACAGCCAAAGACCTTCCAATATCCCTTGCAACTTCCTGTACCTCATTGACAATGTGCCAGAACTTTACCAGTATGTAGAAACGGGATCGATCCTTATATTTCTCAACCAAGTTATTTTCCTTCTTGATATCTGCTTCAAGTGATTGAAGAGCAAGCCGCAGCTTGAGAATCATTCAATTTTTGAAGCTGCAATTGTTTTAACACAGGTTCAATGTCAAACAGATGTTTTGACAGAACCTTGAAACTTTCCTTCTCAATTAAAACATCTTTTGCAGCCTGAGCTGTTTTAAGGACCTGGTTTGTTAGCACAGCCAAAATGGTTCCTATAGGAATAAGCTCCAATGCCATTTATGCCACACCTCCAACAAAACTACAGAAAAAATTGATGATGTCAATTGCATGTTGATATGTATACTCTTTCTAACTTGCAGCAATTTATCTACAAGATACTACTTGCATACAAATCTACATAGACGAAATATTAATTTTTTTATTAAAAAAAAAAAAAAGGAATGACACTTGCGCAAAATCTAAAAGATGTGAACTCAAAAATGTAGGACAGTTTGTCAAGCGAAAAATAGAAATAAAGTGGAGACATGCCATCAATGACAAATTGACAACCAAATACAAATACCAGTGCAGCCATATAACTGAGCCATTCGGGGGCTAGAAAAGGGCACGTCCCTCGACCTTTCCTGCTCTTTGCATTCCATATAGCTTTCTTTAAAGTAAGGGCACGTCTATATCAGCAAATTCATCCTATAACTCAGTTACTTTATGATCTTTAGCCATACCTCAAAAATTAATTTTCCCTCATAAAATGCTGCAAAATTCTTATCGCATTCTAACCAAGAACAGGATGTTCATAACCAAATCAAGTCAAAAAAATTGTAGAAAGAAAACATGGCAACTAGACGTGGTTGTATTAGAATTGCTCTGCCAATGTCCGAGAGAGATGCTATATTTCAGCGTACAGTGACAAATTGAAAGAAGAAAATCCAACAATTTAAGAGAAATTGCAAGAAAATACGCTGCACCAAAAGCAAAAATCAACCTCCAAAAGCATATTTTCCAGGTTTTAATTTATACATAAATTCAAATATTATTAGTATAAACAACAAGACTAGTCTTAAAGAAACAATATTTGTTGTGTGAATCCCTTATGCCACTTCAAAGGCGAAATGAGAAAGAAATGTGTGAAATAAAAGAAAGAAAAAATCACTGAAAGAAAAATTCACTGAAAATGAAAGCAAATACAGACATAGCATGAACCAAGGACACCGAGAAAGCTTTACTTTCCCAGTTTCTCAGCAACCCAAAAGCCAATCACTTCAAGAATAATTAGACATGCCCATTTCATAAAAGAGCAGAAAATGAAAGAATTTAAACAGAAATGGATAGGAAAGCAGCTAGAATATTACCTTTCTGGCTTCAACCCAGTGGAAATATGGAATAGCTGAAAAATGGTAAAGGGAAAAAAAGAAAAACAAGAGATATAATTACCGTTTGGTGCCTTGATTTTCACTGCTCAAGTCAAGGTTGAGAAGTTGAGAGGCAAAGTTTTCTGCCTCTTTCTTTTCATTTTCCAGGAAATTTTCGAAGTGGAAACTGGAATATCCGGGCAAATTAATATTAGTCTTCTTTTTGTATATGCTGTCCCATAAACTTGAATATTATTGGTAAATGCAAATTTTGCCACGTAAGCAACATTTAAATAATACCAGTGAATATATAACCATACTGCTCTATCAAAATTCAATTAATTGAAACAGAGTCGAACTTGAATTCTTACTATTGTTAGTAAAAAGTTCAGGTTTTCCATGAGCTTGTAATTTTTTGTGAGTCCCACTAACAGGAAAAATTGTAACGGATGAAAATATATATATATATATATATATATAAAGAGCTACTCTTTTTATAAAATTAGATCCGAAAAGCTACAACAACATTACTTAAGAGGTCCCATTGACCATTAATATTCATTATGCGACAATAATTTGAATTTGGGAATTGATGATGCTATTTTTTTTAATAAGGGAGGTTTTTTTGAATAATTATAAAGTTGAAATTTAATAATTTTAAAAAGGATTTCAATATTATTAAAATTATTACCAGATAAGTTTATTGATAAGAGAGACGTCCTGTTCAATCAAATTCCCATCCGTAATAATAATAAGATGAAGTATAATCATTGTGACCAAAAAATGGAGTATCCAAGAAGATGCAGAAAAAAATAAAAATAAAAAATGGAAAACAAATTGCCTATTTCCAACGTATTAGGCAATTTGCCTGATGATGTAATCTGAATGTTGAAACTATTAAGAAATTTCTTGCATCTCAGAAAGTTACATCTTATTTTAATGTGTTTTTAGCTTATTTATCGCTACAAAAGATAATTAATTACATCTCAAGCGTACAAAATCATTGTTTGCATATTGTTTATTTCCAAAAAGAGCTAATTTTCAATAGTAACCAATAAGATTTTACAAATTTAGAATTAATAATAACATTTGATATATTTTCCCTTAATCTGACTTTTCAAAATATTTATAAGACAAAATATGTATAATTAACGCATTTAAGAAAAATAAAAAAATATTTGTAGGTAAATAATATAATTTCTTTTTTCTTTTTTCTTTTCTGAAGAAAACACTTAAAATATTTAGTGCAATTGGTAACAGTCATTTGATACTTTCACCACGAAGACCGAAAGGGAAACTTGATAAAAACTTGATCTGAAAATGAGAACTAAACAAGATAGATTTGTGCACTTACATAGTTCTAGTTCTATATTGAAGGGGAGCATAAATAGCTCGATGAACCCTAATATTGCATTAATTCATAAGTTCTACAGAGCAAATCATGCAATTCTTGTTGAACAAGCACCTGATGTTTTGAATACTTAATAACAATTGAGTTAAATATATGGTACATTACCTAAAGGGACTAAAAAGAAAAGATGTTTAGTAAAAAAAACCTGACATGCTAGAGATAAAATACCTTATTCTAAAGATAGCAACAATGTACTATGCAAGTTTTAACATATCCCTGTTATGCAACCTGCTTTTCAATTCTATCATCTAAACAACCGACCAACCATATTTTTGAATTCAAAACCTCAAAACGTTGCTAAATTTAGCATGTCATATATTAAGGAAGATGTTCTAGAACAGTATCAAGAGGGGGGAAAAATTCAGTTCAAAGTAACTGCAGCTCGCATTCAATCAAAAAGCCTCAAAGAAGTGGCTATCACAGAAACAAGTAAATAGGGTCTCTACAAATAAACTGCAATTCAGGGCTCAAAAAATTTAATCCATAGCTACTCAATGAGACTTGATGTGTTGCTGAACAACATTAAGACCTTCACTCTCCTCGCCATAATCCTGCAAAATAAGCAATAATATTATTATTGTGAAAGATTAACTCAGTCCAAAGATGAGAATACAAATATAAAATATCCAAAATAAACTCCTACCTTAACCACGATGCAAGAGCAACCAACTACTTTCCTAGCTTTGCCCTCAGAATCAATCTTACACAACTGCAATAAAAGATCCAAGAAACATCAGAGATGATTCCGAATTAGGAATCACAGAGCTCTTTAAAAGAAAGACAACTATGTTGAGAAAGTGTAAAATTTCAAGTAATGAGATCATATGATAACATTAGCAAATACCATATAATTAAAAGGAAACAAGAAATCATGAGTGCTTTGAGCAAACAAGTTAGATAACTGAAAAAATTAATCAAATCTTGAAGTAATATAGTAAGAATAGAATCCTCTAAACAATTGATATTCCGAGAAGCAAATTAGCACAACAAATAGAACCATTACCTATTACAGGAATTAGATTCGGACAGTGATGCTAGTGTTCCGCGAAGTGGAAAATTTAAAAACTTCACCAGTCAATTACAACTTGTGACTAAGCATATGCAAAATCAGACACAAAAGCCATAATTGCACAAAGGATTGCAAAACTTTTCTGCATTCACAAATCAAACATATTTCAATAACAGATCCAATGATGTGCTTATATTCCTAACCTGGAAGACTAATTAATACGTTCTTGTAATTAATATAAAACAATATACGCAAAGAGAAATAACGGTGTAAACAATTTTTCAGCTGAAAGCATTTCAAACAATTTCAAGAAAAAAGCAGAACAAATAGGAAAGCTTGTAAATGTATAATACTTACGCCAGCCCATTCGCCAAGGGTCTTAGCGCTGGGAACTGTCAAGAGGCCAACGCCATGATCAGCACAGAGCGCTTTGACAAGCTTAATATAATCAGGCTGATTACAATCCTCAGCCAATACGCAAAGTTGAGCAGCATGCTTCTCGATCACTTTAGCGCCTTCGTGAAGCCCGCGAATAAGACCACCATGAGCCAGAGACTTTCTTAATACTAGCTGCAATGCAGTCATCAAGTCCATAGCCTCACCAAGAGGCTGAGCAGGTGTCTCAACAGCGACAGCACCCTCGTCTCTGCTCAGTGAAATCAAATCGGAATTCGACCACAGAGTGAACCATCATCACCGATTAGAAAAAAAGCTCAGAACTTTAGAGAAGAGTGGCTTACCCTGACATAGCTGTCGTCTTTCTCGAAAGGAAAATGAGAAGAAGCAGATGTAGTAGTCTCTCAAATAACAGAGAGGCCGTCGTCTGCGATTGTTGTAGAAGAGTATTGTGCGTAACGCTAAAATAAGGGGAAATTAGGGTTAGGGTTTAGGAATGGGCTTTGGGTTGAAGAGAAATTTTCAAATTTGGCCCAATCCAAATTTATTAATTTTTTGAAAAAATGACACCCATCCTTTTTTTTTATAAAAAATTTCTTTCTTACATCAATTTCAATTTTTTTTTGTTGGACAAAATTACTTTTTTTTTCCAAATATTTTACTTTTTAACATTTTTCACTTCCAGTCACATCTTTGACTCACCAGGAGCTATAAAAATGACTCTGAGCTTTTTGATCCTCCTATAAAACCCAGCAAACCCCTCCTCCAAACGGCGTCACCCATCATATCCCTGAAACCACCAACAGGGACCCACAAATCATCGTCGAATGAGGAGTCGGAATTTTCAGTGATCGTGCGGCGGAGGAACCATTCTTGGACCTCTATCGAACTTAATGAGAACAAAAACGAAGGAAAAATACAGTTTTGTTGAATGTTTATTTTTGGGAAAAAAAAAAAAAAGGTTCAGGAGAAGGTATTATTGTCATGGTTTGAATTTAAGGGTAAAAAGGAAAACACTGCTTCTAATTTGGGATGACAACGAAATTTGAAGGTAAAAAGGAAAATACTGTTTGTAATTTGGGAGGGGAACAGGTAGGGTAACCGTAAAATTTGTCATATTTGAATTTGAATCCGATTATATATATTAATTTTGAATCTATTAAAAATTATAATGTTAATATTCGTCTCAAACACAATTTAATATTATCCGATTAATACACAAAATTTACGTAATTATCCGTTTGTAATTCATCAATCTATAAAAATACATAAAAAATAATTAATTATATTATTAAATTCAATAAATTAAAATAGAATAAATTGCATAATATATATATTAAATATAATCGAACTTATCGGGTAGCAGATATTTCAGGACTTCTATTCGTATTCTATCCAAATTTGTGATGAATTTAAATATTACTATCCAAATTCGTTTCAAAACTCTAATACAGTTACCTATTAGGGTTTAAACGGATTCGAATATATGCGGACACCTATAAAATCAGTATCCGTTGTCATCCTTACTTACCATTTCTGTCCTTATACCTTAATTTTTAAATATAGACTTGAAGCTAATTTGTCTTGGTTTATTTTATTATTATTATTATTATTATCATCTAAAAGAAATTTAATATGCTAAATAATAATGATGAATTAATAATCATTAGCTAGTTTATCTGATTCATATAAAATAAGTATATTTTAATTATTAGTTTGATTGGTTTAATGATTTATTCAAGCTAAATTGAGCATGTTTACATTCATAAGCAATTAATAAGATTAAATAATTCGTTAAATGAAAGGTTTATATAAGCTCATATTGAGCTAAATTAATGCTTTTATAGATTTATATTGCAAACAAAATGTTTACAACTAAAATTTATTAAACATAATGTCATTTGTTCTTTTTAATGTTTTTTATAATAATATGTAATTTTAAGTATTAAATTGTTCTGTTTATATATTATAAAATGGAAACAATATATAATTAATTTAGATAAAACAATTTTGTGCAAGTATTTGCATGAATATTTATCTATTTAAAAATATTAAAATTCAAAACACACATTGTAATTAGAACAGTGCATTTTCAAAAAATTCTACTTACAAAGCGATATCATTCCTTCCAATCTAAAAAGTAACTTCAATCCTAATATTCCTTTGCCCGCTTCTTTCAAAAGTCTGAATCAATTAATACTTTTCCATTAGAATATACTATTGGCATTTTCATTTTTCCCAGAGCGCATCAGCTGTTTTGTATTGTTGAAAGTAGATTCAATTGCCTTCCACTCTTTTTTTCTTCTTCTCTTCCTCTGTTCCTCCATTATCAGGTTTGTGTTTCTTAGTTTTCTGTTGATTTTTGACTTCCTTTTTCTAGTTATTTATTAATTTAGGTGAGTTTTTTTTTCTAAGATTCATTGATTTGTTTTGGATTATGATAATTCTTGATATTTTTATTCTTGATTAATCATGGTAAATGATTTTACAGGGGAATTAAGATGGTTCATTGCAATAGAAATGAAGGCTTTGATCTTTGCTTCTCAAAAACCTGAGGTACAATTACATTTTACCTCATTGGATGATAAAAATATCTTTAGTTTTCTAATTTTTTTTCTTATTCTCTTTCTTTTTGGTTTTTTTCTTCTAATGTTTCTATCTTATTCTCTTTCTTTCTAGTTTTCAAAAAGGAGCATTGCACTCATTTGATATGGAGAAGAAAATATTATATTCTACCCATATTTGTAATTTTGCATGGCATAGACTATTGTTAAATAATGCATTGTGACTTCCTTATATGAAGAATCAAATTTGCAAATGTTTTATATTTTTGTTGCTTTCAATTGAAATCTTATTAGGACTAATAGCTCGATGCAATGCCAAAAGGCTTAAAGATGTATGGGGCAAAGTGAAAATACAATAAAACATGTAAGAAAGGCAAATTTATAATAAAGTGCAAACCTAAACAAAATATGAAAATTTAAAATAAAGAAGAAAAGCAATCTTTTTATGAAATAACTATAGAAGATAGTTCCTTTTTTTTGCTTATTGTCTTTCTTTTTTGCAAATGAGAAGACAAAAAGGGTTTTAAAATATGAAGTTGAGAGATAAAATGCTAGATTATTAAATATGGCACAAAATTTCAAGCATAAATAGAAAATTTAATATGCCAATTGAACACATTATCTGGCACAAAATTTCAAGCATAAATAGAAAATTTAATATGCCAATTGAACACATTATCTCTATAATTTTGTTTCTATTATTTTCTTTAATCATAAAGAATTAGAGTTGTAAATGAATCAACTCATTCACGAGCTATTTGGATATTGGTTCGGAAAAAAATTCATTTGAAATTGTTTATTACTTTTAACAAATCAAACTTGAGTTCAAATTTGAGCTAGAAAAATTTTTCGAGTTTGAGTTTGATTTTAATATTGTTTATTTCGTTATTTCGCGAATATGTTCGCTTATAAACTCGCAAACATATTTATTTGCAAACATATTCGTTTAAAAAATTGTGAACATGTTCATTTAAAAGTTTACGAACATATTCATTTAAAAATTCGCGAACATGTTCATTTAAAAGTTCGCGAACATGTTCATTTATACCTCATTTATATTATATTTTGTTATTGAATTCGAACTTGAACTTGAATTTTTATCATTAGTAGTTAACGAATCAAATTCGAACTTTTGTCATTATTAATTAACGAGCAGAATTTGAGTTAAGTTCGTTAAGTATACTAAACAAGCTTTTTACGAGTCAAGGTCGAACTCCTCACGAATTTAATAATTTTCAAACGAGCCAAACTCGATCTCAAGTATGAAAATTCGAATCAACCTCAAGCTAAACTCAAGCATTTGATAAATTTAAACAAGTCGAACTCGAGTTCACTAATATTCGTCTCGACTCGATTTGTTTAAAGTCATATAAAGAACAACTTTTTTTTGTAGACCCTCATATTATATTGGTAGCAATAATATTTTGGGGAGTATGATGTGTCTCTCTATCTCCTTAGCCTGTACATTATAACAACTATAAACAACAGTTGGGATTTTAAAAATGGCGTTGGAGGGAATATTGTTGTTCTGTGGGGTACCAAATCTATCAATTTCTTTGGAGCTTATTTCTTCTCAATTAGGTTTGCTCATTTATGTATTTGACTATAAATTTGATTAGATTATACATTTTTGTCATCACTGCCTTCTCTCCTTGGTCCCTTTATTTCACATGTTTTTCTAATCCAGTTGGTTTTATGAATGTGCATTGAGGGAAAAAAATCACTAAATACAAGTGGACTATTATATCATAAGAGTTTGTGAATTATAGAAGATAAAAGATGGAGGAAGTAACTTAAATTTGTAAACTTTTTTTAATTATAACTACTATAAATATCTACTCATTAAAAAATAGAAGTGATTCAGATTTATAGTTAAAATTGAATTCATGATTGCCTTTGGTATTAGATTTTGCAGTGCAGTTCAATTGTGAATTTGATATTGCATAGATATTTTGTTCAAAAAGTCAATAGAAAAATAAATTAAATTTGTTGAGGTTTTGATCCGTTAGGACTTTTTAGAGTTTGTTGTTGCTTATTAAGCGATGGACATAGATAATAAGAAAGGTGATACTACTTAAGGACTAAACTTTAAAAATTACCTGAACCAAAAGTATTCTGAGTATAACATCCTACCAATTATGTTTAGAACATACTATAAAGTATGCTTCCATATGTTACATGCAATAAATAATATTTCACAGATTGATGTACTTTTAACATTAATGATGTTACAGATTTGAGGGTGTTGATAAATCTTTGAAGGTTGCTCCTTGGTCGACCAAGAAGCTGATGGAAATGGATTCACCTTCAACTATGATTCTAGCAAATATGATGTGGGGGATATATTTGTATAAGCTACTGAATGTTGCAAACAGAAAGGACTCATGCCATTGTAATAGTTCAAGCAAAGCAATTAAAGACAAGACTATAAATTTAGAATACAACATAATCAATATAGTAGTGAAACAAATCAAATATTTGTCATAGTTCATCCTCTTCTGTATTTTTTTTTTTACATTTGTAAAATTATATATATGAACTAATGGAAATCAGACAAGCTATTTATGATTTAATTTATCTTTCTCTTTCTCATCAAGTTTGATTTTAGAATATTTTTTGAGTTTCAAATTTATAACTTGATAAGTTTTAAGTTAATTTTTTTTTGGAAAGACAATGTTTTCCAGTTACATTAACATGCTCTAAAAATATAAAATTATGGTTATTACTGATTTGTGTTGTGAAATAATTATCATGAGTATTTATAATTATTAAAAACCCATGCATTATTTAGTGGTATGATAAAACAATTTTCTATTTTTAATATTTTTAATCATGTTTTTTTTTTATCAAGAATTGTTTTAAATTTTCTTTGACCCTGCTTTGTTTTTTGTATTTCAACTCAAGCTGAGCTATATAAAGTAAGATTTTCCTTTGTTTCCCATACTATTTCTCAAATTTATTTGTAAGTAAATCAAAATGTGTGATATACAACCACAAAAATGGGAAAGATTTCAAACAAACATTTATTCTACAGATATGTAATAGGAAGAACATGGGCAATTGGGAGATATATCTGCAATTTTATAAAGGTTCAATTTGAAGTAGAGAATCAATTTCTCCTCAAATATGTACAATTGGCATTGATAAGATTTTGGCATGCCTATTATACTTCTGTTTTTTTAATCTATTGTGTTGTCATAGAAAATTAGAAATAGACATTTCTAATAAGAAATTAATTTTGACTTCTTTACACGATTCAATCTAGAATCATCGGACAAAAATCCAAATATATGAGTTTGCAAATTATACAGAAAAAGAGAAAAAGCAATGTGTATTTTTGTGTTTTATATTAGAGCAATCTTTATCATGAAATGAAAAGATTGATTGCTTGCATTTTTATTCCTTCAAAATATTTTTAAAAAAATATAAATTATACTAGTATTTTTATTCAAATAATTTATATACCGACATTAATTACTTAACTATGATGTTCAAGATTTGCTAATATATAACTTCTTCTCATTATTCTTGCTATCCGAATTTTCCTTTATGCTATTTTATAAAACTTTATCAATATTTATATGTTATGTATAATTTATTTTATAATATTTTATTATTATGTGCATTTATGCTAATGACTCTTGCACGTATATAATGAATCTAAAAGTATTTAAATTATTAACTAAAAATTCTATTATTAGTGTTTTTCTTTTTTTTTTACTATATTTTTTTTATATAAGCATGTACTTTTTGTGTTGCTTCAAATACACTTTCATATTATTTGCTATAATTATTGTCTAAATTTTTTTCTTCCTGGCGTAACATGAGAGCTACTTATTAGCTTAAAAAAATTTGGTTAACTAGCACAAGTGTAGAATTGGTGTCTTAACCCGAAGCTGAATCTACTATAGGAGTGAGTGTCAAAATTCTAGTTCCATCAGAGTTTGACTAGTAAATGGTGTTAAGGGAAAATAAAAAAAGTTATGATTTCCCAGAATCATTTCATTTCTTTTCTTCTCCACCTAATAGCCACAAAACAAATTAACTGTTAAGGTCAAAGGAGACAAAAAGATTGGTCATCAAAAACTAGAATAATCTGAACAAAGCATTGATTTCTTGGCTTGTAGAGCTATATTGATATGAACCCCTACGTTTTCTGATTTGAATAAGAGAATTTATGGCCTAATGCATCACAATATTACTAATTTATCACAAAGCAAATATCTCCTTTGCAGCTCCTCTGCACAATTTCTAGCAGCTCGTACATTCTTATCTTCCAGGTTCTCCCATGGACTTCCCACAAGTAACGGATCACGAGTATCGATGATAATTTTTTCAAGTATGACAGCATTTTCAATCAAGAACACTACTATCTCGAGATCAATATGCCCATGAAAGCCCACCAATTCAACTGTCCTAAGGCACTGGTGAGGACATTTAGGAGCGCTCAATTCATTGCTTTGCACAAACCGATGCCTGGCCGTACAACAATCTAACTGCAAAACAGAAAAGCTGAATAAACTCCCTTGAATCAACCATCGTCAACAGCAAGTTACAGCAAGTTATAAGATCAATGACTTGAAAACTCAGCGTAGTACTGGGCATTCCTCAAAATAATATTATACAATCAGACATGGGAATTATGAACTCAAGTCATATAATAAGTAAACAAGAATACTCAACAGTTTTTGATAACACCACATTGAAAAAAAATCATCATGAATACCCAAAGTATGCACTTGACAGTTGACATTGCCAAAATGATATACATGTAATGAAGAAGCATTTATCCTCAATTGATAAACATGGAGGAAAATATAAAGAAAGTACGAAAAAAAAAAACAAATATTGTGCCAGTTATCTGCCACATTTGATTGGAAGAGAAAAACCATCACGTTAATATCAAAACAATGAACTGTAGAGCTAGATCATTCACCTTCAACACCAACCTACACAAGGATGGAGATGCCATAATCAAGGAAATTAAAGCACGGAGGCCTCTGGGCTCACTGACGTACGCTATCAATTCTAATTCCATGAGGTGACACAATGTAGGAAATTGAAGAAACTCCATATCGGCCTGACCATCACAAATATGAATTAGGAACACAAAATCAATAGGTTAGTTAAATAATTTAGATACTAACCTTGATGTTTGGAATGTCCAATATAAGCTGCTCCAATTGAGACACATAACTCGATGCTCGAAGAAAATTGTTAAGATCTTCACAATATTGCCCTCCAAAGGATACTTTGACAAGGCTAGGAACTTTCCCAAATCGCAAACTTATCTTTTTACCAAAATATTTGAAGGACACAAGCTCCATAGCCTCAACTTCGATACTTCTCAAAGAAAAGCAGTCGACTATCTCCAAATATTTCAAACGGAGTGAAGCACCTACAACCCTTAAATGCACAAGTGAATTGGAACCAACCAAGCATAATTGCTCAAGAAATGGGCAATCCCATAAAAAGTAATCAAGAACTTCTTCATTTATATTCAAATATTTCAGGTTAAGCATCTTAAGCGAATTACAACTGGGTACTCTGGTTGAAGACAACAGGGGAAAAGAACAAGGGATTTGCTGATGGAAGCATCGATAATCAGAGAAGTCTAGTTGAAGCTTTTGAACTCTCCTTTCCAAGGCAAACCTAACCCATCTATCAATATCACCTCTAAAATTGTCATTCAAATCGAATCTAACAGTGAATTCATTTAAAGATTGACCCCGATACGAATTAAGGACGCGATTCACAATATTTACAAACCGAGTCCTTGACGTAGAACGCAGCTCAACCCAAGGCCTTGAAGTAGAAAGCAATTCCGATTTATGTTGCAGAGTAAAGTAGGTTAAGTACCTCAGGGTAACATCAAAATTCAAGTTGGGAATAAAAGTCCAAAGATTTTTCCATCTTTGAGAAAGAACACTAGTTCTTGCTGCTTCCTTCATTGATATGAGAGACAGAATCGAGACTAAGACTTCATCCGGAAGTTGGCTAATCCTATCCGCGCCATAACTCTCTCGCTTCTTACAATAAAAACAAGAAAAGACAGTAAGCCTAACTGAATTGAGAAAAGCGAATGAAAGATGAATTCAGAGAACCAACCTCCTGTTTTTGGCTAGATGCAGAGGCGAATCGCGACATTTTCACCAACCGATGATATCCCACAATATTGGTGAAAGAAAGAAAAGAAAGAAAGAAAGAGGAACAGAGTTGACAGGTGCAAGACTTTTTCAGAGAACAGAGTTAACGCATCCCATTCTCAATTTCAATTATAAGGGTATTCCTCAGTCGTAAAATGTAGTATCTGGCGTTTCAAATCGGAATTACATAGTTTCTGTGATGAGTTAGAATGCCTACGAGTATGATGATAAAATTAATGAATTAAACTGATTGTGGGATATTTAGATTTCAATTCGAAAAAAATTTATTTAAAATTATTTATTATTGTTAATAAATTAAGTTCAAACTTATGTCTGAACTCAAAATCGAATTTAATATTATTTTGTTTATTAGCTTGCGAATATATTTACTTACGAGTTTGCGAATATGTTCGTTTATCAATTTGCGAACGTGTTCATTTAAAAGTTTGTAAATATACTTATTTAGAGCTCGTTTATATTATATTTTATTATCGAACTCAAATTTTTGTCATTATTAGTTAACGAACCGAACTTGAACTTTTGTCATTATTAATTAACGAGTCGAACTCGAACTAAATTCATTAAATATAATAAACGAAATTTTTACCAATCGAATTCAAGTTGATCGCAAATTTAATAATTTTTAAATGAATCGAATTTAAGTTCTAATATAAAAGCTCAAATCAATTTTGAGTTCATGTAATAAACTTAAATGAATTAAATTAAATTCACCAATATTCGATTTAGCTAAGTTCATTTATAAGTCTAGCTTTAGTTTGGAAAAAATATTTGTTTAAAAAAAATTATTTTTAATTTTTAAGTTTTGAAAATCATTTAAATAAATATTTAAATAAATATTTTCTCTTAAATAGATTTGAGACACTTCTTTAATAATGCAATAGTGAAAAGATAAATGATTAATGGGTAGTAGGATTATAAATGAATCAAACTGCTCGTGAACTATTCGGATCTCAGTTCAGAAAAAAATTCATTTGAAATTGTTTATTATTGTTAACGAGTCAAACTCGAAAACCTTATCAAGGTTGAGTTTAATACTATTTGGTTCGTCAGCTCGCAAACATGTTTGTTTATCAGTTTGTGAACACGTTCGTAAACATATTCGTTTAAAAAGTTCGCGAATATATTCGTTTACTAGCTAGCGAATATGTTCGCGAAAATATTCGTTTAAAAAATAGCAAATGTATTTATTTAAAAGTTTACAAATATTTTCATTTAAAAGTTCATGAACATATTCATTTAGAGCTCGTTTATATTATATTTTGTTATATCCAGCTTGAGGTTAATATTGTTTGGTTCGTCAAGTCGCAAATATGGTTGTTTACCAGTTTGCGAACACACTCTTAAACATATTCATTTAGAAAACTTGGGAATGTGTTCGTTTACAAGGTAGTGAACATGTTCGCGAAAGTATTCGTTTAAAAACTAGTGAATGTGTTCATTTAAAAACTCGTAAATATGTTCATTTAAAAAGTTGTAAACATATTCATTTACGGTTCTTTTATATTATATTTTGTTATCACGCTCGAATTTTTATCATTATGAGTTAACAAGAAAAATCTGAACTTTTGTTATTATTAATTAACGAGTCAAACTCAAACTTTTATCATTATTAATTAACAAACCAAACTCAAACTTTTATCACTATTAGTTAATGAGACAAACTCAAACTAAGCTCACTAAACATAGTAAACGAATTTTTTACGAAACAAACTCAAACCGCCCTCGTACTTGATAATTTTTAAACAAACCGAACTTGAACTTAAATAGAAAAATTCGAATCGAGCTTGAACTTATAATAAACTTAAATTAGCTGAATTTAAACTCATCAATATTCAATTCGATTCGGTTTGTTTACAGCTGGTACAATTATCAAAAATTTTAAAATTAATGATGCTAATGGAAGATGACGTTGGTAACTTTGCTTGAGGCGAACGTACAGAAGGCCACTGCCACGTCATCCAATTCGAGCTACTGTATCTATATATGCAGGAGGAAGGGTTGGGGCATAGTCATAATAAAGAGATCGAAACAATGAAGAAAATTTGGAAAAAAAATGTGTCAAACAGTGAGATGCTCATCCTTTTTAAAAGATCTTTTTGATGATGTATCTCAAGGAAGGCTTATGCAGCAGCTATATTGATAAGAACCCCTATGTTCTCTGAGATGGTATACAGAGAAATTGAATAAGAGAATTTGACAGTTTAAACAAGCAAATCATATCAATTATGGCCTAATGTATCACCAAGCATATATCTCCTTTTGAGCTCCTCTGCACAATTTCTCCCTGCTACCATCCCCCATGAAGCTAATGGACCACCAGTCTTGATAATAATTTTCTCAAGTACCATAGCATTTTCAATAAAAAACACTGCTATCTCCCGATCAATACGTCCAATAAAGCCAACCAATTCAACTATCCCAAGGCACTGGTGAGGACATTTAGGAACCCTCAATTCCTTGCTTTCCACGAACTGATGACTGAACACCAACCAAACTGCAAAAAGAAAAAGCCATGTCATGTTTGGCTTTTTACTGAATAAATTATTGATACACAGAGGAAAAATGGCATCACAAGAGACAACAATTTCACATAATATGTTGATAAAAGAGAAGCTCGTACGAAACAATTTAATAAAAGCAAATATAAGAGCTCAGATGATCCATATGATGTGCCTATGATGCTCTTCGCCGTTTAAAGTGCCAAAACCATGTGGATAAATCGCCTCAACGACATATAAAAAGAAAGGAACAACCCCATGTAAAAGGTAAAGAAACTAAAGACCCAGAAGCATAAGCCAACGTCAACGTTATGGTTTTGTTTAGCACAGTTTGCAACCCACAAATGGTAGCCAAGTAAAGAAATTGTGCTAGGATAGAGAGATTAGACGTTGGATTAGAAAAGGAGCTATTTATCAACAACGAAGGTTGAAGAAGAGATAAATGATAAACCATGTACTGATTTCAAAATAGAATGTGACAAGATATAATTACAAACCTCTGACTTATCAATAATAGCTCAGTATTGAAAGGTTTAGAGTTTATATGACAGTAGAGAATGTATATACTCCTAAGCCAATATATTACGCACAGACGTTAGAGATATTTTTTTTTTCTTTGATAGTGCATTTGACTGAAAGACCTTAGTTGTTCGAATGAAAATATGTCAAAAAGTCCTTACCTTTCTTAAAGCTACTATATTATACAGTTCTGGAATGCCAAACAAGAAGTCGAACTGAGTTTGTCATTCTTGTTTTCTTTGATAGTGCATTTGACTGAACTGAGACCCACGTACTCCATCCTAATTGGCCATAATAACTGCCTTGAACTCAACCGCTACCAACACCAAGTTATAAGATCAATGACTTAAACTCTGTGTAGTACAGGGTATACTTCAAGATAGATAACATACATGTATACATAAGAATTATGAAATTAAGTCATAAGATACATAAACAAGGATAATAGTTTTTTATGACAATATATCGAAAATAGAAGGAAGAAAAATCATCATGGATGGCCGAAGTATGCACTTGACAATTGACATTGCCAAAATTGCCAAGAAAATGGCATACATTAAAATCAAGAAACATTTGTCCTCAATTGATAAACATGAAGGAAATATAAAGAAATTATATGATAACAAATATTTTGTGGGTTATCCACCTCATTTGATTGGAAGAGAAAAAACATCATGCTAATATCAAATATATGAACTGGAGGGCTAAATCATTCACCTTCAGCACAAACCAACGCAGGGATGGAGATGCCACAATCAGGGAATTAAAAGCACAGAGGCCTCTGGGCTCACTGACGTCCACTATCAATACAGGTTAGCTAAATGGTTTACATACTAACCTTGATGTTTGGAATGCGCAACATAAGTTAATAAGCTTTCTCCAATCGAGACAAATAACTCGACGCTTGAACAAAATTGTAATAATTTTCACATCATTGCCCTCCAAGAGATACTTTGACAAAGTTAGAAGCTTCGCCAAATTGCAAACTTATCTTTTTACCACAATATTTGAAGGACATAAGATTCGTCGCCTCAACTCTGATACTTCTCAGAAAAAAGCAGTTGACTATCTCCAAATATTTCAAGCAGAGTGAAGCAGCTACTACCCTTAGATACACAAGTGAATTGGAACCAACCAGGCATAAGTGCTCAAGAGATGGGTAATTAGATAAAAAGTAATCAAGAACTTCTTCACTTATATTCACACATTTCAGTTTAAGCATCTTAAGAGAATTGAAAAGGGGAACAGTAAAACGAGCTACAGTAGAAGACAATAGGGGAAAAGAGTAAGGTATATGCTCATATGTAATCCAATTTCAAAATGGACTCAAATAGTTTAGGTAGAACACATTATTTCTTTTGATAGTTCAGGTAAAAGACATTATTAAGCCCTAGAATTATATTATATTTTTTGAATTTTTTATTTAAATTAAGAAAATGTAATTTCAAAAAAAATCAATATAATAAAATTGTACATTTTATCTAAATATCTAATATTTTATTATAATAATTACTCATTTAAAAAAAACTAATAAATGATAATTCATATTTATTAATAATAAGACATTTAAAAAAACATAATAAAAATTTGATATATAACTAAAAATTCCCGGTCATGATTAACTTGGATCTAATGTAAATGTTCCTGGATCAATTTGATAAAATTAGACGTTTTAGATATTGATTTGACAAAGATAAAGAGTTCTTTACTTTCAAAACAAAATATCAATCTAACTGGGTAAAATGAAAAGCAGACATTAGTGCCTCAACTGCAGCAAACATAATTGGGATAAGTGATGAAACATACCAGCCTTCATTTGATCACCAAACTTACAACAAATCAAAACCCCCTCATCTTTCTTTTATGGATATGAAATATTCAAGCTCTATACATGCGATATTATAAGTATGAAAATGCCAAAAAATACCTGAAATAGATAGTTTCGAGTGACTGAGCAGACCAGTGGATAAGGAGATGAGTTTCCACTTTCCACGTAGAGATAAAAGAAACCTAGCTCGCTGACAAACAGCTTTACCATCATGATCGAGGAACAACTCAAATTTTGTGTTAAGTTAGAAATTCAAAAAGATAAAAGAAAACAACTCAATGTCAGAGACAAGAACGACAAAAGAAAAGAAAATTGGATTGGTCCTGTATTCTTATATACCAAACAGTAAAGCCATGAAATGTTTCTCTATAACTCAAAACCACATGAGAAACTACCAGAAGAGGGGGGAGACCATAGAAACAATAAAAAGTTTTTTTTTTTTTTTTTCGGTAAAAGAAAGATGGTACTCTTTACGCTTGAACTTGCAGTTAGTTAGAAATGTGTCCAGCATTATAAAGAAGCACCAGATCCACATTGAATTATCCACCAATAGCTCTCATATCTTATGCGAAACTAAATCCATTGGTTAAAACTGGATTGGAACTGCAGCTTGATGGAACATGCCACAGTAGCATTGTAATATGTGAGAGAAGAATAATATGTGGTAAGGGCAACAGAAAGCTAGAGACAAATGAGATTGAATCAAATAATCTCTTAAATAACCAGTGAGCAACATACTACTTAAGCACAATTTACTAGGTCGTATAAAAAAATGGTAGCTCATAGATGGAAGCAACAAATTACAAAATGAACCGTCCACATTGCTTCACCATTTGCCCTACATATATTATATTCACCATGAAACTAAATACCTGAACTCAAAATTAAAAGAAACTAAGAAATTAGTAACACACTAAAGAGACAGACAGTAAGAGGTTGACAGTAGTAAGTTGAACACAAGAAAAAGAGAATAAAGTCAAATTATGAAATTATTCAATAATTTAAGAAAAACTTCTGGATAAAAGTGTACATAAATTGTGGGTGTCAAGCACACACACATACAGCTGCATGATTATATTTCTAATTTTTTTTTTTTGAGAATATTTCTTTTAGTTTTCACAATTAATGAGTAGTCTGTCCATTCTCAACACCTAAACCATACAAAACACCCGCATACTTTTCCAAGGAGCCACTAAAGAAATTTTCCTTTAATTTCCTGAATGTACAAGCTGTGAGCAAACTATCCGAACCTGCTTGATGGCATATCCCAACTCTCTCAACTTCCAACAACTCTGCTAGCTTGTTCAACCCTCCATGAAGGCTGTTGCAAAACTTCATCAAATGCTTGATATCATATAGGGTTGGGAAGTACATATTGATCAAGTTAAAGAACCCCGCTTGCGTATCGGGCAAATTCTGACATGTTAAGAGCTTAAGTAAGTAGCCAAAATCATAGCCACTATGGAAGGTCACCCAGTGGACGCTATCATTCAAAACAATACCAGATGACATCAAAAGCTCACCAAATTGCATTGCATCTATACCCTTGTCATTATTCTTCTTAAAATCAATTCCACTTTGGCGTAAAAGTTCAATTGAATCATTGGCAAAAACATCCTCATTCACATTGAATTCGCGAAAATTGAATTGCCAAATGCAGTATTTATCCGTCCCACATGTGGGTAAATTCCCTTGCTCATCTGAAAACGTTAGCCCCAACTGAATCAATTTCAACATATCAACATTATCCTTCAAGGTCTGATAATGGTAGTCATTGCTGTTCTTAAAGTTGCCCACAGGGCGCAACACAATGCCTGGAAACTCTGTGTCCATCGCTATATAAGGATAATCATCGACAATCTCACGGATAAGTGCAAATTCTTCTTCCAGATTGTCATTCCACACCTCCCGAATCTGGATAGAATCGCCTTTTAGAAGCAGCGACATTCCGTACAAAAAAGCAAGATTTAAACCTCGACAAATTGCTCAATCACAGGTCTCCAATCGAAAAAAGCATACAATTACGCGAAAACCTACTAAATATATAGCCAACCCAGTTGATATCACCAAAATCTGCAACCCGAATTTAAAATTTCAGCTTTAAACTCTAACAAATCTTAAATTAAAAAAAATACAGAAGCGTGTATTACAAACAGATATGGTGATGTAAAAACTCAAAGTTTAAACACTAATCACATCAAATATGCAGATAGAAGAAATAGAAACAGATCTACACGATCCTATGATTAACAAAAGAAAAATAGGGATTCCACCAATAAATGAAAATGTAACCTAGATTTGAAGCATCGGATTGCAGATCTTAACCAGCAGATTCTGGAGAGAGGAACGAACATTCAGATAGCAAAAATCAAAAAGCTATTGATAAAGAACAGGACGAGGATGAAGATGAGGCGGAAGAGAGGAGGAGAAAATGGTCTCTGTCTTTTCCGTTCTCCAAGGGCATTATAAAATGGAAGCAACAGGAGAAGGAAGAGAGTGAAAGAGATATTTTCAAATTTGATTTTCTTCTCTTTTTTAATTTTATTTTTTTGCTTGTTTGAAGAGAAAAACAAAATTTTTCCTGAGAAAAACCTTGAGCATTCTCTCTTTAAGTTATAACTAAGGAGTAAAAACGAAAAAACACACAATTAAGGGGAAAAATGTGGTATGAAAATGGAAGACCTTTTCCCCTTTTCTCACCTCCTCATCACCATGAGAAGAGAGAGAAACAAAAATTTCTGTTACAAATTTTTTTTTTTTTTTTATGCAGAGAAGAAAACCTTAGATTCAGGAGACAGAATAATTTTTTTTATTTTTTTTATATATTTTTAGATTAAGAAAAAACATAACTAAATAATTTTGTTTTAAAAAAAATGGAAGAATCTAGTGGCATGCGTGAGCCTCTCATAATATTAACTGATAACTTCGTCTACGTGGAAGCTGTAGAAGTTTCCACATAACAAGTGGAAGCTGTAGAAGCTTCCACATAACCAATGTTTCAACAGAACCACCAGCAACATCCGAATCAAAACTGTACATTTGAGGTGGACGCTCCCTTTTATTTGCTAGTCGCTAAATTATGTTTTTTTTATAAAAAATTAAAAAAAAAATCGAAAAGGAAAAATAAAAATTTGAAGGGCGACTAAACCAAATTTAATTATATATATATATATATATATATATATATATATATATATATGTAAGGTATATGCATGATATATGAGTTATATATAGAATGTATGTATGTTGTATATGATAAAGATGCAATAGTTGATGAATGATCAAGTACAAGTCTATATGCATATAGATTAAAAAGATATTGTAATTAGTTAATCGATATTGTAAAGCAAAAGAAGGAGTCTATGACCCAATAAATGTGCAAATGAAACAAATGATCAAGCTAGCTAATAAATGCAAATGTTTACATGGAAATTCAGGACAATTTTTGTTTAATTTAGTCACAATAAAATAAAATAAGCAAAGTGTTTTTATACGGAAAAAGTAATGATTATATATTTCAATTTTATTGATATTTATATGATACTGATGAATGGAATGAAATATATGTTATGTATTAGATTTGTGAGTTATTATTATGAGTTGTTCGGTACTTTATAACTCATTTGATGGTTATTCTCACTGAGCCGTAACTCATCAATTTGCATCATTTTTCAGATAAAAAAAATTGAAAGCTCATTTTGAGTAGCATATAAAAGATATGGAGCACAGGTCACTGGCCGAGTTTCATGACTCTATCTCTTTACATTCCACACAAACATGAAAATATGTCATATATATTTTATATTTAAGTGCTTAAATATGTATTCATTTTGGAATGAGTATAAAAATGTATAAATAAAATCAACTCAAAAATATTTATGTGTAAAGTTTATATTTTGATATATGTGATATATATTATGTCGTGGTGAAAATCTAAGTGTTAACTTAGCAAAATCGTTGAATAATATTATAGGATATGAGACTTGCAAGTCATTGAATGAAATTACAGAATATGAAACTTGCAAAGTCATTAAATAATATTACAAGATATAAAAAAAGAAATTTTACTACCACTATTAATAGAATATTTTATTTTTCCAACATGTTATATGTGATTATTTGAAACAAAGATAAGTTATACAAGATGTGATGTTATATTTTTAGTATCAAATATATATATATATATATAATTCTAGTGGATGTCGAAATAAATCTGTGAATTTTGGATGATTAATGCTGCTGGGCACATGGTATGTATAGCTTTCTAGCGATGGTATCGAGTGCTAAAATCCATTGCTAACGTGTAACTTATAATTTAATAACGCCGGCGATTTTGTCTCACGTACCATTAATATTTTTACAAAATATTTAATTTATACATACTTTATCTATTTAAAAATTATAGCTCAGTTCATATTTTTTCAGTATATTTTATTATCTATAAATATTAATTGATTATCAAACTGAATTATTATTATTAATTGCTATGCAACTAATTAATGTTAGAGTAGTATATTAATTGATTATCAAACTGAATTATTATTATTTTTAATTGCTATGCCACTAATTAATGTTAGAGTAGTATATTATAAAAATAAATACTTTCAATTATATTAACTAAATTCTTTTAATTTATTTTAAAATAAAAAGAAGTTTATCTTTTTAAGATAGAGAGAGTAATATTTATTTTTTTTATCTTCTTATTCGTTTGATTGTTTGTTTTTCATAATCATTTTTCAGTTATATGGTCCAATTTATAAATAAACCATAATATATATGAATAAATAACACTAATAAATAATTATATTTATATATTTGATATATAATATATTTAAATAAAATAAGTTAAATTATGTATTTTAAAATTTTATAAAACTAAAATATTTAAAGAAATCATGATAGGTTGTTTTTTTTTCAACAAAAAGATTTAGTATTAAAACGATTTTGGAGAAAAAATTTTTATTTTTAATTTTTTTATGTATTGAAAACTATTTTTTTTAGAGAAATAGATAAATATATATTTTTTTTAAAATCATATTTGAGAAATTCAATTTATAAAAAATAAAAAAAATTAATAATTAAATAAAAAAAATCTAAATCTGCTTGTTGAAAGCCCAATAAGCATCCCAAACACCCCTAAATTAGGTAATCCGATTCTTTAAAATCGAGTCACTTCAAACATTTTTAGAGTTGGGTCATTTTTAAGACTTATCCATGAACAAATGCTCCCCCTGAATAGTAATATCATACCAATGATTGTGCCCCGATTTCTTAAGCTCCTTGAAGTCGCTAACAGGTGTTCAAATAAGCTAAAAAAAAAATTCCACTCATATCAGGGAGGACACGAATAGTAACACAAGGCAACATAGAAAGGCAAAGGCTACCTTAACAGAGATTAAAGAGTTTGTAGATAGATTTTCATACCAGAAAATAAGTTAAACAATCCATCAGGAAATAAATACGAATCCAATTCTAACAACTTTCCGTACCAAGAATCCATAGGATCAGGTTGGTAGAATCAAAATAGCTTTTAAGAATTACAATTCTAGCTTCCAGTTTCTTCAGTTACAGTTTCAGCATACCTCTTGTTCAAATTTCTTCATCAACTTCTCCTGTAAGCACCTAGCAGAGTATAATATGTAATAATAAGAAGAAGAATCATAAGAATAAACCATCAACGAGGCATACCTGCCAAACATCATATACACTAGAACTCATAATCCATGGCAAAAAGCAACACCACACACAAGTTCAGAAAAAGCTCAGCATTTGAAACCCACCAAAACACTAAGAATGTACGCACGGAAACAAATTAAAGTTGAGCTCGGTGCCCAACATCTTATAGAATAAACAAATCTAATATACACACATATTATTTTAGTGGAAGAAAATGTTATTAATAATAATTAAATGCATTATCAGTTTATTTAAATGTAAAACTACAGTATCAAATAAACTGTCAAAACAATTTATGCCACCGATAGTTACTGATGAAAAAAATAGGTCATGCTAACCTCAGAATCAAAGGCTCTTCATTTCTTGCGCTTATGTGCTTTGATATTCTTCACAATATAAGCAATCACCTCCTTCAACGTGGCTTTCCTTCCTTCTTTCAAGTTCCAGAGCTCTGGAACCGTGTAACCCCCACTAGGATTATACTCATTTAACTCCTTCAAGGCTGTAATAACTGCAATATATATTTCACCCCCCCACTCCTGCTTGAGATTTTGAAGCTTCTCATCTTCTTCATTTACTATTCCCTGTATCAAGAGCCATCCCATGCAATTATGCATTTTTCAGAACCACAAAGGGAAAAAAGAAAATTAAGTTTTACCTTTGAATTCCCTTCAACATCAGTGATAATTTTAAATGGATGCCACTCTGGATCCTTCAAATTCTCCTGCCACAAGGAGCACAGGGTGGTGGCCTGGACTTGAGCTTCCTCCGGTGGAAATTTTTGCTTGCATGTATTATGGAATGGCTTGTCATCAATTTCTCCCATTCTCTTTATTCCAATATTAGTTCGAACACTCGAAGACATAATCTCAAGCATACCCTAAATGAGACAAATATAAGTAAGAACAAGTGTCTCCATTTTATTTCAACTTTCATTTGATTATCCACATCCATGTAGGAGAAAATTGATAAAATTAAAAGGATTAGATAAAATTACAAACTAAGTTCAGGTTTTCTGTAGGCATGCCTTTACTTATTTCATTATTTGACAGAAAGGAGAGATGTTTTTGGAAAAGTGGCTAAAATTGGTATTTGAACGTCACTTTGACTGCGCATTTATTGTGAAGGAGCACTTTTGCATGGTGAAGGTGCTAAAATGGAACTAATTTAGTGATGATGTCTTTGTTGCGTTACACCGTATTCATTTTAAAGTTTTTTTTCCTTTAAAGTTTGGAGTTGTAAATCTAGCTTTCCTCCTCAGGCACCCAAAAGAAAAAAAGAAGCACTCAAGTACATGAGTTTTGGGTTCTTAATTTTCTCATGCTCATATTTCTTGACAAGTCATAAATCTCCCATGCCCTTTCTCCTTCCCAAGCTGAAATTATGGATTTGAAATATACAGAGAAGGCCCGTTTGACATCAGATGCACTGGAAGCATGTCATTAACATCTATTTTCTGTAATATGTTTCTAGAATCTAGATAAAATGACTCTTTACGGCTTTCATATATTAGATTCAATTGATATGGGTTCTACATCTGGAGATATTAATACTTGAGAAAAGAGAATGATTTGACCTTTTGGTCCAGAAAAAGAGAGGAAAGGAAATACCGCAATCAATTCTTTCCGTGCTTCTTGAAGCTCATCATTGCTCTGGCGCTCTTTCACAATAAGAGTCTGATTCAGACTTTCTACATCACCCAAGTCCTCTATTTTCTGTTCTAGCTCATCATTCATTTCTTTCATCTTTTTCTGTATTGCTGCATCATCCTCATCACCGAGATGCTTCATCACCAGTAATTTTCCTTTAAGTTCTTCAATTTCCATTTCTAATTTCTGTTTAGCATCCAACTGCTTTTCCAATTGCAGTATCTTATTCAGGGCCTCTTCTTTCTCCCTCTGAAAGTTCAGAAATCTCATCAGTAAAAGCAACAGAAATGCTAACAGCATAACACAACAGTGTAGTCTACATGCCAGCGTGCTTTACAATAAGCAGCTCACCTTTTGCTCTTCAACCAGTCTTAAGACATTCTCATCAGCCTTTTTCTGCTCCATAGATGCTAACTGAAGTGAATTATTTTTATCATCATTCTGGAAAAACAAAAAATATTGTCACTGCTGAGCATAAACAATGAATTGGCCTTTATATAAAGCATTTTGATAGTCCATGCCAGGTAATCATTGGTAGTGCTTAGATTCTTTTAGAACTGAAAATTAGTTAGAGCTTGCCCAAATAAAAATATGAGCGAGAAATCAGAATTCATATCAACAACAAAATGAGATGGAAACAGGGTGGACATGGATTAAGATATACAGCTTAATGTCAATCAAGAACATTTTGAAATATTGAATTTCCTAGTGCAGAATAGGTGGGTAACACCTGTTACCTTTTTTTTCTCTTCATCAAGTTTTTGTCTCTCACGCTCAGTAAGTGCTTCACGTTTATTCAATTGTTTGCTCCAGTAATCAAGTTTCCTTTTCTTAGCCTCCAATTCTTCATTCAGATTTTCCTGCTCTTCCAAGATTCTGCGAACATTATCACGTGCAAACCGCTGCATCTTTCTTGTTTCTGATGAACAACTCAAAATTATTACGTAACCATCCCATATATAAAATTGTTGAATTATATGCTTCAATAATTAACATATGGGTAGTTTTGTAATTTTCTAAGGCTTAGTGAAGCAGTTAGGCATTTAGAAGTTTCAAAATCAAAGAGCTGCTTTAAAATTATTTTCCTTTTACTTTTGCTGGTTCGGGCACATAATCCGTTGAACAGGTCAACAAATAGATCCAACCCAGAGGCATATATACAACAGCCGCACTGCTAATTTCTTTATGGAAAGCAGACAAAGCTATAAAGCAACTAGGTTCAACTTGTGTCACATGCCACAACCAACAAGAATCAATTTAGAAACTTGCTAAAGGTCATTTTAACATTGCTTTAGAGCTACTTTTGACAAAAGCATCTCCTTGGAAGCCTATGGCAAGAACATCCCAACAGCCATACATCAGATCTGTTTTGAGCCAAAGCAGCCAGCAGAATACTTTTGCCAAAAGCAGTTGCAATGATAAGCGCAATCGTTTAGACATACACAAAGGACAAACCTTCAAGGAAAGCATTATGCAGTCTGTCTTTCTCTTCAAGCATCCTACTCAAGTTCATTGTCTTCTCATTGTATTTACACTGGATTTCATCCAAATTTTCATTTTTCTGATCAATTTCATTAGCCAGGTTTCCCACAGTAATTTTTTTGCTTTCAGCTGCTTCTTCTTCAATGCTAGAAATTGTTCTCAACTTTCCTTCTCTGCGAAGATACTCACCCATTGGACCCTCAAAATCATGGTCATCAGCACGAGCACACCAGCCATAAATACTTGACCCAGGATGTGTTTTGCGTTCTTTCCAATCTTTTTTACCATGATGTGAGGTTTCAAATGATTTTTCAAATTCAGTTGCATTAACAAATCCAATCCAATCTCTGTTAAATTTCACCACAGCCTGTCCAGTTTTCTCATTATCACTCCTGAAAGTATGAACATCCAAAGGCTTATACTGAGCAAACTTTTTCAACCAATACTCTTTATCCTTTGGCTCCATCACTATATTAACAATTATTCCCATCCATGGCCATACAAAGACATCATCTTGCTGTGGAATTGGATTGACAGGTTGTGGCAAAACTGGACGTTGACTTTGATCTACTTCATCAGCTAGGTCGTTCTCTAAATATATTGCCAATGCAACGTGGTTTGCCTTTTGTTTGGCACTCCTGTTTGCAGAACCCTTACCCACTCCTGATGCATGTTGGAGCAAATCCTTATACTTGTAATCCTGCTTTTTCTTTCCAAAACAGAATGGACACCTTAAAGTGCCATTTACCTTTACTTTGTATTTTCCACTCTTCAGCTCTTCATATGGCTTGTCCTTGTACTCATCAATCTCTGATTCACTAATGTCAGACTCTTCTTCAGAACTATAATCCATCTGAGTGCAAAACAAAAATTAAAAATAAATAAAATAAAAAATTGAAAACAGAAGTAATAAGAGTGGATTAAGCTGGTATCAAATATAAAGAAGGAAATTATTTCTGATTGGGTTAATTACCAAAGATGTTAATGTATTAAGCAGTAAATCAGAAAAGGAGAAACCATAGGCTCATCCCACAGAATAAGTGTTTGCAAACCTGTTCAGCTTTTTAAGCATACAAAATAATGCATGCAGTAGAACCATATTGTACGTCCTATTCCAATACAAAAAAAACGTTGAACACCAAACCATAGACAATTTTATCCTTCTCCAAGCAAAACTAAAATAAGAAATTTTAACTTGTTAACAACAGCAATTTCTCCAGAGCTCTCAGCAAAAATAAAATAAAATAAGGAAACCCAATTGCATGAATTATTGGCATCATTACTTAGTAATATGTGCATCAATGAAAACAATATTATAGCAACCTCTGCATGCTTTAAATTAACAAACCGTTTTTATCACATCAAAGATCAAAAACTCAAAACTGAAAATGTTCTGAAGCGAGTTTTCTCTTACATACTAAATGTACCCGAAATACATTTAGTTCCACATCTCTGATATTCAATACAAAACATAAATTATTTTCCAATTACACCTCTTAAACACAACATATGCAGGTCCGTTGTACATCACATCTACGCTCATAGCAAGCCATACCCCTACAACCACCAACCTATGAAGCATGGACACTCCATGTCGCGTTTCCGATACCGACACTTGCCAGTCACTGACACGAAACGTCATGGGTGTATTTTGTAATTTTCTAAAAATTAGAAACACATTTTTTTAAGTTAAAAACATGTTTTTTTTCTTTCAAAAAACCTATGTATAACATCAATCATTGCTCAATATATTTGATCGTATGTCATTTTTAATTAATTTTATATAAAAATAATAATTTGCAATTATAACTCTTGAATTTAATATTTATAAATTTAACTCTATATTTTTAATATTTACAAATTTACTCCGCGTGTACATGTCCTATATTTTTTATAAATGCCGTTTACAAGTGTCTGTTTCCATATAAGTGTCCGTGCTAAATAGCCACCAACAATAAATAAATAAGAAAAAAAAAGAAGTAGAACACACAATCAAAACCAAATTCCACGTCTAGATTCTCTAAATTTCCTAAAATAGAAAACAAAAATATCACATCAACTCTAGCTTCGGTTCATGATCCAGCAAAAATCCTCTAAAATAAACAATGCATGCAAGATAATACTACTTATCCGAATATGTAATGCATACAGTAAAATCCACAATCAAATGCTAATACGACCCAGATTAGTCACCAGAGACGGCTCATTTCCCAAATAGAACTCAAAAATCACAAAATATAGAGTCTAAACTAACAGACATTTTAACTTTTCTGCATAAATCTTATAAATTCAAGTCAAAACCCTCGATCACACTTGCTGTTGTCTAATCTGGTTATCAAACACACAAGCAGAGCTTAGAGAGGCAGAGATAGAGAAAAAGGAGCTTACTCGCGAACTGAAGCACTATCTTCCTACTGCTTTCTCTTCTCTGTGTTTCCTCTTTAGAATTTGGAGAAGGGAAAATGGTCAGGGTCGATCGAGCCCCACCTACCCGCTGACAGTGTGTCGATATTTGCAAGAGGCAATCTGGCGCTCTTTATCTAATTCAGATCGACAGGATTTCGAATATAATTGGGTTAAAAATGACTTTTTATAGTTTAAAGCGTGGATCTGAGAACAGGTGATCAGAGCTCCTAATGTTTGGATTTTGGAATCGCTCTGACACGGTTTAGTTACAAATTAATTAGCCAGGTCCATATTCGGGTGAATCGGGTCAAGAGACCTGATTATGTTCAGGTCTAGGGTTAGCAGCGAACCTCTCTTCGACCCGCATTACTCGCTTAAGTTCAAGCTCTCTAACTCCGTACAAGAAACTGATAATAGTTACCAATACATGATTTTTTATCATATATTTTCAATACAAATAAGATATATCTTTATCTATGGCTTTCACAATAAAAATAATTATAGTTTTTATAAACTTGCTAGTAAATAAAATAAGTTTTATTTTTAAGTGGAAAAACACATATCTTTAATAATTTCAAGTTACAAGATATTCGACTAGAGAAAAATATAGGCAAGGGACCAAACGATTTTCTATATTCACGAAATTAATAAATATTGGGATAAAATCAATGGAGAATAAATTAAAATGAAAAAAATTCAGTAGCAACCAAACCAAAAGGCAAAAGTTATGCTCCACAAAATGTCAAATAAGTAGCTATTATGACATCTTTGATTATAAGTTCATATTAGTCAAATTTTGTGATTATAAATTATTATGAATTCGGGAGTGGACACTGAGTAGCGTAAATTATTTAACAATATGATAGAAGTTGATTTGCTTTAATTATGCCTAACAGAATAGGATCGAACATGTTAATATGTATTATTGTTCATGTTAATTAGAGGTTAAAATCAATATATAATTTTATTAATATAGGATTCCAATTTGTATTAATTAAAATAATTGTCAAAAGAATAAAATCGATCATGATAATATGTATCCTCGTTTATAAAATATGATCGACCATTTTATAACGTATCATCATTCTTATTTATTAGACTTTGAAATCAATATATAATTTTATTAATATAGAGATCCAATATGTATTAACTAAATTAATTGTCTACATATTCAATAAAATACAATAAAAATTAAGGAAATAGATTAGAAAATGTTAAGATTCAGGATGAAAAATATGCTTTTAGCCAAGACAAAAGCAAATTTCACATTGTTCCAAGCACGTGCATTGTGGAAGCCAAACCAGGGCAATAGGGATGGAGAAGTCAGAGCCAATTTGAGTTTGTGGATTGAATGCATATGGCTGTTTTTTTTTTTTTTAATGTTTAGCTATTTATATATAATAATATAAACCGTGAAAATATTTCTTATTTTTAATATTATAGCTATATATTCCAATTAATCGAATATATGTTTATGGATATTAATTTGAGATTTTTATATAAACCAAATTAATATCAAATAATTCTGAGTAGTTTTCCTTAGCTTTTCCAAAGACCTATCATATATCATGGTGGGCTTTTTGTAGAATAGGTTTGCTAGCTAACGAAGAACCAAAAACATGCAAAAATACAATGGTTAAGGGCTCCAAGAAAATTATCACTCTTTATCACCAAATAAGAACAAGGTGGGGGAGTTGGGGCCAATGTCATGATGCTCTGGATACTCATCGCCGGATATGTCCTTTCTCTCTCCTTTATATATATATATATACATTACCAATAATTAGTGAAATGAAACGAGTTAATTAGAGAGATTAATACAAATCTTGAGTTAGGAGACTTTAAACAAAAATTAATTATCTTTTTTTCACTAGCTAGATGGCCAACGTATTAAGTAATCATTCCCTTTTTAGTATAGGCTAATTTCCTTCTTTTCTTCCCTTTTTTTTTATATCAAAAATCCTAAAAAAAAAATAATTTACTCTCTCTAGTTCTGCCCACAAACATCAAGAAAATTAAATTGCATTTCAATTAGTTCAAGCTCAATAGAGACGATACACGCAATCTACCTTCCCCACTTGCATGAAAACAATTTCAAGCACCAAAGTTTGAGATACTATTGATTCTCACAATATCTAAAATGGGACAATTTCTTTTCTTTAGCTGTAATTCAGCAAATAAAAATTCAATACCCACTCCTCAAATTTTATATTAAATCAGTAGCTCCCATGCTTGCCCTACAAACGAGATAAGAAAAAAAAATTCAAAACAGATCCATCTCTTAGGCACATCCATCCGATGTTTAGCTTCCTTGGTGCACACACCAAAGCAAGTATGGATTTTTTTCCTTGATGCATACATAAGCAACTAGGTAGTTAAATTACATAGCAAGATGGATGCACTTTGATCTTCTATGCCAAATTTCTCATCAACTCCTTGAATAAATGAGGTAGACACCTCATAACCATACTGAAATTAACTTTTTTTTTCTCTGCTGCAGACCAACAACAGGTTCATCAATGAACCAAGCTAGAACATAAGGGCCAGCTATAGCTGCAAACAACTACAAAGCCATATGGATCTACCTCACTGCCCCAATCCTCGGGCCACTGTGTGGAGCAGGAGCTTACTCTGCTGTCAAGCTGCCAGAGAAAGATAGTGAAACGCATGAAAGGCCTTCAGGAGCAAGTGGTGCGGACAACTACCAAGTAAAAGTTTGTCCTGTCTCCTACCAATTATACCTTATATGATAAAAGTTTTAACTGTTCAGGCAAAACATCCTCATTCTTGGTTGAAATTGTTAGATTGAACATTGCATCATCTGTAACATAAAGCTTTTCGTTTAGCTCACAACATACAATAAAGCCCTCTAGTCAGACAGAAAATGCTTCCATACCTGCCATCTCTCCTGCCCAGACAATCTTCCATATGCAGATCAAAAGAACACAAGTAGACAAGATGCCACCCAAAAAGCAAAAGAGATGTCACATTCATATTGCTATAAAACAGAACACAAGCGTGAAGAATGATAGCATTGATTTTGAAAATCGATAATAAATGCAACGCAGCATCAGCTTCCCTATACTTGGAATTGATATGGTACGAGCCTCTCTTCTTGCCTTCAACCCCAAAAGTTAGGGTAGCACAGGAAGCTCTACCTTCTTAAAAGAAAAAAAGCTAACACGCCCATGATCTACATGACAAAACTTCAAAGGAACCTCTCCACATTGTCTGTCAAGGGTTTCAATTTCTTCTCTGGACGGAGGACTACCCCTACAGGATAAGGCAAGTATCAAAACATAGAAAACGATTGGCAATAAAATGAAAATAACCAAACTAGATTGAGCAATTTGGAACAAGAAATTGCTTTTTCTCAGTTTTCCTTGTAGATTCACATGATTTCAACATTACTGCTGCACACTTCTGGAAATTAACTGAGCATCGTATTTAAATCTTACAGATCAAAGATCAAAAACATGATACTCAAGGAAACATGTCCACATTTTGTTTAAAAAAAAGGACGAAATGTATGCCCACATAGCTTTTAAACTAAATTTAGCAGAACCCTGCATTTTCAAAATATCAATCAATGCGAAGTCTAAATGAATTTGATAAAGGAGAAGTTTAGATAAATGTTGGAGAGGCAAAAGGCGCTTGTTAAATGGTCAAAATGTAAAAAGTGGGTTGCAGTAGTTATGCAAAGCAAGCAAAAAAGGTACGAAATTATAAGCTCTTCTTGGAGATTTTAGATAAATGTTTGAGGGGGAGAAAAAGGAGCTCTTATTTGTTGAAATGTCAAGATTGAGTTGCCGCCTTGCCGGAGTTTGGGTAGCAAGCAAAAATGGTATGAAATTATTAGCACTTTTGGGGATTTTATGGTGTCTAATTCAGAAGAAATTCTGAGGAAAGAGCTTACAGGCAAAGGCGGATAGGTCTAGGAATCTAAAGCACAAAAGATAAGGCAGTAATGCGGCAAATAGAAATATGTTGCATAGAAATAACAAACATTAAGTTTGTATAGAGATACTTTTCCAAAAATAAGGAGTTTTTAAAGAGCGATCACCTAATGTGCCTGCTATAGATAAACCACTAACGATATATTTGCATTTCTTAATCAAAAGCCCAATAAGAAAACAAAATCACACCAAATTTATAAGATTAATTGAATTTCTCCGGAGGACAAACAAAATATAATGAGTGAAATAAACACTACATCAATCACCACCTAGCAAACGCATCAACTTGTTAGAATTACCAACATAATTACCTGATTAAGCATAGCCGGAAAGCTGGATCACCAGGTGAAGACTTTCTAAACTTGCTGTTAGGAAGATAAACATCAAAATCCAGTCTTAATTCATTCATCCGCAAATTACTTAGCCTTTCTACAATCAAAGATGCATCGTTCAATTCGGTGTCTGTTATGTCCCTATTGCTTTCTGAAGTGATTTGAAGAGAATTACTCTTAACACCTTTCAATGACCAGGGAACACCACGACGCCCAACAACGTAACCTAGAGACTTGAGGTGCCTATAGACCTCATAAAGCTCCCTGCAACACCCATTCTTTTCATCTTCCATCTTCGCATATATATCTTCTAGAGAAAGTCGAGTATCTTTATCATCCATCAGAACCAATCCCCCCAATTCAGCCAAGAACCTAGAGTAAAACATGCTAAATTACATTGACAAACATCAAAAGATCAAAAATCCCAACATAAGTAAAGATCTTTTTCACTCAACATACAAAGTTTCCTCAGTTGAGCAGTAGGTCTTGCCACTACGCACAATTCCTGTTGTTGTCCATAATTTGCCTTTCTTTTCAACCACCTCAGCCATAGCCATCTCATCATTCCATCTAACCTTGGAAATGTCACTCCTTAAACAAAAATAAATCAGGGGTTATTAACTCTAACTTGGAATGAGAAATTAAAAAATAATTTTTTTGGGCACAGATCATTTACCTAAATTGCAACTTGGGTAAAGAACCAGGTGCATACTGCAACTCATCATCATTTGCTTCTTTAACATTGGTCTCAGTATCACTCACTTCACCTGAAGAAGTTTCCCAGACCTCCATGTTCATTGTCTGAAGTACCAGTTTCAGTGTAATGAAGCAAAGATCATTAATGAACCTTAACGATGTATATATTAACTATGTTATTATTCATTATCTGAATTTACAATTTTTATTCCTCGCAGCAGCAGGGCACAAACACCGTCCTAGTCTTTATGAAAATAAATGGAGAGAAATAATGTGTATTTTGCTAGGGAATTAAAGATAGGAATCAAGCTAGAGAATTAGGAATCGAATGCAGGGGAGAAAGAGGAGTAAATCAACATAAGAGAGAGAGTTTTGAGGAAAAAACAAAAAGAAGAGAGAGAACGTGCTGCGGGTGAATCAAGCTAGGGAATTAGGGGTCTAAAACCATGAATTGAAATCTTCTATTGCATACGCTGCTTTTTTCTACTTTCCAAAAAATTATGAAATATTAAAACATCAACAACCATTTTTTTTTTTAAAATTCTCAGCAGTAAAAATATCAACTTGAGTCAAAATACTTTAATACTAATACTTTTTAAGTTTTTAAAATTATATTATTCGATCTTCAATTTTATTTCCATCAGAGTAGATTGTTTTTCTTGTTAATTTTAATTGTTTTACCGTTAATAGAAGAACTAAATAATTAAAAAAATTCAAAAATACTCTTAACCCCAAGAGATAAATAGTATACATTTTAAAATTTCAGAGGAATATTAACGTAATGTGTCAAATCTCATGAGACAAATAGTAATTTATTTATTAGAAAAAATTACGATAAAAGGATTTTTTTGCCATTTTACAATAATTTCTAATAGAAAATCTAATAAAATAACTTATTAGTATAATATGATAAAATATAAATAGTAAAAAATATAATTTTAAATCCTGATAATGTATTATTTCAAACCTCATATGGTAAATAATAATTCAACCAATACTTTATTGATAAGTTGAACTTTTTTTTTTGAATCATGATGGAAAGACGAGATATAAGATCTGAAAGTTTAATCCCAATGGAGTTGTAAATCTAGCTATTTTTCCTCCTCAAGCACCCAAAAGAAAAAAAAAAGCACTCAAGAACATGAGTTTTGGGTTCTTAATTTTCTCATGCTCATATTTCTTGACAAGTCAGAAATCTCCCATGCCCTTTCTCCGTCCCAAGCTGAAATTATGGATTTGACATATACAGAGAAGGCCCATTTGACATCAGATGAACTTCAAAATGGATGTATAACAGTGGAAGCATGTCATTAACATCTATTTTATGTAATATGCTTCTAGAATCTAGATAAAATGACTCTTTATGGTTTTCATATATTAGATTCAATTGATATGGGTTCTATAGCTGGAGATATTAATACTTGAGAAAAGAGAATGATTTGACCTTCTGGTCCAGAAAAGGAGAAAGGAAAGGAAATACCGCAATCAATTCTTTCCGTGCTTCTTGAAGTTCATCATTGCTCTGGCGCTCTTTCACAATAAGAGTCTGATTCAGACTTTCTACATCACCCAAGTCCTCTATTTTCTGTTCTAGCTCATCATTCATTTCTTTCATCTTTTTCTGTATTGCTGCATCATCCTCATCACCGAGATGCTTCATCACCAGTAATTTTCCTTTAAGTTCTTCAATTTCCATTTCTAATTTCTGTTTAGCATCCAACTGCTTTTCCAATTGCAGTATCTTATTCAGGGCCTCTTCTTTCTCCCTCTGAAAGTTCAGAAATCTCATCAGTAAAAGCAACAGAAATGCTAACAGCATAACACAACAGTGTAGTCTACATGCCAGTGTGCTTTACAATAAGCAGCTCACCTTTTGCTCTTCAACAAATCTTAAGACATTCTCATCAGCCTTTTTCTGCTCCATAGATGCTAACTGAAGTGAATTATTTTTATCATCATTCCGGAAAAACAAAAAATATTGTCACTGCTGAGCATAAACAATGAATTGGCCTCTATATAAAGCATTTTGATAGTCCATGCCAGGTAATCATTGTCAGTGCTTAGATTCTTTTAGAACTGAAAATTAGTTAGAGCTTGCCAAAATAAAAATATGAGCGAGAAATCAGAATTCATATCAACAACAAAATGAGATGGAAACAGGGTGGACATGGATTAAGATATACAGCTTAATGTCAATCAAGAACATTTTGAAATATTGAATTTCCTAGTGCAGAATAGGTGGGTAACACCTGTTACCTTTTTTTCTCTTACATACTAAATGTACCCGAAATACATTTAATTCCACATCTCTGATATTCAATACCAAACATAAATTATTTTCCAATTACACCTCTTAAACACAACATATGCAGGTCCGTTGTATATCACATCTACGCTCATAGCAAGCCATACCCCTACAACCACCAACAATAAATAAATAAGAAAAAAAGAAGTAGAACACACACAATCAAAACCAAATTCCACGTCTAGATTCTCTAAATTTCCTAAAATACAAAACAAAAATATCACATCAACTCTAGCTTCGGTTCATGATCCAGCAAAAATCCTCTAAAATAAACAATGCATGCAAGATAATACTACTTATCCGAATATGTAATGCATACAGTAAAATCCACAATCAAATGCTAATACGACCCAGATTAGTCACCAGAGACGGCTCATTTCCCAAATAGAACTCAAAAATCACAAAATATAGAGTCTAAACTAACAGACATTTTAACTTTTCGGCATAAATCTTACAAATTCAAGTCAAAACCCTCCATCACACTTACTGTTGTCTAATCTGGTTATTAGAGAGGCAGAGATAGAGAAAAAGGGGCTTACTCGCGAACTGAAGCACTATCTTCCAACTGCTTTCTCTTCTCTGTGTTTCCTCTTTGGAATTTGGAGAAGGGAAAATGGTCAGGGTCGATCGAGCCCCACCTACCCACTGACAGTGTTTCGATATTTGCAAGAGGCAATCTGGCGGTCGTTTACCTAATTCAGATCGACAGGATTTCGAATATAATTGAGTTAAAAATGACTTTTTATAGTTTAAAGCGTGGATCTGAGAACAGGTGATCAGAGCTCCTATTGTTTGGATTTTGGAATCGCTCGTACACGGTTTAATTACAAATTAATTAGCCAGGTCCATATTCGGGTGAATCGGGTCAAGAGGACCTGATTATGTCCCGGTCTAGGTTGGGTTAGCAGCGAACCTCTCTTCGACCCACATTACCCGCTTAAGTTCAAGCTCCTAACTCCGTACAAGAAACTGATAATAGTTACCAATACATTTTCATGTATTTTTTATTATACATTTTCAATATAAATAAGATATATCTTTATCTATTTATAAAATATAAGTGGATTTTACAATAAAAATAATTATAGTTTTTATAAACTTGCTAGTAAATAAAATAAGTTTTATTTTTAAATGGAAAGACACATATCTTTATTTGTATTTGAAGTGTATAATAAAAAATGCATGAAAAATTATTAGTAACATTTCTTTTTAATCCACTGAAACTTATACAATTACAAGAAAATTAAAAATGTTAATTGTATAAAATGATAATTGAAGAATTAAGGACTTGTATTATATTAATAACTTCAAGTTACAAGACATTCAACTAGAGAAAAATATAGGCAAGGGACCAAACGATTTTCTATGTTTACGAAATTAATAAATAGTGGAATAAAATCAATGGACAATAAATTAAAATGATAAAAATTCAGTGGCAACCAAACCAAAAGGCAAAAGTTATGCTCCACAAAATGTCAAATAATTAGTTATTATAAGTTCATATTAGTCAAAATTTGTGATTATAAATTATTATGATTTCGGGAGTGGACACTGACTTAACATAACGTAAATTATTTAACAACATGATAGAAGTTGATTTGGTTTATTTATGCCTAACAAAATAGGATCGATTTGCTTTATTTATGCCTAACATAATAGAATAGGACCATGTTAACATGTATACTCATTCATATTAATTAGAGGTTAAAATCAATATATAATTTTATTAATATAGGGTTCCAATTTGTATTTATTAAAATAATTGTTAAAAAAATAGGATCGACCATGATAATATGTATCGTCGTTTATAGAATATGATCGATCATTTTATAATGTATCATCATTCATATTAATTAGACTTTAAAATCAATATATAATTTTATTAATATAGGGATCCAATATGTATTAACTAAATTAATTGTCTATAGATTCAATAAAATACAATAAAAATTAAAGGAAATAGATTAGAAAATGTTAAGATTCAGGATGAAAATATATGCTTTTAGCCAAAACAAAAGCAAATTTCACATTGTTCCAAGCACGTGCATTGTGGAAGCAAAACCAGGGCAATAGGGATGTAGAAGTCAGAGCCAATTTGAGTTTGTGGATTGAATGCATATGGCTGTTTTTTTTTTTTTAATGTTTAGCTATTTATATATAATAATATAAACCATGAAAATATTTCTTATTTTTAATATTATAGCTATATATTCCGATTAATCGAATATATGCTTATGGATATTAATTTGAGATTTCTATATAAATATTAATTTAAGATTTTTATATAAACCAAATTAATATCAAATAATTCTGAGTAGTTTTCCTTAGGTTTTCCGAAGACCTATCATATATCATGGTGGGCTTTTTGTAGAATAGGTTTGCTAGCTAACGAAGAACCAAAAACATGCAAAAATACAATGGTTAAGGCCACCGCCCCAAGAAAATGATCACTCTTTATCACCTAATAAGAACAAGAAGGTGGGGGAGTTGGGGCCCATGTCATGCTCAGTATACTCATCGCCGGGTATGTCCTTTCTCTCTCCTTTATATATATATATATATATATATATATATATATATATATATATATATATATACACATTACCAATAATTAGTGAAATGACAGGATTTAATTAGAGAGATTAATACAAATCTTGAGTTAGGAGACTTTAAACAAAAGTTAATTATCTTTTTTTTCACTAGCTACATGGCCAACGTATTAAGTAATCATTCCCTTTTTAGTATAGGCTAGTTTCCTTCTTTTCTTTTCTTTCCTTTTTTTTTTTTTTTATATCAACAATCCAAAAAATAAATAATTTACTCTCTCTTGTTCTGCCCACAAACATCAAGAAAATTAAATTGCATTTCAATTAGTTGAAGTTCAATAGAGACGATACACGCAATATACCTTCCCCACTTGCATGAAAACAATTTCAAGCACCAAAGTTTGTGATACTACTGATTCTCACAATATCTAAAATGGGACAATTTCTTTTCTTTAGCTGTAATTCAGCAAATAAAAATTCAATACTCACTCCTCAAATTTTATATTAAATCAGTAGCTCCCATGCTTGCCCTACAAACGAGATAAGAAAAAAAATTCAAAACAGATCCATCTCTTAGGTACATCCATCCGATGTCTAGCTTCCTTAGTGCACACACCAAAGCAAGTATGGATTTTTTTCCTTGATGCATACATCAAAGCAACTAGGTGGTTAAATTACATAGCAAGATGGATGCACTTTGATCTTCTATGCCAAATTTCTCATCAACTCCTTGAATAAATGAGGTAGACACCTCATAACCATACTGAAATTAACTGTTTTTTTCTCTGCTGCAGACCAACAACAGGTGCATCAGTGAACCAAGTTAGAACATAAGGGCCAGCTATAGCTGCAAACAACTACAAAGCCATATGGATCTACCTCACTGCCCCAATCCTCGGGCCACTGTGTGGAGCAGGAACTTACTCTGCTGTCAAGCTGCCAGAGAAAGATAGTGAAACGCATGAAAGGCCTTCAGGAGCAAGGAACTTTAGAGGGAGGTGATTGAATAATTCAACACCATCAGCAGACCTAACAAATAATCCAGAAACTCTGTTAGGGAAACGAGATCAAAGCACTGCATATTGAGTTTCTGGTCGGAACATACACATGCAAAGTGACAAAACAAAAACAGACGACTCTCTGATTATATCACGTATAATGAGTACTTTGTCCAGTGTACAACAGAATTTTGTGAAAAGTAATCTAAGAAAGGCCATTTTAGTGCTTGAAACGAAGTCATTCACTTCTGATATTTCTCGGTTTTTTTAATTTCTGCTGGTAAGATGCCATTTTAAATCTTTTGTTATTTTTCCTTACCATGATGAAGCTTAAGCCAAAGTTAAAACAATTATCATGTATCTGCACCAATTATGCTGTTTATTGATACCTGATTAGGCAACATCTAATTCAATTGAGACGTTACTATACTTGGCACCAATAGATATCCATTTTCAGTTTCCTGATTTTTGTCAGCAGAACTTCTGGTTTATGTTGAAAACAAAACCCAAGCAATGCACTTAACCACAAACCTTTTTCTCGAAAAAAATTTGCAACCATCCAAATTGCTATTATGGAAATATTTGATTTGCTGGCATCAGGGAACAAGAGAGTAAACAGTAAGCAAGCAAAGACAGAAAAAACAAAATTGAAATATGTACTACAAAAGTTAATAAGCTCAATTTTAAGGCCAAAACTCCTTTAGCTAATCCATGAACAACCAAGTCTTCAATGCTCTAAAGTGGATAAGATTTTTACTCGATCAAATCTAACAATATGGATCCCAAGTTAGAAAGCATATTAGTGATAAGATCAGAGAAGGAATGATAGGCAAAATGAAAATCACTCTGTATTGAACAAGGGAAAATGAAGGAAAACAATATTCACAAGCAGGTTCCAGAATGCTTGTAGCTCTCCACAGTCAGACTTTTTACAGAATATTTTCCATGCCCTCTCTAACCAATTCTCAGCCTACAAATACTCACATGCTGATGTAACAAACTCAAACCGAAATCACTATTCTACCCCTTCTACCCAAGCAAATAGCAGCCACAAACAGCACAAATGAACAATTATATTAATATGCAGCAATAAGTACTAAAGAAAATAAAACCAGCCCAACCCACACAGGATGTCACGACACAGCCCAGCTATTGTTCAACCTTTCTCCTTGCATAAGAATAATGGATTGGGGGCTTAACATTAGACAAGCATCATACAATGGTAGGAGAAACCTTCATTAATCAGAATAATGAAACTTTCCTTCCTTCGGATTCTAGGGACTCTCAAGTTATCGAGAATTCTGTTCTCTCGCAATGTTCTCCAGCTGTAATAAGATGACAAATGAACAAGAGTTCTTCAAGAATTTGTGTTTCTATTTCTAGACGTTTCTTCAATCATAGTCATTTGAGCTTCAAACAACCTCACATATGGTTAAGAAAAGGATTCAGCAATGAAGGCATAAACAGAATCATGTTCTACATCTATCTAAATTCCACTTGAAAAGCAAAACCCCTGAGTAGAAAATAATAAGATGAAGAGAGAAAAATCCAACTCAAGGCATCATTTTCCTTTTGAAAAACTTAGAGTTGAACCATATTTGTTGGGCATAATGTGCTGAACCGCAGAGACATGATGATGGTTTTCACTTTAGCTAAAGCTTCGTCATGGTAAGGGAAAATAATAAAAATACAAGGAAGAAGTGAATGACAAGTATTTTCAGGCACCAAAATGACCTCTCTTAGATTGCTCTTTCACAGAATTTATAGGCTCTGGACAAATTACACTTCATATATATGATAGAATCACAGAATCAAGTTAGCATGTACATGTTCCTACTGTAACTCAATGTGCAGCACTTTGATCTTGTTTCCATGATGTAATCTACACTATATTTAATAGAGTTTCTGGCTATTGCAGTTGCTTGAAGCTATAGCAAGGCCTAATGTTGTAATTGGGTTAAAGAAACAATAAAGTTCAGTGTCCTATCATATATTCAAGAGGTTAATGAGAAATTTTGGCACAAAAATCACCATATTGCCGCACATAATTTGCAGTGTAATTAAAATTGGCTCATCTAATTGAGATCAGGACCTCGTCTGCTCGCACTTCAAACTCCCCAAAGAACTAACTAATGCAGCCTACTTTTTCTAATCCAAAGTTTTCCTTTCTGACCAGCTAATATTCAAACCACAGCTTCATTCTATCTGAGAAGTTTGATATTATATTACATTGTTGTTCAACCATCAATAATGTATCGAGGCCCAGCATCAATTTGCCACTATACCACTTAAAAACACCCAAAGCAACTTGGTACATATTTCAGAATTCATGGGGTCCAAAAGAAATTGTTACTTAATTGGACTAAACTCTCCCTTTTTTTCTCATTTCTTTACAAGGAACAATATCAAATGCAAGACTCAAAATTTTATATGAATGCAGAATGCGGTACACCTTAATACGGTTTAAGAAACCTGTTAACGAAAGTAAAGAGAAACTAACCTCTAATTTATCCTTTTGCTCTCTCTACGACACAAACGATACAACATTCAAATTTTTTCCTCCAGAGCCTCAAATTAACTTCAAAAGATCCAACTTGCTTCCAAAATTACCAAACCCTACCAAAAAAATTCAGTCTCAATCTCCGCTCAAACCGGCAAAATTCGTCGGGACTGACTCGTATCCGCGGCGTATCCAATTGGGGTTTCAGTTTTACACAGCGATAGCGCGAATGCAGCTATCAAAACGCCCAAAACATCGGCGATTGCATCTTTGACGGAGGCGCCAGAAGAGGGAAAAAGGCCGAATTGATCAGCGGCCTCCTTGCAGGCGCCGGCGGCGAGAGAGATGATAGATCCGACCCGAACAGAATAGCGGCGGAGAAAGGAGTAACGGGTGAGGGAGGCTAAGTGGGAGAAGAAGAGGGTTAGGAAGAGACAAAAGAGGACATGATAGAGCTTGTCAGGGGCCAGCCATGGGTCTTCGTTGCTGTTGAACATTGTGGGTAATAAGGAGTTCATGTTCAAGTCTTCTACCTGAACCAATTTTTTCAAACATAAACGAGCAAGTAACGAGGATGAAACTAACAGACTTCATTATTAGTAACTACAAGTGTGAATCGTTAGGGATGACAATTCGACCGAACCGTTCAGATCCGAATTCATTCTGAATGATTTATACGATCCATCGGAACTATTTTGGATCCGAAGTTTTTGGGTAGGAATGAAGCGAGTTGTGGCAGTTCTACAAATTTTGTAGGATATTTAAATTTATTTAAATTATAATAAGTAATTTTATTAGAATTTTATAACGGATTTGAGTGATAATATTTAAATTCGTTACTGATAGGGTACGAATAAATTTTTTTTGATATATGTTATCCGATAAATCTGATTATATTGATGAATTACAAATATAAAAAAATTGAAATTTGAAATATAAATTTTTAAATATAATTTTATTATTATTTTTGAATATTTTGATGAATTATTTTAATTTAAATGTGTTGAATTATATTTTATATTTTATTTGATTTTATAGTAATTTATGATATATTTTTTATATATTTTTTATTTTTAATTATTTAATTAGTTTGAATTTTATTTTATTTAAAATTTTTTAATGATAAACTGACAATTATTTGAATTTCGGATATTAATCGGGTAATGTTGATCGGGTGTAGAATGAGTACAATTATTAATATTATAATTTTAAACAGATTCAGGTATGTATATATGTAATCGGATTTATATAATGCAATTTTCGCGAATAGTCTATTCGTTATCATCTCAGTTTGATATATATACATATATTCCAAATATTCATTTATATTTTTAATATAAACAAAATTTAAAAATAATAAAATAAAAATATAATATTTATTTAAAAAATTATATAATTGATCAGTTAATTAAAATAATAGAAATTAAAATTTTAATATTAAAAAATTAAAATTTTTTTAATTAAATATAGTTCCATACGGTGGGGAGAAGAGGATCAATAAAATTTTCTTTTCAGAAAATAGATAGGATGGAAGATGGGATGAATTGTTCGGAGACAAAAATTAGTGAATTTCATCTCAAGCTAGCCCTATTGCAACATCTATAAATCCTTACAGTTGTCTACATACTTCTCCGTCCTTAAAATATATTTTTACGTTTCCTTTTATTTTGTTTTAAAATATAACTAAAATTAACATATAAATTATATTTCCTTACTTTTATTTAATTTTTTTATAATTAATAAATTTTTATGCAGATTTCTGACTTTTATTAAATAAAATTTATTTTAATTCATTTAATATTTAGTATTATTGAATTAATTTAAATTTTACATCTTTCGTATAATTAAAATGATGCATATAATAAAAAAATAATGAAAAAAATATTATCATATAACTATAATATCTAACTTTTTATTAATATGTGTGAAGAGAGAAGTGCCATTGCTTTTTAGAACAGTTGGTAAATGGACCTTTTTAGCGGGCTTGATTTATACTAAATTTTTTCTGAATAGGGATATCTTATAATAATTAGTATTTTTATTGAAATAATTTCATATTAATTAATAGCATTTATGATTAAATATAATAAACTATTAGAATTATGATTTGATATGGTTATAATTAAATTATGTGTTAAATGGTTTAGATATTCCAGTTGAAATGATTATACAGCAAACTGATCTAAAATCTAATTTATACTTAGTGTATTACATGTTAAATTAGTATAGTACAATTATATGTTAAACTAACATAATTCATTCATATTAAAACTCAGTTATATTATAAACTTAATTGAACTATAAAATTATCTAATTTTTAATTAATTCCTATTTGTAAAGCACTTATAAATAATTAAAATAATCTAAAATTAATAATAAAAATATTTTTAAATGCATTTTTAATTGGTGAAAAGTAATTACATAATTTTATTTTTAAAAACACATAATTTTATGTGGAAATATTTTTTTTTTCTTTGATGTATATAAATAAAATGTTAGTCGCAAACGGTGTAGTTTCTTTAAGGCTTGAACCCTCGCGGCGAAAACTCGGCAATGGCGGTGTAGTTTTTACTTTTAACACGGCAAATTAAAACCTAAACCTATTTAAACAATTCCCACCCCTTTGTTTTCTTGCCCCTCTCCCCGCAGCCATCGCCGTCATCTTGAAGCAGCCGATCCACTTCGCCGTCATTCGCTGCTGCGATTCAGGCCACCGTCGGCTCTTCTCTCTCTACCGTCGGCTCTCCTCTCTCTACCGTCGGCTCTCCTCTCTCAATCGCATCGAGGTATGTCCTGATTTGGCTTACAACTGTTTGAAATCTGTGTTAGTTTGGGTTACTCAATGATTTGGATAAACAATGAGTGAAATCAGAGGGAAATGTCTCTTACTTTCACAAAGGAGCAACGACAAAGAAAATAAACAGAAAGAGGGATTACATGTGGTTTTTAATGGACAGGTAATTTATTAACAACAAACGGAAGAAGAAATCTTTCTATAGTATGTATTCCAGTGAATCCATAACAGCTGAACTTTAGCCATTAATGAAATGCTTCAACAACTGCTCCTGTATAGCTTTTTGGTTATGAATGTTTTTTTAAAAAAAAATATATATATATATATATATATATATATATATATATATATATATATATTTTACTTTTCTTTCCGTCAAAGAAGATAAAGTCCATTAAAAAGAGATGTTATAGTATTAAAATTCTCCGTAGCCTGGTACCCAGAAAGTCCTGAGATCCTTATTATACTTTATTTTTTTTACGTTGCTCAAGACATAACATTAGATGTTATGTAAGTTTATAATGACATTCATGCAGGGGCGAATCCTGGATATAATTGAAGTGGGGAACTTGCACATCCTGTATAACAGATATGTAAATATGTAACTTTGCAGCACGTTAATGGAGTTAGTTGGGCAATAACAAAAATAATACTCTCACTGAATTTTAGTGACTCGTGATAATTTTCTAAACATACATATTAATGGATGGAATAGAAAGTGTTGGAGTTTGGTGAGGTTTTTTTTACCTAGATGAGTCACAATGTTAATGATTTAGTTATTTCTGGCTAATGAGATATTTAGTTATTTTTGGTGAATAATTAGTACAATTCGCCAGGTGTTTGTTTGCATTTGGTTTGTTCTTCTTAAGATCTTGTTCAGTTCCAACATTATATGTACTTGTTTTTTTGTGTTGTGCTTTGTTCAGCCATGGCCGAAGAAGCAGGCATGTTTATGGTTCGCCAAACAGTTGGAAGTGTTTTATGTTGTAAGTGTGGCATTCCTATGCAACCAAATGCTGCTAATATGTGTGTCAAGTGTTTGCGCTCGGAAGTTGATATAACTGAAGGTTTGAAGAAGCACATGATCGTTAGACATTGCCCTGAGTGCGATACCTACCTTCAGCCACCAAGCACTTGGATCAAGGCCCAATTAGAGTCTAAGGAGCTGCTAGCATATTGTGTAAAGATATTGCACTTGCCAAAATTTATTAGGATAGTAAATGCAGAATTTATTTGGACTGAGCCACATTCCAAGAGGATCAAGCTGAGGCTGAGAATTCAGAAAGAGGTTCTTACTGGTGCAGTACTTGAACAAGCATATGTTGCTGAGTTTGTTCAGCAGGAATCAATGTGTGAATCTTGCACAAGGGTTCAGGCCAACCCGGATCAGTGGGTTGCTTCTGTCCAGCTCCGCCAGCATGTTTCTCACAGGCGAACTTTCTATTATTTGGAACAGTTGATTTTGAAGCATGATGCTGCTGCCCGTGCAATTAAAATCAAACAAATGGATCAAGGTATTGATTTTTTCTTTGGAAATCGAAGTCATGGTGTAAAATTTGTTGAATTTTTAAGTAAGGTCGCGCCAGTGAGGAGTCGCCATGATAAGCAACTTGTCTCCCATGATCCTAAGAGCAACAACTACAATTACAAATATACTTTCTCTGTTGAAATCTCCCCAATTTGCCGTGAAGATTTGATCTGTCTGCCTCCAAAAGTTGCAGTTAGTTTGGGGAATCTTGGCCCTCTTGTTATATGTACAAAGGTGACAAACAGCATAGCTTTACTGGATCCTCTAACTCTTCGACAGTGCTACTTGGATGCTGACCAGTATTGGAGAGCATCTTTTAAGTCTCTAGTTACTAGCAGGCAGCTTGTGGAGTATATTGTTTTAGATGTTGAAATCATTTCTCCTGAAGTTAATGTTGGTGGCTCAAGATTTGCTTTAGCTGAGGTCCAAGTAGCTCGTTTATCAGATTTTGGAAAGAATGATAATATCTTCTTTATAAAAACACACCTAGGCCATATTCTGAAACCTGGTGATCAAGCCCTTGGTTACGACTTATATGGTGCTAACACTAATGATATTGAGCTAGATAAGTACAAAGGCCTTGTCCTTCCAGAAGCAATTTTGATAAAGAAGAGCTATGAGGAGAAGCGCCAGAGGAAACGTGGGAAGCCTCGTGCCTGGAAACTGAAGTCTCTTAACATGGAAGTTGATGATTCCAGAGGTAGGAATGATCAGGAAAAGATGAACACAGAATATGAAGAGTTCTTGAAGGATCTGGAAGAGAACCCTGAGATGAGGTTCAATATTTCGATGTATCATAATAAAGAATATCAGCCTTCAGAAATGGCATCCATGACTGATGGGGAAGATGTGCCTTCTGTTCCTCTGGAAGAGTTGCTTGCTGATCTTGACATCAGTGAGATGGAAGATGATGATGACGATAGCATGAGGGAATGAATGTTGAGCAAAGTTTATTTTTTTCTAGCTTTAAAGAGTATTTGAGTTATAGATTTTATAATTGTGTTGACCGTGTTTGGATACTTTGTGCTATAAATAACTTCTATCTTAATTTGTTTATATATATATGTTTCCTTTATATTATTGTGCCATTTTCTTCTGGGTACTGTAATCAATAATTTTAGTCACTGATGTATGACCAAATGTGTTTTATGCTTTCGGTGTAAAATGGGTATTTCTCTTACCTCTTTTTTAATTTCGTGGAACTGGAACTTTGTTCACTAATTTTCCTCGATGAGGATAAAGTGCATTGCTAGATACGTTCTAGGCTGTTTTACAAAGATGCTATTTTATTCTCTGTTATCTTTGGAACATGACAGGTCCTTATCAGGGAAGTGTTTGGAGGATAAGAGTAACTGCCAGATGCTTACCGCTCAACTGTTACTGTTAGTTACAGCTGACAAATTTGTAATCGAAAGCAACGACTATAGCTTATGGTATTACATGGTCCCCTGTATTAAATCCATGCGAGCAGACTATGGCCAGGAAAGGAGATGGAAAACTGTGTATAATGAGTTGCGTAGTAGGAATTCCGCAATTAATAATTTCATATGAAAGAAGAGTCACAATTATGACATAACTGAGGAAGTACAAGTCATAAACGTAGCAGTAGATTCAGAACCATTTCTTAGTACAAAACTTCTAATGGTTTTTTCATTTTTTAAGTGCAACGTAAAAAAAATGAAAAATAAGCTACAGCAGAGGTATCTCTGTCGAAAGCAACAACATCTACTTGCAGATTATCCTCAACCCTTGGAAGCGGAAGGTGAAGAACATGCAGACCACATTGAAGTCCCATGGCAAGGTAGGCATTGAAGGCAGGAGTAAATAAACTTTTAATGACAATTATTTTAAGGATTACAAGAAAGGTACTACTCGAATAGAGCAAGTGGTGCGGACAACTACCAAGTAAAAGATTGTTCTGTCTCCTACCAACTATACCTCATATGATTAAAGTTTTAACTGTTCAGGCAAAACATCCTCATTCTTGGTTGAAATTGTTAGATTGAACATTGCATCATCAGTAACATAAAGCTTTTCATTTAGCTCACAACATACAAGAAAGCCCTCTAGTCAGACAGAAAATGCTTCCATACCTGCCATCTCTCATGCCCAGACAAACTTCCATATGCAGATCAAAAGAACACAAGTTATGCAGATCAAAAGAACACAAGTAGACAAGATGTCACATTCATATTGCTATAGAACAGAACACAAGCGTGAAGAATGATAGCATTGATTTTGAAAATCGATAATAAATGCAACACAGCATCAGCTTCCCTATACTTGGAATTGATATGGTACGAGCCTCTCTTCTTGCCTTCAACCCCAAAAGTTAGGGTAGCACAGGAAGCTCTACCTTCTTAAAAGAAAAAAAGCTAACACGCCCATGATCTACATGACAAAACTTCAAAGGAACCTCTCCACATTGTCTGTCAAGGGTTTCAATTTCTTCTCTGGACGGAGGACTACCCCTACAGGATAAGGCAAGTATCAAAACATAGAAAACGATTGGCAATAAAATGAAAATAACCAAACTAGATTGAGCAATTTGGAACAAGAAATTGCTTTTTCTCAGTTTTCCTTGTAGATTCACAGGATTTCAACATTACTGCTGCACACTTCTGGAAATTAACTGAGCATCGTATTTAAATCTTACAGATCAAAGATCAAAAACATGATACTAAGGAAACATGTCCACATTTTGTTTAAAAAAAAAGGACGAAATGTATGCCCACATAGCTTTTAAACTAAATTTAGCAGAACCCTGCATTTTCAAAATATCAATCAATGCGAAGTCTAAATGAATTTGATAAAGGAGAAGTTTAGATAAATGTTGGAGAGGCAAAAGGCGCTTGTTAAATGGTCAAAATGTAAAAAGTGGGTTGCAGTAGTTATGCAAAGCAAGCAAAAAAGGTACGAAATTATAAGCTCTTCTTGGAGATTTTAGATAAATGTTTGAGGGGGAGAAAAAGGAGCTCTTATTTGTTGAAATGTCAAGATTGAGTTGCCGCCTTGCCGGAGTTTTGGGTAGCAAGCAAAAAGGGTAAGAAATTATTAGCTCTTTTTGGGGATTTTATGGTGTCTAATTCAGAAGAAATTCTGAGGAAAGAGCTTACAGGCAAAGGCGGATAGGTCTAGGAATCTAAAGCACAAAAGATAAGGCGGTAATGCGGCAAATAGAAATATGTTGTATAGAAATAACAAACATTAAGTTTGTATAGAGAAACTTTTCCAAAGATAAGGAGTTTGTAAAGAGAGAGCACCTAATGTGCCTGCTATAGATAAACCACTAACGATATATTTGCATTTCTTAATCAAAAGCCCAATAAGAAAACAAAATCACACCAAATTTATAAGATTAATTGAATTTTTCCGGAGGACAAACAAAATATAATGAGTGAAATAAACACTACCAACATAATTACCTGATTAAGCATAGCTGGATCACCAGGTGAAGACTTTCTAAACTTGCTGTTTGGAAGATAAACATCAAAATCCAGTCTTAATTCATTCATCCGCAAATTACTTAGCCTTTCTACAATCAAAGATGCATCGTTCAATTCGGTGTCTGTTATGTCCCTATTGCTTTCTGAAGTGATTTGAAGAGAATTACTCTTAACACCTTTCAATGACCAGGGAACACCACGACGCCCAACAATGTAACCTAGAGACTTGAGGTGCCTATAGACCTCATAAAGCTCCCTGCAACACCCATTCTTTCCATCTTCCATCTTCGCATATGTATCTTTTAGAGAAAGTCGAGTATCTTTATCATCCATCAGAACCAATCCCCCCAATTCAGCCAAGAACCTAAAGTAAAACATGCTAAATTACATTGACAAACATCAAAAGATCAAAAATCCCAACAGAAGTAAAGATATTTTTCACTCAACATACAAAGTTTCCTCAGTTGAGCAGTAGGCCTTGCCACTACGCACAATTCCTGTTGTTGTCGATAATTTGCCTTTCTTTTCAACCACCTCAGCCATAGCCATCTCATCATTCCATCTAACCTTGGAAATGTCACTCCTTAAACAAAAATAAATCCGGGGTTATTTACTCTAACTTGGAATGAGAAATTAAAAAATAATTTTTTTGGGCACAGATCATTTACCTAAATTGCAACTTGGGTAAAGAACCAGGTGCATACTGCAACTCATCATCATTTGCTTCTTTAACATTGGTCTCAGTATCACTCACTTCACCTGAAGAAGTTTCCCAGTCCTCCATGTTCATTGTCTGATGTACCAGTTTCAGTGTAATGAAGCAAAGATCATTAATGAACCTTAACGATGTATATATTAACTATGTTCTTATTCATTATCTGAATTTATAATTTTTATTCCTCGCAGCAGCAGGGCACAAAAACTGTCCTAGTTTTTATGAAATCAAATGGAGAGAATTAATGTGTATTTTGCTAGGGAATTAAAGATAGGAATCAAGCTAGAGAATTAGGGATCGAATGCAGGGGAGAAAGAGGAGCGAAATCAACATAAGAGAAGGAATTTTGAGTAGAAAACAAAAAGAAGAGAGAGAACGTGCTGCGGGTGAATCAAGCTAGGGAATTAGGGGTCTAAAACCATGAATTGAAATCTTCTATTGCATACGCTGCTTTTTTCAACTTTCCAAAAAATTATGAAATATTAAAACATCAACAACCTTTTTTTTTTTTCAATTCTCAGCAGTAAAGATATCAACTTGAGTCAAAATCCTTTAATACTACTGCTTTTTAAGTTTTTAGAATTATATTATTCAAAATATATAATTTTTATTGTTAATTTTAATTGTTTTACACTTAATAGAAAAACTAGATAATTAAAAAAATTCAAAAATACTCTTAACTCAAGAGATAAATAGTATACATTTTAAAATTTTAGAGGAATATTAGCGTAATGTATCAAATCTAAGGAGATAAATATTAATTTATTTTATTAGAAAAAATTATTATAAAATAAATTTTTTTATCATTTTATAATAATTCAACTTTTTTCCTAATAGAAAATATAATGAAATAATTTATTAATATAATATAATAAAATAGAAATAATAAATAATATAATTCTAAATCCATTATTTCAAATCTTATATGGTAAATAATAATTAAACCAATAAGTTGAACTTTTTTTTCAAATCACAGTGAAAGGACGACATATCAGATCTGAAAGTTTAATCCCAATGGAAAGACGAGATATAATATCAAAATCCTGTGAGGGGAGGAATTATTTTTTGAACTCATTTTAAATCCAGGAATTTCAAACACGAGAATTATATTTTCTATTACATTCAAAATATTTCAGCCCTGACTTTTACTCACCAGTTACTAGTGCATAAACAAAATAAAATTCAAATTCTGTGCGAGATGAAAAATTGTTGCCGTTTCCTTACAATTTGGAGGTCGAAGGATGCAAAATTCATTTCCTAAACCAAGAACTTTAGAGCGTGTTTACTTATAAAAAAATTTATATTTTCATTTTCTAATTTTCAAGAAAAATAAAAAAAATTATTTTCATAAAAATTTGTAAAACATATTTATTTACTATTATATAGAAAATTATAACATTTTAAATTTAAAGGGTAATCTATCATGTTAAAATTTGTTTTCAAAAGTTTAGACATAATTTAGAAAACATGGAAAATTGTTTTTTATTTCCATTTTAGAAAAATATCATAAGTAAATACAAAGTCTTATTTTCTGTTTTCATTTGAAGAGTTTTTTTAGAAAATTGACTTAATTTTCTACAGGTAAACACAGCTTTAGAAGTTGGAAGTTAAAATAAATGCCGAAGCTCATGTTCACTAAGAAACAAGTCATGTTTCATTTGAACATTTTGCTTTGTTACTTTACAGAATTACATGTATGATAACCTCGGTAACATCTGTGGTGCACATTTCAAACTGCCACAGACTATTTACTTCACAAACTTCGGCCAACCTTTTCGTACAAATCGCGAGGCCAATTCCTACTCGTATTATTTGCGAGAAATTGTGCAACCTGTCACAAGATCAAAAGACATTCGTCATGAAGCACCAACAAATATTCCAATAGACAACATTTACTAATACATATTCCTGATCATCAAAATCAAATTCATCAATCATCTACAACTAGGAAAACCCACTGATCAAAAAGAAACGTGGACCATCACTAATAAGTAACAAACCCTAGAAAGGCAAAATTTGTGAGTTCGTCAATTTCAAATCAACATTTGGCATTACTGAGTTTGAAGTCGTACACATCATGTGAATCAAGAAATGAAACAATATATTCATAATTCAACTATCCTTCAATATATGAAAAGCAAACAACAAAAAAGGGTCATGGGATTCTTTCAGCTTTAATATTAACTAGCCTACTTGTTAAATCATAAAATTGCATGTGTTTACACCTTGGACATCCATTGGCATGCATCTGTTAGTTGTTACAAGTAATGATATGATGTATAAGATTCAATGGAAAAAAAATTCCAGATAATGAACTCTGAAAAGGCTATGAACAACATGTTCGCATGGAGCAAATATATCCAACAGAAACATGAAATAAGACAACAGTATTTCCATCATACCTTTGCCCTCATGGCTCGGAGTGACCCATCAGAATCTGTCACATTGTCCAGACATGTAAGAGCAATCTTCAGAAGGTAGGGTACACAAACTTGGACTTGAGGAGATAAATTTTGAAATGCATCAGCACTGACATTTGGCTCTCGTGGATCTAATGGTAGGAAAGGAAGTTTAGCAACCTCCCTTAACGCATCAAGATAATGACCCAGTCTTGCCAGCTTGTGAACAGATAAAATTGCTTCAAGTTGTCTCAACACAATTTCTTGCTCTAGAACTCGGTCTCTCTCTTGAAGGCTGGGGAACATCATAACCAAGTGATCTACATCAGAAAACTTAAATACTTTTTTTTAAGAAAATCACTATGCCTCTTGAATTATTGAAGGTATAGAGAGGGACCAAAAATTTCAATTTCAAGAAAACATTGCCCTAAGAATCAATTAAGCGTTACCGAAGTTCATATTTCCGAAAATCCAATGCCCTGCTAGTAAGTAATATTCTCAGAGTCCTGAATTTATTGATTCCAAGGCAATATCAAAAATGGAACTGCGACTAAGATATTAATCAAGCCAATACTAACAAGATTATATTCAACAACAGTAACACATTATTTGACAAATAAACTTAAATATTATGTGCAAGCTGAAGAAAAATAAGGGTTAAAGACTTAAACAACATTTATCAGAACTTTCTAAGAAATTAGAAATCTCATATATTTGGGTCATTTATAGAATAATAATCAAACGGAATTTCCATTATGATAGCTGGGGAATCCTCCCATTTGATTACAATTCCATATTAAATAACTAGGGTCTAGACATAGTAAAAAAATATACTGCGAATGCAGTAAATATTTTAAGTTCCTTGATGCAGAACCATGAGTTCTCACACCAGATACAATACCTGTGGAGGCTACATAAGAAAATAAGATAGGAATTTGCTAAATAGCCCAACAAAAATGTAAAATCACTTATTTAAGTTCCAACACGAGAAAGCAAATAGCAAATAGATGCCTCTCTTGAGAACAGGCTCGGGAAACAAACTCACGATTAAGACTTAGGCTTCACCAACAGGCAGGAATAAAGTCTATAATGTTCCATTGTTTAACTTACAAGCATCATTTTCAAGCTAGTAAAAACTAACACAAGCAACACATAGTCCAACTGTGCCCGTATATTATCAAGAAAAAAAAAGCACAAGGGCTTTCTGAGTACCATGGAGTGGCCTACCTGATTTCAGGATAATACTTGAATGTTTCCAAAATCTCATTGCCAGAATGAATAAGACCAGCAATCCAGCTGTCACCATCCAATCTACCACGCGAGACTGCACAAATTGCTTCAGATAGGCACTTATTAATTGTATCTAAAGCCATAGAGAATGCTCCAACCCTCTTCTGAATCTCTATGGACTACATTTGATATCAATAGAAGCAAATATCAAACAAAGAAACAATGTAAAGCAAAATCAGTATTAGAGAAAACAAACTGTATGTTGAAGCAACAAATTTTCAAAAGAAAAATAAACATCTCAACTGCCTGATAAATGAACAGGATTCTATGATGGAATACAGAAAAAGAGATAAAATAACAATGATAAAATATAGACATAGACCACACCTCAAGATGACATTAACACCTTTTATGGTGTGAGCATTATATTATCCATCACCAAGGAGAACTTGAAAAAAGAATAGGAAACTAAAGTAGACATCACTGTATTACTCAACTATTAATGGATAAAAAGAATGAGGGAGCAAAAAAAAAAAGAATTTAGAAATGAGATATGAAAGACTCCCACCAACGCAAAGATCCCAAAGTCAATAAAAGGCAAAAGAAAATTTACTTTGTCATAAAATCCAGCTTCCTGACACTGGCGAGCAGCTTCAAGCAGAAATTGCTGTCTTGTTTTGAAATCATTCAAAAATCGGATCAATTCCCCTTCTTCTCCAGTGCCACGAGGCCCGAGTAACAAAAAAATACCGCCATCCCTTAACAACAGCTCAGTAAGGAGTTGCTTCAGCATCAAATTTCTTTGTCTCTGCTGATCCCCGTTGCCTCTCCCAGTCCATGACACCTCTCCACCTCCTACTGTGGCAGCAGCTTGTGCATAATATTCCAATGCCACTGGGAGGTTGCCTTGATGTAGATATACAGAACCATGCAGCCTAATAATACTAGAGACTTCTGCATGACCATCCATGACCCCTAGTTTTTGTCCAGCTCCAGCAACTTCAGAAAGAACCCCATGGTCCGCTAGGACAATTGATATGTGGACAGCATCAACATCGTATCCTTCATCTGCAACTTCCTTAGTCAAATGTAAGATGGCTTTCAGCAATTGGATGCTCAAAAGCAACACATAAGGGTAAACCAGAGGGTCCTTCCCGTTTTTGGTATAATATGATGGCTCAAATATATTTAGGTAAGCCTGCAAATCTTCCAAAGTATATGGTGTTGAACCATCATTCAGGACAACAGATGATGTTCCACTACAGGAATCTCGGACAGCTGACAAATTGAACCACAAAAAATCCTCTATAGTATTGAAAAATGTTGGTAGGTCCTTCAGAAAGTGGTCAATTTGTCTCCTTGAACCAGATACTATAGCATAGAGTAACAATTTTTTCTTGTCATATGCAGCTCGACCCACCCGATCAACCATTTTTAACATTTTTTCACATTCTTCTGAAGCAGCAGAAGCAATTTCTGGAAGCACCATTCCTCCAGTGTTAATCCACTCTGTAAGCTGTCAAAAGAAAAGATCATAACTAGGCTGATTATAAAAGTTTTTTGTATCTGAAACAAAGAACAGACACTACCATAGGAGCAAATTGCTGTGAAGCACGGGACGACAGGGCAACATTTCTTGCTTCGTCATAATACCCAGTTCTCAAGCAAAAATAAATCTGGCAATATCAGAAAATATGATTTAGTATGAAAAGTTACATATAAATGCATAACATTCACCAGACTAGCAAATAACTCACACAAAAGATGATAAATTGTGGTCCATATCCTCTACAAAGAATGTTATGCTAGCCTATAACTTTATAGGCAATCGGAGACTATGAACATAATAAAGCTATTAGTTGCAAGGCTTAAAATGGAAGTTGAGAGAACTAACTAAAGCAAAAAATGGAACTGAAGGACCAAAAGGCCTACACTATTGCAACTTAATTAATCCCTCAACTGATGCAGATGGGCTAGTCTTAAGGACTATATTCTTTAGAGTTTCTGAAAGAGACCTCAAAGAGCAATTGAAAATTCTGCTTTGACTTGAAAAAAAAAGCTAAAAATAATTTTCCCAAACATTAAATGCAGAAAAATGACAACACTCAAGGACAGATGAGATGCTATATATCTGAGCTGTATAATGCAAACAATAAGAGGCACTCTTGCCTCCTGATAGCCTTTACATATTGAGGGTGTCTACTTAATGGACTGAATATGAAAGAATTCTATATAAAACAAAGAAATTATGAATTTCATTAAAGTGCATGCTCAACTGTTGGGAGCTATGAGGAACAGTTTCCAAAATTCAAAACATATTATAAATCAGAAAATCAAAAAATAAACATAAACTAATTCAATGAACTTACATTACATCTCACTATTGAAATACAATAATAAATTTATCCATGACCTGCTGCCATGTGGTATCAACTGGGGGCTGCCTACGAGTATCTTGTGCATCAAAATCCAGAACTCCATAATCCCTTAAACGAATCTGCATAAAAGATAAAAGGCAGAATTATATTTCTGCACATGAGAAGAACAACACAATTCAAAGCTTCAAAAGATCAACCCAAATGACAATAGTCACACACACCCGAAGAAATGCATGAACTCTTTGCAAGTTCCCAACAGCTCCACCAAGGGAAGCCTGAAATTAGATTTAAAATAATGATATTAGGTTTCATGTAATCAATAATGGAGCAAATAACTCTGCTAGAGCCTAAGGAAGATAGATATCAAAAGCAACCAACTAGAAACACGTGTTTAGTTCTAAAAGATATATTACAATAAAAGCACAGTAGCACTCAACGAATTCTTTACCTGTGCTGGATGACTTTGTATTGTATCCATAATATACTTTTCATGTCCCCATTCCAGATGACGCCTTGCACCAATAAGTAATGACATTTTTCTTGAAAGGTTACAATGAATGGTTGAATTCTCACCCATCATTGTCTGTAAATTATCAAACTTACCAATGTCAACAGTTTTTCATACAAAAGAAAAAAATTCTAACATATAAAATCCAAGTTTTAGAGTAGACTTTACACACCAAGAGGACAATTAAGAAGTACACCTGAACAAGATGCCATATCTTCTGCATGTTTACTGATTTTCCACCAGAAGGTTCATGACTCAAACTTTCATAAGCGCTCCCGAAGGCTGTTGCAGGCTGCAAGAATAATAAACCACAATGATCCATAAATATACAGAAAAATATTCTTTAGCGTGTTAAAGCATCATAACTTTTGAAACTTCATTTGCTTAAAATGTCAGGCTCACACGACAGCTTAAAGAAACAAATAACTGACCTTTGGGGCACAAAGTCAAACTTTATTTTTCATTCAAAACACAGCTACTTACTCAGCAGCCTTTTCATTGGTCCAGAATTTGACCCTTAAGTAACCTAATTGACCACGAGGAGTGTGCTTGTGAGCTAGTTGCTAGTAAATAACTTTCTTAACTTAGGTATGAAGAACTTAATTAGCAACTAAAATCCTTCGAGAGCCAATAGCTTTATGGCTGCAATGTTTATCCTGGAGAAGCACTTGAAGGAGGGAAGAAAATCCCAGCCTTCAGTTCTTCGTGGATGTAGCAGATGTTATACCCCCTAGATGTAAGATACATCCCTTAGAATGTTGATTTGTAGGAAGCCTAAGGTAATTCAAAGTTATTTATCAATACCGTTGCCCATTCTATTTTGGTTTCTTCTCATGTTTTCTCTTAGAAATACAGCCCCTGTTTGTGTTCTCCGACTCCCAAATCAGCTGCTAAGCTACCTACCTGTTTCTTAAGTTTGAAAAAAATAAAACCCTGCTGCACATTTTTTGTTTTTTGGTATGAGAGCTAATTATGTGTTATCCTAGATCAGAACACAGCATCACTTCGCCTCAGTAGGTGACTGTTATGAGAGATGGAATTTATCATTGAATGCCAACATGCACCTCCAGCACAGTCTGTATAGCTCCCATATTAATGCTAGTGCGCAGTCAAGATGACTGCATAAATGCCATTTAATTAGTCAGATAATCAGTAAAACTTTGTCGTAAATCTTTATCAAGCCCTGAAAGAGTGAATTATCTCAACATGATAGAGAAAAAAGATTTGGTAAAATAAAAAATCATACTTTAAATTGCAAGCCACGTTCTCTTGCATTGTTCAGATTCTTCACAGCTTCAGCATATACTGAAGCTTTTTTCTCCAAAATTGGCTTGTTAGCTAAGGGTACAAACTCCATGCCAGTTAGGCCAGAAGAAACCTGAGTCCTAGAAGCCACAGATGCTATTTGACCTGAACGAGTACCTTCAACACTTGTATCAACTGCGTTGGTTCTGGCTAATGTTGAAATCTGGCTCAGGCTCTGAAGAAAATCACGTTTTTCTTTTTGCCAATCTTCCTGCAATACATTATGTTATATAAAGCAATTAAGGTACACTAAGCAATAGAGAAAACTGTTATCTGTTATTAATATGTCACAGGTACTGCTAATGCAATGAAATTAATCTCCTTTGTCATAGGCACATAGGCTTTTCAAGATGTTCCTGCCCCAAAAAAAATGCTACACCTCAAATGCCCCTGGCCACCTTGCAAGCTAAATACTCTAAACAGACTTGTATGGGGAAAAAGAGCAAGACTGCAAGAGTCATGGGCAGGAAAGTGATTGAACAGCAAAACTTTAGTGGTAACTAAAATTAATTGTGCATCTTAAGCTATCTAGACATGGGAACTTTTTCATATAAAACTCTTAGAATCTATTATAAGGAAAAGTATAATGAATAAAGAAATAAACTGAAATGATGTACTTACATGTTAATGTTACAACAACCAAGGACAGCAAATATGAAACAAAAACAAAATAAGAAAAATAAAACTCTGAAAGATTTGCAAATACTTAATGTAAATATGAAATCTATAAAAACACGCGCACGTTTGTTGTTTGTCAATGCACACACAGCAGAACGCCTTGTTCTCCTATTCAAAATGGGGGGCAATGATGCTTAACATAATTCATTAGCAAGAACAATTGAATGCAGAACATCATAAGGGCACCTACTATATTAATTCACATGTTGTTCCAAGAATTAACCACAGAAAAATTCTTGCAAAATTTAGAACAATGTACTTGGACAAGTAAAATTTAAAAATATTGAATCCTAGACCATGATTCTTTGAGCCGTTATAATTAAAATGTGAAAAGAAAAATTCCCAATTCCACGTGCATGTGAATTTCTCTTACCTCCAAAACTTTCATCATATAATCACTAAAGCTTCTTAGATTATCCTTTTGAGCTTCTTGGATCGCCGATACCATTGCCATTTCATGAACCTAAAATCAAAAAAGTTATAAAACATAAACATCCTATTAGTAACAATAACTTTGTAAGAAAATAAATAGGCTCTTATAATAAAGGCTCAAAAACTACCTGTTGTAAATATTCTTCAACACTTGTAGCCTCAGCGGGAAAGACATCCTCAAATGTTGTCTACAAAGAGAGATGAAGATAAATGAAAAAGACAATACACAAATTTGTGAGTTTGAAGTAAAAGTGTTGTAGAGAAGAAACAAAGAGAACCATCAAACCAAAAGTAAGTAAGAATAGGGTCTTAAACACAAAACCTATGATGCTACATCAGATATTGAATGAAAATGGTAATCAAGCAAGGTAAGCACAACTGTCGTTGCACAGAGATGGTGGCATAAATTGGTGTAATTATTAAACAATAAACTTTTCATTTTGAAAAAGATTAAATAGATTAAAAAACTATAACACTTTGTTACGATCTCACATCAACCAATTATATGAAGAGTTTGTGGTTTATAAGTGTGGAAGATATCCGCCACTATTGAAAATTTCTTTTAGTAAAACATGAGACTTTCTTACTTATAGGCATAGTGTACCCTCTGGACTTATATGGGCAAGACCACTAAGTGTATGGATACGACTTTGGACTTATGAGAATTCAGGTCGTAACAATTGGTATCAGAGTCAGTCCACTTTGTGGAAGGCGACCCATGAGAGAAACCCAAGATGTGGAAAAAGCCGTCATGGACATTAGCTGTCGATGGGAAAGGATACGTTACGACCCCACATCGACCAACTATATGGGGAGATAGTGGTTTATAAGTGTAGAAGGTACCTGCCACTATTGAGAATTCTTTTTTGTGAAACACGGGGCCTTTTTACTTATGGACCTAGTGTACCATCTGGGCTTGTATAGGCAAACCCGCTAAGTGTGTGGATGTGACTTTGGACTTATGAGAGTTCAAGTCATAACATACTTCTTCACATTCTTACCCAAGTGTCTATAATGCATCATGGACCACTTAAAATTAATGGGGAATCGAGTCATGAAATTTTTGATATGGTTTAAAAATCTGCACTTAATGAGGCTACATTATATACATCAATCACAATAAGAACAAACCTTTACCTTCAATTCAAAAGACTTGAGATCTCTCGCAAGCTGCTCAACATTTATTCCTTCGCGTGCAAGAAGCCTGTGAATACACCAACAAAAATAAGCAAGATGTGATATGTGCTACTGCTTATCGCTTCCAAAAGTTTAAAATGCTTTTTATAGTTGACAAAACACATAGTAGAACCACTAGAAGTTTGAATATTCTTAATAGCAACATAAACCTCAAAAATTATCTTGAGATCTCAAGCTTAACTCATTCTGCCTTGATTCTTGCAAATAATTAGGAACATGATGTTTAATGCTAAATTAAGTAGTAATTGAGGAAATTTGAGAAATCAAATCACAAAGGCACCTTGTCGCAGCAATAGATTGAGAAGGGACCTCAGTTCTTATGGTTTTTGCCTTGAGCTTCTTGGACAATGCTTCTAACTGATCTAAGTTTCTCTGAAACATAAGAGATATAAACTCAAAGTGAAAAGCGGCCAAGTGAAATAATCCAAACATATATAAAGCTTCCAAAAATTAAAGAATAGAAAAGAAAAATAGCCTAGCGTTAACAAGGAGTTTTTAAAACCATACAAAAATTTCTTCTGTTTTCTCTTAGTTTTTTCACAACATTATGGAGCAGCGAAAAAAAATTAATGCGAGAAAAATTAAAGCAGCATCAGTCCAGAAAAAAATGCATTCCCCTATTTCAGCCTCGGTACAACCTTTTATCTGCACTTTGACTTCTCCCAACAATTTAAAGAGCATATGGTGAAGCAAACCAGATTGAAACTGCCATTTTACCTGAATGTCACTTAATAAAAAAAATATAATTAAAATGGTTTTCTTTTACTGCACTAAATTTGTTATAGAACATGTACTAAATTAAAAAATAAATGATAGGAAAACTAAAATGGATGTTTAATTTCTTCAATATTATTCCGCATTGAGTCTTAACGTAAGCAAAAGTTTATCCTAAAATTAGGAGACTAATGATGCTTGAAAAGTGAATTATTCTTCGTTGTAACGGACATTTCTCGGAAAATAAACGGAAAACGGAAAGGGAAAAGAAGAAGAAGGAAATGGTAAACCTGAAGAGGAGGGAACTGAGCAGAAGGAGCAGCCTGCTCGAGAAGCTTCGTGGAGGAGTGAAGCAGATCAGTCCAGCCACTCATGTCTTGTTCATTTGCCATCACTTGTCCCTTCAACTTACAAATTGCTATAACTCTCTCCGGTTTTCTTCTTCTTTTTTCTCACCGAAAGAGGAAAACGTTTTTAGGGTTTTAGTGTCAGCGAAAGCTTGTGTGTTCGCTGCAATATTGCAGAAAACCGCCACGGCGCGGAGGGATAGTTAATTTCTTAAGAAAATGAATTTGAAAATAGGAACTTTTCAAAAATAAATAATGAATAATAAACTCTTTATTTTATGGCCTAATTTTTTAATTAAAATTTAAAGTCATAAAAATTAAATATATCCTATTTTATAATTTAATTTATAAAATTTATTAATTTGTGTATTAAAACTTAGCTCAAATATGGTTGTGCCCCTTTGATTTTATTAAAAATTGGAAATTTTTAAAATTATATTAAATTTTTAAGGATTATAAAAAACATACATTTATGTTACCATCTTTTTATCATCTTTGTTAATAACAATGCAAAAAATTATATTTTTTTATTTTTTTTGTAGCACTAAATAAATATATAAACACTGAGATACATCTAAGAGTCTATATAAATTAAATATGTATTTTTGATAATTTAAATATATTACAATTTATAAAACTAAAGATATATTTGTATACTTAATTAGACTATATTTAATTTATAAATTACATTTATATTACTTTAATACTTTATATCTTGTAGTATACTTTACACTTTTATACTTATATCATATGATCTAAACTTATATTCTATACTTATACTATATATTTAATCAACTTATATTCTAATAATAATATGCTTATACAATTATAATATGCTTATATTATTATATATATATACTATATGTGATTATATCCATGAGTTTATATTCGCTAAACATATATTTTTGCTCAATTATAATTTAGCTCTAAATAATTATAATTGTAATTCTATTTAACGAATAATTTAGATGAATTATTAAAACTTTTAAAGTTAAAGAATATATCAAAAGGAAATAAATTGATATGTACACTAATAACCATTTGTAACAAATGATTTTATATACAGTTTATATAATGATCTTGGATTGCAAGTGTTCCACAGTCCACCTTCGGCTCTTCAGCATTCTCTGTGACAAGATAGGATTGGTGCGTTTTTGCCTCGTCAAATTTCTGTTCTCAATTGAGAAGCGTTGCTTATTGAGTTTGTTTTATAGGTTTCCCCCTCTCTAGTATCTGAAAAATTATAATTATTATAAATATTTTTAAAGTTGACCTACCCGAATCTGAAATAATGGAAGAAGGGCCAAATTTGGATGTGTAAAACCAAATCGAAATTGAAAAATCGAATCAAATTGAATTCAGTATATTCGGTTCGGTTTATTATGTTTGATAAAAAAAAAATTTTATTCATTTTGATTTTGTTAAAAATCCTATTAAATCGAACCGAATGAATTTTTTTATGCATATATATTTTTTATAGATTGTATATTATCTAATTATAATATTTAGATAAAAGAAAAGAAATTATAGTTTATTATAATTAATTTTGATATATGATAGTTAATAAAATCATAAATTATAACAATTTATTCTAATTTATTTTAATAGATGAGAATTTTAAAGTAGAGGGATATTGAATTTGTCATTTTATTAGAATTTCCTTATTTTCCATTCCAAGCACAAATTCAAATCCAAATCAACCCTTAATAAGTTTTTAGGTACATAATCAACTAACGAACTGCAAAAAAGGGCTCCATGGTGTACTCTCAATCTGACCCGCCAAAATTAGGATCTTAGACCTTTCTAGTGAAGCTTTCAAGGCTTTCCCTTCAGAATTTCAGAGACTTCTCTTCTGTACCACAAATATAAATGTAATATTATACCAAAATTAGGATCTTAGACCTTTCTAGTGAAGCTTTCAAGGCTTTCCCTTCAGAATTTCAGAGACTTCTCTTCTGTACCACAAATATAAATGTAATATTATAACTAAATTTCACAAAATTTTGTAACACTCATTTAACTTAGACAACACAGATCTTTGAACCACACAAATCAAGTTTTAACCTTCCACACTTTATTCCTAGTGTGTTCATCTTCACCCATTTTCACATCTTTTGATCTCATGAAAACAAAACAATATTGGAAATTCAGCAAAAGTATAAAAATGTGATATCTTTTACCAGACAGTTGTGCGATGTAGCAGTAATAAATTTCAACGCTTCGGACCAAAACAGATGGTATCATCCTGACAACAGAGGAATAGGGAAGAATATAACAAAATCAAAGAAGAAAAAGGAAAAACTGCATTGATTATAGTAGCAGCGAAATCCAACTTGCAGCAGTAAATTGAAAGTGCCGTACATGCCTAGAGGTGATACGCTCAAAGTACACTTGAATCCGTACACGAACCCTCTTCTCGATTTCAATTCATCCTATCAATCAAATCATTTATTTCATCATCACGATTTCCAGTGTCTCCTCCCTTCTTATATGGCGCTTTCTTTCCTTGCAATCCTCCCTTTGGCTTGCTGAGCGCAAATGGCCCCAAAAAACTAGTGATTTCTTTAAAACGTGGACCAACATTAGCAATTTCATGTATAATATCTTCCAAACATAGGATGCCATACTTCCCCAATGCCTGCCCAAGCAACCAATTGCGAGAACAGTTATGTACATTACACTACTTGAAGCAGCCAAAGGCTTACCAGTATATATTTGATAAGATCATACCTGTTCAACAATGTTGTTATCCACCAGAGGAACTCTCTGCTTGTTTAGCATTCCATAACCCTTCTTGCGAATTAGCTCCTTCACATTTTTAAGATTTGGATATCTTGAAAAAGTTCACAAATAACCTCAGAAAACTGAATATATTGACAACAATTATATTGACAGACGGACAAACAAATGCACAATATGCAAACATTTGAATAATGATTTTATGCTAATACTAAGCGGATGCTTGGAATTGCTGTTAGGTGTTAAAAAAGCATAGTTATAATTTTTTTGATTTAATTGACTGATTTTTTTAATTTTTTATAAACTGTTTTTTTCAAATGTGCTTTTGGGAAAAAAATTTATATCCATACTTCTCTCCACAAGCAGTTTTCAAAAATCAAAAAATTTAAAAATAAAATTTTTTACTCCAAAAGCACTTTTGGCAAATGTAATGCCAAACGGATCCTAATAGATTTTCAGAAACTTTGAATAAGAATGAATTCTTTTGAGAGGCTCCCAAGTTCATCAAAACTTGAGTATGGTATTTACCAATATTATGTTGAGCCGTATGCCTAAAATCTTTAGGTTCTGCATTATTTGTAACAAGGCACATGTCGCACTTAATATATGTTGTCAATCTTTGAGCTCCCGCTAATGCAAGATTAATCCAAGCTAACTCGTACTTTAGGTCAAGCATCAAATAACTGATATATTATAAATGTATAAACAAAGCCCCTCTTGCATTCTATGTCAGTTCGCTATTGATATCTGGCTTCTTATATTTGGTGCATAATGCAGTTTGGGCATCTTACCCAAATGTTACATATGGCTCCACCTTTTGCAACATTTGTAATACTTCAGGACTTGCCTTCATGAAAACACCATGAAAGGTTCTTCCTAATTTCAGGTTATATAGAACCTCGCTTGTTCTTGGGTGCATATCATTTTTGCTGAAAAGGTGGATGTATCAGAACCAGATGTATAAATAGGTAAAGGGCACTGTGCTTAAAAAAAATAAAAAGATTGAACATGTTACCCCTGTATACGGATGATGAAAAGAAGCTTTGATTTTGGTATAAATGAAGCTGATTTTGGTCTCTTTGTCCTCTGCTTCATCCGGATGAGGTCCAATTCCTTGGCAAAAACAACAATTGTTAGAAAATAAATAATCAGATTTTACATGGGCAACTGAAAATATAAGACAGGCAGACTAGGAAAAGGAACCATCGCACAGAAATGTATTTACCAGAAGACAAATATTAAGGTTATGGAAGTAACAAGACTTTCAAATGGACATAACATAACCTTCGGATAGGATGCATATAACTGATGGAAATATTTTTCAGTACTCCCAAGACACAGATAACTCTGAGGCTTTACAATACTTTAAACAAATTCCATGAATGGAAGATTCAGCCTTATGACTACTCATTCAAATCCCTCAAGTGCATACAGCATAGCTGGGCAAAACATGGTTGGATAAACAGGTGCCAGTAGGCATGCAATTCCCATATTCAGAGACACATGTATACATGCACAAAATCCCCTCAAATCCAGATAATATATATTGTGTTTAAGCAATAAAGAAACTTTCTGATATGCCATAGTTAATCCTGTTATATTATCATTTCAAAAAAAGTTCCCCGAAAACACCAGGAATGAGAACGAAATTCCCAATTAAAAACAATGAATTCAATCCATAGTAAACAATAACAAACCATTTGGGATTTACCTTGTCTCTAAACTCCTTGATAAATTGTTCAGGCCTTTTGATATCCTCCACCTTCCTCTTCTTCCCTCCATATTTCCCAAACTCCAACTGGGTTTTTCTCGTAAGTGCTATTGACTCTTCCTTGTGTTTTCTTTTCTTCAATATCACTTCCGGTATATAGGTCAAGGGCTTTGCCTCCTCATCTGCCATTATTATTCTCTTCCTCTCCTATTCAACATTCAGAAAAATCACAAAAATTAACAAAGCAATGTTAATATCTCCTTTGTCATGCAAGCATTGAGTGCTAAATTTATTTTAGATGGTGATCATCTAGTCTGTCTTAGGTAACAAAAACCCAGAACGAAAACCTGCTCTTGCACTGTTTCTCGAGGGGGAAAAAAAGTCTACTTTTGTAGACAGAGCTTCTGCAGAGGAGTTTAGTTGCAGAGAAAAACCCGAAGACCGTTCATTAAAGTTTCATCACATACTCAAATGTAAGGCGCTGTTTAGTTGGCGAGTAAGAAGAAATAATATGATTCAAATTTCTTTTGCTATAATCTTACGGAGTAAGAAAATAACAAATAATTGCAGAACGAGAATAAAAGAAATTAAATATAAAAGAGAGAGAGTCTACCTGAGAACTGAAGGAGAGCAGCGATCGAGGAAGAAGCTGAGTTACGGCTAATCGAGATGGACAAGAACAGCGGGTTTAAGGGGTTCGGCCAGCGGCCCTCATTTGTGGCAAAACCCCTAAATAATTTTGGGTGGAATCCGGCAACGGCGAAAGCCAGTAAACCCTCTTCTTACCCTAAATTAAACGACGCCGTACACACAAATTGACCTTAGTACATTTCTTTTTCCTTTCACAAAGGGAACCGGCTACCGCGCGAGCCAATGAACTTTGTGCTTACGCAAGGGACAACGACGTCGTTGCTTGATTTTCTTACGCAGCTGCTATTCTCGCTGTGTGCTTTGAATTTCCCCAAGAAGAAAACGAGTACAGCGGCCAAAAGGCGCTTATTGCAGAAGCTCAGTAGGTCGTTTAATTGCCATGTCCAACAATCCTTCTCAGCTTCTTCCTTCAGGTCTATATTTTTCTTCTCGTGAATCCTCTCTAATCATTTTCTCATTAATTTTCCGAAGAAAATCAACCAGGAAAATGTAACTGAGCAATTGTTTTTTCAATTGTCATCCTGCAGAACTAATAGACAGGTGCATAGGGTCGAAAATATGGGTGATAATGAAAGGAGACAAGGAGCTTGTTGGTACTCTTCGAGGTTTCGATGTCTATGTCAACATGGTCCTCGAAGATGTCACTGAATAATATGTCACTGTTTCTGTGTTTTTTCTCTTTGAAATTAGGGTTCAAGGGATTGCATTAGCCAATAAGAATTGCATGTTGATGTTTAATTCATGTATATATTTGACTGCGGATTTAGTTAGAAGCCGTTTTGTTATGCCATTTTTATTGAATTCAAGAAAAGTTACCTCTAGCAAAATTGCTGAAAATTTTCATCTACAGAGATTCAAGTATTTGCCAATTCACTTGTCAAATCATATGCCGTGGCAGTTAAAACCTTTTATCAGACCAGTCATTAGTATGAAATTCTAATTCAAAACATCCACAAGTGGAACTGCATGGTATGGCAAATGATGATGTTTTATTCTTCCTCATCTTTTTCTTGTTTTGTGTGCTCTCGTGTGCAAGTTATACATTGACAAGAAAATCATTTTAGAATAAATTTTCGTGGCTTTTTATTTGACACTGATTAGGCTCTTCAATGATTTTTCTGATCATGTTATTATTGGTCGGTTGCTGGTGGTACTCTTCCTTCTTTTGAAGAGGAAGTTCTATCTAAAGGATTGAAGGGTTGTGGCATGGAAGCCATAATGCTGATTAGGAGCTAAATTCCTGTGAATAAAAAATGAATTGATTTGGACATATTTGTTGCGGCAGTAGTTAGGCTCTTTATTCTCAGCTTTTGGAGCCTACATGTTATTCCAATTTATTTAACCTTCTACATTCCGGTCTTGTCTTTCCATGTATGAGCAAGGAATATTAGGGGACATATCTAGATGGAAGCTTGGACTTAAACATCTCTATGCTTTTGAAGTTCTTACAATTCTGTTCTGCTATTGAGTCTGGGGAATACATTACTGAAACTCAACAGATGTTGACAAGTAAGTAAACATTGATTATTGATAAGGACCCTGACTATAGTTAGACTGCAGTGTGTAAGACCAATTAGTATTGGTTAATTCTCATTTCTTGGCGGTTGCTCATTCTTTCCTATACATAGATAGTGACATTATAATGGTTGTGGAGTTCAAGAAATGAGGACAGAGTTTGGGGCTTGAAAGATTATTATTATTTTTTTCCCTTAAAATCAAGCCGGTGAAATGACTATCATTTTGTCTTCTGAATTGTATCTGTACTAAAAGGTGATAGTTCCAAGGTGACTTTCTGATTTGTAATGAGCTAGACTGACTTTGGGGCAATGTATAATAGTCTCTTATAGACAAGGTAGGTAGCTAAAGCTTCAAACTTTCTGTGCTTATGGAGGTTATGATAAATCTGTGGAAGTTTGTTTAGATAGTGAACTGATTCTCTTTATCAGAGATGGTTGCACAATCTTAAGGAGTGGGATCTGATTGCGACCAGGTGTTGCTGTTGAGGATAGGCTTGTGCTAGTTGTTATGTGACACTTTGTTGCCATGTAATGAGCAGAAACATAATATGGTTAGTTATTTTCTCGGCAATGCAATTAAATTCCAAAATATCTAAGAGAACTATGAATAGAAAAAACTAATATTTTCTGTTTACTCTTTAATTGACTTCACTTTTTAAATGCATTTTAGCTAAATGATGCTTCTGATATCACTTGATAAGAAATTCGTTCGATAAAAAGAGCTAATACTTGTTTAGCTCCATTTGGTATCTTCTTTGTGATTCATTTTCTATATCTTGCTTCCACCCTTTCTCCCTGCACACGCTCAGTGCACATATTCTTTACCAGTGTTACAAGGTTTGTGTTATAAATTCCTTATAATCTGGCTATTTACTGTGTAACAGTGAAATCACAGCTGAAGGACGGCGAATTACAAAACTTGATCAGATATTATTGAATGGTAACAACATTGCCATTGTAAGTAGATGATTTGATTGTTTTTCATGTCATTGTAAGGCCTTCTAGTTATATAGTCATGATCATTGTTCAATTGGAAGCAGATTATGAATTTTTGGCTACTATAGTTCAGCCATCTAGAAGAGCTATTACCATCGTAGTCTATTAGAAGTCATGAAGAAATTTTTTATGTTTGCCCCCTTTGAGTCATGAATATTGATGAACGTTGGGGGAATGCAATTACTGTCACACTCGTGATACTTCAATAGAGGATTAGCTATAAGAATTCAAAGATTGCAATCTTGTTTCTATTTATTTTTATAACTAGACTCTGAAATACTGATATTGACTTTTACCATGAAAAATGCCAAAATGTGAGTGAAAGTTGACTAATATTAAGTTTGCAATGCAGCTGGTTCCCGGTGGCAGCCCTGATCCAGAATGAAGGGCAACTTGTTTCTTGTCGGATAATATTAGTTAGCTTTTCACATAATTAATGAAGGATTACATCCTCAGTTTTATGGAGGAGTTTGGCGACTATGATGAATGCATTCTCGATCTGCACCTTTGCATTGATGTATTTTTAAATATGATAGCGAACCGGATAAACATGTTTGTTCAAATTATCAGTATTCAGTTCATTTGTGCAATTGGGAGTTCATTATCATTTTCTTTCCTCTTTCAAACACTTTATAATTTATGATGGATTGATTAAGGTGAAACTGAACATTGGTTTCTAGCACTGGCATTTGGAACGACGATGAAAATATTGATTTGAGGATATTTGGTAAATGAATGAGATTTTCATAATTGTGAAAATTTGTTTTGATAGACGGAGAGGTCCCTCGCCAATAGTATAGATAATTATCTTATATTGATATGAAAATATTTTAAATTAACAAATACGCCATTTATTATTTAGTTTTATCAGTTTTCTTATCTAGTGAGTTACCATACCTGTAATTTTAAATTTTAAATATATGCAATATTTAATTATTAATCATATAAAACAATAATTTAGAAAGGAGCCAATTAGATGGGGTTGGTTAATTTCTTGAACTAGAAAGAGCTAAATGGTTTATATCACGAATGCGGATTCATGTTGGATTATGAATCTCATTATTTTTTAAAAATGTGTATTTTTCTGGAATTGAATTTGAGTAACTAATTAATATAAAATATTTTATCAGTTATAATTTATAAATTTATGGTTTTTAAACTTATAAATTTATTAATTATAACTTAGAGATTCATTATTTTAAATTTATAGATTTATCGTTTTAAACTTATAGATTTATCGTTTTAAAGTTAATTATTTAGAAGTTATAAGTTGATTATTTATAAGTTATTTTAAATTTATAAATTTATCGTTTATGTGTTATATGTTCATTATTTAGAATTTACAAGTTCACCATTTACAATTTGTAATCTCATCATTTACAAATTCATTATTTATAATTTATAAATTTATCTTTTTAAACTTGCAAATTCATTTTTTTTAAGTTATAGATTTATTGTTTACAATTTATTATTTTGCCAATTTTATTGTTTTGAATTTGTAATTTCATCATTTTGAAGCTACAGATTTTTATAAACTTACAAATTTTTTATTTATAGGTTCATTACTTATAGATTTATTATTTTTACCAAATTTATTATTTTCAACTTTTAACAATTTAATTTTCTCTCTCTATATTACACTATTTAGTTCAAATATATTTATTTTCAATATTTTTTCACAAAAAAATTTTAAATTAAATATTTTTATTTCAAACAATAATAACAATTAATACAATATTTAAGAATACTAAAAATAAAATTAAATATATAAATTAAAAAATTTTATATCTAAAAATAAATTTAAAATATGCATTTTTTTTCTATCTATGCGAATAAAAAAATAAAGATAAAAAATGATGAAAAATACTATAAATACATAATTAAAAAATAATAACATATAAATATCATGCATTCGGATGCCTTATATAATTTGCCATGCACATCGGCTATCCCTTTGGATGTGGAAGAGCGCAACAGATTATTTTGGTGTCCAAAACCAAAACAAGCCATCTATCAATATCAGTCACAGCTAGCATCAAAAGTTAATTTTATTTTGTCAGCTCGGCGACGACCTCCTCCTCCTCCTTCTTCCTGTTCAGATATCTATCACTGTCCATTTCTAGAAATAATTATCTCTATACCTGTAGCATCCAATCCGCTTGAAGCTCATTTTCTCGAATTGATATTTTTTGGAGGAGAACATGTTTGTGTCATATAGTCTCTACTGTGTTTGATAAATTTCCTCAATGGGTTATTAGCAATTAGAAGAGCGGCGAAGAGCAGAAGCGGTGGGATTGAAAGGCAGCGGGCAAGAGCGGAAGAGTCAAGGGGGCAGGCAGGCAGAAAGTTTATTAGCAATTAGAAGATCAAAACCGTGTGTCTCAATTGGGTTAATATTGGTTAAATCTTTTTTTTTTTTTGTTGCGAAATTGACCGAACCGAAATTAAATTGGTTTCCTAAAATTTCCTCTTTTCCAGTTTTTCATTAAAAACCGGTTTTTGGCCAGGGGTTTCCAATTTTTTACCTTTGCTGGTTTTTTAATTGAAATGTCGTTTCCAGTTAAGCCGGCCGGTCCGGTTTTTAAAACATTGCTCTTCACTCCTTTCTTGTAGCTCTAATTTCTAATATTATACTCTTTTTAGAAAAAGGTTTTTCGAAAAAAAAAAATTTAAAAATTTAAAAATTTGAAAGTTTGTCTCTAGAGAAAGTAAGAAGAATGTTTTTTTTTTTTAAATTAAAAAAATTTTAATTTTGTTTGGACATCAAATGACACTAATCCCAAACCCCTCCCTATGTGTTTGTTATTAAGTTTCGGTTCAAAATCCCCCAAAGCGCGGCTGCAGAAGCTAGAGTGGAAGTGCATTCTCGAGTTGGATAACCAAACCAAGCGAAGTAGTTCATTATGGGATTAGTCCGTTATTTCTGCGCAATTTACACTATCAAATGATGCCCAGCCAAAATTGAAAAACTATGATTCGTGCCAGACCCAGAGTGGACCTTTTTAAGCTCAATGCAACTCGACATTTCTGCAACGCCGCCCCCAAATCCTCTAATAACAGCAATCTCACCAGCAGGAGCGACAAAATCAACTCGAATATTAGTAAATATGATGAGGCGTATCACCAACTGGACAAGCTTGATTTTATGACTGCCGCCAAGATTCTCTCCGATGAGCCCCCCAAGCGAAAAAAGTTCGGGTATTTCCTTCTTTTCTCTTTGATTTCTAATAATTACGTCCTTAATGGGCAAAGGGGATGATGGGTTTAAGCTGATTCCTGATTGGGTTTCTTTTAGACATTTTGTCAAACGTGCTTCTGTATATGGTTGTTTTATGGGCGGCTAAGCTAGAAGGCATCCTTTTGACTGTTTTAATGCGAGCTGTCTATCATGTGAAAAGGAGGGGCTAGCGTTGATAAGGGTTTCGTTCTATCATGTAATTGTTTTGCATGGTCTTTTTGGACTAAGCTCCAAGGGATGTATGGAAAATAATTTAACCACCCTTGTTACTATATCCGATTGCTACATATTTCTCGCTAAGTTTGCATTTGGAATAGCTGTCACTTGAAATTTGAAACTTGAGTTTTGTTATCTATAAAATATAGATTTTCTTTCTTTGGGTAGCTTCATTGAATATAAGACCAACTTTATGAATGAAGATTTTATTATTTCAAGCTATTTAGAGCTCCAACTATTATTGTGTTTTTTATTTTCATCTTGAAATGAACTTTGGTAGGGCAACTGAAACTGAAACTGAAACTGAGCCTGAGCCTGGTACTGTAGGATTGTGATCCTGTGGCAACACCTAAGTAGCCTGATGCAATGCATCCATACAGACTCAGCCTTGAAATGCATCAGCTTGTGTACTTCATTACTAGTAACTAGAGTAGAATAAACATTACTCTTTAAGGTTCAGTAACGATATGTAACATTCAGGAGTCAAGTGGTTCAAAATTTACCTCAAGATTAACTTTGGACATTTGAATTTGAAATCATACAAAATGTTGCTTGTTTGGTGTTTTCCCAATTTTAGTGGCCAATTTATTATGTCATTTCCTCCTTCAGATTCTAGTTAAAGTGAGAATTAAAGAATGTCTTATTGATGATTTACTTGAGGGTTCCTTGACATCTTCTAGCCCCCTGGCATCTTCCTGTTCTAATTTGTGGAGATTTATGATTCTTCTTCCTAGACTCCTGACGTCTCAATTTTATTTTTATTAACATTTATTTACATGTATCCATTTCATGTTCAGGCTTGATTTCCATCTGGTTCAACTCTTCTTCGCCTGCTTGCCTTCATTGGGTATCTATTTCTACAAGTTCAGCAAACTGCTTTATTTCTCAAATTTGAAATATTTATTAATTTCAGTGCACTTATCTAAAAAAATGCGTTTTCTGTAACAGCTGTATATTTGGTAGCTCAATATGCTCGGCGCGAAATGAGAATAATGGATGCGGTAACTTAATTGTCTGGTCCAGCAATGATAATTTATGCCGTCATTTTTCTGGATTATATATAAATCTCTCTCTCTCTCTCTCTCTCTCTCTCTCTGTACTGTTTGACTATTTTCATCCACTTCTACTTTTCTCAAAATCCTCATTCTCAAATATGCTGTAGCTTACTAACTGTATTGATAAATCTTTTTGTTTAGGGGGTCATCAGTTGTGAATAAGTTTTTCATATAGAACACCCTCGCCCCCTTCTTCACATTCCACTTAAGCTCCTAAAGACAATCCCAGGGAACAGTGAAGCTTCATAGGGTAGCAACTTCATTATTTAGTCTATTGATGATGTTCTAAGCATAGATAAAATCTGGTTTCTTTTGTTATTGTGCGTATTGAAACATTTATTTGAAGTGAAGCTCATCTCAACTCATAGAATCTTAATCCCTTTCGGATTGTACTCCTTAGTCTGTTATAGTGATCGCTTAGCACCAAGTTTCTTCAAAGGCTCATTTCTTTGTTTTCAATATAATCTTTTGATGAAGTTCTTGAAATGCTTAAAGGGTCCTTTTGCAATTGGCGCCTACTTTTTGGCAATGATTGATGTTAGTAGTTATATGGTATTCAATGCCTTCAAATTTACAAGAATTGCATCCAAACAGTTTTGCTTTCACATAAGCAGTCGTTTGTATATTGTCAAATGAATCGAATATCAATTTTGTCCCCTAAACTTGTCAATGTAAGTTCAAATTTAGGCCAAAATTAACTTTTTGCCTACATTGGTCAACTTTGATTTTATAACTGTAAATAACTAATCTAACAAAAAAATTTATCTCATTTGAAGTATCTGAAATGTTTTGGTTGCAAATTTAGTCATTTTATGCTCAATATTCTCATTGATTTGTTGCAAATGAGACTGAGATTGGCCATAAAAATAAAGTCGAGGGCTAGCATGGTGATAAAGATTAAGTCAGACTTCATCGTCAAATTGAGAGGACAAATTGCTATTAGAAATTGATTGTCTAATTCTGAATAAGTAACCTTCCTGCTATGTGCGCCACCCCCCCCCCCCCCCCCCCAATAGCAGCCTGAATTATTTACTTAAGTATCTTTATTGCATGATTGATCACCATATTGATTATCTCAGGAGCTTGAGCTAAAAAAGAAGGAAGAAGAGGAGAAAGCAAAAGAGATGGAACTAAAAGCTATGAAAGAAAAAGAAGCTAGGTCAGATCATGAGATTTTGGAGGTAAAAGTGAGACTAGATAAATTGGAGGAAGCTGTAAAGGAAATTGTGGTTGAAGCAAAGAAACAATCAGGAAAAAACCGAGAAGACAGTAGTAAGAAAAAACTTATTGAAGGAACCGAATCTAGTGACACCCACAGCACATCAGAATCAAACAAATCCTTGGAGAAAGAAAATCTCAGCAAGCACCAGTCAATACCGGATAAAGCAAAGCTGACTGGATCGGCAGCAACTCTGGATGCTTCCCTGAAGGAGCCGAATAGCAAGAACGGAACTTTTGAAGACGCAACTAAGAAATCGTTGGAAAATTCTGTAGAGAAGAAACAATGAAAAAAAGTCCCCTTTTAACAGACTGTCTCCTATGCACCATGCTGTTTTTTCCTAATAATCTACTGAGGCATCTTACGATTTTGGGTTCAAATGGGTGAGAGTGCATTGTTAAGTTTCTTTGCAAATATTTGAAAAAGCTGCTTAATTCCAAATTACCTGTTCGTGCACTGCACATCAGGTTTTTACCATCCTGACCTGTTCAATTTGCAGAAACGTACAATCTCTGAACTACCATTTTCACACGTCATCCGACCAAAGTTCATAGTTTCTTGAATAAGTTTGGTTTCGGCAGCAATACTTCAGCTGCTTGCCGTCATCACTAGCCTAGTGGTAACTAATCCTATTAGATCTCTTCAGGCGTTTAGGCAACAAGTAGGCAAGGTGTGTTCCTTGCATTATCAGGTTACACATACTCATGATAACTCATGATAACCTAGTCTTAGGTTAGTTGTAACTTGAGCAAAATTAGAGTGACTTGTTTCTTCTTACATTTGATTTTGATGTTCTTAAAATATATGGGAAGGAACATAGTTTATATTTTGTTTTTAATTTATACTACAATTTGCAATTAAACATGCATGAAAAAGGTTATTTGTCTCTAATTTTGCATGGAAGTTTTATATGCATATAAATTTATACATCTGATAAAAAAAAATTTAATATATTTTTTTTAATAAATAGCGCAAGGCTAATGTAGGGTCTGAATATATTTCGGCTAATATAGACAAATAATACATAAAAATTAAACTAGAAAATAATTTAATAGTATTTAAAATTAAATATATAAAATTAGTTATATCCACGAAAATTGTCCTACTTATCTAAACTTAATTATATATATATATATATATATATATAAACCTTTTTAAAATTATAATGTTTATATCGGTTCTAAATCCGATTAATATCAAAATTTTGCTTAATTATCTATTTATTATTAAAAAATTTAAAATAAAATAAAATTTAAAATAATTAAATAATTTAAAATATAAAAATACAGAAACAATCTATCATAAATTACTATAAAATCTAATTCAATACATATAAATTAAAATAATTTTTTAAAAATAACATTAAAACAAAAAATTTAAATATTATTCATTATAATAGAAAAATTATATTTCAAATTTCAAACTCTTTTATAATTTATCATTCTATAAAAATACAAAATAATTATATATATATATATATACTCCGAATTTAAATATTTAGTCCTCAAACACTAATAAATAAAAATAGATCTGAATAAAAATAGATATCAACGAAATCCGTAACCCTGCCGTGTCATGCTACATCAACCATAAACCAATGTGGAACCCGCATCAACCAAGACACGAATGGTATGTGGTACCGAGAAATCGGCACCCTAAAACCCTACTGAAACCCCTAAACCCTACCACTTTCCTTCCTCCACTTCGACAAAGAAATGGCGGGGCTAATCCGACCTTTTTGAAGAAGCCTTTTCTCCTCTCCTAAAACCCTGCTTCCCCAACTTCAACATCTCAACCAAATCCCCGTTCCAATCCCTAACCAAATGCTATTCAACCCTTTCTTCTTTCGCACCCGCTCAACATTGACCAGAAATTACATTTCGGAAATGCGCAAATCCGCCTTTCAAGATAACATCCTCAGGCTCCTCCGCAACGAAATCTAGTACGAGTTGGACCCTGCTCCTCTCAATTAAGTAACTTTCCTCCTTTCTCTCTTTTTAAATGCGTTTTTTAGCATCTGTGGAAGAATGAGATTGTTCCGCCATTTGTCTTGTTTGGTTAGTTTGTTCCCTTTAATGGAAATCGGTGGTGAAATCTCATTTTAATTTGGCTTTTAGAAAATGTGTTAAGAACGAAATTAAGAATTGGGATTTGTTTCAGCTCTGATATTGCCTTATGTCCTTGACTTTTTTGTTCACAATATTAGTTGATAGTAGGAGAAATTCACGACTACAATATAATGCAAATAATATGGATTGACCATAGGAAGAGCCTGATCTTTAGACTAGTGGTCGTAGTTCATATTCGTTATGGTATTTTAATGTAGTGCTGGTAATTAAACATTCTCTACTATTTTAGTATGTTCATTTACAAACTTTTATCAATTGGATAAGTTGGCCGTGGATACGTTTTGGCATTGTTTAATATTATTTTGCAGCCTGTTGTGGAGTTCAATTCCTTCACAATTGATGACCGGCCAGGGGAGCAATGGATTAGGTTGAAAAGGAAATTTGCAGAGAATGAAGAGATTAAGCTAGAAGCAATTGATGGAGCCATTCCATGTCCAAAAGCTGGTGTTGCCACTGAGGACAATCAACAACTTCACATCACTTTGATTGTTAATATCTCTAAGAGTGATGGTGATTCCTTAGAGATCATGTGCTCAGCTTGGCTTGATACTATAGAAAATACAAAGCTTTTTGTACGCAAGAGTGACAAGATGCCAGCCCAAGCTTATGTTTGGTCCTGATTTCAAGTATGACAATTTACCAATTTATTTGAGATATATTATAATTTTGCTTAGAAGCTGGAGGAAAATGACAGAAAGTTGGGATGTTATTTGCATGAAACTGATAGAAACACATACTAGATGGCCAAACATGTCTTGTTGGCAGTCAAGTCGCTAAAATCCATTTTCATTTCCACAAAGCAAGATTAATAAATACTTCATTTCCATAATCTGATGGCAGCTCATATTAGATTTAGGATTTTGTTTACAGTTTTTCTATTTTCTTTTAATGTGCGATCCTCTTTTCTCCTCTCCTTCTCTTTTCTGATTGTTGATTGTTTACGGGGAGTTGGATGATGCACTGCAAGATTCACTCTAGGAATTCCTGGAGGCAGGGGTATAGATGATCAAATGACATCTTTCTTGCACGAGTACATGAAGAACAAAGATAGAACTAACTACATTAGGTGGATGGGTACTGTCAAATCTTATGTCAAGGAGAAGTAGTGTTTTTTTTTATGTCAATCATGCTCCAAAACTCCTTATCGGTTTGTGAAACTCTAAACGAGGACATAAGTTCTGGCTACCTATTCAGAATTTGACCAGCATATGGAGAGAAGGTCTCCATTGTTAGAATATTTGAAGAATTTCTGGGTTTAAAAGATGTATGGAGTATCAGTTCTTTGCACTGAAATGATGATCCTTGGTTATAGCATCTAGCTTTTGGGGTTGGAAATTTCGAATAATGACAAAATGTCAAATTTTAAACTCTTCTTCTACCTGATGAAGTATACATATACAAGTGAAGCAGAAGGATAACATTTTGCCTTGAATGAGACTAAACTGTTGGTTTGGGAAGGAGACATCTTACTCTTGTGTTGACGGGTCCAAATCACAGGTAATTATTTCTGCAAGCAAATTGACCTTTTCAAAGGATATTTATTTTTTGCAGGTATGAGTACAAGGCGATCCAAAATGAACTCGTACATCGCATTCCAAAAATAAAAAACTGTAATTATGGCAGGGATGAACCAATCTGTAAACAGAAGCCACAATGACAGTATAGGATTCTGTTATAAAATAGATAGTCATTAGTTTCAAATTTGTAAATTTATTAACTAATTAATCTAGAATGCTGCATTTAGTATTTGGTGGCTGTGCTGTGTCTGGAACATATTAATTTTCTTTATGTTTGAAATAAACAATTTCTAATTGGCAAGTTGGAATTGTTAATGGTTTTACTTTATCTTCCATTTTTTTTATGAAACCTTTATTAGGAATTGACTGATGTTTTAACTCCTAGCTGCTCTCCCTCTTTACTTTATTGAGGAGTGATCTTAAAACCTCTTGTAGTGATCTTAAAATCTCTTGTTCACTTGTACAAATAGGTTGTGATTGTACCCTTTATTAATTTATGATATTAGGTATAATGTATCTATAACACAATCTATTCAATTTAAAATGTGTTTATAATGGTTGATTTGTCTTTTTCATTACGAAGTAGTCGGTATGAAATTTATTGGAAAATTTCTAGAGGCTGAAGCTGATCTTTTCCTCTAAATTTCATATAAGCCTTCTATGGAACAAGAATGAAAAGGTTCGCTAACAGATAGTAATCTTCAATTTATAAGACGAAACCTACTAGTTAATCCAAAGTAGTTTGAATGTTTGGTCCTTATATTTGTTTAGATGAAAAGCGAGAGTACTCATGATGATCTAGAAGTTATTATGTATGCATTTTTATGCTTTACTATTTCCTGATATCAACCCATTTTGATTATCATATGATCTTATGAGTAAATACCATTTATGGCATTAATTTAATTTTTTTTCTTTTACCTACTCTCAATTCTTCATAGAATGATGACTCCGTATTTCTTGTGTGTGATTAACTTATATCCACACAAGTCATTAACTAAAAGAAAGATAAGAAAAGGGATTTGGATTTTTGTCCATGAAAGAGGACAAACACCTTGTTTAAGATCTTGAAAAAAGATTCAAATCTTAATTTTAAATGCAAGTATGGACAAATAATCCCTTGTAATATGTAATAATAAAAAATTTATAAGATCTTAAGATGTAAGACTAATTCTTGAATCAATTTTTCACCTAAACAGAACTTAGCAAAATGATAGCAACACATTTTTCATTTATCAATCTTTTTCTTCTCTTTTCATTTTTTTTTAATTGGAAGTGTTTCTTAAATGAGCGGCAAAAATCATAGGTCCCTAAATTATTTAATGCCAAAAACAAATAATGGGGATATTGGGATAAAGCCAGTCTAACACAAGAAAATAGACAGCCGAACTGCATTTCAACACGTGGCATAACCCCACCAAATGTCTCATTCCCATAGTCAAGACTTGTGTGCTACTGCTGTTACCCTATCACTTCCTGATTGTTAATTCTAGGGTTTCTAATTCTATGGGGATTAACTGTCATAATAATAATGATTAATTAGGGTTTTTCCGTTACTTCACATCTTGATACCACAGAAAGATTAAGTTTGTAATATGATGATTAACGTGATCTTAATTGTATACATCAAATTGATTTGGACCCACTAATTCAGAGGACCCCATTTTGTGATATTTCTCTCTTAGGTAAGAAATCAAGGATTTGAACATTTAACCCACAGTTTAATATAGGAAAATGATGTGGATAGCATAGCTGAGGGTCCATTATGTGCCCTAACTTTCACATGCTTAGCTATACCTACTATTCTCTGTGCTTTTTCCTTGCAATCTTTGATTTATATATAATATATGTATGCCTTTGCCTTCTAAATAGATAGAGATAGTCTATTTCTTCAACTGCTAGTGGGTCAAAGACAGGAGCCATTCTCACAATCACAGCCTTCCAATTTGTGTATTTTTACTGATCAAATATTTGAAAACCAAAAGTTTAAATACATTTAGTGGACCTTTTCTATTGCCCAATCTTTATACATGTAGTCCCTACTTTATACATATTATGACAACATTATGAAATGACAATCACTAGTTTCCAACTTTCCCACATAAAAATTTAAGGAATGATATAATCCATCCATTAAAGACTATCTATGACTATCTATGGTTAATCTTAATTTGCTGCAATTGAATCATTATTCATATCTTGTTTTTGTTTAATAAAACATTTGTAATTTCATAAACTAATTCAATATGACATAATATAATAAAAATAATTATAGATATTTTTCTTTCTTATTATATAATATGATAACACTATGCATATTGCTACGGATTCAAATTTAAATTTTGAACTAGTGCTTAGACTTGGAGAAGAATTAATTATAACGAAAGATCTAAGGGCGAGCGTGCAGTCCATCGAATGTGAAACCAATCTTTACTTTTTACAAGCATTAAGAAAATTCCACCAAAATTAATGTAAAAGATGATTGACTGTTTTTGCCTAAGAACTTTTCAATTTATAAGAGAACAGCTAGCGAGAATGCACACCTTCAAATTTCAGATTTCAACAACAACAAATTAACGAATATAATTTTGAAATCTTTCAATTCAAGAATTGTAAAAGAAAATTAATCTCTCATGTAGTCTTCCTATATAAAGAATTTACAAAAAGATTCAAGCAATAAGAAAGATTAACATATATATATGATGTATGTATATGAACTTCAAAAAAAGAAAATAATTTCATAATAATGATAATAAAAACAGAGAAGTACTAGTAATTACTAATTAAAGTTTGAGCGACAAATCAAGCTTTTGTAGATCATCTTGTTTAGCCTTGAAATGGTTAAGAGCACGATCATCCCACCAAAATCCACCAATTCCATCTTTAGCAGAAGAAGAAAATTTTATTGAACTATCAAATCTTGCAACTCCATCAACGGATGGCGATCCCATAATATGAAAACTGTCCGATGCCAATCTCCCCACTGCAGGTTGTTGATCGATAGGCTGCCTAAACCATCCATTTTGCTCATAAATATTCGATGGTGTTATAAAAGATGGCTTATGGATCATGGAGTGCACTTGAATTCCCAGTGATCTATTTACAGACCCATGCAGCGGAAGAGAAGCCATGCTTGAGTATCTATTTAGGTGAGGATGGTGACGATGATGACCAAGAGTACTAAAAGAAGCAGCAGCAGTGATTCTTTGGCCACGTTTAGCTAGTGTTCTTTCTCTCTTGTGTGCATTTTGGTGACCACCAAGTGCCTGTGAGCTATAGAATTTCCTTTGACAATAGTTGCAGGAGAATACTCTTGGCTCAGTTTCATTACCTTGAGGATGAGTATCCATTGATTTCTGATGATGAGATGAACCCATTTCAAAGGAATCGATAAGGTTGAGTTCTGCCTTGGAATCTTTGCTCGAGAGACTTAGATCCAATACAAGATCATGGTTTGTTTCTTCTTCATGTTTCTGCTCTCTTTCTCCATCTTCTTCATGTTGTTCTTCTTCTATTTGTTTCGCATCTTTCTTGCTCTCCATTGAAGCTTTGATCAGGGATGGAGTTAAGGCCGTGTTTGGGACTGAGATGATGCTTGAATTTTCGGACAGACATCCCTCTGATCTTGGAGGCTCCATATTGTTTTGTTGAATCATGGAATTGAATAAGAGTAGAAAAATGGTTGGGTTTAATAGCAAGAGGAAGGTGAAATGTAAATTGATATATGGCAATAAATGTTGTGCTCTATCTATGGGAAAAAAGAATATACTACTGTTTTTACAGTTACAAGGTCTTAATTTAGTAGGACTCAAGGAGTGATGCTTTTCACACACAAAGATATATAGACATTTCCTCATATGTATATGTGTGTACGTATATATACCCATTTGATGTTTTTTTTTTCTATACCTTTTGTCTTCTTATTCTTGTCTTTTTATATTTATTTCATTTGTGTTTCAAACCTTTTTTGGAAATGTTCATGGGTCATATGATTTATGACTTGGTGTCATACAAAACACCCATGTAGAATAATTAGTCTTTTTCTTTTTGGATTCCTGAATATATGTAGAATTAGAATGGACTCATCCTAGAAAAGATGTGATCATTTAAAGTTTTAGACCCATGTAGAGGATTTGGAAGATCTTCTCATGGACACTTCTGTCCTTATCTTGCACACAAACTTAGCTTATCCATAATGGGAATTAATGACTTTGTCCAAATTGCTCTCAGTCTTGTAACTAGCAAGTATTAATTAAATATGTGAGACTTACCCTCTACGTTCAAAAATTAATTAAATTCTATTTTGCTTACCTTGAGATTAATATGTTCTTTCTTTCTCCTTTTTTTACCCCAATTGGGTACTTGAAAGTTTTATTAATATATACATAATGATCATCATTTGTCCTTAATATATGCTAAGACAAGTGATTAAAGGGCCAACCAGTAAAGGAAATGGTAAGAGGATGTTGATTGAAATGTTATGATCAAACTTGATTGAGATCATTTTAATTAGCAGATTGTCATCAAGTGAAATTGTTGACAATCTTATTGGCTATAATCATTAAATATATTGACTTGTGGATTGCAAATTAAAGAATCTTTGCTTACTCAAGTTTTTGAGCAATACATCATGAGCAAGCATTCATACTTTCATACATTAAGAAGCACTTTGGGTTACATGCAAATTCATTTTCATCATGACAAATTTATAAGTCATTAAGCACAAATAAACTTCTAGCTATTTACGTGAATTGGGATTTTTTTTTTGTAGTTTCATTAAATTTATAGTTTTCTTTTTAAAAAATTAGGGAAAAAGGTGGATTCAAATTCTAATTTAATTACTTTATATAGTTTTCTTTTTAGATATATATACAACGATTTGATTAATTTTTTTAAAGAGAAAAGTTTCAGAATCAAATATATATAATTTCACACTTAAAACTCATCGAGGATTCACTTTTGTTTTTGAATTTTGAAATTTAAAATAGATTATAGCAATTAATTCTATGATTCTTTAATCTCTAGGTAGGAAGGTCTCCGATAATAATTAAGAATGTTTACTTTTATTACTTATGTGTATATAGTTAATTATTTTCATAGGATATTAGTATGGAAATAGTGTAATTAATTATGATAGAAGATTAAAGGAGTGCAAAAAATAACCTGCTATAGATTCTGCAAATAATTTATAAAGAGTAATTTTGGTGGGGACTAGTATAGGCATGCTTATTTGCTAATTTGAAATAATTATGTAAAAAGCTCTCATCTATTGTATTACCCCTTAAAGATATGCTTATTAATTGATAACCTACTATTTCTTTTCGGAGAAAAAGGATATGATTTTTTTTTTTTTAAAAAGAACTTTGTGAAGTACAATAATGGGTGCACCAACCATTTTGTATTATTTATTTATTCAATTATAATGTGAAGAGACTAACTGGAACTGGAAGACTACTATTATATACATTTAAAGGTGCACATATAAAACTGCTGATTTTTTCTTTCAATTTCGAAAGAGCACTAACTGAAATTGACATCATAACTCTTTAGGAAGTTTAGACTGTTTAGGTATAGTATATATAATGATTCCCTTATGTTCAAAAAAAAAAAAAAAACAAATACAACGTTCCCTTTTCACGTAAGGCTTTTATTTTAAAATGAACATTTCTTCCATAGGATAATTATATATTTATATGTTAATTAATTTCTTCTGTCTTAATTCTTACTCTAGGAATTTCTACAGTGAAATTAAATTTCAGTTTTTATATTTCACTGATTTTAAATTGGATTATGAACTCATCAAACATAACCAACCTAAAAATTCATAGAATAAAGAAGAATATATATATATATATCACAATCAGAAATGATATATTTTTCATATATTTCTCCTTTTCTTTGGTATCTTTGATTTCCTTAGGAAATAATTCTTTGACATTTTGATGGGAATGTCATAACTATCTTATGGAACTCTTCAATGGGGATTAAGTGTACCTAGCTATCTCTTTTGCTTGTTTTTCTTGTGCTTCTTTGCCTTTTGTTGGTGACAAATTGCAAAATGTCGGCTTCCTATTTTCAATAAATTATATATATAGGTAATTTATTATGTTGATTATAAGTTGAAAAGGACTTTTTTTTTGGTGACCGTAAAATTATTATTTGTATATAATATTCAGCTGTTTCGATTTTTATAATTATTGGCAGATGACATTCAATAAAAGATGGACGTCCAAAAATATAATTTTTAAGAAAATAAAAATAGATTACCAATGGAAAGTAACGCACTAACACAGTACTATTAATCATTACTATTATATTCAGTCAGTGAAAATATATAATATTATCATTAATTAAGTACATTAATTGTTAAATAGTTGGATGCCTCTAATTTGTAGAGATATGTTATCTTTTAATCTTTTATTTAACGAAGTAAAACATCTACGTTAAAATGATTAAAAAAATGAAAATGAAAGTGATGAGTTAGGCATAGGATTATTTACTTTATAAAAAAGAGTGAATGGGTCTTTTTTTTTTTTTTTTTGGGTCGATTTCATTTGCAGACTAATATTAATGGTAAGGATGGTCTATAAGTAAATCCAATTATAAATATGACATAATTTTAAGTAATTACCATAATTAGAAAGCTAACTTTCTTTGCTTATAAAACATTAAATTAAATTAGAGCAAAAGTTGATTTCTCCTTTGCCTTTTCTATAACTTTATTACCTTGATGGAGAAATTTTAGGGCCATAAGGTGTCATACAGCATTTGAAGTTTCGAAACTCCCCCACCCCAAATAATAAATAAATAAAATATATAAAAAGAGGGAGTCTGATATATTAAAAAAAAAAAACCCTAGAGCGTGTCTCTCCAAAAATGTATATGTGGCCTTTTGTTTTTCTTCTTGTTTTGGAAATAATTATTTCTTTAATTAATTACTGGTTGCAATCATGGTCAAGCGTCCTAGATATACTTTGATTAATTAGTGAAGAAATTATGTATATACTAATTAATAAATTTGGTGGTCTAGTTAATATAATTAATAAATAGAATTGTGTTTCTAATATAATTAAAATAGAATTGTGTTTCTAATATGCATGTGGACTGTATCATTATTGTTATTATTGCTATTTCTTACGTACGTAGTAATATAAATTTAGGTGGCCTGCATGCCTCGTATATATGTAATTTCATTTCCACTATCAAGATATATTGATAATAACAGTAACAAAAAAATTCTACAAAATCTTTCGTTTTGAAATATATATATATATATATATATATATATATATATATATATATATATTGCTTTTCGTTTTGAAAAATCAGTTACACCACAACTGAAATTCAGAGTCTCATTCGCTACCCAATCAACAGCTCTATTGTCTTCTCGATGTACATGTTGAATGTTAGCTGATGAGAAGGTGGCCATAATCTCTTTGCAAGCGTAAACCAAATTTGCATTTCAATATCTTTTAATCAAACATAAAACCATTTATCACCATATCTTCCTCTCAAATATGACAAAATAAACATTATAATTTACCTTACTTTTTTCTACTTTATTTTATTTTATTAAACCCTTTTCTACCCTATCCAAATTTGCACTTTGTAAAGAAATGATAAGAGTTAAATGGTATTGTAATAGTGGATAGAGGTATGTAATGATTAATTCTTAGAAATTATATGAATACGTATTTGAAATTTGTATGATATTTTTTTTTGGATCAAGTATATATTGGAAAAGGGGAAGAGTAAGATTCAAACTTGGGTTACTTAAGAGACTTCTAAAATATTCCACTAATTAGATCAGAAATGATTTAATAAATTGATATAAAATACACTTATTCCAATTTTTTTTGGAACTATTTGGAAGGACATGCAATTCGTGATTTAATGTTAATAACATTATTATTTAGGCTTTTAGAAAAAACATTATTATTTACAGAAATATAATATTATATATAAGTCACAAAACTTAGGGCAGCATTAATGGCACTTTATGGTGTCCGAGGTTCTAATCAAAAGGTATTAGAAGTGGGGTTGTTTTTAAAACTCAATAGGCTAATTAACCTTAAATAGATGATCACAATACTAAGTAAAACAAAACATGTGGGGATTCCACCAACATATATAATCAATATGCCAAGTGGCTCAAATTAATATCAAATTAATGACTCAAACTTTCTATTCAAGTCTTGTTTGGATAAGCGAATGTGCCACTAGTCACTACTTTCACTTAGTGATCCAATTTCAATTACTATAATTTAAATTGTTGTTTCTTACTATAATACTTCAATATTAACACTTGATTCACAAACTCTCATTAAAATGAAGGATAAATTAATAATTTATGGTTAGGATATTAAAAATATTTTTTAATTATAAAAACTCTAACTAATTAAATTCAAACTCCAAACATTATATATAATCCTAGTTACACCACTATACTAAAACTTATTGTAAAACCATATATTATTGGAAATTTTTTTTAATCCACATATATATCATTTTAATCAAAACAACTGCATACCCTAAACCAATTACATTAATATATTTATTGAAATGATCAGTATTTTTCAATACTAATATACCAATTTTCCCTAGTTGTGGTGATGCCTTGGATAATCCCTAATAGTCACCATCTACATATAACAAAGAGATGATTCTATAACTCATTAACTTCATGTATATGTCAGTTAATTTATATTAATTAAAAGTTCAAACATAATATTCTACTCATACAAATACATAAATATATAATACTGAATTGTTGACAATGATAACATATAATAATGGTTCTAAATCTTGAAAAATATTAGATGTGAATATTACGCAACATTAATTTGATTAACATGGCTAATTATTGTAGACAGTCATTATTACATAAACAAGCAAGTCGTATGGCTTTGTTTGCTTCCTTTATATATGGGATTGATGTGCATCAAATTAAAAGTACACATCCCCTTCTCTTCCATCACTTTCTTTTTCTTTTCAATGACATTTACCATTAAGCTTTTGATTAAAAAGAAAAAAAAAAAACACACTTTAAGGTTAGATTTTTGACATAAGGTCATACTTTGAATACTTTGTTTTTGAAAGTTAGAAGTAAAATAAAGATATAATAGTTTATTCTCTTTTAATTAAAGAACTCATACAGTATTTTTAAAATTTGAGAGAATATTTTATCTTATTAATAAATCTATCTAATACGAATACAAATTCTTAAATAACTAAAACTAAAAAATATTAAAATAGAAAACCAACTAAAATATAATTAGTATATATTTTTGGATTTACCTCCTATTGTTCATCTAAAAACTCTTATATTTAAAAAAAAAAAGAATAGAACATGTATGCAAATTACTTTTTTATTTTTTACATTAAGGATGAAGTAAATTTTTGACAAAAAATTTTTAATTGAAGGTTTTAAATTTTGAATTTGAAACTCCACCTAAAATATATAATTGTGCCAATTGAGCTCAGGATAAAATAAATGATCACTACTAAAATTATATAAATCACAAAATTACTAGTAGAAGTGTAGGACAGTGCCTTTTTTTTTATTTTCCTAATCACTTATTTTGTTTATTTTTCTTCTATAATACTCCAAAAGCAAAATGCTTTTCTAAAGAAGAAAAAAAAAACAAATGAAAAAGCAACAAAATGGAGAATTTTAGGTTATAATTCCTTTGCTACTTCTCATATTTCCTATCAATGAAAAAGAAGAAGAAGTGTTATCCTCACCCAACGTGTCATGTCTAGTTTTGAGCCCACAAACTAGGACTCACTAGTCACTCCATAGAGATAATTTGGAGGAGTAGAATATTGTCAAATTTACCTAAACACACGATGCTAAAATAATTTTAACCATTCATTATAAATAAAACGGTTTTAAATTAATTTTTATAAAAAAATTAAAAGAAATAAGTTATTTAATAAATTTTATCTGAACCATTCATTTATCTGCGAACAAACTAAGCTAAGATCACACCGATATGACCTATCATGTACAAGTAAACTTGAAAGAATCTTAATCCTAATTTTGAAACCTTCAAATACCCAGTTTTTGCTTTCTCGTAGGCAATTTTATTTTTTTAAAAGGTACAGTTCCATCTCCAAAGACGACCTTGTTCCTCCGTCCATGGGACACTCCAATAGAGAAATGAATCAAAATATAAACTCCTATCTACAACAAATTAGACCTAAACATCCAAAACCCAACGGCACATTGCCACGTGTCAACAGGAGATGTAGTTTTGTCGTTTTGTGGAGAAATTGGTGGTGAAGGTGACAAGTGGCCGACAAGTAGATGGAGAAGTTTGATGGGAGATAGTCCCTAATTGTGCTGCCATAGTGCTATTTTATGTTATGTTATATAAACAATTATCTTAAAGATTGTAGCAAGTGTAAAATGATAATCTCCCCTAAAGCAAGTCCCTTTAGATAAGCCTCAAAATTTGAAATTTAGTTAATTAAAAATCGATTAAAAAGTAATTGATGGGATGTTATTAAGGAAGGCTAGCAATTGGGGGTAGAAAATGCATTTTGCTTTTGAATTGAATAGAAAAATTAAACAAATATGATACTTTTGTGTTGGGTTTGGCTTTGCTTTGTCTAATCAAATAGGACCCAAAAATCTCTTAGAGAGATTTCTCTGTCTGACTATCATGTATTTATCAAGTGTGTTTGGAAGTAGTTTGAAGAGAAAGTCATGAACTTTTCCATCATTATCTAACCCATGTTCAAACATCAAAGGTTATCAATTGCTCTACTTGAAGATGACAACTTTCTCTCCACTTCAATATGTCACCATCATATTCACTTTCTCTCTCTCTCTCCATTTGGTGGTGGCTTCATAATTAAATAAATAACACTCTGTTGACACCAGGATTTTTGCTCATTTTGGTGGTGGATCTTCAAAATTATAAAATTCTTTGGTGGCACCTCTCCACATTTACCTACAAGTGTGTATTGCTTTATTGGAGATTTTTTGTTAGATTTAAGTATAGTCCTTTTTCAACCATTGTAATGAGAAAAAAATTAGCGTAGTAAAGGCACCCTCGATATCTAAGGGAGGAAACCATGATAAAATCCAACCCTGCAAGTGCCACCAATCACCTCATATTTTCTGTCCCTGAAGGAAATGAACAGAAAAACATTCTGAATCAGCAAACAACCATTTTCCTTTTCTGGCTCATATAGTCCATCAACAGTCCCCACTCCTTATTTTCTTCCTTCCACACCCCAAAATGTAAAATAAAATTAAAAAAATAAAATAAAATAACCCATTAAGGTCACTTCTTATAATCCGAAGCAAGGGATGTCTTACTTTCTAGGTGTAAAGACTACTTAGGGTTGACCACATGCGAAATTTTATATAACAACTTTTTTTCAATACATATAATTGAATCTCATTTTTTCTTTATTTAACTTCATTTTTCTACATCAATTTTTTTTTTAATTAAAATTACAGTTGTATGGTCTCTGGACTCCAGCCCTTGAAGCTCTTCCGGGCAAGGCAAATACTCCACCATTACACTGCCAGCTGAAAGTCAACATAGCTCTTCCCTTGATCCTTAATCGAAGGCAAAACTTAAACTCAAACATTTTGACTATAGGAAAAAGCTAAATGAAAACTCCAACTCCAAGAATGCACAATAAACTCGAGACTCGAGATGATATTATTTTGCTGCTATTTACAAAACAAATATTGGAGCACCCAGGGCTAGAATATTGAAGACATACAACAATGACCGCGTTACATGCATAATTTTCACTATTTCACGTTTCAGACCTGGAAATTTCTGCTCAATACTTTCCTGTTTCTTTTTCCTGAATCCAGATCCCCTAACTCTTCTGTCTAATTGCAGATTTACATGTTACAATTCAAAAATTATGCATCCTTAATGAATAACAGATTTTATAAATCACAGCTTATTTGAAAACCCTGGATAATGCAGGGCTACATGCACGGTCCAAAAGCAATTACGTGGATGTCTTCGGGAACCCTCCTAAATTTGATTCGTCTTGTCTACACAAATTTTTCGTATTGACCTTTACGAAGAATACCATTACATTTATCGATATGAAAATACAATGTACTATCCACTAGTGATGCCACAAGAGACTCAACAAAAAACCACAACCCTCCTTCATCAGATGAAGAGCATCAAAAGTCAACTGATAGGGCTGTCGCATCACAAGCACCATCAAGGAACCGCACAACATAATGTTCTTACTTGGTCAACCAATAAATGAAGATAAGAAAAGTGCACACTGATGCTACCAGGGAAAGTATTAAGATATCCATCGACTTTTTTCTCTTTATTGCAGTGAGAATGCTATTTACCTGCACCACAATGTCAATTGTCAAATTAGTATATTAAAAATTGCATGAAGTAATACCATCTTGTTTGTTTAACATTCCCATTAGGCCCCCCTATCCAATTATCATCTGATTTTTGAAGTTCATATTTTCTTGTCAGCCCTTTACAATGTAATATGTTGTGGCAGCTCTAATCCTTAAACAACTGATCCTCAAGTATCTAAACTCATTTTAAATAGTTCATACTAAACATTGCAGGGGAGGAATAATTCCTTTGGTCTACAATAAACTTCACTTCAGTAATTAAGAAATCTCAAAGCATCAGTCACTAAATATCAAAGTTTATACCGTTGGAAGACGGCTGCTAACATTGCTGAGCTTTGAATTGATTCCCCCAAAAGTTGAACGCTGAAGAACAAGAGCACCAAGAGTTGCTTGAGCTTGTGAAATCACAGTATCCATCTGCAGCACCAGACCACAATCAAAGAACATCAATAAGATTGAACAATTCACTAGTTCATATGAATTCTCAAATTGTCTGCCTCAGTTTTCTTTTCCATTGTCTTATCTATCAAATTAGCAATAATTTATCATGATATACATAGTGTAACACAAATAATACGCAATATCATTATAACTTGGAAACTAGAAAGAAAGATAATCATGAGTAATTGAGCAATGGTCTTACAAAATAAATGACCCAAAGAAAGTGGTAATTTATAATGCATGCATAGCATAGACGATTAGACATAATAGCTCCACACATAGTCCATAACAAACTTTTTCTACACAAAAACACTACACCGCATGACACAATGCGGTGCCCAGATGACATACAATTATTAACACTAAGGAAACCATTCAGGAATCTTTTGCTCGGGAGTATGCAGAGAATACAAGGAAAAACAAAATCAATTTTACACAAATAATCATGCAACAGAGCATTACATGTGTAGCAATGCAATTATTTCACTCTCCTAAATAATTGTGCTACTCAAACGGACTGCTTTGAAAGAAAGATAAGAAGCAAATTGTCTTCTCAAATGACCAATATGCCTATCAATCTATTTAGATCAAACAATGGTACACTTCATATATACACCATGGAGAGACAGCCCCTACATTGCTGCAAAGTCTCTCCCTCTCTTCCCCCTTATTCAATCTAACATATGCATATATAGGTTGAAATGAAGTACATAAATGAGATACTAAACTGAAATCAAGTAACTGCAAGTGACATTTTAAAATCTTTTGTGATCTTCAAAAAATAAATTAATTAAATGAAAGCTAAATTAAACTGACCAGAAGAGGAAACCATGATTAACCATCACTTACACGAGAAAGAAGAATGTTTCAACTTATTATGCAACAGTGTCATCAACCATATTTGCATATTCCAGCATAAAATGATGTCAGGACTATACTTTAAATTTTACAATAAAAGGTTCCAAAGTCAAAGCTTTGGTGCTAACGAATTTGGGTAATGTAAAATTACCCCAATTAGGATTTTATTAGATTCCCCTTTAATTTCAGAAGAGGAAAGAGTGAAAGGGAGAAAGGAAGAGAGAGAAGGAAGGGGGGGGGGGGTTTGGGATGAAGAGAAAGAGAGAGAATAGATAAAAGACATGGATATGTGTACACATGCTCTCCTTACCCTCCAACACACACACACACAATGTAACACAATAAAAGGAGCTATTTCTGAACATCATACCTGTCCTGTACTTCGGCCAATGGATGCATGCTCTTTAAGAAGAGTCTGTTCTGTAGAACCAACACCATCTTCTAAGTCTAATCTTGTCCGATCAAACTCCCTGAAATCCTCAAGAAGTGAAGCATGTTCTTGCTTTGCTCTGAGATTGGACCGGAGACGATGAAATTCCTGCACTTCACAATCATATACAACACCAAATTAGCAATCTTAAGCATACGTAAAGTGATCTTTTGAATTACTAAAGAGCAGTAAAAGTTGATAGTGCAAGACCAATCTCACCAAATTTAAAACATAGTAATGAAGATAAATTCACTTTTTTCTTTTCTTGCTTAGACTACAGGAGAGGCTAAAGAAAAATCAGTCATGTCAAAGAAGTCAAATGGATTATAAACCAGATAATCCATGAATGTTGAAGATTTATATGCTACTTTAAACTTACATGTGTGCTTCTGCATGCACATGCATGTGTGTGTGTGCGTGTGTGAGAGAGAGAGAGAGAGATAGATAGTTGAAAGATATTAACAAACCCAGCATAATGGACTACGTACATATACCCCTCCTACATCAAAAAATTGTGTCAGCTAGTGTTCATCACCTCATGGGAAAAGAGCAAAAATTCAAGCATCTCCACTAATAAAAAACTACTAGTCTACTAGGTTTTCACTTTCTAAATTTAGGACAGCAGATGAATGTGAACTCTTTTGGCAGGTATTGTTCATTTCCTAAGCGAAGGATATAGAAACTTTTTTTCCCCACTTTTACCCACAAAACACACAGAGTTCATTATTTTTTGGGAAAAACATTGAAAATCGATTGCTCAATTTTTTTGAACATAAAAGAATACAAGATTACAAACAAAAAAAGACGAGTACAATTAGTTTCAGCATATTTATATGCATGCCTCATACATCACAAAATAAAGCAACCAGCACATCTTTGACTACATGTAAAATGCTTAACACCAGGGTCACACATAATAAACTGCAAAATGCAAACTATGCTTTCAAGAGAAATAATATACTTTGTACCTGAGTAAGATCTTGAAGAATTTCTTGATGCCGAGTCAAGGTATGAGAAACCATTTCTGATCCTCCAGATGACACCCAAGCTTGCATCTGCAAATTCACTTGTTGGAGCTGCTTTAATAATCGATCTATCCCACATTCAAGATCATTCTCAACAGCATCAACTTTTGTAGAAACCTTTGCGGAAACCACTTTACGATATGAATTCATCTGCTCATCCAACTGAGCTTCAAGTTTTCTTGCCTGTAATCATAGCTTCAGTTATCATTTGCTAGGGTTAAGCAAGAATTAATTGAAATTCTTCTGAGGATAATTCCTTCCAGCTTTTTTGAGAGAGAGAAAGAGAGGCAGACAGAGAGAGAAATTGACCTCTAGAAGTAACAGTCTAGTCAGCCTAAATATAGAACAAATTGCAAGCCCATAACTTCATGAATAAAAAGTTACAATTTTGCACAGGATTGTTTAGGAGTTGTGGTTTTGCCTCATGAGCTCATAAATACATGGTCACAGAGCTTACTTAGAGATGTGCAGTACATTTGGCAGATCACATATAAAATATTTTCAAAAAGCAAAGAAAATTTAAATTGCCTAAAGAGTAGATTCTTCACTCTGTACTACATTTTTACTTTCTGCAAAGACTGAAGCTACAGAACCTGTTCACTCTAGTGAGACTCATAATATTTATTCAAGCATCTTGCAAATATTTAAATTTTCAAGAAGGGTTCGAAGCTTATCCCTACAGCTGGATCTTAAGGCCCTGGAAACTTAGGACATCTGACACAATGCATCATCTCATAGCAATCCTGGTCCCCCAAATGAAGTTCCTAGCATAAGCAACCATGGGTGGGTATGCCTTTTGCAGTTTCACTTCAGTCATTCAAGTAAACGAGTTACATGAGGAAGAAATTGTCAAGGTAAAGCCGTCCATGTATTTCACAACATTGAAGTTTAATGACTATTTTAAATTCATCGAAAATCCTTCCCATTGCAAGATAATTTAAATTATTAAATTTGCTCTTTTTTCTTTTTAACCTGGTCCAAGTCATTATTCCGCTAATCTTTCCAAATTCAATATTGATTGAAATGTCAATAACACAACAATTTACTAGATTTGATTTAGGAAACTGCAAATCCTCAACAAAATTCCACAACCAACAAACCACTCTTTCACATTATCAGTTCTACAACACATCTGTAACCTGAGAATTAATTTTTCAGTATAACTTATCAACTCATAATCTAAATTGCAATGATATCAATGTATCTCTATTTTATTCCCAAAAGTATAAATCTCTAAGTTACGTATATCAAATTATTAAGCCTGTAGTTAAATCTTTCAAACTACAAGCAAACCAAAACTCAACAAAATTCAAATTTCTAATTTATCATGTCGGTTCTCGTAAAACCTGAGCAACTAAAAAGAAACAAAAATAAATTCGATAAAAATAAAATAAAATGAAGGAAAAATAAAAGAAACAAAAAAACAGAATAATTTTGAAACAAACCTGTTTGCGTAAAGCGTCCCATGAGCTAGGTACATCCATATATTCTTCTTCTTCCTCTTCGAATAAGAATAAAGGCACGGATTAGAGTGAATAAATTTGAATTTTGAAGAAGAAGAAGAAGAGAAATCTAAAATAATTGATGTTGAAGGGAGGGTTTGATAATTGAGATCCGATGGATGAATTGAAGGAAAAAGAAAAGAAGAAAGGCAAAAGAGGTTATTTGCAGAGGGAGACAGAGAGTCCCCTTCTCAACGGCAATCGTGGGTGGGATGGTGAATTGCTTAATTGCAAATTCATTTCGATACTAATTTAGCCTGGGAACGTTCTCATTTTTCACATATCCATCATTGGCTCACCACACGACTCTTTACTTTTATTTTTACCTATTCTTTGACTTTTTTTTTAAACAAGCATACTTATCCGAAACTAATTTTATTCAGAATTTAATCACAGTTAAAAAATATTTATCTCGAAAAATGTGTTTAGTTAGATTCAAGATTAAGAATTCTTTCCAACAAAACCAGCTTGTATTGCTACATTTTTTAATATCTTTGACTTCAGAATTAGTGAATTACCATTTGACTCACTACCTTGAAGAATATGTTTGACTTTTTTTCCTAAAATTTTTGCATGACAGCCATTTTTGCTTTTTTTACCCCCTCATTTTACAGCTGTATTATTGCCATTTTCTGTATTGTACAAAAAAATTATACAATTACGTAGCTGTATCCACCAACTGATGCATCTAAAATTAATTGACACTTTTGAAACCAGCTGCTATTTAATTACCACCGGCAGCGGCATATGAATCTAACCAAAGCTCTATCACTATCTGAAAATACAAAGCAGCTACATTACTGTCCGGACAAAATTGCAGCCCACATCATCATGATGACTTGGGGAAATGACACTAAGCCAAAATGATGCGAAGAAAATTCTGTTTTTAATATCTACGGTGCAATTTTCTATTTGTATCATAGTTACTTGAAAGTCTTCTTGCCCATAGGGTTTCATTTGGCAACTGGCAACGGCACACCATCTTGTAAGTTGTTATAAGACAACTGGCTAAACCAATTGATGAAAGAGCACGGTAGAATTCTGGGCAGCATAGGTCTAGGGAAACAGAATGATAATCAACCTCTAATCAGGAGTTCGAATGAGGGGCCATGCCCTCCTTTGATCCCAACTTAGGTCCACCTGCCTACAAAGAGCACAACTAGGAGGAGAAACATGCTTGATATAGGTAAAAAAGTTGGGCCATCAAATTATCATGTACCAAAATTCTGGGAATGGCTGATCAACATTGTTGGTCTATAAAATGATAGGGATGAGAGAATGAAATGCAAGGGAAATAAAGTGCAGTGACATAATGCAGACCAATTGCTTGGAAATCTCAATGTTTGCAAAGCAGGGTAATGAAGACAGTTCAGGCAAATGATGGATAGAAAAAACAATAACTGCAGCAGTTATTTCCATGTTTCTCGTGTCTATGGCAACAATTTGATAGGCATATGGGACAGGACCGTCTGAATAAATTCAAATACCTTTGTAAGAGCAAGTATAAGTCACTGTCGTTGGGTAAAACCCATTACGTAACATCATGGAAAGTAATGCTGATGTGGATTTGTAAAATTGTATTATGCTGCAACAATCGATCATTGGAGTATAAGTTGCAGCATTTAGCTGAAAACCAATTGATTTCATCTTTTGGAATATATCAATACCCAAGTTAGTCTGCATCGCAACCAAATATACATGACACAACCAGGCTGAAGTAACAAACTATAACAAGTAGTATCCAACGCAACTAGAAGATTTGCAGACTATTATCAATTGAAGAGGCAATACTTCGAGTTCACCAGCTACATTTCTTAATTTTCTTCGGCCCTGTGCCCATGGAGTAATACTTAAAATCGTGAACTGTTAACTCTTTTCGCAAACTTAAGAGGAGATAATGGGCCATTTTAAAATTATAAAGCTGGAATTACAAGCACATACATGTTGAAGCAATTTCGTTTCACAAAATGAGTCTGCTATTGACATTAAAGGAACTCCCAACCTGCTAAAAGGGAAGCCAATATTGAAACTCAAGTTGTGATAGTCCCATTCTATTTATTCAATATTCATGTATATCTGTAGATTTGTACTTACAGAACTCTATGCATACTTTTGGAATATTTTCAACGGAACAGGGCTTTAAATGCCAGTATCGGCCGGATAGTACCGAGAAAAATCGGACGATACAGGATGAAGATTTGGGAAGCGTCTCGGCTTCTGACGGCCCGTTTCGCCAGAAACGAACCGTGCGCTCGGTTTTTCTCGGTTCCCCGCTGAAGAAAACGAGAAAAAAGAAGAGAAGGACGAAGACACCGCATACGAGACGACACAAAAAAAAAGGAGATGACGGCGCCGGTAGGAACGAATGGGAAGAGAGGGAAGATGCACACTTTAATTCATAATATTTTAGTATAATATTATTTTTTAACTATATACTCACAATATTCTTCTTATTTTTCATTATATTATTCTTAGGTAGAAAAAAAATATATATTTTAAGTTATTTTTAAAGAGATAATTTTTTTTAATTTATATATTTTATTTTATTTTAAGTATTTTTGAATAATATAACGATTGTTATTATTGTTTGAAATAAAAATGTTTAATTTTGATTTTTTTAAAAAAAATAATTAAAAATAAAGATATTTAATCTAAAAATGAGTAATATAAAAAGAAGAAATCGAGTTAAAAGTAAATCTATAAATTATAAGTGATAAATTTGTAAATAATTAATCTGTAAGTTAAAAATGATGAATTTGAAAATTGTAAACAATAAATATATAAACGATGAATCAATGTAAATAATAAACCTACAAAATTAAAAAAATAAATCTGTAACTTCAAAATAAAAAATTTATAAATTGTAAACAATAAAATTGTTATCGATAAGACTGCAAGTTCTAAACGATAAATTTTGTAAATTTAAAACGATGAATCTACAGGTTTAAAACGATAAATTTGTGAATTATAACTAATAAATTTATAAATTTAAAAACGATAAATCTGTAAATTATAACTGATAAACTTATTTTATATTAATTAGTTTACGAAAATTTAATTTAGAAAAAAGTACTTGAATAAATGAGATATATTGCAAAATAGATTCCGATATCATGCCCGGTGTGTTTCTAATGGCCCTTTTCATCTAATGGACCAATTCAAAGGCCCACTCATTTGTGAAAGAAGATTCAAAGGCCCAATATGATTGAATGAATCGATTATCAAAGAGAGAGAGAGAGAGAGAGAGAGAGAGACGTCGGCCACAAATGTTTCATCAGCCTCACATCACAAGAGAGACTTAAAATAGCAAGAATTATTTTCCTCCAATAAATGAGTAATATCAGAAACTGAGAAAAATGTACTTTTATTTATAATTAAAACCAAATGAAATTTGTTGAATTGAAATGAATTTTTATTTATTTATTTCAAGTATGGACCTGCAAACTATAGACCCATTAGAGCCAATGAAGAGAAGCTGAAATCTAACAACCCCAAATTAAAAAGTTATTTTCTCCACTTAAAATTTTAAAAAAAAAATCCAAAACTTGGACAGCCTTTGGAATTCTCACATCATCCTTAACCTCTTATGGGAGCATACGATAATTAGGGAACTGATCATGTGCCAAATTTTAGTATTCCATCCATACTTAGTTCCACAAGTTGTGGAGGCTACGATTGCCTTAGTAAGTCAACACCAACTACCAAATTACTGTTTTTCAATTAATAATACAACTAGTTGAAGGTTTAAATTTAAATAGCCTTCTTACATTTAGAAGTTTATACGTATATATGATGCATGAAGCCATGTACTTTTATTATATTTCAAATTTCAAATTCTTAAGTTTTAAATTTACAGTTTCCTTTTTATTTTTAAACTATTGCACTTCTAAATTTTTCATTTTATAGTCATCGTGCAATGACCTTATTTTTTCGAAATTTCTAAGGAAATAATGAGATAAGTTTTTATAGTTTTATATCTATTTTAAATTATAACTGATAAACTTTAGAAATTGAAATGCAAAGTGCAAAATGATTAATATTTAAGAATTAAGAAGGTAACTAGAAGGTATTCATTCATTTTCTCTTCTATTTTCTTATTTTTTTAGTTTAACCCCTTTTCAGATTGTCATTAGAGTTTAATATCGACGACAATCCTATATTATTTTTTATTAACTTTTTGTTTAATAATATCATATATGTTATTGTTTCTTTTAGATCTATATTTAATTTAGATATTTTTATCATTTTTCTTGGTGAATTTAATTTTTTTTCAAATCTAAACTTATAATCCTTTTTTTATTTTATTAGTATAAAAATTGGGTACAAGTTAAGTTTTTTTGTTATAGAAAATTTTTCTCCTTGTATATGAAATTTTTTACTTTCTTATGTGAAAGTTGTTATGAAATGTGTTTTTATCTAATCTCACAGCTAACAGATATAATAAGTATTCCATTAAAATATAGATTGTTTGTAGTAGTATGTTACTATTTTCCACTATTTTTATTGATAACTTTTATCCTTTTTGTGCATTTTGTGTTCTTTAAATTATTTTAATTTTATTAATATACTTTTTTATTACTAATGAGAATTTAATTTACATTTTAAAAAAAAGAATACAACTAGAAGGGTGTAATAAGTTAAAACAAAATATAAAAAACACGATAAAATTTTTCTAATTAATTCAGAAGAAATTTAATTAAGTTTTAGCTAAATAAAATCTGACAATTATATTCATTAACATGTGTAATCACATACAAATATTTTTGTTAAATATTTTTTTCCCCTATCATCCTGTCACAAGTCTAAGATATATATATATATATGTATAGAGAGAGAGAGAGAGAGAGAGAGAATAAAATGAAATTGTCAATCTTTGTTCACATAAAAGCTAGAAAAACGTATTTCTATTTTTGTCACAATTTTGACATAAATGAATCTCAACCTATTCATGATTGATGGAATATTGAAAATTAGCAAAGCTTTGTCATGCCCTATTCAAAGTGTGAGAAGAATACAATGATGAATAATATATGCAAATACTGATTTTCAAAATTAAATTTTAATTTTAATTAATGATCAATTATTCATTTTATATTAAATGATTCAAATTATAAAATCATTAGTTATATGAAAACCATTATTTGCTTCTAATTAGCGAAAGGCAATAAATCGAGAAGTTTGCTCTTGTTTGATTAATAATAAGTTGTGCAAAGTAATTTGCTCTAATAATTAATTATGCTTCTTTTTGTTTTAATCACTTTTTTTTTTTATAGCTTGATTGTTTTCAATTAAAAAAAAAAATCTATTTGCATGATTTTTATTCAGAATACAAATGATAAAAGTTATCAATTTAACTACGATAAAGTTTATAAAAGTAATGAGAAAAAAAGAAAATCAAACATTTGATCACCATTTGGCATGTGTTAAATTGGTCCGACATAAATTTTGAGAACGTGTATATATATATATATATATATATATATATATATATATATATATATATATATATATATATATTGCAAGTTCTATAAATTACCCAATTTGTTAAAATAATTAAATTATGGGAAGTCCTTTCCTAATACAAGGAAGTAGACAAATATAAACTATGATAATTGATAATGGGAAAGACCATTACTTAGACCAATCAATAAGAGATAAATACACCCTAACACTAGGGGTAGGAGTGTCAAGGGGACAATTTTTTCCATCTTGTCTGACCCCAAAATACAACCCCCACCCCACTATCCCAAGAAGTAAAATTAAAACTATGTAGTCCGTTTGGTATTATATTCAGAAAAAATATTTTTGTAAAAAATATTTTATTTTTAATTTTATTGAAATTTTAAAAACTGATTTTGATAAAAACAGATAAATATATATTTTTTTAAAAAAATAGATTTTAAAAAAATAATTTATAAAAAATTTAAAAAATAAGTCAATTGAATAAAAAAAGTTATAAACATACTTTTTAAACGCTCAACACCCTCTTATACTTCGAGGACATATGAGATGAAAATTTCCGAATCTGACTCAATTTACGATTTTATTTTAATATTTATTTTATTTTAATTGTTTTAGTTTTATTATTTAATTATATAATTTTTTAAAAATAAAATTTTATTTTTTATTTCAAATAAATATTATATTTTTATTTTATTATTTTAAAAAAATTATATATATACATATATGGTGGTTCAAGACGGAGCACAAACATACCATTTCTGCTACATAAATAATACTTTGGATTCGGGATGGGTTTATAGACTGAAAAAAATTATAAAAAACTGACCCATTCAGAACGGATTAGGAGCCTACGAATCCAATTGTGATTCATAACTAGGGTTAACAACTTAATAACTTTTCCATTTTCTTTTGTTTTTTTCTGCCCTTTTAAAGGTTACCAACTACTACTTGATTCCCAAGTCAAAATTATTCTTGAACCCATTGACTTTTGAGTTTACGATACTATTCCTTCAATTTTTTTTCTTTTAATAATATCTCGAGGGAAAAAAGAAAGAAAGAAAGAATTCTTTTAAATTTTATAATCCCTCCAACCCATTTGATTCGTGTGGTAATATAGTTAATCATGATTATACTAAAATCACCACCATCCAATTGGGTCCTACACTCATTCTATGCACCTAATCATATAATGATATTCCTTTTCCTTTAAAAAAAAAACAAATCCTATTGCTATTTCATAATATAATGCCAAGCCCACTAAGCACCATTATGACTAAACGTTACTTTATCCCAAAAATATTTGAAAAATTCTCAACTGGGATCACTCACTCCCAGCTCACAAATTCTTAACACCACCACCACCACCACCTTCTAATTAACACCCAAAATCAAGATTAACTTATATATAAAATAGTAATTATTTAACACCCAAAACCAAGATTAACTTATACATAATATAGTAATTTTCTGAATTTCATTTTTTCTCATGAAATTAAGTGACAACCTTAAAATGAGGACAGAAAGGCACTATGGCAAATGGTGGTGTCCATAAATGGAAGATTCTCATTACTTTTACCAAAAAATTAAATTTTTTACATATTAAAGAAGGCCTTTTTTTTGAAAAAAATAAATAAAGAACTCACTTTTCAGTAGTGTCTAATTGGGTTGAAGAGAGGGAGTGAGGCCATTTTGATCATAATATTTGAAAACGACATATCTAACATGTCATATCATATAATGCATTTTCTTGTGTAAGGTTACTCCAAAGAAAAGAAAAGAAAAGAAAGCAAGAAAAACAAATCCAAAGAAACGAATATGTTGTTGTGTAGGAAAAAATTGAGTATTGATGAGGAAACAAGAGGATGGATGCCTGTTTACCTTAATGTTTATGATCTCACACCAATCAATGGCTATGCTTATTGGCTTGGACTTGGAGTTTATCATTCTGGCGTGCAAGGTTAAATTTTGTTTGTTTCTTTTTTACTTACATATAATCTTTCTTGATTTTTATTTTTATTTTTATTTTTTTGTGAGTGCATTGCCTGCCTAGTTAGATCTGTTGTTGTTCAAATTTTTTGTTGTTTAGATCGTTTTGAATCTTTTATGGATTAGTCTCAGTTCAGTTCTCGAATAATGATTGATGATTCAGTAGTTTTTATTGTTTGGTTAATGGGAATGTGCGAGAAAAAGAAAATGTGTTTAAAATTTTTGAATTTCAAATCTTTTTTCTCCCCTTTTTTAGGATCTAAATTTATATATAGGAACAAGAAACTTCACTGAAACTTCTAGCAGAATTAGATTCTTCTGAAACTTTTGAAAATGCAAGGTTTTCTCATTCAGCTTCACAGTTCCATTATATTACATTTTTTTCCTCTATGGTTTTTCTGTATAAATATGAAATTGCAGTTCATGGAGTAGAGTATGCATTTGGGGCTCACGAGTACTCAACAACTGGAATTTTCGAAGGAGAACCCAAACATTGCGATGGATTCACATTCAGAAAGACAATTTTGATCGGGAAAACAGATATGCGAGCTGAAGAGGTGAGAAAAGTTATGGAGGATTTAGCTGAGGAATATCGAGGAAATGCTTATAATTTAATCACCAAAAATTGCAACCATTTTTGCGATGTTGCTTGTATTAGACTTACTGGTAATCCAATCCCAAGCTGGGTGAATCGCCTCGCTAGAATTGGTAAGAAATTTTCAAACAAATCCAAAGTTTTTAAGTCATCATCAACTGGATTTTGATTATTGAATTTTGTTTTTTTTAGGGTTTTTATGCAATTGTGTTCTTCCTGCTAATTTAAATTCAACGAAAGTTCGGCATCATAAAATGGAAGAGAAGGGAGAAGAAGCAGAGAAGAAAAAACTGACAAGTGGATCCAGCAGATTTACATCTTCTTCTAATTCATCGTCTTCTTCTTCATCATCTCCATCTGGTAATGAAATCCGTGGTAGAAGCAGAAGCAGACGTGCTCTTCCTCCTTCTTCCCCTAGGATTTGTTCATCCCCTTGATGATTACAAATTTGACTAGTTTCATTTTTTATTTCTTGATTTATTTTTTTTTTCAAAAGGAAATGAAGGGAAGCAATTCATAATTTTCTCTCTTTTTTCTTTCAATTTTTTTTTCTGGGTTTTATTATTTTCTTGGGGTTCTATCATCTATGATGCTGCCATCTTCTTGAGTTATGCAGGTCAGAAGCAGACTTATGTACATGTTTATACATTTTTTTTCCTGGATTAAAAAAACTTGCAAGTGAGATAATGTCCTCTGCAATGTTTTATCTAAGTTGAGTTCATTTTCTTGGATTTTTTTTGTGTAACAATTTTGATTTGACAAATTTGTGTTGCATGGAGATATGAATATGAATTGGTGCACATTTTCATCTTCTCTATCTAGAAGCTAAAATTTGATAGTAAGAAGGAATAATGTACTGGAGCATACAATCGGTTATTTGATTTTTTTTTATTTTTTTATTTAAGTAATATATATATATATATATATATATATATATATATATATATCTGTTTTTATAATGATAAATATATATCATTGAAGCTCCATAATGAGCCTCATCTAACTGATAATAACTTTCTATTAAAAAAAATTTAATAAATTACATAAAATTTCAGTTCGAAATAAATTTTTAAAAATTTAATAATTTATTTAATATCATTTTGAAATAATATTTATTTATTTAATATTATAAATTTTAAACATTTCAGTATAATATAACAAATGAATTTTTTATATTTGAAATATTTTTATATGAATTTTTTGGAATTTCATTTACAATCTAATGATATTTTATAAGAATTTAGAGTATGTTTAATACTAATAATTGTAACTATAGAATAATTAGTATATTCAGACCTCAACATTACTGTTATTTCAAATAATATTTTTATAAAAAAATAAAGATATAACTATTAATTTTTTAAAAATTTATTTCTGAATATAATTTATTGATAAATTAATAATCATTAATAATTTGTAATGTTCTTTCAATAATATAAATATATACATTTAATGCTAGTGATTTTTTTTTTTCTTAAAGCAACTCTTATGCACGTTCAACACTTTAACTATTGAGTGAGAGTAAATTTAAGAAAAATGAAATTTTAGACAGCATCCGAACAATGATTTGATAGCATTCGGTGAAAAGACCAAAAGACATCTAAAGTGGTGAAGTTAGAAAGCGCAGTCCTACAAATTCTGACCAATTTCGAAGTTTGCAAGGAAATTTAGAATCTTTTGGACCCTAAAAAAAAATGAAAGAGAGCATCACTAATGAATTTGCTATCCGAGGGTAAAGTTCAACTCAAAAAAAAAAAGGGGAAATCTTACACTTTTTGAAGCCTAGCAAAAATTAGGAGAGGGGAAAAGAAAAAGTAAAAATGCAGAGAACAAGTGCTTTTCCTTTGGTATAGAATTCAATGTCAGATGACATTCTTTCCAATGGTTCCATAGCATGAAGGAAGGAATACCTTTACCATATATTCTAAATAGAGGACTACTGCTTTTGCAATTGAATATGTCTAGCTTTCTCAAGCTAGTTTTCATTTTAATTTAGCAGCTTTATATTTGTTTATTCCTCCCAAGGAGTCCAAAGGAATATATATATATATAGAATAACAAATAGTGGCTATTGCTAATGAGTCAAAAAGAAATTCCAAGCTCCCCTTGATTAGTTGGTTATTTTTAACAACAAAACGGTAAATCCATGGCCTACCCAAACCAAATTTAACCATGCAAGGAGAAAACATAATATAGAGAGAGAGAGAGAGAGAGAGAGAGAGAGAGAGAGCTTTGAATGTCCAATTTGGGGAAACTTCAAATTTGGATTACCCTTGTCCATACAAAAGAGTGAGAATCAGCCAAAATTCTTATCATAAACAGAGATGTTAATCTAATTCAAAAATGGTAAAGAACACAGGTCAGTCATCGGCAAATAATACAATGATGAGAGGAATGTAATGAACCAGTATTACATAAGCAGCAGCTACTACTGCTCCAACATCCACATAAGCTTATTTTGTGCAATGTAATACGTACAAGATGGAAACAAATGCCATGAAACAATTTTTTACTTGGACAGTAAGCATAGCATCAATTATCAATTATGAAAATTGCCTGAACCATAACAGAAATAAAATTTAACTTTCTCTAGGATATCCATGCCATTTAAAATCTGAGGAATTTAATAAACATTCTGATGTTTGTAAGGGGAATAAATTAAATTAATAAAAAAAAGGGAGGAAATAAAATTTGCTGGGGTAAGTTCAGTTCCTGTAGTTTCAAGTTTCAACAGTCCTGCAAGCAGATAAGTACACATTTATTAAACAACTATGCATGCATGAAGTCATAAAAATTATACAACTTCCAAGTTACGAGAAAAGATAAGGAGTTCTCAGACCTACCTTAATAATAATGGTTTACAGTAGGAGATGGAGTCAACCTAAGGTGACTGGGTTTTCAAGTTCTATTTGCTCGCACCCATTCTACAAAATTATCCAGGATCAGGGGCCAAGCAAGTTCTGGATCGTAATTACTCATGTCTGGAAAACTTATCTGTCACACACGCACACACACAAAAAGGTCACAACAAAGCCAAATCAATATCAGGATAAAAGCCCCGAATTGTTTATTTATCTATTTTTGAAATATAACAAGCCCAAATCATAGGATCTGGATAGTCATAACAGGTGCAAGTACCATATAAAATATGGGTGAAAAAGGATTTTAACTCAGAGAAAAAAATATTATTAAATTGATTCTACACTATAATTGAGCAATAAGTAAACAATAGAAAGTACCTCATTACAAAAACGGTAAAAGCCCATCCACTGATCCATGTTTATGACCTTATAATCACTCTGAATCTGCATTCACGAGTAAGCATGACAGGTAAAATAATTATTAGAGGGTACTGGAAACTGGGAGAACGCAAGCAAAAAAATAAAAAATACGGTCCCTGGCCATATAACGCACATCAAACTACAAGGATGTTTATATCTCTGATAGATCTTCCAAAGGAAGAAAATTGTTTTTACATATCAAAACAGACCACAGAAAAATGGATAGCAGATACTGGAATCATTAGCATAAGAATTCAAAGGTCTATTTCACAAGCCATTAGACCAGCGCATGACCTAAAATGCTAAGCCTATTGATCCTCCTAGAAGCTATACCTGTCTCTGTGTGTGTATGTGTGCCAGTGCACGTGTGTAACAAATGGCATAGTATACAGTATCAATAGCTACCAAACTCCGAAGGTACAGGAGAAAAGAGGACACATACCTTCAGATACTCAATGAAATAATCAACCTGGGCACAAAAATGAGGCCCTAATATAAGATCCAGCAACTGACAGATGCTCTCTATGTCTATACTCTTCTGTTTCTCCTCTGAGAATAGGAAAAAAATTGGCGAAAAGAAGAAGAGATAAGCAATTAAGAGGGGAAAAAAATAGAGCAGCACATATACAGGAGGAGAGAAATTACAGTAAGACACTGCATGCTTAAGCCATATTACCTGTTAGGCAATATCGGAATCCATAGGAATAGAAATCCACAAAGTTTGTAGGCCTCTTCACCTAATGAAGACAAAAGCAAAACATCAGCTAGTACCTTCTTTTGCATCATTCTAAATGTGAAAAAGCCTAAAAAATTACAGAAACGAGTTCCACAAGAAAACAATGGTAATATGGTATATACCTCTTTCTCTAGATCTGGGAGGGCCTTCTTTAATTTATTTACAGTATCAGCTCTCAGGGCTTTAAGACCTCTTCGCCACTCCTCCTATAAAAAAATAGAATTAAGAAAGAGAGAGAGAGAGAGCAATGAACTATGTATGTGCTTCTACAATTACTTACCATGCAAGACAGCAATGAATAAGCAAGATGAAAAATGAAAAGTGTGGAACGAGAAAAATTGGAGAGCTTAAAAATCCCACTCCTTATTAGAAATTATAATGTGAGTTAATGAGAGTTACTATGTAAAAATCAGCTACTTTAAGCATCAGGGCAGGCATATTTCACAAAAATGCAACTTACAGACTATGGACCACAAACAAGCTCATGGATAAAGCCATGATCACAACAATAAATAATTCATTGGTAGATCACATACACATTTCATATATATGTATGGATGTGAATGCATGCACCATCAACTAAAGTAACTTGGTTGTGACAACAAAAGTTCATGGCAACTTTGTGAATGCCTAACCACTGCATCTCGCACACCATGCGTTTAGGCATTACTAGTACTGTAATTAATGCAACCTAGTAACTGTTGAAAATAAAAAGATAGCTGATATACACCATCAGACAAAAATGCAGATAAATTTTAATATAAAAGGATAACTAGCAATTAACAAATTTATTAAAATAAATATATAAAATAAAAACAAGAATCAGAAAAACTGATTATATTCAGAAGACACAAGAAATATGTTCCTCACCAAGGTAAAGTATCCCTGTTTTTCAGCCTTCATTTTCCTGACATGTGGAGTCCATCAGTTACAGCGCATAAACTTCAAGCCAAAAGTTAATATGTACACGTCTAATGTCTTTCATTCCAACTTACCAAGCTAGCATCAAGATTCTAACATCAGTATGATCCACCTCCATATCTGAACACAGGGCTTCAATTCCTTCTGGGCTGTTCCAATGATATGATTGCAACATTAGTTTTTATTCACAAATCTTAAAAAGTATCTTCAAACACATAAAAAAATTTTCTCCAAGAATCAAATATAACAACTTGGACACATTTTTGAAGTATTAACTTGAACTACTTCAACAGACATAGATATATGCTATATCTTATGAGAACAACACTCCAAATTGAAAAAACAGTAAAACAAATCAGATTAGGATTCTTCTTTTTGTTTGCAATCACATCTCACTGATCTCCCAATATTTGGAAATCCTCCACATTCCCAAAATAGATAACAGCTCTACCCACATCGTGATGGGAGTCCAACCGATCAACATTATCACTTGGAGTGCACAATTCATAAATCATCAGTGTAAGGACATCTTAACTCATTTTCCTTTTCATATAAAAAGAAAAATGGAAAAGGAAGGGGGAGATGAATTTTCTCTACCCTAAAAAAAGGAACTTCCAGAATTCTTCATAGAAAATTGGAGGGAGTTCAGAAAATCTTTCCACTAGATTATTTAAATACATTTTTGACCATCAGTTCCAGTCTTATATCAGACTTCCAATTCTGTTTATTCATCACGGAGCATCCTTTTATATGTTATGTTTTGTTCTGAATCCTCCTGAAATCTAGTTTCAATCATCTATTTTAACATGCATTCCCATGTTTTAGCTTACAGCTCTTAATTCCATAAGTGATCATGTAACACAAGTTCATACATAGGGTATCAAGTAACTAAATCAATATGTCCTTATCTTAACTTCAAAATCTATTTAAATAGAATGTTAAGGAAATTCAACTGAAATATCCAGCAAAAAAGCTAACAAAGCATCAATAACTACACAATTTGTAGAGAAACTTACTCAATCAAACCAGAAGACCTATTTGCATAGGAATAAAATAGGTTATCAATGTGCTCCATCTCTTTTGAAGATGCTTTACTTGAGGCTGAAAAGATAAAGATTTTCTCAGTTACAACAGCCCTAAATTGGGATAGTAATTGCACTAAAAAATGAGACTGCTCTAGCATTTTAACTACAAATTTTATAAGGTTGTAACTTCCCAAGGAGAAAAACTTCTCAATGGCCCAAGACAAATCCTGCTTCAAAGTGGGCATGAACAAATAATACACTAACCAATTCCACATCATGAAAATGCAGTTAGACATAAGCCTCGAAGAGTTAAGATAGATCAAACTCACAGATGATATTCACAAACAAACATGAATAAAAGAGAGACTAAAATTATTAGAAAGAACTCAAAGACAATGTTTGGTTGGGAAGAGGAAAGTATGAAGGTGATAATCATGCCATTATTATGGATTAATGCGTTAAGTGAGGGAAAATAATCTAACCTATATAAAGTCCCAAGACATTCCCTTCCACCCACCTTTCCTACCAAAAAAAAAAATGTTAAGGAAAGTGCATCAAAATTCAGACCATAGATCACCAAAATAGGAGTTCAATTATCAAACAATTTTTCCTTTTGAAAAAAAAAATCTATGCATTACTCTAAAAGATAAATTCATAGAGATCCAAACAATACTTATACATGAAAGGTTCAACCCGAAAACAGTTAAAAATTCAACAACTGAGTTGGATAAACATTTTAAACATTAAGAGTTGCACACATCTTTCTATTGGACCAAATAAAGCAGCAAGAAAATTTCTTACTAGAACTGAGCATGTGGAGCATTCAGTGAGAGGGAACAATTTAACAAGCACCTATCCAGGAAAAGCAAGGAACAAAATCATGAATCCAGTCTTCACGATGCATGAGATCATTTAACATTCACGATTTTATTTAAGACGGAAAATAAATTACCAAAAGTAGAATCCAAGTTTATGACCAAGAATATCCAATCAAAAAGAGCATAAGTTACTCCCTTCTAACAATTTCTAGAACCTTTTTGCTAAACAGAGGGTACTTATAGATAACATATCTCCACCACACTTATGTTAGCTCAAATAGAAAAAGAACTGAGCCAAAGTTAAATTAGGACCAGGAAGGAGGAGGAGGCTACCGGAGCGAAAAAGATCCACAGCTGAAGCAGTGATCGGAGAGGCGGAATTGGATTGACCAGTTTTCCTGGTTGCAGAGCGACGCATCTTCAACAACCAAAATAATAATAATTTAATTTTGTTCTTTAGGGAGAGAAACAGAGAAAGGGAAAGCCTTTGACTCTGTAGAGAGAAATAGGGAAAGAGAAAAAGATCTGTCTATAATATATATATATATATATATATATATATATATATATATATATATATATATATTACCGAAATTGTTTGTTTTAAATTAAATTAAAGAAGAAAGAGAGAAGTAGCCCTGGAGACAGAGAGAGAGAGAGAGAGATATGCAACTTAAAGGAAGCTTCGCTGATATCAAAAAAGCTGATGCGAAGCGCTAATTTCAAGAAGGAGAATTATCAGAGAAAAGAAAGAAAAGGAATAGCAAAAAAGAATTAACAATGGCAATTTGCTGCTTCTTTTAATTTTGTTTTTGGTTTTTTCTTTGAATCTTTAATTAGTTTTTGATTGGGTGAATAGATAAATTGTTTTTTGAAGGTTGCAGCTTCCCCTTTTAGGGGACTTTTCACGTGTGCCTGCACAAACAAAGCTTTTGTCATTCCATTGATTGACCTTTCCCAAACTCTCTCTTTATATAAGCGACTTTTTTTCTTGTCTTATTTTTTTTCCCTAATTTTGTGTTTTTCTAAAGCTCCTATTGGATTGAAGTGGAGCCCTTATAAATTAACAAATAAATAAATACAATGCTTAATAATTTGATTTTTTTAATAAAAAACATAATGAGAAAAATTTTGGCTCATCTATGAGAAAACCAAAGTTTATGGAAAAAAAATGAATCTTTTATCAGAGAGGGATAGGCATACTTATTTTTCATCTAAAATATAGCCTTATCTAATAAAAGGAAATAAAATAAAATAATAAAAAGAACAACATAAGAATCGGACAAAGCAATATGACTATGGCTTTTGGAGGCAGAAAAGCTTTTCTATTTCGAACTATCAACTATAACCAACCAAAACTGGTTAAAAGAGCAAACTAACAAAGGAAATGCTGCACTTTTTGGACGACATAATCCGAAAGTGTTTTAACCCACGTACGAGGAGATCACGCACGTTAATTAGCCATCTCTGAGAGATAACATGTGAAGAGAGATACAGCATCCTGCAGATGATTTGAGCGGAGGTCTTCTGGAACCTGAGCGCAAAAAATGGTGTCAAAGCAACTTAACTGAGCATCACGCGTTGTGCCCTCACTAACATCTGATAGAAGCAATTCACTCATCTCCTCTGCCATCTTCGAGTATGCTACTCTGAAAAACAGATGCAAAAAACATGTTAACGATGCAAGCGGCAATACCTCAGCAGTAAAATGAGACTGCTACGTATATCATCTTGAAATTGTTTTCTTTTTGCCTTATTTTTTGCTCTTGTCAAACACCAGACGAACCCCAGTAGAATATAAATCCCATCACGATTTGAAGTTTCAGCCTCCACCATGCACAACTTGAACATGAAGCCTAGTATTCCTCAAATACTTTTCAATTTAAACCATAAGTATCAGTTTTCCTAGAATACAAGTATAGTAATAACCACTTCCAGAGGAATGGGTATTCGGAAAAGGCAGCTGTAAATGGTTGGCCCACATTAGGGGTAAATTGAAGCTAATCAGCCAATTATTAACCTCCTTTCCATCTATCATGTATCTTTACTTCACAAACTATAATCATCTCTATTCTTATCCCTATTCTTTTTAGGTTAACATGCAATGCTAAAAGTAAGACATCAAAATCAAAAAAATAAAAAAACATAATTCTACTCTTATCTTCAACCAAAATTCTATAGTCAACTAAAACATTAGTGACGAAAGATTGCTTCCAGAAAATCTGTCATGAGATGGGCCAACTTCTCATATACGTTGCATATCATTCTCCATTATGGAGATCTTAATCCCACCAGTTCCAATGATTGAAGTAGAAATTATTTCAAAGAAAGCAAGCCAGACATAAAGACTCCCTAGTTTATAACACTTAGTAGTAAATAGATTATGTACCAGTACTGTGTTAATAATGTAGAAACAGATTCCCTGCTAGGCTGCTACAAATATTGTACGAGTATCTGACGTTTTCATAAGAACAGCGTGTTTGGTCGGGGGGTACAATGTCAAGAAAGAATGAAAAAGAAGTGCACGGTTAAGCATTGCCACCTTTTAAGATATTGATTCAAGCAAATTCAGAGCAGACACTTAGTTTTCCAACGTATGAAACTTGAATAACAATTATTCTGGCAATCAACCCAAAAGTATACGGTGCCAAGATAAGCACTAAAATTTACCTTGCATCAATTGGCAGTCGGTCACCAAAAACTGCCAAAGATTCATTTAGATGTCCAAGGAAATCTCTGCAGGCAGAATTTTTGCTCTGAAGAGTATCCTGCAAAACATTCTACACATTCAGAAACATTCATAATAGGAGGAAGGAAGGAGCTGCGTCCATGTGTGATCCACAGGTTTTCTCAAAACTCAATTATCAGTGACGTGGTTTAAAAATAAAAGCACATTGACTATTAAAGTCGCTTTAAATGACGAATTTACCATCTAGTTTTCATTAAATTCGTATTACATAACAAATAATTATACTTTCTATCTGAAGACTTGTGAAATGCTAGTCCAGTGAGCAGGGAAAGAAAAAATGTGATTGAGCATCTAGCCTCATCTAGAAGCATTGCCCTAAAATATCATCATGTAGAAATTGTCCATACACCCACACAACAATCCTCTGCTCAACTCCTTGAGAAAATTTATGAACAAAGTTATGCCTATAGACTGCTGGGCCTGAACTCAAATTGATGCAACAAACTTAAATTGCAGCACTCTATTTTGATTAATGGCAACAACACAACTTAAGCAAGTAGATCTTAGTCATGGGTCTAATTCACTTGGTATTAGTGACTTTAAAATGCTGATTATAATGCTGAATATGGAAAGCATGCTAACACATTCTCTTACCAGTTCACTCATATTATTGTTGCCTTCATTCAGCGAGCTTCTTATCAAATAGAATGATAAATAAATTCCAGCTCCCAAGTCCCAGTTTTCAATTTCAGATTTGTGGTCCTCCATTGAAGTTGCAAGTCTCCATATCTCTGAGTGCTTGGCTGCGTTAAATTGATTGATGAAGAAAACAGAAACAACTTAATAAACATATCATCATATTGATGATTTGATTGAGAAACAAAACAGAAGCAACTTAACAAACTTATTTCCAATCATTTACAGCCCTAAAATAATCCAACACAATGTAATAAAGATAATATTTCTCTTCTGATGCCCTAAACAGTTGGCAAGGTTGACAATTTGTGAAATTAAGAGTATAATTTCCAATCACAGATGTACCTAATCCAACATAAACTGTTTAAAAAATCTTTCAATGAAAAAGTTAAATAAGGGCAGAAACAGCCAATCTAAATTCCTGAATGCGATTTCCATGAAAGATATAGGAAAGCACTAGGCTTTTCAATTAACCGAGTTTAGTTAGCTGGGACACTTTGGCAAAGAGGAAGAAAGAAAGTGTTCATTGTAAACTAAAACATGCACTAATTAAATTTGAAAAGAAATTGTAAGCTGTTAAATACCTAACAGAAGTAAAATTACAGCAGCCAACGTAAAGTATTAGCAGATAAAATGGCATAACGAATTGGTAGGAAGTGCAAAAACCCCACAACCATTCACCCTTCTCAGCCATTTAAGCTTCAAAACTTGTATGCATTTAGTTAATCAAACTAAACTTAAATGGTATATGAACCAACACATTAACTTTAAAAATTGAACCTAACCAAACCGATAATAATTTTTAATAATACTTGTTCACTATAATGTGTATTCTTGACAAAAAAAGTATGGTTAACGGAAACCAGTTAATTTGGTTACAATGTTTAGAGTAACTGAAGTTCATATATTTGCTTTGGCTTTTCAATTATGACTAATTTTTCATGCACCTTTCAGAAAGACAGCTATTTTAAAAGCAACACAAGAGTTATAAAGATGATCAAAACATTCTCAATTTTCTAAACTGGGAGAAAGAGATGATGGAAACTTAGATAGGAAAGGATTGGAGAGACCCAATACTAGTAGACAGTATCATGAAAACCTCTTACAGACTCCAATTTCCCTAGATAACTTATTTCAGCCTGCTAACATCAAACCTCCAAGATTCCATAACTAGAATGATTAGTTATGTCCTTAATCACATGTACAGATAATAATGCTTAGAAGAAATAATGTTGGTTACAATATTTTAAATCCATTAAAGATCCAGAGAAAATGTCAACCAAGAAATATAGACTCCAATCAATGGCATTTTCCAACAAATTCTCAAACCATATCAACACTAAAGGCTACTTTCTGCACAAAACCACTGCATATAGGAACAATATACACTTGGACCACATAAATGAGTACACCTTCCAAATTAGGACAGAAAATGACACGAAGCTTTTATATTTTTTTGATGTACTAATATAGGCATTCTTTAAAATGATCAATTGACATCCAGAATTTCCAGCTGCATGAATAACATCTGATAAAACTTGCATATAACAACTTAACACTTTACCTGATAGAAACAATTTGTGGGCAACTGAAAGTATGAAAATCGAATGAGCCTTTTGCCAATGTGCACATTCAAGATAGTGTTCAAGGGCCTTTGAGAGATCCCACTGGTAACTGAAGTAAACTGCCTGTATTCAATGAAGTAAAATATATCAATTGGTATAACAACCTTACATGCAAATGCTCAACTCTTTCCAGAAGAAGTAACAGGAATTTATGAACATATCCAGAAGGGAGGATTCTAACAAGGCAAGTTTGAAAATAGTTTCAATCAGGGTTTTCAAGATTAAAATTTACAACACAATCATATTGCTAAAATCATGTGTATTTGAAGGAAGAAGAGGGATAACAGTTATGCTTGTTGAGGAGATAAGAGTGCAGAAATGAAACTAGGTTTTATTATGTTACAACATCATGTTTGAAGGTTTTATGTAAATTATTTTGAACATACATGTGAATATGTACACTCAGTGATGCCTCAAAGCATGACAAATATTCAATACAGGCATCAATGCCAAGGTAACGAGCAAACAGCACTTATAGCCCCTGTACATATTCACACAAGTCAGCAGGTGGAGCTGGAAGGAGATAAAATATTGCTACTTGAAAGGAATATCTGCATGTTTGATATAGTACGTTTGGATGAGGAGAGTGAAGGGAGAAGAAGTGCTTATCTCAGAACCCTCCCTTGGAAGACATTTATTTTAATGTATAATGAATCATGAAGCAGTATAAGTGTATGTATACATCAAAGCATGTGTACTTATATAATATTGAAGATGTATGACATCCAATGCAATCATTCAAGATATATTCATAAGCCAAACAGGGTTTTGAGATAAGCACATCAGGGAAAGAAAAAAAAAAAAAAGAAAAGGCAACTTCAATAGCATACCATTGCTTCATGCAACCATGCCTGTGGAATGTCAAGATTTTCAATAAATTGGCGCTGCAATTCATCTGAACTCCAAGTTTCACAGTACTGAAACAAAATTTCCTGAACAAGGGTAGCTTGAAGATGTGGATAATCATCACAATATGGCATATGAAGGACGACATAGATTGCCCAGTGACATTGCCCAGTGCACAGCAGCTGGGAAACAAGTCCCATGTCAAGAACTTGAAGATCACTGGACTTGAAAATGCCAACAGCTTCCAGCACTGCTCGCTGATGCCAGATCATATGGTAGTCAAGTGGATCATGTGTTGAAGAGAAGGCACTAAACATGGTCTTCAAAAAGCCGAACTCACCTTCTCCATTAGCATGAAGAAGCATAAGATAATATGAGAGATCAAAGTGTCTCCCAGTGAAATTTATGGCTTCTTCTCCTAGTCCTTCGTCAACATAAATTGGAAGAGGATATGGAGCCTTATTATAATCCAGAAGACATTGATAAGTTTGAAAAATAATTGGCAAAGATGTTTGAGGTGGTTGCCGATACCACATCAATAACCCTAAGAACCTCTTCCAGTCAATTTTAACACCAGTTAATGCAGCATGAATGTTGCCGGAAAGCAACTCATACAGCCTTACTCTCTCCTTCTCAATGAAATTGAAGTCCAGCCCATTGATCCTCCAAAGATCAAGCTGTCGTGCAACATCAGCACGGTTTACCATGGAGCCACCAGCTTGACTTAACAAACAAGCCAGTCTAACATCTCCTTTAGAGACAGCTAGTTCAACAGCTTTATCCAATTGTCGCCCAGTCAAGAGTAAGAAAATGTATTCAAGATAACTGGATTCATTAAGAGAGCTCGCTTCCTCTTGGACACGGTGGAAAACACTTTCTTGCAACCAACAGCTGAACTCTGCTCTTCGGATAAGAGGAAGTGACTCCTGGTCAATTTCCAGATAACCTTCCTTTATATCCTGCATCATATCTTCTTCATCATCAGAACCCACAGATTTGGATTGTTCACTATTCTCCCTTTCAGAAAAAAGAACTTTTATAAGTTCCCAGATCATCACTTGATGCATCAAGACCAACCGTGCAAGTGATGACAGTCCAGGAACCTCCAGCTGCTTTTCAATGATGTCTATGTAACTCCGACAAATCTCCGAAAGCATTATGCGATTAGAAACAATTTTTTGAAGCTTTAGTTTAAAGGATCCCACCTCAACTTCTTTCGTTTCACAATTTATTGCTTTGTGGAGATTCAGAGGAGAGTCAAAAGCCAACTCCTGTAGATCCTTGTTAACTTTGTTATTTTCATCCCTGACTACTCTGTCAATTGCAACCTTCTCTACATTAATTACAGAAGATAATAGCAGCTGAGAACTACAACATGCAACTGCAGTACCAGAGTGTACAAGGATCCCATTTGGACCCCATCCTACACGAAATGACCTACCCATGAACAAACCAGCATCAACTATGTTGCGAGAATGGCTTTCAGTTACTGGTGTGTCGTGCTTCAAGTCCAATTTAAATCCTTCGTTCCTTACTGTTTTCAAGGGAAGGCATTTTTTTTGCTGGCCCATCAAAATGGTACCAGGGGAACTAGAATCAAAACTTACAGGGTGATACTCAACCAAAGCCAATGGCATTTTCCTTGCAACAGGCATGTTAGACCTATGGGTCATCTTCTGAGTGGAATTCCGTAAAGGATTTCTTTTATGTTCTTTGCTAGAAGACAGTTTCTGATGTGAAGGATCATTAAGACTCCCAAACTCCTCTTCTTCCTCAACAGGAAACATCAACATCCTCATCTCGTTCATCTTGACAGGATCAAGGCCAAGATTTGCAGGAAGAGAATGATAAAGCATAGGTCCAGTGGGTTTGAACTCTACTTGGGTCTCTTCATTTGTGTCAGAAGTCTCACCACCATTCATTTCAACTGGTTGTTCAACATCATCCATTGTGATATCCTCCTCATCATGTTCACTCAATCCAAATCTGCTGAAATGGCTAACTAAGAACTTCCATTCACCATTTTCTGGATCAAATGAAATGAAAGAAGCTCCCTGCCTCTCCGTGTTCTCCCTCAATTTTTTCGATATATTATTAAGCTGCCCCTCATTCAAATCAGATGATCTCATTTTTAAAGTCAGAGTCACTTCAGCAGACTTGTTAAGGCCCTCACCAACTGCAGGTTTGCGACTTTCATCTTCATATACAATTATTTCATGCCTATAAAACTTCACAATCTGATCCAAATCCAGCCACCTAATATCAGTGACCCCAAGAAACCTGACACATCCAAAACCTAATCTCCCAACAGTGAAATTCGGAACTCGGCTGCAATAACCAGGATCTACGAGTTCTCGGACAGCCAAATCAAACAAGGAAGGTTCCATGTAATAATCTGCTGAGTGTAAGATTGGCAATGAAGATTCACTCTCTCCTAATATGTCACATGACTTACTGTTGTTTGGGGATATTCTTCTTTTCTTGAATTGGGTCAGTAAACTAAGAGCCCTTGCTTCAGAGTCCATCCCACAGGAAAAATCAAAAGAAGAGTCGCTTATTGTACTCTGGAGTACATTGGAACTCTCTGATAACACAACAAAAAACATAAGATTTAATTATAAGAAAGAACTAGTATCATGGTTCAGCAACTAAATTAAGACATTACAGCATCCTTTATCATTATTAAGATCATGTTAGATGTTGAAAAAACCCGATGCAAACAACAGGAAATAAAGTCATTAATTATTCAGGAATTTTAAATTATCAACATGAAAAGCCGAAGGAAGTAAATAAAGAAAGAGTACTGAAAAAACAGGAGGAACAGATGCTGCAAAATTTCATTTTGACATCTCAACTGATATTTAAACTACCAACAGGAAACACGCAATAAAAGGCTTTTAAAATAATAACTGCACTTTCATCTACGATTTGTTACAACGAAGAGTATCTCCACAACACGTAGATGCGAATGGCCCAACCGCTTCTGTACAATAACAGGCACCCTACCCCTGGGTTGTGAAAAAACTTACCTCATTTTATAAATTTATCACTTTTAGTTACATTAAAGCATATATTTTTCCTTCTATGTGCCATATTTTTCTCAGCAAGCAAACAGACTACTTTCAAGTAGAATCTCGAAAGGAATAACTAGGGAAAGACCATCGAACCTCAAATGAGACAACGAGTTTTCAGCTCTTAATGAAAAAATAAATTCCAACCTTTGAACAATAATAAGGAACATAATATATATATATATATATATATATATATATATATATATATATATATATATATATATATATATATATATATATATATAATGGAAAATTACCGGGAACCCGGAGGAGAGAAGAAGAGGCCATGATCATCGAAGAGAAGAACAACAAAGTGGAAAAGGGCGCAGGATTAGGGTTCTTTCTATCAGTGAGAAGGTTTACAAGAAGTGTAGCATTCGTTGATCTGCTCTGAGCTGCGAGGCTGAGCTCGCAGCAGCGAACGTTGGGAAAGACCCAATTTCAAAGAGGGAAAACTCAGTAAGGCACTGCTTCCTGTGAAAATTCTTCGTTCTTGCGTAATTATATTGTGCGGGTGGGGGTGGGAAGCGGAATTGAAGCACAGTAATAAGTGTCAACTGTCAAGGAAGAAAGCCTTGCTCAAAAAAAGAAAAGGAAAAAATGTCAAGTGAAGGCACAAGACGATGTCGTTTTGAAATGCCGCTCTGACACCCTCTTTCTATAATACGTTCCAAAGAAATAAAACTTTTTGATGTTCGTGATTGCTGTTGTTAGTTTAAAATAGATTTATAATTTTTTTTATTTAATTGTTTGATTTTTTAATTTTTTATAAATTTATTTCTATTTATATATTTTTTTTCAAAATCAGTTTTTAAAATTTAAAATAATTTATTTTTCAAAACAAAGTGTCAAACATACGTTTAGACTAATATATCCATATATGAAAAAATAATTAGAAATCAATTACTGTTCATATGGGTGATTTTACTTTTTTGGATGAAAAAAATAAGCAAGTGAAGAATTAAATTAAGAGTATATAGTCCAAAAATTGATTGTTAGCAGAAGACTCTGAGCCACCCAGTTGGCTTACCTCTTAATAAAAACAATAATTAAAAACATTATTATATTCTCTTTAAAAAAATTAGAGTTTTATTAAAAAAAAGCACCAAAATAATATTTTCTTAATAATATTAATATACAAACATTAACCAATATCGTGATTTTTTTTGTTGGGATTCTGTTTATTATAGAGTACAGACCAGAGCCGACAATTCAAATTATGTCTTGTATAAAATATATTTATATCATTATATGTATTATTTAAACATAACATTTTCAAGTCCCGATATTATTTGACACGTTTATAAAAATGTATACTTACATATATACACGTGTTATTTAAAAATATTTTTTCATATTATATAGTCGTTTAACAAGTTTTATAAATATATATACTAAAATTAATATTTTCATAAATATATATATTAATTTTTATAATGCATTAATAATTTCACTTATTATTATATTTATACAAATATGTGTATGTGCTATAATAAAATTTAAATATCTAATTATATTATTACTAATATAAATTATACCACTAATTTGCTATTCGTTATTCACGTATACTAAACTTATACATATAATTAAAAATATTAATAATCGGTGTGTAAACCTAAGGATATAATGTGATTCAGATTATTTTACATGCATGCTATTTGGACCCAATATTTTGTTTTGTTTACAAAAATACCAAATGATTCGAAGCTGGGCTCATCATTTGACGCATAAATAACAAGGCCCAAACCTATCCCAAGCGTTTGTATAACGCTACTCGTCATAAACGCAAAGTGTGTATACAACCGCAACCGGCTACCGCTCCTCCGGAGCCAGACATCTACATACTTTCTCTAATTATTTCCCTCCCTACTTTTGAACACAGTGCCTCTGTTTCATCTTCCTCATTTCTCTCTTTTTAGTCGTTCTTTACTGGTTCGTTCCCTTTTCCCTCTCTAGCTACGGTCTCTACTCCATCTTTCTGCTTCGTTTTAATTCTCGGGTCCTTTTATTCGCGTTTTCATTATTCAATTTGGCAGGTCTAATGGCTACTTTTGGTGCTGCTGCAACTCCAAATATAAACCCTAACAAATCTCTCGAGGTATATTCTTTTTATTTTTTTTTAAAAAATGGATGTTCTAGTATTTTAAATTTATTGTCCCTTTATTTATACTATAGTCTGGATTCTGTCTGATTTTTGTGGTTTCTTTGATTCTTTAAGGCTTAGTGAGTGTTGTTGAGTACAAAAATTGATTGTAAATAGAATCATCAGGAAAAATTAAGAAATATATGTGGCTCATTGACGATTAATTGAATTTTGCTATTACTGAGTGTTGCTAATTATTGGAAACATGGGTTGATGTGAAGATATCTCCGATTGCAGGTTACTCAACCTCCTACCGACTCAGTTTCGAGTCTCAGTTTTAGTCCCAAGGCCAACTTCTTGGTTGCCACTTCCTGGGACAAGCAGGTTTGTTTATTTTGGTTTTGTTGTTTTATGTATTAAGTTTGTTGCTTGGACATATCACCTTCAGGTATCTTTTTGTAATCTTTCTTAAATTTGGGTAAGTTGATTAAGAGGTAAAGCTATTTCAAACCCCACTCGTTTCACTTCAAATTTCAAAACAAAGACGTTAAAATAAATTTACAGGTAAGATGTTGGGAAATAACGGGGACAGGACCCAGTGTAGGAAGTGTGCCCAAGGCATCAATATCGCATGACCAACCGGTAATTTCTTGAACAATTGTTGTTAACGAACGTGATTATTAACTCTGATTTTATGATAAAAAAATGATTGTAACTCTCTTTTCTGCATCTCGTTCCATTGTTTCTTTCATATCTGTTAGGTTTTATGCTCCACTTGGAAGGAGGATGGAACAACTGTATTCTCTGGAGGGTGTGATAAGCAAGTGAAGATGTGGCCTTTGCTGTCTGGCGGTCAACCAATAACTGTTGCAGCACATGATGCACCAATCAAAGAGGTCGCATGGATTCCAGAGATGAACCTGTTGGCCACTGGAAGTTGGGACAAGACCTTGAAGTAGCTTTATTTCCTTGTAAATTACTTTCTTGCTTTTTCTTTCCCTGCTTGTTACTTGCCTTATATGACAAATTTTTTAGGTACTGGGATACGAGGCAACAAAATCCAGTGCACACTCAACAGCTTCCTGATCGCTGTTATGCAATGACAGTACGACATCCTCTGATGGTTGTTGGCACAGCTGATAGAAATCTCGTAGTCTTTAACCTGCAACAGCCTCAGGTAATGTTTTCCCATTTACAAGATGATTATGTCAGTGTTTTAAATTGTTGCTCATAGATGTCTACAAATAAAACTGGTGTTTTGCCATAGTGTAAATTGTAAACTCTCTAAATAAATGTTCTATATGAATAATTTGATATTTAGTTTACTGAATATAAGTAGAAGTGCAGATTATGCAAAATACTTAATAGTGATCAGAATGCTGGGTTTTAAAGATTTTAAGAAAAATCATTAGAAAAAAAAAAAGAAGTATTTTGGAGATTGCTAATTGTGAGTTCTAGTTTTCTTTTCTGTACTTTTTGTTGTTTAATTCTAATAATTATTTTTATGCCTGCAGAATGAGTACAAGAGAATCACTTCTCCCTTGAAGTATCAGACAAGAAGTGTTGCAGCCTTTCCTGACCAACAAGGCTTCTTGGTATGCCCATGATTATGTTCATAGTTTCCTTTCAGCGATGCAGCTTATAAATTTTTCTGGTCTTTCCCAAAAAGGTTTATTTTTTTGTACTTCGATTCAGATGGGATTTCTTAATTAGTAGAGTGTTGAAGTTAGTAATTTAATATAGGTTTGGCAAGGTCAGAATATAGTGTTTGTTTTGTTAGTTGTGCAGCAGCTGTTTTCCCTCTTTCATGGAGCAGATCTACACTCACAAATAAATAACATATATACACACGTGAAAAACGAGATAGTCTATGTGGATGAAGTTTGTATGTCATTTTCCATTTATTTCTGTTACCACTGTCTTTAATGGAACTCCAAAAAAATTGTGGAGGAATTCATAGGACCATGAGGTTTAAGGATTTAGACTTTTCTTTTTAAGATAATAGAATTTAACAAAAGGTTAAAAGGAGAACCGGTAAATAAGATCACAGCAGCAAAAACTATGAAGCCAAATAATTTACATATCAGAAAAGAAAGGCGGGATATCTTCTCTGTAGCCAAAACTCTAGTTGTAAAACTGTCTATATTGGCAACATTATTAAGAAAAAAAAAAAAAAGAAGCCGATTGATGACATGAATGTTCAAGGAATGACCTACTTTTTTGTACCTTAGAATTGGTTGAATTGAATTGAAGAAATTCACTGAGTTGCTAGACATAACCTCAAGAGCCGGTAATATTTTTCTGAACCCAAGTGAAGTTTCAGAGTGGCTTTTTTTTTGTATGCCAAAATGGTTGATCAACTTAAACATTTAAAGCAATAAGTAGCTAATTGACTTGTTTTTCGCTAAGATGATCTATTTATAGATCTATATTTTTGAATGCCTTTCCTTTTGTCAAGTTTGTTTGGATATTTCAAATTCTATTGTTTGTCCTGTAATTTCAGTGTCTTATACGAACTTTTATGTTAAATCTCGTTATTTATTATTAATGTGGCCATATTGATTGATTTTTCATCTCTTCTTCCTTTTTCAAAAAAATTTATTTTAACTTTTGTAAGTACATGCTATAATCTAATATTTTTGCACTGTTATGTGATTATTCTCTTAATAGTAGAGTCTTGTGGTGTATTTTTGTAGGTTGGCTCAATTGAGGGAAGAGTTGGCGTGCATCATCTAGATGATGCACAGCAAAGTAAGAATTTCACTTTTAAATGCCATAGAGATGGCAATGAGATATATTCTGTCAACTCCTTAAACTTCCATCCGGTAAGCTTTGTTATCTTTGTCTTTTATATCCTTTTCATCATTTATTTAATATTTGTTCAACAGGATTGACTTTAATATATTTGGTGAAATTATGCTATAGATTATTTGATTGCGAAAATCGTGGAACATGGTATGACTTATATAGGAGCAAGATCCATATTTTCAGTCATAAGATTATGTTTTTCTTTCTTATGTTCACATTCATGTCATTTTCCCCAATTGTGGAATGACAAATAAAATTCTGGAAGATTAACTTGCCATAGTGTAAAATTGTTAGGCCTTTTTTCTTTCCCGTAAAAAATTAGATGTTAGTTAGTTATCCTTGGAACAAGCATCAGTTTATATACTAAGAGTAGCGTAGGAACTTTTCAATTGTATGTTAATCAAAGGGTAGGCTTTGTGGCACTAATGCTCCTGGGAATTGAAAGTCATCAAGAATGAAATGAGCTTGCTGCTTATTTAGGAGTATGTGATGTTGCAGAAGATGACATGCTGCTTGGAAACATCTAAGCTCATGGATACATTATTAGTTTTCACCTTTAAGTTCTGAACCTTTTTTTTTAGGTGCATCACACATTTGCAACTGCAGGATCTGATGGTGCCTTCAATTTTTGGGACAAGGATAGCAAGCAGCGACTCAAGGTCCACATTCCTTTTATAATATCATTTATTATATCAGTTGTGCTTTCTGTCTTTTACTTCTGAAGAGAAATACAACATTCATGTGTTTTCTAAATTTTCTTTTTTAGATGAATGGCCTTTTCTTTTTTTCTTCTGTTGCACATGTGCTTAATTCAGAGAATAATTTCTCTGTATCATCAGTCGTGGTTATGGATGTTTGTCTTCTTGATGTCTGGTAATTCGTTCTGTATATGATTATTAAAAACTGTTCCATCTATTCCACAAATATTAGCTTAATTCTATTTTCATACAAGTTAAGAAAAATTAATTAGTGTTGTTGGAATTGTTTACTTACTTTTTTCCAAATATATCTCTACATTAATTAGGGGCATCCTAGAAAATAGGGGTGAGTAAAACCAAAGAGAACAGATGAGTTCAGATCAGGTTGTTTGGGTTGGTTAATGTCCTTTGCAGATTGACTCAAAAAACCAGTTAACCAACTGACTTTACTCAATCCAATTTTTAATTTGGGTCGGGTTGATTTTTAGAGTGGGGTTTTTATCATTGCTTGGGTCAGGTGAGGTTTGGCAATTTGCTCCAGCCTACTAGAAAATTGAGAAGTGGTAGTTTATATTTGTTGATAATAAGGAACATTAAAATAAGGTCATATTAGAAAACTAAGAAGTCAACTATGCTCTATACAATGAAAGTGGGTTATAATTTGGGATAGATGAAAATGGAAAGACTCATATGAAAAATTTCTCTTCGCACATGGGCATGGATGTAGCAGGCATGTATTTATTGCATGAATGCCAGTGCCTATTACTTGAACGATGTTAATGGTTCAGCCTGTTCAAATAGTGGCTGCCTAATTTTCGTTAGGCTTTCATTCTAATGAAAACTTGGGGGTTAGCCCTTGCACAATGGATTGGCAAAATAGTTTGCTTTGGTTTAATTCAATGAGTGTATAAATTTGTCTAATTGTCTCAAAGTGTGAATATGCATGTTATTAAATTAAATTCTTTTTAGGTAAAGTTGGTCATACAGAAAGTGCCAGCTTCCTTGCTGGGACTAAACATGAGGATCGACTTAATGCTGGTTTTCTTTGGTGCCTTTCATAGTAAGATTTTGGAATCTAATGTGTAGTTGATGTTTTGTTATTTATGTAATTTTCAGGCCATGTCACGGTGCTCTCTCCCTATACCTTGCAGTACTTTCAATAATGACGGCTCAATATTTGCATATTCGGTAATGCATAATCTTGTTCATCTTTCTGGCCATTGATAAATTCTTAATTCACATTCTCTCATTCCCTACCTTCGCACGTACAGAACACTTGGCACACATGCACTCCAATACACTTTCTCACCAATTACATTCGTGAAGTGTTATCTGGTAGACATGAGTAAGGCATCCCATTTCTATGTTCTATGCCAAGTAATGCTTAAAAGTACCTAAATGTATATAGGGAACACGTTATTTATTCCAATACATAGAGCAGTGGGTAGTGATGGATATGGTTTCTTCCTATTGTGTTCTGGACCTTCAGGTGTTTAAAATGCACATTTAATCATCACAAAAAAAAACGACGATTGTCCAAGTGCTTGTCATTCCCTATCTTTGGCATATCCAAATTTAACACTTCGCAAGAATGTGACCATTTCCATCCTATAATCATTGACATGGAATCTTGATTTAGAAAGATGATTCTAAACTCTTGATTTGACTTTTTCTAGGTGTGTTATGACTGGAGTAAAGGTGCAGAAAATCACAACCCACAAACTGCAAAGACCTACATCTATCTGCATTTGCCACAGGTAACTTAAACTGAAAAGCCATAGCTTTAAATTCTACAATCTGTTATTGAAAAACATGGGGTGGCTTCAATTATTTTAATTTTTAACTTTTTTTCTTTTTTCCATATGCAGGAATCTGAAGTTAAAGGCAAACCCCGAGCTGGAGCAAGTGGTAGAAAGTAAATTTGCTTGTGTGAGGAATATTGTCAGTTTTTACCTGAAACAATGTATTTTTTTTCCCTTGCCCCATTGTCAATATATGTTTTTGACTTGGGTGGCTTTCGCCAGTACAGAAGTCAGTTAGGGATAGTGTTCATCATTATATTCATAGGTGCATGTTTTTTCTGTCTAGATCTGTATCCTAATCATCCTATGCAGAGATGTAGCATAGCATCAAAGTTTGATGACATGTACGGCGAGTTTTCTGAAGTAGTTGTTGGGTACTGTATTTTTCCTTAACAAAATGTCAAAGTTTGTTATTGAAGACTTTTTTGCTCTCCCAGGCAAGGGATATTCAGATTCATGTTATGATTGAAACTCATACCAGAAAGCAGGGGCGGACACAAATAAGAACCCAACCCCCACTCATATTTTCAAAAAAAAATTTATAAGAATAATTCAAGTTATATTACCTTAGCTGTCAGCAATTAGTGCTTATACATATAAAAGTAACTCGAAAAAGGTTATTGTAATAAAATTATAATTTTATGTTTTTTTATAATATTTTTGCATATTTTATGTTTAAATAGATATTATTAGTCTTCACTCATTGTAAATCCTTCGTCCTCCACTGTCAGAAAGACGGGTAATTTTCTATTGGAGTCCGTGGATTTAAGTCCAATTGCATATTTAATTGTACTTTGGTCCTTGAACTTCAAAATATTACGTTAAAATGTAAGATTTTTTTGAAAGTGCAAAAGAAAAACTCAATTTCCAGAATTTGATGAAAAATCCACTGGGATGATGACTTGGCAATGTCGAACATCTTTTTGTTAGGTTTGACTTGACAATGGGGATAGTAAATCGTAACTTTTTCTCCCCTCTCTGTCTTTTAAGTTTAACTTGACAATGGGGATAGTAAAGTTCGATTGCAAGTTCTGTTCTAAATTACTCTTATTCTTATCGTCTCTTTTTAAATCCCAAACACAAAATGACAAATTAGAGAAAAAAATACCAACAAACTGAGATGACAATAGCATTGACAAATAAAATATTAGAAAAAACTTTTTATGGTTTAAGAGGTATTTATTTAAAAAGTAGATTTATAATTTTTTTATTTAATTAACTGTTTTTTTTTAATTTTTTATAAACTGATTTTCTGAAATATATTTCTTGAAAAACATCTATTAACCTGTTTCTTTTTAAAAACAGTTTTTAAAATTTAAAAATAAAATTTTTTTCTCTAAAAATGATTTTGACAAATACAATACCAAATTGACCGCGGAGCTCTAGAATTGAGGAAGCCAAGACTCACGCACAGTGTTGAACCAATAAGACTAGAGCCCTAACTTTTCTTCCTCTCTTCTTCTACTTCTTGTTTTTTTTTAAATATAATAAAATTAAACATCTGATTTAATGATTTTAATTTCTTTGAATTTTTCCGCTCAATTCATAGTCACAAATAAATGGGAGGATATTGCTTTTTTGAATTTTGGTATTATGGTATTTTAATTGATAAAGTAAAATTATATGTGTTTGGATCTTTTTAGATTTACGCTCCGTCACTACTCCTAATAGCACTCCAGCTTGTAAGAAAAACAGCACTAAAAGTTTTGTCAGAATGTTTATAATCAACTACGTATCATGAAAAATACTCTGTTGACTAAAATTTGAATGCATTGTTTATAAAATGCATTCAGATTTTGTAACGTAGAGTATAAAACCACGCTAATCACAATTTTTAGTAAAATGAAGAAGAAGATAACCAACGGTTGAAAACAATAAAGCAATTTTCTTGATAATAGGAGAAATCAACGAGTGAATTTTTGGAAAAGAATCATTGCTGCTAGCCATATCCATGCATAAGTTGTATAGTATAATATTAGCACTAGGTCATCAATAATTAATTAAGAAAAACAAAATGATGTATTAATAAATATTAAGTTTACCATTAATGGGTGAGGTGAGATAATGATTATCTCTTTTCTTTTAACTTAACATCTTCAATTCATATGAAATACTTTTAAAAAAAACGTTTCATCTATTAATAAATATATCTAATAACTAAAAAAAATATTAAAATCATAAGTGATAGTGATGGGTCCACTCATCATATGAACATATCCTTTTTAAGGTTTTACATGCAATACAAAACTTAAAACAATGTGCATTAAGGAAATTTCTCAATCACTTTGAGTAAATGTCAAGAAATGAACTGATAATATATATATATATATATATATATATATATATATATATATATATATATATATATATATATATATATATATATATATATATATTCCACAAAAGACTTTTTTTTTTGGTATCCTCAGAAAATATTTTCCTTTTTCTTAAAATTTTGGACATATCTATGATTAGAATTGCACGCGTTATCTTTGCCTTTTTTTCTAAGTCGCAAAACAAGTACCTTTTCAAGCCTTGAATATATCCTTCTAAATTCTTTTTTTTTTTTTGGAAATGTTCCTCTCGATTATTTATTTGAAATTTCAATCAAAATATTATGTTTTCTTTTAGAGATTTGCATGTTGGATTGTTTAATTTTGTTCCCAAAGTGTGTTACAAAAGAGGACAATCTCTACATCACACTGATAAACTCAATTTTTTGGAGTTATATTTCTCAAGAGTGTGGTTGGAAAATCAAAAATGTCACTAATATTGATTTAATTTCTAACAAATCAAAATATAGTAATTTCATTTATTATAGATTCCCTGGTAATCCCTACTTCTGCATTTTTATTTTTATTTTTATTTTTTGCAATAATTAAAGATTGAAAAAATTGTACAACCATAGAGAACGTACTTATATAGTACCAACTTATTCTGTGCTCTTTTTCAAGTATCCATTAGCCTGCTTGCTGTTGAAACTGTTGTTCAGAAAAAAGATATTTTCAAGATTAATTTAATATGTTTTAATCAGAAGCCTAATATAGTTAGGCAAAAATTCATTCAAAACTTCCTTTTGTTTTTTTTCCTCATAAAATGGTGTTTTAAGTTTTAATATAAATTTTTAACGAACTCAAATTAAGTAAAGTAGTATTGCATTGCTCCAAATAAAATTGTTCTCGAATGAATGTAAGAATCTTATTTTAATTAAAAAATAATTTGTATGGGAAAATAATTGCTACGATAAAAAAATAAAAAATAAATTTGATTCCTAAATTTTATAAATTTATATAATTAAATATCTGAATTAAAAATTCATTAAATTAATTTTTTAGCTATTAATTTTTGAACTTTAGTCATTCAATTTAAAATTTGTTCAGTTGACTGTCATTTATATTAGATGATAAGTGTTTCATAAATAGGAACAAACTAAAAATTAATTTATTTTATTGACCGGTTTAAGTGTTTCAAAATTAATAGTTAAAAAGTCAATTGAATAAATTTGATAATTAAAAGAGTGAAACGAATACATTTGAAAGATTAATGGCATAAATTTATAGAGTTCAAGGACCAAAATGTATTTTTTTTTTCCGGATAGCATCTTACAAAAGTTCGCAATAATTTATGCAAACTGTAACTATTCAATTATTTATTTATTTATTCTTATAATCAAGTAAATGCAAGCAGAAGCAATGTAAAAGAACTATAATCAACTGCCACATTTACCCATCATAATTCATCATCCCCACGCAGACAATATATGATCAAATCATACATATATATATATATATATATATATATATATATATATATATATATATATATATATATAGTTTAAATTTCTGGAAATTCCAAACAATAGTAATTAAATGCAATCTTACCACATAAGATAAAAAAAAAAAAACATAATTATAAAGGATAACATAGAATATTGTCCATAATGCTATCTGTAAATGACTGGTGTCAATGTCTAACAACCTAACAGTTTTTTCATCATGTGATTACATTAATTTTATGAATAGTGCTAAGCAGAATGAATTCATGTTGCACATGAATTCGTGCTGGCGGTTGGTTATGTGGGTTTTTTCCGTGTGATCAGGTGGATTCTACCTGATCAACGGTCAGCACAAAATCGTACCGAAATTACTTTTCCAAATTTTATATGTATAATTATGAATGATATTTATTTTTGTCATGCAACTTGGTGGTATGAGAAAATCCTCTTATGTATTTATATATCTATTCATATATTTTTATATTCATGTCTTTGCATATCTTTGATTAGACAAACTCTGGAGAATATTTGATTCAGTTGTTCAGTATAATTGGTAGTTTTTTTCCCAACGGCTAATAAATATGTGTTTTATAAATTTTCTAATCAGCAGTTGGATAGCTGTTTGAAGTTCCAAATAGCTGCTGATTGAAAAATTTTATTTTAGAGTTTATTTTGAATAATTAAAATTTTTTAAATACAAATACCAAATTACCCTTACACTAAATTATCCTTACATATAAAAATATTAACAAAATTTAAATTCATTTTTTATTTAGTTACTCTTATATCATATACTTTTTATTCATTTATTATTATTATTATTATTATTATTATTATTATTACTATTATTACTACTACTACAATGATTTTTAATTTGTTAAAATAAACAATTATATCAAACAAGTAATATATTATATATTTATTTATTTATATATTATAAAATAATATATATATTAAATTAAATAAATGATATTTCTGTTAATAATTTTATATCATAACCAGTTATCAATTATCAATCACCAGTTATATTGAATAGCTAAACCAAATGGGACCTCATGGCTAGGTCAGAAAGCATCTATGTCCAGTTCTTATATTATAAGCCATATTTTTAAGTAAAATGGTATCATTAAATAATCTAATACATCAAACTAGTAGTTTCATGATGCATGGAGAGTCTCCCTTGATTGTTAAATTATGTAATGCTTTGAAACAATAATGTTGGTGGGGTCAAAAAATTTATAACTTGTATTTTAATTTACTATAATTGATTCAACTTTCAGCACATGAGCATGGGTGAATTTATACTTAATTGCGTTATAAGCCCAATAATTTATACTTGTGTAAAAGAATAACGGTAAAAAGAGATTGGGGGTGGGGATGGGGAAGCCGCGGATCCAAAAAGTTTGTGTAGTGAATCTATTTTCATTATTTTTTAAAATTTGTATTGTGATCTACTTATTAAAAATAGTAGAGTAATATTTCTAGGAGTAAAAATAATACATCCATATACATGTTTTTTTTTAAAAAAACTGAAAGTCCAATGACCCCATTGTCCACAACATGGATCCATGGAGTGGGATAAAAAAAAGGCAAAAAATTGGCATTCACAAGATGCCTGATACAGCTCATGGATTAGATAATCAACAATGTATAACAAACATCTTGCTAGCTCTCTAGGGCACCAACCATTTGCTTATGGTCAATAATCTTAGTGAGTTGATGCAAAAATACTTCATCATGTTAAATAATTTCCCAAGAAAATAAATGATGCAAGGGTATTATGTTATCTCAGCTATTAAAATTCATTCAAAGTGCATTCAAAATGCATTTGGTCTAGACCTTTGTACAATGCCAATTTCTTGCAAAATCAAAAAATGGGATTGCACGTGAATGTGACCTAACCATGGAAAGAAGGCAAAAACATGAGTGTGATGCCTTGATGTCGACATCTTAATGGCTTGATTATATTTTTGCATTCTAAAATTGCCTAATGCAACAAACTAGAGAGTACGTGGTCGTGGTCAAATATAGAGGCTGCTGGCCTACAACCCCGAGGTTAGAGGCTGATAAAGAAGTGAATGGGCTTGAATGGAAACACATGGTTTGGTTTCTGTATTCTCCTTATAACATGGCATTGCACAGGTTTCGTATGTTTAGTAACAGTGATGTGAGCCACGTAGTAATGTCTTCTGCCTACCTCATAAAAAAAAAACATAATTTTCTTCTAAACGTCTGGATATGATTATTGAATTAATTGTTTCTTGTGGAACTGAAATCTTAATATTCATTATAATAGTTGAATAATTAAAAAATTAAAGGAAAAGTGCACTACTAGTGAAGGAACTTCAGTATTAAAAAAGGTGTACTTCACTTGTCTCTTTTGAAGTATTCTTATATAAAGATATATATACTTATAATGAATTCAATGCATTGCACATCATCAATATGAAGAGAGATGCATGGAAACAAAGAGATTAACCATGACCATTTACATTAACCATATGTAATCATATAAAAGAACTAAGACCTTAGTGGACCCCATTTCTAAATTGATAGCAAGAAGCCGCAAAAATATGCCTATATATACCTCTATAGCTGAATCATCCCCCCAAAATCCCTCTCTCCTCCTACTCTTTCACGACATTTCACAAACATATTGTGATCAAAGGTATTTGAAACGTTTCTTTCAGCGCCATGTCTAGACCGCAGCAGAGATACCGTGGCGTCCGGCAAAGGCATTGGGGCTCTTGGGTGTCCGAAATTCGCCACCCCTTACTGTAATTGCCTTTTCCTTGAGATGTTCCTGCAATTTTCTTCCACTTAACTATTTAGAATAAACGCTTCTTGTAAACAAGAAGCGTTTTTTTATTTGTTTACCAAGTTCCAAGAACAAGAATGTTCTGAAATTAGATTCTTTGTTATTTCAACATTATGTGTATATTGTTCTAAAAGAAAGTTTTTTTTTTAATACCACAGGAAGACTAGAATATGGCTAGGCACATTCGAGACAGCGGAGGATGCGGCAAAGGCCTATGATGAGGCAGCAAGGCTAATGTGTGGGCCAAAAGCAAGAACAAATTTTCCGTACAATCCAAAGGAGTCGCAATCATCTTCATCAAAGCTTCTATCAGCAACATTGGCAGCTAAGCTACATAAATGTCACATGGCATCTCAACAAGTTACCAAAAAAAATGTCACTAAACAAACACATGATCAAGCACAATGTAATCCATTTGCCGCTAGCCATAGCATTGCCGTAAAAAGAGCAGAAACCGGCTCTGCTTGGCCGATGTCAAATTGGGTTGGCGATGATTGTCAAGCTGGTAATAGCCAGCAGCAGATCAATGCACTTGAAGATCATCACATAGAGCAAATGATAGAGGAGTTGCTTGATTATGGTTCCATGGAGTTTTGCTCTGTTTCTTCAACATAGATTCCTATATAGATTAAAAAAAAAAAAGGAATGTAGCAACTTTGATCTGTTTGCTAATGAAACTTAAGTTTTACCTCTTTCATTTTAACTTATTTTATCAATTTGTTGGGTTAATAATAAGTGATTATGTATCTAATACAGCAGAAGTCAAATTTTAACACTCACTTTTAAATAAAAAATTAACTCAATTACAGTTTAAGGCAAATTTAGAATACAATTTTAGGGGGATAAACTTGTACATTCTAAGAGTTAGTGGGAGTAATAACAAAAATAATATAGACTCATTGTGATTTTAGTGAGAATTGAGGACAAATACCTTCATTAGCCCAATGTACATCAGTCGCTTTATTTATAGTAGTATAAAGTAGTGTGAAAGGATGTGAATAAAGGGAGGCAAAGTAATATATATATAGTTGATTATGACATATGTATGAATAGCAAAAGAGGGAGAGAAAAAGGGAAAAAAGTTGATGAAATAGCCCTTGGCATCATGTGGAAGATTTGGATTTTTTTCATTTTTACCCCTTTCCTTTTCATGAGTTTCATCTGGGAAAAGGATCAAAGTGAGGGATTAGAAGCTTCAAAGCTCTTTAAGTTGATATGTGATATGTCTAGTTTCTTTTTCTTTTACTATTAAAGTGCATTTTGCTTCATCCAATACCAAATAAAAAATGGATGAATGTCCCTGAAAAGAAGTGCTGAGATAGACTATAAGTGTTCTATGTGTACCTAACCCATTTAGTAAATTTGATGGGAAGCATGCTTAATTAATACTGAATTAAGTAGAATTCGGTGCTTCTCTTCATAATTTGCATTTATACAAGGTAAAGGTAATTAAGATTTTGCAAATTGGATTACATATTTAAAATGCACATTCACCTTTTTTTTTCCTCATTAACTTTTCTATAAGTTGATAAGAGAGACTTGACAGCTTTATTATCCTTCCAGCTTAGATCCCTTGATTTGTACAAAAGCATAGCTTTTGACCAAAACAAGCTCTTTCTCACTCGTTCATTACTTCATATATTAAACATGTACATGATCATCATATTCATCTTAATTGTTAGCATCTTCTCTTATGATCTATGTATGAATTGTTACTTAACTTACGTTGTTGATATTATAATCCCCTAAAAGAAAAAGGTTATGCATTCATTCGAGTAATTCTCATAAATGTTTGGACATTTATAGACAAAAATAAATTTAAGAAACTAAATCAAGAAAACCAAAAATTTGAGCTAATATGAATCTTAAATTTAATTTGTTTATGTATATATGCATGAATGTGGAAATGTGGTTTGAACACATATGAAAGTCTTACTTGTTATTTATTGAATTACATTTTTTTTATCATCAAAGTATGAAGTGTAACGACAGATGTTTTTTATTCTCTAATCAGAATTTTCAAATTTGAGTTTTAATATGAAATACTTTTAAAATTTGAGAGTGAAGATTTTACTCCCTAAAAAGTTTATCTAGTGCGAATTCAAACTAATATGGTATCTATATATTGTAGTATTATGTATAACTAAGACAAAAAAAAATTACAATTCTTTTTTTGGTTTTATTTCTCCCAAAATTTTTCTAATCAAAGAATAATTTTTCAACAAGTAAAGTATTTCCTTTTTGGAAGAAAAACACTTCCATTCCATCCCCAAAATACACTTTATCCGTTACTTTTGTAAGACTAAATTTCACAAAACTTTATATTGTGCAATGGGAATATTTAAATTTTAAATTTTTTTTATGCATGCTAGTAAATAAGGTCTTGTAATTTTCATTTTTCAATGCACTGGACCTACATATCTTGTTGTTGATGCCTGTCCCACATATGTATGTATGGTGGTGATGAAAATTACGATTTACTCATTCGCCTCTCCTTCAACCATGATGAGATAGTAGTATACCGTATTCATATATACCTGAAAAAAAAAAGTTTAATTTTTGTATTGGAGCTGTTCTTCAACCTCCATTCTCACACGTTAGTATACTTATCAGAAAATTCAAAAATTATTAGCCATTTATCTCAAACATTCTTAAATTGTTAAAAGAAAAATTATTAAGTTGCTGTTTACTTTAATTTTTAAAAATTATTGACCACCAGTAACCGTATCAAGAAAAAGTATTAGGCAAATTCAAATTAGAAGACAATATTTAAAATTCACACTAAAAAAAATTAACTTTTCATAAAAAAATTAAAATTTTCAATATTTTATTACCAAAAAAATAGCTTTCAGTTATTTAATCCTTATCATTTTTGTATATTAATTAAAAAATATATAATAAAAATATAAATTAAGCATATTAAAATTTATAATTTTTTAGAATAGAATATTCTATACATATATAGAAAATAATCAGTTTATATATATAAGTCTATATACCCACCAATCGTTTGATGTCATAAAGATAAGAAATTAGTCTGATGGTGCAAAGAAATTTAATTGAGAGATAATTAAATAAGTGTCCAAAGAAAGTTAATTAAGGGCCTAATTACAGCTCCCAAATAATTCATGATCTCGAATAACATTTCTAATAGACTGAAAATAACCATTAGTTTTGTCCCAAGTTGATAGAAATTTCTTATATTGATCGTCCTTTTTTTATATGAAAAAACTTAAAAAGACAATGCTTTTTTTTTTTTAATTTTGTGGTTGCATGTCATAACATTCGAACAAAAATGGTTGGAAGGCAAAAAAAAATATTTAATCCACTTTAACTATAATATGTGTGCTAACTAACATCTTGAAATAATGATGGGATGCATTACTGTAGTCTATAACCCCCATGCTTCATGATTAATCTTCTAGATGGGAATTGATTTTGTCTCCCACAAGAATTCGCAACTGTTAATTGTTATAATCCTTCTAAAATTCTCACTATTACTTCTAACTTTTTAAACATTAATAAAGGCCATCCATGTTTTCCCCAACTTTTACATATATATGGTAATAACTTAGTTGAATATAATAACACCATAACACCATACTTAGTTGAATATAATAACACTTCACACACTAAAATTGAATGACAAAATCATTGCACACAATATGATATTTCTTTGTTTTTTCTTATAAAAAGATGAAAAAGTAGTCAAAATTTTATCATTGTAGGTGGAATCTCATGTCCAAATAATGGTTCATGGAGGAAACAATAATCATCATGTGGCATATACCTAGCTAGCATGATAAACACTTAATCATATCCATTTCAATCCCATGTTGAACTTTAGATCTATTTTGTCATTGGATTTAGATACGTGGAATTGAGTGAACAATGCAAAAGATCAACATATATATGGTTGTTCTATAAGCTTGGTGGCCAAGTACTCCTAAAAGGGCAATAAGAGTTTTTTATTTTATTTTTTCAAATGTACATATCCTCCATTTTCTAGTTAGGCGTAACTAATAACTTATGGGAAAAAATTATTTTGGTCATGAAATTTATACATTTATGCACGCAGTTAAATCTTTCAAATGAAAATTTATTTAATTGATTCCCTTAACTTCAAATTTGGAACTAATTTTATCTCTTAATTGAAAATTTTTCAATGATTAAATGTTAAAGACTTTATACATATACAAAAACAAATGGCTAAATTTGTGCATATGCAATAGTTTGTAGACAAGACCACAACTAAAATCTCTATACATACACTTAATAAGGTGTATTGCTTCTCTCCCCATTCCTAATTCACATGCAAAGGCATGTTATCCAAATAGTTTTGCCCTCTATTTGGATGTGCTTGTTGGAATTGCACATGGTTTTGGTTACACTCTACTTGTGAAGTATGTAAAACGCCAATGATATGGATATTCTTTTTTTTTTTTTTTCTATCTGCCACATACATATTTAATTATTAACAATATCATATTCACATAACCATCTACTTAATTAAAGATTTAGAGTCGAATTATTATTTATTTTGGATATCGGATTAAGAGAAATAAACACAAAAATGAAATTCTTAGATATGGATATGTTCAAAAAATAATAAGTTTTATATTAAGTAACATTTTAACAATTTATTACTTTTTTAAAAAAATTTAGCATGACAGTGATTAATTTAATGTCGTTTTAAATAATTTTTTCCCCTTTAATTTCATGCTTCTTTCTCTAGCTTTTATCAACTTATTTTCCTTTAAATTACATATCCTTTATATATATATATATATATATATACAGGCATGTCCAATTTTATTATCGTTTTTGTCCTCCGCCATTTCTTCACGTGGGCTATCACATTGTTTGAATGGTTTGTCCGTAGAGCAACCATGCACATGGTTTTAACCACACTTTTGTCATATTATGAGGTTTAGGTACAGAATTTCTTGTTTATACATCGCTAGCTACAATAAATTAAAACGACGACTAAAGATTAAAATAGAAATTTTTTTGATAAAATAAAATTATCGACGGGCTATCAATGAAGTTTACGTAAAGAATTTGCTTATTGGTAAAATCTAACTCCTATATATATAGATTCATCGTTTAGTTATTAACCAGTATCTACTGATAGTCCGAATAACAATTACAAAAATGGCGATAAAATTAATGCCCATGTCCACGATGTTTTATATGCTTTTTTTGTTTTCTTCAAAAATGAGAAAGAATTACGACAAAAGTTACACGATTTGACATTAAGATTAATTTAACAAATTCTTAAAAGATAATATATCATATGATATAATTAGAAATTTTAAAAATGCGAATCATTTAAAATTATGCTGGTCTAGAAGCTCCAACACATGACCTACGAAAAATATAAAGCTTCTTCCCAATAATTAGGGACATAATAGAAGCTGTAAATACCTAAAATTTCTCCGAATTAACATTTTTCACCCAGAAAATCCAGGGAAATCGCAGCTGTTGATCCATGGGCTGGCACTGATGGCCCAATTCTGTCCATCAGACTCACAACTGAATGAATGTCAGAAACTGATGCACTCAATGCTTTAGGGGACATGCATTATAACCTACTAAATTCCATTACACAATTAATTACTTAACATTAAGATTTAAGATAGCTGTGGGGGGATCGATCGAGAAAAAAAAATAAAGAAATAAAAAATAGGGTAAAGAAGGGCAAGGACTAACTGCTCTAATCAAACGCTCAATAGGTTGCTGAGTTTGAATTATTTGTGATTGCATCTCTGGATTGACTTGATTTTCATGGGTGTGAGGCTGGGGAAGGGGAACCTCTTCTTGTTGCATCTCAACATCATTAGTATCTTCATTAATTACTTGAGGAAAGTATGTCTGATCCTTCGTTTCTACCATCTGCACATTTATTAATTGAGTAATCCCATAATTATGTAAAATTGAAACGGACCGAATTTTGAATAGAGATCTTGGAGACAGAAAATGTATAGAGCTGATCCATTTAATATTTAATTAAAACATAGTATTGTTGTTTTATGTAAAAACCCCAAAACCACTATTTATTTACACAATGGATTTTTGAAGAATTCAAAATGTAAATAGATTCTAATATTTAATTAATTAACCAAGTGTTAAGAATTATTAATTTAAGGATTGGATAGTTTATGCGAGATGCTATCATTTGAACTATGAATTTTATGGCACAATATGAATTAAAATTGCTCAACAAATTGCAATTTATTGTCTAATTATTCAATTGATGTGTCTCATCTAATTCAATTTTCAAAAATGACAGGAGCTTGTCCCTCTCTACTATTTATCATTAATCTTCTCAATTATACATACATTATTTTTTATAAGCGGTTAGGGTTCTCATAGAATTGGATTTTAGATTTCTTTTGATTTATATGATTTATAATTCAACTGGAAGGAGGACTATAACCAAGTTATTTGATACTTCTAAATCTGTTTATAGTAATTAAGATGTACAACGGTTTAGGATTGCCGACACCCAAAGGGTCGGGGAACAATGGATATATACAGAAGAATAAATGTTTTTGTGAAGGCAAGGGCGGGGAAGTTTGCTCATAACAGGAAAGGATTTGAGGCTGAGCAGGGCACTGTGAGAATCACCACTAAGTCTAACAGAGACATCTTCGAGCATGATCGTAAGGAGCAACTTCATCTAAGGCTTGTTGTGCTTGAAGACAAACTTATTGGGCCAATTATACTGATACCGAGATTGGTGAAAAGGCTTGAGGAAGCTAGAAACTCTTTGGAAGCTGCTGCCGCCGAAGTTCCAAACCACCATATATTTACACATGTATTTTGAAGAATTCAATATGTAAATATATTTTGATATTTCATTAATTAATCAATTAAAAATTATTGATTTTAAGGAATGGATAGTTTTTGCGAGTTGCTATCGTTTGAACTATGAATTAAAATTGCTCAATGGATTGCAATTTATTGTTTAATTATTTAATTGATGTGTCTCATTTAATTCAAAATCATTGTATTCAATTTTCAAAATTACTAACATGTTTTTTTTTTTTAAAAATAATTGAACTAAATTTCAAAATAAATACACTTATTCATTAAAAAGAAACTACTTAGCAGGGTTTAAAAAGGTACAATATAAAATTTAAGTAAACAAACTTCTTTTGTTATCTATGACACCTGTGGGCAGATAAAATACAAAAATATCACCGAATTAACATTTTTCACCCATGCCTGAGGGCAAGAAAATCCGGGGCAACCGCAGCTGCTGATCCATGGGCTGGGACTGATGGCCCAATTCTGTCCATTTGACTCATAATTGAATGAATGTCAGCCATTGATGCACTCAATGATTCCGCTTTAATCAAGCCCTGAATAGGTTGCTGAGTTCGGATGATTTGTGATTGCATTAGTGGATTGATTTTATTTTCATGGGTGTGAGGCTGGGGAAGGGAAACCTCTTCTTGTTGCATCTCAAAATCAGTAGTTTCTTCATTAATTACTTGAGGAAAGTATGTCTGATCCTTCGTTTCTACCATCTGCACATTTATTAATTTGAGTAATCATTGTTATAGAAATTATTTTTGCCTACACAAATTAAAATATAACTAAAAGAAATTACCTCTTGGTAAGCTTCCTCTATCCAATCACTGTTAGTATGCAGAGTTGAATTATCAAGTGATGCTGCAAAATGGTACATATATACATACGCCATGTCACGTAAGTAATTCTTTCTATACATTAACACTACCCATACAAAACTCATTCATCAAGCAGCAGAATGAATGAAGTTGGAAGCTATTGCGTTAACATAATATTTAAATTAAAAATGCATGCATTGCTGCCTTCGACTTTAAAGCCATCAAATATAAATTATCTATACAAATTTGGGTACATATATATATGCGTCAGATAAATTAATATGAAGGAACACCACAATAAAATTAATCATATAATTAGAACATCACTAGGAACTGCAAATTAAGATTTAACTAACATACCTGATGAATTCCTTGGAAAAGGTGTATGTGAGTGATATAGCAATTGTTTTTGTTGATCAATTACATTCTGTTGGTACATCCAGGACCCTGGTGATTGGGTTGATGGTTGGAGCCCTGGCCCCATATGATCTTCTTGTAATAGGAATGTATTAGGCTGTGATTGAATCTGTGGATTATTATCAACCACAACACTTTTCCTGGCTGGACTTTGATCTTTATCCTCTGGACTACTACTGTATTTTCTGGGACTCACCTTACTGCTTATCATCGATGATTCTTTTTTGTCCAGGTTCTTATTTCTGATTCTGCACAGAACGTACTCATCATGCTTGGACCTAGTCGAATACTCATGCATGATCCAGTGACCCTTGTCTCTAGCCTCACCACCAAAAGCTTTTGGAACTTGAAAAACCAGCAACTTCTTGAACCCAATAACCCCACCTTCACCGTCATAAATGGGTCTAGAATTTTGACCATCCCAAGTACCACAACCAGCGGTTCTTTTGATCATCTTACCATTGTTACTTTTCTTGTTCAACTTTACAAACACATAAAAATTCTGTTTTGTATCTTTATCAAACAGCTTCCATGGTTCTTTGTCTCCGTAGACGTCGCACTCTTTCACAATTCCATGAGGCTGATTTTCTCCCTTCAATTTCTTATCAAGAAAAAGATAGATGATTTCTTCATCAGTGGGCATAAATCGATATCCTACCGGTAAGTTTTCCATCTTCTCACCTCCTTCTTCTTCTTCTTCTTCGCTTTTCTAATGAGTATTGCGATTCTTTTTAATTTTTTCTTTCCTTCTGCTTTATTTTCAATCTACCGGAAGTAAACAGTCGGTTAATGACCATTATGTATATATTGTTTGTTAATATCCGATTTCGTATTAGAAATGGATTTCTGAAGGCTTATTTGGTTATTTTTTATGGGATCAAATTCCACAAACATTGCATGGTATATTATGTAATATGACATTAAAAACTTGAAAACCTTTATTAATTGGTCAATTTCGAGTATCTAATTAAATCTTTATCAACAAAAAAATATCTAATTAAATCTGTATAAATTAATATTACTATCAAACTCAATAGTCAATACAATGATGAACATAATCTCCGAAACTCACTGCACATTAGTTAATTTCTTCTCCTATAGATTGCTAGTCAGATATATATTTATAAATTGGTTGGTATGAACCCTTAAACGCTTCTCTCTTGCTTAGAAAACATAATTGCTCCTGAAACCATTACAAACCCAATAAACACCCATCTCCTAAATGTTTCTCGAACGAAAGTGCAATCTGCCACACATCTGCAAGGAATCTTAGTAATCCAATGCATAGCTAAAATTCACGACATACACCGTCTGACTGTAAAATTCAGGTGTTAAACTCCATGTAGATGTATGAAACATTTGCTGAAACTTGGCAGATGTATGAAACATTTAGGGGATTACTTGTTGGGAAATAACGTCAATTTTCATATAATCAGATTTATGAGAAAACGAAGAAAATACGGAATAATAAGACATACAAATTAATAACGGAATTCGACCAATTATATATACGTTTCCGGACTGCTACAGATCTTTTACTGAATGAAGAAAAATTCACAAAGTGTTTACAAACACTCACAACCTCTTACTAAAGTTTTTCTAAGCTTTTATTTTTTCTCTCTCACTTTTGGATGAAATACATTACAAATGAATTTCTAAGGCTATATATAGGTCTACACCTCCTTAATGGACGACTAAAATTAATTGTCACATACTTTGATAGATGGTTGAAATCATTTCTCACCTACCGTCTTACCTACCAAATGAATGATCAAAATTAATCCTCACTCACCAAATGGATGGTCAACATTAATTTTCACCAACCATCTTACCTACCAAATATTTTGTCAACTAATTATTAATTAGTTCAACAAAAGATGCATAGTCCATTTTTATTATCATTTATTTCTTATGCATGTGTAATTTGACCAACAATATCCCACTTGAAGACTGGTTTCAATCTGTCTTCACATCTCGATCAATACAGCAATATTTCTGGTCTTGTTACTTTAGCAGACCAACTGAAGTTGAACACAACTTCAGTTTGTCGATAGTCACCGCTTTTGTCAACATATTCCCTAGATTCTTATTTCCTTGGATCTTCTCTAATACTAACACATCATCTTCCAATAAAGATATGATGAAATGGTAACAAAGCCCAATATGTTTGGTTCTGCAATGAAATGCTGAATTTTTTGCCAAGTATATCACACTCTGACTATTACTATGCAAAATATTCTTCTCCTATTTGAATCTCAACTCAGTTAACAAACCTTGAAGTCATATCATCTTTTTACTAGCTTCATTCATTGTTACATACTTAGCTTCTGCAGTGGATAAAGTGACAATCTTCTGTATTTGTGACATTCAACTAACAGTTGTATTTCCAACAGTGAATATATAACTAGTGGTGCTTCTTCAGTGATCGACTTCACCTCCAAAGTCTGCATCTACGTAGTCTTGTACTTTTAATTCTCCTTTACCAAAGTACAAATACTTCTCCGTGATGCCTCGTAGATATCTCAAAATCCACTTAACTGCTTCCCAATGAGCTTTTCTTGGATTTGACATAAATCTGCTAACAACTCCCACTGTATGACCAATATCTGGTCTAGTACAAACCATTGCATACATCAAACTCCCAATAGCTAAGGTATAAGGAACCTTAGCCATGAATTCTTTCTCTTCCTCCGTTTGAGGAGATTGATTCTTGGATAGGCGAAAGTGACTAGCCAAGGGTGTGCTAACTGGCTTGGCGTTGCTTATGTTGAATCTTTACAAAACACGGTTAATGTACTCTGCTTGAGATAACTGCAAAAATCATATCTGCTTATCTCTTATGATTTGCATTCCAAGAATCTTTTTTGTTGTACTCAAGTCTTTCATGTCAAACTCTTTTGACAATTGTTGCTTCAACCTTCTGATATCATCCATGTTTGAACATGCTACTAACATATCATCGACATAAAGTAGCAAAATGATATAACTGGATATATATCTCTTGAAGTAGCAATAGTGGTCAGCATTGCACTTCTGGAAATCTTTCTTGTGCATGAAGCCGTCAAACTTTTTGTACCACTATCTTAAGGCTTGTTTCAAGCCATACAAACTCTTATTAAGTCTGCACATTATGTTCTCTTTCCCTTTTTCTAAAAAACCTTCTAGCTGATGCATGTATATTTTTTCATCTAAGTCTCCGTGAAGAAATGCAATTTTCACGTCCAACTGTTCAAGATGAAGATCTTCAATAGCCACAATACTCAATACTGTTATGATAGTATTGAGCTTCACAATGAGAGAAAAAATGTCAGTGTAGTCAACTTCTTCCTTTTGCTGGAATCCTTTGACAACAAGTTGGACTTTGTATCTCTTGAGACTAACATGCTCTTCTTTTAGTCGATACACTCATTTGTTATGAAGTGTCTTCTTCCCTATGGGTAACTCAACTAGTTCTCATGTCTAGTTAGAGGTCAGAGACTTCGTTTCGTCTTTCATAGTAAGCTCCCACTTACTAGCATCTCCAGTCTGACAAGCTTCATCATAGCATTCAGGCTCCCCTCCATCAGTCAATAACAGATAGTTCACGTATCTCCTGTTAGACACATGAGGCCAAGAGGACATTCTCAATACAGGAGCTAAAGTAGAAGGTTATGGTGTGTCGGATTGTTGCGAACTGTTTTGTTCAAAAAATTCCTCTAGAGGAGGATTTGATACAATCGGTTCCATTACAGAACTATCTAGGACATCATATGCATCTGCAAATACTGGCTCATTTTGTTTTGAACTGTTAGGGACTGTTTTATGCATGTCATTATACATCACTCTTTTGTCGAAGATTACATCTCTGCTACGGATCACTTTCTTATTTTTGTCATCCCAAATATGGTAGTCAAACTCATCCTCACCATAGCCGATGAAAGTGCATTTATTGGATTTGGGATCAAGCTTATTTCTTCTTTGATCACTAATATGCATATATGCTACACACCTAAAAACTTTTAAATGTAACAGTTTTATCTCTTTTTGGCTCCATACCTCTTTTGGTATTCTGTGCTCCAATGAAACCAATGGTTCTTGATTGATTAAGTAAGCAGCTATGTTGACTGCTTCTTCCCAGAACTGCTTCGGTAAATTTGAATGTATATGAATGCTTCTGGCTCTTTCTGTCAATGTTCAGTTCATACGCTCAACTACACCATTGTGTTGAGATGTGTCTGGTACAGTTCTCTCCATTTTGATATCGTGCTCGTAGCAGAATTTCTTAAATCTGGTGTCTTCATATTCACTACAATTATCAGTTCTAAGTTTTTTAATCTTCAGACCTGTCTCATTTTCAACCATAGCTTTCCATCTTCTGAAAGTCTCGAACACTTCAGACTTATGTTTTAGAAAGTAAACTCATACCTTTCGAGAGTGATCATCGATGAAAGTCACAAAGTAGTATTTTCCACCAATGAATGAGACAGTTGTTGGTCCCCAAACATCAGAGTGAACAAGCTCTAGCCTTTCTTTCTTTGGGGTTCTGCCACTTGTCTGAAAGTTGACTTTTTTCTACTTTCCAAGTATGCAATCTTTGCACATGTTTATCTCTACTGACTGTAGACCTAAAAGTTTTCCTTCGAATGCATAATCTTAATCCTTTTTCACTCATATGGTCTAACCTCTGGTGCCATAGATTGGGATTTTCATTGCAAGCTGCAACTGTGATCGAACAACATGTTTCTGCTGTCATGTAAAGAGTGTCACTCTTTTTTCCTCGAGCAATCGTCATTGCTCCCTTTGAAATCTTCCCATTATCACCATGAAAGATCATAGTGTAGCCTTCGCTGGCCAACTGCCCTATTGAGATTAAGTTCTTTCTTAGGTCGGGAATATGTTTGACATCCTTCAACTCCCAAATAGATCAGTTCAACTTAATCTTTACTACACCTTTACCAATAATAGCACAAGATTGATCATCACCAAGATATACCTTTCCAAGGTTTCCAAAGACATACCTTTCGAAGAATTCTTTCTGTGAAGTGGCATGGAACGATGTTCCAGAGTCTAACACCCAAGACTTCTCTTTGCTTTCCAAATAGCATATCAATGTGTCATTGCCTTCAGAGGTGAAAGTAATATTTGCCTCTACCTTTGCTTCTTGATTCTTCGGTGCACTCTTGCACTTATTTTTGTAGTGCCCAATCTTCCCACAATTCCAACATTCGACAGCTTTCGAACTATAAGAATTACTGGGATTCCTGGATTTGGACCTCCTATCCTTTGATCTACCTCAGTAGTTCGATTTACCTCGTCCATTGCCTCTGGTTGAATTTCTTCCTTTTGACTCTGTATGCAAAACTGAAGAAGTTGATGATTTACCCAACTCTCTCTGTTGGATCTCTTCACTGAGAACCAAATCACGAACATCATCAAATTTCAACTTAGTGCTTCCCGATGAGCTACTCACAACCGTGATAGTACCATTCCAGCTTTCTGGTAGAGAAGACAAAAGTATTAATGCTCGTATTTCTTCAACAAATTCAATTCCAACCGAACTCAATTGGATTGTGACTATATTGAGTTCATTGAGATGTTGAGCTACCGATGCGCCTTCTGTCATTCGCAAGTTGAACAAGCGCCTCATGAGGTGCACTTTGTTTGAGGCTAAAAGCTTCTCATACATACTAGAGAGAGTCATCATAAGACCTGTCGTGGTCTTTTCCTTTGCTATGTTGAAAGCAACATTGCAGGATAACGTCAATTTGATAACTCTGAGAGCTTGTCTGTCGAGAAGACTCCAGTCTTCTTCCTTCATAGCCTCTGGCTTCTTCCCTGAGAGAGGTTGATGCAGACTTTTTTGATACAAATAATTCTCAATTTGCATTTTCCAAAAGCCAAAGTCCATTCTATCGAACTTCTCAATTTTCACTTTTCCTTCATCTGCGGTAATCACTTCCACTCAAATCTGACTTCCTTTGGATCATTTCTCACAATTCTTGGGAACCACCGTGTATTAGAATACCTCTGTGGACAATTTGATACAACTAACCAAATTTCACTATTCATGTGAATAGTAATGGCCCGAAAAAAGACAAAAAATGCAACCAAAGCTCTGATACCAGTTGTTGGGAAATAACGTCAATTTCTCTATAATCAGATTTATGAGAAAGTAAATAAAATATGGAATAATAAGACATACAAATTGATAACGAAATTCGGCCAATTATGTCTACGTTTCAGGACTGCTGCAGATCTTTTATTGAAAAAAGAAAAATTCACAAAGTGTTTACAAACACTCATAACTCACAACTTCTCACTAAAGCTTTTCGAAACTTTTATTTTTTCTCTCTCACTTTTGGATGAAATACATTACAAATAAATTCCTAAGACTATATATAGACCTACACCTTCTCAATGGACGACCAAAATTAATTCTTACCTACTTTGATGGATGGTTGAGATCATTTCTCATCTACCGTTTTACCTACCAAATGGATGATCAAGATTAATCCTCACTCACAAAATGGATGGTCAAGATTAATCTTCATTTACCATCTTACCTACTAAATATTTTTCAACTAATTATTAATTAGTTTAACAAAAGATGTACTGTCAATCTTTATTGTCATTTATTTCTGATGCATGTGTAGTTTGACCAACATTACTAACACCTCTTTTAAGTGCAATTGGAGAATGCATGTACCAGTTCCAGTAAGACATATCAATAATAAATTTTGAGTCCACATATGGGTCGATGTTGGTTTTATACTTTTCCATGTTCATTTGTTCATATCTATTGTGAATTTTTCATAAATGTCTAAAATATCTATATCTTTAGTCTTTCTTCTAGATAACACATCTGTTGGAGCATATGACAAGTGACAAAGGTATAAAATTGTGGATAACCTAAATCTAAAATGACTTAAAAGTCATTTTAAAATAATAGTGAAGTATAATTATCAAGGCTGCTCAAAATATTACAGTCTTAGAGCCTAAATGGTTTAACAGCCCAAAAAAAATTTAGTTCCAATATTTCAGTACAGACTAAGTTAAATTGGAAAAAATCTCAGATCAAAAGTTGAAGAAACCTAAGGTTGAAGGAGAAGAAACATATATGGATGAAAACGGGTTGATATATCATAGAATCAAGTCCATATTGCATTCATGTATCTCATTCCTTCACAAAAACACGAGTTTTTGTAGAATTGAATTTTAGTAAATTAATTAATATAAAATAAATTCATCAGTTATAACTTACAAGATTATCATTTTTAAATTTATAAATTCATCATTTATAACTTACAAATTTATAGTTTTGAACTTATATATTCATCGTTTTGGACTTACAGATTTATTATTTTGAAGTTCATTATTTAAAAGTTTTAAATTTATCGTTTATAAACTACAGGTTCATTGTTTATAATTTATAATTTTATCGTTTTTAACTTGCAAGTTCATCGTTTAGAAACTATAGATTAATCGTTTAGAACTTACAAGTTATTTGTTTACAACTTGATGTCTCATCACTTACAAATTTATCGTTTACAACTTTCAAATTCATTGTTTTATACTTAAAAGTTCATTTTTTTAAACTACATATTCATCATTTATAACTTACTGTTTTATCACTTGTAGTTTTATCGTTTAAAACTTACTAGTTTATCACTTATAAGTTCATCGTTTAAAATTTGCAAGTTCATTTTTTTTAAACTATATGTTCATCATTTTAAACTTATAGGTTAATTATTTCTAGATTCATCATTTGTAGTTTATATATTCACCACTTGTAAGTTCATTATTTTTACCAAATCTATTGTATTTAACCTCTAACAACTTGATTTTTTCTCTCTATATCATTCATTTTTAATTCAAATATCTTTATTTTTTTCACAAAAAAAATCAAAATTAAATATTTTTATCTCGAATAATAATAATTATCATTACAATATTTAAAAATATTAAAAATCAAATCAAATATGCAAATTAAAAAAAAATTCTCTCTAAAAACAAACTTAAAATATACAATTTTTTTTTCTTTTTATGTTTGTGAATAAGAAGATAAAAAAATATACCGAAAAAAAAGAAAAATATAATGAATAGGAAAACGATGTCGTACCAATTAATACACATAAAATTTTATGCATCTGGAATCACCATATAATTTGCGGATGAAAACAAGATGAACAAGTATAAAAGCACCCATATTTGGCAAGTAGACCGGATTAGTTGCACTTAAAAGAGGTGTTAGTGTTCACAACAAACCACAAGGGGATTACAAATGCTAAACCACAAGACCACAACAAACCTTAACTAAAAAAATAAAAATTAAAAGAAAGAGACAAATGAAGTAAGATTTAACTCATTGCCTGCATCTGTGCAGGTAACTGCTACTGCGACATGGGAACACCCGATAAAGCTGCAAACTTGCCATGTTCTGTTGAATTGATTTTCATGGAACTGCATTTAGGAACTTGAGAATGTGAGGCTGGGGAAGACTGTCCTTTTTGCAGTGAAGGAATAGGCTCCCTACGTTTATTACAACAACTTATAATCTGCTTCTCATATCTACCCACCTTCTCTTTGTAATAAGGCGAAATATTAGTTTTTGAAATTACCTGCAACAAAGACATCATACGCTCTAGCATAGTCTTGAAGAGTTTTATTTCTCAAGCTGCTCTGAATTCAAATGTCCTAAGCAGAAAGTATAGAAGATGCAGAGAAATAAAGCAAACTTATGAAGTTAATAGTTTGACTGGAATTGCAGAGTCGAATGCTTGATCAAGATGTTACCTCCAGTATCTGGGGGTCTGTTACTATTGCCAGATGGGTTGAGTGGCAAAGAACTGGGCATTGTATTTTGAGACTTAGACTCCATTGTAAGCATCTTCAAAGATATCTTCCGCAAATAATCAGACTGAAACCAAAGATGTTGGAGATCAAAACAATCCACTTTTACATATTCACAGCCTTTTTTCACTAACTTTGCTTTGTCTTTCTCTCCTTGAGCAAAATAAGCATACATATAAACAAGGGAATAGCAAAAAATGATTCAAACTCCAGCCTTGATAACATACCTGGTTTGTGGCAGCAGTATAAATCTTCTCCTCAAACCGCACTGCAATTTTCTTGACTTCTTCAAGTCCCTCTTGACCAGAAAAGGGAAGATGTCTCTTTAGTGTTTCCATTCTATTCATGCAAACATTACATTTGTCAATTAGAAAGCATTAGAAAATTAGTAGCCAGCCACAGAAGAAAACCTTCAATTTCTCACATTCCGATAGCATTAGGAATGTATTTACAGAATCAAATCATGAGCTGACTGCACATCAATCTAATTGCACATGCAAAAAAGGCACATAGCATCATTGTTTCCAAATCATTGTTATCGTCTGCCGATTTTCTGGAGGCAACGGATTCCCAGAATAGTTAACCTGTCTCCAAACTTGCATTCTAGAGCTTTTTGCTTGATTTTTAGAAAACGAAAGCAACGTTCCTATTAATTAAAATAGTATAATTTTATGAATCTTTTAGCTGCATTAATTGCCGAGTTTTAAGATATTTGTCTATATTTTATAATAGCAATTTATCGTGAATACAAATGCTTCTAGAATCACTAGATACTGTAAAATAAAGTGTATTAAGCCTTCCAATTAAAAATTTGCAACAAATTCACCTTAGATAATATTGCAGCAAGAACTGTAGGCTACCATTGTCTTGACGACCACCAGGTTATAAATCATACATTTAAGTATAATGATGTCCAGTAAATGGTCAATTCACAATCAGAAACCAAAATCTCTAATCCATTTTGAATTACATATGCAATTTATCTAGTATCTATTTTTCCTTTTTCCCTACAAGTTAGATCTTTAGCGTTGGCATTCCAATAGTTACATTATACATCTTCATCATCATTTATGCATCATTTAAAATCAATGTTTAGGAAACTCAAATAAAGATTAAAAACACTTATCATAAAGAAAATGCACAAACTCACCATTTAAGTGGAGAAGGGTTCAATGGGAAAATTCAAAACCTCATGCATAATCTCATACTAGGGCTATTTGGCATTGTGTTTGACAAAAACGTTTTTGGAGGAAAAAAATTCATTTTTAAATTTTTTGAGTTTTGAATACTGTTTTTGGAGAGAAGCAATTAAATAGATACTTTTCCTAGAAGAAAATTTGAGAAAAACAGTTTATTAAAAATTAAAAAAATCAGTCAATTAAATCAAAAAAATTATAAACCTACTTTTTGGACACCTAACAGCAATCTCAAACACCCCCCACTATACGTTAGAAAATCTGAACATAAATAACAATCAAGTTTCCTCAATGTCAACTTTTACACAAACCACTCATGACCATTTCTAATGTCTCTCATTTAGGTTAACTAGATAAACCAATTACTAATTCAGCAGCACCACTGCTAATCACAAATTCTTAATACAATATTAAAGATGACATTAATCAAATAACATGAAATACTAACATTTTATTGACAATTCTCTGCCGAAAATCAGGCAGCAACTGAGCTCTCCAATCACCTGTCTCCACTGTAGGTTCTGCACCTTGGGCGGCATCAGGTCTCCAATTATTGGAATCCATCAGAATCCAATTAAGTAAAACTAAATGCTGCTAAAATACCAAAAAAGATTGAATCAACTGTTAAAATAAACAAAAAGGGAAGTAAGTAAACAGCACCCATTTGATACAAAGTCTATATTTTTCATACTCTCTCTACCACAGCATACAACTAATCGATTAGGGAAACGAAAAAAATAATGAACAAGCAAAAAAAAACAAAATTTTCAACTTTAAACTTTACCTTTGAATTAAATCATAATAATCTAATGGGATAAGTAAGCAAATGATTTTTTTTTTAATAATAAAGGCCGAGATAAAAACCCATCATTAAAGGCCATCAATAGCTGGTTTTCAATTACTCAGTTTCGCAATTGACAATAATATTCCAGAACTGACCGATTATGCGGTTCTTGATTAATAAAATTGACCTAGAAGGCATCAAATTCTGAGGAGCGATCTCATTGAATTTTAAGCACTTTTGGATAAAAGGGTTCCATGAACTCAACAGCAAAAATTATAAACGAGGGGGAAAAAATAACTTGTTTGTAAGAGCTAAAAGAAAAGAAAAGAAAGTATATGATTTACTACAGAAAGAAAGGAAAAGAAAGTATATGATTTACTACAGAAAGAAAGGAGGAAGTAACAGCTTGAGTTTGAAACCTTTTATCGGCGATTAGGGTCGCTTGAGTTTGTGGTGCTGTTCGTTATCCCGAAGACTGAAAATTTGAGGAGAAAATGAGTGGAGCAGAGAATAAAAGAGAGAAAAACAAAAATGAAAGACTGTTATTTTCCAGATTCTTAAAGTATACAGATCAATTTTGGTAAAACCACTATCAAGCCCCTCCATCTTTTGTTTCGTACAAATAGGTCCCTCACATTTTATTTAATTACACATAAACCCCTTATCTAATAGATTAAACGGAGAGCGGACAACACATGCATCAAAAGCGCGTGACGGAGAGAAAAGTTAGTAAAAAATGCGAAAACTAATCAAAAGTCAAAAAACCAAATAATGAAAAAATCAAACAAATACTCACCTACCTCTTGAAATGATTTGGGGGGAGGAAAGATGCATACAAGCCATTTTTATTTTAAGCAATGTTGAAATAAACCCTTAATATCGGTGTGATTTTCACTGAATTTTGTTATTTTAATTTGCGAAAAATATTTCTGATCAAATCATGTCTAATTTAGTTATTTTCAGTTATGCTTTTTTATTAAAAAAATTGAAATTCAACTATTTATTTTTCTTCTACTAATATATAATAAGACTTGTGAAATAAACCCTTAGGAATTACATTAATTTGAGTTTTGGCCTCTCTACATATGCAAAGTTGCAACATGGTAATGTAGATTTAAGGGGATTACAAATGCTAAACCAGAACTACAAGTTCACGACAAACCTTAATTTTAAACAAAAAATAAATAAAGATAAAGCGACAAATGCAAGTAAGATTTAACTCATTGCCTGCATCTGTGCAGGTAACTGCTGCTGTCACATGAAAACACCCATCTAATAAGGAAGACACACAAGCATGCTGCAAACTTGTCATGTTGTTCTCCTGAATTGATTTTCATGGAACTTTATTTAGGAACTTGCGAATGCGGACACAAAATGTGAATTGCTAAGGAAAACTGTTCTTGTTGCGGGGAAGGAATAGGCTCCCTACGTTTATTACAACTTATAATCTGCTTCTCATATCTACTCACCTTCTCCTTGTAATGAGACGAAATATTAGTTTTTGAAATTACCAGCAACAATGATATCATGCGCTCTAACATAGTATTGAAGAGTTTATGTCGCGGCAGAGGCTCAGTTTAAAAAAATAAAATAAATCAAAAGAGGAATTATATTTAGTCTATGGTAATTTTCTGGTAGAAATCACCTAATGTAACTTTGTGGTAATTTTCTGGTACATTGCATTTTGTTCAGGACATGTACATCTCCTTCATTGCTTGGGAAGTAAGCTACTGCATCAATTTCATACAAAGTTTATACTTTCATTCCATCTCTACTACAGCATATAACTAATTGATCAAGGAAACCTAAAACTAGATATTAAAAAAATTACAGGGCCTCATAATAGTTCATGCAATACCCTAGTTAAAAAGCAAGTACCAGGGTGTCAACACGTGATTTTATCAAGAATATATTTGCATGCCCTTATTTGAAAATAATAGTCTAATCGATATGATATGCATGCATGAGTCTCCAAAGACAAGAGCTAAATAATCCTATTTAAAATAACCTAGAAAAATCATCTTCCTTCAATGAATTTGTGGTGGGTAAATGATGATGGCAAATATTTCATTCTTAATTGTTACAGAAGTTATTACATTAAGTAAAATGTATATTCACTTCTTCTTTGGAGATGCACCGCCACCTCAAACTGATTTTAGTTAAGGCTAATTAGCTAAATCATTTAAAAAACCCAAAACCACTATATATTTACACATGGATTTTGTGGAATTCAAAATGTAAATATAGATTTTAATATTTGAAGTGGAGAAGGAAAAAGAAATAAAACACAAGAAGAGAAATTCAGAAGGAGATCAGAGAGAAAGAAAAGGAATAATATTAATTGTTGAAACCTGAGACTGAGAGGAGGGTGGATAGATCGAGAGGAGGAAGGTGGTTGAGGTTATTATTGATTTGGAATTGCATTTGCACCTGTGGTGGGTTTTTTACGCATCTCTTCCTCATCTATTTTTTTATTTATTTACTCCATCCGTTCTTAAAAGATGTTTAAAATTTTTGTACGATAATGTGTTTAAACATAGATGTATATAACTGAAAAATATCAAATATTTTGCAATAAAAACTATAATCTATTTAGTACCGGAGAAATTATTTCTTTTTTCTTTTTGTGCGGAAGAAAGATTTGAGCTTTTGAACCATTGCCTGAAATATGCCATTTTCTTATACGATTATGACAAGTACTGAAGTGGTGTGCGAATATTTATGACACAGAAATGTATTGCCCAACCAACCCCCTATTTTTAAAAAAAAATTAGGACGAATTCCAAATAATTATAAATATTAAAATTATTAAAAACATAACATCTTTTTTTTTTTTTGTGAAAAAGGGAAAAATCATAGCATCAATTAACATTATTAAAATTTTTCAATATATAATTTTAAACACTTTAGCTTGCATTTTGTCAAATTTCACTAACGTTAGATTTATTGATTGTGATAACTCAATAATAAAATAATATAACTCTATTTGAATTATAGTCTATATTAATTTTTATAAGTATAATTAATTTTATAATTTTATAATATATTTCTATTTAACTTTTTTCTTTTTACTTCAATGTAAAACTATCGTTTTCGTTAAATTCAAATAATTGTATATATCTAATTTCCAAATACCATCTTTAATTAGTTAGGGATTTGTTACTTTTTAATGAAGCTATTGTAATAGTTTGGGATTTAAATTAGTTATAGGGTTGTTACTGTGACACTGAAGAGTTTGTCTGAAATAAAATTTATTGGACAAAAAAATTTGAAACTATAAAACAACCAAAATATCAGCAAAATTTTCAAAATCTACATTTATTTTTGCATACGAATGAATTGACAAGCAATTTTTTTCGTTCATAAACTCAATATGTAATAACCAAAGACTAATTATAAATATAAAATATTTTTTTTTCATAAACATAATTAAAAATCACAGGCCAAAATTCCAACTTACAACCACACGACTGCAAATATTTCTTGTATATCTTCAGAACTCACAGGTCGGATGCAATGCAAGTCACAACTACATAGTTTCAAAAATATTCTAATACTAATAATTTTCTTGAGGATTTACATTTTACACAATTTCAAGAATACAAACAACGATTTTAAGATTGGTAATTGACAATATAATAGGAACGTCGGTGATTTAAGATTGTTATTCTTCGGTGATGCTCTCTAAACCCGGTTTCCAATGATCAAATGCTGTAAATCTATTAGGCGATCCCATTTTTAAATCCTTATTATTCATCTTCATATTAAGTCCTTTGGTGTCAGAATAACCAAAGCAAACTGATGATGATGATGAGGATGAGGATCCTGTTCTTGCACTTGAGCTTTGATCACCACCATTAGCATTTTTAACCTTGAACCCATTAATCAAGGACAACAAGCATTTATCATCTTGTATCCCTGCTGAAACCCAAGAACAAGCACAAAAGATCTTACCTTTTTTATGATTATTAGTTTCCCTCTTGTCTACATGATGAGCAGAAGATTGAGTGGTTGGGACGTTTTGAAAAAGTGGAGATGGAGAGTTCTTGAGCAAGTGTCACTGAAGCTTTCTTACAATGCTGATGGGGACAACATAGAACTTGCGTCCAAGACTAAGAATGTTGTCTGCTTCAACTACGGCCCATGGCTGCTGAAAAACATTTGGGTATGTAACCACACATTTTGGCTTCCTCTGCATAACTTCTGATGCAAGAATTGGCCTATCACGAAGCTCCTTGTGCCGTCCTAGATAAACTATCTTAGCCACCATCTTCTTGCTGCTTCTCGAGCATATACACTTCGATATCCCCATGCCTATCTTTCCACACAACACAGATGTTCTCAGGATTTTGATCATCTAATGTCACGGCATAGCCATACTTTAATTTTCTGATCAATTGGTTCGATTATAGTATGATAATATCATGACTAGTAATGTGACATTCGGGCAATTATAAAAATGAGTTTTTGGTTAGTGCACAACTGTGCCTTAAGTTGTAACATAACAGGCAGCGATTGAATTGTCAGTCATAATGGAAAAATGACCCAATATTCGGGTCTCATATTCTTCTCTAGGTCCAAAATAGAATTGTATATATATGTATCCAGTTGAACTTTGTCCTCTGAATATGCTATAGGCTTGCATCATTTATTAATTTCATTGACTTTTGCACAAGAGCTATTGATATTAACTGAGAAACCTGAATTCCTTGCACGTTCTCACAAAATTTTCTCAATGTGGAGTTTATAATAAATTGGGGTATATACATTTGAGTCAACATCGGTCCATATATATATTCCTGCCTCAACTGAAAACTTCAAGATAACTTGTTTGGAGTTGCTTGATGTATTGCAAATCAATGGAGCCATCCTAGTTAAATTCGCTAGGCTCATTTGATCTGATTAATAGAATAGTAAATTTAATACGGAGTGTGAAACTAATCCCTAATTTAGGTAATTTGGGAGAGCAAATGTCTTGAAATTATGACAAATCTAAGTTTTTTTTTTTTTTTTAACTTTGAATGCATCTTTGCACCTGCTTTAACTCTGTTATGGATGATAAAATTACCATGAATACTCGCTTCATTCTTTATTGTCCATATTGACAAAATATGATAACTATCATTATCCTTATTAGAAATTAATATTAGATGAGATCTGTGGAATCCTTTGCTGTTCATGCACTCCAACAATAATGCAGGCACTTCATGTTTGGACAAGCAATAGTGGTGTAATAACAACAATAATAGCAGTCCTAGCAAGACTTTAAATTCAGACAGCTTATGCTGGTTTGTTTCTTGTGCCTAACTCATCCAAAAAACTAGATTAAGGAATGAAAAATTCCCAAACTAGCACTTGAATTTTTTAATTAACAGATATAGATATCTTAATATATCCCCGCTCACGTCCAGAATCAAATATATGCGGAAAAAATGGAGGGTGAAATTTACATAATTGAATATCTGCATGTGACCCAACATCAGGAGATAATAAAACTCTGATATCATGTTGAATAAATGAATCTTAAATCTAACTCATCCCAAAAGTTAGCTTAAGGGAGGAGAGATGCTCAAGCTATTATAAGGAGTATTTGAATTTTTTAATTAGTCGATGTGAGATATTTTAACATAGTTTACATGTGTGATTGAATTAATAGTTTGACAAAAATTCCTGTACAGATCTATAGGATCTTGAATCAAAAGTATTTTTTGTAATTAGCAAATCTCAGGTATTAAAATCAGTACTTTTGTAGTAGCAAGCATCAAAGTGTATGTTCAAGAAATGTTAGCTGGTAATGCATTCACAGGTTTACCGTTGGAGAATTGATTATCAACTCTAAGTCTTTTTTCCAGTAAAAGGGCAGAGGTGACCACATAAAAAGGCATGATCGCAAACTAGAAAATTTCTCCTATATCTCAATATGAAACAGTTCTCGCAAATGCATCTTCAAGGATTTGGCAGCGGAAGAACGTATCACATATCACATTGGATTCAATTAATTTACAACTGCGATGACAATAAACAAAATATTTTCCTGTAATGGTTTCCATGCATCTTAAGTTACAAATGAAATAGTGTAAGAAATTAGCAAAGACCATAAACACATCTGTGCAATCCATTACTGGTGTGAAGACCGGGGAGCTGCAGCTGAAGGTTCTGTAACTCTTAGTGAACCTCCAAGCTCAAGAGGTACAAGAGGGATCAGCGAATGCAAGACATCTGTTATCAGCGGCCTATAACTCGGTTCTTGCTGTATGCATAGCACTGCCACTGCAGCTGCCTGCTCAATGATAATGTTTAACTCAATTTGTCAACTATACAAACAAGAACAAGTAAATATGTCTAATACAATGTATCTAACCTGATATAAGTGCTTTAAATCCATAGTGTCCTTAATAACAGGATCCACAATATTTGGAAGCTTTGTTCTGTCAGTGAGCTGAGGCAAGGCCTACATGTTCGAAAAATGTGTGCCTGATTAAGTTCCACAAGCATGGAATCCTTAAAGGGATTACATAAAGAGATGACAGATACTGTTGTGTTAAAGGACAATTACCCATGTTACAATAGACTGAGATTCGTCATGTGACACCTTTTCCACTGGTCTTCTTCCCGTGAGGACCTCCAGAATGACAATCCCAAAAGCATAGACGTCACTCTTATCAGTTAGTTTACCTAGAAAAAGAGAATGTAAAGATTGTCGCCAGATTTCCAAATTCGATTATGCCTTTAATATTTGATCGAAGATCTTAATGTAAGAGATTCTTAACTGGAAACCTTCATTCTTGCAACATCAAACGATTTGTAAAAGAAAATTTATTTACTCTCACAATATGGAAAGGTACGCTTTTCTCTTTCTTTTCTTGTTTGAAGGACATATTTGTAGAAGAAATAGGCCACTCACCCCAAATATATACTTGCCCCAAAACTATTTACAAATATGAGATTCTTTACCAAGAATCGAAACATCCTTAAATTTCCGCCATTTGTCCATCCGATTCGTAATATTTTACAAATGTTTAATTATTTATTAAAAAAATAAAAATCTAATTAAATCTCATTAAATCAGCCAAATTGTAAACAAATCAACAGCCGCCCAAAAATGATGGTCTCACTCATCTTTGAATTTCAAAAATAATTTCAGTAGGAAGTAAAGAAATTTACACACTCAAAGCCCCCTCTAATGGGGATCCCCAAAGCAGAATTTTCCCTTTCATCTGGAATTATGATTATTCTTCCGCTTCCATCTCCACTCGCTCTGGTCTCATCTCTCAGTTGATTCCATACTTTCAACCCTAATGACAAAATGGCTGAGAAATCAGTGGATCTGCCACCAGAATGTTGGGAATTTATTTTCAATTCCCTCGACCACCATTGTCACTTTGAATCCCTCTCTTTAGTCTCCACCCGCTTCCTCTTAATCACCGATCAACTCCGCCGCACTCTTATAATCTCATCTCAGGTGGCTCCTTCCCTTTCCCGCCTTATCGAGAGATTCCCCAATCTGAAAGCCATCGAAATCCATGAATTCAACGATGGCCTCAATTCCCTTCTCTGTCGAATCTCCAAATCTGGGCTAGACCTCGAATCCCTCGACATCTCAAACCAAACCTACTTTCCCTTGATGGGTTTGAGAGCATTGGGATTGAGCATGAGGAATCTGAAGAAATTGTATTGCTCCGAGATTTGCGGTTTACAAGATAGTGATCTATTTGAAATTGGAAATTCTTTTCCGCTGCTTGAAGATCTTGATATTAGCTTTCCTCGGTACAATTTTCGACTTAATCCAAATGAGACTTTGGATTTGAATTCTTTCTTCGGGGTTGTGACGGATGACGGGTTTATTGATATGACGGAAAAGCTTATAATAAGATCGACCTTTCTGGTAACCATTTCATTACTGATAAATCCCTTCACTGTTTATCATTGAATTGCATCTTATTAAGAGAAATTGTGATTCATGACTGTGATTTCATAACCCAGAATGGCATTGGTTTTGTTCTGCGCAATAGCACTAACTTGAATTCTATTTCCTTGGATGCTATTGGAATCCCTTCTATAGATTCACATCTTGAAGAATCGTTTGCCTATGCTAAAAATTTATGTGAGCTTCATCTCTATGATTCGTTCATCTCTGATGAATTTCTCTGTTTGGTAGCTGAAGCTTGTCTTCCATAAAAGAAGTTGACAATCTCTCTTTGCTATAATTTCACGTTTGTTGGACTTTCCTCTTTAATGTGTAGGTGTCGGTTTCTTGTATACTTAGATGTTGAAGGGGCAAACTTCCTTACCGATGAATCGGTAATTGAGTTGTCGAAATTCCTATGTAACTTGTCCTTCATAAGTCTTAATTCATGTTGTAAGCTCAGGAGTTTGAGCTTCTTTGGCCTTTTAAGCAACTGTCCCTTGTTGGAAGATGTCGAAATGGAGAGAACAAACTTTGGGGTGGAAGAGTACTCAGGGGATTTGTTAATCAATCCCCGAATCAAGTCTCTAAGATTGGCAGGGAATAATAGTCTAAGCGATGAATGTCTCAAAAAGGTTGGGTTTTGTAGCCCCAGTTTACAACTGCTAGATATTAGCTGTTGTCCAACTTTAACAGAAGAAGGGATCAAAGAAGTATTGAAAAAATGCAGTGAAATCAGGCACTTGGAAATGAACCGGTGTTTGGGGATAAAGAATCTCGATATAAACTTTCAACTCCCAAAATTGGAGGATTTGCACATTCAAGGGCCTGGAATTGATGATGAAGTATTGGCTATTGTTGCTAAGAGATGTCAGATGCTGTTGAATTTGAACTTAGCGGGTTGCTTGAATGTGACGGAAAAAGGGGTAAGAGAAGTGGTGCAAAATTGTACTAGATTGAGGGAGATAAATTTGAAATGGTGTGATAACGTGAAAGTTGATATAGCATCCATGGTGTTTTCAAGGCCATCATTGAGGAAAATTATCCCACCATGTGGACTTATTACTACCGATAATCAGACGAACTTTTTCTTACGTCATGGATGTTTAGTTTGTAAAGGCTAATTTTCTTACAGTATCTCTTAAATTTGATTGAACTTTGTAGTTTTCGACTTTGCTGCTTACATAATTGTCAGTGCGAAGATTGGTTTTTTATGTAATGACATTTTAATTAGCGTTTTTCTCCTTTGTATACACCATATTGTGTTAGAAGGGTTTAAAAGCTATTGAAAAAGTGTCATTTCACTCTTCTTTTGCTGAAATTATGTACTAAGCTGGAGCTCTTAGCAAATTAGCAACGTGGACTTCTCATCTCATATATGAATACAAAATCTGAAAAGAATTTCCTTTTGTGGTTTTAGTTTACAAGCTTTTATTGTGTATGAAGATATATTGTGAATGTGACAAGTATTTCAAATATTCATTACCTAAAGAAATCTAATATTATGTTTAATTTTGCAGTTTGAAGTTCCATAGAAAATTGCTGTGAAGGTAGACTTATTTCATGAAGGGGAAATATATTAACTGAGAATTTGACAGCCCTTCTCTTTCCATTCAGCTATTCTCAAATCATTTGGCTATTGGGACGGAAGATTGGTTCATTATTTCCCATAATGCTTAAAATAAAAATGAAATAATTAAAAACTTAGTACAACAGCAGAAAGTTAAAGACTTCATCAATCCTTTCTTAGTTATAATTAATTAGGGGGTATTTGGACCAACAAAATTTGTTGGCTATTATTAGTAAGAGTATTTTATATAAAGTTCTGCTTTCATGTATCGATTTAGTTGGTTGGTTGAAAAAATAAATAAAACAAGAAGTTCACTAATCAATCACAGAATTTCTAATTTACGATTTGTTTGGATGGGATAGAAGAGAATTTAATAAAGGTAAAGTATAGTAGGGTAAAATAAGGAAAAATATGATATTTATTTTGTCAAGGAATGCAGGGTAATAGAGATTTTTATTGTCTTGTCTTGCGATTCTAGAATACTTCTTTATCCGTACAATAATGAAAAAAAAATTATAATAGAGTTGTGAAAGTAAAAGAAAATGATAGTTTTGTAATTAAAAAAAATTAAATAACATTAAAAAATTTTAAATCCTCCTTTAACACCTCAATTTGGGGTGTTAAAATCCTTAAAAAAAAAATTGAGATTTTAAAATAACACTTGTGTTTACTCCTTACTACCCTAAAAAAATGCTGCATCCTCTTTTACCTTCTTCTTAAACACCTTCTTTTATACTACCTTACTCCCAGAAAACCCATCCAAACATATTTTAAGAAACTTGACCAATTTTGAATTATGATAAATTTACTGTGGCATATTTATTATTCATAGGTAAACATTTTTGCTCTGCTGTATGATGAATCAAAATTCAAGAAATCCCACTGATACAATCCCATATATATAATTTTTATAATCTTTTCTAATATTAAAAATCAAACTGAAATGAATACAAATATTTCCATTGTTTTTTTTTTTTAAAAAAAAGAGATTTTATTCTTTTGATTTGAAGTGATTTAAACCCAACCCAATAATCGTAAAGGCCTTTTAATATTTGTTTTATGTAACTTGTCTAGATAAGACAGTAACGGCAGCTTATAAATTATAATGCATGTATTCTAGTACTAATATGAAATTGAATTCTTGGTCTTACACTTATGCTGCCATAAAATCTAGAAGAGAGAGAGAAAAAAAAAAAAAAAAAAGCCTTCACCTATGTTTTGACACAATTAATAACAATAGTAACTGTCCCTTGAACGAGTTTGTGAAGTTTCTTAAAGTGATTTTGATTTGATTATCTGGGTTGGAATCTAGAGATTCATTACAGATCAGAAAATTGTTGAAGAAAAAATAAAATATTTATTTTGTCCCTTTTCAGACAATTTAAAAATAAAAAAAATAATTAATATATTCAAAATAATCACATATTTATAAAAATATTGTCTCAATTCATCATTTTATGTAATTATATAAACAGAATGGAAATTCTTTCATTGTCAGATCACTTAGTATAATTGAATTGAATGAAAAACGATCTAATCCAATAATAAGATTTTTTTTAATTCTTTAATAAATGGGAAATTAAAAGGGCTTGAGGGTAAAAAATATCGGTTATCAAGGGTTATAATGGAAAAAAAAAAAGATAATTTTTGAAGAAAAAATTAAACATGTACGACATAACTTTGTGGTGGGTATTGGATTAGATGGGATTGATTGATGATCTAACGACCTGATGGCTCTGTCACGGACATATATTGACTGGTAGTTATATTTTAAAGTTTTCGCTGTCAATCTGCACAAAATTATTGCAAATTTAATAAGTAATTATTCATCCTTTTTTCCCCATTCATTTATCAGTATTTTTTTAATAGAATTTATTTAAACTTTTTGATGTTCAGTTTTGTCTCCTAAACACATTAAACATTATCTCAAAAGTTGAAAATCCAATCCATTTATATTTTAAATATATAATTATATACATCAAAATATCTCCACAACAGGATCTTATAAGTAGCAGACAAATCCAAATAATACATGAATTGAATTAATTTTGAATTAAAACTAAAAAAAATTATATATATATATATATATGAAGATATTTAAATGGTTAAGGGGCAGAATTGGATTGGTTCATAGACAATTATATTAATCAGTATCCAGCTTTTTGAATATAGAAAATAATATCCATCAGACAAATGAAGAGAGTTGCGTGTCAAAATCAAATTTCTCATAAATTCATCAAAATATCTCATTTTCCTATGATACCAAATTTTCGGATGTGAGGTTAACATAACAATTTAAAATTTTCAATTTATATATATATATATATATATACACTACACATGTAGTTTTCTTCAAACATTATTAATAAATTTAGAAGGCAGGCATTGGATAACGGATGGAAGATATCATACGTTGGAATTGTCAAATCGTTTATGCGACCAGCTCTTTTGGAGTCAGTCCACATGTTTGCAAAAAAATTAATTTCCATCTCAAAAATATATGTTTGGGTTAATTTGTATAATTCAACAATTAGATATGAATTGGAATTGGACAAAAACAAAAGTATTTTTGATGTACATGTTTGATATGTAGTATTATTTTGGTTGATTAGATTAAGGATCAGATATGATTTATTACTGTTATTGATTAACAACAGGCATCCCCCTCTCGTTAACTTCACCACACACATCCAATCTTTAAGGGCCGCCAAGAGATATTTCAGAAATTATAATCATAATAATAATAATTAATAATAAAAAAAAAACATAAAGAGCATTCCAATATGCAATTCAGCTTTAAATATGAACATCTTGATTTAATTGGTAAGCACATAAATATATGTTATCTATTTTAGAGTGTGTGTAAAATATAAAATCCCAACATCAACTACTCTTCTTTTTTTTTCCTTATTTTGTAAAAATATAACATTAAAAAATAAATAAGGAAAACAAATGTATATTGTCAAAATCCAAAATTGATGTAACAAATAAATTAAATTGTTTTTAGAGACAATTTTTGGAGTTGTAACAATATATATATATATATATATATATTTTCAGAAATGTTTTTCCTTAATTGCATATATTTGGAAAAAAAAAAAAGAATTAAAGAAATTAAAGAAAAAGAGAGAAGAGAAGAGAAGAAGCAATTAGATGGACGGATGGATCAGTAATACTGAACAGGCTTACCTGAATTTGAAAGTTGGCTGCCAAGCAAATTGAAAGGGAAAGGGAAGGAGAGAAAAACAGTGTAGAATTTATATATATATATATAGGAGGAGTCCATGTCATATTAATATATTTATTTATAGTCAACAGCCACGTGCTCATAATTTCATATTTAATTAAATTTTATATGATTCTAGAACAGCATATCTTAACTAGATTGAATCCTTTGATGGCTTATATGTTTCAGTTTTCATATTATTTGCTTAATTGATTTCACAAGACTTTCTTCGTTAACAATGGTGTTGGCAACAATGGTGTTTCTTTTTCTAAAGTTTAATTTGGCCAACAGAGGAAGCTTCTGCGATTAATGTATGATGGCTAAAGGCGAAAAAGTGGGATTTTGATTCGTTAGATATATATTGCTTTTATTTTTAGAGCTCTATTCATAACCCTAATGTAATAATTTAAAGATCAAATTTATTTATTTAATTAACAATTAAAATATGATTATATTATTAATACATTTGTCATGAGCCAAAATCGAAAAATCCACAAATCAAGCGGTGAATGGACATTTGAGAGCAGCCTTTTGCAATAGATCCCATTCTCACAATTATGTTCTAATATTAGTCTAAACGAGACTCCATCACTCCTAAATATTTAACTTATTTCACCATCTGTCATAAATAAAATAAATAAATTTTACTTTAATTTCTTACCAACACAATTACTTAGTAGTATATATTTTTGGTAGAAATGCATCTCAACTTTAATCATTTATTATATTCAGGTGATAGATTACATCCTATAGTTATAGTAATTATATATTATCCCTAAACACTCCACTAATCAACATTACTAATTCATATGATCCTAAGCTCATAATTGCAAAAGAACCAACATGCATGCCTATTCCCTTTACACACACACACATATATATACTCATATTGTTTTGTTTCTTTTTTTTTCCTTTTTAAATACATTATTTTATTTAGGTTTAATTAGATCGTGATTATTGCCTAAATTAAATATTGTTTGAATTTCTTATCCTGACGGGTCTTGCATGGGTGTCTCCCATCTCCATTAAAGCCTAAAGGCGGCCTCTAGAAACCCAAGAAATCAAGCTAATCTAGACTGGTGGAAAAAAAAAAAGGAATTAGGGATGGAAAGTCATAACCTGAAGAGTCAAAAAATACAAGTAATTGGATGGAAATGTAAATGTTGGTGAATAGAGAAGCTTCATTCTCTATTTCCTAGAGCCATCGTTACCTTTGGATTTCTTCTGTACACATTTTAATTAGTTTTATTTATTTTTTAATGATTTCTATAATTAAATCCATGTGTATAGCTACTTTCTGCTCCTACCATATTTGATTTTCAATTTTTTTTATGTTCAAATTAAGCCCTCTTTTCCTTCACTTCTAGAAGGTTGAATTTTGTCAAAATGATTGAATTAGGTCTAACAACAATTTAATTATAAGAAAATTCCTTTTGTTTTTTTGGGTCCTTGCTTTGAATTGGAACCGTGTAGCTACTAACAAAATAAATTCAAAATCATAAATTATTTGGATACTAAATAATATTGATAGAACCTTTCACTCGAAAAAAAATGATGAAACCTTCATAAGTTATTATTTCTTAATATGCATGAGGAGAAAACAATGCAATGGATATCAAAGAACGTACATTCAAACAAACTCCAAGTCCATGGGAACGTACGTGTAGGGTTTGTGTGTATATATATATATGGTCAATATAGTTTCTTGAATACTTTGAAAAACATTTATGTAAATAAAAACATTTATTGATTAATTCACATAAAAAAATTATAGTTTCATAATATGAGGAATGGAACGAATGGGGCACAATGCCCAAACATTAAGTCATTTTACTAAACTATATATATAATATAATAAATAAATTAACTATATATATATTCATATTTTCATAAATATACCATATTTTATAGAAATTCCAAAACTTTTTACTATTGAAGAATTTTCGATTTTAATACTTAGCATTCATGAATGTACTTATATATATATGTGTGTGTGGACGCATAAATATAAAATAATTAGTTTTTGATCATAATAAAGGAAAATTTATTATCCTTATTGTTTTGGTTTTGCAGAAAAATTTTAAACATAAAAAAATATTATTCTAAAAAGAAAAAATATAATAGATAAATACTTATTAGTTTTTTTTATTACCCATACTAAATAAATTTCTTTTCATTACCGTTATTATTATTATTTTCATTTTAAAAATGATATATATTTTACTTTTAATATTATAAAATCTATATAAAAAGATAGCGTAGACATAAAAAAAAAGTAATAAAAATAATAATAAAGACCTCTAAAACTAATAATATAAATTATAACCCAATTTGTTTTTTAAAAAAAAAGTTATAACCCAATAATGTTATGGATAAGATGAGACATTTTTTTAGTCTTTATTGTCTTGCAAGCCGTCGTCGTTTCAATTTCAAACCTCCCGGTAAGGACGTTTGCCTTCCGTATCAATTATCAAAGGCACTGTAGTGTCGGAGACTTAAAAAATAGAAAAAAATTAATTTATTCACAAAAGATAAAAAGAAAAACAGAGAACATTTTTCACGGCGGCAATGAACAGTGATTCCAGTATTCCACGTAGCGTGGAGACTGGAGACATTGAATCGACTTTTCTACAGTATAGTCAGTTTAATATTCAAGAAAACATTTTCGGATTTTCCTCGAATTATTTTTCCTATAATTTTTGGGTTTGTCCTTTATTTATTGTTTCAAAAGGTTTAAGAGAAAAGAGACGCCTAGTTTGAATTTTCAATGGCCGCCTCGTTTATCCTCCTTAGTCCTTACCCTTATAAAGACCTCAAATCCTTCAACCCATTTTACAGAAAAGAAAACCCATTTCATATAATTGTGTGCTTTCAGCTCAGAATTTGTGATTTTTTTAATTAATTCATTATTTTACTATCAAGAAAGAAAAAACAAAGTGGGTTCTAGTCATATTTTGACATTGAGGTGTTAAACCTTTCTTGATGGAGGGTGATCATTACCGAGCGAGTGCTAGTTTACGTGGTAGTTTACGAAGAGGTGGCTCTTCGGTATGGAGAAGCAATGGCATGGATGTTTTTTCAAAATCTTCTAGGGAAGAAGACGATGAAGAAGCTCTAAAATGGGCAGCTCTCGAAAAGCTACCAACCTATGATCGGTTGAGGAAAGGAATTTTGGTTAGCGTATCTAAAGGTGGAGCAAATGAGATTGATGTGGATAATCTTGGATTTCAAGAAAGACAGACTTTGCTAGAGAGGTTGGTTAAAGTTGCTGAAGAGGATAATGAGAAATTCTTGTTGAAGCTCAAGAATCGTATTGATAGGTAAATTAAGATTATATTTTTTTCATGTCCTTCCTCTGCTTTTCATGTGGTCAATTTTTGTGTTTGAGAAAATGTTACAAAGGCCGGAAGGGAAGATATGAGATATGTTTCTATATATCGTTGATTAGCAGAGGACCTCTGTTTGTTTTTTGGTTGTTGAAGTGTTCATTTTTATTTAATACTGTCCTTGGTATTTTCCTTAGTGATCGTTCTTATTTGTTACTATATATTTCAGGGTTGGAATTGAAATTCCAACAATTGAAGTCCGATATGAACATCTAAATATAGAAGCAGAAGCTTATGTAGGAAGTAATGCTTTGCCTTCATTCATCAACTCCTCTCTAAGTGTTGTAGAGGCAAGTATACGATTTACGATCATACTTTTCCTATTTAGTTTTCTTTTGTTTTGCTTATAAGCTAACTTTTTCCTTTCAATTTTAAAGGGTTTGTTGAATTATTTACATGTTCTTCCAAGTAGAAAGAGACCATTGACCATCCTTAAGGATGTTAGTGGAATCATCAAGCCATCAAGGTGAGCTGGGCATGATATGAAATTTTGAAGCTTTCCTAATTTGAAGCGAATATTTTGTATCAGTAACTAATCTTTGCGGTATATATACACAGGATGACTTTGCTTTTGGGTCCTCCGAGTTCTGGAAAGACCACATTCTTGTTGGCTTTGGCTGGAAAGCTTGATCCTAGTCTAAAGGTAGTGATATATTTTCTTTCAGGTTTATATTATTCATAAGGACAGTTTCTAGTTTCTCGTTTTTGTATTTTGGCTTTTATTTCTTTAACTTGAGGTGTTGAATTTCTCTGGCAGTTTTCTGGCAGCGTGACTTACAATGGTCATACAATGAATGAATTCATACCCCAGAGAACAGCCGCCTATATCAGCCAACATGATCTCCACATTGGAGAAATGACTGTCAGAGAAACTTTGGCATTTTCTGCCAGATGCCAAGGAGTTGGAACTCAACATGGTTAGATATCAAGACTGCATGTTTTTTTTTCCTTCTCTAAATCTATTTTCATGACCTAAAATGACAAGTTGAAACTTTTTTCTTTTGCAGAAATGTTAGCAGAATTGTCAAGAAGAGAAAAGGCTGCAAATATTAAGCCCGATCCTGATATTGATGTCTTCATGAAGGTGAGGAAAATTACTATCCAGAAAAACAAATGATAGAAAGAGCACATTGTACGCTTAATTTTGGTATTGCAAAGATGTATAAATCTCTTTAAGGACGATTGTATTCGTCTCATTAGTCTCGCCCTAGATATACCACTAGCTTAGCCACATGGTTGGAGTTAGGCATGCTTGACAGTTTTATCAAATAGAGAAGCAGTTTAAATCTATTTCACGTTCTTTTGTCTTCATTCCTGCCATTTTGAAGGAGATTTTTATCGGCACTTGTAATAATTTCAATTGGAAGAGTTGTTGTGATAATAAGGCAATTAATCTTCATTTTCTTTCATTTTTTGTGTCATAGGCAGCAGCAACAGAAGGTCAAGAGACCAGTGTGGTCACAGATTATATTTTGAAGGTAATTTTGATATAAAAAAAGATCTTCAAAAACAACAAATTCAGTATCTCATAAGTTATTTAATGTATCTATCTCTTAAATTCTACAGATATTGGGACTGGAAGTCTGTGCAGATACTCTGGTAGGAGATGAAATGATAAGGGGTATCTCTGGAGGGCAAAGAAAGCGTGTTACAACAGGTAAATAAAGCAACCTTCATAGTGAATTTCTAAATTCTAGCGTCAAATAACTATTAATATTAGCATTTTCAATTACATATGAAAAATCTTCAACAATCTAATTGCAGGTGAAATGCTGGTTGGACCAGCTAAAGCATTGTTTATGGATGAGATTTCTACTGGCTTGGACAGTTCAACAACTTATCAAATTGTGAACTCACTAAGGCAATCCGTTCACATTCTTAATGGAACTGCTGTCATTTCCCTCCTTCAGCCAGCACCGGAGACTTATAACCTCTTTGATGATATCATTCTGATATCAGATGGAGAGATTGTGTATCATGGTCCTCGTGAGAATGTGCTAGATTTTTTTGAACATATGGGCTTCAAGTGTCCCGAAAGAAAAGGAGTTGCTGACTTCTTGCAAGAAGTAATGAAATTTGTTGTTTAACAGTAGGAATTTTCTTTAACAAGAGCCATAAATGTGAAGTTCCATTAACTCAATGAACACTGAATTAATTGCAGTTGACATCTAAGAAAGATCAGAAGCAGTACTGGGCACGTAAAGATCAGCCTTATAGGTTTGTCACGGTGAAGGAATTTGCCGAGGCATTTCAATCTTACGAAATAGGAAGAAGAATTGGACAGGAACTTGCAACTCCATATGATAGGAGCAAGAGCCACCCAGCTGCTTTGTCCAAAAAACGCTATGGTGTTGGAAAGATGGAGCTGCTTAAAGCGTGCTTCGCAAGAGAACACTTACTCATGAAAAGGAACTCATTTGTGTTCATCTTCAAGCTCTGCCAAGTAATTATCAACTTAATTTTCTTTTTTATATTTTTAGTTTCCAAATTTTACATTTAGAGGGTAAATTCTTTCACTAATTGCATCTTTCTACCAGCTCCTATTGATGGCAACCATTGGTATCACACTCTTCCTGAGGACTGAGATGCACCGGGATACTCTCAATGATGGAAATGTTTATATGGGTGCTTTGTTCTTTGGCTTGATCACAGTCATGTTTAATGGTATGTCTGAGCTGTCTATGACCATTGCAAAGCTTCCAGTATTTTACAAGCAAAGGGACCTTCTATTCTTTCCTCCTTGGGCATATTCTCTTCCTGGATGGCTCCTTAAAATTCCTATCACTTTTTTGGAAGTTAGTGTTTGGGTGTTCCTGACCTATTACGTAATTGGATTTGATCCTAATGTCGGAAGGTAGAAGGATACAAAAATAACTTCATATATTCAATTATTTGTTCTGCTTTTATCCAGCTGATATAAAAATGTGATGTTTTCTCCTGCAGGCTTTTTAAGCAGTTCCTTCTGCTTTTATTAGTTAACCAGATGGCTTCTGGTCTTTTCCGATTTATTGCTTCAATTGGAAGGAACATGATTGTTGCTAACACCTTTGGATCATTTGCACTGCTTACACTTTTTGCATTGGGTGGCTTCATCCTGTCACGAGGTATGTTTGCACACAAGTATGCTTTAGAGATCAAAGCTTTTTAAATATGAAAATTAAAAACTTTTATTTTATTTTATTTTTGTTGCTACATGACAGAGGACATAAAGAAATGGTGGATATGGGGTTACTGGATATCGCCACTGATGTATGGGCAGAATGCAATTGTTGTTAATGAATTTCTTGGGCACAGCTGGGATCATGTAATTTCCTTCAGCAAGCCATATCTGTGTTTGTTCATTTCACATATATATGACCAACTGATACCTGAACTTATTTTACACATTACAGCTTCCAGCAAACTCAACATCTACTGACTCACTAGGAATTCAAGCTTTGAAAAATCGCGGTTTCTTCACAGAAGCAAAATGGTATTGGCTAGGAGTAGTTGCATCTGCAGGTTATATATTCCTGTTCAACATCCTTTACACCCTTGCTCTCTCTTACTTTGATGGTGAGTGTGATAAACATCTCAATCTTATGATATCTGAACATTGGAGCTTTTGTTAATATATCTTTTGCAATAATTGTTTTGCAGCATTTGATAAGGCTCGGGCTGTTATATCTGATGAGACTGAACCAAGTTCAACTGGAGGTGCCGTTCAGATGTCGCATGTTGAAAGCAGCCATAGAAGCAATACAGGTAACAGTATAATAAATGGTCAGTTCAAGTCATTTTCATATGTTTCAATTAGTTGTCAATTTGAATAAGTTCAATTTACATGCAGAAGGTGGGTCAGACAAAATCGAAGAGGTCAACCAGAACAAGAAAAAGGGAATGGTTCTTCCATTTGAACCATATTCCATTACCTTTGATAACGTTATATACTCTGTTGACATGCCACAGGTATCAAAAGTTAAAATAGAGTAGTCTGTTATTTAAATGACATTGTCAAAAGAAAAAGAGAACTGATCTTGATAAATTGCACTTCACAGGAAATGAAAAATCAAGGAGTTGTTGAAGATAAATTGGTGCTTTTGAAGGGAGTGAGTGGTGCTTTCCGGCCAGGTGTTCTCACAGCTTTGATGGGTGTTAGTGGTGCTGGTAAAACTACTCTTATGGATGTCTTGGCTGGTAGAAAAACCGGTGGATATATTGAGGGGAACATAACAATTTCTGGGTATCCAAAGAAGCAAGAAACATTTGCTAGAATTTCAGGATACTGTGAACAGAATGATATTCACTCTCCCTATGTTACTGTATATGAATCCTTAGTCTACTCAGCTTGGCTTCGTCTCCCTGCTGATGTTGATGCTGATGCCAGAAAGGTATGTGTCCGAGATATACACTGAATTTATCTGTGTTTTTTGAATTTAAATAACATGTGCAAGTTCAATCAATCTTTTGAACTTCAAACTGTTCAGTGTACATAAGACTGTGAATGCTTGTGAATTTGTTCATTATTAATCATTGTACTGTAAATCTTGTGTTACATACATGTAAGCAATTCTAGTTCAGCTACACCTAATTATGTATTGCAAACTTTTATTTGCAGATGTTTGTTGAGGAAGTGATGGAGCTTGTTGAGCTGAATCCATTGAGGCAAGCGCTAGTCGGTTTGCCTGGTGTGAGTGGTCTGTCTACAGAGCAGAGGAAACGGCTAACCATAGCAGTTGAGTTAGTGGCTAACCCGTCAATAATATTCATGGATGAGCCAACTTCAGGGCTAGATGCAAGAGCTGCTGCCATTGTTATGAGAACAGTGAGGAACACTGTGGACACAGGACGAACTGTTGTCTGCACTATCCATCAGCCAAGTATTGACATATTTGAAGCTTTTGATGAGGTAAAAAATATATACCAGAATATGGGAATTAGTGCTTTATTTTGATATGTCATCACTTGTAAATGTGATATATTCATTATGACATTGCAGTTGTTCCTGCTGAAAAGAGGAGGAGAAGAGATATATGTCGGACCGTTGGGTCGCCATTCTTGCCACTTGGTTAATTATTTTGAGGTACATTTGATCTGATTGACAATAAGGAAGAACAGTTTATAAGTATCTTAAGAATCTTTATTCATATTACATTCTCGCTAATTCTGTTAACATTCTTTTTGTCTAGGGAATTGAAGGAGTCAGTAAAATTACAGATGGTTATAATCCAGCAACTTGGATGTTGGAAGTTTCCGGTCCTGCTCAGGAATCAGCTTTGGGGGTTGATTTTGCCAACCATTATAGGAATTCAGATCTTTACAGGTACATTTTATTTATGAGCTAAGTGAGTTTTATTGAAGTGTACCAATACATTCTGATCCGATAAAAAAAGGCACATATTTAAAAGAATCTAGAGATTAATTATTCTTAAATTTGCTGCTGACCCTTTATAACTATTTCAGGCGAAACAAGGCAATGATTCAGGAATTGAGCAAGCCTGCTCCTGGTACAAAGGACCTCTATTTCCCTGCGCAGTATTCACAGCCCTTTTTAACCCAATGTATTGCTTGCTTATGGAAACAATATTGGTCATACTGGAGGAACCCACCATACACTGCTGTACGATTCTGGTTCACAACCTTTATCGCCTTGATGTTCGGAACTATTTTCTGGGACCTTGGCTCCAAAAAGTGAGTTACAATTTTCTACAAAACAAAATTCCCATTTACACGGTTTGTAGTATCTGCTTTTGCATAGTTATCTGATCATTCCATTTTGTTCAACTGCAGTGAAAGGAAACAAGATCTTGGCAATGCAATTGGTTCAATGTATGCAGCTGTTCTCTTTCTTGGTGTGCAAAATGCATCATCAGTGCAGCCTGTTGTTGCTGTTGAAAGAACCGTCTTTTACAGAGAGAGAGCTGCTGGAATGTATTCTGCCTTGCCCTATGCTTATGCACAGGTACCAACTCACATAGAATGAGATAACAGAATTTTGCCAGTCCATCTTCCCTTTATCCTAATAATTTAACTTGGGATTTTTCTTCCAGGCATTTATAGAACTTCCGTACGTTTTAGTTCAAGCTGGAGTTTACAGTCTGATAACTTATGCAATGATTGGATTTGAATGGGATGGTGCTAAGTTCATGTGGTATCTATTCTTCTTGTACTTCACATTGTTGTACTTCACCTACTATGGAATGATGGCTGTTGCTATGACTCCAAACCACCACATTGCATCTATAGTCTCCTCAGCGTTCTATGCAATATGGAATCTGTTTGCAGGATTCATCGTTACCCGGCCTGTAAGTATTTCTGCAGTCATCTTTCTATAAAATGGTTGTCTTCTCTTCTTTACCAATGAGAGCTAATTTGACCTTCCGTTTCTACAACAGCAAATGCCTGTGTGGTGGAGATGGTACTATTGGGGATGCCCCATTTCATGGACCTTGTATGGGTTAATTGCATCACAATTTGGAGATGTAACTACTACTCTTGCAGACAGCAATGAAACAGTGAAGCAATTTCTGAACGACTATTATGGAATGAAACATGATTTTCTTGGAGTAGTAGCAGGTGTAACTGTGGGTTTCACTGTTATGTTTGCATTCATTTTTGCTGTTTCCATCAAGGCCTTCAATTTCCAGAGGCGGTAAAGGTTTTCCTTTTCCACTTAAATAACACATTACCAAATTTGTGTTAATTATTTTAAGGTTTTGTTGCCTACAAAATGAGGGGGTAGTCAAGAGCATACTTGTTCAAGTTAATTATTGTCTCTCTACTTTTTTCATTCCTTTTATTTTTAAACCAATATGTATTTATTTGTATCTGATTTTTGAATATCGTGTAATGGAAGTTTACTTTGGAAGCTTTAGCTACTTCCTTCCTTCTTAGTAGAAGCTAATTTAAAAGTTGTTAAACTACAATCTCTTTTATTTTATTCAGCAAAAATTTCTTTTTCAATTAGCTCAAATCTATTAATATAAATATTGGCTTAAATTTAACTAAAATAGTGCAAACTAAGATAATAGTTGGGCTTGAAACGGCTCAATTGGAAAAAAGAAAAAGAAATGAAAAAAAGATTTAGCCTTTTAGGAATCGAATCAAACCCAACCACACATTTGAAAAAGATTTATCATTTAAGAATATTTTTATTACTAAGGCAGAATAGCTGTTGAAGAAAAATATACAATTGGGTGATCAACATTTCAAGGATATATAAATATAATCTTAGTAAATTTTAACATTTTAAAAGAATTTATAAAAAAAAAAAGAAAAAACAAAAAAGCATTTCAATATTACTGAACACAACTGAATTTGACTAAAATAATACGAAAATAACTTTCTAGGAAGTCATAAGAAAAGCCTTTTTGAAGGAAAAAAAATCACTTATTATTGAATCTTTTTTTTTAATGGTTATAGACAAACTCTTTAAAAAAAAAATTATTTGACTTTGAATTCTCCAATGCATTTCGGGTTCCTGGATTTTTAATTTTTATTTTATGCACACAGAATGTCATAATAATTAAATTAAATTAAATTTCTGCTGGGACATTAATTAACCGGTTATTTTGGACCGCTGACTGAACTTTAAGTCGATTTTATCATTTAAAGTAATATATTGATTTTTTTGTAAAAAAAAAAAAGGTAATATATTGAATTTACTGTAAATTAACCTAAAAAAAATTAAATGAAAGGATATAAAAATTACAATCATATATTTTGATAAGGAATTTCTCAAACAATGTAATTTTCCTTCCTTTTTTTTTTTAAAAAAAAGTGTTGAATCATTTTAATTAGATAGTATTAAAATGAATTTCTCTTGGAAGAATGTGTCATTCATGAGAACTTACCATAAAAAGTCAAAGGAATATGACAGTTGACATCTCTGTTTGTGCTTTCAAGTTTCAATTAATTTATCAAGTAATTTGCTCACCCTTTAAATTAATATTGTGCTTCTAGAAAGAGCTCAATCTTTCATCATATGTTTCTCTGTCCCCTTTTTTTTTTCACAATCTTAACTTAATTAGATTTCTAAAACACCTTTATTCTAAAGACATTTTATAAACTTAATAATGTTTTTTTTTAATTTGTTGAAAGAGTTATTGTTCTATGATTTGGAAAACAACTGTCTAGGAAAAAAATATATATATAATTCAAAAAAAAAATTCCATTAAGAGAATGATCTGTTTTATCACATTAAAAAAACTGAGTGCCGCGAATAGCGAGGATTTTCAAATTTTCACTATTTTATAATTAAATTTGATTCTTCAGTTCTGTGGGAAAAAAAAATCAAATGTCATTGATGATGAAATTGTTTTATCTTCCACCGTATAATAATAATAATAATAATAAGAATAATTTTTTAAGAATTCCACCGTATAATTATTCGCAGTTTCTATTAAACAAATGTATGACTTTCATTTAATCATTTTTTTTTCTACAGATAAAAGGAAAAAAAATGATAATTTACACTCAAAATCTAAACTTCGTTATCCATTCATTATTTTGCAAGGAAATGGGCAGTCTCTCAACTTAAGTCGGATGCATAATAACATCTCTCAGTTTAAATTTATAACACAAATACTTCACAATTTTAATTCGTATAACCTCACTTTTTTTCTATAGATTTCACCTATTATCCTTGATGGCTGGGAACCATAGCACCCTTTATATGAAATTCACATGGGCTTTTATCAATTTTTTTTTTTTTGAATCATGGAAATGGAAATGTGTTTAACTGAAAATTATTTATTTAAAAAAAATTGTACAAAAAAATATTTAAGCATATTCATAAATATCAATAAGAATTTATGTGTATTTCATGCAAACAGTGATATGTTACCAAATCATTAAGGGTAATCTGTAAAAATAGGTAAATATGATATTTATATTATACAAATTAAAGTTGAAGAATATTTTTATTACACTTGTTGAATATTTATATTATGAATTGAAGTTGAGAAATATTATTATGCATTGAAGATATATAGTTGAGGGCAAGGAATAGTTAGTTAATATAGGAGAATTTCTATTTAATTTTTTCCTTTACATTATTTGTGATTTTATAATTTTTGGGTAGAAATGTAATTTTGTAAACTTAAAAATAATTCTAATACCAATAAATTAAAAATTTAGTATAATGTTTATTCAATTATTTGAAATTGCTAATAAGTTTTTAATTTTCAATAAATCCAAAAAAAGGAACTTAATTTGAGTGTTTGATATACATATACTCATTCAAATCCCTAAATTGCATTTAAACACAATGGGAAAGAATGTAAAGGAAAATAATGAAGTCTTTAAGAACCTATTCTTACCTGTCTTAGAACTAAAAGAAAAACCAACTTGTATTATAATTATACTACAAAGTTACATATAATAAAATCAGATGCAGGGGTAGAACCCAAAAAACAATAAATTCAGATGTAGTCCGTTGGTTAGAATTTTTAAAAGTCTCGTAAATAATTCAGGTTGGAATTTCATTTCCTTCTTCCCAACAAGTAGTTGGCAAAAAAAAAAAAAATGTAATTTGAGAAATGTCCTTTTTTTTTCCATTTGTGTATCTTAATTTTTGAACTTCCTTTCAAGATAAAAATTAATATAACCAAACACTAAAACTAGTTGATAAATGACACCAAATTTCTAAATATTCTTAAAATTCTTTTAATTTTTACTTATTTGTTTTAAGAAATGTCTAAATCTTGTTGTTTGAATGTCCCTTTTGACCAAATTCTTGATTATCACATCTATCTAACTAATTCAGTTTTACAAGCATAATGATAGTGATCGGACCCAAAAGTTATTTTTATAATTTACTCATTTAGCTATTATTAATATGTTTGATTATATATATAGAAAAATAGTTCTTTTTTTTTTCTTTAAATATGTTCTTGTATTGCATGACCAACCCGTTTCTTAATTCTTCATTAGATTTCGTGTTTGAATGAGATTCGATTTTTCTTATTTTAATATTTTGTAAGAAATCCAACTAAACTTTGTTAATTAAACTAATCGGCATCCATTGAATTAAGATTAAAATAAATGATTTCCTCAAAAAAATCAAAATACACTGTAATTTATCATAAAATCAGCGCATGCCTTACTATCAATGAGATCAAAACATTGAAAAAAAGGTGGCCCAGATGACAAGACGATTGTAAATTTTAATCACACTTATTTTTCTGGTCAATCAACCCATGATCTATCATTAACATTATAATTTCTTTATATGTAGAGAATTGAAAATCAATATAAATTTCCTTTGAGAGAAAGTACATGTACAGATATTTGATAGTCAAAAGCAGCTAAATGTATCCCATTTTCCAGTCACTATAAACACCTGTTTTGTCTTCCTAATTTTGAAATGAGTCGTTTCTCAAAGAAAAAGATTGTACCTTTTGTTATCTTCTAGCTCAAGAACTCGAGAAATCCGAAGTCAAGAGACGTTATAGTCCAGAACAACATCTTGGTCTTATATGTTGTTTGGTGTTGAGTTACCAATCCACCATTAATGGAGGGTGCTGACCTTTATGGAGCTAGTACTAGCTTACGAAGAGGAAGCTTCTCGATATGGAGAAACAATCCTACAGACGTATTTTCAAGTTCCTCTAGAGATGAAGATGATGAAGAAGCTCTAAAATGGGCTGCCCTTGAGAAATTACCCACTTACGATCGTTTAAGGAAAGGTATATTGCTTAGTGCATCTAAAGGTGTTGTCAATGAGGTTGATATAGATAATCTCGGATTTCAAGAAAGGAGAGCTTTGTTAGAGAGGTTGGTTAAAGTTGCCGAAGTGGACAATGAGAAATTTTTGTTGAAGCTCAAGAACCGTATTGATAGGTAATGATTTTTGAACTAGTTCCATCTAAGTCTGTTTGGTTACGATAAAATACTCGAAAGAGTTTTCAGTGTTATTGAAACCTGTTTTGTTTTGGTTATTGAGAAATTCTGTGCTTATGCATTTTGCATATTGATTTTTCTTGGTGTAGAGTTGGTATTGAAATTCCAACTATAGAAGTCCGATTTGAACATCTAAATGTTGAAGCTGAAGCACACGTAGGAAGCAGAGCTCTGCCTTCATTTGTCAATTTCTCTGTCAATATATTAGAGGTGACTACTTATGATAGATAGTAATGAAATATGATGTTCTTTTCAGTTTGTTATCTACTTGTTATAAGCTAACTTTTCCTTTGATTTTAAAGGGTTTCTTGAATTATCTTCATATCCTTTCTAGTAGAAAGAGACCACTGACCATACTTAAGGGTGTTAGTGGAGTCATCAAGCCATCAAGGTGAGATGAGAATGATCATACATCTAATTTCTGAGGCTTTTCTATATATTTTTCATCCATCTCTGATAGTTTCAATACGTATATACTGCAGGATGACTTTGCTTTTGGGTCCTCCAAGTTCTGGAAAGACCACACTTTTGTTGGCATTGGCTGGAAAGCTTGATCCTAATCTAAAGGTGGTGATACATTCTTGTCGCCTCATACATTTTATAAGAATTTGGTTTCTAATGTTCTGTGGTTTTTTATCATTAATTTGACTTGATGAGTTTCTCTTGTAGTTTTCTGGTAGAGTGACTTACAATGGTTATCAGATGAGTGAATTCATACCCCAGAGAACTGCTGCCTACATCAGTCAACATGATGTCCATATAGGAGAATTGACTGTAAGAGAAACTTTGGCCTTTTCTGCCAGATGCCAGGGGGTTGGAACCCAACATGGTTAGATAATGGATTGAATTTTCTTTTCTAACATGATCTTGATGGACTTATATTTTGGTAGATGAATTAGTAATTATGTAATTTTCAGAGTTACTAGCAGAGTTGTCAAGAAGAGAGAAAGCAGCAAATATTAAGCCTGATCCTGATATTGATGTTTTCATGAAGGTAGAAAAAATCTGCTTAAGGAGAATATTTATTCCAACACGTGTTTTTAGTCATATTAAAAGTACACTTGTTCATTAAAATTATAGAGATTAATTTTCGTTCTCTAATTTTACTGGCATCACAGGCTGCAGCAACAGAAGGCCAAGAAACAGGTGTAGTCACGGACTATGTTATAAAGGTCTATGCTCATAAAATATTCTTAACATCATGAAAGATCTTCAGATGTCCGTTCATTTTATTAATGTCATCTTCTGTACAATTTGCAGATATTAGGATTGGAAATCTGTGCTGATACTTTGGTAGGAAACGAGATGATGAGGGGTATCTCAGGAGGACAAAGGAAGCGTGTTACGACTGGTAAAAGCCCTTTAGTTCCTAATAACACCACATAACTATCAATTTATACTTGTATTTTCAACTGGCCATGAAAATTTGATGGGATGAAATTGAAGGTGAAATGCTGGTTGGGCCAGCAAAAGCACTGTTTATGGATGAGATCTCTACTGGCTTGGATAGCTCAACAACTTACCAAATCGTGAACTCAATAAAGCAATCAATTCACATTCTTAATGGAACTGCTCTCATCTCCCTCCTCCAGCCCGCTCCAGAGACTTATGACCTCTTTGATGATATTATTCTGTTATCGGACGGCCAAATTGTGTACCAAGGTCCTCGTGAACAAGTACTTGGTTTTTTTGAACATATGGGCTTCAAATGTCCAGAAAGAAAAGGTGTGGCTGACTTCTTACAGGAGGTAATGAATTGTTGGCAATATTTTCTATATGATTTTCAACATATGGTTTTCATATGTGAAGTTCCATAATGTTTTATGAACTATGCGTTTGTTACAGGTGACTTCAAAGAAAGATCAGGAGCAGTATTGGGCACGTGGAGATCAGCCTTATAGTTTTGTCGCTGTACAGGAATTTGCTGAGGCTTTCCAATCTTGTGAAGTGGGGAGAATAATTGGAGACGAACTCTCCACCCCATTTGATAAGACCAAGAGTCACCCAGCTGCTTTGGCTACCAAAAAGTACGGAGTTGGAAAGGTGGAGCTGCTTAAAGCTTGTATCTCAAGAGACTTCTTGCTCATGAGGAGGAACTCATTTGTCTATGTCTTCAAGCTCATCCAAGTAAATACTAATAGACATGTATGCATCTTACTGATTTTTCTAGTTTTCAAGTTTTGCAATGGTAACTTTTTTTTCTTTCTGCTACTAGCTCATAATCATGGCAGTCATTACGATGACACTCTTCTTGAGGACTAAGATGCACCGGCAAACTGTTACGGATGGAGGAATTTATTTGGGTGCTTTGTTCTTCTCTGTGATCATAATCATGTTCAATGGTATGGCAGAGATATCCATGACTATTGCAAAGCTTCATGTGTTTTACAAGCAAAGGGACCTCTTATTCTATCCTGCATGGGCATATGCTCTTCCTTCATGGATTCTTAGAGCTCCCATTGCATTGGCAGAGGTTACTGTTTGGGTGTTCCTCACTTATTATGTCATTGGATTTGATCCTAATGTTGGAAGGTACAAATAAAATTAAAACAAGAAAAGAAGAAATAGAAATATGTATCTCTATCACAATCATAAGGCAAGTTTGTTCCAATTTGGTTTACGTAAATTGGTTACCTCTGCAGGTTCTTCAAGCAGTACCTTCTGCTCTTTTTCGTTAGCCAGACGGCCACTTCACTGTTTCGATTCATTGCCGCATCTGGAAGGAACATGATTGTTGCTAACACATTTGGATCATTTGCACTACTTTCTCTTTTTGCATTGGGTGGCTTTGTCCTATCAAGAGGTAGTATACTCTACACGGTGTTTAGTTCTTTATTGTTCCAGTTGAAATCATAATTGAACGAGTTAATATGGTTTTTCTTGGATTAATTCTTCAGATCAGGTAAAGAAATGGTGGATATGGGGTTACTGGTTGTCACCATTGATGTATGGGCAGAATGCAATAGTAGTTAATGAGTTTCTTGGAAAAAGCTGGAGTCATGTAAATTTCTTGAACATTTCATTTCTCTATTTAAATATGCTTTCTTCCTCTCCACAACAGAGCAGGAACTGAATTTACTTTCAAATTACAGATTCCTGCAAACTCGACAGAAACACTTGGAGTCCAACTAATGAAAAGTCGAGGTTTCTTCCCACATGCATATTGGTATTGGATTGGACTTGGCGGATTGGTGGGTTTCATGCTAGCATTCAACGTCTGTTACACTCTAGCTCTCACTTTTCTTAACCGTGAGTGTTACTGTCTTCTCGATTTCATGCTTTCTAAAGTGAGATCTTATATGCTAATGTTATACAAATTGGGCAGCTTTTGAGAAGCCTCAGGCTGTTATAGCTCAAGATTCTCAAGGTAATGAACCTGGAGGATCCATTCAGTTAATAAATCATGGAAGTAGTCACGGATCAAGCACAGGTTGTAAATTTAATGATAAAGCATGCATGTCCGATCTTAAGTCCTGCTAAATGCTTATCAGATAGTAGTTTATTTTCAATTAAAAATTTCAGGTAATGGAGATGAAATGGACAAGGTGAAACACAACAGGAATAGAGGAATGGTTCTTCCATTCGAACCACATTCCATAGCATTTGATAATATTAGGTACTCAGTTGACATGCCACAGGTATCAAAAATTGAGATATAGAATCTCATCATCTGTAAATTTTTACATGGTCATAATACTGATTGACACTCACAGGACTGATCTTTTGAAACTGAAATTTACAGGAAATGAAAAGTCAAGGAGTTGTTGAAGATAAATTGGTGCTTTTGAAGGGTGTGAGTGGTGCTTTCAGGCCAGGGGTTCTTACTGCTTTAATGGGTATTAGCGGAGCTGGCAAAACCACTCTGATGGATGTGCTGGCTGGCAGGAAAACTGGTGGATATGTTGAGGGAAGCATCACAATCTCAGGGTACGCAAAGAAGCAAGAAACCTTTGCTAGAATCTCAGGATATTGTGAGCAGAATGACATCCACTCTCCACATGTTACTGTCCATGAATCCGTAGTCTACTCAGCTTGGCTTCGTCTGCCCCCTGAAGTCGGCTTTGATACCAGAAAGGTCGACTTCTAATTCCAATTGCAAGTTAGTATTTTTGGATTATATTGGACTATGTACTGATTCCCTTTTAGTTTGGCTATCAGTATTTTTTGGATTATATTGGACTATGTACTGATTCCCTTTTAGTTTGGCTATTAGTTAACTTATAAATCTGGAAATGTTGCTGCAGATGTTTGTTGAGGAGGTGATGGAGCTTGTGGAACTTAATCCAATCAGGCAATCAATAGTTGGGTTGCCAGGTGTTAGTGGTCTTTCGACGGAGCAGAGAAAGCGGCTAACCATAGCAGTTGAGTTAGTGGCAAACCCCTCAATAATATTCATGGATGAGCCAACTTCTGGACTAGATGCAAGAGCAGCCGCCATCGTCATGAGAACAGTTAGAAACACTGTGGATACAGGAAGAACTGTTGTATGCACTATTCATCAGCCGAGTATAGATATATTTGAAGCTTTCGATGAGGTAATTGTAATATTTTAAAGATGACAAGTAGTAGTGCTTTATTTTTCCATCTCTGCTCTTCAGCACATTGTTGTGATGTATTTCAGCTATTCCTGCTGAAGAGAGGAGGAGAAGAAATATATGTTGGGCCACTGGGTCGCCATTCCTGCCATCTAATTAAATATTTTGAGGTAGCTACACAAAAACTGCAAATCTTAGAAAACTTTCTTTTCATATAGGATTCATTCTCATTCAGTTACTGTTGTTTGTTTGTGTAGGGAATTGAGGGAGTCAGTAAAATTAAAGATGGTTATAATCCAGCTACTTGGATGCTGGAAGTTACAAGTTCAGCGCAAGAATTAGCTTTGGGGATTGATTTTGCTGCCATTTATAAGAATTCAGAGCTATACAGGTGAATTCATTTTTGTGCACTCGATAAAATGAAAAATCTTCTGCTCATACAAGAATCTATACTGTTAAACGTGTTTGCGTGGTATGTGAATCAGGAGAAACAAAGCAATGATTAAGGAACTAAGCACACCAGCTCCTGGTTCAAAGGACCTCAATTTCCCTACACAGTACTCGCAATCATTCTTCACCCAAGTTATAGCTTGTTTATGGAAGCAACGTTTATCATACTGGCGGAATCCACCCTACACCGCCGTAAGATTTCTGTTCACAACCTTCATAGCTTTGATGTTCGGGACAATGTTCTGGAATCTTGGCTCCAAAAAGTAAGCTACTCGGCAGCACCAATAAAACAGTTCAAGAAAATATGCTAAATAGTCTCTTTTCTGTGTAATTAATGTTGTTGTCATTTCTCGAACGGCAGGTCGAATGAGCAAGACATTTTTAACGCTGCAGGATCAATGTACGCAGCAGTTCTCTTCCTTGGCGTGCAAAATGCATCATCTGTGCAGCCGGTAGTTTCAGTTGAAAGAACTGTCTTCTACAGAGAAAGAGCTGCCGGAATGTATTCAGCCATGCCCTACGCCTACGCACAGGTAATAATCTTTCTGATATATTCAAGAAATATATATCAAAAGTTGAATGGCATTAACAATGTTGTACCTCCCCTTTAATTGTTACAACTTACAGGTGCTGGTTGAGATCCCATATATTTTTTCACAGACTGTTGTGTATGGAATTATAACATATGCCATGGTTGGATTTGATTGGAGTGTTTCTAAGTTCTTTTGGTATCTGTTCTTCATGTACTTCACATTATTATACTTCACCTTATACGGAATGATGACTGTGGCTGTGACGCCTAATCACCATATTTCAGCCATAGTTTCCTCAGCATTTTATGCAATATGGAACCTCTTTTCAGGATTCATAGTACCCCGAACTGTAAGTGTGTTTTCAAATCCCCAGGTTTAATTTTAATTTTTTTCTTATTTGCGTTGTGCTAATTTTGGTGTCTACTGTGTGTGTGATAACAGCGGATACCAGTGTGGTGGAGATGGTACTACTGGACGTGTCCAGTTTCATGGACATTGTACGGACTAATTGCATCTCAGTTTGGAAATATGAAGGATGTTCTTGATGATGGGCGAACAATTCATGAATTTGTGAAGCAATATTATGGTTTCAAACATGATTTTGTTGGAGTAGTGGCAGCTGTCATTCTTGGGATTACTCTTCTCTTTGCATTTATATTTGGTGTTTCAATTAAGGTCTTCAATTTCCAAAGAAGATAGTAAGAATTCTTCTTTTTTTTTTTTTAATCCCCATTATGTTCTTTCAAGGAGATCAAACAAGTCATGTAACCAAAAACCAAAGACCAGAGACTTTAAACCATATACCCCATTTATACCATTTCAAAATAAAAGGAATATTAATGTATCATTAATTACACCATCAATCTTTATTGTTGAGCTTCCTATTTGAAGTTCCCAATTTACTTTTCCTTAAATCTTGAATATTTATTTTGGATGGCCTTGCATGAAACCCCGAAGGCCAGAATCTGCGCAAAAATTACTTTTTTAGGGACTTCATTCGACCATGAGGGGAATAATCTGCGAATATTTATCAGCCGCCACTTTCTCATCATTATCGGACTGAGGGATGAAGCAAACGGTTTCCTTCCATGAGAATATTGTTGTCGGGGTTAGAGCTCGACAATTCCACTTGGTTTAGGGAGATAAGAAGATGAAAATAATGAATTGCCTAGATTCGGTACATACTTTTTTTCATGTACCATGTAATGTTATTTACATAAATTTATAACAGTTTTGATTACTCCATTTTTTTATATATCAATTTATCGGTTCATAAAGTAAAATTTTGTTAAGATCATGAGTTTTTATAATTACTACATTATTTATTTATTTATAAATATTATTTTTTTAATAATTGGATTAAAATTTAATAATTCTAATAAGTTATTACAATAATTATGATAATTTAATATTTTAATTAATATATAAAAAAAATAAATTAATACTTACAGTATGATAATATTCATGTATCTGTGATATATATACATATATATAGTAATTAAAAAAATATTTCTTAAAACTATTTACAAATATATTTTTTATTTACATTTTTACAAAAATGTTTTTTATTCTTTATTTCATGGTATAACAGGTAAGAGGAAAGAGAAAGGGAGAGATAAATATAAGATAACATGACGCATGACGGATGATGGATACGTGCTAGTCTGGGGATGAGGAATGATTAAAAAATTATTAGATACTATTATTTATAAATTAATCAGGTTCATGTAAATGTAGTAACTAACAAAACAGTAATTGGATTAGTTTAAAGTTTAACTAATTTTTTTTATTATTATAGAGCTGGGTTGTTCGAGTAATTCTCTGCACCTGATTTTATGTTAAGAGAATCTGAAATCGTCAATTTTAATCTATTTATCAGATGGACTTAGGAATGTACATGATCCGATCCAATTCGGATATTAAAAAATCTCCAGTATTGTATTGAAAAATCGAAATTTTTTAAATATAAGTCTTGTATTGTATTGAAAAAAATAAATCTTCATGTTGTATTGTCTCATAAATTCGGGACAATTCGGTACAATTCTTCAGATCTTTCGGTACAATTCTTCATATCTTTCAGTACTAAACAATACAGTACAAATATTTCGGAAATCGGATAATATAACCCGTATACTTAAAATGAAAACTTAATATAATATAGAAAAATTATTTTATTAACAAAAACCAAAATCAAATAATAAAATAATTACTACCACATGCAATTATGTCATATCCCCATGAAAAACAATCATATATAATATGCCTATTTACAAACGCATTAATAAATTTCGACTGTCTTAAAATTTTTGTGAGAACTTTTAATCTCATCAACTTAAAATATAAATATTGACATTCACATTAGAAGAATTCTTCAAAGCAACATTAATTATCGATGAAAAATCAATTCAACCAATTTTTGAATTGCGAATTTGTTTTTAATATCAATTGGTTATGGCTTGTCTCCGGTTTATATATGAAATTTAAATAATTGTTTTTCTTTTCTATCAAAATATAGTTTGATTTCTTACTGTAAAAAGTTGTCTTGTTAATAATAGTGAATTACAGAAACACATGATCACGATCCTCTCATGTTTGTTGCAAACCAAATAGTTTTTAGTACCAGACATACTGATTTAGAAATAAGATAAAGTATAGCTCCAAATAGAAATCGAATCAATACATGTACATGAAAAAAGTAACAATAATTCGGAGATCATCCATAAATTAAAACAACAACCCAACAAGAAACAACTGACATCAACGAAAAAGCAAGAAAGAGAACCAACTTATAATTAGATCAAAGAAAGAAAGAAAACCCACCAATACTAGAAGATCATGAATACCCAGATCATAAAAATGAGAAAAATAAAAGAAATCTAACAGAATTATAAAATATAGGGTAGCTAAACTAATAACCAACATACCTGTCAGTAAATCTCTCTATGTGCGTGTCAACGTGAGAATGATGCGGTTGAGTGAGAAGAAAAGAGAGGTGACAGAGCAGGCTAGCGATAAAGAGAGAAAGGATGTCGAGCAAAATAATCCTAATGTAAGAAACTGAGACTTACTTGAACAACTTCATCGAGTAAACTGACGTCCAAAACTCCAGGAATAAAGTCAGCTCCAATTTCTTGGATCTTATATGGGCTTTAAATAAATAACCAAGGTTGCAAATATGTGCATAAGCAAGATCCACTTCACAAAGCATAAAGAAAAAAGAAAAGAGGAATGAGGCGGCGACATAAAGTAAGAGATGGAAAGGTTTCTAGGGTTACTTTACATATATATATATTATATACATCCTTAAAACGGCGTGACTTTGGTTTTTTTTAATTTTATTAAATTTTGTATTTATTTTTATACAATTTCTATCAAATTAATCGAGTTTTAATTAATTTAATATAAATTAAGGTTCAAACAATTAATTTCATTCAATTAATTGAAATTGATGACATCTGATTAATAGAACTTAAATAAATTAAATTAGAGTTTAATTGATTAATTTATTTAAATTGATATAAATTTAGGTTCAATTTATTAAATTAAAAATTAATTAAGTAAATTAGAGTTCAATTGATTAATTGAATTTAAATTAAACTTCAATTAACTAATTAGAGATTTAGTTGATTAATTTGATTTAACTATCATAAATTGAGATTCAAATGATTAAACTAACGTTCAATTGACTAAATTATGATTTAAATATTAATTGAACTTAAATTATGGCTAACGCTACGTCGTTATGCTTTGTTGCGCTCTAGCATCTATTGACTTACTGTGTATATATATCATACACAATACTTATATATAACTATCAATATCAAATTTGAAAATAATTAAGAAAAATGAAAAAAATAAGTAAATATAGATTAAATATAAGTTTAATATATTACAATTGTTTTAATAAAAAATCATATTAATATATTTATAATACATTTTATTATGATTTTAGATTTATTACACAATATAATTAGGAAAATTATAAATGCTAAAAAATATTAATAGCGGTAAAAAATAAGAATAGAGTAAAAAAATAAAAACTAGTAATATTTTATATTTTTTTATTTACTTAATAACAAAGATAGTTAAGTTTATTGATTGTTTTATCTTAAACTTATATGAACTTTATGCATTCAATTTTCTACACCATTAAAATAAATTTTTTAACATATAACATTATTTTTAATATATTAAAAATTTTTAATTTTTTAAATTTAATAACAATATCATATTGATTTTATTAACTAATTAATAAATTTATAATTTAAGTTTATAGAATAAAATGTATATAATTATAAGTTTAAGAATAAAAATATAAAAAACTGTAAAAATATTATAGTATTATAAAAATTATTTTATTTTTAATTATAAATATTTAAATATCGGTTTTTTCGGTACAATTCAGTTTCAAAACAATTCAATACAGTTATCGGTTCGGATATCACTATAAGATCCAGATTCGTCAAATTTAAAGTCAACGGTACAATTCGGTTCAGATCTAATATAAAAAGTCAATAGTTCAATTTGGTTCTAAATTTTTTTACTCGATTTTTCGATTCGATTCGGAAAGATCCAGATACCGTGTAATGGACTATAGACTATTAGATTATTATATTACACGGACGGTGTTAATCTTTCTTTAATCTTTTAAAAGTAACAGTGTGTAACAGTGTTGCACAGAATAACATTTCTTCTTTATTAGGGCACGTTGGCTGACGTGTGATCCCTGTCCAAAGATAAAGTTGAGGTTTTATTTCGTGCGAGAAGGCATTCGTCCTTGTCCGGTGGAGCCAATCACATGTACAATTCACATGGCTTTTGAATTCTGGTGGGAAGAAAAAAATATTTTAAAAAAATATAAATTTCATTTTTTTTAAAAACAGTAAAATATTTTTTTAGTGAAAAATTATTTAATTTTCTTTTAATTATTAGCCTAATGGGAAAGTGATTATCTTTTAAATATTGCGATAAAAAGAAGTTGAATATAAAAATCATTGGATTAATAGAGAAATTGCAGTTTGGGTGTCCATTACTTATTATTATTATTATAGCATAGGTTTTTTTTTATCCTGGCCTGTTATTAACATGAAATTGTGCATTTGACTCAATTAATAAATTTGCACTTCCCGTTACTATTCTTTAAGGATGTTTAGGATTGTTGTTGTAAAAAAACAAAGTTTAATTTTTTTTTATTTAATTGTCTTATTTTTTAAAATTTTTATAAACAATATTTTTTAAATATGTTTCTGAAAAAATTATTTATTTACATATTTTTCTTCAAAAATAGTTTTCAAAATTTTAAAAAAATAAAAATTAATTTTTATTTTCAAAAATGTTTTTAGAAACGGATTCTTTTGTAAAATAAGCAAGCAGTTTTTCCATTTTTTTTTTATTTTTTTATGCAAGTCAATGACCTGTAGGTTGCTACTTCGTTCAATCATAAACTACTTCTTGGTAGTGTGTGACAAAACGAAATGAAATCAGTATTTTATTATTATTTTTTTCATTTAGTTAAAGAAAAGAAAAAAAAGTCATTTATCTAGAATGTTCCGTGTATATATAAGAATTTTTAAATGATTAGAATTATACATTTAACTATTATAAAATTTAGTATATTAAATTGTATTAAATTATCATAATTAGTATATTAAATAGCATTAAATTATCGTAACTAATTATAACTATTACATTTTTAAAAGAATAATACACACATAAATAGATAAATAATGTTATATATATAATCAATCACTCAATACTGTAACATTTTTTTTTCTTTTATAAGATGGTTTCAAAATATTTTAATATTTTTTTACTGTATCAAAATATTTCTCCTTTGTTTAAATCTTGTTTTCTTAAGACAGTTTTTTTTTTTTTCAAGTATAAAAAGAAAACCATCAAGGGGATACATCTCTTTCATGATCTGTAGCTAATAAATATAAAAGGAATATTAAGAAGTTAGATATTGGAGAGTGTGGTTTAACACTTTTCTAAATATAAATAAAAATATATCCTTGTTTTGCATAGGGAGGCAACATAAATCAAATAAATCTAACTCATTAATTTGCCTTAATTGATATTGTTGGAGCAGGTGACAATTATTTGATTTGGTTTCTCCGAAATGTGCAATGTGAAAGTATATACTTAATGTCAATGTAGAAACTGATTAAAGCTGACATGACTCGATTACCGACATTAAATTGATAATTAATGACTTAATGTACGAGAGATCAGCCAAAATTAAAGCTGACATGACTTGATTACTGACATTAAATTGATAATGAATGACTTCAGCCAAAATTAAAATACCAACAATTGATAGATGAAGTTTTTGCACTTTTCCAAGGTGACTTTGTAAAAACAGAAACAGTGACTAATTATACAAATAGTCAAATACAATTGTGAAAGAGCAAAATAGTTTGCAAGAAAAATTACTAAAACTGTAAAAGAATAGGACATATAATTTGCTAGTTTTTGTGTTTTCTCCATCTCAGAAAAAAGGGTTACTTTAATTTGTCCCATCACTTTTCTTTTTAACAAAATATTTAATTTATTATTTTTTTAATATGTTCTTATTTTAATCTGTCTTATTGTTAATAAATAATTTTTTTTTAGTTTTTTAATATATCTTTAATTGATTTGTTTAAAGGTATATCAGGAGAAATGTAAATAAAATATATTTACATTACAGGAGTTTGATTTATCTCCTTACAAAAAAAGAGATTAATTTATTTTATCCTACGTTGCGTTAGGATTGTAATTTTATATGTATTATATGAAGTATGAATTTAAACAGTTGGATTTTATAATTATAAATTTATTATTATTATAAAATTATTTAAGCTAATTTAAAATTAGTTACATCATAATTATAATTTTTTTTAAACAATTGATGTGGGATACTCTTTGAATAATTAAATAAGAAATTAAAATGAAAAATTAAATAAGGATTTAATGGCTAAATATAAGATTTTATGATAAACCGTATAGAATGAGGGTTTAATATATTAACCCTAGCTATAAATTTTATGACTGCGTCATGTGTGAGATTATATATATATATTTATGATAAAATCAAAATCAACCCTTTATTCTGTCTCTAGAAGCTGAATATTTGGACAACTATTATATAGAGAAACTAAGGAAACTCAATAGATGAAAAAACTGTGAAGTTTTGATAAGACTTGTAACACTTTTAAATTTTGATAATTAATGATAAGACACTTAACACTAATAGAACTTTAAATTAAGAAGAAAACTCTGTGGGTAAATATAACACTTATTTATTATATATGTTATATACCATTTGGTAAATTTGGAATATTTAAAAACTTGTAAAGGGTAAAATCCATATTAATATATAACAATGCACAAGCATAACAATTATTTTCATCAGCGATGATTAATTATGAATAGAAAATATAGTTAAGTTTGCAGGTCTGATTCAAATATTTTTGGAAGACAAAGGAACATGTCGGCGATATTCTGCGAGAGCCCACAAGGGGAAAATGTTCCTATATGCTCCATAATGCAACATACAATTCCTCATAAATGCTCCCGTCTGTTCCTGCAATTAATGACACCATAACAATGTTTCAAATTCAAGATTTAAATATCTAGGTCGTCCACAATATATATATATATATATATATATATTGACAAATTAATCGTTTGAAATTTTTTATTTTTAAGTTCATAATTAGTTGCAAATTATTTATGTTTGAAGTAGGATGCAGTGAGTAATTACCTGTTGGGGAAAGTCACCAAGTTGTGTTTGGTAATTGATCAACACCTTCGCTGCACGATGTAAAGGAGTAGGGTCTCTCTTGGCCTGTTAAATAGAACAAAATAGTTTGAATGAAAAAAAAAAAAAATCCTATGACTAAGAGTACTGTCGTCTGAATTGTAAAGCTGACCTGTCCGCCATGAATCAAACCGATCATAGCTAGTGCAGTCTGTACCAAATTGGGTCGGTTTACATCTTGAGGAACATATACCTATACAGCAATTAAAACGATTAGTCAAAATGCCATTTAAATACTAAACAAATTAGCAATTAATTATAAGCCAATACCTTCCTAGGGCAAGAAAGATAACTCTCTGCCCATCCACCATCATCTCTTTGGGTTTTAAGAAGAAAATCAACCCCTCTACGAATAGCATTACAATTTTCAAAAGTCTTGCCAGCTGCAGCTAACCCTCCTAGTCCAAACCATGTGCCATACATGAAGCATATTCCCCAATTTCCATACCTGTCATTATTTCTTTTTAATTTACATCAACTTCTGTGTGCTGTATAAATAAATTTTATAGCAAAATCAAATAAAAAAAAAATACTTGACCCAATGAACAAATATTTAATTACCATGATCCATCAGGTTTTTGTATGTCCTCCATAAAATGTACAGCTTTTTCTATGAAATTTTCAATCTCTTTCTTCCTGTGCGCTGGATATAACTTGCTAAATAGACTTAATGCTTGAATTGATGATGAACTGCACTCCACATACCTGAATCAACAACATTTACAACACTCATCTGCAATGTTTAAATATAATACTCTTGAGCTTATTGAATTTGTGTCTTTCTATTTATGCGTAATCGAATGAATATTTGTATCCCATTAGAGATTTATTTTCAAACATCGATTGAATTCCACCACCAAATTCACCATGCTACAAGAGGAAATGGTCAAAGAATTATTCTTACTCATGCTCAATTATAGTGTCTTCAAGGAATTCAACAGGATTCAGCCACTATTAAAAGGAAAAAAAAATATAAAAGCACAGGTTTCAGAATTATATAGAAATTTTACTGGGAAAAAAAAAAGCACTAAAGATTTCTAGTTTATTTTGTTCTTTCTTGAATTAGTTACCTCGATCCACTTCTTTGCTCTTGCAGGTTCCCAAGCTGATGAACCCCCATTTTCACTCTACAATAATGAATAACACTATAATTATTGATTTTGATTGTTTCTTCATCGAAATTCAGCAAAGGTTATAGTAATAAGCAATTAAAGTAGGCATTGTTTTAATTAGTCTATTAATCCACACCTGAAAAGAAAGTATGATATTGACAGCATCATATAGCTTCTCTGCTTCCATTTCGTCGCCAACAATCTCAGAGGGCATCATTGACAAAAGCAGACAACACTATGTATGAAAATAGACAAGATTTTATTACACAAGTTATCATAATGTTTAGCTTAAAAACAGAGTGTTAATTAAATTGCCTTGAGACTTTCAGCAGTGCAATCAGAAACTTGCCATCCATGATCTCTATCAGAAAATGTCCATCCTCCTTTGGATATATGACGAAACATGCTCTTAAAGTCCCCAGGAGGATTCTCATCCATCTTCCAAATTTTTATGTGGGTTAAGTAGGTAAAAGAAAAGAACAAAATGTTACCGCTTATTGTACTTTCTATGATCTTGATCATCAAATTCCAAAATTCAACTATACTCTAAAAATGAAAGCAGACTATCATTTGAGACAGATGAAAAAGGACAAGTAGTCTATCCTTGTGGAACAGAGGGAGTGTAAGATATAAGAATCACAAGAATTGGATATAAAGAATGCATAAATTAATATTTGGAGTTTTATGGTCTCTACAAAATGACATAAACTAAAGGCAGAAACCTGAGAATTCTTTAAAAAGCTGTGTCCTTCTTTAAGTGTAGGTCCTATTTCATCGGAAAGATTGCTGGCTATCAAAGCTTGGAGGGCGAAACTTGTATCCCATACTTGACTCCCAAAACTCTGCAAATAAAAATTCAGTAAATTAAAACATGCAATCTCACAAATCTGAAAAGTGAAAACAATTTAATGTTAAGCTATACTTAATTAAATGCTCAATATTAAACAAAGACTAATTCCTTTCAACATATAAAATGAAATAATATTTTGCAGCAGTAGCAGACAAATCTGTACTAACCTGCACCTTTATCCCATCTTCTGCAACCCAAATGTAATCAGCAATCCTTGCAAGATGATTCTTAAAAGCATCCCCGTTGGGATCTTCAACCCAACAAGCAAGCATACATAGTGGCTGTTGCAGTTGAATAATACGCACCAATTGTCTCAAATATTAACATATATGCTGTTAAATAATTTAATTTCTTGCACCTTAACTTGATTACCTTTTCGACGGATCCAATAGTAATGTATCGACTGTTTTCATCTTCATAATGGATGTGATCCATTGTTATTTTGAGAGCTTTTTCTCTCATTTTGTTTAAAGGCCAACGGGTTAAAACAGGTTCACCAAATGTATAAAGAGCATCCCACATCAGTTTTTGTATCAAAGTATGAGGGTAGTGATTATCCTCCTGAAACATTAACATTTTTCACATGAATTAAGTTAGAATCAAATTTCCTATAGAACTGACCGGACTTATTACGTACATACCACCAAAAAGAAAAATGTCCAATTCACCTTTGCACATAAATGGCGGACACTCTTCCAATTAATTTTGTGATAAGGTTCATTATAGATTTCTTCTCTTATTTGTAAAATGAGAGGTGTGATTGGACCAACAAACCTCTTCCCATACAAATATGACATAGGCATGAAAGTGATCCTACAATAGCACAACATTTTTCCTGTAGAAAATGATCATTGATCAATTATTACAATATCAGAAATATGCAAAAAATTATACACAAATTCAGTATTTGAGAGACTTAGAGTTGTAAATTAAAAAAAAAATGGAAAAACCTGGATGCACTGGAAAACTTGTTGGAAACACCCAAAACTCTGGAGGCAAGGGATTGCTTCCATCCCATTCATACACACCAAGTATCTGCAGTATAATAAATGTGAATTTGTAGTCCAAATTCAAACTCATAAACCCAATTAAGAAGAGTTGTGGTACAAGAGAAATTATGGAGCAAATTAGAGAAATCATCGAGAAATTATAAACAATGACATAAATAAGTTAGGAAAGCAGCATACAGCGAGCCAGGTCTTTCCCCAAGAGCTGATAGCAGTAGCTCCACCATGTTGAAGAATCCAATTTCGTCCTCTTTCACATGCATTCTCTATTCCACCGTTAGGTCCTTCCCCAAGTATGCGCATGCATATATAGTTTAGTACTGTACAGAACATTGTGCTGTGCCCTTCTATGTGCAATCCCCACCCACCATCTTCGTTCTGCATTAATTTTTTTTTATTATAATTATAACATTAATTCCATCACCAAATAAAAACAAGAAATTAAAAGTACAATACTTCTTTTTGTAAATTAATTACCTGATGACAGTATATGTAACGAAGGATCTCTTTACAATGCTCCCTAGAGAATACAGTATCAAGATGACCTGTAATATATAGACAAAATACCTGCATTTTGGAGATATTAGTTTATCATTAATTAAAAAGAGTTCAACAAATAGAAAAAGAATAAATTGAACTTGCTCTTCTTTTTTTTTTTTCTCATTCAACAAAATTTTGTTTTTACATAAATGGGATCAAAGTCTCACATAAAAGTTTTTTTTTCCCTTTAAGTGAATAGGTGAAATGGGAAAAAAAAAAAAAGAGGTGAGAGTAGTAATCACCATGGGGGCAACAAAGAAGAGTGGACCAGCGTTTTCCGAACACCAATGGCCATCGGCTGAAAACAAGTGGACGCTCCTCCTTAAAGCAGCTGTGGCGGCTTCACTTGTTATTTCCTCGCCCTCCTGAATCTTTACTGGAGGAATTGTTTGTTCGAACTTTTTCTCTCTTAGAAACTGCGTTTTAATTGCACATCAAAGCTTTAAATTAATTTTGAACTGTATTGTTTTTTTTTTAACTGGGAACTATTAAATTTGGCAAATATAAAATTCATAATTATATTGGATAGTTGATTTTTTTTTTCATTTCTTGATTGGTTTACATATAATGGATTTTGCAAATGTAACTTTATATGTAACGTTTAAATTTAATTTGGAAATTTTGGTATATCATTGTTCTAAAAATGGGTAAATAATAATTTTAAAATGCTGTCTTTTTTTTTTCATATTTTAGGGATGATGGAATCCTTATTCCATCTCTTGCATGTGTAAGAAAGGGAGTGGGAGACTGCATGACTGTTCCAAACTTGAAGCAACCAGGAAAATGTACAAACTAATCACAAAATAAACATGCATGTGGGAAGGGAAATTTATGAGACAGAGAAGCTGTTGGAGAACTTATTAATAAGAATCGTTTTGATGAATCATCAGTGTTCCTGCATGCTCATTCAATATATATCTTGTTTATTAATTTGTGTTCCCAATATATATGAACAATTGTAAAGAAAAAAAAAAGATGCATACAATAAGGAAAAGTGAGAAATTATATTAAAAACCTGAAATTGGCAAAGGAGATCAGAGCTGGGCTTGACCCGAAAGCGATTATTCCAGAAATTAAGGCGAGCATCTTCAACCTCAGCTCGCTCTGCAGCAGTACCAGCATCAGCATCATATTCCCATGTTTGCCTTCCAAGAAAATTGTTTTTACTGTAAATGCGGGGATCATTCCCTCTCTCTGCTATCTTAAGTCTCCACATACTCTATTTTTAATTATTATTTATACAATTTAATAATCTCACTTCTTTCGAACTCTTCAATAGCAACTACGTCTACAGTCTGCACCATCTTTTATAAAAATTCGATACATTATATAAAAGCACTGTATTTGCGGAATACTATCTTCCTATATGGGGAAAAAGTTCCAACATAATAAATATAACAATAGAGACTAGACAGAAAGATGGTGTGAGCCTTTTTAGTTTGAATGTGTAAAATTGATTACAATTTTATAATATCGAAGAAGATGTCCGTACGAGTCCCCTCCGGGACATCCCATAGATTTGGAAGGATAGGGAGAAGAAGAGTTCCATTCGTACTGTTTAAGTGCATTTACGTTGACATGAGCAGCTACTGCTAAGCGACTCTGATTTGACAAAGCCGAATCTCTTTCGGCAGTTTTTGCAAAGAATAATAGAATTTCTTAAATGGCCTAGCCAGTGGCTCCCAAGGCATAATAGGATTAGGAAACCATGATTGGCACGTGATGCCGTGGATTCAAATATATTTTAGAAAAAAATTATTATTTATCTTCTACTGTTACTTTTAAAATTCAAAATTTGCTCTCTAAATTTTTTTATTTTATTATATTCTACTAATATATTATTTTCATAAATTTTATAATAAAAATGTTAAATTTTAATAAAATAATCAAAAATTTTATTATTTACCCCTTAAGATTTAATCTATTATCCTAGTAATTTTAAATTTGCTCTCTCAATTTTTTTATTTTATTATATTGTACTAATATATTATTTTGATAAATTTTATATTAAAAACGTTAAATTTTAATAAAATAATCAAAAATTTTATTATTTACCCCTTAAGATTTAATCTATTATCCTAGTATTTCCTGAACAAAATATAATATTTTTTTTACAAACAGTAAATATTTTAAAATTTAATAGAACGATTAAATAATTTAATGGAAATAAAATAGAAAAACATCATATATTTTTTGAATTTCATAATAATACTAGATCAAATCTTATTGAGTAAATAATAATTTTCTCTAAATTTTATCTTTCAGCTTCCATTTTAGGATTAAGATTCCTCAATGGCCTAGGACCACTTTTAGCTGTGGAAAAAAATTTATTTTCCTTAAAAAATTAGAAAATGAAAATATTTATTTAATTGTAGAATTTTTCTTTTTTAAAAAATTAGATAACTATTTTTAGAAATTTTCAAATTATAAGTATTATTTAGAAAAAAAAAACATTATTTTTTGTGTTTTCAATTGTAAAAACCAGACGTTGGAAAACACAAGAATTTTAATAAAGAGCCCCATTATGAAAGGAAAGATATAATATGAAGGCCTAATGACCCAAATAAAAAATAGCACATTCCAATCCACTCACTCTATCCCTATCCTTTTCTTTCTTCAGAGAAGGGTACCCCCTCGGTAGAGGTATTATTACAAATGCTAATTAGGTACAAGCAAGATACTTAATCCCCATCTGAAGTGAGTCACTGCACGTATTTGGTTGAATTGCTCTGGGTAAAGCAAAGCGATTAATTTTATTACAAAAATTAAGAAAGTTTCACTTTTAATAATTTTTTTTTATAAACAAAGAGATATTTTATTATAAAAAATAAGAAAGTTTCAATTTTTATATGTAGTGAAATTTTTTTGGCATACAATATTTAAAAAAATATGGCAAAAATACATGCATAAATAAAAGAATAAAAAAATAATCAAATATGAGTAATAATACGGAAAAAATATTTTAATTATTAATATATATTATATACTATTTATGTTATGAAAATTAATACGTAATTTTTATATCTATAATTTAAATTAAAAAAATTAATTTTGTAGACCATTGTATATTATTTATATTAATTATGCTATCGATAATATTATATTGTTATTGTTAATTAACATTTCTAATTATATAATAACTCTTAAAAAACATTATGTATGAGTTGATGTTTAAAAATCTAGAATGTTGGATTTGATTTGACAATCAATTATAATTTGCCATGGAAATTAAGCAACTTTTATTTGACAACCAACTGTCTTCTTTTTTTCATTTATTTTGCAAAGTAATACTAGGTTTTTTGCACAGTGATCCATTCATTCTCTTTATTTATTTATTTTTTTAAACTACTTAGAATTCAATTGGAAATTAGAATTTTTTTTCAATTTTTAATCTATATATTTTTATTTTTTCTTCTAATTTTTTTTATATTTGACTTAAAGTAAAATAACAACAGAGAAAAAGAAAAATAATACTTTATTTTCCTTTATTTGAATAACTTATTGTGAAAGGAAATAAAATTATAATATTACAATTTTACAAATTTATTCATTATTTTATAAAATAATAAATATCTTACTATAATTAATGAAATATTTAACGATAAAATAATATTTGTTATAAAATCATTAACAAAATAAATATTAGTAGATATTATCCAAGTTAATCCAAAATATGGAACTTAGTTAAATATTTGTATACATATTACCCATCCATAAAAGCCAATTTCAAAAGTTTAACGGCGACAATTTTTTTATAATTTTCCATGATTTTTCTATAGAATTGTGAGTGAAAAATAAAAATTATTTTATCTACTCTTTTTATTTTCCTTAAATTCCTAAATAATGAGAATTTTTTCTTATTTTATATATTTATTTTTTATCTTTATATTTTTCTTTTATCCAAACACTGAATTAATGGTTTCTTCTTCATTTATTTGATGGCGTAAAGTATTTCTTTTTTTATGTTTGTGAGCCTCACATTTAAAAAAAAAAAGAAAGAACCAAGAAAAAATGATAAATATTATTATATTAGCTATTTTCTTTATATTACATTTAATTTTATCTTTTTTTATCTTTTCTTTTGAAAGATTATCTTTTCCAATTTTTTAAATAACTTATATTCTTATTTTTATTTTTAATTTTATATGATTTATATGAAAAAAATAGAGAAATATATAGTTAAAACTTAAAAAATGAAAAGGGTAGAAGAAAAAGTAATATGAGATAGGAGTAAGCATACTTAAGAAAACAAATACATATCATTAAATAAATGAAATTATTTTTTTTGTGGGTCACAATTATTTTAGTTTCAATAGCATAATTAAAATATAGGTATTAGGTACTCTTGTTTAATACGAAAGAGGTTTGGAGTTAAACATCAAATATATTAATTACTCCGTATGCACCGCAATTCTGGCTTGGCCTGGACAGCTAAGCAACTTTGATTTGACAATCAACTGTCCTTTTTTTTCATTTATTTTGCACAGTAATGCATTCATTCTCTTTTTTTTTTTTTTATCGATCTTTCATTTTTTTAATTACTAAAAATTTAATTAGAAATTCAAACTTAAGATGTTTTAACTCTAATCCATAGATTTTTATTTTTTTTCCTTATTTTTTTAATGTTTGGATTAAAGCACAATGATAAAGAAAAAAAGGAAAAATAAGACTTATATTTTGGATAATTTATTGTGAAAGAAAGAAAATTATAATATTACAATTTTACTATTTTATCTATTATTTTATAAATTAATAAATACTTTACTGTAATGAAATAATTTGTTATAAAATAATAAACAAACAAAAATTAGTAGATATTGTCCAAGTTAATCAAAAATATGGAATGTAGTTAAATATTTATATACATATTATCCATCTATAAAGCCAATTAATGATTAATGATAAAAAAATGATTTTATTAGCAACAGTGACAATTTATTTCCAACCCTCCATGCTTTCTTTCAGCAGTGAGGAGCTAAAAATAAGAGTTATTTTATATTCTTTTTTTTTTCAAACAATGAGATTTTTTTTCTTATTTTACATTCTTATTTTCCTTTCCCATATTTTTTTTATCCAACATTGGCTTGATGGTATCTTCTCCATTCATATGATGACATAAAGTAATTTTTTATGTTTATGAGACTCACATTTAAAAAAAGAAGAAAAAATGATAAATATTAACTATCTTCTTCATATTAAATTTTATTTTATTTTTTCCATCTTTTTTTTGAAAGATTTATCTTTTTCATTTAAAAAAATTATATTCTTATTTTTAATATTATATGATTTATATGAAAAAATAGAGGAATATATATATATATATATATATATATATATATATATATATATATATATATATATATATGAATGAAAAGGATAAAAGAAAAAGTAATAAGAGATAGTAATAAGCATACTTCAAATAAAAAGAAAAAGAAAAAGAAATACAGATCATTAAATAAATGATTTTTTATTAAAAAAAAGCAATATGAAAATGTAAATATCATTCCTCTTCCTATTTGACTTTAGTTTCAATGGCATTATTAAAACCTAGGTATTACGTACTCTTGTTAAATACGAAAGACCGTTGTAATTAAACATCAAATATATTAATTTCTTCGAGAAATTTATAAAAAAAAAAACCATATGAAAATGTAAATGTCATTCCTCTTTCTATTTGACTTTTGGTGGGTTAATTATTTTAGTTTCAATGGCATTATTAAAATTTAGGTATTAGGTACTCATGTTAAATAGCAAGAGGGTTGTAATTAAATATCAAATATACTAATTTCTCCGAGAAATTTATAGAAGTAATATTGCTTCCGGGTTTTGAGATAGAAGGGTTAACGTCCCCGGGCATTCTTAAAGGAGATAAATTGGGTTTGTTTAGTTGGTTTTGGTATTGTGGGCTTTGTTGCTGTTGCTTGAGGCTAGCTTTGATATGAAAGAAATAAGAGGAGCGTGAGGTCTGCTGCTGCTGCTGTGATGATGATTGAGAGGAAACATAACGAGAATCGTCGGCATCTTGAGGAGCGAATTAGTTGCTCGGATGGGTTGTGGACATCGAGGAAGAGAAGAGATGAATGAGGGAAGGGTTATTGAGGGATCTGCGTTTAGTTATGGTGACAGAGAGAGCCATGAAACGTGAATAATGAGTGTTTTGATGAAACTGAAGATAAACTAGACAAGTAGAAGAAGAAGTAACGGCAGGGGCCGTTGAGCAGAAGGATTTGGGGCTTGTTGAATTGGACCGGTTTTATTGGAGAATGAACCGGGTTTGAGAATGAAATTTTGGGGGAAATAGACCAGAACATTTTCCCAACAGAAGCTGGACTCTTCTCCCTGTCCCTCTGGCTCTCGCTGGTAAATCCTTAAATCATTTTCTATAGGAAATAACCTATATATATATATATATATATATGCAACCCCATATTTCCGCCTAGCAATACAAGGGCGTTCTCTTTTGCACCTGCGAACTGAAATTGACACGTATAAGATCTGTGAACAACATTATTTAAGGAGAATAAATGAAGTTGCAAAAAAAAGAAACTAAAAGAAAATTTTATCAAATTATATGTCTGGAGTAAGATTGGATGGTAAATGTAATTTTTCTTAACAAGAGAACGTGGAAGTGTTAGGGTCTTGGACAAAGCCTGAAAGTTAGAGCTCTTAAGAAGCTTTGTATGGATTTTAGCCTGTCTATAATATTTTCTAATGGAAACAAAGCAAAAATCTAGAGTTCTTGGAAGGTTACGAAACAAAATGGCTTTTGATTTGTTGTTTATTGTGATCTTTATGATTTATCGGGAGGTTTGGCATTAGGTGGTGTCATAACTAGTTGGTAGATGTTCTTTACAAGAGTAATTAAGAATGTCATGCATGTTATATAGATAATGAAAAATGGTTTCTAACTAGGATTTATATATGGGAATCCAAATCACGATTTGAGAGCTTCAGTGTGGGAGGAGATTAATTGTGTTAGGCCTAATATGACTAGTGTTTGGATGTGCATGGGGAATTTTAATACCATCCTTAGTCCCAGCGAAAAAAAAAATAAAAGGGAGGTCTTTTTGAGCAAAGGGCTGATATGTTTGCTTTTCAAAAATGGATAAATGATAATTTTCTATTAAATATGGGATTCAAAGGGAGCCTTTTTACTTGCTATAATAAGCGAATTGGAAATCAAAGTATTGCTCAGAGGTTGGATAGGGTTTTATGTTAAGTTAGCTGGATAATTTTGTGGGATTTTTACTTGAAAAAAAATCCAAAACTGTGCCAAATCTAAACATAATTCTCTATATTTGTCATTTTGAACCACATTAGAGTCAGAGCAGCAAAAATCGCTACTTAGACGGGCGATATTAGACTATACCATTTAAAACACCAAAGATATACGGTGGCGCGGTATAACTATGCAAATCGCTAGTATAACTAGTGATCAATACACAGTCACACGTCCTCTGCATAAGCCACAGTCACTTATACTTTTTTTTAACTTTGTATTACCTTTTATATTTTTTATTTTCAATTAATATTTTTTATGCTTTTTATTTTTAATTAATGTTTTTTATGCTATTAGTATGTCTTAAAAATCAATGTGTGTTAATTAAATTTTTAAAAATAATTAATTAAATTTAATAAAAATTGATTACCTTAAATAATTAATAAAATATTATTTTAATTAATTAATATTAAAAATTGGTAATTATTTATTTTAAAATAATAGAAAGTAATTACTTAAATTTAATAAAAATTGATTACCTTAAATAATTAATAAAATATTATTTTAATTAATTTATATTAAAAATTGGTAATTATTTATTTTAAAATAATAGAAAGTAATTAATTAAATTTAATAAAAATTGATTACCTTAAATAATTAATAAAATATTGTTTTAATTAATTAATATTAAAAATTAAAATTATTTATTTTAAAATAATAAAAAGTAATTAATTAAATTTAATAATAATTGATTACCTTAAATAATTAATAAAATATTTTTGTAATTAATTAATATTAAAAATTGGTAATTATTTGTTTTAAATTAATAGATAATATTATTTTCTTAAATAATATAACATTTAAAATTGGTAATTTTTTTTCTTAAATAATATAACATTATTTTTTTCTCTATTAATTATAATATTAACAGTAAAATTAAATTAATTTTTAATTTTTAAATAATAGATAAATATTAATTAGCAAATAATGGTAAATATTAATTTCTTTATATATTGATTTTTTTATTTTTATAATTATAGGTAAAATAATTATTGATTTTTTTTTATATAATGATTTTTTTGATATTGACAGGGAAATGGTTGAGATATATTTGCCACTATGATAGGCGATCCTAAATTGTGTATATCTCGCAAAAAAATACAGTACACTTTGGAAAAAAAAATTTCACTCGTACATATAGGTTTTTTTTTTTAGTCAAAAGCCCTATTTTTGTTTGGTAGCGCGCAGGTCCTTCATGGTAGATTGCATATATAGGTCTGATCATCGTCCTTTAATAATCCAACTCCACCCAGGGGTGGCAAAAATTCTTCTCTGTTCGGCTACTAGTTTAAGAGAGAAGTTTTTCCTAATTATCAGTCAGTGATTCAATCGGCTAGGCATGGTCAAGTTAATGGATCTTTGTTGGATAAGCTGACAGCTTGTAGACAGTCCTTAAAACGGTGGAATAAAAAAGTTATGGATAATTCGAAGATTAAAATACAAAGGATCTTGCTACAAATGGATCATATATATTGCAGCTAATTTACACTCTCAGGAAGACGAATGTAAACTCAGTCCATTACAACAGGTGCTTGATCACCTGGTAGAGGAAAACTTTTGGGGAGTCAAGGGAACAGTGGCTCAAGTATGGTGATAAAAATTCAAGTTTTTTTCATATTTCAATAGTGCAACGAAGGCAAAGGAATCAAATATCCATGTTGAAAACATAGTCAAGGCATATCCTTTTGGATGTTACCTAATTGCAGAAGAAATTGTTGATCATTTTCAACATGTACATGTGTTTCGGTTGGAAGCTCCTCAGAGGCAATCTGGAATTTTGCAGCATGTTAATCCAGTCATTACTCCAGCTATGAATTTTTTGTTAACAGCTGATGCTGCAGATGAGGAAATTAAAAAGACTACATCTTCGGGTTAGGCGGGATGGGTTTCATGGTCAATTATCAAAAAAAAAAAAAAAGTTATGGATGAAGGATGATATATGGGTTCGTGCTTTTTTCACAGACTTCTTTCGATCCTTCTACTGATCTCACTTATATTGTCCTAGCTAACGGTCTTATAGTGTCCCAGTTTAAACCTATTAGTTTACGTAATTTCCCGTATAAAGTTATTTCTAAAATCCTATCTAACGGTTTTAAACCATAACTTCATATTATTGCCCCTATAACTGAAGCAGCTTTTGTTCCTGGGGATCTATTCATGAAAATATTCTGATAGCCCATGTAGTACTTCATTCTTTTAATTCTCAAAAACAAAACCCAATATGGCTATTAAGCTAGACAGGTCTAAAGCTTATGACAGTGTTGACTGGGGTTTTCTTCAAAAATATTATGAAAAGACTAGGTTTTTCTCCTTGGTGGATTCAATGGGTTATGTTTTGTATTACCAGTGTTAAGTTTTCCATTCTTGTTAATGGGACTCCTACTAAAAGGTTTACTAAAGGAATCCATATCTCTACATTCTTTGTTTTTTTTTTATCAGATCCCAGTCAGTCAACTAAAATCACACTGAAATTTATACTGGATAGGACTTCAAGAGCAGTAAAATATCCTCTCGTGAATTTTAAGATAACTGTATATAACCATGACTCGAATTCAAAACTTTTAGTGAAGTTGGAAGACATGAGTTCTACCTTCTTGTTTCCTTGGCACTGTCAAACTATTTGTCTCTGCTTTAAATGCTAAAAGGATTGAGGGTATTAAGCTAAATCAGATAATCCTGGTGTTAACCCACCTTCTTTTTGCAGACGACACCTTATTATTTGTTCCGGCTTCTCTAGGTGAATTTCACTGTATTCTGGAAGATTATTGTAATGTGTCGGGTCAAAGGATTAACTTGTCTAAATCCAGTTTCTGATTTAGCAGTGAGTGTAGTCATTCTCTAAAATCGTTGATCCCTTTCCTTTCTTAAGATGCATCATATGGGGGTTGATGATAGATACCTTGGAGTCCCATTGTTTTGGGTTGGAAATATAAAAAAATAAAAATAAAAATAAAAAAATAAAAAAAGAAAGCTTTTTCCCTTTGCTTTTTTAGTAAGATTCAATCCAAAACTGAATCATGAAAATCTAGATTATTATCTCAAGCGGGGAAGGAAATCCTTATGAAATCGGTTAATTTGACAGAGGATCTTGTAGGACTTAAGACGTGTTTTGAAGTTTAGTTATTAATGAAGTTCTATGTTGACCAAAAAAAATTAATCTCTGATTTGAATCTAATAATAATGCCTTTTCTAATCATAAACCATAAACTTTTTTAATGTTGTTGTCACCGTGTCCTTTGTATTTGAGCATTTTTTTTAATTGTAATATTTGTTAATTTTCCTATATCGATTTCTTTAATCTTGTTCTTTATTTTTAAAAATTATAATAATGATCTTTTTCAAATGATTCTCTTATAAATCTATTTAACTCATTGAAATGTGAAGCAAACATACTTAATAAGTATATTTTAATATGCTAAAGAATATAAGAAATTTACATTTCGAAAATGGAAATTTTGAATGGTTTTATGATTTTATCAGACAATTTTTACATGCGCACACATTTTTTTTAATATATCAAAAAATTTTAAAGTAGAAATGTGATGTATTATATATCTTTAATGTTAAATGATTTCAATATATACTGAATTTTAAAACCTTATACTCATTTTCAAAATATTATCGCATATTCACATTTACTAGTGGCATAAAAAACTGATTTTGACAGGGGGGAAAAAACTAAGCAGTTCAAAAAGAATTCAGGGAAACAATTACAGAGTAAAATTGCAGTTTTTGCTTGGGATATATGCGAAAATGTAACAGAAGCAATTAATTATTTCATTTGGAAACAGTTGCTGGCTTACAGTTGTGGCGGTCACTTCATATCCATGCTATTTGTTAATTTATATATATATATATATATATATTAAAGAGATTAATCAAACAAACATGCATACAGATACTAATACATATAGGACTTTTTCCCTTTGTTTAAATCAAAATCCTTTGAGGTGTTGATGTTTAGCCCTTTTTTTTTCAAGATTAACTACTATTTCCTTGGAAATCACATATAGTCAAAGAATTAGTTATTGCTTTTATATGAGTAAATAATTAAGTTTATTATTATTATTATTATTATTATTATTATTATTATTATTATTATTATTGTGTGAAGAAACAAGTTGGTGGATGTTTGATCCACATATGGGTGAGTTTATAATTGGCAAGTACATTAATGATCTTAGGATTTTGAAAATAGTTTAGATTAGGACAATTTAGAAAGCTTTCAATATCCGATATGGCCAGCAACGTGGGGAAATACGTATGAACTAAATAATAAATAAATGAATTTTATGCTTATCGTGTCTCATACCAAGCAAGAAATGTGATGGTTTTCCTTTGATAAATAGTCACTATTCCTTCTAAATATTTAATCGCACACATAAAAAAAAAAAAGTGATGAGCTACATATTACACTAAACCAACTATCTCATATACTATCTGACTTTATATTTTTACTCAAAAAAAAATAGTTCGTTCTAAATCTTTTTACTCAATTACTGTCTTTTCTCGCACTGGAGCGTAGCCTCTTATCCTCTTTCATCCCGAAATGAGCTTGGGCTGAATCTACACCGAAGTGGCCCAATCTGAGGGAACAGTACTAATCATATGAATATGCATCACATACATAATACAACCCCATTGGTCTTTAGCCCACCCAAATTGCGTTGATGTGTCAATTACAAAACTATTCCTGCCATGTCACCCACACAAAAACACACGTGCCACGCCTTTTTTTTTTTTCTTTTTTTTGACCTTTACCATTCAAAATTCTCGCACCAAAATACCCAGTAATGGCTACATGCCTAAGCCACGTGGACAAGAGTGGGCCCACATAAAAATAAATAGTAATAAAAAAATCCCAAGTGGAAACAGCACAAGACCCAATCCACAAAACGAGAAAAAAGAAATAGAAAGGGGTTAATGTCAAACACCGCAAGAAAGAAGCAGCTCTCACGCACCTTACCCACACATATATAGCCACCACCCCTTCTCCGTTCAAACATTTTCCATTTCTCTCTCTCTCTCTCTCTCTCTCTCTCTCATCTTTTCTCTGTCTAAAAGAAGTTATGACCGACGACGACTGGGTGACTGTGGCCATGGCCGATGACACTCTCGTCGTTCAGCTGCTTTTGCAGCTAAACCAAGTGCCGCCGCCGCCGCCGCCACTGTTGAATAAGGCCTCTGCGCCTGCTTTGCGGCTAGATTGGAGCATGAAACAGCGGCGGTCTAAGCAGTTGCCGAGGAAGAAAGCTGATGCTGCTCGTGCTAGTCCCTCTACCCCACTTTCATGGAGCGGTGGTACCTCGGTCAGCGGCTGTGCAGCCGATGGGTTTGAGGAGTGTAAGCCGATTGACACTGCGAGATCTAAGGTTTGTTGCCCTTTTAGCTGTTATTTTCGGGTTCTGTGTACCGGGCGGTTTGATTCGTTGAATCGGCTTGTGTTTTTGTGTCATTTTTCTTAAGTGACGGAACTAACCCTCGTGAAGCAGAATATTTACTTGGACTTTATGGCAACCCTCGACACCTCCTTTCCTTTTTTATTCTTCTTTTTGGTAATTTTCTTTTTGTATTTTTATGGCCCCGACAATTTTAATTATTGCATGGGGGATATCTCGTGAATCTAGAGGGCAAAATCGGCTCTTTCCAACCGGATCGGGGATATTCTCCGGCCACGCTGCTGTTTTGGGCTTCATTTTTTCTTAAAAATTTCTTTTGACTGTGATGCCCTTATCTTTTCAACTCTTGAATTTCCATTTTGGATTACTTTTTATTCTTTTGAAGCTTTTTTTCTTTCTTACTGTTTCTCGCACAAAGAAATTGTGGCTTTTGTTCGACGTATGGGGGGATGGGGTCAGGAGATGGATGGAGGCATGGATTCGTGTCTTTATATTTGCTTAAAGGGCCAAAACGCCCTTACCTGGAAGGGCATTGCGGTCCAATAGATCAGTTTTAGAATCGAAGTTCTGTGTAGGGTCAGTACGTGATCGCGTACATATATCCGGAAAACGACGATTCTGTCCTTACCTAGAGTCTAACCCGCCCCTAGAACTTTCAATTATAATTTTTTTTTCTATACAAAAAAAAAAAAAAAAGCAAAAGGGGGTTTAATTGTTATTTAGATATTAATATGGAGGGCATTTTTGTCATACAATCTTGTTATGTAAAACTTTTTTACAAAATATTTTGAGCTGCTTAGCCGGTGGCAAAATAGGGTTGCTTGTTGTTTGGTGTAGTGTAGTTAGTAGTTATGCCCTGCACTTTATTGGGCAAATGATTTGGTGTGGTCGCCGCAGTTCTCCACTTACTGCGGGGGCACCTAAATATTGTCTTTCTCACGTGACAGCGTTTAGATTTCTGCACGGACAGCTGGATCTCAACCCTTCCTTTTTGTTCGGTAACTCTTTAAAAGCGTGTAATCAGTGGATTGGGCTGTGACTGTTAGTTTTAAGAATAATTGACAGGCCGTTGCTGAAGCCTTTTTGGATTTTTTGGTGGGGCCAAGAGGTGGAATTTCTTGGGTCAACTAAATGTTCTTAAAATGCTTTGCTTTGGTTGAAATTGGAAGGAAAAAAAAAAAAAGGGAAAACGTTTAGGTGCGAATTCGGTTTTGGAAAGAAAAGAAGGGACTCATTTTAGTGTGGGGACCACATTTTCACCAAATGTATTTACGGTATAAGGCTATAATCTGACATTTTGGTATTTACCAAAGTCTATAGAACAAAAAATAAAAGAAACATTTATCTAATTAAAAATATACATAATTCTTCTAATTATTATGTGTACAAAAATAAATTAATTGTATTAATCTTGGCTTGGGGGCTAAACGAAAGGGAACAAAATTTGTAGTTCCCAATGGTATTAGGTTAAAGTGGGAAGCAGGCATGGTCACGAGCGTACCATGTGACCCTTCGTTGTGTCCTGTCGGGGACGTGGCTCAGAGCTAATGGTGGGCTCAGTCTGCATAGGACTAGGTTGCATTGTTGTTGAAAGTTGTGAATGATTTTCAAGGAACTTTCAGAAGGAAATTGTTTCCGGTTTCTTCTGGAATTTTTTTTTAATGAGTTAAAAATGTACCTTCCATTCATTGAGTTCCATTTGCCACGTGGAATTTTTTTTTATAAATTTTTAGTGCTTGAAATGGTTGAAAGAAATGCATGACTGCTCATTGTATATTCGTGTATTAGCACTTGGTAGTAGGTGAATTGTATACATACTTGTTATATCTGCTGTCTGTGGAATATCTTTACATGTCTGGAAAAAATGTCTTCATTAATCTAAGCTGTCCAATCTCGGATTATGTGCAGGTTGCTGTTGCTGGCAAAAGATCAAGAAAGAAGAAGGTAGTTTTGAATTTTTCAGCTTATAATAATTAAGAATACTAATGCAAAATTGAGTTCGAAAATTCTTTTATCATGCTCCATTGTCGGCATGTAATTTTTATTCCTGTCTCATGTTGGTTTAAATTATATGTTTTGTGGCAGACATTACCTGAGCTTAAAGCGGAGGAAAGTTTACTGTCAAAGGAAAGCAAAATTTTGAAAAATGTATGTTTTATCAGCTTCATTTCTTGGATAACTTGTCTGCTTCTCTCCTGCCCTTGCATTTATATATATAAATACACACACTCAGTACTGATCTTATGATTCATTTGTGTGAGCAGCAATTGGCAACCTTGCGACTTACTGTAGAAAAACAGAGAGCTGCAAATGAAAGCTTGAAGAGATTGAAGGTGAAGCTTTTACTCCCTTCATGTTCATTCTCTCTTTTCTGTGATTTTTATTTTTATCCTGCTGATAATTTATTATCAGAATTTTAATGACTGGTTACTTTGTCGATGCAACCAAATAAGGCATGTGAGATTCTTTAAATCGCCTATTTCAAGCATGCTCTTTTCAAAAAAATAATATACTGCTCATTATTGATTATTCTGCATAAGTCACATGCCTTTAAATAACCCCAAAGATTCTATATTATTGAGACATTTCTTTCTTTCTTCCCTTTTGCAAGCATCTGTAGTACTGGTTTTAGAGTTCATGTAGGAAACTGAAATGAATCCTTAATACAACAAATCTAACATGTCGATTGAATTTCAGCTGTATATTCCATTGTTACTCTACTTTGTTGCGTGTTTGTAAATTCTAATCATAAAATCTGCAGTGTTCATTATATGGTCTTCAATTGTGAGTTGAGCAGTCCTCCCAAAGAGTGCAAGTTCCTGTAACTGCAGTCAATAACTTTTTGCTGCACAAATATAGTTATTCGGCTGCTACATGTTGCGTCCACATCAAGTTTGCCATGCTTATTTTGACCTTTGTGTCTGTGAACGGTGATAAACTATAAGGCTTTGACAGTACTTCAACACTAGTCATTTTTTCTCTTGGCACATAACTTTCAGAATTTTTGTTCACTTGTCAACCTATATTGTCATGTTCAAATTCTCTGTCCCACGTGGTTATGAATTGATAAAACAGAGGCAATAGCCAAAAGAAATGGAGACCTTGTCTGAGCTGAAATAATTGTTTGTTTAGCCTGTTCTAAACTGTAGGTTTATAATTTTTACAGAAAAAATGCTATTGTTTTTAGTTAGCATTACATATTGTGACTATTGCATAATCTTGATGAATAACTACATTTTTTACTTGAGGATGTCTGGGTGATGGTTTCTCTTTACAGGTGGATTTGTTATCAAGGCAAACACCACAAATAATTTCAGCTACTGTTACAACTGATGAAATTGATTCAATAAAGCAAATAAAAGTCCCCTGTGATCCCACATGTTCAATCGTGACGATAAGTCCTGTATGCAATAAATTGGAGCCATCATCACCCAATGCTTCTTCCCAGAAACAAGAGGTTGGAAGCAGGGAGTATTCCCTTGTGCTGCCTGACCTGAATCTGCCTGTTGAAGATAATTTAGGCTCCAACATCTTATATGGAATTAGCTGAAACTTTTAGTTGTATACTGGTAATCTATCTTTCAAATCACAAGCACAACTAATGCTTAAAGCTTAATGATGCATGGTTCAGCGGTACTAACAGTATCACAAATTGAATTAATGCAAGTACTAAACCAGTTGCCTTCACCGCTTCTTTACCTGGAGGCGGAAATTTGTTTCTGACCGAAGGTACTGAGGGTAGTGTAGAGTTCCTAATCATTAGTTACAGTTTAGATTATCTTTTTGGGCAGATTTCTACATTCATCCAAATTCTTTGGGGCCAAACCTTCATCCTTCGTCTTTCATTTTAGGAAATATTAACAGATAAGATGTAATTATCCTATAGATAACCACATGTTTTGATACTATGTGAATCTAATTCATTTGCTTTGGACATAGTCTATTTTTTGGAGCATTTTGATTGTTGTGAAACTGGCATCACAGTTAAGTAGCTTACATCTTGTATTTTCTTTTTTAGATTATTTTTAATACCATTTGTGTAGAATAATTGTGAAATTGCCACGAAGCACTTGGGAAGCTACCTACATTTGTCTCTTTCAGATGGCATTTTTGCCTGTGTTGAAAGTTATTGCTATTGTGATATTGAGTGATGGATTTTGTACTTGATGGTGAAATGTTCTTGTAATATGAGCAGAAAACGAGAAAACTGGGTTGGTTGGTAGGCCGAAAAACTGAACAATTTATGTATCGAACTAAGATTAAATAGAAAAATAAGTTGATCGAATTCGATTATTTAGATTCAAGTTTTTAATTTATGATATTTCAATTAGTCAATTTGGATTCAGATTTCAGTTTAAAAATATCGATGGTATTTATGAATCCGTGTGTATATATGCAAGTCAATAATTAAAAAAATATATAAATAAAATCTGTTACTTTAAATTAATATTTACAATTTTTGTGAATATAAAAATAAGTGCTTTATGAGATAAAAAGAAGTAATAAAAAATTATAATTTTGAAAAATCAATAAAATTTGCTAATATTTAAAATTGTTGGGTGAAGTTAGTTATTTCCAATTAGATGTAACTATATTAGTTGCAGCTCGTGAGGAATGGCTGAGATCATGTAGATATGGTGCATAGCGCATGGTGAATGAGCAATTGGCAGCTGTGATCTAAAAAGGGGAAAAAACTAATAAAACAGAAATTTTGTTAGTTTTTTCAATAACTCAATTTCCACAAGTTCAGAGGCAAAAATATGCAATTTTCCATTGTCAAATGCTTAATTAGTTAACAAGTTTTAATTAATAATGGCCCAGAGTCAGGGTGTTGGACTCGTCCCTCTTGCTTATCTTTTATATTTTTCCTTTTTTTTTATTATAGAAGAAATGATATTCGTTTTTAGAAGTAATACATGGGTCAGACAGAATTGCGAGTTCCCCAGAAGGGCAGCTCAGCTCAGAAGTGGTACTATCATAATTACATGCAATTGGGGAGTTTCTGATCTGTTCTGACTTCTGAACCTCATTCCTACACGTACACATTTATTTCTAACCAAGAATAAGACTGTCAATCGATGTTCTTAAACCCGGACCGGCCCGGATATGTATTAGACTGGTAAGGAAGACGGTGAACCGGTTGATCCGGATCGATTTTTTATTTTAACCAATTAGAAAATAATGAACTAAATTAAATGAGTGATAAAGATTAAATGGATTTCGTATACAAGACACTGGGACACTGCATCTCGCTGCTCGCCACCAAGCTGCATAAGCTATTGTGCTCAGTTTCAGAAAGTTTTTATATAATATTGAATTGTATTTTAACTTCATTTATAAGTATTTAGTCCAACACATATATTACTCTTGACAAATTTAAGTTGATTATTATTATTATTATTATTATTATTATTATAAAGATATTATTTTAATTAAGAAATATAAAATATAATCTAATTTTTTAAATATTAGTATCTATTTTTTTATTTTAAAAATTAAAAGTATATAAATAAATGAATGTATTTATGAGTAAAATAATCTAAATAGCATTTTCTTTGATCATTTCTGGAAAAATACTTTGTGCAGTTAATTACCCATTTAATTATTTTCAAAATAATAAATAAAATACATACATTATTATATTTGAAAATATAATTATATATTAATTTAAATAATAAATATTAATATTTTGAATATATTATTATAGATAAAAATATATTTAGTCTCATTACTTTTTGCATTTTACTATATATGATAATGTTAAATATTATATTTTAAAATAATTTTACTTACACTAGTTTAATTCCGATTCAACTCCGATTCAATATTTGACTATTGACTTTCTATCTTTTTCGATTCGCTGGTTAGATCGGGTCTAACAACATTGATTTTAATTTCAATAACAAAAATATTTTTCTCCCCGCTCACTGAGAAAAAAAAATCTTTTTGTATCCCTTTCAAAAAAATATAAATCAAAATTTTTTTTAATCATTACATGATTGAGGTTGAGGAAGGAAGAGAGTAAATTTTAAATCTAAGTTGTTTGGAAAATCAAATTTTTTCCTTGTAAAAATATAGTTATCTTCAATATTGTAATGGTTCAAATATTGAATTACATTCATGATTGTCACAATTCAATTAGATTGTTGAATTCTTTTATAAATATTTTAAATATTCATCAAAAAATTGAAGCATCATAGATAATTTTTTTAGAGAAAATATAATATTATAGTAATAAGTAAAGATTTAAACTTACAAGTTATTTTTTTCCCCATCAAATATACCTTTTAATTTTCACAATTTGAATGTTTATACTTTCATGCTTAATTAACTACTCATAACACGTAGTTGAGATATGTCTTTTTTACATATAATTTTTTACATATATTCTAGTGGTGGAAAGTGCAAGAAAAATATGTTAAAAGTCAAGAATTGATGAACCAAATTCAATGTCCACAATTTTTATTTTTTTTGTTAAGTTAGACGCCGAAATTATTGATTTCTTGCACTAATATTTGCCTATAAAAAGGCACATCTTGCATAGCAACAAATTATAGCAAGTTACAGCAAATTTTTGAAAGAAAATTGAGAGTTTTCTCTCCGTTAAAGAAAAATAAAATAGAGATATAAAAATATTTGTTATTTTGTTGTTTTTCTAATTTTTATGAGAAAGTGTGTTTGTTCTCTCCTCAAATTTTAGAGAGACATTGTAATCTCTTATTTGCTTTCATAATGAATTCTTCTATCATTGTTCGTGGTTTTTACCCTGATTTGTATAAGAAATTTTCCGCGTAAAAATCTTTGTATTTCATTGTCTTTAATTTTCTCAAATTATTAGTTGCAATTATGTTCTATTTAATCCTAATTTTTTCAACAAGTGGTATCAGAGTCAGGTTTTGGTGTTAATATCTACTTATCGTATTCTCTGTGGTTACCACTAATAAGTAGACCCTCCACATCATAAAATAATTTAGATTATTATTTATCCTTCAACGTTATTATAGAAACCATGACTACAAAATTTGAGATTGAAAAATTCAATAGGAGTAATCTCTCATTATGGAAATTAAAAATAAAGGCTATCTTGAGAAAATATAATTGTCTGACGACTATCAGTGAAAAACCGGTAGAATACAAAGATGATGTTAAGTGGAATAAGATAGATGAAAATGTTCTTGCAAATCTCCATCTTGCATTAGCATATGGAGTGTTGTCAAGCATAGAGGAGACACAAACTACAAAGGAGATTTGGGATTATCTCACAAAGATGTACGGGGACAAATCACGTCACAACAAAAATTTCCTTAAAAGAAAATTATACACTCTGCAGATGTTAGAATCTACTTCAGTGACAGAGCACATCAATGTGTTGAATACTTTATTTTCTCAACTCACATCATTGAGTTATAAAATAGAGTCAATTGAACGTGTTGGACTTTTGCTTCAAAGTCTATTTGATTCGTATGATCAGTTCATCATCAATATAACAAACAATATCCTCGCAGATCATCTGAACTTTGATGATGTTGCAGCTGTTATTCTTGAATAATAAAACTGGCCCAAAAATAAGTAGGATAAGTTGGCTAGTTCACAACAAGCGGAAGCCCTAACGGTGATAAGAGGGAGGTCAACGGAATGTGGCTCAAGTGGGAGCCAAGACCAAGACAGATCAAAGTCAAAAAAATAAGAAGAAGAATCTTAAGTGTTACCACTGTGGCAAAAAAGGTCACTTGAAGAAGGATTGCTGGAGTTTAAATAAGAAAAACTTCAATCCTAAGAAAATGTTGCAAGCACATCTAATGAAGGTGACACTTGGTGTTGTGAAGCAGCGACAATTAGTGAAGGCAGAAAAATATTTGTTAATGTGTGATTCATTGACTCGGGAACCACATTTGACATGACATCTCGAAGAGAATTATTCCATCAATATTAACCTGTCTCTGAGGGATCTATGAACAGTTGCAATGATCATGCTTAAAGATTGTCGGTATTGAAATTGTCAGGTTGAAATTTTATGATGGCACACTACACACTATTCAACAAGTGCATCATGTGGAAGGCATGAAAAATAACTTGTTGTCATTAGGTCAATAGGATGATCTTAGCTGTAAAATTGAAGCTGAAAAGGGAATCATAAAAGTGATTCGAGACACAATTGTACTAATAAAGGGAGAAAATGTGACTGCCGACTTGTACATATTGAAGGGAGAGACATTGCTAGAAAGAGAATCATTAGTTTCTTCAATTAGTTCAAGTGAAAGATCTGAAGTGATTTGACATCATAAATTTGGACATATGTTTGAGCAAAGAATAAAAATTCTTGCAGAGCAAAATCTACTTTCATATCTCACTAAGATGTCCTTACCTTTTTATAAGCATTGTGTTACAAGTAAACAATACAGATTGAAATTTAACACATCAAATTATAGAAGTAAATAAATTATAGAGTTGTTTCACTCTGATGTATAGAAAACACCAGTTACATCTCTTGGAGAAAAAAAGTATTTTGTATCATTCATAGATGATTATTTCAAAATATGTTGGGTGTATCATATCAAGAAGAAGACAGATGTGTTTCCAATCTTCAAAATATTCAAAGTGCGAGTAGAGCTTGATTCTGGAAACAAAAACAAGGGTCTAATGACAGATAATAGACGAGAATACAGCAGCTATGAGTTTACCGAATTTTGTAATCAAGAAGGTATCAAAAGGCAATTCACTATATCATACACTCCTCAACAAAAATAGAGTGGAAGAGCGGATGAATAAAACCTTGTTAGAAAGAACAAAAGTAATGTTGGAAGCTGCAGACTTGAAAAAAAATTTACGAGCAAAAGCAATAAATATCGTTCGTTATGTAATAAATCGGGCCCCATCAATAGCAATTGAGTTGAAGATGCCAATAGAGATGTGGACTGAAAAGAAGGTTGATTATTCAAACCTCAATATATTTGGAATTCATGTGTACGTAATGTACAACGTCCAAGAAACTACAAAACTGGATCCAAAATTCAAAACATATTTATTCTTGAGGTATGCTGATGGAATAAAGGGGTATCACCTGTGAGATCCCACTACCCACAAGGTTGTCATCAGCAGGGATGTTATTTTTTTAGAAGATAAACAACAAAGAAAAGAAAGTGATGATAACACGGTGAAAGAAAATTCATAGACTACAGTAGTACACGTGAAAAATGAAGTTGAACAAAATAATTCTTTTGAAGTAGAACCAGAGCACGAAGAACAATAACCAATTGTTTCTGAAACGCCCTAACCTCGATGGTCAGATCGCTCCAAAAAATAATCAGGTTGTCACTTAAAGTATGTTATGGAGAGCAATGTTGCATACTGTCTTCTAACAGAAGATTGAGAGCCATTAACTCTCTAAAAAGCACCGAACAATTCAGATGTATCTCAGTGGATGACAGTAATGCAGGAGGAAATGAAAAGTTTTTCATAAGAATAAAACTTGGAAACTTGTTTTGTTACCACAAGGAAGAAAATATATTGAAAACAAATGAGTGTATAAGATCAAACGTAATGGCGAAGATCAAATGAAACAATATTGTACAAGATTGGTGGTGAAAAAATATGCTCAAAAAGAAGGTATTGACTTCAATGAGATATTTTTTCCAGTAGTACGACTAACAACAATTAGAGTAGTTCTGACAATATATGCTACATTTGACTTACATCTGGAGCAGTTAGATGTCAAAACTGCTTTTCTTCATGGAGATATTGAAGAAGAAATTTACATACTCCAACTAGAAGATTTAAAAAAAAAAAGAAAAGAGAATTTGGTTTGTAGGTTGAATAAAACTCTATACGGTCTCAAACAGGTGTCGAGGTGTTGGTACAAGAGATTTGATTCTTTCATTATTAGTCTTAGATACAACAGACTTAATACAGACCATTGTGCATATTTCAAGAGATTTGGTAGAAATAATTTCATTATTTTGTTGTTGTATGTAGATGACATGTTGGTAGCAGGCCCCAACATAGTCATATTGTACAATTGACGGCACAGTTGGCTAGGGAGTTTGAAATGAAGGATATGAGACCAATAAACACGATTCTAGGGATGCAAATTCATTAAGACAAAAATAATAGAAAGATTTGGCTTTCTCAAAAGAACTATTTGAAGAAAATCTTGTGACACTTTAATATACAAGATTGTAAGTTAATTTCTATCCCATTTTTTATTAATTTCAAGTTATCCTCCAGTATGAATTCTAGGACAGAAGCAGAAATGATGGAGATGTTTCGAGTATCGTATGCATTAGCAGTGGGTAGTTTAATGTTCGCTATGATTTGTACCGGACTAGACATTGCACAAGCAGTAGAAGTGGTTAGTCAATACTTGGCAAATCCTAGTAAATAGCATTGTAATGCAGTAAAAAAGATCCTGAGATACATTAGAAGACCACAAATGTTGTATTGTGTTATGGATGATCAAACTTTGTTGTCAGATGATATATTGATTCGGATTATGCAGGTGATTTTGATAAAAGCAAATCCACTATCGGATATGTATTTATTCTTGCTGGTGGAGCTGTAAGCTGAGTTTCAAAACTGCAGTCAGTTGTGGCTACATCAACAATAGAAACAGAAGATGTAGCAGCAACACAAGCTAGTAAAAAAGCAGTGTGGTTGAAAATGACATTGAAAGAACTTGAGCATAAACAAAAGTAAATTTCTCATTTTTATGACAGAGTGTTTTGCATTTTGCAAAGAATCCAGTCTTTCATTCAATGACAATAGACATTCTAGTCAAATATCACTTCGTTTATGAGAAAGTGGAGGAAGAAACAGTGGATATGCAGCAAATTTATACAGAAGACAACCTAGCAGATTTCTTGACTAAAACAATTTGGAATCAATCCTTTAGCGGTCTAGCAGAAACGTAAGCGACATGAAATGATAGGGAAGAAAAAATGATGTGAATGATTAACGCAATCAAATTTTCAAGTGAAAAATTTGTTAAAAGTCAAGAATTGAGACACTGAATTCTGTACCCACAATTCTTGATTTTCTTGCTAAGTTAGGTGCCGAAATCATTGATTTCTTGCACCAAAATTTCCCTATAAAAGGCACATTCTATACAACAAATCATAGCAAGTTACAGCAAATTCTTGAAAGAAAAGTGAAAGTTTTCTCTCTTTGAAAGAAAAATAAAATAGATAAATAAAAATATTTGTTATTTTGTTGTTATTCTAATTTTTATGAAATTGTGTATTTATTATTTTTCCAAATTTTAGAGAGACGTTGTAATCTCCTATTTTATTTCATAATGAATTTTTCTATCGTTGTTTGTAATTTTTACTTAATTTATTTATTTTATAATGAATTCTTCTATCATTGTCTGTAGTTTTTACCTTAATTTATTTATGAAAATTTTCATATAAAAATCTTTGTATTCCATTTTATTTTTAATTTTATTAAATTATTATCAATGATTCTTAAATTATATCCACAAAAAAAAATGATATAGCACTTCTCAAATAGAAAAAAATAAAAATAAGAAGCCCTTATGCTTCCCCACCAAGAGACGGGATACGAAAATAAAAAATAAAATCAAAATAAGTAATCTAAAAAAGAAAACAAATAAAAAGTGTAGACTTTTCAATCATTCAAAACCAGACTGGTGCAGTGCGGCATATCTCCATTACTGTTCACTGACGCAAAATCAGCAGTAAATATAATAATAAAAAAGCGAAATCATTTATATTATTAGATTTGTAAACGCCAACCACAAACCATAACATTATAACACGCAGAGAACAGGAGAAAATTTTCTCTATTCTGCATCCTTCAATTCCTCTCTTCTCATCACATCAACTGCTACCTATCTATTATCTAACTAATATTTATCACCTCACCTTCCCCCCCGCCTGCTCGCCAGGGCCGCGTTTTATGGGCGGCTTTAATTCGCTGAAAAGCTATATCTATGGTGATGATTGCTGTATTTTGCTAATAATGGGTTCTCATTGACTTCTCTGGCTTTAACTTAAAACACGATAGAAATATTTATGCGGAGAATTTTTTTGCTGACTTCTCTCATTTGGTTCTTTTTGTTTTTGTTAAAGATGAACTCAGCAATTTCATAACTTTAAAATAAGAATCAGTACGACTGAGCTAAATTTTAGTTCATTGCTTCATGCTGTATTAATTACGTGATTCCATTTCTTATGCAGATATCTCTTGTTTATTTTGGTTCTTTTGCTCAGCTTGGACATCTGTAGAACAAATTAAAGATTAATTAACTAGACACAGACCCCAGTAAAAATGGCCATACATGCTCTTAAAACATGTTATTATTAAATTATTGTTTTGTTTTTTGTTAGTTTGGGTTCTTAAAATCCTGATGCATGGAACAGAAAAGACGAACGGCATTTTTTCTAAGCTTTTCTTACAGCATAATATCAGATTTTATGTTGTCTTGACTCTCATAATTAAAAACGTGGTCTTGAACAACACTCACAAGAAGCTTAATTGATCTTTAGCAGCTAACAAGTTTTCATTTACATGCATCACCCAAAGAACATAACCATAACTTACCAATGAGACAACCCTAATTACCAAAACAAAGAGAAGTTAAAAAATAATATGAAAAAAACCCTACCCTGCAGGTAAAGGATGCCAAGAGAGACAAAAAAAAAAAAAAAAGGATTTAAGCGACCATTGGAGGAATCCTATTCTCATTGTCATCAAAACCCACCCCCTACTTTAAATCCAGCTCCACTTTTCCTTTAAAACCGCTATTGCTATTACTGATATCGCTAAACAGATGAGCCGTTGAGGTAACTACTGCACACTTTCTTCCACCTCTCTCCTTGTTTTTTCTCCTTTTCACCTCCGTTGACGAAATCGGCAGCACTGGTTGTATTTCAAAGTTCGTTCTTGCCTTCGCACCTCTAAGTTTCCTCGCCGCCGCGTCGTATGCACGCGCCGCTTCATCCGCCGTATCGAATGTGCCTAGCCAGTGCCTGCACCTCCCTATACGGTCACGTATCTCAGCTGACCATCTTCCCCATGGCCTCTTTCTCACCCCTCTGTACGTCCTTGCCAGGGTTACGCCGCTGCTAACTTCGTGCTTCGCTGCCTTGGACCCGGTTCGTTGAGAAAAGGAATCGAAATTGGAAGTTCCGGGGCTTTTGGCGGCGGCAGAGGTTCCGAACAAGACGCTTTCGCCGACTACGGCGGCGATTCCATCAAGAAGAGAGGGTGTTTCTTCCAGGATTTCGGGTTCCTTCAAGCAACTATCAGATGATAATTTATCACAAACATCGTGGAGAGACACAACAGCCGAGATATCGACCGAAACAGGGTTGAAGATGGTTGGAGTAAGGTGGTCGTAGGAGTAAACAGAAGAAACGAAAGGATATTGAGCGTCAAAGAGAGGCGTATAGAGGGATGTGGTATCGGATATATGAAATGTTTGGGAGTTGGAAAAGAACGGAACGGGGAGCATTTTTTGGTTGTCTATGGCGTTTAGGTGTATCGGCGAAGGGAAGCAGTTTATAAATGGGAAATGATTTAAAGGTAAAATTAAATACAAATTAATCATGTATAGATAGATATAAAAGAAATATGTTTGTAAAAAAAAAATAAATTGATTTAGAAAAAAGAAAAAAATATACTCTGGTCAAGTTGGATGGGACCGTAATCCCGTCACATTAACATTCATACATGTCCTTGGGGTTGGCAGCAGGAGGGATAACCGCTTCCTAATGTCAGAAATACCCTTTTCCACCCATCCGCTCTTGCAACTTATTTTGCCATCGTTTCTAGGCCTATGTTTGGGTCGGTGGAGGGAAAATATGGGGAAGAAAAAGAAAATGAGAAAAATTAATTTTTATTTTACATTCTCAATTATTTGTATAGGAGGAAGATATACGAAAAAGAAAAATGAAAAGATATTTTTATTTTATTTTATTTTTTTGAAAAATAAAAAAATAAAAATTAGAAGTAAAATAACTTTTGTTATTTGCTTTCTCTATAAAATGGGGAGGTAATGAAGAAAATTAAATAAAAAAAGTTACTATTATTGATAAAATTATTTTTTATCATTCATCATTATAATAAAATATTTATTATTTTATAAAATAATATGTAAAATAGTAAATATGTAATATTATAACTTTTTTTCACATAATAAACTATCCAACCAAAAAAATAAATCTTATTTTTTTTTACATTATTATTTTACTTATATTACTTTAATTTAAAATATTATAAAAAAATAGAGAGATAACTCTTTTTAAGAAAAAATTGTCAAAGAGAAAGAAAAATAAATTTATTCTCTTTTCTTATTTTTTCTTTTCCCTATGGAGAGTTTCCCAACATGGTGTGGGAGTTAAAATGTTTTAGTAACCAAAATTTTTGTGCAGATATATATGAATAAAAAACATTCATAGTTTGATATCAAAAAAAAGAATTATTTAAGTCATATATTTGCAAAATATATATCAGTTAAATTTTTTTGTTATTAATTTAATTCTAAAATATATTCAATAATTTATTTTCTTAAGAAGATTTATATTTTTAATCTTTGAGCGGACTTCGTCTTAAAAAAAATCTAATGCGAATAAACACTGAACAGAATTTTGTATTGTTTAAATTTTAAAGCAAAATTAATGTTTGTTAAAAAATAGTTTTAAATGTCAATGCCGAAGTTAAAAATGCGAAAACATTGTTCTCGGGAAGCATGAGAATTCCCAAAATTAAAAAAAAAAAACAAATTTCTAATGATAGTAATTTGCATATAAATGTATTTATCTCGTATTATATTCACATGTAATTATATAATTCAGACAACTGAGATAATATTAATCGATTTTTTTTATATAATTTAGAATCAACAGAGCACTCTTTATGATGCCATTTATGTAAAAGATAGTGATATGGTAATTCATGAAGAAAAAAAAAGAAATATTTTTATACTAAATAACTAGTTAATATGGGATATTTTCTATTATAATTATAACAAAAAATATATCCTAAAACCATAACAAGAATGTTCAAAACAAAAGCAATGCATTTTAACTAATATTAAATAATAATTCAGTTTCTTCCGAAAATAATAAATCGTGAATAATCAATAAATTAATAAAGAAATTCACAAAAATCAATTAATACCATTGCGTCAATAAATATTATATTTCATCCACATCTAATAAGGTAAATCATGCAGAGAAGAAGCTGACAAAACAAAATGTCATCTGAAATAATTAGTCCGATGGCATAATTCTTCTGAATTCTGAGAAAAACTTTTGTTGGAAAAGAAAATCCAACGCGAAGAAGGAGAAGAAAGAGAAGAAGAAAGGGAAAGAGAGAAGGACAGATACGTCATTTGAGGAGATAAAAATAGGGCAATTACTTACGGAAGCTGGTGATTTGATTGGTATTAAGGGAAGAGTGTATAATATCGAGGACTCCAGTTATAGAGTAGTGTGTTTTAATAGCCGTCGGATTACGTGTAACCTTTTATTTTAAACCACTGATATCGTCACCTTGTCGTCACCCCACACGATTGTTTCACTGTTTTCTGTATTTACATTTACTTATTCTTCCATTTTTCTTATTTTACACATTATTTTTTTGAGCTGTTGTGATATACTCTCTCCCTACCTCTATAACTTGGATTTTATTAGAATTAAAATTTTATTAATCAGTCTAAAATTTAGAAAAAAAATAAATAATTAAGACTAAATTCTTTTGAATTTTAATTTTGAAATTCTAAATAATATTAGTAAGTGAATATAAGGACAAAATTAAAAAAAATATTAATTAAATAAAAACGGCGGATAAATAAAATTTTAAAATATCTTTAAAAAGCCATTTATATAGGAATGAATAGGAGGTTTTTTTGGGTTGCCCCTTCTTTTGGTATATAAAAAAAAATACATGTAATTCTTTATGTTTTTTTGGGTTGCCCTTCTTTGGTATATATATAAAAAAAAGAAACATATAACAATATTTAAAATAAGTAAATTATTTTTTGGATAAATAAAAAAAAATAACACGGTCAAAATGGAACTATGGAGTAATTAATATATATGGTGTTGCACATGCACACTGATCTAACTCTGTGGGTGCATTTGAATGGCCATGATTTGATTCATATGGCAAGAGTGAATCATTTAACGTAACGAGCGCATGCAAGTGGCCGTGATCAAATCAATCAATGATAGACGGAAGGGCCCACATAAGTTTGGGATTTGATTTGATTACACTGTAATCTTTGAAGAAATGTTGATTTGATTAGACTGTAATTGAAAAGATCTTTGTGAACATGTCTAACTTAGGTCTCATTATATTGTGAACATGCTTTATTTTATATTTTTAAATTCAAATTTACAATACTCTTCATATTTAAAGGGATCAATTAAAAAACCAATTAATTAATTAAAATACATTTTTAACATCCTAAATAAAATAAAATTTCTGAATAAAAATTGACTCTAATATTTATTTTTATTAAGAAAATATTATTCTTAATTAATTAATGAGTTTTGTATTTTTTTATTGGAATTCTGTAACATATTATATAAATAGTTTAGATCCAAGAATTAAATGTACATTTTTTTACATATTAATAGATTAAATCTCTCTCTCTCTCTCTCTCTCTCTCTCTCTCTCTCTCTCTATATATATATATATATATATATATATAATCTCTATTTAAATTAAGTATCGAAATAGATACATGGATTAGTCGATTTCATTTATGAGCTTTTTCTATTTTACAGTGATTTTTTCAGAGATTTAACAATACATGTCTAAAATTTCGGGACTAGAAATTAGTTTTGCATATGGCTACGAACAAGGGTTAAAATAATAAGGTAATACTTCGAATTAAATTAATGGTATCAAAAAATTTTAACATTTATAATGCCTTACTAAAAATATTATTTGTAAGTTTTTTTTTTCTCAAATAAGTCCGGATTATTAGAATCAAAATTAAAAAAATTAGAGAGCTTATAATAGAATAAACATTTAAAGTACAAGGGCCTAATAGAACAAATAAATAAATAAAGAAGGAATTTTACAGAACAATTTAAAAATCAGGAGTCAAAAAGTACGTTTTTCTTTTTATAATATTTAATTTCGACCTCAAAGGCCATGAAAATATTTCCATAGTGATTTTTTGAGTTTAAGTTTATATATACTTAATCAGAAACAGGAATGCTAAAAACATTCAGGAGATGATATCAGAGAAAAATGCCAAGAATCATAAAATACTTTTTAATATTTATTTTTTGATTAATTGGTAAAAATAGAAAAATATAAAAATAATGAGAGATAAAAAAAAAATTTTAAATTTTTTTTTACTGACCAATCAGGAAATGTTATTATAAAATATTTATATTAAAAAAAAAAGATTACTTAGCATTCCTCGTCAGCAAATTATTAAGTTTTGAACTGCTTGTTTGGTACAGGGGAGGGGAGAAAATATTTTTCCTTTCAACAATGTTTACATATACATATGACGAAACAAGCGAAAACAAAATGGAATACCAAAGGTTTTTAAATTTCCAAGTACATGCAAACGTGTATTGTAGCATATTAAATTTTATTTATTTAAATTTTTTTCAGTTAACAAAGAACGGTAAACACGATATAGAACATTATCGATCTATGCACATAATTTTTCATAAAAATAAATTTAAGTTTCCAAAGTTTGAAGTCAATTTTCTATTCCCGCGCTAGCTCTTGCTTAATAGTCCATGCAAAAGAAGCATTGATATTGGCATTCTTTGGCTTTTTTATGTGGCATATTTCAAGGTGGTGTAGGAAAATTGTTTGCTCTATATATTATATATATTTGAAGAAACATTCTGTAGGAACAAAAAAGAATGTCTGATAAACACACCCTTTTGAGAGAAAGTGAAAACGGTGTTTCCAAAGAGCTTGAGCTTAGTATTTAGCATGCGAAGGGCCTAGTGTCTTGCGCAGTTTCTTCATGGATACTGAGAATTTGCTCTTGCCCCTGTAATTAGGAGATAAATAATGGAACATTTTACAAGGCGGGTTAACGCTGACAAGTTAAAAAAAAAAAATCCCAAGACGAAATACGACTAAAAGAAAGTACTATTTTTATGATACCTTCAAGAATTATCATTCTTAGTACTTTGGCTTTGTTTATTTTACAGTAAATGAAAAAAAAAATTTATCCTTAACGAAAAAAAGTCACTTAGACGTATCAAAAAAAAGCTCTTATAACTTAATCCATAGGTCCATAGCAGAGAGAGACTACATGTTCAAGTTTAAAGTTACAGGTTCCTAGTATTATGAAGGTGGTTTTAATATTTATCAACCGAAACTAAATGCTGAGATGACTCCTCTTTGCTTCAATTGGTGTTATCAAGTGCTGGCAAACATTCAAGCAGAATATCAGCTGCACGGCCCAATTCTTGTTCTGAGATGACCAACGGAGGGACCAGCCTGACGATATTTCCTTTTCCCGCAGTTAATATTAAAAGACCAGAATTTCGACAGGCATTTACAAGAGCTGAAGCATAGACATCCAGTTCTATCCCTATTATAAGCCCCAAACCTCTCACTTCTCTCACATGTGAATTCCCTCCAAGTTTCTGAATTAACATTTCTTTGAAGTACTGACCCTTCTTAGAGACACTGGCCAGGAAGCTAGGTTCTGATATTTTATCTAAAACAGAGATGGCAGCACTACAGACAAGAGGCCCACCAGCAAATGTGCTTCCGTGTTCTCCATATTTCATAGCGGCAGCGACTTTTTCAGTCATTAATACAGCTCCTATGGGAAGGCCTCCTGCAAGAGGCTTCGCAATTGTCATTATGTCCGGGAATACACCATATGCTTCATGTGCCCAAAGATAACCAGTTCGGCCTAAGCCGCATTGAACCTGAGAAGTGTAACATGCTTCTTAATTGAACTGAGATAGCTCCATCAAATATTCGACTACAAAAAATGAGTATTTGAAGAATTATTATTTTTTTAAATACTGCTTTTCTGTCAGGACCACAAACAAAGAAAGTTAAAATTTTGGTGGAGAACAACAAGCATTGTGCCACATTATTATTTTGAACAGGAGCGCCCTGCTCCCACCTGTTCTACCAAACAATATAAAACCCTGGAAATAAGAGGAAAATGATACAAGAAAAAATACTGATAAGAGCAATTAGCCTTTCACTCATCCCCCCAACGACAAAAGTCACACAGCCAAAAATTTGGACCAGGATTTTTTATGAGGAGGAGCGTATAGTATATACTGAAACCCTCTGCCATTGTGCAGGTTACATGAACTAATGCAAAAATTCAAACCTTGTGAAATGGAAAGTTCCTCTTGACATCAAATACAATGATTAGCAGCTTCCCTCAGTAATGTGATATCTACTCATTAAAATCTTTTAGCCTTTATCAAGTTAACCTCAAAGTTTTTCCTTGTTTTTGCTTCTTACAGGTTGCTACAACCTGTTTAAATATGAAAGAATGCTTTCCACATAAAAATATCCCAATGAAGTTCTGTAGAATGCCACTTGTGGATAATGATATTCTATCCTAGATGATCTTACTCATAATATAAACCTGAGAGTTACTATCCTGATATTCGTTTTTAATCTAAGCTGACATATCTATGCTTTATGTTAGTGGCAACATTGGTGAAAGTAATTTGATAAAAAATGTATTCAAATAATTGATGCAATCTAAAGTAGAAAGTAAGGGTATTACTATGCTTATCATGCCAAATTATCTGAACAGCAAAATTACGTCTCAGTAGTCAGGATCAATCTATGGTGAAATACCTTTGCAAAATCAAAAGATGCATGCTTACCTCATCAAAAACCAGGAGAGACCCAGCATCATTACAAGCACTGCACAAGGACTGCAAAAATTCCTTTGTTGCACTGTAAATGCCACCTTCACCCTGGATAGGTTCAATAAATACAGCAGCAATTTTCCCACTTTTAATCAACTCTGTAGCAGCTTTTATGTTCCCATATTCCAAAAAATTAACTCCAGGCATAACGGGCTCAAAAGGTGAACGATAATTCTCTTTGCTTGTCAAAGCAACAGCCCCCATAGTCCTACCATGGAAACTATTGGTGAAAGAAATGAACTCCGTTGCAGGTTCATCTGGGTTTAGAACCCTTTGAAATTTCCTGGAAAATTTGATAGCAGCTTCATTTGCTTCTGTTCCAGAGTTTGAGAAAAAGACACGATCAGCAAATGAACAAGCCACAAGACGTTTTGCAAGCTCTACCTACAGCAGAAACACCTTTTTAAGTAACTTGAGAAAAGAGGGGGGTGGGGGAGATGGTGAATTCACACTCTAAATAAGAAAAACTTATGCTGTTAAAAGACTAATATAACAAATAAGATGCCAATATTGAACCTATGCTCCTGTTATTGAGAATAAGTTGTTAACTAGTATGCCAATATTGAATTGATGAATTCCAACCCAAAATCACAAAATCTTCGTTCACGTAACTTGTTAATCAACCTAAATTGCTGATGCTGATTCAATATGACAACTAACTGACCAGTATCTTTGTTTAATAATCAAGAAAAATAATAATAACAAAGGCTTGTAGGTATGTTATTCAACAACTGTGAAGAAAAAACCTCACTTCAAAAAGATTAGAGAGCAAACAAACACAATTTTAGATTCCCACTTATAAATAAATGTGTCCAAACAACATATTATAGGAAAATTTTGATTTAAAAAAAAGTCAGAGAAAAATTAAAACCAAAATAATTAGAACATTATATAAGGAATTGAAAAAAAAAAAAACGAAACAAAAGAAAAGAGAAGAGAAGAAAGTTCTTACCTGAGGGATAGAATAGTAGACATTACTGACATGCGTAAGCAAATTGGCTTGCTCTGTAACTGCCCGAACCCAATCAGGATCGCCATGGCCGAGCGCGTTGACTGCAATACCGGCGGTGCAGTCCAAATATTCTCGCCCTTCAGGATCATACAATTTACAACCTTTGCCATGGGAAAGCACCAGCGGGTTCCTTGCATAGGTTCCCACAAGAACTTTTGCCTCCATCTCCATCACCTCCTTGCTCTTTAAATTCAGTTTCACAGAATCCGGCGTCTGCACATCCAAGTGAAGACATGCCCGTGTCTTAAAGGAACGACGGAGATCCGCCGTCGTGGGAGAAAAAGAGATCGAACGATTGAAAAGCAGATCGATTGATTTCATTTTTCTTTAATTTACTCGAACAAATTTATTATCTTTCTTACTGCTTGATTAAGTGCTTGTGGAATTGGGATTATATACAAGATTTCTGGCGGTTTCTTTTTCTATCTTTCTCAAATAGTGGTGAAATTATTGGAATTTGTATGGCAATTATTGAGAAATGAATCGATTCGACAAGAAAAGTGGGAAGACTTGTAGGGGATTTTAGAGCACTGAATGAGATTTGAGAGGAGAAAAATGTTTCAGTTGAAAGAAGGCTAGGGTTCAAGTTCAAGGTTCTTTTTTTTTCCCTCTTTACAGTATGAACGGTATGATTCAAAGGGAATCTGTCACACATGGCGGGGTTTTGATATTTGTGGCACCGGCACCTCTGATTACACGCTTTGTTTTTTTTTTTTTTCTCAAAAAAAAATTATGTAATTCAAATTCAAATTTGGAGATTATAATAATTGCAAAAAATTAGAACCAGAACTTTGAGGTTTTTTGAGATTAAAATATAAATGCTAAATTTATTAAAAAAAAAATTCTAAATGCTAAATATTGTAAATGGTAATATTTGAGAGAGGTTTTAATTTTTCTGAAGAAAAAAAGGATTTATAATTAAAATTCATAGTTAAAGATATGAATATAACCTTTTTTATATATTTTTTATTATTTATGAATACATTAAAAATAACTGCGTATCATTTAAAGAATATAATATACACTCGTGACCTTTTGTTGTATCCAATTCAGCTATCTTAATGCTATGCACTTAAAAATGGGTCAAACGATTATTTTGCAAACAATTGCTCCGCAAGATATGCTCTACCAAGCTAACAAATCTATCATGCATGCAATAACGAATTAACTCACAAAACAAATTATAAAAATGATTGCAAGATGAACATAAATTACACATATAACGAGGATGAACTCATGTCTGCCAGAATTTATTTCAATAAAAGAAATGGCGGTTCAACAGCAACATTAAAATCACAAATTCAAAATGAAATACTTCGACCACTTCAACAAGACTGATAAAACAAACAATACACGATATGGAACAAGAAATGTAAAGAAGATCACACACGTGAGCTTGTTTAAGTCCTTTAATACCTTGCTAGTTCAATTCATCCATGACAAGTCTTGTCGAAATGATACAGATCTTGCAGCTCCTTGAAACACCTCTTTCAGAAATTTGACGACAACCTTCCACTGTCAGTAATTCCAATTTATATGAACCAACAAGAGGTTTTAACCCATCATCGGTGACCCCCAAACACTTTCTCAACTGTAATATACACAAACGAGGAAACTGCCCCACCAGCTGCAGTCCCTCATCACTGATTTCTTGACATCTTACAAGCTCCAAGCTTTCAAGATACTAAGATGAACGAAGTGCTTCCATCCCAGCATCATTGAAGGAATACATGCGGTCAAGAGCAATCTCCTGAATAGGACACATCGACTCAAAGTAAGGTTCCATTTAAAGTAAATGATGAGAAGGAAACTCCCCATCAGAAAAAGATATCCAGACAGATTCAAGCGTTGGACAGTTTTGAGCCTCTGCTTTGAGACTTTCATCTGTCAATCTCAGTGGGTTGTTCAGAAGAAGAGGCAAGGAGAAATCAGAAGGAACCCAAAGATAAATTGACCGAAGATTTCTTGATTTTTGGGCTAAGCCTATAATATCACAGTCCTTTACCCCGACACACATCTAAATGAATCTTCTCCAAGTTCTTGAACTTTCCCAGCACACAAGCAAACCCCCTACCTGGACTGATGATGCAACTCACTAGGCTCAGTTCCAAAATAGATTCACATGGGACCAATTGCTTTTGCCATCGAACTACGGCCAACCAATCATAAACCTTCATATATCTGTAATTAGCATCCACCTGAAACTGCAGTTTTTTTTAGCTTTCTCCAGCTACATCCTAGCTTAATCAAATCACCCTCCCCAATCACTCTACAATTCTTAATGGAAAGGTCTTCAAGTGTTTCAAGCTTGCCAAGGTATTCCAGCCATTCAACACTAGCGACATTGAGAAATTGATTAAGGTGGAGAACGGTGAGCTTTTTGCAACCCATAACAATGGATAAAATGCCACAACCAGTGATCCTTCGTGTAAAATTCAAATTCAATGCAGAAATCTTGGCACAAGAAGCTAAGTGGTGAAGACCTGAATCAGTTATGAATCTGCAACAGCTTAAAGTAAGATCAACCAGAGATGGACAGTTAGTGGCAAGAATCTCAAGGCCTTGGCCATCTAACTGCTTTCCTAGCTTGGACATCCAACCAGAATAACTTATTTCCACTTTTGCCAAGTTAGGAAATCTATTGCAGAGGGAAGTTAGAGCTTCATTAGCAGAATCTAATCCGCAACCAAATCAAAGAGATAGCCTCTGCTTGCAATCCAATTCATGGAGTCGTTTACATGCTAATTAAGCAGAATTTCTATCAACAGTTTTCATAACTCTGCTAAAGATCTCCCAAACCAATTGGTCTGGTAAATTATCCATCCAAACCAGATCTTTTTCTTGCTTTAACCAAAGTTACACCAACAAATACCTGAAAATTCAATGCAAGAACCGAGATGAAAATCTTAATCTAATAAAAAGAAGGCAATCTTTGTTCAAAATATTTATATATTTTTTTTTTGTTAAGAGTTCAAATGTATATATTGACACCAATATTACACCACAATAATAATTAGAAGATGACATATAAAGGCACTGCCCTTCTTAAATTAGAGAAATCAAAATATGCCTGACAATTCAAAAGGAAACCATCAGTTTTTCCTCTCGAACTTTTCCAGAATCTCCTTGTAACATCCCAAATAAAGCGCACGCACAGAAACTTGATTTTACTAATCTAAAATTCAAACGTAAACCAAAAAAAAAGCAAAAAATTAAGACAACCATTCTGCAATTGATTCAAAAAACAACGGTTACAACATCACCCCTTAACAAAAATTATCCAAGAATTGTCATATTCTTAATGTCTAGAACAAACAAAAACGCAAAACCCAGATAAGATTTGACCTCAAAGACAGAAATTAAAAATCTAAGAAAGATTCAGAAATTTTTTTCTGGATTCATCTATAATTATGGTCATAACTATGGCACCTACAAACCATGTAGAAAACTGTTTGCATCTAATTCTTTATAAAACACAATGGAGGGAAACAATGCAATGACCAAATATATAAAACCTTGAATATAAAATTGTGATTATACACTGTTGGATTCTAGAGACTAATACTTACTTCATCAAGAAATTTCTTCTCTTTAAGACACCAATGTCGATAACTATTTCACGAATTTATAATGATTGTGTATAATGACGCAAGACAATAATTAAAACTATGAATACAGATGAAAAGGATTTACCTGACAATTCGCATCTCCGATATGTGCTGAATAAAAGAAGCGCAAAACTGGCAGAAAACTGCATATGTCATATGGTTTGGCATCCCAAGAACAGAGACAAGAGGTTTTCTTCCAACCTGGGCAACATCAAAAGGAAATGGAGAAGTTATGAAATTTCATCTCAGAAATGTGACTTCTCTTCAAAATTGTTAAATAAAGTTTACAGCAAAATGAGAAAGCCATAAGGGCTAGTAGATGAGAAGCTGAGACTACGGGTAGAGAGGAAACGCGTCGTTAGAGAAAAGGTGCATGACGCCGCGTGTTTCTTCGATCCTAGCGCTTCCAGAGGAGAAAGGAAAGGCTTGAGTCATTGGAGACGATGAAGACGAGGAGTCGTCACTAAAGTCACCAGTTTTCATCGATTTCGATTGCTCGAAGTGGTCCTCCGGCGAGACTATGGAGCCTGCCGCGCTTGAGCTCGGAGACATGGCAGTGAGATTCAGTTAAAATAGAAAGATCATTCGCGAGGTTTTGGTAGCACCGTAGCAGAGATGGATCGATGGTGTTTGCTAATTGAAATCTCGTAGACGTGCTTAAATTTAAAAAAGGGCAAAATCCTGAGCTCCCTGAATTTTTGCATTTTCTTGTATTGAATCCTCAAACTTTTATTTAGTTGTAAATTATAATGATAAACTATATAAAAAAAAATTGGATTTTTGGAAAAATTATAGGGCCCTAGGAGGCTGATGTGAGAATACACGAGTTATAAATTTATAATAATTATAATATTAAGTAAATTTTTTTATTTTTTGAAAAATTAAAATTATTTAAGTGACTTTCCTTTTAGATACAATTTTTTTTAATCAAATAAGTAATTTCATTAAGAAGAAGAAAAACAGCAGAATAAGCAAAAGGGAGACTACTATTGAAATGATGTCTAACTTTAGGTTTTTATAAATATATCTATACAGAAATAATTATTAAAAAATTTAACTCTAAATTCCTAAAACAATTTAGATATAAATATATCTGTTCAAAACTAGTCGTATATACACTAGATATATATAGACATAACAAGATTAGCATAGAATCGCTTACATAACTACCTTAGTATATTATATATATATATATATATATATATATACATGACAACAATGTCAAATAAAAAAATAAATTGGAAATATCAAATTACTGTTAAACCAAATTAAATATCCGAGACTATATTTAATATGAAATTGAAAATATATAATATTTAAAAATTAAAGAAATTTTTTTTAACTGGAAAATAGATTAAAAAACCAAACAACAAAACACAATAGGAAATGAGGAGAGGATCAACTAAAATCTCGATTATAAGACTTCCTCCTTGCACCAAATCTATGATACAAATTCATACCCATATTAGAAGGAATTAAATCAGAGTCAATAACATAAAACAAAATACTAGCAAGCTCGCGTAAAATCCAGAGCAGCTAAATTAGTAAGACGACTAATAAAAGGATAAACTAGAAACCCCATTCTTAAAATTAGGCAGTCCAGGACAATACCACCAATCTCTGAAAGGTAAAGTAGAACTTGATGGTAATGCCTCGTAAACCTCAAAGCAATCCATCTCCAATTCTATATTGTCAAAACCCGAATTGCGAAGCCAACTGAGATCTTCACTCACAGCTAACGCTTCAGCCGAAGGAGAGGTGACACCACTAGAAAAGCCAGAAATACCTCTCACAAAATAAATTTTCATAATTTTAAAACCTTGAAAAATCGTATTTTACAGTAAAAAACATCAATACAGACAAGCTATAATAGGTTTTTCAAACTGTAATAAAACAAGGTGCAAAACAAATTCTACAATATGACATCTTACCATTGAAACACTATGATAAAAAAAATCTAATACTATTTGAAGTTATTCTTTCTAGTAAGTTATTTTCCACTAATTAGCAGTAATTGCATATAGATGCTAATGCAAGACTGCATAATCAAGGTACATCAATAAAAGCCTCTCAGCGGAGGGAACTACAGAATGCAGTGTTCAATGGTCTTAATACTGCAACTTCTTTCTTGCTGCAATCCAATAAATTACAACACAACACCTACTCAAAGTCAAATGTAGCAGCCACCGACAGAAAAATCTGACAATAGATGGAAAGAGATCGGAGAACCAAAAAACATATTTTTCCACCAAGCATCAGCACGTGAAGATGCCCATGTAAGACAAATGATAAATGAAACCATTTTGAGCTTCTGAATTTGGTAGCAATTTAAGGTCTTAGTTCAAACAGCAGCAGGAACTTGGCAGTCTACTGATTTCAGCACTTCATCACCCATTTCTTTGCATCCTACCAATTTCTGCAAAAGCAAGTCCATTGACATTCAGTTGAAAGAAAAGGGTAACATGCAAGGGTAAAACATTAGTAACTAATATTACAGAAATCGTGAAGATTTGATGTTGCTTCCAGAATTTTAAGAATATATGCAATCCAAATGTATAAAAAATTATTATGCATCAAACTATAAACCAAAAAATATTTTCACAGTTAATAATTTGCAGCAAACTTCATTGTTATGATTTATGGACCCCTTAAATCAACTGTTATGAGAGTGCTGAACATAGTTACAGTTGCTATTTTCCTATCTGACATAGCTATGGTTGCAACTTTCCTAGTTAGTTATTTTAGGTGGCTTTTCTATATTAGAAAAATACCGCAATAATAGTTAGCATAATAATGTAATTATACATTAGAGTGCAGCAAAGAACACTTTGAAAGGATCAACAGATGGAGGAACAAGAGACAAACTACTTCTAGGAACTCAGGAACAATCTATAGCCGTATGGTTACAGTCCATACACCACTGACACTGGATTTGCGCATAGGGAACCTAAGGTCAAGGTCTTACTTTACCAGCTGATTGACCTGGGAATGCTGATTGATTCTGGAATGGTGGTATAGCAGGGAAACCAAGTTTTATTCAAAGAGTGAAGAAAATCAGTGGTTGAAAGGAGTGGATCATCTGCTTCCCCTACCACGTGGCAAAAAAGTAGTAAGCGGCAGAGAGTGAAATTATTGATTTGCACATGATGGAGAACAAAATTGATTGGTAGTGGGGCGATTGGTGGCCAAGAAGGCAGAAGTATAATTCTTGAAGATATAAAGCAGTTCTGGTTTAAATAAGTGTTAAGAAGTGGATTTCCGAGCTTAGGCTTATCACATCACATTCATAGTCCAATGAATAAAGATGGATCAAGGATTGCGGGATATAAAATGATGATCACACAAACCAGAATGTGAAAAATAAGAGGAAAGAATTCACTTTGGCATGTCAAATAAACATTGTTTCAATAAAATGGAATGTCTGAAGAAAATGAAAGGGAATCAAAAGACAAACTTGAAATCTCATGACAATTTCCTCTCTTATCTATCATCCATCAGATGTTAACTCATGTTACCCTCATATGCCCCAATTCATTAACAAACAGTTCTAGAGATTGGGAAAAATACTAAAAAGTAAAATTCAAGAATTTGTTGTTCTCATTCTTCAAACAAATCCAACAGATAAGTTAGATACTTCAAATTCAAAAATTTTCTTAAAACTTGTAGAAGAAAAATAGATTTTAAGGAGATGAGAAGGCACATACAGTTCCAGCAGAGTAAATGTCACCCGTCCGAAACCCCCTGTTTAGAGCATCTAAAACAGCATTCTCAATTCTCTTTGCTGCCTTTTCCTCCCCTAAGCCATACCTCAAAAGCATTGCAGCACTAAGTACTGTTGCCAATGGGTTTGCTTTATCCTGAATGTTAACAGTTCATATAAAAAAGCATGTTTACCTCTTACTCTTCGTTCCTCCTCTCTCATAGAAAGGGGTAAGGGGAGGGAGAAAGAAATGGTTCTCATTTCTTTGCTTTGGAATTATATAAATAAAGGGTGCATTATTAGAGAAACAGTAATCCAACCTGTCCAGCAATGTCAGGAGCAGAACCATGTATTGGTTCAAAAAGTCCAGGTCCCTATGCAATTAAAAAAAAAAAACTTAACAAAGTCAATTAAAAGAACAATTCATATTGTAAGAGCTGGAAAAAAAAAGATCAATTTTCCTTCGGGGAAAAATATGAAGGGTATGAGAAACTTTTTCAAAGAGCCACTCAGTATTTGGGTTGATTTGAAAAATAGTTTAATTAGCCATACCGATGAGCCAAGACTAGCAGATGGAAGCATCCCTATACTTCCAGTAATCATTGAAGCCTCATCAGACAGTATATCGCCAAAAATGTTGTTCGTCACAATTGTATCAAACTGCATTATGCATTTCTAAAGCACTGTAAGGCTTCCTGTTCTATTAACTCTATAATTTCACTTTCCTGTCATTCTTAATTTCCTGAGGCATAAAAACGAAACAAAAGCAAAAGCCAGCTTTTTCTGACCTGTTTTGGATTGCGAACAAGCTGCATAGCAGCATTGTCAACATACATGTGTGAGAGCTCAACATCCGGATATTCTTCAGCAATGGCTATAACTCTTTTCCTCCAAAACATTGATGCCTGGAAATTGAAACAAGAACAAATCAAACACTAATATTCATAGCATATTTTGTATGTTACTATAGACGAATATTGGCAAAGATTAAGCTAAAGCAACAATAAAATTCACTGATTATTACTCAATAAAATGAATATCTACCTGCAAGGCAGATGCTAATGTTAGCATTTTGCTTTACATCCTAACCCTGTTAGCAGCAACACTAACAAATTACAGGGGCATCTATAATCAATAGAAATTATTATTTTCCCAGTGACAAGAACTAAAATATAGATGGGGTAAATTTTTTAACAGTTTACCTATATAAAACCACTGGCCAACTTTTTTGGTTTTTAATGAAGCAAACTTCCCTAAATTAGGTTAAATCAATAAAGTATAGAGGTTGATGAAGTTGGCCAATATTTATTAATGTTTTGAATCAGAATGAAAGGCGAAAAGCTCCAGTAGTTGTTTAAGTTAGAAATAATGTTGAGTACCCCTAATTTATATTGACAGGGGAGATAATGAAACATTGAGTCATGAACTGGAAATGAAAATTTAGGAGGAAACATACTATTTAAAAGTTCAACTTTACACTAAATTTCTTATAATCGTTGCTGCAAATTTGCAACAATCAGGGCAATATAACAATCTTCATCTGGCTACTGGTTATAGCATAAACTTGTTAACTCTGCTAAATAATCCATCAGAAATAAAACACAACTTAAAGGGTAAAAAACAAAAGACATGTTTGGGATTGTGAGGACCAACTGATCAAAGGCACTGTCCCACAGATATGCCACTAACTCCATCCGTACAAATTCAAGAATCTTTGCTGCACTTTCTTGTAAAAGTTCCAAGTTATTGACAGAACATTATCAAAACTTATAAAACATCACAACCTAAAGCTAGTTGGAAATGGTAAGAAGAGAGGTTTGGTAAAAGCAAGAATTATTGCTCACATGCTTTGAGACTCGACAACATTAAGGAATCTCCTATTTCTTGTAAACTTCATGTAAGCCAATGTCCATATCAAAAAGGAAGAAAAAGCTAAAATTATTCTGAAATTAGATGAATAAAAGCAAAATATAGAAAGAAAAAGAAGAGTTTCAATAATACAATACACCTCCAAGACATTGGCTTTGTCAACAGAGCATAGTTTTCCAGATCGCTTCCTGGCAGTCTCAAATGCAACATGAGCAATGCGATCAACCTGGCCCAAATTTCTTTCCACGTTATCCAATGAAAAATTTATTAAAACATTTTAGCAGAAACAACAAGAAAATAAATATCATCTAAGATGCATTATAGTATATCTTCTATATATTAATTTCCAATGTATGAAAAGGACTTCTTACTATTCCACAACAGAGTAGCTAGATTTTTACAGTGTCTGACTGATTAAATAGCTGGATGCATTCAGGTAATGATTCTTGCTTACACATTGGCAAGCAAATTGGTGAAAAGTGTACATATGTGTTCATACAAGTTTCTGTAAGGACCTGAACCAAACTGAATTACCCCAACTCCACTCAAAAGTGCACTTCAGATCTTCATCTAAGAGGGAAGCAGAACATAAATAAAAAGGATTCAAATGAAATCATGAAAAGGACAGGATATTATTAGCAAGAGAAACCAAGTAACCAAATTATTGTCTTACTATGTCTTAGCGTGCTTAAATAAAATCTTTGGAATGCCATCTAGATTAGTTCAGTATTAATTCCATACAAATAATAAGTTGATGACCCCCCAACATTTACAATCATTAGCTCAAATATGCTTACCAGAAAATAAATTTATTAACGTATAAATTCTGAATCATGTACACGCTTATAAAACAATGCATGTACTTGGTATTGAATTGCTATTTCAAAAAATATCAGGTTCAATTTATCTTAAATAAACATTTTCTCAAGAGAGAATAATGAAGAAGCTACAGCATGGAATTGAAAAACTAAGGAAAAAGGAAAACTTGAAAACAGAAGAATATTATTTTTGAATGAGCAAGTTATGTTGGAACAACCAGGCACTTACAATTGAAATTTAAAACTAAAAGAAATTTAGAAGTCTACCTCATATCCTGCATACACCTCAGTGTTGAAGCCAATCTCCTCACCAGATTCATTGTGGCTGAAACCCCTTGGTTTTCCAAAATAAATGCCTATTTAAAGCAAAAAAGAAAAAGAAAAAATATTTACATATCTGTAATAGAGAAAATGAATTGTTTACGTTAAGTTCAATGCTATCTGACCTCCAGTAAGCTCCCTTACAACCATTACATCAACGCCTTCAGCAACCTCTTTCTTCAAAGTTGAAGCATCTACCAACTAGAAGTGTGACCATGGTAGAATGAAACACTTTTAACAAAAACAGGCAAAATGATATCACATAAAACACAGGTAAGGGCTAGATTGGGAAAAAAGAACATGGAAATGGTAGAGATACAGAGTCATCCTTCCTGTTTGGTGAATGAGTGACTTTTACTATAACAAATGACTGAAATATGAACTAGTAAAATGTTTCTAATTTCTCCCTGGGGATTTCTTTATCAAGCCAAGACATCAGTTTCATACAACTTATTATTCACTATGCAAGCAATGAAGGCTGTTGTCTGCATGAGAAACTCTCTATCCATACAAAAGGTCATGAGAATTTTTACTCTATAAAAATGCATACACAATTGCAAAATTTCTTCTAGAGGTTTCTAAGACAAGTCACCTGCTCTCTTTTCATATTAATTTGAAAATTCTTTTTCCAGGAAATTACAGTGATGCTCGTTTAATTGGATTCGGAGCGTGAGTGTGCTTTCTTGAATAAAGGAAGCAAAGAACAGAAATGAAATGCAAAGCTAATGGTAACTAACATAGCTTTAAAGTCACAAACTAAGTTACCTGGGGCAAAACAGTAGCTGGCCTCAAATTTGCGAAGACCTTAAGACCTTCTCTGAGCTGAAGCAATCCCGTCTCTGGCTTCAAATGTTTTTCATTATTATCCCATTTATACCTTGAAAATCAAAATCAAAGAATCATTTGAATATTTTTAAAAAAAAAGAAGCAGAACAATGAACAAAGTAAAAGTTAAATAAGTATATAATACCCTCCAATGGCTCCAAGAAGAACAGCATCAGATTGCTTGGCCGCAGAAAGGGTTTCCTCTGGCAACGGAACTCCTACCAAATCCAGAGCAGATCCACCCATGGGCATCTCTTGGAAGCTAAATTCAACGCCTAACATAGGAAGCAACAAAATGTGAAGAGACATACCATAAGATTCTCAATTTCTCACTATTATTATTTCATCCACTTATTGGGCTTCGTTTCCCCGGGAAACAGACAGGAGTAGTTGGTTCAGGTTAAAGCATACCTTCGAGAGAGCCAGCAAGCTTAAGGACATTCTTGGCGACGGAAATTACCTCGGGGCCGATACCATCACCGGGAAGAAGAGTGATGGAGTAGCGTTTGGATGGTGTGGCTGCGGCGGCGGAGGCGCACCTTATTCTGCCTGGTTTCTGGGCGTGTTTGGAAGCAAGTTTAGAATGTAAAACCGCTCTGATTGGCTTGACATTAATCTGCGCAGCAGCCATTTCGTATTGTTGAGAGAATAAACAGAGTTTTGGGTTTGGAGATGAAGCTACAGAGAGTAAGTGCTGTAGGAGATGTGAGAACTATATTTTCTAGTAGGACAAGAAGCTGCTTCTTAAAAAAATAAAATTATTTATTTTCATATAAATTAAAAAAATATAATGAATATGATTAAAATTATACATTTTTTATAATATATTTTCACATTAATTATTAAAAAATTAATAAATAACCATTCATATTTATTAATAATAATTTATATTAAAAATATATTAGAAAAATAACTAATAAATAATTATATTCTAAAATGAAATATCCTAACATTTATAAAAAGGTACGTTTAATTTTTTTGGGATGGATGGAGTATTATTTCACATACTTGATACTCTCTGATTTTACTTCAAATATCAATTTTAAAAATAATTTATAATCTCAATTTGCTGCTTTTCTATTAGCTATATTTTTAAATTTTTTATCAGCTTGTAATTTTATTTTTATTTTTTATTTTGACTATTATCATTCTTTTAAAACTTCTTAAATACAAAAATATTAAAAATAATTAACTAATTGTAATGTTAATTTTTATATGATAAAAAATGCATACATATAAAAATAATCAGTATATATTTGAAAAAGTTATATTTTACTTACATTATACCCTTAATAATTATTTAATTTATAAACAACAACCATTGGCAAATTTTTATTAAATACTACAATTTTTCTCATTGTTGACTTCCTCTATATGAGGAAAAAAAGAAATTAAGAGTTCAACTATATTAAATTGAAAATAAAAAATTCAATAGAGAAAAATAAATAAATTTAAGCACCTAAAAATTATTTTTACCTTAAAATTTTATAATTTTTTTATATTAGATGTGGAATAAATTGGGCATCTTCTAAATGTTTTCTATTTTTTTTATTTTTCTGAATTTTAAAATTATTTGACCTTAAAATAGTGAAAAAATTATTAAAGGTGTAAACGAATTAAATTACTTGAGTTCGACTTGTAAAAGAATTGAGTTGAGTTTGAGTATTATAAAATCCGACTCGCAAGATTCGTAATTTTAGTTGAGTATTTATTTATTTTATTATTTATTAAATAACTTTTATACTTACAGTATTGAAATATATTCGAATTTAATTGAATAAAGTTAATTTGAATAGTTAAACCGAGAATACTATTTATTAAATTTTTTAGTTGATTCAAATTTTATCGAATTCGAATAATTTAAATATTTTTAAGTCAAATTTTCAACAATTAAAAAAAATTAGATTAAATTCGAATCGAATTTTAAATTTTTTGATTGAATAGAATCTTACACCCATTTATATATGGTAATAATTATGTTTATGATTGAATTTGGGGTACCCATGAAAATTTTAAATCAAATAAATTGTACCTATAAAAGCAGAAAGTAGAAGTCAAAATTAAAACAAGAGAATCCGCAGTGCGCATAACGGTTAAAGTGTTTAAACCCCCTTCGTCTCTCACTGTCTCTCATCTCCTAGCGGCAAAGCCGCCAGAAGGCCCAGAAACCTCTCGCGCTCTCTTTTGCACATTTGAGCGCAACACCATGCTTTCTTTAACCTTTGCTCGACGCTTAAATCCCTCTCAAATCGCAATCCCCTTGATTTCTCATTCTCTGCCGACAAAGCCTTCCTCAAATTTTCACTCAGAAAATCTTAATCCTCGACCAAATCCACAAAATTTCGACTCATGCGCAGTGTTTGAAACCCTTTCATGCTACAGAAATGACTGGAAATCCGCCCTGGATTTCTTCAACTGGGTCGAAACAGAATGCAATTTTGAACACACTCCAGATACATATGATCGCATGATTGATATTTTGGGTAAGTTCTTTGAATTTGATCTTTCATGGCACTTGATTCGGAGAATGAAGAAATCACATTGTTCATTGGTCAATCATGCCACATTTCGTGTATTGTTTAAGTGGTATGTATCTGCCCGTCTAGTGAAAGAAGCTATAACTATTTTTGATAAATTAGATGAATTCAATTTGAAAGATGATATATCTTACAGTATTCTTATCTTTGCTCTTTGCGAGCACAAACATGTAATGGAGGCACAAGAATTGTGTTTTGGAAAAAACATGGAAGCCAAAAACGCAATGGCTGCAACGAATAAAACGAAAATTTGTAATATAATTTTACGTGGATGGTTTAAGATGGGATGGTGGAATAAGTGCAGGGAGTTTTGGGAGGAGATGGATAGAAATGGAGTAAATAAAGATTTGCGTTCTTATTCCATATATATGGATGTACTGTGCAAAGGTGGGAAGCCATGGAAAGCAGTGAAATTGTACATGGAGATGAAGAGAAAAGGAATGAAGTTGGATGTTGTAGCGTATAATACAGTTATTCGTGCCATTGGTTTATCACAGGGTGTGGATTCTGCAATGAAAGTGTATAAGGAAATGATGGAGTTTGGTTGCATGCCCAATGTTGCAATTTTTAATTATTATAAAAGCTTTTGTGCCAAAATTTCAGAGTGATGGAAGCATATAAAATGCTCGATGAAATACCTAAGAAGGGTATAGCACCTGATGTTAGTACATATAATTGATTCTTTGGGTGTCTTGAGAAGCCGAAAGAGATTCTTTTTCTGTTTGATAGGATGATTGAGAGTGGGGTTCGGCCAAGGATGGACACTTACGTGATGCTTATGAGGAAGTTTGGCAGATGGGGATTTCTTCGATCGGTTCTTTTAGTTTGGAAGAAGATGAAAGAACAAGGGTGTAGTCCAGATGATTTTGCATACAATGCATTGATTGATGCTTTAATTCAAAAGGGTATGCTGGATATGGCTACAAAGTATGAGGGGGAGATGCCTGCCAAAGGGCTTTCACTTAGGCCAAGGAAAGAGTTAAGCACAGAGTTGGTGGAGGGAGGATAAGTTTTGTAAATATATTCAGAATCATTCTTGATGAACAGGTATTCTACACTAGAAGGGTCAAATTGGAGTGCCCTAATTACGAGTGAATGCTAAAGCTTTCTCTGGTTAAAACAATGGGCTTGCTTGATCTTCCTATTATGCTCCTAAATTCTGTGCTGCAGACAACTATCTTTTAAATGGCCTAGCAATCTGGAAATATCCTTGATGAAGGGCACCTCTATCGAGATTTATTGTAGTGTTTGAGCTTCTAGCATGTTGTGAGTGCTCACTTGATATCCTTCATTGCTGTAACACTATACTTGCAATTATTGTAGTCCTAGTAACAAAGAGCTGAAATTATTGTATTTCGTCGAAGGGGAACAAGCTAATGGGTTTTGGTCTTTTCACTGGAAGCAGTGGAATCCAGGGACTTTTGTGGGTTGTAATGATATCTGGTTCCTTTTTGCTTGGAGAAACAGCACTCCTTTCAGTTTTGTTCATTATATATCAAAGGTGAGGAATTAGTCATTGGTATGAGTGGATTTAACAGCTAACATATGCTTCGTTAATAGAAAAAGCTCAGAACCTACTACCGCCATCACATTTTGGCACTGTTAAGTTATGCTCTAATTGTAAATTATGTTCCATTTTGACCCTGACATGTATTATGCTTGCTTGCAGTTGCACGGATATAGGATCTACTTGAAATTTTTAATAAATATAGACAATGAGTTTCACAATATATTAAAATTACATGAAATCTTGGAAATGAAGCTATATTCTTTTCTATAAGAATAGATAAGATCTCATCTGTGAAAACAGAGAAACTTTCCACTAGCCTTGTCTCCATGAGAAGACAAAAACGGCTGTCACTTTATAATTCTGTTCTATTTAGAATTTTGAGTCCAAAACAATAAATTGCACAAACTCCCTCTTTTCAATTCTTTCCTTGTTAGCGATTATTAGTTGTAAGGACATATTGAGTATTTAGCAGCTCTTCTGCTGCCTCTCTATGTTGCAGTGCACTGTTATTAGGCCATAGCTCAGTCTAGTGGTGGAAATTTTTTAAGCCTATGTTTGGTATAATTGAATTTCAACATAATTTTAAGGAATTCATATATAAATTGAATTGTAACATGTTTGGTTTAAGTGAAAAATTGTTTGTAATTCCAAATGTGCAATTCTATGGAATTTATTATAACTAGTCTAAATTCTATCAAAATTGATAGAATTTGTAAATGAATTTAAACTTAAAAGTCTAAATATTTCTAGTGGCAAAAATACCCCTCTTAATCTTTATTCTCTTAAGCACTTTCATTCTTCTCATTCTATCTCACTATCTCTCCATTTCTAGTGACACAGTTCAGATCCCCTCCACCAATAGCTGCTCATGCCTCCGTGGCTTTGCCAATTGCTGCCGACCTATTAGCCAGAGTATGCTCTTTTTCCATTTCTTTTCCTTCCATTATGGAACAAGTTTGTAAATCCTAGTTTAATGCATAATTTTTGCACCTAATGGCCAAGTGGTTTCACTGTCGTGTGTGTGGTGGGGTAATAATTTGCATTTAGAAATCTATTTATGCAGCATATGATGCTCATTCTTGATAATCTGATGGTTTGCGGTCATTGTGGTTCTTTTACTTGTGCAAATGCGAGTATTAGCTGTGGCATTCTTAGCCAAGTGAATTGACCTATTTCTCTTTGTATTTTGATAATGTCCGTTGGATGAGGCTCATGTTTGCTTTGATCTTTTAAATTTTGTTTCCCAAGCCTGCTTTTAGGTTTCTCTTAACATGTTTGTTTACATGCCAGTTCTATTTCATTCTTTCACACTAATGGATTTGACTTGTTCCTCAGGTAGAGGCTAGGGTCATGGGTAGTAATGCTGAGAAGGATAAGTTGTTTGTTGTAAAAGAGATGCAATTTGATCAGGAAGCAAAATAGTAAGTTTAATTTCAGTTTATAAGGTGCTTCTGTTCTTAAGTTGGCTGCGTTTTTATGGGCTTCCGACAACCTATCAAGTTCTCCATGGCCAATGATAACGTGGAGACTGCTTATCGATTTCCATTTTCTGAGTTCTCTTGATGTTTGGATGTTTTGACGGTAGTGTTATTTCCATTCATTATCATGTAACCATGGAGTGCAAGTGCTCTGATAGGGGATGTATGATTTCAGCTATTAAGGCATTGTTATCTGCGCATCAACAGAGCACTTGGTAGTGTCTTCTATAATGGAATGTTGAGAACTTTCATAATCTCAGTAGTTTATGATAATGCAATCCATGATGTGATGTTTTCCTTAGCTGGTTTATTGTTTAATCATGCGTTAACAAATGCTAGGCTAATAACAATAATGTATAGCTTAAAGTTTCAGGTTAGATTATTTTCTTTGATAATATTACGTTTTTCCTTATTGGTTTGCCTAAACAAACCCCATATCCTGCAATGCTAAAGAAGTGTAGAATGTAATATGTTTTTTTTGTGTTTGTACATGGAAGTCTGTCAGGCGACCGTTTACCAAATGTGGCCTATTGAAAGAGAGGATATTGTATACAAGTCCTGAAATTGTTCAAGACCTCAGGTAGAGATGCCAAGCTCAAAATAAATATTTGGCATGGGCTTTTTCATTGGAATCTGGTCTTTTGAAGAGTTGAAAAATTAGAAAAATGAAACAACAAAACAAAGGAAAAATCTGGGCTTTTCATTGTAAGCTTAAGCTGGTTTTGTGTTTCTTGCAAGATGTAACCATATAGCTTAAACGTTTTGGCTTATAGAACAAATAATGACTGTGTTTTGGAGCTAACCCTGAGTTGCTTATGCTACATAGCACCATTGCGTGTTCTTTCTTCTCAGTTCTTATGTCACATATTTATATAATTGGTTAAATGCTATAGTTTGAGTAAATTTATCTATGATCTTCACCAAAACTATATGATTTAGAAAATTAAAGTTGTATGTCTATGATAGGACACAAGCAATCATGAAGATATTTGGAAGCTTGGAAAGCAAAAGCAACATTGTTTATTTGGATGAGGATTCTTATCCTAATTCTTTCTATTCACCATTAATGTTAAGGTTCGTGTAGGATTGTTACAACACTTTAATTAATGAAGAGCTTCCCTTGTTTTTCAGGAGATGTATGAATTTATGATATTTTTGAATATATATTTCAATTTGAGTATTGATATTTATCTCGTTATTGTCTTTAAACGTATATTAGTCATTTGACTATATTTAAATGTTTTATAATGAACATTTATTATGTTAGATATGATGAATGGAAAAAATTATATGCTGTAACATAATTGAGTAGGAAAATTTTACTCAATACATAAATTGATTCCTGAATATATATATATACTCTCTAAATTTAAAGTCGAACTCATGGAAGACATTTGAGCTTATAAATGTGCTACCTTTCGAATAAATCCCTACCCGAAACGACTGGCCGTCTAAGTGAGGCCGAAGACTGAATTATTTGTCCTGCAGAGTTTTTGAACTTGTCAGACCTGGCTTTCCGAATTTAGTTTGAGCGTAAATATACATTTATATATTTTCTTTTTTGCTGTCCATTCGAAACGACAGATAGTTTAGCCCCCGCGGCATCATTTATCACGATCAAGGACGTACTACGTGTGCCATGAGGGAATGCATCTTGATGAGCCAAATGAAAGTACGCATCAGACGGTCGATTTTGCATTCTCAATTGTGATAAAAATATAATTTACTGTACGCTATATTAATTACCTCTGTGCTATCTCTGTTCTCTTTTCTTCTTCGGCGACAAGCCTCAGAGTCCTGATTTATCGATATAAGAATCACGTACCGCAACCAATCTTATTTATTGCAATTTGCAGAGTTTCTGATACTTGGCGTTTTTCTTTCGCTCTCCATTACTTACTTTCTTTGCCTTATTTATGTCCACTTTCTGCCAGTAAACTGTGAACAAAGTTCTTTTCATTCCCCAGATTTACATTTCCTACTATTGATCTCGAGGTAATGGTCCCATAATCATCGTGTCTTCGATTACTTGTTCTCAATGTTTGCTTTTTTTTTTTTTTATTCGTAGATCGGATCAGACTGTGTTTATGATTTTTCTTTCGCCTTTTTTTTTTTTTGGCTTCGAGCAATTTGAGCTCAGTAGGTGTTCAGTGAGATTCTTACTGGATTCGCCTGTCAGCATTGTCGGTGCTGTAATAGTTGGATTTGTTATTTAGTGTATTTGTCGAATTTTAGTTGTAATTTCGCTTTCGTTTTTAATTTCTTGCTTGTTTTAAGCTGATTGCAAATGATTAGATCTTGTAAAGTGTTTTTGATATATTTGTTCGCTTTGATATCATTTTCAGGTGTACATTTCCATTTCTTTTTCTATATCTTTGGAAGACTCGGCTGTCCTTACGAACTTGCTGTTATGAATGTCGCTGTTGGATTTAGATGATCGTCCAATTTACGTCAAGATGTTATAGAGACCAGACAATAATACAGTTTCAGTAGTAGGTTTCAGTTTTTTTATCATTTTTCTTTTGGTGGAAGCAAGGAACAGGCAAAATGATCATCAACAAGCCACTTGTCTTAACTTATCTATACCTTTTGATCTACATTTTGCTTTCATCGGGTGTAATATTGTATAACAAGGTGATTACTCTGACTTTCAATCTAAATTTCCTGCTTTGGTGTTTTATGGCTCAATGTTGTTTGATGTGAAATGTCTCAAGATTGACTAGTTTCTACCTGTAGTTAATGAAAGGGGATATTTTGGCAGTCCTTTTAAGAAATTTTAATGCTTTTGATTTTGTTCGGTTTCATCTTCAAGGTTAAAGCCTTGTACGTTTTAACTTTCTCATAATCAGCCAGTTTCTTGTACGTTTTGAGCTACTTGTATCATTGTCAGCTTATTGTTAAGTCTGCTTGTATGTTGGCTTATTTCAATTTACTTGCATCCACATCCATACCATGATTTCTTCCACATACCATTGATTTAATGGGGCCTTTTTATCAATATGTGTGCTAAAGCATTTAAATTTATTGAGTACCTATTGTTAAGTTTTCAACTCCACATAAGGAATAAAATTTTCCTAGTTCATGCCAGGTGATTGCTGGTTCATGTAGGTGTGAGATTATGCATGCAATGGATCAGGCTCATGTAGGGCCATTGAGACCCTATATTATATTTTAATAAAAACGTTGACCTGTAGAGGCAGCCCACATTTGGTTCTCCCTTAACTTAGTAATTGAGGTGAATTTGGTATATATTTATTCTATGTGAAGATGTTTACATTGTGCCATGATGGTTTATGTGGTTAACCTGAAAGTTAAAGCAGTGATTTCTCTGTTTGATTTAGTGGAACTATTCGTGGAAATATGACTTGGTGAATTTTGTTGCAGTGGGTCCTTTCACCAAAATATTTCAATTTTCCATTTCCTATCACTCTCACAATGATCCACATGGCATTTTCAGGGGCAGTAGCCTTTTTTCTTGTTCGTGTATTCAAGGTTTGCCTTCCTTCATAATTTTGATTCCATTTACAAAAATAACTAATTTTTGGCATAGGTTTGTGTCAAAAATCAAATAAAATTCATTTCTCTACGTGAGTGAATTTATTTTTTTTACTACAATAATTTATAGAACCCTATTTTTTGTGGGACTCTTTCTTATTTTTACTATGATTTGTTTCTTGTAACAAGCTATATGTGGTATTTGGTTGCTTCCTGTTTGTTTCTATGCACTTGACGTAATATTGTGCCTTTTCCTCTTTCTAATGACCAGGTTGTAGCCCCAGTCAAAATGACTTTTGAAATGTAAGTGATGTAGTTAGTTTTCTCAAAGATCTGCTTATTTTTCTCTTTCAGTATCATTTTCGTTTGTTTAACTTGTTTTTCTGGGCACCCTTTCCTTGATGCTGCAGATATGCAACATGTGTAGTGCCAATAAGTGCCTTCTTTGCAGCAAGTCTATGGTAAGAACTTGAATGTGATAGAATTGGACTTTTCTTTTCATATATGATATTTTTGTTCTCAAATTAAGGGTGGCATAAATGATGTATCAAATGTTAGTTTGTAGCTTTTAATTGTCAGAGATGTTGAGTCTTGGCATTTCTAGTTATTTCTGGTGAGAAATATGTCAATCTGTCTCATAAAAAAACTACAATCATTCTTAGGACTCAGTTTCATTTATGTGGATAGGGGAACTAAACTTGCTTGTTAGATTCTTCCTTATGCTGCTTAAATTGAAAATTTTAGATAGAAAACCCTTGAAAGTTTTACATTGCTGTTTGATACGGATGTCTGCTTGGATTTTTTACTGAGTATTACTGACTTATTGGTGAGGAATGTTAATTAGGTAGCTGGAAAGTGTTTGATCCTTATATTTCTCATTATGAAGATGTCATGGTTAGCATATTTTTGGGTATGGTTTAGGCAAATGTATCACTTGGTTTTTGACAATCTTATAGCACCTTTGTACTACATATGTTCATGGATATAAGCTGGTAGAAATTAATTGGTTCAATCCAGTTTGTCTGGAGGTGGACCAAGGACAACAAACTCCTCATATTCATGCTCATTTAATCTCGTATAAACATAGATGAAACCTGTTCTTCTATGAGTGAATGGTGGAACTGGTTGTTGCTTAATTAATCTAGCGGCTTCTGGATAGCAGAATCAAAAGGCTCTTGCATTTTCACAAATGCATATTGGATTTCATAGTTGGGTTTATGGCAATGTAAGTCATTACTATGTGGCTTTTGCCCATTGGAGAAATTGTGTTTCGATTAGTGAGATAGTCTTTTGGCATCTCAAAATAATTAGTATTTGACCTCAGGTTGACATTTTCTGATTGATCATGGATTTTACTGATTTTAAATTCTTGTTTTCACAGGTTTGGTAACACAGCTTACCTGTACATTTCAGTGGCCTTCATCCAGATGCTTAAAGCTTTAAGTATGTATAGAAAGGAAAATTAGTTTTTTGATTTCATGATAAGCTCTTTAATCCTGCTAAGTACATCTTGCAATTAATGGATTTGCTCATTACAGTGCCAGTGGCGACTTTTCTCATGGCTGTTATTTGTGGCACTGACAAAGCAAGGTGTGATGTGTTCTTAAACATGGTGCTGGTCAGTGTTGGAGTTGTCATCTCTTCATATGGGGAAATTCATTTTAATGTAATTGGCACAGTTTATCAAGTTACAGGCATCTTTGCAGAAGCACTCAGGCTGGTTTTAACTCAGGTCCTTCTTCAGAAAAAGGGCTTGACTCTAAATCCTGTAACCAGCTTATATTACATAGCTCCATGCAGGTATTGCATTTTGATGATTAAAGATTTGTTTTTATTCAAATGAGACTTGGGCTAAACTCTAGTTCTTGTTGCCTGCTTACTTTAGCCCTTGGTTGTGTATACTTTACTTTATATTTATCCCCCAGGCATACAATGTGAATCTGGGTGGCTTTTGCCAGAATGTATCCTTAACACCAAACTTCACCATCTTTATGTTCCTATTATGTAGCCATTGTGCAATTGATGTTCTCTGATTGAGAGCGAATTTGGATTGCCTGGCATGTTAGTTTTGATCTCACTTTTTATTTTTTTCTTTCATCCCCTTTTGTGGTGCAGTTTTTTATTTTTGTTTGTGCCTTGGTATTTACTGGAGAAGCCTGAGATGGCAGTTTCACAGATTCAGTTCAACTTTTGGATCTTCTTCTCCAGTGCTCTCTCTGCTTTAGCCTTGAACTTCTCCATATTCTTAGTAATTGGTAGAACTGGAGCTGTTACCATAAGGGTTGCTGGTGTTCTAAAAGACTGGATACTGATTGCCCTTTCAACCATTATATTTCCAGAGTCTACTATAACTGGGCTGAATATAATTGGTTATGCAATTGGTATTTCCTTGCTCCTTTGAAGTGCAAAAAGTATTATAAAATCATGGAAGATTAGTTTTAATTTCCTTCTTTGTCTTTTTTTGCAGCTCTCTGTGGTGTGGTCATGTATAACTACTTGAAGGTTAAGGATGTACGTGCATCTCAACTGCCTGAAGCTATTCCAGAAAGAATGACAAAGGTTAATTTTCTGGTTAATCATTGATATTTTCAAGCTGGCTAGCATATTTATTCTGTTCTATTTTGAAACTTGCTTTGAGACAGTACTCATAATTCTTCACTTCAGAAGAGAGATAACTCTGCTGCTATCACTGGAAAAATGTTGCATTAGATAAATTGATGTGTTGTGAACAAATTATTCAAATAATTGAAAATTAGTGTCAAAGGAAAATGTAAGGCACAATATAGGAGCAATGGGGTTAATTTCATCCATTGTCATTGAACTTATCCATAAATTTAATATGAGTACTAAGGTTCAATTTTAAAATCACTTTCTTTTTTATTTTTGCTTCACTTGAGTCACTACCATTAACTTTAAATAGAAATTTAGCCAAATAATTTTTTTTCCTAATGTGATGTTTAAGTGTGAAACTTTTTTTTGTTTTGCTCTTATGAGAATAATATATACTTCATTGGAATAAAAATTATATTGGAAATTCTATCAGAATCTAACAATAGTTAGTTTGTTGAAATAAAAGTAAAAAATCAGTAATTTTACTGATACAAATTGAAGTATAATGACCATACTGAAATTTATCAGCAGGTCCTAAGTCCTTGATTGAAATTAACCTCAATGAAGAGCAATTTGAAGTGCTGACTACCAACTAAGATTTGATAGATAATGGACTTGGTAATTGGTATATTACAATTTTAATTTTCAGTTGTCCAAACATAATAGGCATGGAGCCTTAAGATTGGTATCTGCTGGAGTTCAAAAATAAAAGAGCAAATCATAATGATAAGAAAGTATGTTACATCAGCCACTCTTTCAATTATATGGCAGTCTCTCCATCTTCATATCAAGACTGTAAGTACTATACCCATAAAGCATTCCACTTTCTTACTGCTCCAATAAACCGGATATGAGCTGAATGAATTCCTATGAATTTAAATTTTTGGTTTAATATTTTGTCAAAAAATTATATGTGACAAGGCATCTGTAATTCTGTGACGTTTATGATTTCTCATATTGGTTAATCACAGGATTGGAAGTTGGAGAAGAAGTCATCTGATATATTCTCACCAAACAACAGCAGTGATAACAGCGGAGTAGGGAGTGGTGGTAGTCCATCCTCCGATTTAAATGTTGATGAAGAAGCACCCCTAATTCCATCACGGTTGTCACATATTGGACGTACACAGCTTAGCAACCACTCTGTATGATTTTTTCGAACGGCCAACCATAGATTGGGAACATTTTTATTTCCTGTAAGAGGAGAAGTGGAACTGCAGAGTGCAGAAGGTATTGAATTCAAGCATGGAGTGTATCCTTTGGTTTCCAGAGAGTTCTTTCCCACATTGAGTTCATCTTCACACTGCAAAGTGAAGGGAAAGTAAAATGTAACTACATTTCGCAGCATGTGAGCACCCATTGCTGGGTGAAGAAGCACATCGTGATGTAACCATCTGGATATATATATATATATATATATATATATATATATATTGTTTCTTATCCATTTAGGGAGTCCGGCATGTTGAATTAGAGTTGGATGTATGCAACAGTGATTCATATTCTCTTACGGATATAATGTCATTTTTTAAAAAAAATTCTCAAGATTTTATTGATGCGCTTTTATTTTAAAAAGAAAAAAA